>OX422207.1:465761205-468191205 GCA_949130495.1 Sambucus nigra | reverse complement strand
ATGAAAAAAAACAGCATTAACAAAAAATTGATTTCCATAAATTTGGAAAATACCATAAAATAAAAAATTCAACATTAATTCCGACTCATTTTTGGCTGAAAAAATCACAACTTAAAATATTATTTTAATGCAAAAATGTCATGTTAACGAAAATGTATTTTATCCCTAATTAAATTGGTTTAATTAATGTACATTTTAGTTTAACTTAATATATTGATTTTGATGATTCCAAACATATTTTTATTAATTTATAGATATTTCTTATTGTATAATATTTTTATAATCTTATTCATATACTATGATATTTATTATATATTACTCGCATTCATGACATTTTGCCTTGATTACATATTTATTTTGTCATTGAAAGTATATGAGTTAAGTTTTGTAATTTTTTTAAAGATATTGTTCGATCAAATTTATTGTTTTATATATACCTGTTGGCTTACGATGTGGCGGTATAAAGAACTGTAGCATTTCGATTTCATTTCTATTCAACTGTCTTGGACAGTTCTCTCTCTTCACAATCAGTGAACACATATCATTTTCAATATTTATTTTTGACGTATATCTCATTACTACCTTAGCTCTTCTAAAGTTGGCGTACCTTAGCTGTAACTTTAAAAACTCTTGGGCTGAGAATCTTTCTCTTGGAAACAGTTTCGGATACTGTCCGTGTAGTCTTGCTAGCTAGAGTTCTAATCTAGGACTTGACTTATCTGAATATATATACATATATTTTGACGCATAACTTTCTTACTCTCTTCAGAAGCCGAGATATATTTTTTTTTCTTTGATGATTGATTCGTGTAGACCTGCTCTCTGCCTATTTGATTTGTCAAATCAACTGTCGTTCGTCCCTTTGCTCTTTTATCCATATGTTTGCTGCTTTGGCAATGGTCCCTCTTTGCCTTAGATTTGACAAGTCGAGTTACTCAGCTTTACGGCTCCTTGGGAATCCATCTCTGACAAGATACAGTGCTAGGCTGTTTAAGTCGGGTTTCATCATATGTTGGCTTTGGCCAGTAACTGAGATGACGAGACCTGCCGTGTGAAAATTATTTTGCCCGTATAAACTTTCGGCCATTTAATAAATACAGTACATTATATTCAGACTTGACCTTATTGTCATGTGACTTTGTGAAAACCGATAACAGCAAACCTTTGAGTCTTACCTGTCATCGATTTTTTTTTCTTTCAGTCCTAGTCATATAGTTTTAAGGTTATGGTAGTATTGTACCCGTTTTTTTTATCAACTTTGCACCCAAGATCGCATGAAGTATAGACCTGTCATAGTCTGCTTCGGCAGTAACTCTCGAGCCAAGAGTTTTATCAGTATGTGTCCTTGACTGTTTACAACTGATATTTTATCTTTTACACAATGATTTATATAAGTTACTATTTATTCTTTTCGGACTAACACTTCACTTATACACATCATATCTGCATTTTATTTCTTGGTCTAATATATTCTTACAGGAATTATTTTGGGATGCAAAAAAGAACCCACTTTCAGACTCATATTTTCAGATTACCATTTTTGTGCTACAACAGCTATATGTTTATGGAGAAGATAAAAATAAAGATTTGCAGATCAGATTGCAAGATCATTTTTCAGCTGCTCCATCTCAGAAAATCAGGAGCATTTAATGCTCAAAATGCATGAGTCTAACAGCTAGTTTTTGGAAGACACATTTAAAGATTTCAAGTGCTGCATTGAAGAACAACTAACCAGACAGAATATGAGCAAGACTTGAAATATTATTGACAGCATTTATTTTTCTACTCAGCTACACATTCAAGAGAGCAATAAATTTCATTATCTGCTCAATCATTGAAGAAGAAGACTTGTGCCTACTTCACCATCATTTATTGAAGTCTGATTCAAGAAGGAGAAACTCAGATTACAAATTGTATTTTAAGGAGTTTCGGTATTTTATTCTGTACTACAAAAATTCAGATTTATTGTGAAGCTTTGTTGAAGCTTCGGTTTGTACCGGTAATTGGTTCCTACCCGTAAGTGGGCCAGGGGGTTTGAAGCTCGGAGTTAGCTTGCAAACAGTTGTACGCGGTGGTTTGATCCTACCCGCAAGTGGATCAGGTTTAGTGAAGCGCAAAGGAGACAGGGGCTCTAGGCGCGTGGACGTAGGCCGGGATTTGGCCGAACCACGTTAAATTTCGGTGTCATTTATTTTCCGCACTCTTATTTATTTATTTGCATATGCTTGCTTGAGTTAATACTTTCAGCACACTATCTTGCAAATAAATTAATTCCGAAATTTGACTAAATTAATTTTAAGGTTAAAATAATTGTTTTTGAATTAAATAATTAATTTCAGAATATCACTTAAATATTAAATACGAAAATTAATTTAATATTTCTAGAGTGTTAAAATCTGCATATCTAGTTGTTTAAATTAGTTAGTTGCATTTATTTGATATTATTGGATTTATTATTTATAGTCTTATTAATCTGAAATTTGTTTAAGTGATTTAAATTTAATATTTTTCTGAAATATAAATTTGACATTAAAGTTTGTAAAAACTCAATTCACCCCCCCCCCCCTCTTGAGTTTAATCTGGGCAACAATTGGTATCAGAGCTAGTGCTCTTCTTATTTATTTTTAGATTTAACAATCTTGAGTTAAAGATCAATGGAAAACTTTAATGTTTCATCTCTTGGTGAGGGTCAATCAATAAATAGACCTCCTTTATTTTCAGGAAATAATTATAGCTATTGGAAAAATAGAATGAAAAATTTTATTCAATCAAATGATTATGCTGTTTGGAGAGTTATTATAAATGGTCCTAATATCCCTATGAAAGTTGTTAATGATGAAAATGTTGCTAAAGAAGAAAATGAATGGAATGATGTTGATATTAGAAAAATTCAAATAAATGCTAAAGCCATGAATATTCTGCATTGTGCACTTGATGTAAATGAGTATAACAGAATTTGTTGTTGTGAATCTGCTAAAGAAATTTGGGATAGACTAGAAGTTACTTATGAAGGAACTAGTCAAGTTAAAGAAGATAAAATTAGTATGCTTGTTCATAATTATGAGTTATTTAAGATGATGTCTGATGAATCTATTTCTGATATGTTTACTAGATTTTCAAATATTATAAATGGATTGAAATCTCTTGGTAAATCCTATACTGATTCTAAATTAGTGAGCAAGATTCTCAGGTCTCTACCATCTGCTTATATGACAAAGAAGCTGGCTATCAAGGAAGCGATTATAGAAAGACCTATTTCTCTTGATGAGCTATTGGGTTCCTTGATTACTCATGAAATCGAACTTAAGGAATTTGTTGAAGTTGAGAAACCAAAAGCAAACAAAATTATTGCTCTCAAATCTTCAAGCAAAAATATAGAAAGTGAAGATGATGATGATGATGATAATATTTCCCTATTGGCTAAACATTTCAAAAAATATCTCAATTCTAAAAAGAAAGCCAAGGATAGGAGAAAGAATCATTTTTCAAAAGAGTTCAATGATGATCATCAATCCAAATCTGAACCAAGATGCTATCATTGTGATGAAGTTGGACACATTAAGCCTAATTGTCCAAAATATAAGAAAGGGAAGAAGGCATTGAAAGCCACAACATGGAGTGACTCCGACACAAGCTCTTCCGATGAAGATTCGAATGAAAATGAAGTTGCTCATCTATGTTACATGGCTATGGAAAATGGGGTACATTCTAACCCTAACTCTAGTGATAGTGATAATGATGAAGTTGATGATTATGAAGTTTTACAAAATGTTTTTGATGAATTATGTGAAAGTTTTGAAGAACTTAAAAATAAATATATTAAACTTAAGAAGTCTCATTCATTAGTTTCAACTAAATATGATTATATGTCAAATGATTTTGATGAGTTGAAATTAGAAAATGAATCCTTGAAAAATGAAATTAAATCTTTGAAAAAGTAAAAATCTGTTATTGTGACTTCTCCTCTTGAAATTGAAAATATTGAATTAAAAAGGGAGATTGAATATTTAAAGAAATCATTAGATACTTTTACAAAAGGAAATGAATATTTTCATAAAATTGTTGAGACACAAAGGATTCGATTTAATAATAATGGTATTGGATATGATGAAGGAAATGAGAAAAAGACTTATTCCAATTTATTGAAATTTGATGCCTCATCTAGTCTACCTAATTATTTATGCTCTTATTGTGGTAGACACACACATTTTTCAGATTTATGTCCTTATAAATTTAGAAAAAGAAAATTGGCATGGATTCCTAAAGGAACCAATATGTATACTAACCCCTATGGACCTCACACATTTTGGGTACCAAAAGAGAAAATTTTCAAAGTTGTGTAGGTTGCATTTTGAGAAGGAATGTGGATTTTCAAGGCATATGATTTGGTCATATTACAAATTTCAGTATCATTGCCTAATGTTGGAAATGCCACACTTGGAAGAATTTTCTTGAATATATCTTTGGTATTGGTAAGGTGGTAAGGAGCACCTTTCTTGAAATTAATATCATATGTTTATTAATGATTTATTTCATAATTGATATATTTCCATACATAGAATATTTGTTATAACACATGAGCGCGTTGATTGATTTCACATGTAAATTTGTATATTTATTATTCTTAATGATTTTATGTTATATGAACTTACACTTAAGTTTGATGATAAATTTTTCGTTGGTAAATATTCATAATTTTTTATTACATCTTGATATATTTTTTATGAATAATAAGATTGGATAAATTCATGATTTTATTGAATATTAATTTGAAACGAAAATGTCATTTGAGTACATTCTAGTATATTAGTTATATGTGATACATGTTAATATTGTAACATTCACTTGTTGATTTTGATGATATGGTCATATTAATCTCTATGAGTTAGGATTATTGCATACTACATGATTAATGTCATTGTTTGAATATTTATTCACAATGAATTTTTTTTAATTGAGAAACCACATGATCAACAATTGATATCATTTGTGAGATTTTTCAAAAATGATTTTATAAAGTCAATTTTTTATAATATTTTATCTCATGAAATAGATGCACCATATATGTTATATGCATATATGCCTTAATTGGTATCCTTTAGGGGAGATAAAAGTTTATTGAAAATTTGTTTGATTATTTGTTCGAAAAATGCTTGATCATAACCTTGATATATTATTATGAATTTTGATCATTTTGATCATTTTAGCTTGTATCTTGAAATCAGCAAAGCTTGAGCAAAATGCTATATTTTTTTGCTATTTCTAACTCATGTTATGTGCTTAATTCAAATTATTTGAAAACATCGAGTTATGAAATGTTTCATGTTGTGCGCTTAAAAGCTAATTCTATCATGAGGATGTATACAACAATTGATATTGCGCTTATTGAAAATTTATGTTGCAATTTTATTACATTAGTAAGAGTTATTTATGCTAATTGATATATTTCTCATATTCGCATTATTTGAAAACATTGAGCCGTGATTCCTATTTATGTGTAAAAAGTTGTTCCGAGAAATCATTGTGTGCAACGCACGGTTTGTGTGTCTACAACAATTGGTATCAGACAACTATTGGTATCACTTATCATTTATCATTTTTGTGACTTATGCATTATTTGATGTTAGTCTTATCTATCTACAAATTCAAATACATGCTATGAAAAATTTATGTTGACACATGTGCGAATTGAAAATTTTTATGCCCTTTGCGATTTATGGTTATATCCCATGCATAAATTATTTTTGATAGGGGGAGCTTCGCATTTTACCCGTGACACTGAATTTATAAAAAATATCTTTTTGATAATGTCAAAGGGGGAGAAATATTTATGATTCACTATTTGTGCTTAATATTTCATGTTATGTATATTTGTGAATCCTTGTTTGTCATCATCAAAAAGGGGGAGATTGTTAACGAAAATGTATTTTATCCCTAATTAAATTGGTTTAATTAATGTACATTTTAGTTTAACTTAATATATTGATTTTGATGATTCCAAACATATTTTTATTAATTTATAGATATTTCTTATTGTATAATATTTTTATAATCTTATTCATATACTAGGATATTTATTATATATTACTCGCATTCATGACATTTTGCCTTGATTACATATTTATTCTGTCATTGAAAGTATATGAGTTAAGTTTTGTAATTTTTTTAAAGATATTGTTCGATCAGATTTATTGTTTTATATATACCTGTTGGCTTACGATGTGGCGGTATAAAGAACTGTAGCATTTCGATTTCATTTCTATTCAACTGTCTTGGACAGTTCTCTCTCTTCACAATCAATGAACACATATCATTTTCAATATTTATTTTTGACGTATATCTCATTACTACCTTTGCTCTTCTAAAGTTGGCGTACCTTAGCTGTAACTTTAAAAACTCTTGGGCTGAGAATCTTTATCTTGGAAACAGTTTCGGATACTGTCCGTGTAGTCTTGCTAGCTAGAGTTCTAATCTAGGACTTGACTTATCTGAATATATATACATATATTTTGACGCATAACTTTCTTACTCTCTTCAGAAGCCGAGATATATTTTTTTTTCTTTGATGATTGATTCGTGTAGACCTGCTCTCTGCCTATTTGATTTGTCAAATCAACTGTCGTTCGTCCCTTTGCTCTTTTATCCATATGTTTGCTGCTTTGGCAATGGTCCCTCTTTGCCTTAGATTTGACAAGCCGAGTTACTCAGCTTTACGACTCCTTGGGAATCCATCTCTGACAAGATACAGTGCTAGGCTGTTTAAGTCGGGTTTCATCATATGTTGGCTTTGGCCAGTAACTGAGATGACGAGACCTGCCGTGTGAAAATTATTTTGCCCGTATAAACTTTCGGCCATTTAATAAATACAGTACATTATTTTCAGACTTGACCTTATTGTCATGTGACTTTGTGAAAATCGATAACAGCAAACCTTTGAGTCTTACCTGTCATCGATTTTTTTTTCTTTCAGTCCTAGTCATATAGTTTTAAGGTTATGGTAGTATTGTACCCGTTTTTTTTATCAACTTTGCACCCAAGATCGCATGAAGTATAGACCTGTCATAGTCTGCTTCGGCAGTAACTCTCGAGCCAAGAGTTTTATCAGTATGTGTCCTTGACTGTTTACAACTGATATTTTATCTTTTACACAATGATTTATATAAGTTACTATTTATTCTTTTCGGACTAACACTTCACTTATATACATCATATCTGCATTTTATTTCTTGGTCTAATATATTCTTACAGGAATTATTTTGGGATGCAAAAAAGAACCCACTTTCAGACTCATATTTTCAGATTACCATTTTTGTGCTACAACAGCTATATGTTTATGGAGAAGATAAAAATAAAGATTTGCAGATCAGATTGCAAGATCATTTTTCAGCTGCTCCATCTCAGAAAATCAGGAGCATTTAATGCTCAAAATGCATGAGTCTAACAGCTAGTTTTTGGAAGACACATTTAAAGATTTCAAGTGTTGCATTGAAGAACAACTAACCAGACAGAATATGAGCAAGACTTGAAATATTATTGACAGCATTTATTTTTCTACTCAGCTACACATTCAAGAGAGCAATAAATTTCATTATCTGCTCAATCATTGAAGAAGAAGACTTGTGCCTACTTCACCATCATTTATTGAAGTCTGATTCAAGAAGGAGAAACTCAGATTACAAATTGTATTTTAAGGAGTTTCAGTATTTTATTCTGTACTACAAAAATTCAGATTTATTGTGAAGCTTTGTTGAAGCTTCGGTTTGTACCGGTAATTGGTTCCTATCCGTAAGTGGGCCACGGGGTTTGAAGCTCGGAGTTAGCTTGCAAACAGTTGTACGCGGTGGTTTGATCCTACCCGCAAGTGGATCAGGTTTAGTGAAGCGCAAAGGAGACAGGGGCTCTAGGCGCGTGGACGTAGGCCGGGATTTGGCCGAACCACGTTAAATTTCGGTGTCATTTATTTTCCGCACTCTTATTTATTTATTTGCATATGCTTGCTTGAGTTAATACTTTCAGCACACTATCTTGCAAATAAATTAATTCCGAAATTTGACTAAATTAATTTTAAGGTTAAAATAATTATTTTTGAATTAAATAATTAATTTCAGAATATCACTTAAATATTAAATACGAAAATTAATTTAATATTTCTAGAGTGTTAAAATCTGCATATCTAGTTGTTTAAATTAGTTAGTTGCATTTATTTGATATTATTGGATTTATTATTTATAGTCTTATTAATCTGAAATTAGTTTAAGTGATTTAAATTTAATATTTTTCTGAAATATAAATTTGACATTAAAGTTTGTAAAAACTCAATTCACCCCCCCTCTTGAGTATAATCTGGGCAACATGTCACATCAATTTTTTTTAAACATTAAATCTACATGGACCTCAAACCACAATTAGTCGTACCTTCCTTAGTTAGAAATTCATTGGTTGATTTTAAATGAATCACATGTGAACTTTATTCATCTATGTAATCTATATAACTATATAAAAATTATATATTCAAATCATATAAGGCCGCTACGTGACAACTTAATTAATGATCACTATTCTCTCTCATCTAAAGCTTGACAAGTGGCATTTCACAACTATACAAAAATTGTTATTTCTCTCCCATAAAGTGTACCTACACGCTGCTTTCTCTCTCTACGTGGGTTCTCTGAACTTGACTTCTGTTTCAACCATCCAAAAATAATAAATGTGATTTTTTGGTACTAAGATTTCGTTTTTCAATATCCTTTGAAAACCCAAGAAACCTTAAAAATGATAAAACCCAACAGGTCTTGAAAATATGAAAATGACATCATATATCTCCATCCCCTGTATTATATTTATTGCGCATGTCAGGCATCATATATTTGTGAAAATATGTATCTAGGTCTAACCCAATAGGAAATGACAGCATGGAAGGATTACTTTCAAATGCAAGGGGTCCCGGGTTGGTTACTTTCAGAGTAACTTTTGTTTATCATCCTTGAGGTTCTACAAATATTTCTTCAAATTTTATCCCTTGAGTAGTTGTTGCTGAACCAATTAGAGAAGAGAAGATACATATACATTTCCTATAATGGAATCTGTAAAGGTTTATTCCCAATCTATTTATTGGAATTCATCATAATCGACAAACAAATTTTGTTGAGGGTAGCAACCATTTCATTTTTAACTTCATTTTTCTCCCATTTCCCCCCAATTTTTTTTAATTATATAGGGTTTTAGTATAAACTTATCTTTTTAACCCGGACAGGTTTGTTGTTATTTGAAAGAAGATCCCTTACAACCGCTTCCTGTTCTTCCCCCGATAAGGTATTTCAAGTTCAACCATTTTATAATAGTATTTATGTTAATAGGCTTGCTGCATATTAAGCTTATTATTTTACATTTGGTTAGAATTTATAATTGGATTACTGCACATTAGGTTTTTGTTAAAACGTCAAAATGGAATTGCATAGTAATCATATTTTACATTAGTTAATCTCAAATAGATTTTATTTGTGTAATATGGGACTGCATAGATATTATCTAAAGTATAGTACTTAATTTTAATTTGAACATAATTCAATACGTGACTACATTTAATTTTTTTAACTTCTTTTAGGACCAGTTATTTAAATTTATTATTGGCTTCACTTTAAAGGAATGTCCCAAATGGCCCCAATCACTCATTAGGGAATTTGGAGTATGTTTTTTTATGTCACGACTATTTTGTCAATGTTTAAACATCTCTTAGACCGGATAAATATTTTTGCTATATATATCCATCGCCTCAATCACCTATTTGTTTCACTTCATATTAAAATTATTGAATGGCAATATTCTATTTTTTGAACTTATTTTGGGATCAGTTATTTAAATTTAGAGTATTATATCTATTTAGTCGTATGCACTTTAAAGCATTGTCTCAAAATAGTGGCAATCACTCATTAGGGAATTTAGCATTATGCTTATTGCGTATTCTTGATTTGTGTCGATTTTTGGTCATCTTTGAGTATAGTCAGACTACCCCTTGGTAGTCTACGACAATTATATTGTCACCACCAGCAGACGGTTGCAATAGCAGTGCCAAATTCCTTCGGGCCCTTACTCATATGCATTTTCTAAAAGAAAAAGGATAAGGCCATGTTAGTTTTAAAACACTTTACTGAAGTTAAATAAGATGAATTTTACAAATAAAGACAAGTGGCAATTTTTCTATAATTTCCTTCTAAATAATCTGAAAGTTAGAAAAATTGTCATCTATTAGAGTAAGTATTACACACATCATTCATATCACGTCGACCCGTATAACAAATTCTCAATCATTGGAGACATTCGTATGAATAATTTTATTATATATAATCATTGGATATGTAAAAAACAATTGAAATAAAAACTTTGTTGTTGGAACTTCAAGCTGAAATAACTCTAACCTATCATTGAAACCGAATGAAAAATATATATATGTAAATGAAACGACAACATGGCCCTGAGCTCGCATGAGACAACAGACATACCTGAAATAAAATTATTCTCGGATTATGTTGTTATGCGTCTATGTGCGACGATGGGAGGTCTTTCTTCCCATTCAGCTACCCCTTATGGTGTAAGAACTCCAAAAACATTGCTAGCTGGCATGCGAGACAATCATAAGAAGAGCGTGGGCTATTAGAGTGTGTCGATAATAAAATATGACATCCTCCATCCAATCATTCCAATATTATAATGCTTGCTACTCATTCTTTCCTTTATTTTCTTCTATAATTTTGCATAACATCAATTGTAAACTTGCGTTCTAAACTATATTGTAGACATACATATATTAACAGTTCTCATATTTGTTTTGAAATTGAACTCTGTATGCTATCTTTTTGTAATTCTTTTCTTAATATACTACTGTATACATTCATAAATTGATTTTCACACTTTTATTCACTATCTATCCACCATGATTACTTTTCCAATTATCATATTACGCATAAAGAGCTACACAATTTCACAATTTTACAGTACATAAGGCTTTCATCCGTTATCTATTTTGAACTACTTACACTTTCCACTAAATAGACGTGGGGCTAGGAATCAACTATTGAGAACGAAGATTCGACTGAAAGCTGCCGGAATGGAATAACGAATTGAATAGATATGGATGGAACTGCCTACGTTGCCTCATCCTTTCTTTGATTTTTCCTTATTGAAAATTATCTTTATTCGTCTAATTGTCACTGATGCATAAGCTTCAGCTGGATTACGCCCCGACTGCATTTTATCACTTCATATAACTGTATACCGGTTCACATTTTACGTTCGACAATAAATCCCCACCGTTTTAACTCTAAATTTGCAAACATATCATTTCACAATAATCAACTTCCCTAAATGACATAACAACACTACCAGTTGACAACTTGCAACATCCAACACTACATCTTACACTTAACAGCTAAATAACATTTCAAAACCAACTATATTCTACATTCACTAAAATAATAACATCTCTTTACACTAAAAAAATATTAATTTTACCATTTGATTTACTCACGTAACAATGTCAATATCATTAACAAGTACTCCTCCCAAAAATGTTCACTGTTATGTAGTTAATACACTGACGTTTAAGTTATTTCAAGCACCACTTCCAATCTATATTTATTACTTTTTTTTGTTGAATCCAATGAAAATATTACATTAAAATTCAAAATAACAAAATCCCTTAATTTATATATAAATACTGTTTCCTGTAGCACTGTCGCAATTTCATTTTCAACATATATGGGTTTCTTTCACTAATCATTTCGTCCACTTTTATGTTTCATTTATAACCTATTTGAATAACTGACAAACCGACAAATACAGTAACTGCTACTTATTGCGAATTGGGCCATCATCTATACATTAACTGTATACATATAAGTATAGTTTTACGCTAAATGCGAACATGTACTTTGGTAACTCATTCATTACTTTATTTTGTTTTATGATCTCGCATAACATCAATTGTGAGCTTGCGTTCTAAAATATATTGTAGACGTACATAAATATAGTAACACGTAAATAAAATATATGTTAATATGTTGTACATATAAAATATCGAATAACCTATGTGTATACACGAATTTCTCACATATGGACTCAAAATTCGGCCACACATCGCGTGGCCTACATGCTATAACTATATAAAAACTGTAGACTGAAATCATATGAGACTGACACGTGGCATCTCATTTATGATTCTCTTTCTCTACAATAATTTATGACTCTCTTACTCTACGTTTAGGTTCTCCATGTAGAATTTTAAGAGGCTCACCTCATTCATTACTTTATTATATGAATATTTTCCCTGGTATAGCGGGGTTACCTTTAGAGTTACTCGCGAAGGATATATGGGTGTATTAATAGTGGTATATACTCTATTGATATTACTCGTTTTTGTGATATGTTATACGAGTATGATTTTATTCTGATTATAGTTTTGTACTGATGCTTAGACCGGTAGTGGGCGAATATCGCAAGTCTATCGGGGTTACTACCTCGGTGTAGGATGTTTTGTTATGGCAAAACCTCACCTGCAAGAGGTTCGGGCTCGCATTTATATATATATATATATATATATATATATATATATATATATATATATATATATATATATATATATATATATATATATATATATAAAATAGAGACTTCGAAAGGTATAGTGGTCCCGGATATTCGATCCCCGTATGTGTAGGGACTTTATTAATATGATTCGGAGTGCATTGAGTTTACTGTTCAACGGAAAAATTTAGCTTGTTATTATGTTTAACGCTCAACGCTAGGTAATAGGAAGAACGCATTGTTATATCACCCTTTAGAGACATGGGAGTTAATACTCATAGTTGTATGTCTGGAGACAAGATTTCGAGAGATCCGATTATATGTGCACGATGTTTATGGAATGTGATTACCACCAATGTTAAGTGACAGTGTCTTTCAGAGGAAGTTCCTTGTTTAAGAGTAATTGAGGAAAGAGATTTAATTTTAGTGTCAAGAGACAGGAATATAGGGGTACATATTATGGACTAAAGGCCTAACTAATTTCGATGACCGACAATGTTAGGTAATAGTGTATCGGGGAGGTCCTTATTTGGATTTTGCTTTGCGAGACATCCCACGCATGAAATTTAGCATAAGGTTGGTAGTAGGGAGATGTTTGCCCATTCGTCCATGAGTTAGGTACCTCAATTGTTATAGAGATATGTAGTTATAAATGTAAGTTGAAAGGTAAATTATGAAATAAGGCAAGTAGAGTCAGTTGTGTGGTGAGAAAGTACTGAAAATCTTATTTTATTACGGCGGGTTGAAGGATGGAATGATGTTAAGGAGGATTTAGGATTTAAAATTATGGGATGATTGAGAATGCCCAAGTGGTATAGCCACATTATGAATACAGGGGCAATGAAGAATTAGGCGTATGTGTGAAGTGTATATGATGCTTAAACCCGTATGCACGGTTTATAGTGTGTGTGAACACCTTGGTTTGTTGATGTCAGAATCTCCAAAAAAAGAGACAAGGAAATGGATGAGTGAAATTTAGGTTTTGGGGACTGTATGACAAAATAGAAGTGATAGATTGAATTAAGCATTGTGAGAGAAAGAAGAGAATCCATACATTCATGTTCAATAAGAGTAGCACATCCGAACTTGGTTGAAAGGCAGCGGAAAATCATTTAAAAAGGGGGTATCCTTGAGAAGACAAATATCTAACTATTATGGAGGAAGTGTAGTGGAGTTCTACCTAGTAGAATATTGAGAGTGACTTGCGCGTAAATAGAATGATGATGTAAATAAGGTATAAAGAGTCCTGAAGTGCACATCGTGGTGAAAGGTTCAAGGGTCAAAAGTTTTGTTATACGCCGAGGGAAGAAGAGGGTTGTTAAGTATCACTTAATATGAGGAATTATAAGTGGAAGTCAGCGTGCACCACTTATAGATAGAAATCGGTTGGAGTAAAAGTATCAAACAAAAAAATTTCTATCGAGCCGACGATTCTAGTAGTGAAAGAGTAAAGTTGGTAAATTTCCCTGATGGGTTACCAACCCAAAGATAAGTGGCGAGTTCCTTCGAATGTGTGGAACAAGATGACCAAAAGGAAAGTAATTATTATACCTTTGAGTGATTTACATTTAAATAGTGTGACCCAGTATTGTTCTGAACTAGGATGAGATCAACCTTTAATATGAAAATTTCAGGAAGAAGTGGCGATAACGTTTCATTTTGAGCAGGTCGTATCACCTATGACCCGAGGAGTAGACACAAGGTGATTAACGATTGTGGAGATGTAGGAAAGTGATTTTGGAATCATTGCGATCATTAAATTTCCACAATGGGTATAGCTAGTAAGTGAAGTATAATACGGTAATAGGAGAGGATATTACCTAATAGTAGATTTGTGTGAAAGCACCCGTACCTATTTATAGTGGACAAGGTTCTTACCGATGTTTTGTGTAGATAAACCTTACTATCCTTCCTCTAGATGCTTAGAGGTGAGCGGATTATCAGAGTTTTTGATAAGTTAAAGATTCGAAGAACAGACAAGAGTAGTCAGATGTTCTATGGTTCCTCCCAGGATGGGAGTTTTGTGTTTAAATAAATGCGGGAGTTGATACGAAGTGAGGTACGAACTCCCAATAATATTGAGATAATGTGGCCAATGATGTATAGGCTATTCTTATTCAAATGTTGTTTAGTAAGAGCACAACGTGAGGTGTGACCCTATAACTGATAAAGTGCCGATAGTGTTCAACAAGCTTGTTGTGAAGTGGGGGTTGTAGTGATTGAGCCTTACTTTGAATTTTGTTTTGGTATTAGAGGATACCTTATTTTTCCAGGTATTCCTTACTTTTTTTCGAATTTCAGGACGAAATTCCGTTATTAGGGGGGAAGTATGTAATACCCCGTATTTTTATGGCTTTTAATTATGAGATTAATTATATGAAATTTCTGTTAATTATGGGATTATTTAAATTAATTTAGGATAATTAATTGGAAATTAATTCAAATTTAAATAAGTAGCGAGACAGGAGTTAGTATTTTATTATGATGATAATGTTGAATATTACTGAGTGATTATGGTAATATATGATTATTGAATTTATTAAAAATTATCGTGGGTTGAAAATACGATAATTTCAGAATTTTAGTTGGGATGCGCATGCCAGTCGTGTCAGGATCCAATTTAATGGATTTAAAAGTAATTTATTTTTATGTCATCCCTATGATCATATTGAGTGTGCCAATGTGTTCGCAAGGGTCGAGATAGTGAGAAAAGTCTACTTGGGGGTTTAGTTTGGGTTCCGAGGTAGTTTTAGGCCAAACCGGCAACTTGGGAGGGTATATTAGTCATTTCTTTTTTGGTTTAATAGTAACCTACAAAAATTAAGTTTTGTATAGTTTATTAGGACCATTAATTGTTAAACACAAGAGAGAACAACGTGAGAAGAAATAAGGGTTTCAAGAGAGTTTCAAGGTCAAATAACCTCCATATACCACTACCATCACCGGATTTGTGACCGAAAAGAGAGGGAGGACTAGCCAACATCGTCATCAAAGGATCAAAAATTTCTATCAGAGGCAAGTGATTTATCTTGCAAAGATTCAAGGCATATATTTGACATGATAGTTCAGATTTGATGATTTATTGTAAACAAGTGAAATAATTGTGAAACTGGAGAATTAAACATTGAATATGAGTAGACTTCATGTAGATAAACTTCTGGGCATATACTAGTTATGAAACCATGATCCATGCATAGGGAATTATGTATTTATGTTTAGTTATATGAAGATCTTGAAGGAAATAGAAGAAATAGGTTTTTTATGAAAATTGGGTGATTTGATCCAAGAAACTGATGATCCATGATGATTTAATGATTTTAATACATTAAAGATTATGCTAATATGTTAATAGGATGATTAAGGAACTTTCTTGGGAGTTTGGGATGTTGTAATGGGGGATTTGGGGTGTAAAATTGGAAGAGCCCGTAAATGTCAAAGAAATTCTTAGAAGATAATTGCTTGATCGATTGATCGATCCAAGCATGTCGATCGATCGATCCATTTATTCGATCGATCGACCCCTCTAGAAAAAGTGAAGTATTTTCCTTTAAATAATTGAATAACTTCCAACCTTTAGAACTCTTTAGTGATGATTGATAGAGCACATTGGTACTTGGGGAAGACCATTAGGATGGCATTTGAATCTCGAAAAATCATTAGATTTAATTGAGGTTTAGTGGTAGACTTACGAATATCCGATTAGTGAGGTACGATTGTAAGTTGTGAGAACCTGAATATCTTTTTCTCCAATTATAATTTGAGGTTAAAGACAAAAAGGGGGAAACTTTAAATACTAAGAAAACCTTAGATACTAGCGGGGGATTTAATAACCCTTTTTGGGATAGGATATGTACTCGGAGCTATATGTCGAGAATTATCACGTTAAAATCTATTGTGTAGAATAAATGAGACGATATCATTATATGCGTGAGATATACGATATGGGGATGGAATATAGCTACACTAAAATGATGATTACCTAAGTTGTGTGAATACTTATTATATGGATGATTATGTGTATGACATACCTACCATACTTGCTATCACAGGTGGTTGATTTTCAGGAAAGGACCGTCTTATATTTGTTTGCCTTCGGAGGGATTTAGACTGGTACCTTAAGGACATAATATTATGAATGACTTATTTGTGAGTTGATAAGTCAGCTGACCATGGGAGCGTAGGTATGTGCATGACCCATGAGTATGTGAACTATGTTCGCCTCTACTATGCGTGATTTGTACTGTAACGGTTCCTGAGTGATTCGAAACACGTGATCCTTATGTACGAGATGTACTGGGATTCGATAGCAGAGGTACCATATATGTATATATGCATAGAGAGTGATTTATATATGTACTTGTGACTGGTTCACTATTGCTTAGTAGATGTGAATAACTAATATATTTGAACGGGTTAAGAATGTGAGAATTTAAATAACACTTGAGATAAGTAATTTAATGAATGTGAATGTGGGATATAATTATGACATATTTGGGTAACACAAGTAGACACCCTATATTAGAATGTGAAGACATGAAGTGGTACAGACTAGTTAGTTAGCGGCATAACTATGATGGGTTAATGATAATACGTTGGGCGTGCACATTAGTTGAGGGGTGAGAAACTCATGTGAGAGTACGCAACTAACATGTTTAATATATGTCTTGTTTAATATTGTAACTTAAACCGTTGCTATGTTTTTAAACTCTTTTCACCTCGGGCTCTGACTCGTTTTCCTCCAAATTTATGTTTTTTGTAAAAACCTTTTAGGTGCCCAGCCACGGGGACGCCAAGCATAGAAGTACATTCTGAAGACGTGCTGTAGCAGCTGTGGAAGATACAAGATCTCAGTATTAGACGCATCCACATTTATATTTGATTCATTTAGAGTTATTCATATCAGTCACGCCATGTCGACCATTCTTATTTAGAGGTTGTAGTTACAGACTTTCATTATTTGAGATACTGGTTTATTTATTCAGACTCTTGTATTGGGACTCTATTTACTCTGGCATTAATATTATTGGAGTGTTTACTCCAGACTCAGTTTATTTGATTTCGCTTGTTATTAACATGAGATTGTTTATGCAAGTGATGGTTGATGATTTAATTACTTGATTAATTGTTAACTTGTTTAATAAAATTTGGCATCTCTCTATTTTAAATATTAGGTGGCTAGAAATTAATTAAATGTATTTGACAGTGATGCTAAGACTGAACCAACTTGATATTCTGTATTAATTTAATAAAGGGGTGGCTACCCGGTATTTAATTAGATGGGGTGTCACATTTTTGAATTCGTGTCCTATCCTATAACCAGGAGTCCCGCGACCGTGCGGATAATTTCCACATGCTACATTGGGCACGCATGAGATATTCTTTCCTCTCGTGGTGCTGTTTGCGTGCCACTAGGGGTGCCCTCCCATGCGGCACATTTTTAAGGCTAAGTGTGCCTATTTTTTAATTCGTGTCGAATTCTTAAACTGGGAGTCCCATGGCTGTACAATCGGTTGCTACATGTTATGTTTCATACCCACAAGTGTTCGTGCCACTCGTATTGGTGTTTGGGTGATGTTGGGGTGCCCCTGACACGTTTTCAAACCTAAGTATGCCTATCTTTGAATTCGTTGTAATACCTCGTATTTTCATGGCTTTTAAATTTAATGATTTATTAAATTTAATTGAGATAAAATAATTTAATTTTAATCCGAAATGTTGTTTTAAATATTTACTAGCGTGACAAGAGTTAGTAATTATTGGGAATATATTATTTGTTGCATATTACTGGATGAGTATAGTAATATATGAGATTTATTTTTATAATATTGTCACGTGTGAATAAAATGACAATTGTGGAAATTTAAGTCGGGACGCGCCTGTGTTGTGTCGGGACTAAATGTTGATTAATAAAAGTGAATATTTTATAAGTTGTCCGTATGGTCGTTTTGAGTGCGCCAACGCATCCGGAAGGGTCGAGATAGTCAGAAAAGTATACCCGGGGGTTTGATTTGGGTTTCAAGGCGTTTTTAGGCCTAATTAGTACCCCGGGAGGGCATTTTAGTCATTTCGTAATTTAGGGTAATTAAATCCACGAATTTTATAGGGTTATATCAGATGGAGAATGCTATCTTCTAGGGTTAACACAACCTAAAACTAATGACAACCATTGGAGAGGAAGAGGAGAAGCTCTCCAAGGAGTTCTAGGCCAAGAACACCTCTGATTGCACCGCCGTCACCACCAACGCATAGATCGCGCGATGGGGAACGCAACCACACCAAATTCAACACCAAACTAGAATCATGAAAATCCCAGGCAAGTGTTTATCTTTCTTATTTCGTTGATTCATCTTTCATATTAGTTTAGGAATGATTAGGATGAATTGTATGTAAGAAAAACCCAATTTGAGATAGGAAATTGCATGTAGTGATGACTTAAATGATATTCTGGAAACCTTTTGTGATGTAAAGGATTAAACCACGAAATTTATATTCTGGAAACCTTTTGTGATGTAGAGGATTAAACCACGAAATTTTGATGTTGTATAAGAAGGAAACCTTAGAGCAAATCTGAATAGAGGAGGCAAATTCCGTATCAGGCCCCTCGAATAGGTTCGCATGTACCCCGAACCGGTTCGCCCCCCAAACCGGTTCGCCCCTGGGTTCGCGAATGTTTGCTGGTCTGGGGTGATTTTTCTTTCCTTTCTTCCTTGGATTTTTCTTCAACTTCAACGGGTCATAACTCATCAACCGTAGCTCGGATTTGGGTGCAGTTTCTTCCAGGGTTCTCATTGTTCCGAGCTCTTCAACTTTCCAGTTGACTCCTCCTTCGAGATCTAGATACAGAATTACCAAAATGCCCTTGAACTTTCCTTCTTAGCTTTTCTTTCATTGTCTCGCTTTCTCTTTTGCGCTGCTTGCATAATTAACCTGTAAAACCAATAAGAGAAACACAAAACACGAAATACTTGCCAACGAAGATTAGTAGCATAAATGTGCATTAAATTCATATGGGTTGCATTACTCAGATTCACAAATGTACTGAAATTAGGGGAATAAATATACAATATTTATGTCCAATCATGTAGTAAGTTGGAAAAACCCTTCGAATTAAAGTTAGAAACGAACCATTATACTTGATATATTATAATGGGAAAATAAGGATAAATGTTGTGAATGTGGGTTATGGGATAAACCTAAATTGATATAATAAAAGTGGTATATTTATGTGATTGTGTATGCACACTACACCAAAATGGTCAAATTGTCACCTTTCAGCCGGCCACCCTTGTCAAAGTCATTGACCGTGACAAAAAACACGCGTTTTGTGTCACGGTCATTGACCTTGACACGACCGCGACAAGAAATTGTCACGGTCATTGACCGTGACAAGCCCGTGATAAATTTACTTGTCACGGACTTGTCACGGTCAATGACCGTGACAATTCTTTAAATAATTGTCATGGTCAATGACCTTGACACGACCGTGACAATGTCTACAGCAAAATCCCTTTCCCCCTTCTTTTTTTCCTCCCGCGCCGTTCCCTCCCTCTCTCTCTCTCTCTCTCTCGACGCTACTCTCTCTCTCTACTTTCAGGTTTAATTCTCTCTCTTTCTCTCTCTCTCTTCCATTTATATATATGTTTGTGTGTATATATATGTGTGTATGTGTGTATATATGTGCGTGTGTGTGTGCATGTGTGGGGGGTGGGGCAGGGTGGGGGTAGGGTGGGGACAGGTTGAGGGTAGGGGGTAGGGGGTTAAAAATGTAAATAAATAAGTAATTTTCTATAAATTTCCAAAAATAATATCCAAAAATGTAAATGTAAATAATATCCAAAAATGTAAATTTGTAGTAATTGTCATCCGAAGTTGCTAAAAGCATCCGAAGTTAAAAAAGCATGAAAAATAAAATATTTTTTAAGATTTGTGGTGAATAACTAAAGTTAAAAAAAGTATTACTTTAGTCATTAAATTACTTTTTGAATTCGGGCGATGCGCGTAAATTTGTAGTAATTGTCTTATAATAAAGATCAATTAGTCTATGTTGTTGAAAATTTTGATCAAATTGGTGAGCCCTTCATATTTTAAAAATGTTGTTTTTATTCCTATAGAACAGCTTAGATAATGTGTGTGTGTGTGTGTGTATGTGGTCAATACATGAATTTATTTTTGTATTTGAATTAACCCATGGATTTATTTTTGTATTTGAATTAACCCATGAATTTATTTTTGTATTTGAATTAACCCATTATATGAAACATACTTGAAATTAAATATAGTGCGCATAGATACTAGCATTCTAGTTCTTATGCGTATGCATTCAATAGCCCTTAGACCCGTTCGAGAGTCATTACCCCTGTAATGAGATCTCTCGAATTGTCCCGTTTGGACAGTTTGAGACTGTATAATTTATGTATAATATTCTTATTGGCTAAAAGTTGTTACTTTTGGAGGAAGTTCTGCAGTCGTATCTTAATGTTCTCTGGGTACATACTAGATTGACAAGTGTGACTGTTATTTCAATTGACCAATTGAAATAACACTCACACCTGCCAATCTACGTCGTGTACTTAGAGAACTAAGGGGATATGCTGCCGAATTTTTTTCAAATCGTAACAATGTGCATGAGCTGTTAAGTATATTACAGAAAAATGCAGTCTTGAATGGGATAGGACCACTTACCCTTTAATAGGATAATTAAATGATGGGATTATTAAATAAAACATACTATAAATCTAAGTTTTGTTTACCCTTAATAGGTGTTTAGTTGTGGTAGCTGTGATGGGATATCCGAAATACAAAGAGTGGATGGGTGAGACTAATAGAACGGGGGATGTGTTTCGCAGATTTGCTAACGAATTTGTGAAATATGCAAAGAGATGTCGTAATGATGAAGAGTTTTCGTGTCCGTGTGCTAGGTGTAATAATGGTAAGGTGTTTGAGTGGAAAACAGTTGAACTACATTTGTTAAGATCGGGTATGCAAGATAGTTATCGATTTTGGAGTTTTCACGGTGAATTGAAAGTTCCTTTTGTCCCCGACCAGCCTTCACAACAACCTTCAACAAGTAGAATAGATGTAGAAGGGGACGACGTAGATCATAATATGTTAGAGGATTTAGTTGATGATGCGTACGGAGTTTATGAAGCTGAGGAGAATGAGTTTACTGATGATGTAGAAGATTCAAGTGCTCGTGAAGATAACACGATAAAACTTGACGAAGACTACCAAAGTTTAAAATTTAAGGCGACCCAACCGTTATACTCTGGCTGTGAGAAAGATCAAACAACTTTACATGCCATGGTTGGTTTGCACAGTTTGAAGACGCAGTACGATTTGTCTGGCAATAGCGTGACGGGAATTCTGAAATGGGTGAAGGGCTTATTACCCAAGGTGAATACACTTCCAAATAGCTATCTTGTTATGAAGAACAGTTTGAAAGGTTTGGGAATGAAGTATAAATCGATTCATGCTTGTGTGTATGACTGCATACTATACAGAAAGGAGTATGAAAATCTCGATCGTTGTCCGGTATGCGATGAACCTAGATATGTCCAATCTACTAGGAAGGAAGGCACAAGCTCAAAAGTTCCTCAAAAAGTATTGAAATATTTTCCCGTTGGGCCTAGATTAAAGCAATTTTTCACAGTACCATGGGTTGCAGAGGCAATGACTTGGTATGCTAGGGCAGAAGTAGGGGTAATATCATGCGTCATCCTATTGATTCTACTGCCTGGCGGAGGATGAATTTTGAGTATCCCGATTTTGCTCGAGAACAACGCAACATTCGTTTGGCTATATCAACAGATGGTTTCAATCCATTTAGAAATCTAAGCACCAATCAGAGTGTATGGCCAGTGATCCTAGCCCCACTCAACCTCCCTCCTTCACAGTGTATGAGACCTGAATTTTCGATGATGGCTTTATTGATACCTGGGCCAAAGGCACCAAGTGATGACATTGATATCTACCTGGCTCCTTTGGTAGAAGAATTAAATGAGTTATGGGAAGAGGGTGTGCAATCATTTGACTCTTTTAGAAAAGAAGAGTTTACGCTGAAAGCTATGTTGATGTGGGCAATTCATGATTTTCCAGCTTATGGGACATTATCCGGATGTGTAGTACATGGTTATTTGGGGTGTCCTATTTGTGGAGAGGAGACTGAATCTCTTCGTCTATCCTCTAGCTTAAAAAATGTATACCATTGCCACAAGAGGTTTTTACCCCCAGCTCATAGTTTCAGATTTGAGAAAGGTTCCAATTTTTTATTGGGTGGAGTTGAACATAGGCTACCGCCGAGACAACTTTCGGGTTCAGAAATTGAAAGTAAATCTTCTGAATGTGGCCCAAATATGCCAGGTAAGAATCCCAAATTTAAGAATGTCAAGCATAAGAAGACCCCAACTGGGAATGAAACTGAGATAATAAAGGCATGGTCTCGGAGGTCAATTTTATTTGACTTGCCTTATTGGAAGAAAAACCCGGTGCGCCATGTATTGGATGTGATGCATGCAGAGAAGAACTTCGCTGAACATATTGTGGGTACTTGCCTTGGGGGGGAGTCATTCGAAGGATGGAGAAAATGCACGAAAAGGCCTTAAAACGTTAAAACTTAAACCACAACTATGGTTGAAAGAAGATAGTAGGGGAAGGACAATAATTCCCCCTGGTACGTTTACTTTGACGAGTGAGGAAAGGAAGGTGCTTCTAGACACAATATATAATTTGAAGGGCCCATCTACTTTTTCGTCCAACTTGCAAAGGATTGTGAATTATGTTACTCATGATTTACATAAGTGTAAGTCCCACGATTGGCATGTGATCATGCAATTGGTTCCTCTATTGTTTAAGCACTGTTTCTCCAAGCACAAGGATTTGCGTAGGGCTATTATGCAAATTAGTATTACCTTCTCCCTCTTGTGTGAGAAGGTAGTGAATCGAGAACACATAGTGGCTGCAAAATTGGCTGTGAACGAAGCGATTTGTGTATTGGAGAAGTACTTTCCCCCAGCATTCTTTGACATAAGTGTTCACTTGTTGGTACACCTATGCGACGAGGCACTTCTTTGTGGTCCAGTTAGATATCGGTGGATGTATCCGTTTGAAAGATTGATGAAAGTTTTTAAAGATTACGTCAAGAATATGCAATATATTGCAGGATCAATTGCAGAGGAATACATCACCGTGGAGTCATCAATATATACTCGGGAATATATGCCTGACTCGACCAGCATTGATGACACTGATGAATTCCTCGATGATGGTGGTAATGTGATGGGAAAACGAGTGAAATTAACGAGTTTGCAACATGAACAAGTAGCTCGTTATCTATTTGACACACATGAAGATGTCAAAGAATGGAAAAAGTAAGTTTCGAATATTATAATGTTTAACATTATTTTAGATTATTTTATACATGATTAATTTTGTAATATGCAGTAAATATGAAGCCTGTGAGAACAATAAAAGATGAAAAACAATGGTACAATCAGACAACGAATTTAGGCTATGGTTGACACAAGAGGTAATTATAATGAAAACAGTCATTATATAACGTTACATTACACTCAAATTTTACCACTAATATAATTAATTTATCTATATTCTCAGCTCCTAAAGATGGGTGATGCGACATCAAGGCTTGCTCGTCTAGCCACTGGACCCTTGTTCGTGGCACAAGAGTACAAAAAGTATCGATTGAACGGTTACATTTTCGGCGCTAAAGTGTACGAGGAAAGTACAAATGTACAGAACTCGGGAATTTCATACAAGGCTTTTACTTTCTTTCGAGCGAGCGCAAAAGATAAAAACCTCGTTGAAGCTGAAATGACTTACTATGGTGTAATCCAAAATATATTTGAATTGGATTATATAAGATTCAAAGAGGTTGTATTTTACTGTGAATGGGTAAGAGTTGAGGATAAAAATGCTTGTAAAGTTGATCCTGTCACCAATTTGATCATGGTTGACTTGTCCAAGTTGAAGAGCAACGAGCACGTGAGCGATGAGCCGTTTGTTTGTGCATTTCAAAAGGTTAAGCAAGTGTTTTACTCGGAGTATATCAACAACGAGCCGTGGTCAATTGTCCAACACGCGCCAAGGCGTCTAAATAAGAGTGTGGATGACTTGGCTGCTCCTACCGAATATCAATCCATTTTTGATGATAACCCGAATTTGAAACAATTTTTCAATTTGTAATAAATATTTCAGTTTGTACCGAAACATCCATTTTTAATGCTTTTATTAGATCTGCACTTTATCATTTTCACTCTTGTGTAGTGTGCGTGTGTGGAGAGGAGATTAATACATAAATATTCCAACTACATCTAAGTTTTGTTTACACTAATCCATGAATATACGCTTCTTACCTTTAATAGGTGATTAGTACATAGTTATTTGGGATGTCCTATTTGTGGAGAGGAGACTGAATCTCTTCGTCTATCCGAACACTAAGAAATGCCATAATCCTATGGAGCGATGCTCTGCAAATTCCTCCCAACCGTTATGTAGCCAAACATCACCAGTTGAAGTTGTCAATTCCACTTTCCATACCCCACCACTTGGAACTTCTAGCAAAACATGGGAGACCATTGAAAGGTGGAATTGACAACTTCAACTACTGATTTTTGGCTACACAACGGTTGGAAGGAATTTGCAACGCATAACTCCATAGGATTATGGTATTTCTTAGTGTTTAGATATGAAGAGAATTATATTTGACACGATTGCCCGGGGTATATTAGTTGGAAGGAGGTGCCATATGAGCTCAAGTTAGCTGTTTGAGTGACACTACAGTTAATGTATTTATATTTATATGTCAATTTCGATTTCAATTTCAATTACGATTTATATTTATCTATATTTGAGGGGCGGATACTAATTTTACTTTATTTCAATTCAGGTGACAGGGAGTGGCCCTAAGGGTAGGCCACATATGCTCTATACTTATGTGGCTATTCGGACGAGAAGGGAAGGATAATGAGGTGTTCCCGAGCGCCGCGGTACAAAATCTCTTTTCCATGCAAATAGTTTGTAGATTTGAGATAAAATGATGGTGATGTTGTTTCTTCTTAAATAGTTTCTTATTTGAATATATATTTGCATTATCTTTAGTTTGTTCGGATATATGATGTTTGGAACAGGTACAACGTTGCTATAACAGGTACAAATATACTGCTGGGCAGTGGCAGTGGCCGTACTACCCAGCAGGTTTTTTTAAATTCTGCCCAGAATTGTCACGGTCATTGACCGTGACAAATTTTTAAAAAAGGGTCACGGCTTTGTCACGGTTTATAACCGTGACAAACGTGTCACGGTCATTGACCGCGACATGACCGTGACAAAAAAAGTTGTCTCAACTCGAAATGTCACGATCATTGACCTTGACAAGTTGGATTTGTCAAGGTCAATGACCTTGACAAATGGGCAGATTTGGTGTAGTGGCATATAGTATATACTTGTGAAAATCATGCCCACGCTACTTGCTATCCCTGAGGTTACCGCGCTGGGACAGTCTTATCTCGATGGGACCTTTATGGGGGATATTGACTTGTACCCTAGGAGATAGATATCCATGGTACAGGCTATCGATTTGATAGTTCAGACGGTCCTAAGAGACGCGGGTATGTGCCATCCTCTTAGAGACTTAGAATCTATGCTTCGCCTCAATATTGTTGTGTATGTGTTAATACAATTCGTGAGTGATTCCGAATTTGTATTCCCCTTAATACGAGTGATACAGGGTTTTGGATAGTAGAGTACGCCCACACCATAGTTTTTATTTGGGGTGCTGTTATAATATATATATATATATATATATTATACGAGTATTTAATATATGTATGAAATACTGGAATTTGGAACTGCCTACTGTGATATGGTAAGTAGGACATGGTTGATTGACTCAAATTGTAAATACTTGTTTTGAGAGAGTATAATATGACACTGGAAAACTTTATAAATTAATAAAGTTAAAATGAGAATTTTGGATACTAATTGAAATATTCTTTTCAAACAATTGTATCGTTCAATTTTAAATCCTGCGAATAACCTAAGATAAGTTAAATCCTTGGGGAAAGATAGTGTGATATATGAAGAGATAAACCATTGGGAAGGTTAGTGCGATGGGAGTGCACATTAGAAGAGAGGTGAGAATTTCTCAAGAGAGTGTCGCACTAATATGTTGTTGCATTGGCCTGTATCAATTTAAATACTTGCTAAACAAATTTTTAAATCATATACACTATCGGGCTCTGACCCGTTTCTATTTCCTTTTCTCTCTTGTATATATATGTATGTATTACAGGTGCCCAGCCACAGGGGCGTCTTACTTAGGATCCTTTGGAAGGAACGTCCTGCAGCTTAGGTGGGAGTTGCGGCCGGTTGTTTAGACGACTTCATCCATTTGATTCTACTCCTAGTTCAGTTTTATCCAGCAGGGGCATGTGTCGCCCTCTTTCTATTATTTAGTTGGTATTGTCAGAGATTGAAGTTTTTACTTTCAGTACCTTTATTTCGGGATTTATTACTGTCAGGAAGTTTTCCTTTAGTGTTGTAAATGTTGGGATTTAGTATTGATGATTAAATTCGTGTATGTTCAATTCTATTTTTATTCTTAATGTGTGACTCTTTAAATGTTAATGGTTTAAGGTTTTATAACCGGATTTAATAAAATGAGAATAAGGTTTTAAATTGGTTTTGACACTTAGCTTAATTAAATAGGGTGTTAAATTTGGAAAAGTTATTTTTACGACAGTGATGCTAAGAATGAACCAACTGTTCACCTTGATTTTAATTTAATAAAGGAGTGATCGCCCTGTATTTAATTAGGCGGGGTGTCACAGGTGGTATCAGAGCATCAGGTTCTAGTGTCCTTAGGATCTGTATGGCTTATTATGCTTTCAGCGTTGCTTTGTTTGTTATAGAGCCCTATGTTTAGGATTGTCGATTCCTTTGACGAGATTTTGTTCTCCTGCTATAATGTGTATACACTAGTGAATTCTAATTTCGTTAGGATGTGTGCGTGTGCCGAGTGATGACGGATATCAGAAGAGGACTGTTAAGCGTACATCGGGAGGCGGGGCTCAGTTGAGATTATGAAATATATCCGAGGATGATGAGCGTAGTTGAAGTCACCTCCATTATGGCACGAGAAGCCACGACTAGAAAGGCGACTAAGGTGCAGCAATGATTTTCAAATGCTGTTATAGTCAAATGAGGTGCGAGGGTAAACTTACCCAACGTATTACAAAAATGTGTAGAGACTGTCAGTGGGAAATTTTAGAAACGCGAAAATTGTATGTGTTTACTAGAGGAGGTAAAGTATCCAAAGGCTTAAATATAGGACGGAGTGTGGCAAACTGAAAGTGAAAATTTATAGAAAATTTTCTTGGCTTTCGGGACGAAATTATAATGGTTGGAGTCAACCACCAATTTTAGAAGTGGAATGCTATGCCTATAGGAGAACCTTAGGTACAGTGTTGACCGTATGTTCCTTCCTTAACTGTTCAGGATTAGAAGCAATGTGGTTCTGAACTCATCGAGAGAGGGCAAGTCAGGGGTCCATTCGTGAATATGAATCTTAACCGTTAGCGAATTTTGTATCGGAAGATGTAGATACAAGTGGGGGAAACAACTTCGAGTGGGAGATCGACACGTAGTAATAGTTGATAACACTCAAAGAGGTAATTCTGATGGACGACCGATTCAGAGGTTGACATTGTCATATTTTGTCAAAATAGATGATAACGCTTCTTTGTGGGGGAAGTTAAAGGAATCGAAGAATTTAGTCGAGAATAAGACTAAATACAACGGTGGTGGTATAGCACCACAAAAGGATGTGGATACACATCAGGAAAACCATTTAAATGTTCAGATAGTTAAATTCTTACCAAGTGATGGTAAATTCAGTAAGTACTATTATAGATAGTAACATGATCTTTATGGCCTAAAAACCTAAGGGAACAATCGGGATGTCTAATAGGAATCGAGTCTACTAAAGTCCGAGAGAAGGACAATCCTAACTTGGTTAGTAGGACAGGTGATAAGTGGATTATGTGTTGAGGTATTTTGGTGCGGAGTGAAATTGCTTGCGATAGTATGTTACAAAGTGAGAAAAAGGGACAAGAATACGGTGCCTAGTAAAGGACGACGATTAAAAATAATTTTGTTTTGGTTTGGGCAGACGTGTTACGTCCGAAAACCATTTGTGCAGTCAAGACGATTGCCAGGATGGAAGTATAAGTTGTATCCTTAGAGAATGCGGCGTGTTTATGTGACACGAGCGAGTCACCATATTTTGTTCATTGCTAGATTAGCATGTGAGACGAGTTTAATGCATATCATTATAAATGTTACCATTATGTGAATATTTTTCCTTAGTATAGCGGGATTTTTCTTTGGTGCTATCCGTGGGGGATGAATGAGTATATTAACAGTGTTTTATACTTTATTGAGGTTACTCGTTGTAGTGATGCGATACACGAGTATGATATTATCTTTGTTAAAATGTTATAGAAATGGGTAGTATGATAGTGGGAATTTATTGCAAGGCTATCGGAGTAGTTACATTAGTGCAACACGTTTTGTTTTGGCGAGGCTTTACCTGTAAGAAGGTTGGACTCGCACTTATATTATCTATCCTCGAGACTTCGGAGGAGATAGTGGGCTCGAGATATTCGATACCAATGTATGTATAGACTTTGTCAGTATGATGCAGTATGTACCGGGATTTACCGTTGAGCGAAAAGACTTGACTCGGTATTATGTTTAGCACTCCGGACTTAGTGATAGGAAGAGTGCAGTGTTATATTTACCCTTAAGAGATGTGGGAGTTAAGAGTTATACCCCTAATGTTAGAAAAAGGAAATTTAGAGAATTTCGATCGTATGTATCCGAGGTTTATAGAATGTAATTACCATCAACCAATACGGGACGATAGTGAAATTGGTGAAACGTTCTTTGTTAAGCATAATTACGGGAGAAATTGTAACTTTTCTATCAAGGGACGGAATAAAGGGGTATATACTATGGACGGAGGACCTAACAGATTTCGATAACCGACAATCCTAGGTAGTAGTGTATCGGGGGGGTTCCTTGTTTGGATTTCGCTTTGCGAGACATCCCACGCATGAAACTTATCGTAAGGTTGGAAATAGGGAGACGTTTGGTCACTATTCCATGAGTTCGGTACCCTGGTCGAAATGGGATCAAGTAATTATGTATGTAAGTTGGAAGTTTAATTTTGTTTTAAGGTCATTGGAGCTAGATTTTTGTGGTAGGAAAGCATTGAAAGTTATCCCCACGAGTTGAGGGGGGTAACGATAATAAGGAGAATTTAAGAATTTTGATTTCTAGGGTGATTGAGAGTACCCAAATGTCATAATCGCGTACAGAACACAAGGTGAATAAAGAGTTGGAATGATTTTTAGCATGGATTATCTAGAAAGAACTTTATATTATACAAAAGAGATGACCTGTAATTATTTTGATGAATAGAGCGTTAGTGATTTATTTTGGTTGTTGTACCTATTTGGGAAAATTGTTGTACTTATCTGAGGAAGGTTGAGAATTATTATTCATCTTTTATTGTCATGGAATTTGAATGCCCTATTCCTTCTATTCCGTTGAATTTAGTTAGTCCTACAGATGATTAGCACGCCGTTCTCTCTCCTAGGGCGGTCGGAGTGTTGCAAAAATGTGGGCATCTTGGTTAACTACAGTTAAAATAGTCCGAGTCGAAGAGACGTGGTAATAGACGTGTGAAATATATGTTTGTGCGACTAGTATAACGAAGTGGAAGTGATAGAGTGGATTAAACGTCACATGAGGGGCAATAATCCATACATAAGTGTGCAATTAGAATAGCACTCCCTAACTTGATTGGAAGGCTGTGGGAAGCCATTCAAGAATTGGTATTCCTTGAATATAGTAGAATTTTATTGTTATGAAGCACACTCGGAGCGGAGTTGTTATTAGTCAAGTGTGAGAGCAACTTGCGCATACAAATAGTAATGATGTTAGTATAGTATAAGAGATCCAGAAGTGCGCTTCGTGGAGAGAAGAGCACGGGTAGAAACTTTCGGCATACTCCAAGGAAGGAAGGGGAGTATTACGTGTCACTTAATGTGAGACATTTCAAGGGAAGAATAGATGTTTAGCGAGACGTAGTGAGTAGTCTCTACATGCACTGCCCATAAGTAAGGTTTGGTTGAAAGAGGAGAATCAACCAAATAATTTTGTGTTTATCGAAAATTCCTGAAATTGGAAGAGGTTGGTAAAGTCGGTAAAGTTCCTGGATGGGTTGCCATCCTCAAAACAAGTTCAATGGTTTATCCCGAACATGTGAATTAATTCGCCGAGAAGGAAGTGATTGATATTCCTTTGGGCTGGCTTACAATATTAACTAGTATGCCCCAGACTTCCTTTGAAAGGAAGGATTGCGCCAGTGCATGGTCCGACGCAGTATAAATTTCTGAATCAGGATGAGATTGGTGAATCCCACCTTTGATATGGGATTTCAGGAACCAGCGGAGATAAGATTTCATTTCAACTAGGATGTATCACCCTTAGCCAGGGAATAAGCGCATGGTGATTAAAGATTAGTGGAGCCACGTGAAGGAAATTTTGGAATCTTGGTACGATGATTTCAAGAATGCTCTGTAGAAGCACTCGTACCTGTTTATCGCATACGAGGTACTTATTAAGGTTTTGTTATGGAAGAACCTTGACTATTCTCCTTCCGTATGTTTAGAGGAGAGTAGATAATCAGAATTTTTGGATCGATCGAGAAAATATCCGATAACTATGGTGGAATTCCACGACTGTTTTAGGCAGTCCAGAGTGGTCAAATGTTCGTATGATCTTCTCAGAATGGGAATTTTGTGTATGAATAAATCCGAGTAGTTGTCATGTAGTGAGGTGCGGCCTCCTAATGATAGTGAGAAAATGGAATTTATAACGTATAGACGTAACCTATTCAAATGTTGTCAGTTGGGAGTGCAATGTGAAGTGTCTCCAATGAGAATGTAAAACAATGTTGCTGTGAGGAAAAAGCTATAGTGATTGAGCGCCGTACTATGTAGATAGTTTGCGTACTGACAAGGATATCCAGAATTGTGCTACCTGGTAGGCCTTATTTTCCGAATTTCGAGACGAAATTCCGTTATTAGGGGGGAAGTATGTAATACCCCATATTTTCATGGCTTTTAAATTTAAGGATTTATTAAATTTAATTGAGATAAATTTATTTAATTTTAATCCGAAATGTTGTTTTAAATATTTACTAGCGTGACAAGAGTTAGTAATTATTGGGAATATATTATTTGTTGCATATTACTGGATGAGTATAGTAATATATGAGATTTATTTTTATAATATCGTCACGTGTGAATAAAATGACAATTGTGGAAATTTAAGTCGGGACGCGCCTGTGTCGTGTCGGGACTAAATGTGGTTTAATAAAAGTGAATATTTTATAAGTTGTCCGTATGGTCGTTTTGAGTGCGCCAACGCGTCCGGAAGGGTTGAGATAGTCAGAAAAGTATACCCGGGGGTTTGATTTGGGTCTCGGGGCGTTTTTAGGCCTAATTAGTACCCCGGGAGGGCATTTTAGTCATTTTGTAATTTAGGGTAATTAAACCCACGAATTTTATAGGGTTATATCAGATGGAGAATGCTATCTTCTAGGGTTAACACAACCTAAAACTAATGACGGCCATTGGAGAGGAAGAGGAGAAGCTCTCCAAGGAGTTTTAGGCCAAGAACACCTCCGATTGCACTACCGTCACCACCAATGCGTAGATCGCGCGACGGGGAACGCAACCACACCAAATTCAACACCAAACTAGAATTATGAAAATCCCAGGCAAGTGTTTATCTTGCTTATTTCGTTGATGCATCTTTCATATTAGTTTAGGAATGATTATGATGAATTGTATGGAAGAAAAACCCAATTTGAGATAGGAAATTGCATGTAGTGATGACTTAAATGATATTCTGGAAACCTTTTGTGATGTAAAGGATTAAACCACGAAATTTATATTATGGAAACCTTTTGTGATGTAGAGGATTAAACCACAAAATTTTGATGTTGTATAAGAAGGAAACCTTAGAGCAAATCTGAATAGAGGAGGAAAATTCCGTATCAGGCCCCTCGAACCGGTTCGCATGTACCCCGAACCGATTCGCCCCCCAAACCGGTTCGCCCCTGGGTTCGCGAATGTTTGCTGGTCTGGGGTGCTTTTTCTTTCCTTTCTTCCTTGGATTTTTCTTCAACTTCAACGGGTCATAACTCATCAACCGTAGCTCGGATTTGGGTGCCGTTTCTTCCAGGGTTCTCATTGTTCCGAGCTCTTCAACTTTCCAGTTGACTCCTCCTTCGGGATCTGGCTAAAAAATTACCAAAATGCCCTTGAACTTGCCTTCTTAGCTTTTGTTTCATTGTCTCGCTTTCTCTTTTGCGCTGCTTGCATAATTAACCTGTAAAACTAATAAGAGAAGCACGAAACACGAAATACTTGGCAATGAAGATTAGTATCATAAATGTGCGTTAAATTCATATGGGTTGCATTACTCGGATTCACAAATGTACTGAAATTAGGGGAATAAATATACAATATTTATGTCCAATCACGTAGTAAGCTGGAAAAACCCTTCGAATTAAAGTTAGAAATGAACCATTATACTTGATATATAATAATGGGAAAATAAGGATAAATGTTGTGAATGTGGGTTATGGGATAAACCTAAATTGATATAATAAAAGTGGTATATTTATATGATTGTCTATGCATATATTATATACTTGTGAAAATCATGCCCACGCTACTTGCTATCCCTGAGGTTACAGTGCTGGGACAGTCTTTTCTCGATGGGACCTTTATGGGGGATATTGACTTGTAACCTAGGAGATAGATATCCTTGGTACAGGCTATCGATTTGATAGTTCAGACGGTCCTAAGAGACGCGGGTATGTGTCATCCTCTTAGAGACTTGGAATCTATGCTTCGCCTCAATATTGTTGTGTATGTGTTAATACAATTCGTGAGTGATTCCGAATTTGTATTCCCATTAATACGAGTGATACGGGGTTTTGGATAGTAGAGTACGCCCGCACCATAGTTTTTATTTGAAGTGCTGTTATAATATATATATATATATATTATACGAGTATTTAATATATGTATGAAATACTGGAATTTGAAACTGCCTATTGTGATATAGTAAGTAGGACATGGTTGATTGACTCATATTGTAAATACTTATTTTGAGAGAGTATAATATGACACTGGAAAACTTTATAAATTAATAAAGTTAAAATGAGAATTTTGGACACTAATTGAAATATTCTTTTCAAACAATTGTATCGTTCAATTTTAAATCCTGCGAATAACCTAAGATAAGTTAAATCCTTGGGGAAAGATAGTGTGATATATGAAGAGATAAACCATTGGGAATGTTAGTGCGATAGGAGTGCACATTAGAATAGAGGTGAGAATTTCTCAAGAGAGTGTCGCACTAATATGTTGTTGCATTGGCCTGTATCAATTTAAATACTTGCTAAACGAATTTTTAAATCATATACACTATCGGGCTCTGACCCGTTTCTATTTCCTTTTCTCTCTTGTATATATATGCATGTATTACAGGGGCCCATCCACAGGGGCGTCTTACTTAGGATCCTTTGGAAGGAATGTGCTGCAGCTTAGGTGGGAGTTGCAGGCCGGTTGTTTAGACGACTTCATCCATTTGATTATACTCCTAGTTCAGTTTTATCCAGCAGGGGCATGTGTCGCCCTCTTTCTATTATTTAGTTGGTATTGTCAGAGATTGAAGTTTTTACTTTCGGTACCTTTATTTCGAGATTTATTACTATCAGGATGTTTTCCTTTAGTGTTGTAAATGTTGGGATTTATTATTGATGATTAAATTCGTGTATGTTCAATTCTATTTTTATTCTTAATGTGTGACTCTTTAGATGTTAATGGTTTAAGGTTTTATAACCGGATTTAATAAAATGAGAATAAGGTTTTAAATTGGTTTTGACACTTAGCTTAATTAAATAGGGTGTTAAATTTGGAAAAGTTATTTTTACGACAGTGATGTTAAGAATGAACCAATTGTTCACCTTGATTTTAATTTAATAAAGGAGTGATCGCCCGGTATTTAATTAGGCGGGGTGTCACATTCGTGTTTGGGTCCAATCCTCAAACTGGGAATCCTACCGCTGTGAAAATGGTTACTACATGTTACATTGGATGCACAAGAGGTGTTCGCGCCACTCGAGGTGCCATTTGGGTGCCACTAGGTGTGCTCGCCCCTCGCTGTGCATTGTCAGGCCAAAGTGTGCCACTTTTCCAATTCGTCCGCTATCCTCAAACCGGGAGTCTCGAAGCTATGCGATCGATTGCTACACGTTGTGTTGGATGTGACGAGGTTCTTTTAAGACTCGATGTGCAATTATGGTGCCAACCCCCCGCGGCACATTTTAAAGCCTAAGTATGACTATTTTTGAATTCGTGTTTGGGTCCTATAATCAAATCGGGAGTCCCACGGCTGTGCATCCAGTTGCTTCGTGTGGATTCACATGAGTTGTTCATGGAACTTGTGCTACCTTTTGGGTGCCGTTGGGGGTGCCTGACTTCCCGCGACTCATTTTCAAGCCTAAGCGTATCTATTTTTGAATTCATGTCCTATCCACAAACTGAGAGTTTTGAGGATGCGCGTCCAACTATTACGTGTTATGTTGGATGCACACGACATGTTTATTCCAGTAGCGATGGTGTTAGGGTGACACTGGGGGTGATCGTCCCCCCGCGGCATGTTTTCAAACCAAAGTGTGCTCATTTTCAAATTCGTGTTTGGGTTCTTTCCTCAAACCGATAATCCAATGACTGTGTAGACCGTTGCTACGTGTTATCTTTGATGCACACGAGGTATTCATGTCAATCGCGGTGCCTCTTGGGTGTCTCTCGAGGTGCTCATCCTCCGTGAAAATTTTCAAAATTAAGTGTGCCTGCTTTCGAATTCGTGTCGTATCCTCAAATTGGTAGTTCGATGGTTGCATGACCACGTGCTATGAGTTACGTTGGATGCGTATGAGGTGCTCTTGCCACTCGCAGTGGTGTTTAGGTGATGCTGGGGTGCCTGCCCCCCGACACGTTTTCAAACCTAAGTGTGCCTATTTTTGTATTCATTTTTGGGTCCTATCCTCAAACAAAGAATCTCATGACTGTGCATACGGTTGCTATGTATTATATAATATGCGATCGAGGTATTCGTGCCACTTGCGATGCCATTTTTTTATCGCTGGGGGTGCCTACCCCCGCGGCACATTTTCAAGCCTAAGTGTGCCTATTTTCAGTTTCATTTTCTTTCCTCAAACCAAGGTCCCAGAGCTGCATGGTCAGTTGCTACGTGTTACGTTGGATGTGCACGAGGTGTTTGTGCCCCTCACAGTACCATTTGGGTGCCACTGGGGGTGCCCTCCCCCTCCGCGACACATTTTCAAGACTAAGTGTGCTTGTTTTTGAATTCGTGTTTGGGTCCTACCCTCAAATCGGGAGTCTCGTGTCTACGCAAACATTTACTATGTATTATGTTGGATGCACATGAGGTGTTTGTGTCACTCGTAGTGCTGTTTAGGTGACGATCCCCCACGGCACATTTTCAATCCTAAGTGTATCTATTTTTAAATTCTTGTCTAATCCTCAAACAGGGAGGCCCGCGGCTACGTGTTAGGTTGGATGTGTACGAGGTGTTTGTGCCACTCGTCGTGCCGTTTAGGTGTCTCGGGGGATACCCTACCCCCACGTCACTTTTTCAAGCCTAAGTGTGACTATTTTTGAATTAGTGTTTGGGTCCTATCGTTATACCGGGAGTCCTACGGTTGTGTGGTTAGTTTCTAAATGTGAGGATGGACATGCACGAGGTATTCTTACCACTCACGATGCCATTTGGGTGCCGTTGTGCTCCCCGTTGGCAACATGTTTTCAAGCGTAAATGTGTATGATTTCAAATTTGTGTTTGGGTCCTATCCTCAAGACGGGAGTCCTCATGGTTGCGCGATCGATTGTTACATTTTATGTTAGACTTGAACGAGGTGTTCGTGCCACTCGTGGTTCCGTTTGGATGCTACTGGGGGTGCCCATCCCCGCGACATGTTTTGAAGTCTAAGTGTGCCTATTTTCAAATTGGTGTTCTATTATCAAATCAGGAGGCCCACAGTTGAGAGACCGGTTCCTAAGTGTTATATTGGATGTGCATGAGGTGTTTGTGACCCTTGAGGTGTTGTTTGTCTGCTTCTGGGGGTGTCCGCCCCCTGCGGCACATTTCCCAACCTTTGTGTGCCTGTGTTTGAATGAGTGTTTAAGTCCTAATCTCAAAACGAGAATTTCACAATAGTGAGGATGGTGGTAACGTGTTATATTGGATGCGCATGAGGTGTTCGTGCCACTCGTGGAGCCGTTTGGCTGCCACTGGGACTCCCCGCCCCCCGCGGCATGTTTTCAAGCCTATGTGTGCCTATTTTTGAATTCTACCCTATACTAAAATTGGGAGTCCCGTGGATGAGAGATCGATTTCTACGTGCTACGTTGGATACACACGAGGTTTTCGTGACCCTTGATGTGTTGTTAGTGTGTTGCTTGGGGTGCCCTCTCCTCGCGGCACATTTTCAAGCCATTGTGTGCTTATTTTCGAATTCATGTTTGGAGCATATCCTCAAAATAGGAGTCCTCCGGTTGCTACATGTTACGTCGGACACGAACGACGTGTTAATGCCAATCAAGGTGCCATTTGGGTGCTTCCTGGGGGTGCCCACCCTATCGCGGGACGTTTTCACGCCTAAGTGTACCTGTTTTTGAATTTGTGTCCTATTCTCAAATTAAGAGTCTCGCGATTACACAATTGATTGTTACATGTTACATTACGCATGAGGTGTTCGTTCCACTCGCGATGTCATTTGGGTACCTGTTGGGATGCCCACCCCCCGCGACACATTTTCAAGACTAAGTGTGACTGTTTTCAAATTTATGTTTGGGTCTTATTGTTAAACCGGTAGTCCCACAGCTACCTAACTGGCTCCTATGTGTTACGTTAGACGCGCACGAGGTGTTTGTGCCACTCGCGGGGCCATTTGGGTTCCGCTGGTGGTGCTCGCCCCATAGTACGTTTTCAAGCCTAAGTGTGCGTATTTTTGAATTCGTGTCCTATCCCTAAACCAGGAGTCCTGCGATTGTGTGACCCATTGCTACATGTTACATTAGACGCACACGAGGTGTTCATGACACACCCGGTGCCGTTGGGGTACCCGCCCCCCAAGATCGTTTTCAAGCCTAAGTGTACCTAATTTTGAATTTGTGTTTAGGTCCCATCCTCAAACTGAGAGTCCTCATGACTGCCTTACCGGTTATTACAAGTTACGTTGGATGCGTACAAGGTGTTCGTGAAACTCGTGGTGCCATTTTGGGTGCTGCTGGGGGTGTCCGCCCCCAGTGGCATATTTTCAAACTAAGTGTGCCTATTTTCAAATTCGTGTCCTATCCTCAAGCTGGGAGAGCCGTGGCTGTGAGGCCGGTTGCTAAGTGTTATGTGGGACACACACGAGCTGTTAGTTCCACTCGCAATGACATTTGGTTATCGCTGGGGATGCCTTCCCCCTGTGACACATTTTGAAATCTATGTGTGCCTATTTTCGAATTCTTGTTTGGGTCCTATCCTAAATTCGAGAATTCCACAATTATGTGGATGGTGGTAACGTGTGATATTGGACATGCATGAGGTGTCCGTGCCACTCGCGGAGTCGTTTGGGTGACATTAGGACTGGCCACCGCCCCCTGTGGCACATTTTCAAACCTATGTGTGCCTATATTTGAATTCGTGTCCTGTCCTAAAATAGGGAGTCCCATGGTTGCACGACCGGGTTCTACGTTTTTTGTTGGATGCACACAAGGTGTTCGTGACCCCTGAGGGGTCATTTGTGTGCTGCTGGGGGTGCCCTCCCCCCCGCGACACCTCGTTAATCCTTTGTGTGCCTGTTTTCGCATTTGTGTTTGGGTCCTATCCTCAAACCAAGAGTCCCTAAGCTGTCTAACCGATTGCTATGTGTTATTTGGATGCACACGAGGTGTTCGTGCCATTAACGGGTCCGTTTGGGTGCCTCTCTGGTTGCCCGATCCCACGATACGTTTTCAAGCCTAAGTGTGTGTGTTTTTGAATTATGTCCTATCCCCAAACTGGAAGTCCAACGATTGCATGACCGGATGATACGTGTTACGTTAGAAGAGCACAAGATGTTTATGACACACCCGGTGCCATTTGGGTGCTGCTAAGGGTACCCGCCTCCCGCGACACCTTTTCAAGCCTTAGTGTGCCTGATTTTGAATTTGTGTTTGGGTCCTATCCTCAAATCAAGAGTCCTTATGACTGCCCGACCGGTTGTTACAAGTTAAGTTGGACACGCACAAGGTTTTTGTTTAACTCGTTGTTCTATTTGGGTGCAGCTGGGGGTGCTCGCCCCCGGCAGCATATTTTGAAGCCTAAGTGTGCCTATTTTCAAATTCATGTCCAATCCTCAAACTGGGAGCTAAGTGTTATATCAGACATGCACAAGGTGTTAGTTCCAGTCACGATGGCATTTTGTTACTGTCGGGGGTGCCCACCCACTCGTGGCCCATTTTCAAACCTATGTGTGCCTATTTTTAAATTCGTGTTTGGGTCCTATCCCCAAATCGGGAATCATACAGCTATGCGGACGGTTGCAATGTGTTATGTTGGATACGTACGAGATGTTCGTGCCACTCGAAGTGTTTTTTGGGTGCGACTGGGAGTGCCCTCACCCTACAACACGTTTTAAAAGCCTAAGTGTGTCTAATTTTTGAATTCATGTCCTATCCTCAAATCGGGAGTCCCATGGCTGATCGGTTAGTTACTATGTGTATGTTGGAAACACACGAGGTGTTCGTGACACTTGAGGTGCCTTTTAGGAGCCGTTGGAGGTGCCTTCCCACCCGTGGCACGCTTTTAAGCCTAAGTGTGTCTATTTTTTAATTCATGTTTGGAACGTATCCTCTAACCGAGCGTCCCCCGACTACATGGACAGTTGCTACGTGTTAGATGTACACGAGGCGTTCATTCCACTAACAATTTTGTTTGGGTACCGCTAGGGGTGCCCCCCCGTGGGATGTTTTCAAGCCTAGGTGGGCTTATTTTCGAATTTGTGTCCTGTCCTCAAACTGGGAGTCCTTCGGTTGTGTAGTCAGTTAGCACATATTATGTTGGATGCACACGAGGTGTTCATGCCACTCGTGGTTCCATTTGGGTGCCGCTGTAGGAGCCCGCCCCCCATGCAACACCTTTTCAGGCCTAAGTGTTCCTATTTTTGAATTAATGTTTAAGTCCAATAATCAAACCGGGAGTCCCACAGTTGTGCGAATGATTTTTACATGTTATCTTGGACGTGCATGAGGTCTTCGTTACACTCGTGGTGATGTTTGGGTTTCGCTGGGTGTGCCCGCTCCCCCGCGGCACGTTTTCAAGCCTAGGTGTGCTTTTTTTTTTAATTTACATCCTATCCTCAAATTGAGAGTCCCATGACTACACCACCGGTTGCTACGTGTTATGTTGGACTCACACAAGGTGTTCGTGCCACTCGCTGTGGTGTTTGGGTGACGCTGGGGGTGCTCTCCACCCTGCGAAACATTTTTAAACCTAAGTGTGCCTATTTTTGAATCCGTGTTTGGGACCTATCCTCAAACTAAAAATCTTTCGACGTTGTGGATGGTTGCTACTTTTTATGTTGTATGTGCATGAGGTGTTCGTGCCACTCGCGGTGCCGTTTGTGTGTTGCTAGGGGTGCCTGCCCACCGTGGCATGTTTTCAATCTTAAGTGTGAGTGTTTTCCAATTCGTGTCCAATCCTTAAACCGAGAATCCCACGGATACGCAATCAGTTGCTACATGTTATGTTAGATGCGTACAGGTGTTTGTGACACTCGCGATGTCATTTAGGTGCCACTGGGGGTGCACGCCCCCGCGACACTTTTTCAAACATAAGTGTGACTGTTTTTAAATTCATGTTTGGGTCCCATCCTCAAATCAAGAATCCCACGGTTGTTTGGACGGTTGCTATGTGTTATGTTGGATACGCACGAGGTGTTTATGACAATCACAATGCCATTTGGGTGCTACTGGGGCTGCTCACCCCCACACGACAAGTTTTAAGCCTAAGCATGTATGTTTTTGAATTTGTGTCCTATCCTCAGACCGGAAGTCCAGGGACTGTGTGGTCTGTTGCTACGTGATATGTTGGATGCGCACAAGGTGTTTATGATAGTCACGGTGCCATTTGGGTGCCGCTGGGATGCCCTCCCACCCCACATTTTAAATCCTAAGTTTGCCTTTTTTCGAATTCGCATTTGGGTTCTATCCTCAAAATCAGGAGTCCCGCTGCTATGAGGAGAGTTAGTATGTGTTATGTTAGATGTGCACGAGGTGTTCGTGCCACTCGCGGTGCGGTTTGGGTTACACTAGGGGTGCTCACCCCCTGAGACATGTTTTCAAACCTAAGTGTATCTGCTTTCAAATTCGTGTCCTATCCTCAAACTGAGAGTTTTGTAGCTGCACGAACGGTTGGTACGTGTTACTTTGGACCCACATAAGGTGTTCTTGACACTGGATTTAGAGTTTAGGTGATGCCGGGGGTGGCCCCCGACATGTTTTCAAACCTAAGTTTCCCTATTTCCGAATTCGTGTTTGGGTCCTATCCTCAAAATGGGGATCCCTCCAGTGTGCAGACAATTGTTGTGTGTTTTGTTGGATGCGCAGGAGGTATTTATGCCACTCGAGGTGTCACTAAGCGTGCCTGATTTCTAATTCGTGTCATATCTTCAAATCGGGCGTCCTGTTGCTACATGGTCGATTCCTACATGTTATGTTGGATGCATATAAGGTGTTCCTGACACTCGTTGTGCCGTTTGGGTTCCACTGGGGGTGCCCGCCCATCGTGGCTCATTTTCAAGCCTAAATATGACTTTTTTTGGATTCGTCTTTGGGTCCTATCGTCAAATTAAAAGATTTGTAGCTGCATGGACAAATTTTTCGCGTTACGTTAGATGCACACGAGGTGTTAAAGCCACTGGCGGTGCCCTTTGGGTGCCACTGGAGGTACCCACCCTCCCACGGTATGTTTTCAAGCCTAAGTGTGCCTGCTTTTGAATTCGTGTCCTATCCTCAAATTGGGAGTCCCGAGGACGCGCGATTGGCTTTTACGTGTTATGTTGGATGTGCATGAGGTGTTCATGCCACTCACAGTGGGGTTTGGGCGACACTGGTGGTGCCCTCCCCCTTGCGGCACGTTTTCAAACCTAAGTGTGCCTATTTTCGAATTCATGTTTGGGACCTATCCTCAAATCTAGAATCCTACGACTGTGTGGATGGTTGCTACGTGTTATGTTGGATGCGTAGATGGTCTTCGCGTCACTCTTAGTGACCATCCCCATGACACTTTTTCATGTCTAAGTGGGTCTATTTTTGAATTTGTGTCCTATCATCAAATCAGGAGTCCTACGGATGAGTGACCTATTTCTATGATTTACGTTAGATGCGCACGAGTTATTTGTGCCACTTGTAGTGGTGTTTGGGTGATGGTAGGGGTGCCCGCATCCCTGCGGCCTATTTCCAAAACTAAATGTGCCTATGTTTGTATTCATTTTCGAGTTCTATACTCAAATCGGGAATCTCTTGACTGTGCAAATGGTTGCTATATGTTATGTTTGACGCGCACGAGGTATTCGTTCCACTCACGGTGCCATTTGGGTGTCGCTGGGGGTGCTCGCCCCGTACGGGACTTTTTGAGGCCTAAGTGTTCTTGTTTTTGAATTCATGTCCTATCCTCAAACCAAGAGTCCCGAAGATGGACGGTCGATTGCAAAGTGTTACTTTGGTTGTGCATGAGGTGTTCATGCCACTCGACATGCCGCTGTGGGTGCCCACCCATCGGCGATAGATTTTCAAGACTAAGTGTGCCCATTTTTTAATATGCGTTTAGGTCGTATCTTCAAATCGGGAGTCCCGTGACTATGCGAATAGTTAGTAAGTGTTATGTTAGATGCGTACGAGGTGTTCATGTCACTCACAGTGCCGTTTTTGGGCCTCCGTGGTGCCTGCCCGCCACGGCACATTTTCAAGCCTAAGTGTGTTTGTTTTCAAATTCGTGTCCAATCCTCAAACCGGGAGACCCGTGGTTGCACAATCATTTTCCATATATTAGGTTGGATGCGCATGAGGTGTCGTTCCACTCGCGCTTCCCTTTGGGTGTCACTAAGGGTACCCGACCCTCAGTGGCACATTCTCAAGCCTAAGTGTGACTATTTTCAAATTCGTGTTTGGGTCCCGTCATAAAATTGAGAGTTCTGTGGCTGTGTGGTAGGTTGCTACATGTTACATTGGATGCGCACTAGGTGTTTGTGCCACCCGTAGTGGCATTTGGAGTCCGCTGGTGTACCCGCCCTCCCGCGGCACATTTTCAAGCCTACGTGTGCCTATTTTTTGAATTCGCCTCCTATATTGAAATTGGGAGTACAACGATTGCACGGTTGGTTGCTATGTTAAGTTATATGCGTATGAGGTGTTCGTACATTTCGCGGTGCCATTTAGATTCCCTTCCCCCATGCCACGTTTTCAATCCTAATTTTGCCTGTTTTGAAATTGGTGTTTGGGTCCTATCCTCAAAATGGGAGTCCCGCAACTATGAAACCGTTTTCTACGTGTTATGTTGGACACACACGAGGTGTTCATTCCACTTGCGGTGCCATTTGGATGCCGCTACGAGTGTTCGTCCCCTGTGACACGTTTTCAAGCGAAAGTGTGTCTATTTTAAAATTCATGTCCTATCCTCAAACCGAGAGTCCCGTGTCTACGCGATCGGTTGCTACATGGTGCATCGGATGAACACAAGGTGTTCGTGCCACTCATGGTACCATTTGGGTGTCTCTAGCAGTACCCACCCCCGCGGCACATTTTCCAGCCGAAGTGTGACTATTTTCTAATACGTGTTTAGGTCTTACCCTCAAAGTGGGATTCCCATGACTACACGAATGATGGATACGTGTTACGTTAGAAGCACACGAGGTGTTTGTACCACTCACGGTGCCAATTGGGTGACACTAGGGGTTCCCGCCACCCCACGACATGTTTTCAAGCCTAACTATGTCTGTTTTTGAATTTGTGTTTGGGTCCTATACTTAAATCGAGAGTCCCATGGCTCTGCAAGCAGCTGCTACATGTTACGTTAGACACGCACGAGGTGTTCATTCCACTCACGATGGCATTTGGTGTAATACCCCATATTTTTACGATTTAAATAATTATGGGATTAATTATTATTGTGGGATTAATTGAATTAAAATGTGAGAATTTAATCGTTAATTAATTCGGAGTTGAAATAAATATTAACTAACGTGTCAAGGTTTAATACTTATTGATTGAATATTACTGTGCGCCATGTAATATGGAACTATACACTTCGATAAATTGTCAAGAATAAGAAATACGACAGTTCTAGTTAATTAAGTCAGACGCGCGTGTGAGTCGTGTAGGGACTAATTTAATGGAATAAAATGATTAATTATTTTTTGTAACTCGTATGGTCATTTTGAGTGCACTGTTGAGTTCGAAAGGGTCGAGATAGTCAGAATAGTATACCCGGGTGTTTAGTTTAGGTCCCGGGGAAATTTTAGGCTTAATTGGCATCCCGAGAGGGCATTATGGTAGATTGTATTTTTGGGTTTAATTAATGGACGAAAATTAGTAGTTATTTTATCAGCTAAGAAAATTCCATTAGCGTTGAGAGATACAGAAAGTAAAGAATGACCATAGAGGGTGTGAGGGAGAATCAAATTCCAAGAGGGAAGGCCTAATTAGCACCACCATGCACAGCTACCACCACCACCGTGTAGATCGGGACGAGGGGAACATGCCCATACCAACAACATCAAGAAATAAGATGACTAATTCGAGGAAAGTGTTTATTACTTGCTTCCCTTGAGCATTTAATCATATTCATGTTAGTATAGGGTTGATATAAACATGTTTTGTCCCTAAAAGTAATGAAAATTGGAGATTCAGGATGTATGATTTTAATATGAGATTAATTAGATTAAACTCTCCATGTATGTAGAATATAAATCACGTTCTAATGAACTTATGTGAAGAACGAATCTGGAAATCATGTGTTCTTGAATAAGAATTTGAAGAACTAGGGTTTTAGTAAATGAATTTGGGGATTTCATGTTTATTTGATGATTCGGAATGATTCTATGATGTTAGAATCCATATGTAAATGTTAGGATTCGATTTGGAATAGTTTGATTGGAGTTTGGGATGTTGATTTAGAGGTTTTAGGGTTAAAAATGGTAGAAAAACGCTGAAATTCTGGGTTAAAGACAAAATAGTAGGTCTCTCGTGATGTCACGCGAAGTCGTTCAAGCGAGATTGCATCTCGCGCGAAGTCGCTCGAGCGACACGCGGCAGTCGTCCAAACGACATGCCATCTGGTTCGAGCGACATGGTGAACTTTTGGGAAATTTCATAGGGGCAGTTTTGGAATTTTCCAGTGTTTACGAGTGAGAGAAAATTACTAGTTAACAAATTTGAAACGAGGCAGGTCTACGATAAAGTATGTGAGTTTTATACTTTAATTAATCCAGAAAGAAGAGGTACTTTGGAAATTACTAAAGAGTTTTGGTAATTTAGTAATGTTGTAAAATACGTAATAATGAGGATGAAATACGTATGGTAAATATACAAGAAGGTCGGGAGAATACCCATAAATATTAATAGGATGTGTGGATACCTATTACATGCTTAATATTATGTGTACGACATACCTAGATTCTTGCTATCACGGGAGGTGGTGTAGAGACAGTCTTATCCTGGGTGACCTTTGGGGGGATTATTGACTTGTATCTAAGAACATAGGATTGTGAAGACTTATTGGTGAGTTGACTATGGGAGTGTAGGTATGTGCGTGACCCATAGATATGTGAACTATGTTTCCCTCCACTATGTGTGTTTTGTATATATGGTTCATGGGATATTTTCGAACCGATAGTCCTTATTGGAGTACGAGATGTACCGAGTCATGATAACAGAGTATGCAATGCACTACAGGTTTAGTCTTGGGGTGCTGTATTAGTATATGTATATAATAGTGGAGAATATATATATGAATACTTGTGTTATTCCTACTGTGAGATAAGTATAGGTTATTGGGATAGTAACATCTTAAGGGACTTAAGTTGTGGATACTTAACTTTGTGTGATAACTCTTAACCGAGTTTATAAATGATGATATTAATAAAGTGGAGAACTGGGGATTTTGAGTTGCTACCATGAGGTATAACTAGGAGCATAAGTATTTATCTATTTAGAAATGTTACGGATGACTAGGTGAAAATAGATGTATGTTAGGCGTGCACAATAGACGAGAGGTGAGAATCTCACGTGAGAGTTCGAACTAACATGCATTTTATACTTGCTTTATTATAAATTTTAAATACTCGCTAAAATAAATATTTTTACACATCGGGCCCTGACCCATTTCTTGCATCTCTTCTCTCTCTTTCTATATATATGTATTATATCAGGTGCTCAGCCACAGGGACACTAGCCTTAGAGATTTGGATTTCTTAGCATGTTGCAGCTGTGGTGGAAGCTGTAGGTCTTTGCATTAGACGCCTCCATCATTTCATTTCCATTCTATATAGACTTTATATTTAGGGCATGTGTCGCCCATTCCTTAGTCATTTTTCCAGAGATTATGTTCAGTTACTTTCCGTTCATTTTCATTTGGATTTATTGTTACTATGGTTCTTAATTTAGAGTTTTGAACTGGAATGTTTTATCCCATCTTAGTTATTTCAGCATGTGATTCTGATTCATTATTTACATTAATTAGTTATGCGTGGATGGATTATATTTAAATTCTTGGATTAGTAACTGAATGATTTTATTTAAAAAGGAAAATATTTTGACACTAGCTTAATTAATTATTAGCTAGTTAATAAGGATATTATGTTTTCGACAGTGATGCTAAGAATGAACCAACCGAACATTCTATTTCAAATTTTATAAAGGACTGATCACTCGATATTTAATTGGGTGGGGTGTCACATGTGGTATCAGAGCATCATGTTTTAGAGTCCTTTAGGATATGTACGACTTATTGTGCTTTCAGCTTAGCGTTCTTTCATATAGAGCCCTATGATTAGGACTGTTGCACACCTTGATTACTTTTTTTAGACTACGTTCTTCTGCTAAACTGATGTGTAAGGTCGACGGACTTATATAATTCATGTGAATTTCAGATGTCACTCATGAGGAAGTTACAAATTAGCACCACTGAAGGAGAAAATACGGTACAAGACCAACAAGTACCTCAGGTACACCAAGAAAGAGCGGAAATCGCTGAGATAGCAAATATCGTGGCACAAGTAGTGACTACAACAATATTGTAGTACCAAAATAGTAGTGTACGGCTTGCAGGGGAAAAAGAACGAGAGAAGTTGATCAATATGACATTCCTAAAGTTAGCAACAAAGGGAAAATACCATAGTAGCTGCGAAAAATGCCTCAGAGTCGTCAAGGACAGGAGGATAATAGAAATGTCAGGAAGAGCCAAACCTGCCAGAGCTAACAAAGCTAGGAGCAGAGGGCTAACACCAAGTGGTGTTTTAAATGTGGAAAAATTGGCCATACCCGTTGGGACTGCCCAGATTCGGCTGGTGAGGAACCTCGTCCCAATCGACAAGGACACCAAGGCATAAGAAGGAAAGGGTTTCAGGGTAAGTGTCATAAGTGCGGAAAGTAGGGTCATCGGTGGAGGGGCTAGCCACAACAAGATAAAGTAATAGGACAAGATGCCCAACATGAGGAAGTCTGGATAGTTACCCCAACATCACAGGCACGATAACAACATTAACGAGTATAGTATGGATGTATCTATAATGCTCAATATATGGTTATGCCATTGATACCTCAACTATCACCTGCGTTTGGAGGTATGATACTTCATTAATTATAGTGTCTTTTGAGATAAAAGGGAAATATCGAATAACTTAGATGTGTTAGTGTTTAGTACTAATACTTGGAAAAATGTTAGCGTAGAATGTAGTATTATCATGATTTTTGAATTAGCTAACAACGGTTTGAGTGATAATAAACCATTACATCGGTATTTTTTTGTGTTTGTTAGAAATTGCACTAAGTGTCACTTGAGAAGAGGAAGGGCTATACATATATTTTATAGGGTAACGTATAAAGACTTCGTAAGGTACGTCATCTGGTTATATCTAATCACGGCGGGTAGGGATGTCTATTAAAGAAATTCAAGATGTGATGAAATGTTTTTGAGCATGGGTATTATCCATAGTGTATACTAGAGTCTAATTCCAAGTTAGTAGGAGGAATGTGTTGAGTGTAGCCTCACGTATCTTAAGAATAGGTAAGTTAATTTCTTGGAAAAAAGTAAGGATACGGGGTACAAGTGAGATACCGATGGCCCCAAAATCTACTTGACCGACAATGTTAGATAGTAGTGTATCGGGGGGTTCCTTATTTAGATTTTGCTTTGCGAGACATCCCACGCATGAAACCTAACGAACGTCTGGAGCTGACAGTATTTGTCCTTTAGACACGGATTAGTACCCTAATTTTCATCCGTAAAGGAAAGATAACTTAAGCGTTGTCAAACGTCCTACCTCATAAATAAAATCGGAGCGACAAGAATGCTAATATGGCTATAATTATTAGAATGATTGAACCTAAACCTATATAACCTTTGAAGTTATAAGATCAGGTAGAGCAGCTGTTGGGCCAGGGGTTTATTCGTAGGAGTACTTCACCTTGGGGTGCCCCTGTGCTGTTCGTTAAGAAGAGAGATGGATCGTTACATGTGTATTGATTACCGAGAGTTGAATAAGGTCACGACAGAGAATAAGTATCCATTGCCCCGAATCAATGACCTATTCGACCATTTGAGAGGAGCATCATTCTTCTCAAAGATTGGATTGAGGTCGTGTTACCATTAGTTAAATGTCAGGGAATAGGATGTGTCAAAGACTACTTTCTTGTCGAGATATGGTTCCTATGAGTTTAGGATTATGCCTTTTGGGCTAACCAATGCCCCAGTTATGTTTATGCACTTGATGAACAGGTTGTTCAGAGAGTTCTTGGATCTGTTTGTCATTGTCTTCATGGATGACATCCTGATTTACTCTTAGACTGAGGAGGAGCATGCTGAACATCTGAGGCAGGTTTTGTAGACACTGCGCCAGCACGAGTTGTATGCAAAATATGAGAAATGTATATTTTGGCTGAAAGAGGTTAAATTTTAGGGCACATTATTTTGGATAAAGGGATATTCATAGAACCGGGGAAGGTGTCAGCCGTTAGGGAGTGGGGACAACCCACGACGCCGATAGAGATACGTAGTTTCTTGGGCCTAGCAGGATACTACAGGAGATTCATTCAGGGATTCTCTAAGATAGAGAGTTCATTGAATCATTTGACTCGTAAAGGAGTACCATTTATCTGGGACGATGCTTGTCAGATGGCTTTCGATGAGCTGAAAGACAAGTTGACTTCAACACTGATGTTAGCACTGTCCAGGCTAGGAATGGAGTATTTAGTCTACACAGATGCATCCTTACTGGGACTTGGGGTGTGCTTTAACAGGAGGATCAGGCTATAGCTTATGCTTCCCGTAAGCTTAAGCCTCATGAGAGGAACTACCCCACTCACGACTTGGAGTTAGCAGCAGTCATGTTTGCGCTTTGGATATGGAGGTACTATCTCCTGGGGGAGAAATTTAGCTTATTCATAGATCACTAGTCACTATAGTACCTCTTCATGCAAAAAGAGCTGAATACGCGTTAATGTCGGTGGCTCGAATTCGTGAAGGATTATCAGTTCGATATCCAATACCACCTAGGAAAGGCTAACGTGGTAGCAGACGCGTTGAGCTATAGGCCAGTGGACGAGAGGGAGGAGGTGTGGAAAGCAAAATGGAAGGAATTGGGACATCAGGATGCCATGGCCCGATTATTTATGTTTGTGATGAGTTACGCCTCAGATTGTTACGAGAGTAGTACAGGCACAGGCAACGGATTAGTTTTATCAAGATCGGATTAGGCAGCTTTTAGCCGATGGAGCCGAGTCTTATTCAGTGAGCTCTAAGGATGGTTTGTGACTCAATAAGAGACTCGTTATTTTAGAGCGGGAGGACCTTCAACATGCAGTGATGATGGAATTACATGGGTCCCGATTTGCGATACATCCCGATGGGGATAAAATGTAGTAGGATATGAGGCGGCAGTATTGGTGGAGCGGAATGAAGAGAGACATTGCAGAGTTCATCTCTCTAAGTGTAACACGTGTTAGCTAGTGAAAATGGACCACCAGAAGACACCATGTTGACTTCAGCCGTTAGAGATCCCTATGTGGAAATGGGAGGGCATTTCCATGGATTTCATTACCGGGTTGCCTACTTTGCAGAGGGGATACGACTCTATATGGTTTATTATGGACCGGTTGATGAAAGTAGCCCATTTTCTACCAGTCAGAACAGACTATACAGTGAGACAATACGCTCAGCTATTTATTATAGAGATAGTGAGACTGCATGGTGTGCCTCTTAATATCGTATCGGATAGAGACAAAACATTTGTATCTCATTTTTGGGAGAGTTTCCAGGAGGCTATGGGTATCGAGTTGCGGTTGAGTACATCGTATCACCCACAGACCGATGGGAAGAGTGAGCGCACTAATCATATGCTCGAGGACAAGTTGCACATGTGTATCCTTGACTTTGGGGGAGGCTGGAAGCAGTATCTTCCACTGGTGGAGTTTTCTTATAACAACTTATATCAGTTTACGATTGGCATGGCCCAATTCGAGGCATTGTATGGTAGACCTTATTGCTTACAGGCTTGGGTTATCGGAGCACTTGCACCGTATCCATGATGTCTTCCACATTTCGTCACTGAGGCGATATTTTTGGGATGAGTTGGCACACACTCACATTTCGATTGAGGAGATTGAGTTACATCTAGACAGTTCATATGAGGAGAGACCGATTCCTATCCTAGATCATAGTGAGAGGAGACCGAGGTCAAAGGTAGTTCCACTTATTCGGGTGCAATAGCATCATCATAATGTGGAGGAGTCTACTTGGGAGCATGAGGCGGATATGCGTGAGAAATATCCAGATTTATTCTTACCAGGTATACCTTATTTTCTGAATTTTAGGACAAAATACCATTATTAGGGGGAAGTTTGTAATACCCCATATTTTTATGATTTAAATAATTATGGGATCAATTATTATTGTGGGATTAATTGAATTAAAATGTGAGAATTTAATCATTAATTAATTCGGAATTGAAATAAATATTAACTTACGTGTCAAGGGTTAATACTTTTTGATTGAACATTACTATGCATTATGTAATATGGAACTAAACACTTCGATAAATTGTAAAGAATAAGAAATACGACAGTTTAGTTAATTAAGTCAGACGCGCGTGTGAGTCGTGTCGAGACTAATTTAACGGAATAAAAAGATTAATTATTTTTGGTAACTCCTATGGTCATTTTGAGTACGTCGTTGAGTCCAAAAGGGTTGAGATAGTCAGAATAGTATACCCGGGTGTTTAGTTTGGGTCCCGGGCAATTTTAGGCCTAACTGGCACCCTGAGAGGGCATTATGGTAAATTGTATTTTTGGGTTTAATTAATGGACGGAAATTAGTAGTTATTTTATCTTCCAAGAAAATTATATTAGGGCTGAGAGATACGAAAAGTAAAGAACGACCATAGAGGGTGTGAGGGAGAATCAAATTCCAAGAGGGATGGCCTAATTAGCACCACCCTGCATAGCCACCACCACCACCGTGTAGATCGGGACGAGGTGAACATGCCCATACCAACAAAATCATGAAAGCAGATGAATAATTCGAGGCAAGTGTTTATTACTTGCTTACCTTGAGCATTTAATAATATTCATGTTAGTATAGGGTTGATATAAACATGTTTTGTTCCTAAAAATGATGAAAATTAGAGATTTAGGATGTATGATTTTAATCTGAGATTAATTAGATTAAACCCTCCATGTATGTAGAATAGAAATCACATTTTTATGAACTTATGTGAAGAACAAATCTGGAAATCATGTGTTCTTGAATAAGAATTTGAAGAACTAGGGTTTTAGTAAATAAATTTGGGGATTTCATGTTTATTTGATGATTCAGAATGATTTAATGATTCTATGATGTTAGAATCAATATGTAAATGTTAGGATTCGATTTGGAACTATTTGATTGGAGTTTGGGATGTTGATTTTGAGGTATTGGGGTTAAAAATGGTGGGAAAACGCTGAAATTCTGAGTAGAAGACGAAATAGTAGGTCTCTCGCGAAGTCGTTCAAGCGAGATTGCATCTCGCGCGAAGTCACTCGAGCGACACGTGGCAGTCGTTCAAAAGACATGCCATCTGGTTCGAGCGACAGGGTGAATTTTTGGGAAACTTCTTAGGGTCGGTTTTGAAATTTTTCAGTCTTTACGAGTGAGAGAAAATTACCAATTAATAGATTTGAAATGAGGCAGGTCTACGAGAAAGTATGTGAGTTTTATACTTTAATTAATTCGGAAAGAAGAGGTACTTTGGAAATTACTAAAGAGTTGTGGTAATTTAGTAATATTGTAAAATACATAATAATAAGGATGAAATACGTATGGTAAATATACAAGAAGGTTGGGAGAATACCCGTAAATATTAATAGGATGTGTGGATACCTATTACATGCTCAATATTATGTGTATGACATACCTAGCAGCTTGCTATCACGGGAGGTGGTGTAGAGACAGTCTTATCCTGGGTGACCTTTGGGGGGATATTGACTTGGATCTCAGAACATAGGACTGTGAAGACTTATTGGTGAGTTGATAAGTCAGTTGACTATGGGAGCGTAGGTATGTGCGTGACCCATAGATATGTGAACTATGTTCCCCTCCACTATGTGTGTTTTGTATATATGGTTCATGGGATATTTTCGAGACGATAGTCCTTATTGGAGTACGAGATGTACCGGGTCATGATAGCAGAGTATGCAATGCACTACAGGTGTAGCCTTGGGGTGTTGTATTAGTATATGTATATAATAGTGGAGAATATATATATATATATATATATATATATATATATATATATATATATATATATATATATATATATATATATATATGTAAACTTGTGTTATTCCTACTGTGAGATAAGTATAGGTTAGTGGGATAGTAACATCTTAAGGGACGTAAGTTGTGGATACTTAACTTAGTGTGAAAACACTTAATCGAGTTTATAAATGACTATATTAATAAAGAGGAAAACTGGGGATTTCGGGTTGCTAACACAAGGTATAACTAGGAGCATAAGTCTTTATCTAGTTAGAAGTGGTACGGATGACTAGGTGAAAATAGATGTACGTTAGGTGTGCACAATAGATGAGAGGTGAGAATCTCATGTGAGAGTTCGAACTACCATGCATTTGATACTTACTTTATTGCAAATTTTAAGTACTCGCTAAAAGAAATATTTTTACACATCGGGCCCTGACCCGTTTCTTGCATCTCTTCTCACTCTTTCTATATATATGTATTATATCAGGTGCTCAGCCACATGGACACCAGCCTTAGAGATTTGGATTGCTTGGCGTGCTGCAGGTGTTGTGGAAGTTGTACGTCTTCGCATTAGACGCTTCCATCATTTCATTTCCATTCTATATAGACTTTCTATTTAGGGCATGTGTCGCCCATTCCTTAGACATTTTTCCAGAGATTATGTTCAGTTACTTTTCGTTCATTTTCATTTGGATTTTTGTTACTATGGTTCTTAGTTTTGAGTTTTGAACTGTAATGTTTTATCCAGTCTTAGTTATTTCAACATATGATTCTAATTCATTATTTATTTTAATTAGTTTTGCGTGGATGGATTATATTTAAATTCTTGGATTAATAATTGAATGATTTTATTTAAAACGAAAAATATTTTGACACTAGCTTAATTAATTATTAGGTGGTTAATAAGGATATTATGTTTTCGACAGTGATGCTAAGAATGAACCAACAGAACGTTCTATTTTAAATTTTATAAAGGTTTGATCACCCGATATTTAATTGGGCGGGGTGTCACATTTGGATGCCACTGGTGTTGCCTGCCCCCGCGACACGTTTTTAAACATAAATGTGCCTGTATTGGAATTCTTATTTGGTTCCTATCCTTAAATCTAGAATCCCGCAGTTCTATGAACGTTTTCTTTGTCTTATGTTGGATGCACACGGCCTATTCGTGCCACTTGCGTTGCTGTTTGGGTGCCGCTGGGGTGCCCGCCCCCAGCGGAATGTTTTCCAGCCTAAGTGTGCCTGTTTTTGAATTCATGTCCTATCCTCAAACCGGGAGTCCCATGAATATGAGACTGGTTGTTGCGTGTTACGTTGGACGTGCATGAGGTGTTCGTTACTCTAGAGGTGCCGTTTGGGTGTGGCTGGGACTGCCTACCCCCACAACACATTTTTCAGCCTAAGTGTGCCTATTTTGAATTCATTTTTAGGACATGTACTCAAGCATGGAGTCCTATGGTTAGGCAGTTGGTTGATACGTGTTACGTTGGATATGAACAAGGTATTCGTGCCATTCTTCATGCTGTTTGGGTGTCTCTTAGGGGTGCTCGTCCCCCCCGAGGACATTTTGAAGCCCGATGTGCCAGTTTTCAAATTTGTGTCCTATCCTGAAATTAAGAGTCCCACGATCACGCAAATGATTGCTACATGTTACATTGGACGTGCACGAAGTGTTCGTGCCTCTCGTGGTGAAGTTTAGGTTCCACTGGTGGTATCCACTCCCTGCAACACATTTTCAAGCCTAACTGTGCCTATTTTTTAATTTTTGTTTGGGTCCTATCCTAAAACGGGTAGTCCCACGACTGTGTGACTGACTGATAAATATTTCATTGGATGCGCACGAGGTGTTCGTGCCACCCTTGGCGCCATCTACCTCTATGGGTGTCCGTCCTCGCGACATGATTTTTGAATTCATGTCCTATCTTCATATCGGGAGTCCCGCGGTTGCTGGTCAATTTCTACATAGTACGTTGGATTTTTACGAGATGCTCTTCACAATCACAATGCCGTTTGGGTGAACTAGGGGTGATCTCTCCCCCCGTGACATGTTTTCAAGCCTAAGTGTGACTATTTTCGAATTTTTGGAGCCTATCATCAAACCGAGAGTCCTACAGATGTGCAGTCAGTTGTAACATTTTACGTTGGATGTGCAAGCGGTGTTTGTTTCAATCGCGGTGCCGCTGGGGGTGTATGCCCTCCCACAGCACCTTTTCAAGCATAAGAGTGCTTGTTTTCAAATTCTTGTCCTATCCTCAAATAGGAAGTCCCGCAGTTGTACGACTAGTTGCTAAATGTTACGTTGGACGTGCACGAGGTATTCGTGCCACTCGCAGTGCTATTTGGGTACCGCTTGGGGTGCTCACCCCCTTCAGATCATTTTCAAGCCTAACTGTGCTAATTTTTGAAATTGTGTTTGGGTCCAATCCTCAAACTGGGAGTCCCATGGTTGTATTTCCAGTTGCTATGTGTTACGTTAGATGCGCAGGAGGTGTTCGTTACACTCATGGTGTCCTTTGGGTGCCACTGGGAGTGCCCTCCCCCCGTGGCAAGTTTTCAATCCTAAGTTTACATGTTTTTAAATTTGTGTCGTATCCTCAAACTTAGAGTCACGTAATCGCGCGATCAATTGCTACGTATTACATTGAATGCACACGAGGTGTTCGTGCCACTCGTAGTGATGTTTGGGTGCTTCTGGGGGCATCCACCACCGCAACACATTTTCAAGCCAACGTTTGCCTTTTTTGAATTTGTTTTTGGGTCTTATCTTAAAATTGGGAGTCCCACGGATGCACGACCGATTGATACATGTTACATTGGACACGCATGAGGCCTTCGTACGACCTGTGGTGTCGTCTGGGTGCCGCTAATGGTGCCCTCTCCCACATCACGTTTTCAAACCTAAGTGTGCCTATTTTTGAATCCGTGTCCTATCGTAAAACTAATAGCCATGTGGGTACTCGGTCGATTTCTACATGTTACGTTGGATGTGCATGAGCTATTCGTGACACTCATGGTTCCGTTTGGGTGTGTTGGAGATGACCCGCCCCCCTGTGGCACGTTTTCAAGCTTAAGTGTGACTGTTTTGAAATTCATGTTTCGGTTCTATCCTCAAATTGGGAGTCCTGCGGTTGTATGATCAACTGCTATATGTTACGTTGGATTCGAACAAGGTGTTCGTGCCACTCACGGTGGTGTTTGGGTAATGCTGGGGTGCCCACCCCCCATGACACATTTTCAAACCAAAGTGTGTCTATTTTCGAATTCGTTTTTGGATCCAATCCTCAAACTAAGAATCCCACGGCTGTGAGAATGGTTGCTACGTGTTATGTTGGATGCGTTAGCGGTGCTATTTGGGTGCTGGTTGATTCGTATCGAATATTGCATATTTCTGCCCGTTATCTTTATGCATTCTAGCACTTTTACGGTCCTAAATGCCTATAATTATGCTCATTAACCAGACAAACTTGGATTTGGATATATACATTCTTTTCAGGGGTTATTTGTGCTTTTGTAGGTATTGGAACGCTAAAAGTGAGGTTTGGTTGCATTTGAGAGAAGTTCCGTCATCAAACGATACTTAAAGGGCACTTTGGTCTTTTCAAACTCACTATTTTTTATGGAATGAAGTTACCAACATGTATATCATCAAATTACCTTTTCTTGGCCACTGACCGTGCGTCATTCTGACTCCGTATGTGGAAGTTATGCCCATTTTTGGAAGGTTTCGGTATTTTCTTCTACTTCAAGGGCATTTTGGTAATTTCATATTTCATAATATGGAGGGTTTCAAAATAGAATCATGTAGATAATTGAATTATCTTCGCGTCGGTTCCGACCACGCCTCATTTTGATTCCGTATGAGGGAGTTATGGCCATTTTCGTGCAACGCGTCAAAATTGGTTCAAAGTGGAAAAGTGGGCTGCCTCCAGCCCAAGGCAAATTCCAAAAGTGCGGTCGACCGGTCCCAAACATGAGGTCGACCGGTCCCATCCGATATGGACGAAAATTGACTTATTTTGGGCTTTTTGGGTTGGTTTTTTTTGGGGTTTGTTTTGGGGTATAAATATAGTTTTAGGGGCATTTCTTAGAGGAGAACATTCATTTTAGATCAGATTTTTAGGGGTTGTTCTTGGGAGCTCCTCTCTCCTTTTTTCTCTTTAGTTTCCACCCATTTATGTAAGTAAACTAATATTCATTGTCTCTTTCCATTAATACATGCTTTGATTACTTGATTTCTTATTTTGTAGTTACTTTTCTTGCTTTGATTAATTAGTTGTTGTAGTTTATTTTTTGTTTTCCTTAGTTAATTAGCTGCCTTAAATTAGCTAATTTATACATGCTTTTAATATGATTTCTAGCTAATTTAGTCTAGGTTGTGTCAGATTGAACTCATTTCGAGTTGACATGTTGCTTTGCTTTGGTGATGGTGTTTACGGGTCTATTTCGGGTGTGTTGTCCTAGTTATTACGCCTAGGGGATTTGACGGGGCATATCATGTATGTTCCATGCTTACGACCTTGCGTGCATAATTTCTGGGGTATTTGTTGACGCCAAAATCATATTCCACTTTTATGCGAATTTAGGGGTGTGACAACTCTTGATTTAATTAGCTGTCGAAACGAGATGCAATCTTAATAACTCGTCGACCCATGTAACCATTTTATACTAATTAACTTGGGTGAGGGATATTCGACACAACTTATAGTTTTTACTCGCTTTCTTAATCTTGCTTTATTTTCCCCCGCCTAGATTAATATTTCCATTTTATGCATCTTTTTCCTTTTTGTGTATAATCATCTTTTACACTTTTATTTAGGAATATTAAACCTTATAAATTCTAACAACTCGTCTCTCTGGATTTTCAATACCCGAATTACCTCTATACTCACCCGTTGAGTGTAGTTGTAATTTAGGTTTTTGTATAGTTCAGGTGAGTCGAACATAAAACGACCGTCGCGTAGGTGACTCTTGCGCCGATGCAAAACCCTGTCTATCAAATGGCGCCGTTGCCGGGGACTAGTTTGTTTTAGACTTTATTTGATTTAGTATTTCAAAGTATTTTCTTTCTATTTGTATTATTTGCTACTATTTTGCAGGACTTCCACATTTGAGCACTTAGAAACGTTCGAATCTTTCCCGCGCGGATTTATTTTGTGGAATCTGCCACTTCGAGCCATTTTTGGGGTAAGCATGTCTTATTCCAATTCTTTCGGTAATCCTTGTTATAATTCTCAAAATTCTCGCAAGCGTATGACTTTCGGTGAATACTTAGCATCCCAAAGTGTAACAAATTCAAACATGACTTTGGGAGAGTATAACGAAAGTCAAAATTTGGGTTATTGGAATTTTAATGATGATGATAATGATTTTAAGCCTTTACCTCCTTATAATAGGAATTTTGAAACGAATTCGAATAGTTTACAAAATTCCCATCATAATGAGTTTTTGTTTAAGTCCGATAGTAATTTTCAAAGTTCCCATTTTCATGCATCCGCACCTCGACCTATGACTTTTGGTGAGGGTTTGCGTATGTATGAAAATGAGAAAATTGAAAATCTTTATCGAGAAGAAAATCGTTCGTGGGAACATGAGTTAGATTTATTATTTGAGTCCGATGACGATTTTTCTTTCGAGACTTTCAAAGTCGAGGAATGTTTTGAACCAAATGAGGTACTTGTGCCTACTTTGGAACAAACCATTCTAGACTTTGCCCATCGCGTAATAGATATTGAAAGTGAGGATGAAAATGACGTAATATCTATTTGCAATGAAATGATTTCTTCTTTGGCCCCCAAAGAAGAACATTTCATTGAAAATGATATTATTTCATTCGAAATTCCAACTTCGTGCGATGATGATTCATCTCATGAGTTTGAATTTCTTTCATCCCCATTTTTATTCTCTACTGCCACACCGGAACAAGTACCCGATGATGCGGTTTCAAACTTTAATGTTTTAAATCCTATCGCCGACGAGGAGTACTTGCTCGAGTCTCCCTCTACGATCGCATCTTTGCCTTGGTGTGCGCCGCCTCCCATTCCAACTTCAAAATCATTGGGAGGATATTCGGCTTTTCTCGGTCCCCACTTGATTTTGTCACCTGTGCAATCTAAACCCTCCATCGTCCCTCCAAAACTTTTAATTGACGATGGTTCATTTCTTTCTCCTTACACATGCCTTCCGTTGTTAAAATGAAATTCATATTTTTCGGAAGGCATGCTTGTATGTGAGGGTACACCGGTTATCCTCCAAAGTCAAATCGTTTTTACGGCGGACCCTCAACTATTTAGACTTCTAGTGTATAGTTAGTGTGAAGTCTAAATAGTAGGTTGTATATAGTTAGCTTTTTATTCTTTCTTTCTTTTTATCTTTCTTCTTTTTAATTTAGTCTAGTGTAGTTAGTTAACTTTCTATTTTTTGTTTTTGCTATGCTCGGTACTAACTTGTTTTGTTGATTCTTTGGACTTGTTCTTATGGGGATCGCTCCACTTTTGGGTAATATCACTCTTTTCCTCTCTTTGACTTGGATCTTAATTCACATTGAGGATAATGTCAAGTTTTAAGTTAGGGGGTGTGGGATATTCTATCCATTTCTGTTTTTGTCCATGTTTTTGCTCACATGTTAGTTACTTAGTATGCGTTTCTTAGAAAAATTGAAAATTTCAAAAAGATTTTCTTTCTTTTTTCTCCTTTTTAGGCATTTTGCCTTTGTTTACAATGATAAATTTCAATAATTGCGCAATCCAATAGACAACCCAACGATGCATGTTCTCGATTTTAGAAGTTATTAGACTTTAGTCTCGATTATTGATATTGTGAATAACTTCATGAATTAAACTTTAATCCCATGAGCACATGCACTTTTATGGTTATATTGATTTGGTTTAAGATTTTTATAACTCGGTAATCTTTTGTTGTAGTGTATATACTTACACCGAGTAAGCTTTGTACCTTTCGTCATTTGTGAGTGTATACACTATTCTTTTCTCATTGAAAACGTTGAATTCCTTGGTAATCTCTCTATTCTTTCATTTGACCGTTCATTAATTGAGTTCATACTTGAAATGTGTTACTTGATCATGATTTTCATATATTGTTTTGACTCGAGAATTGCGTAAACTTTTGGAAATGATCATAGGCCATCTTTGTTATATCACCCATATTGACCTCGACCTCACCTTATATGTTTACCATCGTTAACCCCTTTGAGCCTAAATATAGCTATTCGTTTCATAACCCAATTCCCATAACCAACTCTACATTTGAGTTTTATACCATATATACACTTTTCACACCTTTGTTTGGAATGTTGCTTGGGATTGAATGCTGTTGTTATGATGTCAGTTGCAATTTAGGCATATGAGAGTTTGAAAAGTAAAGAAAAGAAAGTAGCGAAAAAAGTGAAGAAAAAGAGAAAGCAAAAAACAAAAGAAAACAAATGACAAAATGAGAAATAGAAGAAAAGAAAAAGAAAAAGAAAGTTGTAAATGTTGTATATAGTTCAATAATCTTTGATTACTCTCCCCGATGATATATCTAATGCCTTTTTGGAACTTGTTTTCCAAATTTGATATTGCTCGCATCTTCCCATTATCCCGAGTTTTCATTCCGAACACTTTTTATCCGTACATACATTCCTTCGTTTCGCACCTTAGCCATACCTACATTATAACCCTTTACAAGTCCTATGTGATCTTAGGTTGATGTAATTTAAAAGTCATAATAGTTGTGATAATATGTGAAAATGCATTTTGCCTCCTTTAATGCGCGGTATCCTTTCATTGAGATTACATTTTTCAGTTTATATATAGCGTTCTTCTTTTGTGACATGTGCGCGGCCTAGTTTCCATTTCCATTTACTCTTTATGCCCGCATGTCTCGTGTGTTACCTCCCTATTTTGAGTGATTTCGCTTGATGAGTGTAATGCCCATGAGAATTGAATATATGCTTGCGTTAATTTAGTATCCGATTTATTTAAGTTTTTGCCAAATCACACTTTGCATGTGCTCGCTCCCCTCCCACATTTTAAGGTTTCAATTCTATGAGGTGCATTCTATAATGTTAATGATCCGGACTTTTGTGTGAATTCATTCAGTTTGCTAATAATGAATATGAAATCTTTTTCTCTTTTGTTGGGCTTGTCGCATGTTGGTTTGGTCATATTTTGAGGAAACCATATGATGTTTGTGGGTATCATCCCTGAAAACCCTCACGAGACGACACTCGTCCACAAGGGTAACCTAGGGGTTTAACGGCTTATTGCATATGCTAAATGCAATCGTGTTCCCTACGAAAGTGGAAATTATATTTCGATGCATATATACGTTTTGTATTTCCTTCTGTGGACTAGTTTTGTTTGTTGCATCACTAGTGACTAGCAATATTTAAGTTAGGGGGTGCGATTCGTATTGAATATTGCATATTTCCACCCGTTATCTTTATGCATTCTAGAACTTTTACGGGCCTAAATGCCTATAATTATGATCATTAACCAGACAACCTTGGATTTGGATATATACATGCTTTGCAAGGGTTATTTGTGCTTTTGTAGGTATTGGAATGCTAAAAGTGAGGTTTGGTTGCATTTCGGAGAAGTTTCGTCATTGAATGATACTTCAAGGGCAATTTGGTCTTTTCAAACTCACTATTTTTTTATGGAATGAAGTTACCAACATGTATATCATCAAATTGACTTTTCGTGGCCACTGACCGTGCGTCATTCTGACTCCGTATGTGGAAGTTATGCCCATTTCCGGAAGGTTTCGATATTTTCTTCTATTTCAAGGGCATTTTGGTAATTTCATACTGCATAATTTGGAGGGTTTCAAAATAGAATCATGTAGATAATTTTATTAGCTTCGCGTCGGTTCCGACCACGCCTCATTTCGATTCCGTAGGAGGGAGTTATGGCCATTTCTGTGCAACGCGTCAAAATTGGTTCAAAGTGGAAAAGTGGGCTGCCTCCAGCCCAAGGAAAATTCCAAAAGTGCGGTCGACCGGTCCCAAACATGAGGTCGACCGGTCCCATCAGATAGGGACGAAAATTGACTTATTTTGGGTTTTTTGGGTTGGTTTTTTTTGGGGTTTGTTTTGGGGTATAAATAGAGTGTTAAGGGCATTTCTTAGAGGAGAACATTCATTTTAGATCAGATTTTTAGGGGTTGTTCTTGGGAGATTCTCTCTCCTCTTTTCTCTTTAGTTTCCACCCATTTATGTAAGTAAACTACTATTCATTGTCTCTTTCCATTAATACATGCTTTGATTACTTGATTTCTTGTTTTGTAGTTACTTTTCTTGCTTTGATTAATTAGTTGTTGTAGTTTATTTTTTGTTTTCCTTAGTTAATTAGTTGTCTTAAATTAGCTAATTTATACATGCTTTTAATATGATTTCTAGCTAATTTAGTCTAGGTTGTGTCAGATTGAACTCATTTCGAGTTGACATGTTGCTTTGCTTTGGTGATGGTGTTTACGGGTCTATTTCGGGTGTGTTGTCCTAGTTATTATGCCTAGGGGATTTGATGGGGCATATCATGTATGCTCCGTGCTTACGACCTTGCGTGCATAATTTCTGGGGTATTTGTTGACGCCAAAATCATATTCCACTTTTATGCGAATTTAGGGGTGTGACAACTCTTGATTTAATTAACTGTCGAAACGAGACGCAATCTTAATAACTCGTCGACCCATGTAACCATTTTATACTAATTAACTCGGGTGAGGGATATTCGACGCAACTTATAGTTTTTACTCGCTTTCTTAATCTAGCTTTATTTTCCCCCGCCTAGATTAATATTTCCATTTTATGCATCTTTTTCCTTTTTGTGTATAATCATCTTTTACACTTTTATTTAGGAATATTAAACCTTATAAATTCTAGCAACTCGTCTCTGTGGATTTTCAATACCCGACTTACCTCTATACTCACCCGTTGAGTGTAGTTGTAATTTAGGTTTTTGTATAGTTCAGGTGAGCCGAACATAAAACGACCGTCGCGTAGGTGACTCTTGCACCGCGGCAAAACCCTGTCTATCACTGGTGAGGGTGCCCGCCCCTTGCGACACGTTTTGAAGCCTAAGTGTGTCTATTTTAGGATTTTTGTCATATCGTAGAATCGAGAGTCCAGCAGTTGCGCAATGGGCTTTTACGTGTTACGTTGAATGCACACGAGGTGTTCGTGGCACTTGCGATCGGTGTCGCTAACCCCCCTATGGCACTTTTTTAAGCCTAAGTGTTCCATTTTTCAATTTTGTGTTTGGGTCCTATCTTCGAACTGGGAGTCCAGATGGCAACGTGACTGATTGTTACATGTTACGTTGGATATGCAAGAGGTGTTCGTGCAACTCGTGGTGCTATTTGGGTGCTGCTGTCAGTGCCCGCCCCCACGGCACATTTTCAAGTATAAGTGTGCCTTTTTTCAAATTATTCCTATCCTCAAACCGGGAGTCCCGCGACTACGCAACCGGTTGTTAAGTGTTTTGTTGGACACGCACGAGGTGCTCGTTCCACTCACGATGGCCTTTTGGGGGCCGCTGGGGGTGCCCGCCTCCTTGGCACGTTTTAAATCCTATGTGCGCCTTTTTCAAATTCGTGTTTGGGTCCTATACTCAAAACGGAAATCCTGTGGCGGTGCGGATTGTTGAAATGTGTTTTGTTGGACGCACATGAGGTATTCGTGCCACTCGTAGTGCCGTTTGGGTGCTTCTTGAAGTGGCCGCCCCCCGGCAAGTTTTTAAGATTATGTCTGCCTATTTTCAAATCCGTATCCTATCCTTAAACCGAAAGTCCCACGATTGTGCAGTCAGTTGCTACGAGATACACTGTATGCGCATGAGGTGTTCGTGACACTCGCGGTGCCGTTTGGATTCCGCTAGGGGGCCCTCCCTCCCGCGGCACAATTTTAATCCTAAGTGTTCTTATTTTTGAATTCGTGTTTGGGTCCTATCGTCAAATTGGGAGTCTCGTAGCTTCGCGAACAGTTACTACGTGTTATTTTGGATGCGTACGAGGTTTTCATGCCACTCGTGGTGCTGTTTCGGTGCCGTTGGGAGAGCTCATCCCTTGCGGCACATTTTCAAGCCTAAGTGTGTCAATTTTCAATACGTATCCTATCCTCAAACCGAAAGTCCCGCGCTAAGTTTTCAAGCTTAAGTGTGCCTATTTTAGAATTTTTATCCTATCCTCAAACCAAAAGTCGCTCGGCTTTGCAATTAGTTGCTACATGATACGTTGGATGCGCACGAGGTGTTCGTGACAGTCGTAGTGCCATTTGGGTTCCACTATGTGTGCCTACCTGCCCGTGGAACATTTTAAAACGTAAGTGTGCCTTTTTTGAATTAGTGTTTGGCTTCTTCCTCAAAATCGAGAGTCCCATGGATGAGCAAAGAATTACTACGTGTTTTGTTGGATGCGCATGAGGAGTTCGTGCCACTCGTGGTGCTGTTTGGGTGCTACTGGGAGTGCCCACCCCCATGCAACACATTTTCAAGCCTGAGTGTGCCTGTTTTCGAATTTGTATGCTATTCTTAAAATAGGAGTCCTACGATTGCACGACCTCTTGCTACGTTTTAGGTTGGACGTACATGAGGTGTTTGTGCCACTCGCGATGCCATTTGGCAGCCGCTTGGGGTTCCTGCCTCCCCGCAACATGTTTTCAAACCTAAGTGTGCCGAATTTATAATTAGTGTTTGGGTACTATCCTCAAATCGGGAGTATCGCAGTTGTGCGATAGGTTACTACGTGTTACGTTGGATGCACACGAGGTGTTCATTCCACTCGTGGGGTTATTTGGGTGCTGCTGGAGGTGCCCACTCCCCGTGACACGTTTTTAATACGAAGTGTGTCTATTTTTGAATTCATGTTCTATCCTCAAATGGAGGGTCCAACGATTGCACGATTGGTTACTACGTGTTAGGTTGGATACACACGAGGTGTTCATTCCACTCATGGTATTGTTTGGGTGATGTCGTGGGTGCCCGCCCCCCACGACACCTTTTCAAGTCTAAGTGTGTCTATTTTCAAATTCATATCCTATCCTCAAACCGAGAGTCCTACAACTGCAAGACCGTTTGGACGTGCACGAGGTGTTTGTTCCACTTGCAGTGGCATTTTGGGAGCCACTGGGGGGTGCCCGCTCCCACGACACGTATTAAAACCTTTGTGCGCCTATTTTTGAATTCGTGTTTGGGTCCTATCCTCGAATCAAAAATCCTAAGACTATGTGAATGGTTGAAATGTCTCATGTTGGAAGTGCCCGAGGTGTTCGTTCCACTTTCAGTGCCGTTTGGGTGCCTTCCCCATGCGACACGTTTTTAAACCCAAGTGTGCCTATTATCAAATTTTTTCCTATCCTCAAACCGTAAGTCCCGTGGTCGTGCGACAAGTTGTTTCGTATTACGTTGCTCGCACACGAGGTGTTCGTGACACTTGAGGTGCTATTTTTGTGCCGCTGGGGGTGGCCCCCCTCGACGACACGTTTTCAAGCCTAAGTGTGCCTATTTTTGAATTTTCGTTTACGAAGTATAATCAAACTGACAGTCCTTTGGCTACACCGTCGGTTGCTACGTGTTACGTTGAACACGCACGAGATCTTCATGTCACTCTTGGTGCCGTTTGGGTGCCCGCCCTCCCTCGGCACATTTTCAAGCCTAAGTGTGCTTATTTTCAAATTCGTGTCCTATTTTCAAAACAGGAGACCTGAGGTTGCAAAAAAAGTTGTTACGTGTTACGTTGGACACGCATGATGTGTTCTTGTGTCTCGCGGTTCCTTTTAGGTGCCGCTTCGGGTGCCTGCCTCCCACGGTATGTTTTCAAGCCTAAGTTTACTTGTTTTTGAATTTTTATTTAGGTCTTATCCTCAAACTTGGAGTCCCCCAGCTGCCTGGTCAGTCGCTACGTTTTATCTTGGATGCGCACTAGGTATTTGTTCCACTCGCGGGGCTGTTTGGGTGGTGCTCGCCCCCGCGATACGTTTTTAAGCCTAAGTGTGTCTGTTTTCGAATTCGTGTCCTATGTTCAAACTGAGAGTCTAGTGGTTGTGTGGACGGTTTCTACGTGTTACGTTGGATGCCCATGAGGTGTTCGTGACACTCACAGGGGTATTCGGGTACCTCTAGGGGTGCCCGCCCCCTCGCGGAAGAATTTCAAGACTAAGTGTGCCTATTTTTAAATTTGTGTTTGGGTTCTATCCTAAATCAGGGAGTCCTCATGACTTCTCGATCGGTTGTTACATGTTACGCTGGAAGAACACAAGGTGTTTGTGCCACCCGTGGTGCCGTTTGGATGCTGCTGTGGGTACCTACTCCCGGAGGCACGTTTTCAAGACTTAGTTTTCTTATCTTCAAATTCATGTCCTATCCTCAAATCAGGAGTGCTACAACTGTGAGGCCAGTTCCTAATGTTATGTTGGACATCCACGAGGTGGAAGTTCCACTCGCAGTGGCGCTGGGGTGCCATTGGGATGCTCGCCACCCGTAGCACATTTTTAAGCCTATGTGTCCCTATTTTCCAATTCATGTTTGGGTTCTATCCCCAAAACGGGAATCGCATGGCCTTGTGGATGATTGCAAAATATTATGTTGGATGCCCACAAGGTGTTTATGACACTCGTAGTGCCATTTGGGTGTCGTTGGGAGTTCCCTCCCTTGCGGCACGTTTTCAAGCATAAATGTACCTATTTTTTAATTCGTGTTCTCTCCTCAAACTAGGAGTTCCGTGGCAGTACGTCCGATTGCTAAGTTTTAAGATGGACACACACAAGGTGTCAATGACACTTGAGGTGTCGTTTCGGTGCCGTTAGGGATCTCCTCCCCTCATGGCACCTTTTCAAGCCTATGTATGCCTATTTTGGAATTCGTGTTCCGGACATATCCTTAAATTGAAGTCCCCTGACTGCACAACTGACTGCTATGTGTTACATTGGATACACATGACGTGTTCATGACACTCGCAGTTCTTTTTGGGTGCCACTGTGGGTGCCCCCCCCCTGCGGCACATTTTCAAGCCTAAGTGTGCCTGTTTTCGAATTTGTGTTCTATCCTTAAACCCGGAGACCCCCAGTCAGGCAACCAATTTCTGCTGTTACTTTGGAAGCGCACGAGGTGTCATGCCACTCATGGTGCCGTTTGGGTTCCGCTGTGGGAGACCACACCCTATGACACGTTTTCAAGCCTAAGTGTGCCTATTTGTGAATTTCGATTTGGGTCCTATCCTCAAACTTAGAGTCCCACAGCTGCACGATCGGTTGCTACATGTTACGTGGATGTGCATGAGTTGTTCGTGCCACTTGTGGTTCTATTTCGGTGCAGCTGGGGGTGCCGACCGCCACAGAATGTATTTTAGCCTAAGTGTGCATGTGTTTTGAATTCGTGTTCTATCCTTAAACTTGGATTACCGCAACTACGCAACCGGTAATGTTGGAAGCACACAAGGTGTTTATTCCACTCGTAGTGGTGTTAGGGTGAGGCTGGGGGTTCCCTGACCCCTGCAACATGTTTCCAAACCTAAGTGTGCCTATTTTTGAATTCATGTTTGGGTCCTATCCCTAAACCAAAAATCCCACGGCTATGCGGATGGTTGATACTTGTTATGTTGGATGTGCATATGGTGTTCATTCAACTCGCGGTGCCATTTGGGTGTCACTAGGGGTGCTCGCCCCCCGTGGTACGTTTTGAAGCCCAAGTGTGTTTGTTTTCCAATTCTTTTCCTACCCTTAAATCGAAAGTCCCGCGACTATGCAATCGTTTGATACATGTTACGTTGGATATGCACAAGGTGTTTGTGACACTCGTGGTGCCATTTGGATGCTGCTGGGGGTGCCCTCCCTCAGTGGCACATTTTCAAACCTAAGTTTGTCTGTTTTCGAACTCATTTTTAGGTCCTATCCTCAAATTGAGAATCCCAAGGTTGTGCGGATGGTTTCTACTTGTTATGTTGGATGAATAAGAGGTGTTCGTGCCACTCGCAGTGCCGTTTCGATTCCGCTAAGGGTACCCACCCCCCGCAGCACATTTTCAAGCCTAAGTGTACCTGATTTCAAATTTGTGTTTGGGTCCTATCCGCAAACTGAGAGTTATAACAATATCCCGACCAGTTCTTACATGTTACATTGGATGCGGATGAGGTGTTCGAACAACTCGCGGTGCCATTTGGGGTGCCGCAGTTGGTGCCCACCCCCTGCGACATGTTTTTAAGCCCATGTGTGCCTATTTCAGAATTCGTGTCCTATCCTCAAATCGGGAGTCCATGGATGCCTGACCGATTGGTACGGGTTATATTGGTTGCGCACAAGGTGTTTGTGCCACTTGCGGTGGTGTTTGGGTGATGTTGGGAGTGCCTCGCAACACGTTTTCAAGCCTAAGTATGACTACTTTTGAATTCGTGTTTGGGTCCTATCGTCAAATTGGGAGTCCCACGGCTGCGTGTTCGGTTTCTTCATGTTAAGTTGGATGCGAACGATGTGTTCATGCCACTCGTAGTTCCCTTTGGGTTCCTATGGGGGTGCCCAGCGGAACGTTTTCAAGCCTAAGTGTGCCTATTTTTGAATTCATGTCCAATCCTCAAATCGAGAGTCTTGTAGTCGTGCAATCGACTGTTACGTGTTATGCCGAATGTGAAAGAGATGCTTGTGCCACTTTCTATAGGGTTTTAGTGATGTTGGGGGTGCCCCCCCCCCCCCCCCCCCCCACGGCACATTTCCAAACCTAAGTGTTCCTGTTTTTGAATTCGTGTTTGGGTCCTATCATAAAATCGAGAATCCCACGGCTATGCAAACAGTTGCTACCTATTACGTTAGATGCGTACAAGGTGTTAGTTCCACTCGCGGTTCCATCTGCGTACCACTCAGGGTGCTTGCCCCCATGGCACATTTTCAAGTCTAAGTGCCTGTTTTTGAATTCGTGTCCTATCCTCAAACTTGGAGTCCCGCAGATGCGCGACCGATTTCTATGAGTTATGTTGTATGCACACGAGGTGTTCATGCCACTCAAGGTGGTGTTTAGATGGTGCTTTGGGTGCCCACTCCCGCTGGAAAGTTTCCAAACCCATGTGTGCTTGTTTTTGAATTTGTGTTTGGGTCCTATCCTCAAATCAGGAATCTTGTGACATTGTAGATGGTTGCAATGTGTTATTTTGGATGTGCACAAGGTGTTCATTCATGCCACTTGCGGTTCCATTTGGGGGCTGCTGGGAGTGCGTGCCCTGTGGCACGTTTTCAATCCTAAGTTTGCCTATTTTCAATTTTGTGTCCTATCATCAAATTGGGAGTCCCGTGGTCGTGCTTCCAGTTGCTACATGTTTCGTTAGACATGCACGAGGTGTTCGTGACACTTGAGGTGCCGTTTGGGTGCCGCAGGGGGTGGCCTCCCCCCTGAGACACCTTTTAAAACTTAAGTATACCTATTTTTGAATTCGTGTTTGGGACTTATTATCAAATCGAGAGTCCCCCGATTGCATTGCAGGTTGCGACATGTTACGTTGGATGCGCACGAGGTGTGCATGCCCCTCGTGGTGCAGTTTGGGTGCCGCTGGGGGTTGCGACACGTTTTCAAGCCTAAGTGTCTGTATTTTCGAATTCATGTCCTATCATGAAATAATGAGTCCTATGGTTGAACGACCGGTTGTTACGTGTTATGTTGGATGCACATGAGGTGTTCTTACTACTTGCAGTGCCGTTTGGATGTTGCTGGGGTGCCGTACCCATCGCGGGACATTTTTAAGCCTAAGAGTGCATGTTTTCGAATTCGTGTTTGTGCCATATCCTCAAATTGGGAGTCCTCACGACTTCCAATCGGTTGTTACATGTTATATTGGATGCGTACAAGGCATTCGTGCTTCTCGAGGGGCCATTTGGGTGCTGCTAGGGCTGTTCGCCTTCTTGCGGTCCGTTTTCAAGCATAAGTGTGTCTGCTTTCGAAATCGTGTCCTATCCTCAAACCAAAAGTCTGGTGGTTGCGCAACTGATTTCTACGTGTTACTTGGACGAATAGAAGCTATTCGTGCCACTCGTAGTGCCATTTGGGTGCCGCTGGGTATGCCTGCCCCATGGCGCATTTTCAAGCCTAAGTGTGCCTATTTTCGAATTTGTGTTTGGGTCCATCCTCAAACCGAGAGTCCTAACGGCTACCCGATCGGTTGTTACATGTTATGTTGGATGCGCATGAGGTATTCATGCTCCTCGTAGTGCTGTTTAGGTGCTACCATGGGTGCCCGCCCCCGACGGTACATTTTCAAGCGTACGTGTGGCTATTTTAATATTAATGTCCTATCCTCAAATCGAGAGTTTCGTGTATGTGAGACCGATTGCTAAGTGTTATGTTTAATGTAAATGAGGTGTTAGTTCCACTTATGGTGGCGTTTGGGTGTCGTTGGGGATGCCCGTCCCCCTGACACCTTTTCAAACATATGTGTGCTTGTTTTCGAATTTGTGCTTGGGTTCTATCCTCAAATCGATAATCTCACATCTATGCAGACGGTTGCACGTGTTATGTTATATGCGCTCGAGGTGTTCGTTCCACTCACGCTGCCCTTTGGGTGCCGCTGGGAGTGCCTGCCCCTTGCAGCACATTTTCAAGCCTAGGTGTGCCTATTTTTAATTCATTTCCTGTCCTCAAATTGACAGTCCCGTGGCTATGCTACCGGTTGTTACGTATTACGCTATACACACACAAGGTGTTCGTGATACTTGAGATACGATCTGGGTGCTTCTAGGGGTGCCCTCCACCCGCGACACGTTTTAAAGCCTAAGTGTGACTATTTTCAAATTCATGTTTTGGATGTATCTTCAAATTGGGAGTCCCCCGACTGCATAACCGGTTGCCATGTGTTATGTTGGATGCACATGAGGTGTTCGTGCCACTCGCAGTGCCGTTTAGGTGTCGCTGTGGGTGATCGCCCCCAACACATTTTCAAACCTCAGTGTGCTTGTTTTAAAATTTATATCCTGTCCTCAAATCGAGAGTCCCATGGTTGCGCAGTCCATTGCTACGTGTTACATTGTATGCGCATGAGGTGTTCAGGCCACTCGTGATGCCGTTTGGGTGCCACTGTGGGAGCCCACACCCTAAGGCACGCTTTCAAGCCTAAGTGTGACTATTTTTGAATTTCGGTTTGGGTCCTATCCTCAAATCGGGAGTCCCACAGCTATGTGGGTGGTTGCTACATGTTACGTTGGACATACTCGAGATATTCGTGTTAGTCGTCGTGCCGTTTGGGTTCCTCTTTGTGTGCCTGCCCCCATAGTATGTTTTTAAGACCGAGTATGCCTATTTTAGATTTTGTGTTCTTTTTTCAAACCGGGGTGCTGCGACAACGCGACTTCTTGCTATGGGTTACATATGATGAACATAAGGTGTTCGTACCACTCGTCGTGGTGTTTAGGGGACGCTGGGGTGCCCTCCCTCCCATTGCACATTTTTAAACCTAAGTGTGCCTATTTTAGAATTCATGTGTGGGTCCTATCCTCAAATTGGAAATCCTATGGCAATGCGGACAATTGATACTTGTTATGTTGGATGTGTACGAGGTGTTCGTGCAACTTATGGTACCATTGGGGTTCCACAAGGGGTGCCCACCCTTGCGGCACATTTTCAAGACTAAGTGTGTCGATTTTCCAATTCGTTTCCTATCCTCCAATTGGGATCCCTACGTTGGACGCAAACAAGGTGTTCGTGACACTCGCGGTGCTGTTTGGGTGCCGCTTGGGTGTCAAGCCTAAGTGTTCCTATTTTCGAATTCATTCTTGGGTCCTATCCTTATACCGAGATTACCGCAGCTACGCGAACAGTTACTACATGTTACTTTGGATGTCCATGAGGTTTCGTGCTAGCTGTGGTACCGTTTCGGTGGTGTTAGGGGTGCTCTCCCTCATATGGAACATTTTCAAGACTAAGTGTGTCATTTTTGAATTCGTGTCCTATCCTCAAGACGTGAGTCCCGCAGTTGCATGACCTATTGCTATGTATTAGGTTGGATATGCATGAGGTGTTTATGCCACTCATGGGGGTGTTTAGGTGACGTTGGGGTTGACCGCCCACCCACGACACATTTTCAAAACTAAGTATGACTGGTTTTGAATTCGTGTTTAGGTCCTATCCTATAACCAAGAATTCCCTGGCTGTGAGGACGATTACTACGTGTTATGTTGGATGCACACGAGGTGTTCGTGCCATTCATGGTGCCATTTGGGTGCCGTTAGGGGTGACCGCCCCCAGTACGATGTCAAGCCTAAGTGTACCTATTTTAGAATTCATGTCCTATCCATAAATTCAGAGTCACACGCCTATGCAGTCGGTTTTTACATGTTATCTTGAAAGAGCACTAGGTGTTCGTGACACTCGCGGTGCCGTTTGGGTTCTGTCGGGGATGCACTTACCCCTAGGGTATATTTTCAATCCTAAGTGTGCCTTCTTTAGAATTCGTGTTTGGCTCCTATCATCAAAATACGGAGTCCCGAGGCTACGCTTAGAGTTACTACATGTTACCTTTGATGCACATGAGGTATTCATGCCAGTTGGGGTACCGTTTGGGTACCCCTAGGGGTTCTCTCCCCCGCGACATGATTTTAAGCATAAGTGTGCTTTTTTTGAATTCATGTCATATCCTCAAATTGAGAGTCCCAGGACCGTGCGACCGGTTAATACATGTTACGTTGAATATGTTTGAGGTCGTCTCTCCACTCGTGATGTCGTTTGGGTGTCGCTTGGGGTACCCGTCCCGCGACACATTTTAAAGCCTAAGTGTGTCTATTTTGGATTTCGTATTTGGGTCCTATCCTCCGACCTGGAGTTCGCAGACAGTTACTATGCATTATGTTGGATGCACATGAGGTGTTCATGCCAATCGCGGTGTCGTTTGGTTTCCGCTGGAGGTGACCGCCCCCCATGGCACGTTTTCAAGCCTAAGTGTGCCTATTTTTGAATTCATTTTCTATCCTCAAACCGAGACACCCATGACTTCACAGTGTGTTGCTAGGTGTTACGATGGATGCTCATGAGGTGTTCGTGCCACTTGCAATACCGCTTGGGTGTCGCAGGGGGTTCCCGCCCCTTGCGACATGTTTTCAAGCCTAAGTATAAATGTTTTTGAATTCGTGTTTGGGACCTATCCTCAAATAGGGAGTCCCATTGCTATGCGGATGGTTTTTACGTGTTATGTTGGATGCGCATGAGGTGTTCGTGCCACTCGTGGTGCCATTTGGGTTCCCCGAGAGTTCTCACCCTCTCGCAGAATGTTTTCTAGCCTTAGTGTGATAGTTTTGAAATTCGGGCCCTATCCTCAAACTAGGAGTCCAACAACTGTGCGATCGGATGCTACGTGTTACTTTGGATATGGACAAGGTGTTTGTGCCACTTACGGTGGTGTTTGGGTGATGCTGGGGGTGCCTCCCCTCTTCGACACATTTTTAAACCTAAGTGTGCATGTTTTTAAATTCGTGTTTGCGTCTTATCCTGATACCGAGAATCCCACAATTATGTGGATGGTTGCTACGTGTTATGTTAGTTGCATACGAGGTGTTAATGCCACTCACGGTATCACTAGGGTGCCACTAGGGTGCCCGCCCCTCGAGACACATTTTCATTCCTATGTGTGACTATTTCCAAATTCGTGGTTGGTTCATATCCTCAAAACCGGGAGGCCTACGACAGTTCAGATAGTTACTATGTGTTATGTTGGACGTGCACTAACTGTTCGTACCGTTTGAGGTGCCGTTTGGGTTTTTCTGGGGGTGCTTGCGCCCCGCGACATGTTTTTAAGGCTAAGTGTGCCTGTTTATGAATTTGTGTCCTATCCTCAAACCAGGAGTCTTGTGGATATGCAATCAGTTGATATGAGTTATGTTGGAGGCGCAAGAGGTATTCATTCCACTCGCGGTTATGTTTGGGTTCAACTGGGGGTACCCTTCCCCCCGCGGAACGTTTTCAAGTCTATGTTCCTATTTTCAAATTAATTTTTGGGTCAGATCCTTAAACCGAGATTCTCGCAACTACATGGACGGTTGCTATGTGTTACTTTGGATGCACACAAGGTGTTCTTACCATTCGCGGTGCCATTTGGGTGCCGTGGGCGGTGCATGCCCTCATGACACATTTTCAAACCTAAGTGTGCTTATTTTCAAATTCGTTTCCTATCCCCAAATTGGAAGTTCCGTGACTGCACGGTCAGTTGCTATATGAAACGTTGGATGCGGACGTGGTATTTGTACTGCTCACTGTGCAGCTTGGATGCCGCGGGGGTGCCCGCACCCCAGTGAAATATTTTCAAGCCTAAGTGGGCCTACTTTTGAATTCATGTTTGGGTCCTATCCGAAAGCTATGAGTCTCATGTCTGTGCAAATGGTTTATATATATTACATTGGACGCTCACGAGCTGTTCGTTCCACTTGCGATACCATTTGGGTGCCACTGGGGGTATCCGCCCCCCGCGACACATTTTCAAGCCTAAGTGAGCCTATTTCGAATTTGTTACCTATCCTCAAACCGGGAGCCCTGTGATTTTGTGACCAGTTTCTACGTGTTATGTTTGATGCGCATGAGGTGTTCCTGCCACTCGCCGTGCTATTTGGATGTCGCTTGGGGTACCCTCCCCTCACTGAACATTTTCAAGCCTAAGTGTGACTGTTTCTATTCATTTTTGTGTAGTATCCTCTAATAAGTAGTCCCCCGTCCAGTTTCTAAGTCTTACGTTGGATGCGCACGAGGTGTTCGTGACAATCGCTGTGCCATTTGGGTGTTGTCGGGGTGACCGTCCCCCACAACATGTTTTCAAGACTAAGAGTGCCTGTTTCCAAATTTGTGTTTGGGCCAGTTCCTCAAATCGAGAGTCCCACAACTATATAGAAAATTAATACGTGTTATGTTGGATGCACATGGGGTGTTCTTACCAATCGCAGTGCCATTTGGGTGCCGTTGGGGGTGCTCTCACCCCGTAGCACGTTTTCAAGCCTAAGTGTGCCTATTTTGGAATTCTTTTCCTATCCTCAAATTGGGAGTCCCATGACTGCACGGTCTGTTGCTACATGATATGTTGGATGTGCATGTGTTGTTCGTTCCACTCGCGGTGCAGTTTGTGTGCCTTTGGGGGTGCCCGCCCTCCGGCGGAACGTTTTAAATCCTAAGTGTGCCTAGTTTTGAATTCGTGTTTGAGTCCTATCCTGAAATCGGGTGTCACACAACTGTGAAAAAGGTTGCTATTTGTTATGTTGGATGATCATGAGGTGTTCTTTCCACTCGTGGTGTCGTTTGGGTGCCACTGGGAGTGCCCGCCCCGACAGCACATTTTCAAGCCTAAATGTGCCTATTTTTGAATTCGTTCCCTATCCTCATACCGAGTGACACACATCCACTTGCTATGTGTTACATTTGATGCGCATGAGGTGTTATTGCCACTCGCGGTGCTGTTTGGATGCTGGGTAGCCACCCCTCGCGACACATTTTCAAGCGTAAGTATGACTATTTTCCAATTCGTTTTTAGGGTCCTATCCTCAACCAAAATTACCACATCTGCACACGAGTTTCTATGGTCTATGTTGGACGTGCATGAGGTGTTTGTGCCACTCATGGTGCCAATTGGATGCCGCTGGGTGTGCACCCCCCTCCCCCGCTGCAGGTTTTTAAGCCTAAGTATGATTATTTTTAATTTGTTTCCTATCCTCAAACTAGGAGTCCTACGACTATGCGTCCATTTACTACATGATATATTGGACACGCATGAGGTGTCCGTGCCACTCGTGGTGCCGTAAGTGTTCCACTGGGGGTGCCCGCCTCCGCGACATGTTTTCAAACCTAAGGGTGCATGTTTTTGAAATCGTTTCCTATCATCAAGATGGTAGGCCCACGGCTGCGCGAACGGTCTCCACTTGTTACACTGGACATGCAAATGGTGTTCGTCACTCGCGGTGGTGTTTGGGTGCCGAGGGCAAGTCTCACCCTCGTGGCACGTTTCCAAGACTAAGTGTGACTATTTTTTAATTTGTGTCCTATCCTCAAGATAGGAGTTCCATGACTACACTATCAGTTGCAACATGATACATTGGATGCGTACGTGGTGTTCACACCACTCGCGGTGCAGTTTGGGTGCCGCTGGGGGTGCCCGCCCCTGGGTTGCACATTTTTAAGCCAATGTGTGCCTATTTTTGAATTCGTGTTTGGAGCCTATTGATTAGGCATAAATTCTTCCTAATTTATCCCTTGATTTAGTTACTTTTAGCACCTCGAACATTGTAATTGAGTTGGATTTATCTCATCACTGTGCTACTGACTGATCCTAATGAGTACACCGAGTTTCTGGTATTTTGTAGTGATTTTGCAGGTATTTGATGTCAAGAAACGAAAGAAGGAAATTAGTAGAATCAAGAAAGAAAGAAGGCAAACTCTCAAGGGAAAAAGCGTAATATCCACCCAGAATTCGGATGAAGTTGAAGACATCTCATTCACGAGCACAAAGGAAGAAACGGCACCCCAATCGGAATCCCGGAACAAAAGTTATGAGCAGTCAAAGAGGAACTAAAAAGTCAAAAGGCCGGATCGGTCCGCCCCTACCCCGGACCGGTCCGCCTTGCCAAACTCCAGAAGACCCCGGATCGCATGCAAACCAAAGGAGGCAAAAATTAAAAGAACCAGTCCGCCCCCGGATCGGTCCGACCCAAAATAAAAAGAATCGATCCGCCTTGGGGGCAGACCGGTCCGCCTAAGCCCCGGACCGGTCCGGTCTTCGAGATTTGAAAATCTTTTCTCTTCCTAAAAATACTCCTAATGCAGCTGACTTACGATATTGTTGTAGGGTATAAAAGACCCAATTTACTATTGTTATGGGGACGGAGAATTAGTAGGTTTTTCCTCTTCTTTTCCAGAAACCCTAGCTTAGTTAATATTTCCAGGTTTATTTCAAGGATTGAAGATTTTATTCAGTGATTTTTGTGAGTATCTGTTTCTTTCATAGTTTCACTTATTGCTTGGATAATTTTAGTGAGTAATTTTTAGTTCTAGTTCTTTTCTGCATTTAATTACTATTTTCTTTAGGTTAATTATGAGTTCCTGCACATTAATCCTTGTTTCCATTCTTTTCAACATGTTAGGCTAGATTTCCCAAGGCCGAGATGCATGAACCCATCCTGATGTGTTAGTGCGTGTGTATAAAATTAATCCACTCAATTTAATGATTGACCTTGATCGTATTGCGTAGTTGCACAACGATTGTAGATCTTTATATCTCCTTTGCCTCTGGGTACTCGTGATGATTTAGAGTGCAATTCGAGTGCTACTATCGCGATACTGATTTACTCATCCTCAGATTAAGTATGACGCGGGCTTGAACCTCGTATACGTAATGCTTGGGAGTACTAAATTCTGGGTCAAATCAATCAGATAAATTTAAGATTAGTATTATATCCCCACTACACTAGGGTTGGGGGATTGTATTCCCGTCCTATTTTTCTCATCATTTAAATAAAAAGTTTCGGATTATTTTTCACTCATAAGTTAGGTAGATTAGTATAGTGCATCTTTTCTTATTATCATTATTGCATTTAGCTGTAATCAATCTAAAAACCAAATAAATTTTTCTTTTTCTTCTTATAGTCACAGTTAGGGTTCCTCTGTCTTTTCCAGTCGTCTCAACTCTGTTGTCCTTTTTCCCTGAGGATCGATACCCGACTTACTGGGATTATTACTTGAGTGACAGGCTTACACTTGAGCCTAGAGTGAACGCACTTCTGAGACACATTTTCAGTCGCGTCAAGTTTTTGGCGCCGTTTCCGGGGAATTAGGTAGACTTAGGATTAGATTGAGTCAATCCAAAGCTTTGACTAAAAATTCCAAAAATCCAAAAACATAAAAAAATTTCAAAAACCACAAAAAGATTCATCATCATCTCTCCTAAGCTTAATGCAAAATTCTGAAACCACTCCCACACCCCATAGTACTCCAACCAACATTCATGAAAATCCAATTATTGAGTATAATCCTGATAGTCCCCACACTCCAAACGCCCCACAGTTCAGGATCCCACCTCTCACACCGTCGAACTCAGTCTCCGATAACACTCCCTTTTCCTTCGTAGGACACACTTCGAGCACACCCAGTGAGAACACTGAGTCAATAAGTGAGGAAGAGATGTCACAACACGGCAGTGCAGCCGTCGGTGAGGAAGTGCCCCCATACCGTCCGATTAGAGGATTCTTATATCCCGAGCGTACTATCACTTCGGGATGCATTATACTCCCGTATAATGCCGGGCAATTCCTTTTCAAAAATGGGATGATCCAGATGCTACCGCATTACCACGGTATGGATTCTGAAAAGCCATACCTCCATATTAGGGAATTTGAGGACGTGTGTGATACTCTCAATGATCAAACCTGCACACAAGAGGTAGTCCACCTCAAACTCTTCCCTTTCTCTCTCAAAGATAAAGCTAAGGCCGGGCCATGGTCTTTACCTCCAAGCTCGATTCCATCCTGGAATGAGCTACAGTCGAAATTTCTTAAGAAATTCTTCCCACCACATCTAACAATCTCCATAAAGGCTCAAATTCAAGCATTCAGACAATCTGAAAATGATCCATTCCATCGATGTTATAAATGTTTCAACGAGTTAGTTTCTTCATGCCCCCATCATGGATTTGATTCAGCGCAAGTCATCTCTTTTATCTATAATGGGTTGAATCTTAACTCCAAACAACTTGTTGAAACAATGGGAAGTGGTCCGTTTATCGATTTAGATGCCCAGGATGCTAAGCTTCACTTGAGGTATGTCACCGAGACTACCCAATCCTAGGACACTTTTGATCCCAACACTTAAAATCGAAATAGACAAGCGACCACCACTCCGTCAGCATCCGGCCTATTCCATGTAGATAATAATTCTATAACGAATAGCCGATTAGAGACTCTTGAGATAGGATTTCGAGATCTGTGCGAGATATATGGAAAAGGACCAGCTGGACCCATTCCAAACCCAGTCGTAAAGGTGTGTGCTATTTGTGAGGGGGACATTCAACTGAGGAATGCCCGACAATACCCGCCTACAAAGCAATGCTTCAAGAACAAGTTAGTGGTGTAGGAGGTTTTAAGGGTAATTTCGGTGCCCCGCACAGGAATTCGTACAACCCTTCATGGAAAAATCACCCCGGTTTTAGCTATGGGCAACACCATGCCGCAATGAACCCTCCTTCGCATGTTGACCCTCCTCCACCACAACACTTTCAACAAGCTCCACACATGCAAGGACATGTGCAAGCACCGCCACCTCAAGGATCTTATATCTCGCCACCGCGGAGAAGTCTCGAGGATACTATCAACCACTTTATCAATACCCAGACTGCAACTAATGCTAGGCATGAGCGCATGATGAATGCCATGAATGCGAACATTTCACAGTTGCAATCATTGTGGAGTATCCAAGAGAAGGGCAAGTTTCCTGCCCATGGCCAAAGACCTATCCAAGGTCAAACTAGTGTTAGCTCGACACCCCATGACCATCCTGAGAAATGTAGCGCAATTACCACTTTACATAGTGGGAGAGTAGTTGACTTGTCACCTCCCCCACGAGACGTACCTAAAGACAAGGATATTTTGCCCGGCACGAAAGAGGCCGAAGATCTCCCCTTGAATGAGAGTGACAAAGAAGACGCTAGTGAGCCCAAGGTAGTAGTGAAACCACCCTCCGCGGCACCATTTCCTCAAAGTCTAATTCCTTCCCATAAAGGAAACCCACGTGATGACGTGCTAGATGTGCTAAAACAAGTTAAGCTGAATTTACCTTTCCTCGATGCCATTAAGCAAATTCCAGCTTATGGAAGACGGTAAAGAGAAAGATGAAGGTAAAGAAAAATGTCTTTCTAGCACAGAATGTGAGCTCCATTCTACTCAATGATCTCCCACCTATATTCAAAGATCCCGGTGCACCCACCATTTCCTGCATCATTAGAGAAAACAAAATCGAAAAAGCCTTACTTGATTTGGGAGCAAGTGTCAATATCCTCCCTTACTCCATCTATAGGCAGCTTGACTTGGGCAACCTCAAGCCCACAAAGGTCACTCTCCAATTAGCGGATCGAACCGTGAAGATACCAAGAGGCATAGTCGAGGACGTGATCGTCCAAGTTGACACTTTCTACTTCCCGGTAGACTTTGTCATTTGGGACACGGAGCCCTCCTTTAACTCGAGCAACCATGTTCCCATCATCCTTGGGCGCCATTTCTTAGCTACGGATAACGCAATCATCAATACTCGGAATGGGCGAATGCAACTCACCTTTGGGAATATGACCTTAGAGACCAACATCTTCCATGTCGCCCAACATACGGGGGAAGAAGATGACCTTCACACGGTGAGCTTCATAGACGAGATCGTAGGGGAGTACTTTGAGGAAAATAATTGTGGAGATGCCCTAGGGTCCGGCTTAGTGTCGAGCCATGATAATGAGGGGCCCCACAAGAGAGAGCCATTAGGGGTGTGCCCTATTTCATCAAGTAATAGTGGTAGTTGTGATAATGAGAGAAAAGTGGGGGAGAGGTGTGTAGTGACCGCAATTGAAAGAGAGAGAGAAGGGTTAGAAGAGAGAAAACGGGTGGAGTTGGATATCGATCAAGTAAGAGAGGACGTAGGCACTACTCGAGAGAGAGAACTAGGAGACATGAGCATGGAAGAATTTGAAAGAGAATTCGGGCAGGTGGATGAAAGTATTACTATTGAAGGCCAATCCCTATTGGATTCATGTAGTCACTTAGACGAAAGTGAATTGAAAGCAAAAATTGATGAATTCCTTCGTTGTGACAATCCACCCACAACACTAGAGGCCCCGAAGGCAAGTGAGGAGAAAAGTTGTGGTTCATCTAACTTAGAGCCCGACCCATGCATCTTAAAAATTGAACGAAACCTAGGTGTTCCCTCCGAGTCAGCGCACGCAGACCACACTTTGAGCCAGCATCACGAGGATCCCTTTCCAATTAGTCACGATGAGTCTCCAGGTCTATCCTTTATTTATGGTCGAGGTCCCAATTTGTTCCGATTGTTGGATTATAATCCTAGGACGGGAGAAACGAGGAGAGCATCGAACCCCGTGAGTGGGGTCGGGTGAGTTCGTGGAGAGATGAGAGGTCGTCGCACCCCCGACACGTATGGGGTGATTATTAGTGTATTTTTGAGTCATACATGAGTGTCATATAGTGTCTTGCTGCATTTTTCCCATTTGTTTGTTTTATTTATCGCACTTATTATTTTGACTAATTTAGATTTTAGTCCTTTTTGCTTGAGGACAATGCAAAAGTCTAAGTTTGGGGGGGTCACAAGTGCGTATTTCTAAAACTTCACAAATTTGCCAAAATGCCCAGAAATTTTCAAAAAAATCATAAAATTTTGAAAAACCCAAAAATATTTTTGTTCAAAATAAATAAAAATTGTAATTCAAATTTTTCAAAAATATCATTAAAAGTCGAATTGAAGTCTCAAATTGTAAAATTCAACGTACACAAAGCCAAAATTGACCAATGATGGAAATTGAACGAAAATTGACGACTTAACGAATAAGTGTGGAGATTAACAAACCCGGTGAGATTCGAGCCTATCACGTGTTGCGAGTTTTTAAATTAATCCGAGTTAATTGTTAACTCAACGTTCTTTTCAGCGCCTAAAAAGTTGTCAAGGATCTCAACCCTTTCATTTTGATCGGTTTTGAAAAATGTGTGTAATATTGCTTTGAAAAAACGTGCCTAATTGATCTCTAAACTTAAATTCATCTCGTAGCGCATATGGTAACGCAATTGGCATTTTGGGCAATGAAGTAGGCCCTCGTTTGTCACCCAAAAATATTGGCCAGAAAAAGTAGCAAAAAAAATTACCCCTTTTGTAACCCAATTTGAGCCAAACAAATTGTCCCTTTCGTTTGATAACCCGAAAAAAAAAACAAATAGCCGGAATTGTGAAAAATGAGAAAATTCAGAATTTAAGTCCGGAAAGTGCATAAAAAGGGCAAGAAAAAAAATAAATATGCTCAATAAAAATAGCATGAAAAGAAAAGAAAAAAAATTAGAAAATAAAAAAAATGAGTAATAACCCGGAAAAAGCACAAATGGACATCATTAATGACTTTTCCAATTCCAACCTTCTCGACAATTGTCATTTTATCCCATATACCTTAAAACCCGAAAAGGTCCTAACCGAGTCTAAATTGCGAAATTGGATACCGCGTGGAGAGCTAATACACCAAAAGATAATATAAGAGATTGAATGCGCGAAAAAGAGGCAATGTTCCCGTTTTTAAAAACGTAACCCTTTGACGAGATCCTATCATTTTGTAATTTTCGTCATTCTACTTGTATGTGTGACTTTGCATCCATTATATTTACTCTTTATATCACGCATACCGAGAGAATAACCATAATTCGAGAGATTCGTTTGTGAGAGCATTCCGTGAGAAATTGAAATCAAAACGAATTCTCGGATAAGTAACGTAATGATCAATCGGTGGAAATTGGCGGTTATATTTCCGGCTTCGCACACACGCACTATGATTTGAGACTTGTACATATGACTTGATGATGACTATTTTCTGGAAAAGTTTGAATTGCACAATTTTTTCATATTTTTAATTCTCTTAGAGTCGAATTTTGTGGGTATATTCTCTGCAAACCCTCACGAGACAACACTCGTCCTACTAGGGTAACCTAGGGGTTTAACGGCTTGTTGCGTATGTTGAATGCAATTGCTTGCCCGCGAAAAAGGTATTTTATCCCAATAAAATGATTTTCAAAGAGTTGAGCCACGCTAGGATTACATTGCTCGGGATGCGCAAAGTTATAAGTTAGGGAGGTTTGATTAGGCATAAATTCTTCCTAATTTATCCCTTGATTTAGTTACTTTTAGCACCTCGAACAACGTAATTGAGTTAGATTTATCTCATAACTGTGCTACTGACTGATCCTAATGAGTACACCGAGTTTCTGGTATTTTGTAGTGATTTTGTAGGTATTTGATGTCAAGAAACGAAAGAAGGAAATCGGTAGAATCAAGAAAGAAAGAAGGAAAACTCTCAAGGGAAAAAGCATAATTTCCACCCAGAATTCATATGAAGTACCTAAAAACAAGTTGAAGACATCTCATTCACGAGCACAAAGGAAGAAACGGCACCCCAATCGGAATCCCGGAACAAAAGTTATGAGCAGTCAAAGAGGAACTAAAAAGTCAAAAGGCCGGATCGGTCCCCCCCTACCCCGGACCGGTGTTCATGACATTCATGGTACCATTGGGTTGCCTCTAGGTGCCCCCCGGCACGTTTTCAAGCCTAAGTGTGACGATTTTTGAATTGGTGTCCGATCCTAAAATCGAGACTCCCACAGTTGTGTGTCTAGTTGATATGTGTTATGTTCGATGCGTATAAGGTGTTCACACCCCTCACAATGATGTTTGGTGCCACAGGGGCCCTCCTACGACACGTTTTCAAGCCTAGGTGTGCTCATTTTTGAATTAGGGTTTTGGTCCTATACTCAAATATGGAGTCTCATGGTTGGGCTACCGTTGCTACGGGTTACATTGGACGTGCGCGAGGTGTTAGTGACACTTAAAGTGCCATTTGGATTCTTCTGGTGGTGCCCACCCACTTCAGCTTGTTTTTAAGAGGAAGTATTCCTGTTTTCAAATTCCAATCCCATCCCTAAGCCGACAGTCTCGTGGCTTCGTGACTAGTTGCTACATGTTACATTGCACACGCAAGATGAGTTTGTTCCACTCATGGTGCCGTTTGGGAGCCGCTGGGGGTTCTTGCCCCCCTGCGGCATGTTTTCAAGACAAAGTGTGGCTGGTTTGAATTCATTTTGAGTTCTTATCCTTAAATTAGGAGTCCTGTGGCTGCACGAACATATGATCCTTGTTACGTTGCATGACCATGAGGTGTTTGTCTCACTCACGGTTCCTTCTGGATTTCGCTGGTGGTGCTCCCCCTCTGCAACACGTTTCCAAGCCTAAGTTTGCCAATTTTCCAATTCGTGTTTGGGTCATATCCTCAAATTGAGAGTCCCGCGGCTATGAAAAAGGTTGTTACGTGTTATTTTGGATGCGTAGGAGGTGTTCGTTCCACTCTAGGTGCCGTTTGGGAGCCACTGGGGTGGCCGCCTCTCGTAACACATTTTCAAGCCTAAGTGTGACTTTTTTTGAATTCGTCTTTGGTTCATATCCTCAAACCTTGGAATGTTAGAATTGCGTGGACGATTGATAAATGTTACTTTGGATATGCACGAGGTGTTATTGCCACTCTCGGTGTCGTTTGAGTGCCATTAGGGGTCCTTTCCCTCCCGTGGAACGTTTTCAAGCCTAAGTGTGCCAATTTTTGAATTCGTGTTTGGGTCCAATCCTCAAACCGGGAATCCTATGATTGCACGACCGATTTTTATGTATTACATTGGATGTGCATGAGGTTCTCTTGCCAATGACTATTCCGTTTGGGTGCTGCTATTGGTGCCCCCCCAAACCACATTTTCAAGCCCAAGTGAGACTTTTTCGAATTCATGTTTGGGTTCCAATTCTCAAACTGGAATTCCCGTGGCTGCACAGCCGATTTCTCGAATTACGTTGGATGAACACATGGTGTTTGTGTCACTTGAGGTTCCATTTAGGTTTCAGTAAGGGTTCCCGCTCCCCCACGATATTTTTCAAGCCTAAGTGTGCCTATTTTCAAATTCGTTTGTGGGTTACATCCTCAAATTTGGAGTACCGAGGTGGTGCGATTGGTTGCTGTGTACTATATTGGGCGCGATCAAGTTGTCCATGACACTAGTGGTGCCATTTGGGTGCCGCTAGGGGTGTCCGTCCCCTTTCGGTACGTTTCAAGCCTCAGTGTGCCTATTTTCGAATTCGTGTGTGGGTCCTATCCTCAAACTAGGAGGTTGTGGCTGCACGGTTGGTTGCTACATGTGATGTTCATTACAAGAAAAAAGACTTTTTATGGATTTTTTTTAGTTTGGGTGTCATGATTGATACCCATAAAAAATGTCATATTAGGTAACATTTATATATGACTTTTTTTTTTCAAAACTATCATATCTGCTACAAAAAGAGTCAAAACATACTCGACAAGTTGTCATATTTGATATACGAAGCGGGATGATAAATAATTTTCATATATTTAAAAGGGTAATAAAATATTTCATCACACGAGAGTTTAATATAAAACGTCATAAATAAAACATATAATCAAAATAATTAATAACCAAGATTAATGTCGTAGTTCACAAATAAATCTAATCATAAATCAAAATTCATTGTAACATAAAAATAAGGTTAAATTGTTTTTGTATTCGAAGTCACATACATCTAAAATGAACAAAACCAAGTCATTTGTCCATGAAAAAAATGTACATCCAAAAAATGACCACATCCGAAAAAATTTATATCAAAATGTACATCAATGTCCCCCAAATATTGTACATCCAAAATCAACGATAAATGTGTCGATCTTCCTTTGGCTTTCTCAAAATTGTGCCAACACCTCAAAAGTGCTCCAAATCATATAATATAAGTCTGAATAAATTTAATGATCTCATGTTGAAATTCATTGACCTCATGAGTTTGATATGATGCCTTTCCATCTCACTCAAATGTTTTCATTTAGGGCACAAACATTGTGATAATCACCATTAAAGAAAAATCACCAAGAAGCACAAATTCAGCATCCTTTGGCACTGCTCACGATACAGCGTTTCCATCCCCAAGGTTCATGTTCGCAAAACGAGAATGTAATTCCTTTTATGTTGTTGATTCAGGGATCCTCTCGGCCTTTTATTTTCAATAGGTTTGGTTTTCAATCGGTTTCGTAAACATTAACATCCAATCTTGCTCATTGGAGGCAGTACATGCAAAGCCAATCAATGGCAAACTCTTGTACGCACAAAAGTTCGACATGAATGCATATCATTACTTCATGAAGATTATATGACTCACCTAATGAAAAATCAACTATATCCAAGCCATTTCCTTCAATCCATAGTTCCTAAACCTGAAACAATGTATCTTATCATTAGATGAGTATAAGAGATATGAAACTCTTTAATGTATCTTGCGACAACATATGATCAACCCCACTAAATTCTTCCACTTACAACATACCTGCCACTACCACGTTATGCTGCCCCATCTGGTATGCTGACTTGCTACTGTGCCTCGGTTATTACTGCCCTCATTTCTCTGCTTCGATCATTCATGTTTTGGATACTCAACACTTTAGCTGTTGTCCTCAAAATAGCCTAGTACTCACTTGCTCCACTATTATAGTTGCATCCTTGTATGACACTTACTATTTTCTATCTAATGCGTATGATTTTGTCACTTTTCAGATGGATGATAATAGCACATCAATTGTTGTCAAGTTAGTAATATGGTTAGCACCAAACAAAAATTTATGCATAATGATTTACAAATAACAGAGCACCAAATAAAATTTCTAAAATGATGTACATATTACATCTACTACTATTTAATAACAAAATAGTATCTCATTAAACATCCCAAGCTCCATTTAATTGAATTTAGGTTCTGAAAAACATTTAACAAATGATTCCCCATTGTTGACTTTTAGTTTTCATTGTTGCACTGTAACAGATAAATAAAAAGAATAGATGAAATATTTGTATTTAGCAAAAAAAGATTAAATAAACTCTGTTCAACTAACTTAGTAATTACTATATTCATGTAAAAACTAAAATAGATTAAACAACGTGAAAGCTTACCAAGTTCAAGTGACTTTGATTTCTTTCACATTCTTGGACTATTTCATTCGGGTCATCTTCTCTCTATAACAATAATTTTTCGTATAACGACTCCAATGCTAGGAAAAAAGTGAGAAACAATGAATTGTTCAACAAGGGGAGGCAGAACTCCTCAAGTTGAGGTAACAAATGGCAACAAGTGCATGCATATCTAGAAACTACAAAAATAGTGTATAACTACTTCAAGTACACATCGTTAACTACTTTGAATAGGAAATAAGACAATGTATATAAGGGCAAAGTTTCCTTTAGGTGAGTTTCTTGTCTTGACCCCAAAACGCCTGCAAAAAGTACACAACTAAGAAAGATTAAGTATTCAGGCATTCACGTAGAGGTCATTTCTAATTTATCATTTGATTCTGGCCAACTATATAATAATTTAAACAATAGTGGTGTAACAAAAAAATTAGTAATAGAGTTGTTAAGTTTCTTTATTATTATTATTATTATTATTATTATTATTATTATTATTATTATTATTATTATTATTATTATTATTATTATTATTATTATTATTATTATTATTATTATTATTGTTATTATTATTATTATTATTATTATTATTATTATTATTATTAATAGTAAAAATGTTTATTGTTGTTATATTATCTTATATGCAAAAAAAAGAATCCATCTCTCAGATCGAAATGGATTTTTCCAAGAAACGATGCATTAAATTTAATTAAGATCGCAAGAACACGCTACATTGGTTCTTCATTGCTGTGTTCCTAAGCTTATTGTAGTTTATGAATAGACATCTTTCCACATTAATAATTAACAATATAAAAGATAATTTAAATAATTTTTCCATTACAGTAGGCTCTCTAGTAATTGTTCCTAAAATTATTGTAGTGTATGTATTGGAAAATGATGATTGGTGACCTAAGTGATCACTACTCAGGATGATCCATGGTACTTTTAAGTTCCACATTCAGTTGTTTCATCATTAAATTAATTGTTGAACTAATAACAAATACAAAAATTAAAATTACATGAACAGTGCTAAGGGTGGAAGAAGTAACAAGATCTAACAAGATCAAAGAAATCTCCACTAGGAGGAGAAACATCTCCTACTATGGTGGCATTACCAGTACATTCTGGACCATCAAGGCATTTCACTTTGCCAGCATGCTCATAGAAGAAAGAAAAAGGTGCTTCTAGATAAGCTAGATTTAGAGTTAGGTCTTAAAATTTTGACATGATTGCCTCCATTGGATTTTTATAGAATAAGGGACACAAAAATGGATACCAATCTTCTTAGCTGCAGATTCCTCTCCTCTGTTACTGATATTAATTCCATTTTCATCCCCTTATATGCATGTTGAGAGACACCATCACAATTATTTGGGGAATCTGCCATGACCTCTTTTCTTCCACTCTTATGCCCTTCTTCTATGCTTTGAACTGTGCAAACTGCTTTTATCAACTCTTTAATGTCATTTTGCTAAATGCAAATGTTATTAGTGTTTATTACTACAAGGATCAATAGTAATCAAAAGAATTATATTAGCTTAAAATGATTCTAAAAAGAGAAAATAGTTAAATTACCATCACTAGGTTTTTTATGAACTCCACATGTAAACGTTCAAATCTCTCACATGCTTTGTATATGTCATGAACAATAATGCCTATGTGACCCGAAAACATAATGAAACAATCAAGTGACCTTATTAATACGTTTCCCGTGTCACTGGTTTTAACTCATATGTGGTGATGAATAATTTTTTTAAGTTCCTAATAATCCAAAAATATGTTTTAATTTTCATGCATGTCCCAAACACACACATATATATTTGCAAGATCCAGTGTACACATTATATTAAACTTGAGTGTTATTGAAGTAATCATATTAAAAAAAATAAATTCTCCGAACATAGTCCGTATATTTACAATTCAAAACGTCAAAAATCGACATTCGTTCCCTGTTAACTAAAATTGGGTCCATCCTCATTTAGATTGAATGTTTTAATACTGTTTTGTGAAAATATAATCCCTTATGTTTTTACTTAGTACAAAAAAGAATGAAAATAAGAGAGAATATTTATAAATGTTGCAAATGCAAAGGATCAGACCCGATAATGTCCAATTGACTTTCTTTTTCCCATCAAAAGGCCAAATACCATGAATGAAAATGTTTAATCATATTCGTATTTGTAATTTAGGGAGAAAATTATAGTGGGAAGCAGGACATTATTTTATAAACCAAAATTCTTGACTCGTATATCAAGGTTGAGCTTCGTTTCCTAAACTGATGAGAATGCTTTCTACAATAATGGCATGCTACCCACTACAAACTGCATTCCATTTTGTGAAACAAATCCAAACTATCATCACACTTTAGCATTCATGGTCTTTGGCCTTGTGATGTGAAATGAAAATTAATACAAATTCATTTTCAAGTATTCTCCATTATTTTAATTTTTTTCTTTCTTTTTCTTGAAGCGAGTGAAAATCCAAGGGATTTTCATTTTTGGGAACAATACTAAAACATTAAATTGAAATAAAGATTAGACCGATATTAGTTAAAATGGTATCGAACATTAAATTATGCACTACGAATGGTACAAACACTGAGTAAGCTTGGAAAGTTTATTGACTTGATATGATTACTTCTCAATATCACTCATGTACAAACACATCTTCAACAAACTATGTACACCCGAGTTATTGGGTGATTGTATGTCTGTAACATGATGCAAATTAAAACATACTTTTAGATTTTTTGGAGTTTAAAAAATCACTTATCAACACTTAATATTAACAATCACTTCCATTGTTATACTTATAATAGGTACGAATATCCCCCAATGATGGTTACTACCAAGTTTCAAATATTAAAAGTGTCACAAGTCAACAAATAAATGTGGATTTTGAGTTGATCCACCTATGTAATAGTATCTGGCCAAATTAATTGGATGAGTGTAATTGAAATTTAAGAATCACTCCGTAAAAATTTTGAAAAGATTATTTGAAACTGTATTATTATATTCATTTGAATAATTACAAATTCAGGATTTTTTTGATTGAGTAAACCAAGAAACTTCAATTTTCTTCCCCCTACCCCACCCAAAAAAATGAGAATTTCATCAGTATTTAAAGAGCAATAAATTTTCCAGCCAAAATTTCATTAACTAGACAATTTCCAATTTGAATCAACACAAAATATAAAGGAAATATCCAATCCTAATCCATGAATTAAACTTGATAGAGTAAATTTGAAATTCTAAAACACTTCAATGAGAACCCGTAAATCAAATCAACATAATACACCAAAGAAGTAGGAATGATAATTTTTTAGACAACATGATAAACCCACATGAACTCAACACATAGTAACGGGATTAGGGTTGATTATTTTAGAAATAGGGTCATACCTTATGAAGGTTTATAGAGAAGCATACCTGAGTGGAGGGAGAAATGGTGAGGGTAGCCACTGGGTGCTGGAACTAGCAGTTGATTTGTAGCCAGGGTGAGTTTCCACCTGGTTTGAATATATGTTCTTTTGAATATGAGAGGAGTGAGGGGGGAGGGGGAGGGTTTTCGTTTGGGGCAAGTGCATGAAAATTTTGGAATGGGGGTGAAGGACCACATAAAAAAAGGGGGAAAATATTTATGATTAAAAAAATGTCATAATAGGTATCATATAGTGACGTCATTTTATAAATTTGTCAAAATAGTATGAATACTACACTTTTTGTGATATTTTCGTAATAAATGTCATAAGTTCAATTTTTTAAAGTGTCATAAAAATAATATTTTCTTGTAGTGTTTGGATGCGCATGAGGTGTTCGTGCCACTTAAGGGGACGTTTAGGTGCCTATGGGGGTGCTCACCCTCCCGTGGCACCTTTTCAAGCCTAAGTCTGCCTATTTTGGAATTCGTGTTTGAGTCCTATCCTCAAATCAGGAGTCCCACAACTTTTAAGATGGTTTCTACCTATTATGTTGGATGCACATGAGGTGTTCATGTCACTCGCGGTGCCACTTCAGTGTCTCACGGGGTTCCCGCCTCCCCGCGGCAAGTTATTAAGCCTAAGTATGCCTTTTATCAAATTTGTATCCTATCCTCAAACCGAAAGTCCCGCATCTATGTGTAGGGTTGCTATGTCTTACATTGGATGTGTATGAGGTGTTTGTGGCCCTAGCGGTTCCATTTAGGTGCCGTTGAGGGTGTACACCACCACGACATGTTTTAAAGCCAAAGTATGCCTATTTTCGAATTCGTGATTGGTCCTATCCACAAATAGGGAGTCCTGCGGCTACGTGTCTGGTTTTTATGTGCTACGTTGGACGTTTATAAGGTTCTTGTGCCACTTTTGGTGTCGTTTTGGTGCCGTTAGGAGTGGCCCGCCCCATCGCGGCACTTTTTCAAGCCTAAGGGTGCCTCTTCTCGAATTCAAGTCCTATCCTCAAATTGAGAGTCCCACAGCTATGCAGACAATTGTAACATGTTATGTTGGATGCACATGAGGTGTTCATTCCACTCGCGATGCCGTTTGGGTTCCGCTGGGAGTGCCTACCCCATGCGTCAGGTGTTCAAGCCTAGGTGTAACTATTTTTTAATCCGTGTTTGGTTCCTATCCTCACACCGGGTGTCCCAAGACAGCACAACCAAATCCTACATATTTGTTTTACTTGCATGAGGTGTTCGTTCCACTTTCGGTGCCTTTTAGTTGACACTGGGGGTACTCTCCCCCAGTGGCACATTTTCAACCATAAGTGTGCCTGCTTTCAAATTCATCTCCTATCCTCAAAATGGGATTATCGCGGATGCCCTGTTGATTTCTATGTCTTATGTTGGATGCACACGAGGTGTTTATGCCATTCGTGGTTCTGTTTAGGTGCCACATGGGGTCCTCGCCCCTCTTTCCCCTCACGACACATTTTAAATCCTAAGTCTGCCTGTTTTTAAATTCGTGATTGGGTCCTTCCCATAAAGTCAGAGTCCTGTGGCTATGTAACCAATTTCCACATGTTACTATGGATGTGTACAAGGTTTTCATTCTGCTCACAATGCTATTTGGATGCCGCTGGGAGCGCCCGCCCTCATTGCGGCACATTTTCAAGCCCGACTGTGCCTCCTTTTTTTTATGCCCTATCCTCAAACTGAGACTCCTATGGCTATGCGGACGATTACTACGTGTTATGTTGGATGTGCACGAGGTGTTTGTTACACTCGCGGTGCCATTTGGGTTTTGTAAGGGGTGCCTAGTCCGTCGAGACACGTTTTAAAGCCTAAGTATGTCTGTTTTCAAATTCGTGTTAGGTCCTACCCTCAAATCGAGAGTCCAATGACTGTATGGATAGTTTCTACATATTATATTGGATGCGCCGAAAGTGTTAGTGTCACTCATTGTGCCATCTGGGTTCCAGTTAGGGAACTTGTCCCCCCGTTCCACATTTTCAAGCCGAAGTGTATCTATTTTTGAATTCTTATTTCGGGCCTATCCTCAAACTAAGAGTCTTGCGACTGTGAGGAAAATTTCTATGTGTTACATTGGAAGGGCATGAGGTGTTTGCGCCACTTGTCATTCCGTTCGAGTGCCGTTGGAGGTGTCCCCCCCATGCGACACACTTTCAAGCCTCACTATGTCTATTTTCGAATTCGTTTTTGGGTCTGATCCCCAAATAGAGAGTCCCGTGGATGCGTGGCCAATTGGTACTTATTTTTTTGGACACGCACGAGGTGTTTGTTCCACTCATAGTGTCGTTTAGGTGCCGCTGGGAGTGCTCTCCCTCCCGTGGACCCTTTTCAAGCCTATGTGTGCCTAGTTTCGAATTCGTGTTTGGGTCATACCCTCAAACTGAGAGTCAAGTGGTTCCACGAGTGGTTTCTACATGTTACATTGGATGCGCACAAGATGTTCGTGCTAACTGAGGTGCCATTTAGGTTACCCTAGGGGTGCTCTCCATCCCGCGATCCTTTCCTCAAATTGGGAGTCCTACGGCTTTAAAGACGGTTACTACAAGTTATGTTGGACAAACATGAGGTGTTCATGTCAATAATGGTTCAATTTGGGTGGCTCAGGCGGTGCCCTCCTCCCCACCTCCCTGCGACATGTTTTCAAGTCTAAGTGTGCCTTCTTTCAAATTTATGTCCTATCCTCAAACCTAGAGTCCCACAGCTACGCGGCCGATTGGTATGTGTTACGTTGGATGCGCGTGAGTGTTTTTGCCCCTCATGTTTCCATTTGGATGCGGCTGGGGGTGTTCGTCCCCCTGACACATTTTCAAGCCTTAGTGTGCCTGTTTTTGAATTCGTGTTTGGGTCCTATACTAAAATCGGGAGCCCCATTACAATGCAGATGGTTGCTACGTGTTACGTTGAATGCACACGAGGTGCTCGTGCCACTTGTAGTGCTGTTTGGGTGCCGCTGCGTGTACCTCCCCACGACACATTTTCAAGCCTAAGTGTGCCTATATACGAATTCATGTGTGGGTCCTATCCTTAGATTGGTAGTCCTGCAATGGCGTGACTATTTTCTATGTGTCACGTTGGATGCGCACAAGGTGTTCGTGGCACTCACGGTGCCATTTGGGTGTCGCTGTGGGTGGGCACCCCCGCGACACGTTATCATGCCTAAGTGTGCCTATTTTTGAATTTGGGTTTGGGTCCTATCCTTAAATTGGGTGTATTACGGATACACATACGGTTACTACGTGTTATGGTTGTCAGGTTCGAGGTGTTAGTCCCACTCGCGATGTCATCTCGGTGCCATTGCGGGTCCCCACCACCGTCGCGACACATTTTGAATCCTAAGTGTGTTTATTTTTGAATTCTTATTCGGGTCCTATTCTCAAACCACAATTCCCATGGAGGTGCATCCGATGTTTATGTATTACGTTGGACATGCCACTCCCAGTTCCGTTTGGTTGCTCTTGGGGGTTTCCGCCCCCGCGGCACATTTTCAAACCTATGTACGCCTGATTTCGAATTTTTGTTTGGGTGCTATCCTAATACCAGTAGTCCTGCGACTGCACGATAGCCTTTTACGTGTCACGTTGGATGTGCATGAGGTGTTTGTGCCACTCGTGGTGCCATTTGAGTGCTCTAGGGTGACCGTCCCAACGACACTTTTTCAGGCCTAAGTGTGATTGTTTTCAAATAAATGTTTGGTTCTTTTCCTTGAACTGAGAGTCTTGTCGTTGCGTGGTCGGGTGCTATGTGTTACATTGAATGCGTACGAGGTCCTTGTTCCACTCGTGGTGCCATTTAGGTGCCGCATGAGGTTCTTCCCTTCCCGCGGTACGTTTTCAAGCCTAAGTGTGGATGTTTTTGAATTCATGTTTGAGTCATATCCTCAAACCAAGAGTCCCAGGGATGCACAGTCAGTTTTTGCGTGTTACATTGGACGAGCATGAGGAGTTCGTGACACTCACAATGCCTTTGGGGGTGCCCGCCTCACGCGGCACCTTTTGATGCCTAAGTGTGCCAGTTTTTAAATTTGTGTATGAGTCCTACCCTCAAATCAGAAGTCTCCCAGCTACATAGAAGGTTGCTATGTGTTACCCTGGATGCGTACAAGGTGTTCGTGCCACTCGTGGTGCCATTCTGCAGCATGTACCCTCCACCCTCGTGGTACGTTTTCAAGCCTAAATGTGTATTTTTTCAAAATTGTGTCCTATCCTCAACCCGAGAGTCCCCCTCCTGCGCGTCTGGTTGCTACGTGTTACATTGAATGCCCACAAGGTGTTCCACACACTCACGATGCCATTTGGGTGCCGCCCCATTTCACGTTTTCAAGCCTAAGTGTGCCTATTTTTGAATTTGTATTTGGATCCTATCCTTAAACTGAGAGTTCCGTAGCTGCACAAACTGTTGCATTGTATTATGTTGGACACACATGTGATGTTTGTGCAACTCGCATTGCCGTTTGCGTGCCTCGGGGGTGCCCACCTCCTCCCCGTAGCACGTTTCCAAGCCTACGTGTTTCTATTTTTGGATTTGTATCCTATCATCAAACCGAGCATCTACTGAATGCACAACTAGTTGATACATGTTATGTTGCATATGCATGAGGTTTTGTGCCGTTCATGGTGCCGTTTAGGTTCCGCTGGGGGGGCCCACCCTCTCGACTCATTTTCTAGCTTTATTGTGCCTATTTTTGAGTTCATGTTTAAGTCCTATTCTCATACCAGGAGTCCCGTAGCTACACAGACGATTACTACATGTTACATTGGATGCACACGAGGTGTTCATTCCACTAGTGGTGTCGTTTGTGTGTCTCTTGGGGTGCCTATCCCCCTGCGGCACATTTTTAAGCCTATGTGTACTTTCTTTTGCAATCATGTTTCAGACTATCGTTAAATCGGGAGCCCTGTGACAATGTGACCGGTTGCTACGTGACTGTGTGACCAGTTTCTACGTGTTACATTGGACGTGTACAAGGTGTCTGTGCCACTCGTGATGCCGTTTGGGTGCCGCTACTTGTGCCCGCCACCCCCACGACACATTTTCAAGATAAAGTGTGTATGAGGGTACTTTAGATTATATATGGAGGCGTAACCCCTATTTGAGTATGGTAAGGATAAGCTAATCTGGACAAAGCTTTGGATTAATGATAGGACATACAAACACAAACCCAATGAAGATGAACTCAGTTTAAACTCTCAAATCTCTCGTGTATAACTCAAAAAAGTAGTAATGAAACTTAGAAGTAACTTAGCTAGAGGGAGAGAAAGAGTAAGCACCCTAGATACACCTCGGTAGGCAGGTATAAACACACCCAAACACCCTCAATAATCTCTGCCAAGTATTAAAATCTTCGTAATAAATAACAGTGGTGAGTGAGTAAACCCCTCTGGTTTGTAATAACTCTCTCTGATTTGTATTCTCTCTAGCAATAACTCCTGAACTCTCAAAAGATCATCCCTTCCTCAAAGGTGGTTGGGGTCCTTAAATAGCCCCCCCACCCCCACCCCCGAGGCAAATAATTCATTAAAGACTATGAAAGACATCCCTCATACTTTGTGTCACAACATTAAATTCCGGATGCACTAGTCGCCTCCACGTCATAAACGTTAAATGCCAAGACATGCCTTTTGCCTAACCACTATGTGTCAGGGGGTTGTTGTCGCAGAGGTGGATCACCAACTTCCTGACATCCCCAAATACCACAGTGGGTTACTCAAGTGCAGGTCTGACATTGTTTAGCTGACTAGTGACATCGCCTACAGTAGATGTCACATTAAGTAGAGGGCTGTTTGGTTCTCAACTCGACGCCCGATGGAACTCCAAGCTACTTCGCCCGAGGTTCCACGGTCAGGGTCCTTCGGTATTTTTACCAGGTGTATCTAAGATGGTCAGGACAAGCCCCAATGGTGCCTCACTTCTCAATCCTCCAAACTAAGTCCCTCTAAAATTCCCACGGCGAGGTCATTCGATAGAGCATGAAAGCTCTCCCAGGCCCTGCCAAGCCTGGTCTCTCGCGAGTACCGTTTTGACCTCACACTGAAAGTCGTTATGATTCTCGTTACAACATTACAACTGTTATACTTACAGTCAACATAAACGGAAATACAATATGGCTAAAGTATGAGTTTCAACGCTAAGCTGCCTCGCTGAGTTGCCACGCTTAAGTTGCCTCGGTTACGTAATCTCAAACACTATTACCAATTAGGGAATTATCCCTAATTTCCGGATTACCTTTAAGCCCCCTCTACATTTGCCCCTTCGTGGAGAGATTTGTTGGAACAAGAAATGTCTGCACGAAACTTCTGAATCTGATGAACCTTCTCTGTGTGAAAAAACTCTGGCCTTCTTTCCCTCGTTAAAATCGCAGTGCTGTAATCTCCTGGAAAAAGTAAAATTCTACCCGATGTACCTGAGCCGAAGCGCCATAACTCATTGGTGCTTGGGCAAAGGGACATCGCCACTTTTTCCTGATGCCGAGCCTCGAACGTTCTAACTTTATTATTTAAAAGTTCTCCCAAGAGGCCTACTAAACTTCTCAAATACTCTTTTGGGATGGTAAGTAAAATTCTCACTTAGGATGCTTCGCTGTGTTTGAAAAAGCATAAATGCTTCCCGATGTAACTGAGTCACCCTTTGAATAAGGTTTTTTCGAATCGTTAAAACATATTGTCCATTGGTCGTTGATGGATAAGTCTGACACCAATTTGGTGCCAAAACATAAACTTAGTAAAGAAGGAAACCCCTTCTATTCCCCAGACGTCGCTTCATATTCGACGTAACGCTGTCTTTCCAGCTTTCGAGACCCTTCCCGAGGTGCCACGTGTTCATTTGAAATGATTATAGGTAGCCTTTGCACGTGTGATGGTGGGAAACTCCAACCGTCGAGTTTGAAACTCCTCAAATGTCTCTTTTATTTAAAAACCCTTATATCTTCATATTTTTTATCTTCTTTAAACTCCCCACTTCGTTTAGAGAGAGAAACTCTGTGCGACCTCCATTATTGGCCTCCTCTTTACGTAGTCTCCTCCTTCTCTCACCCTCTTGCACCACCATTTGTGGTTGTACTCCTCTCTCCTTGATCTTAGCCCTCCTTACCCGGTTATATCACTTATCAGACCTTTCTCATGGCTTCTTCAAGTATTTCTATGGTTGCTACCACTATCCAGCCAGGTTCCCCTTCTACCGCTGCTGGTGCTGCCACCGCCCTTATCGGCGCTGCCCTGGTCGCTGCTCATCAATAGAAACTACGATTCTATCGCCGGGCACCCATCTTTGAAGAAGAAGATGATAAATTTTTTGAGGCGTGCAAAACGTTCCATTTCTCATCCAAGTTCGATCCACTACTGTTGGGTGATGAAGAAGTGGATTCATCGAAGTGGGGCTATCTTCCACCCGAGGGGACTCTGCGCTTCCATTTGGACCGTGGTGACTTTCCTTATTCCCAAATCGATTTCGAAGCACCTGGGGGGTCACCAGCCCATTTTACTGCTTGGCACACACATATGCAGAGCTCCCATGCTGCTGTTCTTGCGATGGTTGGGCTGCATTGAGCCTACTGGTTTGGCGAGTTCACTCTCTCGAAGCACAATGCGGCACTTCAAGTGCTAGTCTCTCGATGGAACATCATAACCCACACATTTTTTGCTGCGTGGGGGGAGTTTACTATTAGGTTAGAGGATGTCTGTGAACTCCTTAGGTTTGAGCCCATGGGTGAGTTTACCTATCACGATGAGCCTCTAGACACCGAGGAGGCTGTCGATCGGGTGGAGCTGGATTAGATTTGTCGCAGTTGCACTACTACCTCAAACAAAGCCACCTTTGCCCCCTTATCAATTATTTCTTCGAATCTCCAACGCCGAAGGATGCCAGTGATGTAACGGGCCATGGTAGAGGTACCTCCCTGGAACTACCAGCCTACATACTCGTACTACTTTCACGCTTCTTTCTTACTGGAAAGCCCAACGGTCAGCCCCGGTGGGACCTGATAAACATTTTTGTTTGTTTGGACAAAGGATTCAACCTACCTCTGGCCTCCATCGCCTTGGAGTCCCTCTACACCTGGTTGGATCGAACCCATATTGACATGGAGCGATCACTGGGCCGTTACAACTTGGCGAATTTCACCAACGCCAGCATATTGACTGGCTTCCTTTATACTCGCTTTCCTTCTATCGATGCGAAGTCAGTTTCCCTTCCCGTGAGTGAAGGTATTAAGCCCCCACGCCTCCTGTGTTTCCACAAGAAGAGGAAATAATGGGATTTTTTGACCACCCAGACTCCTTCGTAATGAGGCCATACAGTGAGTATACTTTTGCCCATAGTTGGGACTTCTTTCCTTCTGCAGCCACAACGATCAGATTTAACCCGGTTGTAGAAGATCCATCACAAGCCGCAGTGCTTCTTTTTACCCCGGGGTTCCTCCCCTCTTATACTGAATGGGGATATAGTTCTGAGCCTTACAATCCTGATAGATGCAACAGACAATTCGAGTTTGATCAGGGGGATCCTCGACCTGTGTTCCAGGATAACCACTCCAAGGCCACCTTTGTTGAGGCATGCACTTTCTATACTTTCGCTGCAGTGCTTGGTGTGACATCCAGTATTTATGGGCGTGTCACCCTTCCGAGTTCTACTAGGAAGGGAGACGTATCCATATCCTTTGCCATAAAGTTCCATCTAGAGCAGTTGGCCATGATTGATGAGTACATCCAGTTCCCCCCAAATATCCCCCAGTCCTTTCCTCTTCTTTGTCTGAATTAGGTCTAAAGGGGAACTCTGTGCTTGGGGTTGAGTTTCCCTTAAGCAAGACTAATAAAGAATCTCTTGATGAACTACCCCCTCATTTCTTAATGATCCTAACCGCCACCCTGAAACCCAAGGCCGCTGCTACTCCCAAACCATCTGTCCCTATGGCCGAAGCTGCCATGGGCTGAGCCCCCTGGCTAGAAAGCTAGAAAGTCCAAGTCTAAGAAGGCTAAGGTTAAAGATTAAATGCAAACTTCATTGGGGGAATTCCCAATCGCCTTTATTCCCCCTTCTATGTCTCCGGAACTAGCTAAATAACTGAGGAGATGGGTAGAGGATGATGTTGCTTGAATAAATCCCAAATCCCAACGGCGCGCAGTGCCCGTTCTTCCTCCGAGTGCATTCCCCACAATAGTGGTGGATCTTAGTGAGTCCCCTGCAAAGAGAAGAAGAAGGTCGAAGGTTCCTGAAAGTGGTGGTGCCACCGGCTCAAGAAGGAAGACACTGGGTACTAAGCCCCAGAAGAAACAGACATCTGAGCAACCTCCATCACCAGCTCCTTCTGCCCTTGCTCCTTCGCCGTCGTCACTAGTTGTTATATCCTAACGTTCTCCTTCTGGATCTCAGGCATATGTGCATTCTTTATTTCTCATTCATCTTCTCTTGACACAACATTCTTACTTATTACCTATTGTCTTTCTTGCGGGGATCTGAGGAAGTGAGGGTCAGTCCCCCCAGTTCCGTCGTGAGCCATTTTTTGGGGGGACATTGCGGTATCCCCCCAGCCTCTGCCTCCCTTCCCCGTTCTCCATTAATCATCCTTACCTATTCGCACCGTTCATCTTCTTATCGGGCCAGGGATGCCATCACGAGGACTGCTGAGATTCATGACCAGCCCGATGCAACTGTTTCAGCTTCTTCTGAGTTGACGTCGAAGCCAGAGGTCTCTCTCCCCCTTGCTGTAGTTGAAGAAAGTGCCCCACAGGTAAACTTCTTTCCCAGCCTTACACCCTATGTTTGCCCCATCGTTCTATTATTTAATTATAACGTGTTGGGCAATCGTAGGTGGAAGTGGCGTCGCTGATAGACAACATTCTCCTTCCTCTGTCCTTGTCAAGGCCCATTACCGTGGTCCCTCTGTTCAGTGCCATAACGGGGTTAAGCTAAGTGTATTGCCCTTCTCTTATCCTTTTGCGCTTACTACTTCTATCTAACACTTGTTTTTTCCCATTTATAGCTTTCTCCAAGTCTTTCTCAGCCTTTTGAGCTGAGTGGCCTTATCCCTCCTCAAGCCCAAGTTGGTGCAATTGCTTTCGTTAGGGCAGCTTTGGAAGGTCCAACATTTCCTTCTGATGATGTGCCCTTGTTAGCCATAGTACCCTATGTCGACGAGGGGAGTGTGCCCACCCCCGAAGTGTCTACATCCAAGGTCTCCGTTGAGGCTGATAAGGTAATGAGTCTACCTCCCACGGTTTCTAGCATTATGGCTCCCGTGGTAATTACTAATCTCGCTCCTTCTTCTGCTGAGGTACTTCTCTGGTTCCTCTGTATTTCTTAGCTTCTCAAACTACACCTATAACGGTGACTTAACAATACGAACAATTTTTAAGATTTGCACAAACTCCACCTATAACGGCGACTTAACAACGCAAACACTTGTTATGTTTTTTTTTCATAAGCTCCACCTATAGTGGTGTCTTAACAACTCCAACACTTGTTAAGATATTTTCACAAACTCCACCTATGAGGGTGACTTAACAACGCAAATACTTGTTAAGATTTTTTTCACAAACTCCACCTACGACGGTGACTTAACAATGCAAACACTTGTTTGTAATACCCCCTATTTTTATGCTATATTAATTTGGGAATTATTAAATTTAATGTGAGATATTAATTTAATATAAATTCGGAAATTAATCACTTTATAATTATTAACGTGATGTGAGTTAGTAATTATGGGAAACTTGTTGTTGAATATTACTAAGGAGTAAAGTAATATAATATTGGTTATATTAAATGTCAAGAGTGAATAAAATGACAATTTTGGAAATTTGAGTCGGGACGCGCCCGTATCGCGTCGGGACTAAATATTGATCAATAAAAGTGAATAAATTAAAATATGCTTGTATGGTCGTTTTGAGTGAGCCAAAGTGTTCGAAAGGGTCGAGATAGTCAGAAAAGTATACCCGGGGATTTAGTTTGGGTCTTGGGGCATTTTAAGGCCTATTTAGCACCCCGGGAGGGCATTTTGGACATTTTGTAATTTTGGGTAATTAAACCCACAAAATTTCAAGGGTTATGTCAGATGTCTAAAGTCTCCTTCTAGGGTTAACACAACCAAAGACAAGTGACGACCATAAAAGAGCGAAGGAGAGAGCTTTCAAAGCAATTCTAGACCGAAAATTCATTCGGTTACCCCGCCACCACCACCAACGCGTAGATCGCGCGATGGGGAACGCAACCACACCAAATTCATCATCAAATCAGAACTTTGAAATTTCTAGGCAAGTATTTATCTTGCTTATTTTCGTTAATGCATCGTTCATGTTAGTCTAGGGTGATTATGATGAGTTTGGTAGAATAAAATCCATGTTGGAGATAGGAAAATCGCATGTAGTAATGATTCGAATGATAATCTGGAAACCCCTTCACATGTAGAGGCTTAACCACGAATTTATGATGAATTAGGAGTAAAAATTTCTGGAAAAAGACTGATTAGAACCATGTTAAATAAATTCTAGCGTTCTTGTGATTTATATGAGCTTTGGCCTATTAATCTAAGGTTATTGATGGAAAATTGCGTGCTTTACGTTGAAGATGTACAATATGGGTTTATACTGTTTGTGGTACAAATTTTAGGGAGTTTGGGTGTGAAAAATATGGATTTGATTGAGGTTAGATTATGAAACCCGTAACTGTTAATCTGCATAATTCACATACCTGTTTGATCGATCGATCGAACTAGGAGTGTCGATCGATCGACGAATCGATCGATCGAGCTCCTGCCATCGATCGATCGACCCCTTCTGGCAGACTCACATTACCCCTTTGAAAATAATTAAATTCAAATTAAATGAGTAGAAATATTTGGGCATGCTTATTAAAATAATTTGTAAGGTAAAGGAGACCAGTAGGTCTTATTAATAATTATGAGATCTTTTATGTAAGACGAGACGTACATTTTTGGGATATTTACATATAAGGGACGATGAAATTATGCATTAAAGGGAGAGACACGTAAAATAGTTACATTGGAAAAATAGATGAGTACTTACTGAATCCTACACTTGGGAGGATAGAGTCCATGGGTGTTACGTAGTAAGTTGGATTAATCCCTCAATTAAAGTAAGAGACGAACCATTATAAGTGATGACTAAATAATGAAAATAAGGATAAATGTTATAATTATGGGTTATGAGATGAACCTAAATTTGATATGGTAAAAGTAGTATATTTATATGACTGTGTTTATGCATATGCTATACACATTTGAAAATCATACCCGCGCTACTTGCTATCCCTGAGGGTACCGCGCTGGGACAGTCTGATCTCGATGTGACCTTTACGGGGGATATTGACTTGTACCCAAGAAGATAGGAATCTTAGGTACATGCTATCATATAGATAGTCACGGTCCTAAGAGACGCAAGGGTATGTGTTGGCCTCTTGGACTTGGAAACTATGCTTCGCCTCAATATTGTTTGTGTTTTGTTTAATACAATTCAACAGTGATTCTGAACTTGTATTTCCCTTAGTACGAGTGATATGGGGATTGGATAGCAGAGTATGCCCGCACCGTAGTTTTTATGTGGGGTGCTGATAGAATATATATATTATACGAGTATTTAATATATATATGAATTTCTGAAATTTAGAATTTCCTACTGTGTTTATGGTAAGTAAGAGATGAATAATGATTTCAATTGAGAAATACCTGTTTCGAAAGTATAGTATATTTATGGAAAACTTTATTAATAAATAAAGTTAAAAATGAGAGCTTTCACTAAATGAAATTTACTTCTTATAACAGTTGAATTGTTTAGTTTAAACCTTACGAGTAACCTATGATAAGATGAGTTAAACCGTTGGGAAGGTTACTGCGATAGGTGTGCACATTAGAAGAGAGGTGAGAATTTCTCAAGAGAGTGTCGCACTAATATGTTGTTGCATTGGCCTGTAAACATTTTAATACTTGCTAAACAAATTTTAAATCATTTACACTATCGGTCTCTGACCCGTCTCTATTTTTTTTCCCTCTCTCTTATATATATGTATATATTGCAAGTGCCCAGCCATAAGGGCATCTTGCATAGGATCCTTTGAAAGGAACGTGTTGCAACTTAGGTGGGAGTTGCAGGACTCTTGCTTGGACGACCTCATTCATTTGATTCCACTCTTAGCACTATTTATTTCAGTTGGGCTCGTGTCGCCCTTCCCATTTTTCAATTGTTTTATTGGATATTGTAATCCATTTATTTCCAGTACTTGCACTTTGGGATTTATTATTGCCAGGATGTTTTCATTTAAAGTATTAAATGTCGGATTCAACTAGTTGAATGTTTGATTATTTGGATTGTATCTTCCAGAATAGTTGTGGTGTGACTATTAAATTGTGAATTATGAAAAGTTTTAAATGTTGGTTTATATAAAATAAAAAAATTTGAAATCAAAGTCTGAAATGGTTTTGACACTTAGCTTAATTATCTAGCGTGTTTAAATTGGAAAAGTATTTTTCAACAGTGATGCTAAGAATGAACCAACTGTTCACCTTGATTTTAATTTAATAAAGGAGTTATCGCCTAGTATTTAATTAGTCGGGGTGTCACAGGTGGTATCAGAGCATCAGGTTCTAGTGTCCTTAGGATATGTACGGCTTATTTCGCTTTCGGCTTAACATTTTTGTTATAGAGACCTATTTTAGGATTGTTGTATTCTTGATTTTACATTTATGTCTTATGCTATTTGAGATTTAGTAATTACTGTAGACTAATAAATTTCTTCACGTTTCAGATGCCTCCGAGACGTGCACCAACGGATAGGCGTGTCCAAGTCAAGCAGCCAACAGCTCTGGCTCAGGGTACAATGAATGCTAATGAGGTAGCCGCTATTGTTGCTCAGGCAGTGAATACAGCGCTAGCGGTGGTACAACAGGCTCCACCCCAGATTCAGGCAGTGGCCCCAGTACCTGCACAGCTTCCATCAGCATGGGAGCAGGTTAGGGATGACTTTGAGAAGGCGCATCCCCCTGAGTTCTCGGGTAGTTCAGATATCATCATCGTCAGCCAATGGAAGAAAGATATCAGGCGGCATCTTCGTATGTATGAGTGCACAGACTTGCAGAAACAGTTGTTGGCTTCCTTTAAGTTAGTGGGGGCCACTTTGCAGTGGTGGGAATCCACCACCACATTAGAGGAGAGGGATACGATCCCGATTCAGTCATTTTGGGAACGGTTTGACCGCAAGTATTTTCCACCCGCCATGCAAACTAAGATGAGGCAAAAATTACTGAACTTGAAGCAGGAAAATTATACCGTTGCTGAGTATGATGAGGAGTTCACGAGACTTCTCACCATAGTTCCAGATGAGGCACCTACTGAGGGTAAGAAGATAATGTTGTTTATGGACGGGTTAGCTTGGAGGATCCGTCAGCATCTTATAGGGAATTTATCTCTGAGTACCTTCACAGACGTACTCAATACTGCCTTACTAAATTGCTAGGATCACCGCTTCGATCTGCAGGGAAGCAAGAGAGCAGGAGAGTCCGGCCAGTAGGGAAGGACAGGGGGTCGTGGCACTGGTGGAGCACCGATATCCCAGGGACAGACTCGTCAGCATGAGCAGAGTTCCCATCAGGGGGACCCTGCCAAGCGATTCCGATCAGGTGATTCCAGGCAGGGATTTGGGGGTTATAGGCAGGGCCAGCCTAATCAGCAGGGCCAACAAGGCTAACACCGACAGCAGCAGGGCCAACAACATTTTCATCAGGGCCAACAGGGCCAGTGGCGGGGTGGTAACGGCCAGCAAGGCCGTGGTCAGCAGGGTTAGAGTGGAGGTAACTTCAGAGGCCATTGTTTTATGTGAGACAAGCATGGCCATAAGCGCCAGGATTTCCCAGAGGGTGATAAGGCCCCACAGCAGTAGGGTGCCCGTAATGAGTCACAGAGGCCACTTTTTCCAGCCGCCCTTCCAGCACCAGCCCAGGTACCAGCCTTACCAGCCATTCCAGCAACTCCAATGCAGCAGGGGAGGTTATAGTGTGGACGTGTCTATAACGTCCACCAGGCAGCAGCTCCACAGGCACCACCCGCGATTGAGGGTATGTTTCCTACCCATGGTACTATGGGTTGAGTTTTATTTGATACTGGGGCGATGCATTATTTTATAGCTACTCATTTTGCGAAGGCCTTAGGATTATTAGCAATAGCAGAGAGCACTGTGACATGTGTAGATTCTCCACTGGGAAATGGTTCACTTATTTTCTTTATATGCTGGGGTGTGGGGGTAGAGATTGGTAGCTTGGTATTACCTGCAGACATGTTAGTCTTATATATGCATGAGCATGACGTTATTATCGGTATGGATTGGGTCGCTACTTACAAGGCCATGATATATTGTTTTGGTGGGAGTATTTTCTTTGCAAATCCGGGGCAAGAGATGTTTGAAGTGACGATGCCTCGCCCAGAGGGAGGATCGACCGCTCATTTGTATTACATAGAGGAGGATACCTCTAAGGAGGTTGTGATTCCCTTATACTCGATCCCAGTTGTTCGTGAGTATTCCAATGTATTTCAGGAGATACCAGGCCTACCCCCAAATCAAGAGATAGAATTTTTCATAGATTTATTGCCAGATACTAGACCTATAGCACGCGATCCATATCGTATGGCTCCGGCGGAGATGCGAGAGTTACGAGATCAGATAGAGCAGCTGTTAGGTCAGGGATTCATTCGCAGGAGTACCTCACCTTGGGCCTCTCCAATATTGTTTTTGAAGAAGAGAGATGGTTCACTGAGGCTATGTGTGGAATACCGGGAGTTGAACAAGGTCACGATACGGAATAAGTATCCGTTGACTCGAATCGACGATTTATTTGACTAGTTGAGGGGAGCAACTTTCTTTTCGAAGATAGATCTGAGTTCGGGGTACCGCCAATTACGTATTAGGAAGCAAGATGTTTCAAAGACTGCTTTCTTGATGAGATACGGGTCCTATGAGTTCAGAGTGATGCCATTCAGACTCACAAATGCTCCAGCCGTGTTCATGGACTTAATGAACCGAGTGTTCAGAGAGTTCTTGGATCAGTTTGTCATCGTCTTCGTAGATGACATTTTGATATATTCACACTCCAAGGAGGAGCATGCCAAGCACTTGAGGCAGGTTCTTCAGACTCTACGACAGTTGTATGCTAAGTACGAGAAGTGCGGATTCTGGTTGCGAGAAGTACAGTTCTTGGGACATGTTGTTTCTGAACAGGGGATAGCAGTTGACCCGAGTAAAGTGTCAGCGATGAGGGAGTGGGGATAGCCCACGACACCGACGGAAGTGCGTAGTTTCTTTAAGTTAGTCGGATACTACAAGAGATTCATTCGAGGATTCTCCAAAATAGCGGGTCCATTAACGAACTTGACTCGCAAAGGGGTACCATATGTTTGGGATGATGCTTGTCAATTGGATTTCAACGAGATAAAAGACAAGCTTACTTCAGCACTAGTCCTTGCCTTACCAAATATGGGTGTGGAGTACCTGGTTTACACCGATGCCTCTTTACTGGGACTTGGGGGAGTACTTCAGCAGGAGGAGAAGGCTATAGCTTTTGCCTCCCGCAAGCTTAATCCGCATGAGAAGAATTACCCCACCCACGACCTGGAGTTAGCAGCGGTCGTTTTTGCATTGAGGATATGGAGACACTATTTATTGGGGGAGAAATTCCTCTTGTTCACAGACCACAAGTCACTGCAGTACCTATTCACTCAGCGAGAGCTGAATATGCGATAATGCAGATGGTTAGAGTTTGTGAAGGACTATCAGTTCGACATATAGTACCATCCGGGTAAGGCCAACATAGTTGCTGATGTGTTGAGTCATAGACTGGTAGACGATGTAGCGGACGTCTAGATAGCAAAGTGGAAGGATTTGGGTCACCAGGATGTAGTAGCCCATTCCTTCATATCTGTTATGACAGTGACACCCGAGATTGTTACGAGGGTGATACAGGCATAGACCGCATACCCATTTTTCACGGACCAAATTGTACGACTTTTAGCCGAAGGTGCTGAGTCCTATTCTGTTAGTTATGATGGGGGTTTAAGGTTTAATGGAAGATTAGTGGTCCCAGAAGGATCAGAATTACGTCATGCAGTGATGACCCAGTCTCACGGGTCCCGATTTGCGGTACATCCTGGAGGAGATAAGATGTACCAGGATATGAGGCGGCAATACTAATGGAGTGGGATGAAAAAGGACATTGTTGAGTTTGTGTCCAATGTTCTACCTGCCAGCTGGTAAAGGTGGACCATCAGAAACCGTCAGGGTTGCTTCAACCATTGAAAATACCCGCGTGGAAGTGGGAGAGTATTTCCATGGATTTTATTGCAGGGTTGTCTACATCACAGGGGGGCCGCGACTCTATCTGGGTGATTGTAGACCGTTTGACCAAGGTGGATCATTTTTTGTCGGTACGGACAGACTATACAATGGGTTAGTGTGCTCAATTGTTCATTGATTGTCAGATTACATGGGGTGCCCCTGAATATTGTGTCAGATAGAGACAAGATTTTTGTGTCGCATTTCTAGGAGAGCTTTCAGGAGCCTATGGGTACTGAGTTGAGACTGAGTTCAGCTTATCACCCACAGACAAATGGACAGATAGAGTGTACTAATTAGATGTTGGAGGATATGCTGCGCATGTGTGTTATTGATTTTGGAGGAGGTTGGGAGCCACATCTTCCACTGGTAGAGTTTGCTTATAATAACTCTTATCAGTTCACGATTGGCATGGCTCCATTCGAGGCTTTGTATGGCAGGCCTTGTCGTTCCCCAACTTGTTGGCTCGAGGCGGGGGATAACAAGTTTCTAGGACCAGAGGTAATTCAGTAAACCTCCACGAGGATTGAGATGATCAGGAGTCGCATTCGAGTAGCCCAGGATAGGCAGAAAATCTACGCCGATGCGAAACAGTTCTTCCGGGAGTTTAATGTGGGGGACCAAGTGTTACTAAGTGTATCTCCTATGAAAGGAGTGATGAGGTTCGGGAAGAAAGGGAAATTGTCCCCGAGGTACGTGGGACCATTTCCCATTATCGAGAGGATTGGGCCGGTAGCATACAGATTGGGACTGTCAGAGCATTTACACCGCATTCACGATGTATTCCACATCTCGTCGTTGAGATGATATCTTCGGGATGATATAGCCCATACTCACATCGCGATAGATGAGATAGACTTACATCCTGATAGCTCTTACGAGGAGAGAACGATGGCTATCCTAGACCATAGCGAGAGGAGATTGAGCTCGAAGGTAGTTCCACTTGTACGGGTCCAGTGGGAACATCATAATGTGGAGGAATCCACTTGAGAGCGTGAGGCAGATATGCGTGAGAGATACCCAGATTTATTCTTACCAGGTAAACCTTATTTTTTAAATTTCGGGATGAAATTCCGTTATTAGGGGGGAAGTATGTAATACCCCGTATTTTTATGCTATATTAATTTGGGAATTATTGAATTTAATGTGAGTTATTAATTTAATATAAATCTGGAAATTAATCACTTTATAATTATTAACGTGATGTGAGTTAGTAATTATGGGAAACTTGTTGTTGAATATTACTAAGGAGTAAAGTAATATAGTATTGGTTCTATTAAATGTCAAGAGTGAATAAAATGACAATTTTGGAAATTTGAGTCGGGACGCGCCCCGTGTCACGTCGGGACTAAATATTAATTAATAAAAGTGAATAAATTAAAAGTTGCTCATATGGTCATTTTGAGTGCGCCAAAGTGTCCGAAAGGGTCGAGATAGTCAGAAAAGTATACCCGGGGGTTTAGTTTGGGTCTCGGGGCATTTTTAGGCCTATTTAGCACTCTGGGAGGGCATTTTGGACATTTTGTAATTTTGGGTAATTAAACCCACGAAATTTCAAGGGTTATATTAGATGTCTAAGGTTTCCTTCTAGGGTTAACATAACCAAAGACAAGTGACGGCCATAGGAGAGGGAAGGAGAGAGCTTTCAAAGTAATTCTAGACCGAAAATTCATCCGGTTGCACCGCCACCACCACCAACGCGTAGATCGCTCGATGGGGAACGCAACCACACCAAATTCGTCATCAAATCAGAACTTTGAAATTTCCAGACAATTATTTATCTTGCTTATTTTCGTTAATGCATCGTTCATGTTAGTCTAGGGTGATTAGGATGAGTTTGGTAGAAGAAAATCTATGTTGGAGATAGGAAAATCGCATGTAGTAATGATTCGAATGATAATCTGGAAACCCCTTCACATGTAAAGGCTTAAGCACGAATTTATGATGAATTAGGAGTAAAAATTTCGGGAAAAATACTGATTAGAACCATGTTAAAGAAATTCTAGGGTTCTTGAGATTTATATGAGCTTTGGCTTATTAATCTATGGTTATTGATGGAAAATTGCATGCTTCACGTTGAAGATGTATAATATGGGTTTATACTGTTTGTAGTACGAATTTTAGGGAGTTTGGGTGTGAAAAATCTGGATTTGATTGAGGTTAGATTATGAAACCCGTAACTATTAATCTGCAGAATTCGCATACCTGTTTGATCGATCGATCGAACCAGGAGTGTCGATCGATCGACGCATCGATCTATCGAGCTCCTTCCATCGATCGATTGACCCCTTCTGGCAGACTCACATTTCCCCTTTGAAAATAGTTAAATTCAAATTAAATGAGTAGAAATATTTGGGCATCCTTAATAAATAATTTGTAAGGTAAAGGAGACCAGTAGGTCTTATTAATAATTATGAGACCTTTTATATAAGACGAGACGTACATTTTTGGGATATTTACATATAAGGGACGATGAAATTATGCATTAAAGGGAGATACACGTAAAATAGTTACGTTGGAAAAATAGATGAGTACCTATTGAATCCTACACTTGGGAGGATAGAGTCCATGAGTGTTACGTAGTAAGTTGGATTAATCCCTCAGTTAAAGTAAGAGACGAACCATTATATGTGATGACTAAATAATGAGAAATAAGGATAAATGTTATAATTATGGGTTATGAGATGAACCTAAATTTGATATGGTAAAAGTAGTATATTTATATGACTGTGTTTATGCATATGCTATATACATGTGAAAATCATACCCGTGCTACTTGCTATCCCTGAGGTTACCGCGCTAGGACTTTCTGATGTCAATGTGACCTTTACGGGGGATATTGACTTGTACCCAAGAAGAGAATCCTAGATACAGGATATCGTATCGATATTCACTGTCCTAAGAGACGCGAGGGTATGTGCTGACCTTTTGGACTTGGAAACTATGCTTCGCCTCAATATTGTTTGTGTTTTGTTTAATACAGTTCGAGAGTGATTCCGAACTCGTATTTCCCTTAGTACGAGTGATACGGGGATTGGATAGCAGAGTATGCCCGCACCATAGTTTTTATGTGCGGTGCTGATAGAATATATATATTATATGAGTATTTAATATATATATATATATGAATTTCTGAAATTTAGAATTTCCTACTGTGTTTATGGTAAGTAAGAGATGAATAATGGTTTCAAATGAGAAATACCTGTTTCGAAAGTATAGTATATTTCTGGAAAACTTTATTAATAAATAAAGTTAAAAATGAGAGCTTTCACTAAATGAAATTTACTTCTTAAACAGTTGAATTGTTTAGTTTAAACCTTACGAGTAACCTAAGATAAGATGAGTTAAACCGTTGGGAAGGTTAGTGCGATAGGTGTGCACATTAGAAGAGACGTGAGAATTTCTCAAGAGAGTGTCGCACTAATATGTTGTTGCATTGGCCTGTAAACATTTTAAATACTTGCTAAACAAATTTTAAATCATTTACACTATCGGGCTCTGACCCGTCTCTATTTTTCCTCTCTCTCTTCTATATATATGTATATATTACAGGTGCCTAGCCACAGGGGCGTCTTGCATAGGATCCTTTGGAAGGAACGTGCTGCAGCGTAGGTGGGAGTTGCAGGCCTCTTGCTTAGACGACCTCATTCATTTGATTCCACTCATAGCACTATTTATTTCAGTTGGGCTCATGTCGCCCTTTCCATTTTTCAGTTGTTTTATTGGATATTGTAATCCATTTATTTCCAGTACTTGAACTTTGGGATTTATTATTGCCAGGATGTTTTCATTTAAAGTATTAAATGTTGGATTCAACTAATTGAATGTTTGATTATTTGGATTGTATGTTCCAGAATAGTTGTGGTGTGACTATTAAATTGTGAATTATGAAAAGTTTTAAATGTTGGTTTATATAAAATAAAAAAATTGGAAAAAAAAGTCTAAAATGGTTTTGACACTTAGCTTAATTATCTACGGTGTTTAAATTGGAAAAGTATTTTTCGACAGTGATGCTAAAATGAACCAACTGTTCACCTTGATTTTAATTTAATAAAGGAGTGATCGCCCGGTATTTAATTAGGCGGGGTGTCACATTGTTAAGATTTTTCCCTAAGCTCCATCAATGATGGTGACCTAACAACGTAAACACTTGTTAAGATTTTCCATAAACTTCACCTATAATGGGGACTTAACAATAAAAACACTTGTTAAGTTTTTTTTTCATAAAATCCACCTATGACGGTGACTTAACAATGCAAACACTTGTTAAGATTTTCAACAAGCTCCACCTATGACGGTGACTTAACAACGCAAACACTTGTTAAGATTCTCCCTAAACTTCACCTATAACGGTGACTTAACAACAAAAACACTTGTTAAGTTTTTTTTCCCACAAACTCCACCTATGACGGTGACTTAACAATGCAAACACTTGTTAAGATTTTTTCGTGAGCTCATTATTTCTTCCCATCTATTCTTAGGTTACTCGAGAGGGTTCTCCACCAGTTCTTTCGCATGTTGCCTTGCCACATTGTCAACCTGTCTCCTCCGAGGAATCAAGCCATAATGATCAAGGTTCCACGACAAATGTTTTCGCGAAGAGCGAATTCGGGTGTGAGATTCCTCTGCCGAACTTGGCTCCTCCCGCTTTTTTCTTGATGGTCCTCCAACTCTCTACCCAAATGCCTGTCAACCATCGCCTAGTCATTGAGCAACTTGTGATCCATCATCCTGAGACCTTTACGGTGGATTTCCTGCATTCAAATATCCCAGTTATGAACCATAGGCTTTAAGGCATGGCCACTGTTATTGTTGAAATTACAAACACTCCAACTGGGAATGTGAGAAGACCCCTCCTCAAACAGTTCTTAGGCCATCTAAGGGAGCTGGGTCGTGATGGGTTCCTCCTTGACTATCTCATTGCTCATTTAAAGACTCTAAAGAACCATCGATTGGATAGCCAGAGGAAGCTCCTCCAAAAACATCAGGAGGATCAGCGTACTGAGGAAGCTTAGTTGGCCGAGCTAGCACCTCTCCTTAGAGCCATTGATTGGGAGGTGGAGGACCTCGAAGGGGCTCTGCGCGTGGCAAAGTCAAAACGAGAGAAACTCCTGATTGAGCGTACACAGGTGCAGATAAGGTTGGAGGTTTCTGTCAACCCTGGAGATTTCTTTTCTTCCCCTGATCTGTGGTTCCTCCTTGGTTAACGAGTTTCTTGTATATGGATTTTTTTTCCTTTCCTCCTATGTAATCCTTGGGCTATAGTTCCCATTTTTGTAATGCCCCAAAGTATATGAATGGAAAAGAAAACTTATTCCCATGATACGTCTTTGCGTTACACCTATTTACATAGATCATGACATGAAGTTCTGTAGTTCTTTCATCTCTATTTGAATTAAAAATAAAGAGAACCCTCATAAACAAAATGAACTCGTATATTCATATCAGTTAGATAGATTGGTGACTCTAAACGTAATTGCTTACATGTGATAGACCTTCAACTATTTTTTGTTAATCTTAAATGGAATGTCTTCTTCTATCTTAGAAATTAAGCAATAACCTGAGTCATGAGTCTCCTTTACGATGAAAGGTCCCTCCTAATTCGCTGCAAACATAGGTAGAGGAAGCGCCCGAATATGTTTAACTTCTTCCTTTAACACGAGATCTCCTTCCACGAATTTACTTGGTCTCACCAAGTTGTCATATGCCCTGGAGAGCCGCCTCGTATACATTTGAAAGTGTTGCATCGCATTATCCCTGTGCTCGTCCAATGCTTCCAACTGTACGTGTCTATTCTGAGGGGGCATGCTTCTTTATAGATCATATCGAGTCGAGGGAACCTCTAACTCTACCGGGAGAATTTCCTCAGCCCCATAAACAAGAGAGAACGGCGTATACCCCATAGGTTTCCTCTTAGTCGTGCGATAGGCCCATAAAACGACTGGTATCTTGTCATCCCATGATCTTGGGAAATCCTCCATCATTTTAGCTAAGATATTGACTAGAGTCTTGTTAGTTTCTTCAGCTTGACCGTTCCCCTTTGGGTATGCCACCGTCAAAGTGTGGTGAACAATGGAGTATTTGTCTGTGAGCATCGTTACCTCCGAATTGATGAAAGGGGTTCCATTGTACGAAAGGATCACCTTTGGGATCCCAAAATGGCAAATAATGTATTCTTTGATGAAGTTTCTGAACTACTCCTGTTGTTGCCCTTCTCAATGGTATCATTTCGGCCCACTTTGTGAAACACTCCGTTGCTACCAAGATCCATATCTTCCCCCTTGAAGAAGGGTGTATTGCCCCTACCAGGTCGAACGCCCAAGTGTGAAAAGGATAAGGCATTTCTAGGGAGTGTAAGTCCACTAACGGGGCATAGATCATATTTCCCTGAAGCTGGCAAGCTTTGCACTTTCGAACGAACTCAAGAGAATCTTTCTCCATCATTGGCCAATAGTACCCCAAAGTCATCAATTGGTCATACAACTTGGCCCCCCCTATATGAGCTGGATCATGCGCCTGTTTGAGGACCTCAGTCTCTTTCTCCTTCATGATGCAACGTAATGGCCTGTTGAAGTACCCCCTTCGATAAAGCTGTCCCTCTTGGACGTAGAATCTTGGGGCCCTTCGTCGGAGTCCCATTGCATCAATTTTCTCTATTGGGGGTTGTCTCTAATTAGGATGAGTCTCTACAAAATGACATTCTTCCACCTCCAAGAACAACTGGAATTTATCGCACCTCAGTTGTAACTCGGTTGTGTCCTGCTTCATCCAAGGCCAAAAATACCCTTCCCTTTGAATTCTTCTATAAAGGGGAATCTCAGTCGTTTCGCAGTGTTCTTCGTGCATTTTCTTCAATTTTTGCCCTGCTTCTTCTGGGCCGATGCACCTTAACATCCATCCTCTTACATTTTTGAAGTAAAGGTTACCCTGGTTTGTAAAGTACTAGGTCAATTCTCTGAGCCACATCGTTCCTTCACTAGTCTCCAGTTGCCTCTTAATCTCTCCCCTCCAATTCGCGTCCTCCTCCATTGGTAAAATTGATTGTACCATCGAAGGAGCTGTTCTTCGTTGAATCACGATGGTAGTTGTATCGCTCCTCATGATCATTTTCTGGGCAATGGTGGCATTGGTGTTTGGATGTCGGTTCATTATTCTAGGCTGCCTTTTTACTTTGGTTTGATGGAACTGGGAAAGAAGTCTCTGGATGATTGTTCTATAGGGTTCCAAGCCCATGTGTTTCAATGCATACTCCCCGTTTACTTGCTAAACCACCAAGTTTGAATCCCCCTTGATGCAGAGTGAACAGATCCCTCTTCGAAGAGCCTATAGCAATCCCAACACCAACGCTTCTGACCCGACGGAAAAAGTGTGCGCGTGTAAGTGCACAGTCGTCGTGTGTTTCGCCGCCGCGAAACAAAAGAAAACCTAATATACTACTACACTTGACAAGAAAGTAAAGCGGTAAGTCGGGTGTCGTAAGAAATCCACAGGGAGTGATTAAATTTTAGATGTTAATTGTTTTGATTACTTCTGGAATAAAAGTGTAAAATAAATAAAAGAAAAGGTGAAAGGGTGGTTATCGTGAATAAAGAAAAGAATAAGTTATGATAAATTAAAGTAAAGTGAGGATCGGGATCGCATTCTACCAAACGGACCGAAACAACTACTAATTAGAATTAAGGCTCGAAAGCAATTTAATCGAGCATTTTCAACTAAGCATAAATATCACGCAAGAAGGAATTTAACCCAAAGTTGCGAGATAAAACATTTAACTGAAAATGGTCACACGCGGATTAAATTTGGATTGTTGCTATAAACACTAAAGTTGCATGACAAATAAAGTTAAACGCATAACAATCCAACTTTAATACACGAGGTTTCAATTAAACGCAATTTTACACAAAACCTAATTTTCGAGGTCCAAACCCGAAAATGGCGGAAACACAATCCCGACCCTATTTATCTAAGGGTGCATAATGAATTAAACTAATTAAACTAAGAAAGCAAGAAAACCTAATTATGAAAGCATGTAAATTATCTAGAAAGCAAGAAAGTAAGCAAGAACAACTAGATTAATGGATTGGGTGAAGAAAAGTTCAACTTACATACACAAATGGTTGTCAACCAAAAGAGAAATGAAGCCAAGCTCTCAAAACCCACAAAACCTAAGCTAAACTAACCTAAAAATCGTGTATAAACTGATCTCCTTGCTCTCAAATGAGAGAGAATTGGTTTTATACAAAATATCCCATGGCAAACTTGTAATAAAAGGGAAGAAAACCAAAAATCTGGAGGCCCGAATCGATTCGGAAATGGGGAAGTTCGAATCTGCAATTCTGCAGCATTCCGAATCGATTCGGTTTTGGGCCGAATCGATTCGCAACCTACAGGTCTGAATTCTGCAGCTTTGTCCTATTTTACGGAAAATGCCGCCATTTCTTCTTTATAGCTCGGAATGAGGCACGGTCGGAGGCTACGCGAAGATAACTCAAAGGAATACAACATCCAAGAAGACATTAGGCTAAAAAACCAAAATATGAAATGACTAAAATTCCCTTGAATGTGACCTTGAGTGTGAATTTGAAGTAAAAACCATCCTAAAAATGCCATAACTCTTTCGATACAACTCAGAATCATGCACCGTCGGCGGCCACGCGAAGAGAAATCAGAGGGCTTCAACTTCTGTGAAGAGCTCGGGATTCAAACCCGAATGCTGAAATTACTAAAATGCCCCCGAAGCTGCAAAAAATGACGAAACATTTCCGGAAAGCGTCCGAACTTCATACTAAACATCCAAATACCTACAAAAGCTCAATTAACCCCTGCAAAACATGTTAACATAGAAATCCGAGGTTGTCTGGTTAACGAGCATAAGTATAGGGATTAAGATACCCAAGGGGGCTAATAAGGCGTAGGTTAACGGGTGAAATACGCAATATTTGCGTCGTATCACACCCCCTAACTTACACATTGCTAGTCCCTAGCAATGAAATAGGAAACAACAAGAACCACAAGCAGACCAAAAGTAGGATACAAGTACAAAATGGGATGAAAAAGAAATAAAAAGATAAGGCCACTTTCGCGGGCGAACGATTGCATTTAGCATATGCAATAAGCCGTTAAACCCCTAGGTTACCCTAGTGGACGAGTGTCGTCTCGTGAGGGTTTTCAGTGATGGAACCCACAAACATCATAAAGTTTCCTCAAAATATGCCCAATCAAACATGCGACAAGCCCAATAATGGCGAAAAGGATTTCATACGCATTATTAGCAAAGTGAATGAATTCACACAAAAGTCCAAATCATTAACATTATAGAATGCACCTCAATGAATTGAAACCTTAAAATGTGGGAGGGAAGTGAGCACATGCAAAGTGTGATTTGGTAAAAACTTAAATAACCCGGATAAACATAAAGGCATGCATATATTCAGTCCTCACGGGCATCACACTCATCAAATGAATTCACTTGAAATAGGGAGGTAACACACGGGACATGCGGGCATAAGGAGTAAATGTAAATGGAAACTAGGCCGCACACATGTCACAAATGAAGAACGCTATATAGGAAATAAAAATTGCAATCTCAGTGAAAGGATACCGCACATATAAAAGAGGCGAAATGCATTTTCACAGATTATCAAAACTATTATGACTTTTAAATTAAATGCACCCTAAGATCACATAGGACTTTAATAGGGTTGTAATGTAGGATAGGCTAGGGTAGGAAATGAAGGAATGTATGTACGGATTCAAAGTGTTCGGGATGAAAACTCGGGATAATGGGAAGAATGCGGGCAATATAAAAAATGGAAAGAAAGTTCCAAAACAAGCATTAAATATATCATCGGGGAGAGTAATCAAAACTTATTGAACACTATACACAACATTTACAACTTTCTCTTTCTTTTCTTTTCTTCTTTTTCTCATTTTTCTCTTTTGTTTTCTTTTCTTCTTTTTCTCATTTTTCTCTTTTGTTTTCTATTGCTTTTTGCTTTCTCTTTTTCTTCACTTTTTTCACTACTTTCTTTTCTTTGCTTATCAAACTCTCATATGCCTAAAATTTCAACCGCAATACAACAACAACATTCAATCCCAAGTAACATTCCAAACAAAGGTAGGTAAGGTGTATGTATGGCTTAAAACTCCAATTTGGAGTTGGTTATGGGATTTTGGGTAATGAAACGAAAGGCTAGTATTTAGGCTCAAAGGGGTTAACTAGGGAAACATATATGGTGAGGTCAAGGCTAATATGGGTGACATAACAAAGATTGCCTATGATCATTTCATAAAGTTTACGCAATTCTCGAGTCAAAACAATATATGAAAATCATGATCAAGTAACACATTTCAAGCATGAACTCAATTAATGAACGGTCAAATGAAAGAATAGTGAGATTACCAACGAATTCAACATTTTCAATGAGAAAAGAATAGTGTATAACACTCACAAACGATGAAAGGTACAAAACTTACTCAGTGTAAGTATATACAATGCAACAAAAGATTATCGAGTTATAAAAATCTTAAACCAAATCAATATAACAAGGAAAGTGCATATGCTCACGGGATAAAGTTTAATTCATGAAGTTATTCACAATATCAATGATTTGAGGACTAAAGTCTAATAACTTCTAAAATAGAGAACATGCATCATTGAGTTGTCTATTGGATCGGGCAATTATTGAAATTTATCACTGGAAACAAGGTAAAATGCCCAACAAAGGAGAAAAAAGAAAGAAAATATTTTTCAAAATTTTCAAATTTTTCACAAAAAGGCATACTTAGTAACTAAATGTGAGCAAATCAATGGACTACACATGAAATGGATAGAATATCCTACACCCCCTAACTTAAATGTTGCATTGTCCTCAATGTGCATTAAGAACACAACACAAAGAGAGGAAAAGAGCGATATTACCCAAAATTGGAGCGATCTCCATAAGAGCGAGTCCAAAGGAATCTACAAAACAAGTTAGTACCGAGCATAGCAAAAAAAAATAACAAAAAGTTAACTAATTAAACTAGACTAAATTAAAAGGAAAGAAAAATAGGAAAGAAAGAAAATTAAAAAGCTAACTATTTACAACCTACTATTTAGACTTCACACTAACTATACACTAGAAGTCTAAATAGTTGAGGGTCCACCCAAAAAGGTATTTGACTTTGAAAGATCAACGGTGGACCCTCCAAAGCGAACATGCCTCCCAGAAAATAGGAATTCCGTTTGAACAACGGAAGACATGTGGGTGGTGAAAAAAGTGAACCATCGCCAATTTGAAATTTTGGGCGGACGATGGGGGATTTGGATAATAAGGGGGAAAGGTACACTAGAGATCCAAGAAAATTCGACTCATCTCCCAAAGGTTTTTCAAATGGAATGGGAGATAGTGCACACACGGGGCTAGATTCCATCGTAGCAAACAAAGTCGGCAAAGAGTCCTCGTCGGCAAAAAGTGTAGAAGTTTTAATTTCTACCGACTCACAGGAATCAACCGGTAATTCTAATGGTTCGATGACGGAAAATGAATATGGTGATGAAACAAATTCAATCTCAATCGACTCATCGTCGGAAGGAGATTTAATTTCAGAGGAGAAAGATTCACATTCGATGAGAAATTCTCTGAAAAATTGAGGTGAAACACAAGTTTCCACCTCCTCGTTGTTTTGTGCATAAGAATTCATCTCATCGCAAAGTGCGCCTAGTCTCATTCCAGCATCATTTAGGCTTTCCAAACCTTGGGAATAAAGAAGCAAAGTTTCTTCCAAAGTAGGCTTCCTCGGCTCAAGAGCCTCGGACTCCTCATTTGGTTGAAACTCGTCTTCGAAAGTAATGAAATGAGAATCGTCATTGGATTCGAATAATGAATCCAACTCAAGCTCCCAATAACGATTTTCATTCCGATAAATGTTTTCAAGTCTTTCATTTTCAAGAAAATCTTGAAAATGGAAAACTTGAAAACTATCCCCAAAGTATGAATCATTAGAATAACCGTAATAACTATAATAATAGGACATGATTACCTCGTTGTTAAAAGATGGAGAATCCGAGCAATAAAGTGAGCAACCGAGAATCAAAGTTTCTTAGCGTTCAAGTATGCTATCCTGCAAGAAAGGTTAAAAGAAAGAATACAAATAAAAAAGGAAAAATACTACGAAATAATAAAATAATTACTATCTAAAACACACTCCCCGGCAACGGCGCCAATTTGTGACCCGGCGGAAAAAGTGTGCGCGTGTAAGTGCACAGTCGTCGTGTGTTTCGCCGCCGCGAAACAAAAGAAAACCTAATATACTACTACACTTGACAAGAAAGTAAAGCGGTAAGTCGGGTGTCGTAAGAAATCCACAGGGAGTGATTAAATTTTAGATGTTAATTGTTTTGATTACTTCTGGAATAAAAGTGTAAAATAAATAAAAGAAAAGGTGAAAGGGTGGTTATCGTGAATAAAGAAAAGAATAAGTTATGCTAAATTAAAGTAAAGTGAGGATCGGGATCGCATTCTACCAAACGGACCGAAACAACTACTAATTAGAATTAAGGCTCGAAAGCAATTTAATCGAGCATTTTCAACTAAGCATAAACATCACGCAAGAAGGAATTTAACCCAAAGTTGCGAGATAAAACATTTAACTGAAAATGGTCACACGCCGATTAAATTTGGATTGTTGCTATAAACACTAAAGTTGCGTGACAAATAAAGTTAAACGCATAACAATCCAACTTTAATACACGCGGTTTCAATTAAACGCAATTTTACACAAAACCTAATTTTCGAGGTCCAAACCCGAAAATGGCGGAAACACAATCCCGACCCTATTTATCTAAGGGTGCATAATGAATTAAACTAAATTACACTAATTAAACTAAGAAAGCAAGAATTAAAGCAAGAAAACCTAATTATGAAAGCATGTAAATTATCTAGAAAGCAAGAAAGTAAGCAAGAACAACTAGATTAATGGATTGGGTGAAGAAAAGTTCAACTTACATACACAAATGGTTGTCAACCAAAAGAGAAATGAAGCCAAGCTCTCAAAACCCACAAAACCTAAGCTAAACTAACCTAAAAATCGTGTATAAACTGATCTCCTTGCTCTCAAATGAGAGAGAATTGGTTTTATACAAAATATCCCATGGAAAACTTGTAATAAAAGGGAAGAAAACCAAAAATCTGGAGGCCCGAATCGATTCGGAAATGGGGAAGTTCGAATCTGCAATTCTGCAGCATTCCGAATCGATTCGGTTTTGGGCCGAATCGATTCGCAACCTACAGGTCTGAATTCTGCAGCTTTGTCCTGTTTTACGGAAAATGCCGCCATTTCTTCGTTATAGCTCGGAATGAGGCACGGTCGGAGGCTACGCGAAGATAACTCAAAGGACTACAACATCCAAGAAGACATTAGGCTAAAAAACCAAAATATGAAATGACTAAAATTCCCTTGAATGTGACCTTGAGTGTGAATTTGAAGTAAAAACCATCCTAAAAATGCCATAACTCTTTCGATACAACTCAGAATCATGCACCGTCGGCGGCCACGCGAAGAGAAATCAGAGGGCTTCAACTTCCGTGAAGAGCTCGGGATTCAAACCCGAATGATGAAATTACTAAAATGCCCCCGAAGCTGCAAAAAACGACGAAACATTTCCGGAAAGCGTCCGAACTTCATACTAAACATCCAAATACCTACAAAAGCTCAATTAACCCCTGCAAAACATGTTAACATAGAAATCCGAGGTTGTCTGGTTAACGAGCATAAGTATAGGGATTAAGATACCCAAGGGGGCTAATAAGGCGTAGGTTAACGGGTGAAATACGCAATATTTGCGTCGTATCGCTTCATATTCTTCCTCGTTGTTAGAGCAAGGGAAATCTAACTTGTAGGAAAGGCAAATCTCCTCCATTCCTTTCGAAAGTATGACCTCTGCCCCTCCTTTCTTTTTTGCTGATGACCCATCAAACTGCATTGTCCATTCCCTGCCCGTTGCGCCTAGATGGTTGGCCTGTAAATCATCTCTTGGAATATCTTCTTTGGTGGCTCAAAGGTTCCCGAAGAGAAAATGGCCAATAGATCAGTGTACGTCTAGCTTTTAATTGCGCAAAGAACTATGCACTTCAAGTCATATTTAGAGAGGATAAGGAATCATGTAGCTGCCCTTCCTATCAATATGGTTCTTGAAAGAAAATACTTAGCGGGGTCACATCTAGTTACAATATGAATTGTAAAAGACAACATATAATGTCTACGTTTTTGTGCTATAAATACTAAGGCCAAACAATGCCTTTCTAAGCTACTATATCTGACTTCAGGCCCACAGATGATCCTGTTGAGGTAATAAATCGGCTATTCTTTCCCATCAATCTCTTGTGCCAGCAAATCTCCCATGGACCTTGTGGTGGATGTGAGGTACAGCTGCAACGGTATTCCCGCCCTTGGTGGAACCATGGTTCGTGGGGAGATGAGAGAAGTTTCTTTAGTCCGTCAAGAGACTCTTGCTAAATTACCTCCCATTTGAACTTCGTGTTATTTCACAGCAGATGCATTAGTGGGTGTGTTATCTCGGCTAACCCAGGCATAAATTTCCTAAAGTAGGAGACTTTATCGAGGAAACTCTTCAGCTCCTTCATCGTTCTCGGACACGACATTTTTAGGATCTCCCACTTTTTATCTTGGTCCATCTGCACCCCTTGTCGATCAACCATAAAACCTAGGAATTTCCCACTTGTCACCCCAAAAACGAACTTCGAAGGATTCATTTTTAGTTTAAACTTCCTACAACGGGTAAACACCTTCCTCAAATTGCTCTGATGGGACTCCTCCTTTCTCGACTTGATGACCAAGTCATCCATATAGAATTCCATAAACTTGTTAAAGAAGTAATGGAAAATGGCCATCATTGTTCTCTGGTGAGTGGCCCCAGCATTCTTGAGTCCAAATGGCATCACCCTGTACATGAAGTTACCCAACGAGGTTCTGAATGCTATCTTTTCCACATCCGAGGGGTCCATCTTGATCTGGTTGTACCCCACATACCCATCCATGAAGCTATACATCTCATGACTCGCCGTTGCGTCTATCAAGACATCAATGGAGGGTAGGGGGAACTCATCTTTGGGGAAATCTCTGTTTAAATCTAGGAAGTCCATGCAGGTTCTTATTTGATTTTTATCTTTCTTTCCTACTGGGATAAAGATAAATAGCCAGATCGGGTGTTGTATCGGCTTGATAAACCCTGCCGCTAGTAAGCGTTGAACCACTTCCTTGATCTTCAAATCTAACTCTGGTTTGGACGCTCTCGTATCTTGTTTTACTGGAATGGCTGAAGGCATCACGTTCAACTTGTGATAACTCACTTCCTCGTCCAGCCCTTCCATCTCTATGTACTTCCATGCGAAGACGTCTATAAACTCATGAATCAATTCAACCAAGAACCCTCATTTCTCCTCACTGAGGTCCCTTGAGATGAAGATGGGCATTGGGTCCTCCCCTTCCTTTCCCAAGTTCAAATGCTCTAGCTCTTATGCCTGTGGCTTTGGTTGATCCACCATGTACTCTAGTTCTTTGAAAACTTCCTCCAGAAATTCATGTATGCTGGAATAGTCTGTCACCATACATTGTCCCCATTGATCCACCAGAAAGCATTCATATATCGGGTCAGCCTCATCATCAGCTTCCTCGACAGCCCATTCACACCGTTATAATCGATAAACCACCTTTCCTTATTCAGTAATTACTTTCTTGCATTGTCTGCTGGTAGTGGTGACTGTCTTCCGCTTCTTCTCCCTAGATGCCTCGGCCGCTCTTTTCTCTGAGAACTGACTCATCACGCTTTGTCGTCGGACCTCATGATCCATCGGATCCACTCTGGGACTCAACCTGTATTTAAGCTTCTTCGAGATACCTTGGGGCCGAGGGACCATCCGATGATCTTTTTCGAACATTACTCTTGCAAGACTCGCAACCTTTTTACTCTTCTCATTTAGAGGCCCCATCCATTCTCTGGTCGAGGGGACCCATACTCCCTCCATCTTTCTCATTAGGACCCGACCGTCCTCTTCCAACTCAGTATAAAATTATGCATCCACCAAGTGAGCTTCCTCGATAGCGAAAGGCCTCCTTGTATCCCTAATGGTCACTTCTGTCCCCTTGATGTCCGCCTTAGCACACTGGTGGTACGTGGAAGGAACCAACCCTTAGTTGTGCATCCACACACTTCCTATTAGCATATGATAGGAAGTTGCACTCTCTATCATGTGGAACTTTATATGGGAACTCAAGTTTCCCATCACAATCCCTACATTAACATATCCAATAGATTTGGAAGACTGCTAATCATATCCCGATATTACCAAAGTCATGGGGACCAGCCTTTCTTCTGGAATATTGGCTAAATGAAACGAGTTAATAGGCATGATATTAATGGAAGCTCCCCCATCCATGAGAGTCCTCGTAAAACTAACTCCGTTGATGCTGACAGTCATGTACAGTGGCCTGTTATGAGGGAATCTCACATCCCTATCGGCATCACTGAAAGTCACCTTTGATAGGAACCTTCTTACCAGCCTGGCCATGGGTCCCTTCCATTTCAGTGAAGGGATTGCGTCTTTCCTCTCAATATCCAGTATCGCCTGGGTTATTTCCAACCTTCTTTCTTTTGGGATCCCCACCTAGCGAAGAACCAGGCGAACTTTGGGAATTTTGAGACTACACAGTACTCTAGGTCCGGATCTACTTGCTCACCTTTCATGTTGTATACGTCCTCCATGTCCTCGGTGCTTGCTTCATCGTAGGCCAAGACTACGTTGGCCATTCCCTTAGTACAGGTCTCCAAAGCTGCTTCGTACTCTTGTCTTTCTCCTCTCTCCGCCTCTTCATCATAGGCCACCACTAGATTGGCCCCATGTGCCGATAATGGATTGTTATTGACATTCTGTGGAGGGATTTGTAATGTTCCTTCCTTTACATACTTGTCAATAATTCTCCTTAGCATGAAGAAACTTTTTGTTGGGTGCTGGATCCTCCGATGGACCTGGCAATACTTTGAATCCGCCTTCGTTTCCGCATCGGGCTCCCCGGCGGGAACGCCCTTTGTCTCATAGACCGTTCCTCCTTGGACCATTGCATTGTAGCAGCTAACAACTTCTTCTACTGTATAAGGAAATATTGGTGGGTCTTTCATATCTCTTTCGAACTTCTTCTTATTGTCTTTCTTCGGTCCCATGCCCCCATCTCCTCCCTCGGTGTACCCAACCCGTGGGGGCTGAGACGTACCCACAGTGGGTTTCATCGACTGCCTGAACATTATGGGCACCGCCATCGGATTGGGCCGCACCACCAAAGAGATATTTCTTACTGCTTTTAAAAATGCTGAGAAAGTCCCCTCGCGCTTCTCATTAATAAGATGACAGATATACTCAGGAAGCATCCCCTCAGCACATATCTGCAATAACTTAGACTATTTGGCCTCCTCCCTTATGTCTAGGGATCTTTATCTGAACCTTCAAACATAGGCTACCACTTCTTCCCCAGGTCGTTGCTTATCCCTACCCAGTTGGGACAAAGTAAACTCATCCTCTGCCAGAAAGAACTTCTGAACAAACAATACATGCATCTCCTCCCACGTGGAAATACTCCTAGGAGCCAAATGAGAATACCAGGTCTATGCCTTATCGGTTAAGGATTTGGAAAACTCCCTTAACCGAGGTTTCTTATTATTGCAATGTGCCCCCAGGTGTTCGATGAAGCGCTTGATGTGATCCCTCAGATTCCCACCTTTTCTAGTGTATTTTTCAAAAATGGGAGGAATATAGTCCTTCGGATAGGGTTCGTCATCGTACTACTGAGGATACGGTGTTCAAAAATCATTATAGACCAAAGCTACCTCGCCAGTAGATTGCGAGGAAGCCTTCATAAACTTCAGCATCTCCTTTTGCATCTCCTTTCTCATTCCTCCATGGGTGATTCTACTGGGGTGACAACCAATGGTACCACGGGCTGAGTGCCCGTTGTATCTAGATCATGCACCACGGTTGCGATCATCGATGTTCCTGATGTTCCCCATAGCGGGCACGCTCGCTATGACTGTTCCCACCACACCTACGCCTAGCGGGGCCGTTGGAGCTACCCCTGGTGTTACAAAGGCATTGGCCTCCAATTCTCCAAGCATAGTTGAAGATACTGGAGTTTGTAAAACTCATAAAACTTACTCATGAGGAGCGCGACATGAGTGGGCCCCAACCCTCACTCGCGGAAGCTTATGTCACCCCCGAAATGCCTGATATCGCCGAAACTGGAGGTACCTCCACCCAAGGAGCCCCATCCCTTAGGGCCTCCAGTTCTCTCGTAGCTTGTTCTTCATTATGCTTGATGTCATCAAAGTTGAGACTTCGATTAGCATTATCTTGAGCCATACTCCTTACTTAGAAGGATGCCTCCCCAGCAGAGTCGCCAAATGTAAGAGGGTACTTTAGATTATAGATGGAGGCGTAACCCCTATTTAAGTATGGTAATGGTAAGCTAATCTACCCAAAGCTTTGGATTAATGATAGGACATACAAACACAAACCCAATGAAGATGAACTAAGTTTAAACTCTCAAATCTCTCGTGTATAACTCAGAAAAGTAGTAATGAAACTTAGAAGTAACTTAGCTAGAGGGAGAGAGAGAGTAAGCACCCTAGATACACCTCGGTAGGCAGGTATAAACACACCCAAACACCCTCAAGAATCTCTTCCAAGTATTAAAATCATCGTAATAAATAACAATGGTGAGTGCTGGTTTGTAATAACTCTCTCTGATGTGTATTCTCTCTAGGAATAACTCCTGAACTCTCAAAAGATCATCCCTTCCTCAAAGGTGGTTGGGGTGCTTAAACACCCCCCCCCCCCCCCCCCCACACACACACACCACCCCCGAGGAAACTCAGTCATTAAAGACTATGAAAGACATCCCTAATACTTTGTGTCACAACATTAAATACATGATGCACTAGTTGCCTCCACGTCATAAACATTAAATGCCAAGACATGCCTTTTGCCTAACCACTATGTGTCAGGGGGCTGTTGTCGCAGAGGTGGCTCACCAACTGCATGACATCCCCAAATACCACGTTGGTTTACTCAAGTACAGGTTTGACATTGTTTAGCTAACTAGTGACATCGCCTACAGTAGATGTCACATTAAGTAGAGGGCTGTTTGGTTCTCAACTCGACGGTCGATGGAACTCCAAGCTACTTCGCCCGAGGTTCCACGGTCAGGGTCCTTCGGTGTTTTTACCAGGTGTATCTAAGATGGTCAGGACAAGCCCCAATGGTGCCTCACTTCTTAATCCTCCAAACTAGGTCCCTCTAAAGTTCCCACGACGAGGTCATTCGATAGAGCATGAAAACTCTCCCAGGCCCTGCCAAGCCTGGTCTCTCGCGAGTACCGTTTTGACCTCACACTGAAAGTCTTTATCATTCTCGTTACAACATTACAACCATTATAGCTTACAGTCAACATAAACGGAAATACAAAATGGCTAAAGTATGAGTTTCCACGCCAAGCTGCCTCGCTGAGTTGCCACGCTTAAGTTGCATCGGTTGCGTAATCTCAAACACTATTGCCAATTAGGGAATTATCCCTAATCTCCGGATTACCTTTAAGCCCCTCTATAAAGTGTTCCTATTTTATAATTCGTGTTTGGGTCATATCTCAAACCAGGAGTCCCACAGATGGGCAACCGATTTTTACGTATTACGTTGGACACACACATGGTGTTCGTGCCACTCCCAGTGCCGTTTGGTTGCCTTTCTGGATGCTTTTTAAGAATAACTGTTCCTGTTTTCAAATCCGTGTTAGGGTCCAACTGTGGATAATTTTTCAGTTGCTACGTGTTATGTTGTACATTCACAAGGTTTGCATGCCACTCATAGTGCCGGTTGGGTTCCTCTGGGAGTTCCCACCCTTATTGCGGCATGATTAGGCAAATATTCTTCATATTTATCCCCTTAATTTCGGTATTTTTATGATCCCGTGCAGTGTAAATATCTTGGATTTGTCTCATATTTATGCTACTCACCTCTTTTGGCAAGTATTCCGTGTTTTGTGTATTCCTCATGTGCTTTATAGTATTTCATGCAAGTTAGTGCGCATGAGAACTCAAAACAGTGAAAGAAAGAAAGAAATGTGAAGTTCAAGGGCATTTTTGTAATTTTGTAGCCTTATTCCAGAGGTGGTCCGATTGGAAAGTTGAAGATATTCCAATTACAAGAACACTGGAAAAAACGGCACCTCAATCCGAGCTACAGTGAAGAAGTTATGAGGTTTTGAAGTTGCGAGATAATGAAGAGTCATTTTCAGAACTGAATAGTCAAAACTCTTGTAATTTCTTGTTTAATTCATTTTTATTAGTTTTAAACCGTGGGGAGGCAAGGGAAGAGTCAAATTTAGGTATTATAAAGGGCAAACCCTATTAGGAAGTGGGAGGAGTTGTTTTTATCAAGTTGTAGGAGGTTAGTAGTTAATTTTTAGAGGATTCTTGTAACTAAGAACCCTAGTTTTGAAGTTTGGCTACTATTCAAGATTCAAGGTTCTATTCAAGATTCATCATTCATCCATTTCAAGTAATTTTAATTTATTATTTTTACTACTTTCCTAGTTAGTTTAATTAATTGTTGCTTTCTAGTTATCCAATCCCAATTCAAGTCATGTTCTCAATTTTCTATATTTAGTTATGAATTCCTGCACTTTCACTTTTAAGTTTTGTTTTATTTTAATCATGTTAAGCTAAGTTTTTAAGGGTGGGGATGCATGAACCCAACCCGATGTGGTATGCATAGATATAAAATTTGTCCTCTAAATTAAATAAGTGATTAGATCGTGTTGTATAGTTTCACAACCATTGTAGACCTTTTGACCTCGTTTGCCCTAGGTAATCGGGGTGCTTAAGGATGAAGCGCGCATGAACTATTGCAACACTAATTTACTCATTCTTTGATTAAGTATGATACAGGCTTGAACCTCATATATGTAATGCTTTGGAGCACTAAAGATTGGGTCTCATCAATTATCTAATTTATGACTAATTTTGTACCGGCATACACACTAGGGTTTGGGGGAGTGTATTCTTAACCCATTTCTTCATTCATATTAATTCCTTCTTAGTTAGTTAATTTCTCACGCATAGGTTAATTTAATTGAATCTAGTTAATTCATAGATAAAATCCATAAAAATCAATCATCTTTTTCTTTTCTTTTATTTTAACATCAACTTTAGGATTAAACTACCTTACCTTTGTCGTCACGTTCACACATCCTAATTCCCTGTGGATTCGATACCTAGACTCGCCACTATACTCCTTAAGAAGTGTAGTTACAAGTTTAGGTTTTTTTATTGAGGTTGAAAGCCGATAACAACAACTAGAGTATTACACGGACGCTCGGTTTACACCTCGATCATGGCACGTTTCAAGCCTAAATGTGTCTATTTTTTAATTTGTGTCCTATACTCAAACTAGGAGTCCCACGACTATGCGATCATTTTCTGTGTGTAACATTGTATGCACACACCTCACTAGTAGCGCCATTTGAGTGTTGTTGTGGGTGATTATCCCTGGGGCACATTTTCAATTCTAAGTGTGCCTCTTTTCAAATTCGTATTTGGGTCTTATCCTTAAAACGACAGTCTCGAAGCTATTCATAAGGTTGATACATGTTACGTTTGATGAACACGAGGTGTTCATGGCACTCGCGGTGTTGTTTGGGTGCCATTATGACTGCCCGCTAGCCCCACGGCACGTTTTCAAGCCTAAGTGTGTTTGTTTTTGAATTTGTGTCCTATCCTCAAATCGGGAGTCCCGCTATTCTGCGGCTAGTTTCTACTTATTACGTTGGATGTGCACAAGGTATTACTGACACTCGCGGTGCCGTTTGGGCGTAGCTTGTGGTGCCCCCCGACACATTTTCAAGCCTAAGTGTGCCTATTTTTGAATTCATATTTGGGTCCTATCCTTAAACTAGGAGTCCTGTGGTTGCATAGAGAGTTGCAGTGTGTTATATTGGACGCACATGAGGTGTTTTTGCCACTCGTGATTCCATTTTTGTGCATCTGGGAGTACCCCCTCTGTGACATGATTTTAAGGATAAGTGTGACTATTTTGAATTAGTGTCCTATACTCAAACCGGGAGTCCCGCATCATCACGAATAGTTTCTATGTGTTATCTTGTATATGCACGAGGTGTTTGACCCACTCATGGTTCCATTTAGGTTCCACTGGGGGTGTCCACTCCTGCGGATCATTTTCAAGCCTTAGTGTGGTTGTTTTCTGAATGGTGTCTGGGTCCAATAATCAAATGAGGAGTCCCGCAGCTGCTCAAATGCTTTCTATGTGTTACGTTGGATGCGCATGAGTTGTTCGTTCCACTCGCGGTGCCATTTGGGTGTTGCTAGGGGTGCCCGCTTCCCGCGACACATTTTTAATCCTATGTGTGCCCATTTTTCAATTCGTGTTTGGGACTATCCTCAAACTTAGAGTATCAAATATGCATAACTGGTTGCTATGTGTTACGTTGGACGCACACGAGGCGTTCAAGCCACTCGCGGTTCCATTTCGGTGCTATTGGGGGTGCTTGCCCTCCGCAGTACATTTTAATGCCTAAGTGTTCGTGTTTTTGAATTCGTGTTTAGGTCCTATAACTAATCGGGAGTCCCGTAGCTATGTGAGCAATTTCTACTTGTTACGATGGATGCGTATGAGGTGTTTGTGTTACTTGCTGTGTCGTTCGAGTGCCTCTGAGGGTGTCAACCACACCCACGACACGTTTTCAAGCCTAACTGTGCCTGATTTAGAATTCATGTTTGGATCCTATCCTCAAACTAGGAGTCACAAGAATGTGAGGCCAATTTCTACATGTTAAGTTGGACATGCGACATGTGTTGGTTCCACTAGCAGTTCCATTTGGGTGCCATTGGGAGTGCCCCCCCAAACATGGTACGTTTTCATGCCTAAGTGTGTCTATTTTTTAATTCGTGTCCTATCCTCAAATTGGGAGTCACGTGGTTTTGCAACTAGTTTCTACATGTTCCATTACATATATATGAGGTGTTCGTGCCACTTGCGGTGCCGTTTGAGTGTCTTGGTGTTGCCCGCCCCCCATGTGACGTGTTTCAAGCCCAAGTGTGCCTATTTGTGAATTCGTGTTTGGGTTCTATCCTCAAACTGGGAGTCCTAAGGATGCTTAAACAGTTGCTATGTATTACATAGGATGCACATGAGGTGTTGATTCCACTCCCAATGCCGTTTGGGTGCCCCTAAGGATGCACTCCCCTCACAACACATTTTCAAGCCTAAGTGTGAATGTTTTCAAATACGTGTTAGGGTCCTATCCGCCAACCATGAGTCCGACAGCTGCATGGCCAATTTCTATGTGTTACACTAGACATGCAGGAGGTGTTCGTTCCACTCATGGTGTCATTTGGGTGCCACTGAGAGTGCCTGCCTCCATCGAGATACGTTTTTAATCCTATGTGTGTTTGTTTTTGGATTCGTATCCTATCCTCAAATCGAGAGTCCCGTAACTACACACCTAGTTGCTATGTGTTCCATTGGACACACACGAGGTGTTCGTGCCACTATTAGTTCCATTTGAGTGCTGATGGGTTTCCCTTCCCCACGCGACATGTTTTTATGCCTAAGGTGCCTATTTTTGAACACTTATTTTGGTCTTGTCCTCAAACTCGAAGTCCCAAGGCTTCGTAGCTAATTTCTATGTATTATGTTGGATGCACACGAGGTATTTATGTCAATCACAGTGCTGTTTGGGTGCCACTAGGGGTGTTGGTCCCTACACGGCACGTCTTCAAGCCTAAGTGTGCCTATTTTTGATTTCATGTTTGGGTCGTATCCTCAAACTAGTAGTCCCGTAGCTGAGCGACCAGTTTCTACGTGTGATGTTGGATGTGAAAGAGGTGTTCTGGCCATTCGTGGTGTCGTTTGAGTGCCACTGGGTGTGCCGCATCCTCCGTGGTAAATTTTTAAGCCTTAGTATGCCTGTTTTCAAACTCGTGTTTAGGTACTATCCTCAAATAGGGAGTCCCGTAACTGTGTAGATAGTTTCTACACGTTATGTTGGATGCTTATGAGGTGTTAATTCCACTCGTGGTGCAGTTTGGATGTCATTGGGGATCCTGCCCCCCGCGGCACGTTTTCAAGCCCAAGTGTGCCTATTTTTGTATTCGTGTTTGGCTTTATCCTCAAACTGAGAGTCCCACAGCTATGCGGCTGATTACTACATGTTACGATGGACGCGCATGAGGTGTTAGTGCCACTCACAGTGCCATTAGGGTGCTGCTAGGGTGCCCACCCCTTGCGACATGTTTTAAAGCCTAAGTATTCTTGTTTTTGAATTCGTGTTTGGGTTCTATCCCAAACCAGGAGTCCAACAACTATGCGGATGATTGTGACTTATTATGTTGGATGCGTAGAAGGTGTTCCGGCCACTTTCTGCATTGTTTTGATTCCTTTAAGGGTGCCCACTACACTCATTACCCATTTTCAGACGTATGTGTACCTTTTTTTGAATTCGTATTTGGGTCCTATCCTTAAAATAAGAGTCCCATGGACGTGAGGTCGATTTTTACATGTTATGTTGGAAAGGCACGAGGTGTTCGTGCCACTCGAAGTGCCATTTGGGTGCCGCTGCGAGTGCCATCCCCACACGTGGCACGTTTTCATGCCTAAGTGTGTCTATTTTTAAATTCGTGTCCTATCCTCAAATCGAAACTCCTAAGGCTACCTAGACGGTTGATACGTGTTCCATTGGAAACACACGTGGTGTTCTTGCCACTCGCGGGGTCTTTAAGTTCCACTAGGGTTGTATGCCCCAAGGGGACATGTTTCAAGCCTAAGTGTGAATGATCTCGAATTCATGTCTGGGTCCTATCAACAAACTTGGAGTCCCAAGGTTCGGCGATCAATTGATATGTATTATGTTCGATGCATATGAGGTGTTCATACCACTCCCAGTGCCATATCGGTGCCCCTGATGATGCCCACCTCCCGCGAGACATTTTCAAGCCTAAGTGTGCTTATTTTCAAATTCGTGTTAGGGTCCAATCCTCCTATGATGAGTCCCACGGCTACGCGACTAGTTGCTAAGTGGTACGCTACACATGTACGAGGTGTTCAAGCCACTCGCGATGCCATTTAGGTGTCGCTGGTAGTGCCCACCTCCATCATGACACATTTTCAAGACTAAGTGTGTTTGTTTTTGAATTCTTGTCCTATCCTAGAATCAAGAGTCCCGTGGATACGCACCCAATTGCTATGTTTTTTGTTGGATGCACACAAGGTGTTCGTGCCACTCGCATGTTTCTCGTTTGAGTACTGCTGCGGTTTGAGTCCCCACCCCCACACAACATGATTTTAAGCCTAAGTGTGCCTATTTTCGAACTCGTGTTAGGATCCTATCCTCAAACTAGGAGTCCCAGGGCTTCATGGCCGGTTGATATTTATTACATTTGATGCTCACAAGCTATTTATGTCACTCTCACTGTTGTTTGGGTGCCTAAGGGGGTGCTGGGCCCTGCGAGGCACGTCTTCAAGCCTAAGTGTGCCTATTTTTGAATGCAAGACGTGATTTATCATTTCTGATTCATCATTTCCATTATCTTTAAACTAGAAGTCTCGCCGCTGCGCGACCGGTTGCTATGTGTTCGTTGGATGCAAATGGGGTGTTTGAACCACTCATGGTGTCGTAGGGTGTGCCCATCCCCCGCGACATGTTTTCAAACCTTAGTGCGCCTACTTCAAATTCATGTTTGGGTCCTATCTTTAAATCAAGAGTTTCACGACAGTGTGGACAACTTTTACGTGCTACGTTTGATGTGTATGAGGTGTTCGGGCCACTCGTGGTGTAGTCTGGGTGTCGTTGGGGATACTGCCCCACGCGGCACATTTTCAAGCCCAAGTGTGGCTGTATTTTGTATTCATGTTTGTCTCTATCCTCAAACTAAGAGACCCATAGCTATGTAAAGTTTTTACGTGCTATGCTTGATGCAAACGAAGTGTTCGTGCCATTCGCGGTGCCACTAGGGTGCCACTGACGGTGCTCGCACCCTGTGAGACGTTTTAAAGCCTAAGAGTTCCTATTTTTGAATTCGTGTTTGGGTCCTATCCATAACCGGGGGTCCAACAGCTACAAAGACGATTCCTACTTATTATGTTGGATTCGTACGAGGATTTCGTGCCACTTGCTACGTCATTTGGGTGCCTCTGAGGGTACACACCACATCCTGTGGCACGCTTTCAAGCCTATGTGTGCCTATTTTTAAATTCGTGTTTGGGTCCTATCTTCAAATTAGGAGTCCCATGGATGTGAGTCCATTGATACATGTTATGTTGGACATGTATGATGTGTTCGTTCCACTTTCAGTGCCATTTGGGTGCCACTGGGAGTGCTCGCCCCACACGCCATGCATTTTAATGCCTAAATGTGTTTATTTTTGAATTGTTCTCCTATCCTCAAATCGGGAGTCCCACGACTATGTAGCCGATTTCCAGGTGTTCCGTTGGATTCATATGAGGTGTCTGTGCCACTCGCGGTGCTGTTTGAGTGCCTCTTGTATTGCCAACCCCACTTGATATGTTTCAAACCTAAGGGTGCCTATTTTCAATTCGTGTTTAGGTACTATCCTCAAAATGGGAGTCTCAAGGCTGCGCGACAGGTTGTTATGTATTACGTTGGATGCATACGAGGTGTTCATGCCATTCCCAATTCCATTTGGGTGCCCCTCAAGATACTAGACCTTCGCGACACATTTTTAAGCCTAAGTTTGCCTATTTTCATATTCGTGTTAAGGTCCAATACTCCAACCATGAGTCCTGCGGCTGCGCATTTAATAGCTACGTGCTACACTAGAGTTGCACGAGGTGTTCCTACCTTTTGTATTTCCGTTTGGGTTCCACTAGGAGTGCCCATCTCCATGGCGGCACGTTTTCAAGCCTACGTGTGTTTGTTTTTGAATTCGTGTCCTATACTCAAATTGAGAGTCTCGTGGCTATGTAGCCAGCTGCTATGTGTTCGGTTGGACGCACACGAGGTGTTTGTGCCACTCGCGGTGCTATTTACGTGCCGCTGGGGTTTCTCTCCCCCACGCGACATGTTTTCAAGCCAAAGTGTGCCTATTTTCAAACTCTTGTTTGGGTCCTGTCCTCAAACCCGGAGTCCTAAGGCTTTGCTACCGGTTGCTCTGTATTTTACTAGATGCGTACGAGCTATTTGTGCCACTCGCAGTGCCATATGGGTGACACTGGGGGTAATGGGATTTGCTGGGCATCTCCTCAAACCTAGATGTGCCTATTTTTAATTCATGTTTGGGTCCTATCCTTAAACTGAAAGTCCCATAGCTGGGTGGCCAGTTGTTATGTGTTGTGTTGGATGCGCATGAGGTGTTCGAGCCACTCGTGGTGCGGTTTGAGTGCCGTTGGTTGTGCCCATCCCCCGCGGCATGTTTTCAAGCTTTAGTGTGCTTGTTTTTTATCTTATATTTGGGTTCTATCCCAAAACTCAGAGTCTCAAGGTTTTGCGAACAATTGCTATGTATTATGTTGGATGAGCACAAGATATTTATGTCACTCGTAGTGCCGTTTGGGTGCCACTAGGGGTGTTGGTCCCCATAGGCACGTCTCCAAGCCTAAGTGTTCCTATTTTCGAATTCATGTTTAGGTCCTATCCTCAAACCGAAATTCACGTAGATAAGTAGCCAATTGCTATATGTTACGTTGGATGCACACGAGGTGTTAGAGACACACGTAGTACTGTTTATGTGCCACTGAGTTTGCCCATCCCCCAAGACACATTTTCAAGCCTTAGTGTGCCTATTTTCAAACTCATTTTTGGGTCATATCCTCAAACTCGGAGTCCCACGACTACGCGAAAAATTTCTACATGTTACATTGGACACGTATGAGGTGTTCTTTCCAATCACGATGCATTTTGGGTGCCGTTGGTGATCCCGCCCCCGTGACACATTATCAAGACTAAGTGTGCCTATTTTTATATTCGTGTTTGGATCTATCCTCAAACTGAGAGTCCCGAGGCTATGCGGCCGATTGCTACGTGTTACTCTGGATGCGTACGAGGTGTTCATTCCACTTGCGACGCCATTGGGGTGCCACTGTGGGTGCCCGACCCCCGACACGATTTTAAGCCAAAGTGTGCCTATTTTTAAATTCATGTTTGGGTCCTATCCTTAAAACTAAAACCCCAAGGCTTCGCGACCAATTTCTATGTACTACGTTGGATGAGTACGAGATATTTGTGCCACCCATAGTGTCGTTTGGGTGCCACTTAGGGGTGCTGGGTCCCGCGTGGCACGTCTTGAAGACTTATTGTGCATATTTTCGAATTCATTTTTGGGTCCTATCCTCAAGCCAGAAGTCCCTCATCTAGGAGGCCGGTTTCAATGCGTTATGTTGCATGCACACGAGGTGTTCGAGCCACTCGTTGTGCGGTTTGAATTCCGTTGGGTGTTCCCATCACCCACGGCACATTTTCAAGCATTAGTGTGCCTATTTTTGAACTCTTGTTTGGGTCTTACCCTCAAACCTAAAGTCCCAAGGCTTCGGGGCTGATTGCTTTGTATTACGTTGGATGTGCACGAGCTATTTGTGTCACTCACAATGCAGTTTGGGTGGCACTTAGGTGCGGGACCTCACGTGGCATGTCTTCAAGCCTAATTGTTCCCATTTTCTAATTCATGTTTGGGTCCTATCCTCAAACCAAAGGTCATGTAGCTACGTGGATGATTTGTACATGTTATGTTGGATGTTCACGAGGTGTTCGATCCACTCGTGGTGATGTTTGCGTACCACTGGTGTGCCCATCCCTCGCATCACGTTTTCAAGTATTAGTGTGCCTATTTTTGAACTTGTGTTGGGGTCCTATTCTCAAATCGGGGGTCCTTCAACTGTGCGAATGATTGCTACATGTTACATTGGACACGTATAAGGTGTTCAAGCCACTCACGATGCAGTTTGGGTGCCGTTGGGGATCCTGCCCTGTGCCACATTTTTAAAGCCTAAGTGTGACAGTTTTCATATTCGTGTTTGGATCTATCCTCGTACTGAGAGTCCCACGGCTATGCAGTTGGTTTCTATGTGTTACACGAGTTGTTTGTGCCACTCACAGTGCCATTGTGGTGCCCCTGAGGGTATCCTCCCCCCGCGATGTGTTTATAAGCTTAAGTGTGTCTATTTTTGAATTATTGTGTGGGTCCTACCTAAAATCGGGAGTCCTGGGACTGCGCTGCCATTTGCTATGTGTTGTGTTGGATGCGTATGAGAAGTTTATGCCACTCGGGGTGCCGTTTGTGTGTCACCGGAGGTACCTATCCCCCCGCGGTACATTTTTAATCCTAAGTGTGTCTATTTTTGAATTCATGTTTAGATCCTATCCTAAAATCGGGAGTCCTACAGCTATGCAGACGATTGATACGTGTTACATTGGACACGTACGAGCTATTCATGCCACTTGGGGTTTCATTTGGGTGCTGCTGCGGGTGACCGCCACCCTCGCGACACGTTTTCAAGCCTAAGTGTGCCTATTTTCGAATCCGCATCCTATCCTCAATTCGAGAGTCATGTGGTTGTGTGGGTGGTTTCTACGTGTTACTTTAAATGCACATAAGTTGTTCATGACACTCATGGTTCCATTTGGGTGTCGCTGGGGGTGTTCGCCCCCCGTGACACGTTTTCAAGCCCAAGTGTGCCTATTTTCAAATTCGCGTTTGGGTCCTATACTCAAATCGGGAGTCCCATGTTTGTGAGGATAATTTTTACGTCTTACGTTAGATGTGCATAATGTGTTGGTTCCTCTCGCGATGCCATTTGGGTGCTGTTGGGGGTGCCCGCCCCCGCGATACGTTTTGAAGCCTAAATGTGCCATTTTTTGAATTCATGTTTGGGACTATCCTTAAATCGAGAGTCCTATTATTGTGAGACCAATTGATATCTGTTATATTGGACACACACGAGGTGTTTTTTCCACTAACGGTGCTATTTAGGTTACGTTGGGGCTACCCTCCCCGTCCGCAACATGTTTTTAAGCCTAAGTGTGCCTGTTTTCGAATTCGTGTTTGGGTCCTATCCTCAAATTTGGAGTCCCACGGTTGCATGACTGGTTGCTGTTTATCACGTTGGATGCATACAAGGTGCTTATGTCACTTGTATTGCCATTTGGGTGCTTTTGGGGTGCTCGCCCCTCCCACGACACATCTTCAAGCCTTAGTGTGCAAAATTTTGAATTCATGTTTGGGTCCTATCTTCAAATCGAGAGTTCCGCATATACGGGGTCGCTAATCATGGGTTACGTTGGATGCACATGAGGTATTCATGCCACTCGTGTTGCTATTTTGGTGCCGCTGGGGTTGCCCCTCCCCCCCCCCCCCCCCCCAACTACACGTTTTTAAGCCTAAGTTTTCCTATTTTTTAATTCATGTTTGAGTCATATTCTAAAACTAGGAGTCTCACGGATACATGGCCAATTGCTACGTATTATGTTGGACGTTTAGATAGTGTTCGTGTCACTCCCTGTTCCATTTGGGTTCCCCTATGGGACCTCGCTACTTGCGACACATTTTCAAGCCTAAGTGCGTCTTTTTTTTAATTCGTGTTTGGGTCCTATCGGTAAACCAGGAGTCCCGCGACTGCATGATCAGTTGGTAACGACATGCACGAGGTGTTCGTGACACTCAGGGTGCATTTGGGTGCTGCTGGGAGTTCTCAAGCCAAAGTGTGCTAGATTTTGAATTTGTGTCCTATCCTAAAACCGGGAGTCACGCGGTTACGTGATCGGTTGCTATGTGTTCGTTGGATGCACATGAGGTGTTCGTGCCACTCATGGTGCTATTTAGGTGAAACTGGGGTACCCGCCCTCCCGAGGAATGTTTTCAAGCCTAAGTATGCCTATTTTCGAATTCGTGTTTGGGTACGATCCACAAATTGGTAGTCACATGGATGTTTGACCATTTGTTATGTATTACGTTAGATGCGCACAAGGGTTCATGTCACTCGTAATGTCGTTTGGGTATCGGTGCTGTCCCCCTGGGGCACGTCTTCAAGCCTATATGTGTCTATTTTTGAATTAATGTTTGGGTCCTATATTCAAACCAAGAGCCCCGTGTCTTTGATGCCTATTGCTACGTGTTATGTTAGATGTGCACGATGTGTAAGTGCTACTAGTGTTGCCTTTCGGGCTACCCGCGCCCCGTGGCATGTTTTCAAGCCTAAGTGTGCCCATTTTCAAATTTGTGTTTGGGTCCTACACATAATTCGAGAGTCCCATGGCTACGCGGATGATTGCAACGTGTTACATTGAATGCACACGAAGTGTTTGTGCCACTCGCGATGCCATTTGGATGCCACTGTTGTTACTCATGACGTCTCTGGCACGTTTTCAAGCCTAAGTGGGCATGTTTTTGAAATCGTGTTTGGGTCCTATCCTAAAAATGGGACCCCCACAGTTATGTGGTCAGTTGGTACGTATTAAATTGTATGTGCACGAGGAGTTCGTTCCACTCCTAATTCCGTTTAGGTTCCACTAGTGGTGCGTTCCCCCTGCAGCACACTTTCAAGCCTAAGTGTTCCTATTTTTTTATTCGTGTTTGGGTTCTATCCTAAAACCGAGAGTCCCGTGGCTGTGCGGACAATTTCTATATGTTATTTTGGGTGAGCATGAGGTGCTCATGACACTCGTGCTGCCATTTGAGTGCTGTTGGAGGTTCCCACCCCATCGACATTTTTTTCAAGACTAAGTGTGACTATTTTCGAATTCGTGTTTGGATCCTATCCTCAAACCCGGAGTCCCATCCCTGCATGACCACTTTCTATGTATTACGTTGGATGCGTGGGAGATGTTCATTCCACTCTTGGTACCATTTATGTGTCTCTTGGGTCTCCTCCCGCGACACATACTCAAGCCTAAGTGTTCTTATTTTTGAATTTGTGTTTGGGTCCTACCCGTAAATCAGGATTCCCAAGACCGCGCTGTCGATTGCTAAGTGTTACATTGGATGCTCACGAGGAGTTTGTTCTAGTCGCTGTACCATTTGTGTGTCGCTGGAGGTGCCCAACCCCACGGCTTCACAGTCAGTTGTTATGTTACAGTTAGCCGTGCACAAGGTGTTTGTGTCACTCGTAGTACCATTTGGTGCCACTGCGGGTGCTCGCCCCCCGACGACATGTCTTTAAGCCTAAGTGTGCGTATTTTCGAATTAATGTTTGGGTCCTTTACTCAAAGTGAGAGTCCCTTGGTTGTGAGGTCGATTGCTAAATGTTATGTTAGACGCGCACGAGGTGTTCATTCCACTCGCGATGCTGTTTTGGTCCCGTTGGGGTTTCCCTCCCCCCGCATCATGTTTTCAAGCCTAAGAGTGCCTATTTTTGAATTTGTCTTTGGGTCCTATACTTAAACCGAGAGTCTTGTGGTTATGAAGAAGGTAGATACATCTTACATTGGACGTAAACGAGGTGTTCGTGCCACTCGCTTAGATGATTGGGTTTCGCTGCAGGTCCCCGCCACCCCCATGGCATGTTTTCAAGCCTAAGCGTGCCTATTTATGAATTTGTGTTTGAGTACTATCCTAAAACTAGGAGTCCTACCGATGCATGACTAATGGCTATGTATTACGTTGGACGTGCACGAGGTGTTCGTGCCACTCCCAGTGCTGTTTGGGTGCCCCTGGTTTTCTCGTTATCCATGACACATTTTCAAGGATTAGTGTATCTATTTTCGAATTCATATTTGGGTCTTATCCTAAAATTAGGAGTCCTACGATTGTGCGATCGAAGGTGTTCGTGCCACTCGCGGTGCCATTTGGGTGCCATTGGGAGTGCTCGCCCCCATCGCGACACGTTTTCAAGCCTCAGTGTGCCTATTTTTTAATTCATGTCCTATCCTCAAATCGAGAGTTCCACGGCTGCCCAATCAGTTGCTACGTGTTACGTTGGATGTGCACGAGGTGTTCTTGCCACTCACAGTGATGTTTGGGCGCCGCTGGTGTTGTCTCCCACTTGGCGACATGTTTTTAAGCCTAAGTGTGCCTGTTTTGAATTCGTGTTTCGTTCTTATTATCAAATCAAGAGTCCCACGGTTGCATGATCGGTTGTTGTGTCTTACTTTGGATGCACATAAGGTGTTTGTGTCACTCATACCCCCCGACACATGTTTTGAAGCCTATGTGTGCCAATTTTTGAATTCATGTTTGGATCCTATCTTCAAACTTGGAGTTTCACGTCTGTGGGGCCTATTGATATGTGTTGCGTTGGATGCGCACGAGGTGTTCGTGCCACTTGGGTTGCTGTTTGGGTGCCGCTGGGGTTGCCCTCCCCCAGGGCATGTTTTCAATCCTAGGTGTGCCTATTTTTGAATTCGTATTTGGTCTTATCCTCAAATCATGAGTCCCATGACTGCACGACCGGTTGTTATGTCTTACATTGGACACACACGAGGTGTTTGTGTCACTCACAGTGCTATTTGGGTGCCACTGGGGGTGACTGCCTCCCCGCGGCATCTTTTCAAGCCTAAGTGTGCCTATTTTCTATTCGTGTTTGGGTCTTATACATAAAATGAGAGTCCTAATGTTACGCAGTTGGTTTCTACGTGTTACATCTAACGTACAATAGGTGTTTGTCCACTCGCAGTGCCGTTTGGGTGTCGCTGCATGTGCCCGCCACTCTACGGCACATTTTAAAGCCTAAGTGGACATGTTTTTGAATTCAGGTTGTGTCCTATTCTTAAATGGGAGTCCCATGGCTGAGGCCAGTTGCTAAGTATAACGTTGGACGTGCACCAGGTGTTCGTGCCACTTGCGGTGCTGCTAGGTTGCCCCCCCTCCCCCCCCCCCCCCCCCCCGCGACATATTTCAAGCATAAGTACACCTATTTTCAAATTTATATTTGGATCTATCCTCAAACAGGGAGGCCCGTGGATACACGATTGGTGGATACATGTTACGTTGAACTCGTACGAGGTGTTCGTGCTACTCGTGGTGCCATTTGGGTTGGGCTGGGGTTGTTTACCTCCCCCCGCGACATGTTTTTAAGCCTAAGTGTGCTTGTTTTGAATTCGTGTTTGGTCCTATCCCCAAACCCGGAGTCACACAGCTGTGCGTCTAGTTCCTATGTATTACGTTTGATGCGCACGAGTTATTTGTGTCACTTGATATTTATTCAAGCCTAATGTGCCTATTTTCAAGTTCATGTTTGGGTGGCATTCTCAAACCGGGAGTCCTGTAGTTGTGCGACTTATTTCTACATGTTACGTTGGATGTAGAAAAGGTATTCATTTCACTTGTGGTGCCGTTTGAGTGCCGCCTCTAAGGGTTCCCTCACCCCGCGAAACATTTTCAAGCCTTAGTGTGCCTGTTTTTGAATTCGTGTTTGGGTCATATCCTGAAACTGGGAGTCCCACAACTGCACGAATGGTTGTGACATGTTACATTGGATGCGTATGAGGTGTTTGTACCACTCGTGGTGCCATTGGGTTGCCGCTGGGGGTGCCCACCCCCCACCCGCGACACATTTTAAAGCTTAAGTAGGTCTGTTTTCAAATTCGTATTTGTACTCTATACTTAAATCGGGAGTCCCGCGGCTACGAGGATGATTTCTACATGTTACATTGGATGCACATGAGGTGTTCGTGCCAATCGTGGTGCCATTTGGGCACCGTTGTTGGTGGTCATCACCCCTGAGGCACGTTTTCAATCCTAAGTGTGCCTATTTTCGAATTCATGTTTGGGTCCTATCTTCAAACAAGGAGTCCCACGGCTATGCGGTCGGTTGCGATGTATTATGTTAGATGTGTACAAGGTGTTCTTTCCACTCCACATACCAATTGGGTGCCCCAGGGATGCCCACCCCCGTGGCACATTTTCAAGACTAAGTGTGCTTATTTTTGAATTCAAGTTTGGGTTATATACTCAAGCTAGGAGTCACATGGTTGATTTATTGATTTCTACGTGTTATGTTAGACATGAATTAGGTACTCTTTCCACTCATGGTGCCGTTTGCATGCCACTGGAGGTTCCCGCTCATGCGACACGTTTTCAAGCCTAAGTGTTCCTGTTTTTTAATTCGCATTTGGCTGATATCCTCAAATTAGGACTCCCGCCTCTATCTGGCCAGTTGCTACATATTACATTAGATACGTACGAGATGTTTGTGCCACTCGCGGTGTCATTCTGGTGCCGTTGGAGTGCCCTCCACCCCACAACACATTTTTAAGCTTAAGTGTGCCTGTTTTCGAATTCGTGTTTGGTAACTACCCTAAATCGGGAGTCTTAGGACTACACTTTCCATTTTTGCGTGTTAAATTGGATGCGTACGAGGAGTTTGTTCCACTCCCGATGTCATTTGTATGTCACTGGATGTGCCCCTCCCCACGGCTGCGCGATCGGTTGCTATGTATTATGTTGGATTTGCACAAGGTGTTTATGTCACTCAGAGTACCATTTGGGTACCACTAGGTGTGATTGCCCCTAGCGACATGTCTTCAAGCCTTAGTGGGTCCTATCCTAAAATCGGGAGTCTCGCAGCTGTGCGGCCGATTTCTACATGATATGTTGGATGCGCACGAGGTGTTTGTGCAACTCGTCGTGCTGTTTGGGTGTCGCTGAGGTTGCCCCCCTCGAACGTGTTTTCAAGCCTAAGTGTGCCTCTTTTTGAATTTTTGTTTGGGTTCTATCTTCAAACTGAGACTGCCACGACTGCGCAACCAATTGCTATGTATTACTTTGGACGAGCATGAGGTGTTTGTGTCACTTGCAGTGCTGTTTGGGTGACAATTGGGGTGCCCCCCACTGTAATACGTTTTCAAGCCTTGGTGCGACTAGTTTTTAATTCTTCTTTGGGTCCTATACTTAGACTGGGAGTCAAGCGGCTTTGCGGAGGGTTGCAACGTCTTACTTTTAATGCACATGAGGTATTCGTCCACTCGCGGTGCCGTTTGGGTGTCGCTGCATGGGCCCTCCACCCCACGCCACGTTTTCAAGCCTAAGTGGGCATGTTTTCGAATGATTGTTTGGGTCCTAATCTCAAATGGGAGTTCCACAACTGCAGTTGGTTGCTAAGTATGGCGTTAGACGCGCACCAGGTGTTCGTACGACTTGCGGTGCTGCTAGGTCCCCCCCCGGCGACATGTTTCAAGCCTAAGTACGCCAATTTTCAAATTCGTATTTGGGTCTATCCTCTAATCGGGAGGCTCATGTCTACACGGCCAGTTGTTATGTGTTACGTTGGACTCACACGAGGTGTTCGTAGCACTTGTGGTGCCATTTGGGTTGCGCTGGGTTTGTTTCCCCTCCCCACCCTGTAACATGTTTTCAAGCCTAAGTGTGCCTATTTCAAATTCATGTTTAGGTACCATCCTCAATCTTGGAGTCCAACGGATGCATGGATGGTTCCTATGAATTACGTTGGATGCGCAAGAGTTGTTTGTTTCACTCAAAGTACCGTTTGGGTGAGACTGGGGGTGCTCACCCCCCGCGGAACTTCTTCAATCCTAATTTGCCTATTTTTTGAGTTCATGTTTGGGTCCTATTCTCAAACCAAGAGTTATGCGGTTGTACGACCGATTTCTACATGTTACGTTGGATGCACATAACATGTTTGTGCCACTTACGGTGTTGTTTGAGTGCTGGGGGGCCCGCCCCCCCGGAACGTTTTTAAGCCTTAGTGTGCCTGTTTTCGAATTAGTGTTTGGGTCCTATCCTGAAACTGGGAGTCATGCAACTGCGCGGATGGTTGTTTCATGTTACATTGAATGCGCATGAAATTTTCGTGCCATTCGCGATTTCGCTAGGGTGTTTGTGCCCCACCCCCCAACCGCGACACATTTTAAAGCCTAATTGTGCCTATTTTCAAATTCGTGTTTGGGTCCTACCCTCAAATCGGGAGTATTATGATTGCGCAGTTAGTTTCTACGTGTTACATTGGATGCGCATGAGGATTTTGTGCCACTCGCGATATCAGATATGTGTAGCTGGATGTGCCCCCCATGGCTGCGTGATCAGTTGCTATGTATTATTCTGGACGTGCACAGGGTGTTTATGTCACTCGTAGTGCTGTTTGGGTACCACTGGGGGTGTATTTAAGCCTAAGTGGATATTATCCTCAAATTGGGAGTCCCGCATCTGTGCGGCCGATTGCTACGTGTTATGTTGAATGTGAACGAGGTGTTCCTGCGACTCTCCGTGCTCTTTGGGTGACGCTGAGGTTGCCCCCCAACATGTTTCAAGCCTAAGTGAGCCTCTTTTTGAATTCGTATTTTGGTCCGATCCTCAAACCGAGAGTGCCATGACTGTGCGGCCGATTGCTATGTACTACTTTGGACACGCATGAGGTGTTTGTGTCACTCGCATTGCCGTTTGGGTGACACTGGGGGTGTCCCCCCAACTGCGACACGTTTTCAAGCGTATTTGTACCTATTTTCAATTCGTGTTTGGGTTCTATACTTAAACCAAGAGTAAATAGGTTACACGGATGGTTGCAACGTCTTATGTTGGATGCACATGAGGTGTTCGTCCCACTCGCGCTTCCATTTGGGTTCCGCTATAAGTGCTCGCCACCCCCGCGACAAATTTGTGTTGGCATCTATCCTAAAACTAAGAGGCTTACGGCTACGCGACTGAATTCTACATCTTACATTGAATGCGCAAGAAGTTTTCATGCCACTCGCATTACCGTTGTGGGTGTCGCTGGGGTGCCCACACCCCCATGGAACGTTTTGAAGCCTAAGTGTGCTTGTTTTTGAATTCGTGTTTGGGTTCTATCCTTCAATCAGGAGTCCCATGGCTATGCAGATGATTGATATGTGTTACATTGGATGCACACGAGGTGTTCATTCCACTCACGGTGCCTTTTGGGTGCCGCTGCGGGGGCTCGCCACCCCCGCGACACGTTTTTGAGCCTAAGTGTGCCTATTTTCAAATTCGTGTCCTATTCTCAAACTGGGAGCTACGCAACTATGCGACCTATTTCTATGGGTTATATTGGATGCATGAGAAGTGTTTGTACCACTCATGGGGCCAATTAGATTCCACAAGGGGGTGACTGCTCCTATGACACATTTTAAACCCCAAGTGTGTCTATTTTCGAATTTTTGTTTGATTATATCCTCAAATCAGGAGTCCCAAGGATGCGCGACCAGTTGCTACGTGTTACGCTGGATGCGTAAGAGGGGTTCTTTCCACTCGTGATGCCATTTGGGAGCCACTTGGGATGCCCGCCCCCCGCGGTACATTTTCAAGCCTGTGTGCATGTTTTCGAATTCATGTTGGGTTCCTACCCTTATGCAGGGACTCCCATGGCTACGTGGACAATAACTACGTTATACGTTTGACACACATGAGGTTTTCATTCGACTCGTCGTGTCGTTTGGGTTCTTCCCACCCCCAACACATTTTCAAGCCCAAGTGCCCCTATTTTCAAATTCGTGTTTGGGTCCTATCCTCAAATCGAGAGTCTCGAGGCTATGTGGATGGTTGCTATGCGTTACGCTGGATGCACACGAGGAGTTTATTAATCTCGCGGTCCCATTAGGGATGCCCGCAGCCCCCGACGACACATTATAAGGACTAAGTGCGTCTATTTTCGAATTCATGTTTGGGTCCTTTGCTTAAACCGAGAGTCCAACGATTCTGCAGATGGTTACTACGTGTTATGTCTAACACGTATGAGGTGTTCATGATACTCCTGTTACCATTTGGGTGCCGATGCGGTTCCCTCTACGGCACGTTTTCAAGCCTAGTGTGCCTATTTTTTAATACATTTTTGGGTCTTATCCTCAAATCGAGAGTCCCGCCACTACGCAATCGGTTGCTACATGTAATTTTGACGCGTACGAGGTGTTCGTGTCACTCACAATGCAGTTTAGATGCTACTGGGTGGTGCCCTCCCACCCGTGACGCATTTTCAAAACTAAGTCTGCCAATTTTCGAATCGTGTTTGGGTCCTATCCTCAAACCGAGAGTCTCGGGGCTGTGTATCCGGATGCTATGTGTTATGTTATACGTGCATGAGGATTTCATTCAATTGGCGGTGCCATTTGGGTGCCTTTAGGGTGCTCGTCCCCCCGCGACACGATTTTCAAGCCTAAGTGTGCATATTTTCGAATTCGTGTTTGTGTCTTATTCTCAAACTAGGAGTCCTACGGCTACCCGGGTGTTAGCTACATATTACGATGGATGCATACAAGGTGTTTGTGCCACTAGCGTTGCCGTTTAGGTGCCACTGACGGTACTCGCCACCCCCGTGACACATTTTTAAGACTAAGTGTGTTTGTTTGGTGTTCCTGACACTTGCATTGCCATTTGTGTGCTACTTAGGATGACCTCCCCCTCGACAGGTTTTCAAGCCCAAGTGTGCCTATTTTTGAATTTGTGTTTGGGTCCTATCCTTATATCGGGAGTCTCTCAGCTATGTGGATGGTTTCTACGTGTTATGTTGGACGTGCATATGGTGTTCGTGCCACTCGCGGAGCTGTTTGGGTGTTGCTGCAGGTACACGCCACCCCGCGACATGTTTTCAACCATAAATAAGCCTATTTTTAAATTCATGTTCGGGTCCTATCCTCATACCAATACTCCCATGATACACAACTGGTTGCTACATATTATGTTGGAGGACACGAGGTGTTTGTGTCACTCCTAGTGCCATCAGCATGCCCCTGGGGGTACCCGGCCCCTGTAACACATTTTTAATTCTAAGTGTGACGATTTTGAATTCCTAATTAGGTCCTATCCTCAAATCGAGAGTCCCATGGCTACACGGCTAGTTGTTACGTGTTGTGTTGGATGCACACGAGGTGTTTGTGCCGCTCGTGGTGCCGCGTGAGTGCTGTTAGGGGTGCCCACCACCCGTGGTACATTTTCAAGCTTAAGTGTGACTATTTTCAAATTCGTGTTTAGGTCTTATCCTTAAACTGAGGGTCTAACAGCTGCACGATTGGTTGCTAAATGTCATGTTGGATGCGTACGAGGTGTTTGTTCAACTCGCGGTGCCGTTTGGGTTCCGCTGGGGGTTACCCTCCCACTAGCGGCACGTTTTCAAGCCTAAGTGTGCCTATTTTTGAATTCGTGTTTGGGTCCAATCCTCAAATCGAGAGTCCGAAGGTTGTGCGACTAGTTTCTATGTGTTACATTGGATGAACATGAGGATTTCGTTCCACTCACGGGGTCGTTTGGGTGCCATTGGGGGTTTCCTCCTGCATGGCACGTTTTAAAGCCTAAGTGTGTTTATTTTTGAATTCGTGTTTGGGTGCTATCATCGGACTAGGAGTCTTGCGGCTATGCAGATGGTTGCTAGGTGTTATGTTGGACGCGCATGAGATGTTCGTGCTACTCGCGGTGCCGTTTGGGTGTTGCTATAGGTGCTCGCCACCCCCACTGCACGTTATCAAGCCTCAGTTTGACTATTTTCTAATTCGTGTCCTATCCCAAAATTGAAAATACTGTGGCTGTGCGGGTGATTGCTACGTGTTACATTAGATGCATATGAGGTGTTCGTGACACTCACGGAGCCATTTGGGTGTCGTTGGGATGAGTCGCCCCCGACACATTTTCAAGCCTAAGTGTTCCTGTGTTTTGAATTCGTGTTTGGTTCCTATCCTTAAACCAAGAGTCCCACAGCTATGAATACGGTTTCTATGTATTACATTGGATGCGCACGAGGTGTTAATTCCACTCACGGTGTCGTTCCCCACGACATGTTTTCAAGCGTAAGTGAGCTTATTTTTGAATTCATGTCCGGGTTCTATCCTCAAATCAGGAATTCCACGGTTATGCGACCAGTTTCTAGGTATTACGTTGGACGGGCATGAGGTGTTCGGGACATTCCCCGTGCCATTTGGGTGCCCCTGGGGAGCCCTCCCCCCGTGACACGTTTTCAAGAAAAGGTGTTCCTGTTGTGGAATTCGTGTTTGGGCCCTATCTTCAAATCGAGAGTTTCGTCGTATTATGTTGGATGCAGACGATGCGTTTTTGCAACTCATGATGCCGTTTAAGTGTTGCTGGGAGTGCCCACCACCACAACTCATTTTCAATCCTAAGTGTGCTTCTTTTTGAATTTGTGTTTGGGTATTGTGCCCAAACCAAGAGTCCCTCCGCTGTGTAGCCTGTTGCTACATATTACGTTGGACGCGTACGAGGTGTTTATGACACTTGCATTGCCATTTGAGTTCCACTACGGGTGCCTGCCCACCCGCAACACGTTTTCAAGCCTATCTTTGTCTATTTTCAAATTCATTTTTGGGTCCTATCCCCAAACTGAGAGTCTCAGAGCCGCATGGTGAGTTGCTACGTGTTACGTTGGACGAGCATGAGGAGTTCATTCCACTCACAGTACTTGATAAGCACCCAAAAGTGTTACATTCATATCCTAAATAGACGCATTTTAATTGCTAATTCTCGGTAAAATTGGACTTATATTGGTATTTGTTTGTTTTTAGGTCAATAAGCAGTTGTGGTATCTAACAAGCTTAATTCGAGGCAATTTCTACAAATAAGTGGTCAAGTACATCAAATGTGGCAGAGATTTGGTTAACATAGGTTAAACCCAAGTCCCGTAGCCTAAACCTGTCCAAAAACCTAAGCCTAAATCGAGCCTAAGTCACCACCTTAGCCTTTTGTGTGTTTCGTTTGTGCCTTTATTATTTAGTTTTTGTTTTAGATTTTTATTTGTGTCATAGATAATTTTTAGAGTTTATTTTATATTTTATTTTGAGTCCTGTATATTTTTAAAATTTACTTTATATTTTATTTGTGTGCAATAGTTGTATATATTTGGATCCGTTATGGTGCGTCTAGTATTTTGATATATTTATGTAAATATAATAGGGATGTGAATTTTATTAGTTTTTTCTTTATTTTATTTTATTTTAATTGTTTTTAATGTTATCAGGGTAGTATTTTTATTATTCTTTTTATTATTATTGTTATTATTATTATTATTATTATTTTATTTTGAGTCTTTTTTTAATAGGTTAGAATTTTTTATTTTTTATTTTTTTAGTCTTTAGTTTTTAGTTTTTATTAATTTCGTTTGTTTTATTAATTAGGGAGTGTTATTTTAATTTATTTTAGTTAGGTACAATTAAACACACACACACTACTCATACACCCTCACACACTATAACACCCCTCATCCTATTAATCATCTTCTTTAACCCCCCCCCCCCTCTCTCTCTCTCTCTCCATTTTCAATAAACCCACTTACCCATTAACACCCTAACACACACAAACCAAAACCCATTTACCCTCTCCCCTCTCCCCTTGACAATCCCATTCCGATTTGAAAACCGGGAGCAAAATCCCAACAGCTCAACCTCCTACCCGAAATCTTTACCTGACCTCCTACTTAAAACCACAAAACTCCGGCCACGACCTGATTTCCACCTCCGGCGACCTGCCATGGCAACCCCAAACTTCGGCCATTAACCTGAGACCCAACTCGAAACTTCAAACCGCAAGCCCCCAGCTCACCATACTCGACCTCGATCCCGGTTGCTTACAACTCAAAACCGCTGCTACCTACTAAGATCTGAGTCCACAACCCGAAGCCCCTCTCCTATTCTAACCCTTATCACTCTCTCTTTCTAAACCAACCTTGAACCGATTTAAACCCAAACCCGAGAAGCCCATTTCAACAGACCCACAGTGCAAATCGATTTCTATGTCCTGCATAAAGACAAGTCCCCAAAGACAAAACCAAATAACAAAACCCACAAACCCATCTCAACGAGCTATCCACATCCAACACCATCAACTTACCCCTCATCTGTCATCTCGATTCTCACACTCTAAACCTCTATTTCCAATTCGAGATCCTTAACCCAATCTATCAAATAAAGTCAGATCCCAAAACAAATCCACCTACAAAACCGGAACCCACAAGCCCTTTTCTCAAAATAAAAGTCACATCTTAAAATTTTTCCCATTTTGCGAAAAACACTTTTACCCCTTTTTCCTAAATTACCCTCACCCCTAGACCCACTTGCATCTTATAAAAGAAGACTCTTCATTCAAGGAAAAACGGAACAATGTAAGAGAGGGAGAGTAGTGTAGTTTTTAGTTTTTTTTTATTCTGTTTTTATTTCTTCTTTTCTATTTTTTTATATAGTGACTTGAATGTGAGGTAGATTATATTTGTAAAATACAAATTGTGAGTTGAGTGACATTTTTTTGTAGTGTTGTCAAACTCATATTTGTGGGTTATTATTCATGTTAAGTTTGGGAAATAATATCAAATTCAAGGAGACTTGGTTTACTTATTTATTCTCACTCTATTTTATTTATCATGCCTCTTATTGTGTCGTTAGTACATTTTATATGTAATAATAGCAAAATGAGAGGCTAAATACCCCATTCAAGGGGTGAGATGAAATCCTTAATTTAATTATTTGTATTTTTTGTTTGTTTCTTATTAAGCCCCTTTGAGTATTAATATTAAAATTTTACAATTTATATTTACGCCTCGAGAGAGGGTGAATTATTTTCGAGAGAAAATAAAAAATTCAAATTATAATATTTATTTATTAATTAAACTAAAGATAGGAAATTTTTAAATGATATTATAGTTCAAATTTCTTACTCTATAAATGTAATATATGATCTTTTCAACTTACTTTTAATAAATTTTCCCTAGTGGGTGATTTATTAGAAAATGTTTAAATCTAATTTTTGTGAATATGTGAAATTTAAATATTAATCTTCTAAATGGACTATATGTAACTTTACATTTGCAGTGAGAGTTGTTTGTGAATTTATATATGTTTTGGGGTCTTTCAAACATACAACCAAAAATAAAAAAAATTTGTATTATCCACCATTAAAAGTCTAAGTGTGCCTATTTTTGAATTCGTGTTTGGGAATATCCTCAAACCGGGAGTCTCCCAATTGCCTGGCCGATTGCTACGTGTTAAATTGGATGTGCACAAGGTGTTCGTGCCACTTGTGGTGCCGTTTGACTGTTGCTGGGGGTGCCCGCCTCGCGGTACATCTTCAAGCCTAACTGTGCATGTTCTCGAATTCGTGTTCTAACCTAAAAGCAAGACTCTTTTGGTGGTGCGGGTGGTTTCTAGATGTTACGCTGGACACAAACAAGGTGTTATTGACACTCGCATAGCCATTTGGGTGTCGCTGGGGGTACCCGCCCCCTCGGCTCATTTTAAAGCCCAAGTGTGCCTATTTTCGAATTTGTGTTTGGGTCCTATCCTTAAACTAAGAGTCTTCCTACGGCACAGACGGTTGCTATGTGTTATATTGGATGCGTATGAGGTGTTTGTTCCACTCACGGAGCCGTTTTGGTTCCTTTGGCAGTGCCCGCCTCCCCGCGGGACATTTCAAGCCTATGTTTACCTTTTTTCGAATTCGCGTCCTATCCTCAAAACCATGATGTGGGCACATTTTAACTAACTGATTGAACCTCTCCCAACACTTATTAGAGAGATCATTATCTTTTTGCTTAAAAGTATGGATTTGAGCCCGAATAGAGTTAGTCCTATGTGAGGGAAAGAACTTTTGGAGAAAATAGCCTGCACGTCTCTCCACATAGCTATCGATTTTGGTGCTAATGACCAAAGCCATGTCTTGACCTTGTCCTTGAGTGAAAAGGGAAAATATTGAGATATAATATGTCTTCGGTGCAAGCTTGATAGTTAAATGTTTCACATGCCTCCTCTAACTCTAATGTTGAGATAAGGCTTCTTCGAGTCCATACTGTAAAATTGAAGAAGAATCTGAATGATCCCATTCCTAAAGTGGAATTGTCCCACATTATACGGGAATATAATGAATCTCGGAGTGATATTTCTCTCTTGGAATAGGCAATACGACATTTCTCCCTCTCCCCTTTCGAAACTAGTGTGATCCGGTATTGCACTCACACTAATAGAATCACTTTCCTTACCATAGTTCCTAGACTTATGACTCTCGGTGTGACTACTCGGTGTACTAGGTGGTACCCAGAAATTTGAAGTGTTATTGATAGAGGGAGTTAGTTTGACTATAGGATTGGGATTTGGATTAGGTTCAGTATTTTGCATTTAAGGCTTCGAGAAAACATTTTTATTTTTATTTTTCTATCCTTTTTTGGATATTTTGGATCTTTTGATTTTCTTAATTTATGATTTGTTTTTATTTTTAAGATTTAGAGTCAAATTCGACCTAACCTGGTGTATTTACTTATTCCCCGACTATGGCATCAAAAACTTGACACAATGCATAATATGTGTGCTATGTGGGTACCTATGGCTCAAGTGCAAGCCGGTTGCTTAAATAATACCCGGTAAGTTGGCGTCGGATCCTCACGGAGTATAACTATAAGCATTATGATGATGACAAGGTAGTCTTATAAAATCTAGGTATCGAATCTCAAGAGAAAAGAAAAGGTGATTTGATTTTTGAAAAAAATTCTAATTAACTAAGAAAACTTAACTAGGAGGTGCGATTTAATTTAAAAGAAAGCAAGAAACTAAAACTTTGATTTTGAAAACTATTTGGAAAAAGTGGAGTCGGAATCCAATCCCCCAGACCGCAGTTATTTTCGAGAAATACAAAATTCTTGATAAATATATCATTAATTAAAAGAAGAACATTAATTGAATCGAAGCACTAAATATATGAGAATATTACTCCTCACATTATTTAGTCGATAACTAAATTAATGTGAATGGTATGATTATTGATACATATATCGTATCGTCATGCACCTCGATTTCCTACTACAAATGGAGTTAAGAGACCTCCAATATTGGTCTCAACAAAAGTATGAAACCCTAATAATTACTATACGATTATGTCAACTTTTATATCTGACATCCACACCTAGGTTGGGTTTATGTTCCCCAATTCTCTAAAAATCTAGTCGGATATAATCATAATTTATACGCATAAATAGATTGGTTTGCATGGAGAAATTATGAATAAATAACAAGAAATATGCAGGAAATTAAAGTTACTAATGGTGAAGAATGTAAAGCATGAAATAAGAACCAATCTTGAATGAAATTCTGAAAATTTTATGATCTTCTATAGAATTTGTAGTGCAAAAATATGTAAAGTTTCTCCAAGAAGGTATTAATAATATGATGCCTTACAATGAATGATAACCATCAATAATGACTCCTAGTAGGTGTTTACAAATGATAAAAGTCATTTAAATAAGTCCCCACAAACTCAAACTCTTTTAGCTAAAAGATAGAGAAAATATAAAATTCTCGTCTTGGATCAGACCTATGCACCAGAGTGAACACATGAGATGAACTGGTTCGCCTAATCAAAAAGGTTCGGTCAGGATCTCTGCCTCAAGTTGTCTTATGTTATCGATTTTCTCTTAATTACACCTTTACCACTAGATTCTCTTCTCAACTTCAAATGCGCATAACTTCTTCACCCTAGATCGAATTGGGGTTTCGTTTCTTCGAGTGCACTCTTGACTTTTGGATCTTTAAATTTTTAGTTGGATCCTCCTTCGGGTTCCATTTGGAAAATTATAAAATTTCCCTTGACTTCCCTTTCTTTCGATTCTTTTACTATTTCATCTTTCCTCTTCCATCCACTTGAACAATTTACCTATAAACATGATAAAAATACACAAAATACAAAATACTCACTGAAAAGTGTTAGTAGCATAAATGTGAGATAAATTCGAGTTAAATGCACTATATTGGATCGTAAAAATATTAAAATTAGGATATAAGTAGGAAATATTTATGCCTAATTAGGTAGAATCTTCCATCACCTTTTCCTTGCAAAAATTTATTCTTTAAGCTTTATCTTAAGGTTAGTGACATGATTACTCTTCTCGATCAGAGTGTTCTTCATGAAGTTAGCCTTGTCATGAAGAATATCATTCTTCTTCAGCAAATGGTTGGCCTAGGTGTTCACCTCATGTATCTCCTGCATGGCTTGAAAAGAAAAAAGGAAAAAGGAAAGTTAGTATTTAGATATAATTGGGGATTTGCATAAAATAGAAATGAAAGATAACTTACCCAAAAAACTGATGGGGCCCTTCCTTATGAAGGCGCTCCAAAGTAAAACCTCCTAAATTCCTCATGTATTTGGGCAACATGGTGGCTTGATCCATCGTATAGCCGACTTCGGCATTCTCAAACGTCATGTCGTCGGTGGTGACGAGGTCTTTGCCCTTTATCAATCTTATCATCTAAGGGTGAGCCTTATACGATAATAGTGGTGGGGTAGTCTGTTGTTGTGGGGGAGATAACTAGTTGATGATTATTTACCCCAAAGGTAGTGGAGGGAAGAGCTTTATTAGTTTTTCTATTTTTGGCTTGTTTAATCTTCTTACCCTCTCTTTGTCCATCTCCCTCTATTTTTTCATGGGTTTCTTTCTCTCGTACGGAGATTACTGTTTTCTTCGTTCCTGTTGCATCTTCAGGATTGTTTTATCCTAGCTACTCTGCCTCTTTTAATTTTCGTGGACGACAATGAGGTCGACGATTTATTTTGGTTGAACAATCATCTCTTCAGGATTTTTAGGAATGGATGGGAAGAAAAAATCCCCTTCATCTCATTATTATTCCTCCTCTATATTTTCCCAAAGATGACCTGAGGTGCCAAATTATTCGTATAAGAAGAATGGGTCAAAGCCATCAAGGAGTCCGTGTTGTGGTTGACCTTACAAAGCTTGATTTCTACAAGGAGCCCAACATTAGAAATGTTGGTCTCGTATGCCATCTTAGGTCGAGACCCTTTAACAGCCAGATCCTCTTTGTCCCATCTCATCTTCCATGCTTGACAATCGATAATTTGTGAGTCTTTACTATAACCTCATCTCGGCCTGACACCTCCTCAGCCAAAACCACACTCTACACTCCTCCAATATATGATTGAACATGATTCCGGGGGTCTCATACTAGATTGTATTGAGACCCCTGCAGACGACATCTCCATCTAGTGTGATACAAGGCTCCAATGTGATCACTCCACATAGACGAATAGTTATAATCGAATTGCATGTTCACGTGGGGGGAATATTTACTTCATCATGATTTACCTGTTATAGAGATATGTGGTTTAATTTCATCAGCTAACAAATATTGTTCATGCTTCTTACATGCCTAGGGGGTGTATTACACCACCCAGTCACAATATAAGCTTGTCTTCTCCAACATTGTAAAGGATCGCAATATTAAAACCCTAGGCAATACTCTGTTAAAATCATAATAGAGAGAAAAAGCTGCGTGTGTTGTATCACACGACCATTAAAGCCCCCCTTTCATAGTGAAACTCACTCACAACTGCACAATGGAGTAGACAAACAGTCGAACCACTTATGTTATAGTCTCCTTCTCCATTTCCTCACCTTCTTCTTCATTTATATTGTCGTATTTTCACAATTGTTACTCCTTCAAGGTTTTTCTGGTCTGAGCTCTTAGTCATTTACTTGGTGGTACCATTAACAGTATCATCAGTTGTCACCGTTTGTGGGAAGTAAGATTACCACATTATTCCTTTCATTTGCATCTTACTCTTCACCAAATTCTCTGATGGTGGCCCAACGCCACATTTGATTGGGTTGAACTACCATTGAAAGAGCTTCTGTTTTAGTTCAAGATTTTTTCCAATTTGTTCATCTTTACCAGTAAATCTACTTATCTTAGAGTTAATGGCATCAGATCTTCCACTACATATATCTCCTCAGTCATAAATGGTTGAGGTTACGATGATGTTGTGATCACTGGCGGGGTGCCAAATGAAGACGCAGGAGATCCTGGCTACTTTTAGGTAGAATGTATGGGCAAGTCCCACTGGCGTGATGGCGAAGATGATAACTCCGGTTGCCAGGGAGGGAAAAAATTAGGTGATAGGGAGACCACACCTGGCCCAACAAAGGGAAACACAATAGAAACAGAGATGAAGGGATATTGCAGAACCCATGCATCTACATCTAGGGAGGCAAGGCCAAGAGAATGAATAAAATGAATGTGATGATGATGTAGAGTTCTTGGAACCATATGAAATATGTGGGGATATTGTGCGCCCCATTTAAGGAAGCAGGGAAAATAGTGTCAGATCAAGACGAGAAGGCAGGACTCGTTCCTCAGCTCTAGACAAACTCAGTAGAGAGTCTATAATTGATAAACTCATCCTGACAAGTTATTTCAAAGACTGACTCATCAGGTTTTGGAGTATAGTTGCTTCTAGAAAAAATAAAAGAGGTGATGGTCGTCGACCCCCATGTGGTCGAGATGAGAACGAAAAAGAAGTCATAGTCGTCAAAGGACGACCGGTAGATAGCCAATGCAATGGCTAACTGATAGAGAGGGTGGCGGTGATAATGTTATTTTAGACGAGGCAGAAATTGCAGCTACAACTGATAAGACCTAGAACAGTTCTATCCAATGGTTGGAAGATAAGATTGGCAACATTCTAAAGAGACAAGATCCTTTCCAAAGGAGTTACATGGAAGAGTCATCGTTCGTTACCAGAATTGTAAGCTACCCTACCCCGGCTAACTTCTAGACTCTAGTGGTAACGTTGAGGTATGATGGGAGTACGAATTTAGTCCACGATGAGGAAATGTATCCATCTACTGTAGACATGTTCTTGGTCTCAGACGAGATAAGGTTTAGAGCATTCTTAAGCACCTTGACTGGTGCTGCACATGTATGGTATACCTCCTTTCCTAGAAACTCAATAGAGAATTTCAAGAAACTAGTTGAGAGGTTCATCCATAACTTTTGTTTTGGAGTAAAAATTCAAAAGAAGACTACACACTTATTTTACGTTAAGCAAGGAAAAAATGCATCTCTAAAGGACTACATAGCCTGCTTCAACAAGGAGAAATTAGAGGTTAAAGACTATGATGAGAGTATTGCAATGAATGATCTGATGGGAGGATTAAATAAAGGAAAGCTATTGTGCAATCTGGATGAGGCCCAATCTAAGTCCATAGTAGAACTCTTGGATACGGTTGGTAAGGTCATGAACATCGAGGAGGCCATGGCATCCAAAGGTGAAGATAAAAAGGGAGCTAGTGGGAGCAAGTCCCAAAAATTAAACGTCAAAGGAGACAAGAAGAGGTTGGTAAAGGAAAAGTTTGCTAACTACCCCCCATTAACTGCCACCCCAGAGATGATTCTAAATGAGACAAAAAATGATCGGTCCTTGAGATGGCCAAAGAAGCTCAAATCCACTCCTCACAAGAGTGATAAAAGTAAAAGGTGTGAATTGCACCAAGACCATGGACATACCACTAATAAATGCTTCACACTCAAAGATGAGATAGAAAAGATACTAAAGTAGGGAAACTTATAAGAGGGGTGGACGAGATTACACCCATAAGCGAAGAGAGGATAAGTGTAAACCGGATGGCCCAGTGAACGAAGATGATGATGCATCGGACAATGATGAGGAGGCCGACCCTGACCTCCCACCGAAGAAAACTGATCCCAAGCGTTAATTGCATTGTATTTCTCATAGAGTGAAAATGATATATGTCAGTTTGGCAGGTGGTGGTAAAGAGAAAGCTGATCGTAAAGCCCATGTTGCAGAAGCTAAATCTCTCTGTAAGCCAGAGGTAGTAAACTCGACAACTATTGATTCAAAGTAGGGTAAAAGGAATAAAGTTGACATGAACATCTTGATGACCACCTTCTCGAGTTAGACTTCAATGGGATTTTATCCCCAAACGATGATCCTCTAGTGATCACCACGAGGGTGCACTGGTATAATGTCCCTGGAATATTGGTTGATGGTGGCAGTTCGGCTAATGTAATGTTCTGGAAGTGTTTCTAAGGCCTGGGATTAATTAAGAAGTGGATCGTCCCATATCATTAACCACTAATTGTCTTCAGTGGATAAAAAGTTCACCTTATTGGGATTTATGAGATATATGTCAGTAAGGGGGAGACTTGGCTGAGATGTCTCAAAATGAAGATCAATTTCTTCGTGATGGATGAGAATGTTTATTAATCATGAAACATCATTATGGGATGCGTAGCCCTTAAATAATTTGAGACAATTCCTCCACCATTCACCAAATAATGAAATTATCGACTCCTTATGGAGTAGGGGAAGGTCAAGGTGACCAAGTTGAGGCGCGTGAATGCTACTTCAATTCAACTGAAGAAAGAGAATCTCATAAGAGGGACATTACCACACATAATATCAAAACTCTCGACCCTAAGGATGAGGAAAAACTGAATAAGGGAGAGGTCATCGAGGAGGTAGAATTCATCATCCTCAATGAGGACGAGTGTTGTATCCCATCCCAGTGATTTACTATAATTATATTCTTTAATATATTTATGATAATTAAGGAGGAATTAATTATAAATAAGGAGAAATTGTGGGTGAAAAGTTGGAGAAAAATGAAATGAAAAGAAATAGGGTCATTCAAATGACAAGGGATGTCGTTCGAACGACTATGTTTAGGTCGTTATAAGGATCGCTAGAAGCGGGGCTTCTAATGACATGCTACTAGTTTACAGTAGTAGGTCATTAAAAGGGTCGTTGGAAGCACATTTTGAACAACGTAGCATGATTAGTTTGAACGACCTATGTTAAGTCATTCGAACTCCCTTGCTTGAGTTTTTAGATTAGATTGCCTCTGTGCACTGTAATAATTTGGAGCGTTGATTTGGTGTGTTGTCGAGCCTGGATCAATTCTTCAAGGGTAAAATGAGGCTTTTGTGCGTAAATGAGGTTTTTTAAGGGGTTTTTGGGTTATTTTGGGTTTATTATGGTTAGGAGTGGATGGAAGAAGGAGAGGGAGAGTGTGAGAGAGAATGGAAGAGTTGGGTGGTGTTCCACCACCACCCACCACCAAACCACCACTCCTCCATCTTAGACCACGAAAAAACCACCATTTTCAAGATGTCTTTCTCCACATTTGAACCAAAAACACCCATTTTCACTATAGACAAGGAAGATCTATGAATTTTTGGGGTTATATTTGGGGCTTTTCTTGGAGAAGATGAAGTGGGTCTTGCATTAGAGTTTAGGAGGAAGCATTTAGTAACCCATTGATGCGACCTTTAAAGGTGAGAGTTGCTCCTCCTACACCAACACAACGATTAGAGCCATTATAACTAGGTAACTTTATTCTTAGTGTAAAAATGTCATATTTGCATTATAGTCTTGTGTTTAGGTTATTTACGTAGGGTGTAATTAGCTAGATGGTATATTTGTTGTATAAAAGACAATAAATATTTTTATGGAATAAAAATGCTATTTTGTTAAAAATAAAGAATGGGTAATTATTTCAAGGTTTGAAATGATGAAAGTTGATGTTTTGTGAAAATGGTGTATTTTTTAGTAATGTTGATTAAAAGAATTTTATGAAGTAAGATGTGTGCAAATAGTGTGATTTGTTGGAAAATGATACTTTGTTGAAATCATAGAATAAGTAAATATTTCAAGGTTTTGAATATTGAACGATGATATTTTTATGAAATGGGCATTTCTAGAAATATTAATGCTAAACATATTAAGAAATAAAATGTTTGGATATAATGTCATATTTGGATAAACATTGGTGAATTAATGTTTCTTGCAAAAATGGTGATTTTATGAAAAACTGACGCTTGTTGAGATTGAAGAAATAAAAATGTCCTTTGTACCTTAAAAATGTGTTATTGCAAGTATAATGGTAAATGTGTGTGTTTAAATGGTGATTTTAAGTGAAAATACTAAAGTGTATTGAAATAAATGAAAGGGTTAGATTCGAGTAAATCAAGTGGAATGGTTTCTAGTGTTGAAACGGGTGTGTCAAATAAAGGGAGAAATGTTAAGTATGAATAAGGAAAGCCTTTAATAAGATTAAAGTAAATTAATCTGGACAAGTAAGGTGTCGGGAATATAAAATTGTTAATGCATTCAAGTATGTATTTTTCAAAGGTATACATACGTACTTATTTTTGCATGAATGTCGTAACGTGTTAGTATTCCTTTCTGCCATTCGTTTCTATATTGCTTGTATAAATCCAAATCGACATAGGGTCAGATCCCCACTTTGCTACGAAAAGTTGGGAGTGGTTTCATATTTTGAGTGGTTATATAGGTAAGTATATTTTATTTATGTTTACATTAGTAGCTTTGTTTACTTGGACTTCAGGGTACTCCCCATGGGTCACTCACGTAGTTTACCTTGAAATTAGAATCGCATACGAAACAAATGAAGTGTTAATTAAAATAAAACTGGACTAGCAACATTATATAGGGTTGTTCCATTGCGCTTCACACCTAACGCTCGGGTTGGACCAGGTTAACCATAGGTAACCCATAAATACGGGTCTTGGCATTATAAATGGTATTAGAGCTCTAGGTTCAAGGTTCCTTTCGGGTGTGATGTGGTGAGATCGGTATTGGATATTTCAATGTCACTGTGGTTTGGACCAGTCATGCTAGTTGATGATGGTCTAGTTCGTGTCCTCGATGGTAAAGTCTATGAGGTTAACACGACAAGTTAGTTTAGTGGTAAGTGGCACACGATTAAATTGATGGTTACTAATCTCTTTCGCATTTTTGATATAATTGTAACAATTTACGGTGTGTCCATGGAAGCATATAGTGGTGACACTGTGGTTGTTAGTGTGAGGTTCTTACGTTAAAATTTGGTGACATGGAATTAATTGAGGTGTCGATAAAATGATATGATGCCTAATGGTTATGTGGCACGAGTTGCATATGGTAAACAGTAGAGGTTGATGGATAGAGTGCCTCGATTAGGCACTATAAATGGGTGATAGAAGAAGGCATATATCTCCCTTAGGTGCAGCTCTTACGGGTAGTTAATGCCATTGACGTAATTAGGCAAATTCGATCATTGGGGTGATATTGTAACTGATGGCGTTTCAGTAAACACATGAAGTTGTGTGGGAAAGTAATGGCAACACTGTAATTTTGTGTGAGAGGTGTCTTAAGAAGACTTTGGTTGTGAGAGTAGCCTTGTAGTGGAAACAATGCGTAGTCTTTACTATGAACTAGCGATGAAAGTTGTGTATTTCATGTATGGCGACTAGATAGTTGAATACCATTCACAAGTATTCATTTTCTGGTGAAACGTATTACCCCTTTGGTCGAGAACTTATGTTAGGTGTACCTTGGTTATGATATTGAGGAATAAGGTCTAGTGCAACGTCCTTGGTGAGAGCCTTAGTGTTTATAGGCAATACCCGAAGTCCATATCCTACTAAGATCAATATAGTTGCGTTAACTCGTGGAATGGCACATGGTGTGATATTCACATAGCAAGGCAATTTAGTTGCCATAGTGTGCATTCACTGAGGGTCTGGGTGAGGCAATTTTTAAGGTTTATAGGTTACATGCGATGTCTTGTGTCCTTCCATGACCCATAGTAGCACTAAGTATATCTTTTACGTGACTTCTAGTCATAACCATTTGGACGAAAGGTGGAATTAGTATCTAAGTGCTAAGAGTCGTTTTAGTCGTCGAGGTAATGTCTAGGTGCGAGGTGATTCTAGTGTATGAGTAGGTCATAGTCACATTGAAGTGTCCATATGATAGATTATGTGTGGCATCATTGAGGATAAAATATCGAATTTTATGATGTTTTGAGGTGTTTGAGGATTAAGGTGCATGATAATATAGAAGCTCATAGACTTGCATCCTTGTGAGCACTAAGTGATATCGAGGTGGTTATCGAAAATAATATAGAGTGCACCTATGATGATAAAAGTATGGATGATGAAACCTTATCTGATTTGGACTTTACATGAAGTATGTTTGGTGTTCTTAGGAAACCCATTAAGTCTAGTAAAAGAGGAAGCAACATTCTAGTAATGGCCGAATTAAGGGTCAGGTGATGACCCAGATTAACAGTCGCATGGTTTACTTGCTGGTTATGGTTTTCCAATTGGCATAGATGGGTGGTGTAATCCCTAAGGCAAGATGATATCCATATCCTTTATGAGGAATGACGCCATGTGGATATTTGAAAATGGAAGTTCAGGTGGGGTAGCATCATAACATGATTGTTATGTCAGGGTGTCGACAACATATGCTGGAGTAACCTTAGCAATGTAAGGATTAGAATTTGGATTGTCTTGCCAAATTGGTGCGGGTTAGAAGGTATAGACCGGTGTGATAGTAATTACCCTTAGGTTACAAAGACGGCGGGTGTGTTCATCTCTAAGATTCTATGTGAAATTTGTGTGGGTGAAAACCGTCGATGACTTTGGTGATAACCTAGGTTGAATATGTTGGTAACGTCATCACTAGTTATCGGATAAGGTCGATATAGACAAGGTGTAAGGCATCCAGCAATTAGAATAATTCGTTTACACTAAGAGTGTGAAGGTACGTCCTTGATCCTAAGGAGGGAAGTCGGGCATTGACTTACTCAAGGACTACTGATTTTTTAAATTATGATCGCATTATGAGAATGAATATTTGGGATTCGATTCATCACGACAGTGACCCCGGGCTAGGTATATGGCCAGAAATGGTACTTGATGAGAGTTTTTCCAATGAGTAGTATGATTTTTAGTATACGGCATTGGTTCATTTTGCATAAGTCAGAATAAGTTTCCTAAGGGAAAAATTTATTGGGACGGTAGCTTCTCTGTCTGACTCAAGTGTATTCCTTTCGGTTTTGGTAATCGAGAACCAGTAATATCACCTCTGTGGTGACTCATATTGGTGCCATGTCACTGTACGATGTTGTTGAGCCCGGGAGAACGTGGTGGATCGGGTTTGGTCAAATCATCTCGATAACTGGGTGCTCTCATATGAGGTATTCTTGCTACTGCATAAATTTTTGCATATGGTGGTTATACTTTCGGTCACTCGGTGTATTCGTAGTATCAATTTACCTTTAGACCAGTGGGTTCTTGACTAGCCGTCTCGATGGTCAGTGGATCGGTTGTGATGAGAGGGTAAATGATTTGAGGATACAATATTGTGTTATAAATCGAGGGAATATAGTACATGATGTTTCTTTACCAAGATGAGTGGATTAAAATTAGACTCTAGCTAGTACTCCAGGTTGAGATGCCTAGGGTAGTATTTGGTTCATCAATGTGATGCAGTAGAAGGTGTAAACTGGGTGTACGCTAATGATTTGATGGAATTATTCCCCCTTGTAGTGAGAGAATGACACGGTATGGTTATTGACAAATTTATGCGTGTTATATAGTTAGGATAACCTAGGAGTTTATGGGACACAGGATGTGCAGTACTAAGCTAGAAATTTATTTTGTGATATATACTACGGATGATTGTATCATGATTTTCTTTGGTTGAGCGTTCACCACTAGAAATGAGTCGCGACATAGGGGCCAGTATGACTTCGGTACTAGCATAAGTAGTTCTTAGCATTATTTGGACTTGATCGTAAGGCACGTAGAGACTTAGAGCTGATCGTGTAATGGCGTGGTTTATCGGGATAGTGAGAGTTGTACATGTTGTCTATTTGGTGACCCTATTATTATGGATTTGAATGATTTTGCCTCGGAATATTTTAGGACATATGATGGAATTTAGTGGACCCATGAGTTTTAGTATAAATGTAACGAGAATTTCGGGGACTTAATTCCCCAAGGAGGGAAGTTCGTAATATCATGTCCCGATGGTTTAATTTAATTATATTTGTATTATATAAAAATGATAATTAAGGAGGAGGTAATTATAAATTTGGAGGAATTATGAGTTATAAGTTGGAGAAAAATGAAAAGAAAACGAATAGGGTCGTTTAAACGACAAGGGATGTTATTCGAACGACTGTGGTCAGGTCGTTAGCAGGTTCGTTAGAAGCATGGCTTCTAATGACATTGATCAGTGCGTGAAAGGTGTGTTTGTGTAAGGACATAATCGTTGTTTTCATTTCACCGCGTTAATAAAAAAACCTAAACTTATGACTACACTCAACGGGTGAGTACAACAGCCAAGTCCGGGTATCGAATCCAGAGAGAATGTTCGATAGATTTTCATTGGATTATTAATTCAGGAATAAAAGTGTAAAAAGGTGATGGGTGGTTGTAAATAAAAGGAAAAAGAGAAGTTAAGTCTACACAAAAGTAAAGCGAGGATCGAGATAACATCCAACCATATGGATCGAAATAACTACTAATCAGAATTTCAGCTTGAGAGCAATTTAATCGAGCATTATCAATTAAGCATAAACATCACACAATAAGGAAATCAATCCAAAGTTGCGAGATATAACATTTAACCAAAAATTGGTCACACGCGGATTAAACTCGGATTATCGCTATAAACACTAACGTTGCATGACAGAGAAATTTAAACGCGTAATAATCCGACTTTAAATCACGCGGGTTCAATTAAAAACAATTTTGCACAAAACCTAATTTTCGGAGCTCGGGGCCCGAAAATGGTAGAACGAAATCCCGACCTTATTTATCTAAGGGCAATACATGAATTAAACTAAATTACAACTAATTAAACTAGGAAAGCAATAATTAAAGCAAGTAAACTAATTAACAAATCATGAAACGAATTTACAAAGCAAGGAAAATGAAGAACAAAACTATATTAAAGGACCTGATAGTCAATAGTTCAATCTTACAAAACCAAATTGATGTCACCCCAAGAACAAAAGAATATGAGCTCTCAAAACCAAACCCTAACCTAAAATGTCTTCTAAAACTAAGTATATCTGAATATTACGACAAAATTCCCATATATAATAAGTTGGGAGAAAAGAAAAGAAGAAGGAAAAGAAAAGCAAAATATCTAAAAAAAACAAGGTATCGATCGATCGACCCCTTTGGTCGATGGGTCGATGGTTGAAATCACGGCAGAAATCTGAAGGATCAATCGATCGATTGATCCTTTTGATCGATCGATCGATAAGGCAGGGCAGAATCTCCTTTCCTCCTGTTTTGGTGTATTTGGTATTCCCTTTCGCTAGAAATGTCGTAAATTCTTCATTAGGGATCGAAATCGTGCACCGTTCACAACCACGCGAAGCTTGCGAGGAGGGATATAACTTCTGTGTAGATGTCGGGCCAAGTGCCCAAACTGTGAATTGATCGAATTTCCCTTGAACGTGTGATTGCATACGGAACTTGAGCGGAATGCATCCGAACTCCATTCTTAGTACCTAAATACCTACAAAAGCCCAATTGTACCTCATATAGAATGTTAACAACATAGAGATTAAGGCACCCGAGGGGGCTAAAATGCTTAGGTTCGATGGATGAAATACGTAATATTTGCGTATTATCACACATGTTAATAGTTAATAGTAACAGGTCCTTAGAATGGTCGTTATAAGCGTAGCTTGAGTCATTCGAACGACCTATGTTAAGTCGATCGAATGATCTTGTTTGAGTTTTTAAATCAGATTGCCCCTGTGCGCTGTCACAATTTGGAGCATTCATTTGGTGTGTTGTCGATCTCAGATCATTTCTTTAAGGGTAAAATAGGGATTTTAAGCTTAAGGGAGGTTTTTTAAGGATTGTTTGGGTTTATTATAGTTGTGGGAAGATGAAAGGAGGGGAGAGAGAGAGAGAGAGAGAATGGAAGAGGTGGGTGGTCTTCCTTTACCACCCACTACCAAACCACCACTCATCTACCTTAGACCACTATAAAACCACCATTTTCAAGATGTCTTTCTCCACATTTGAACGAAGAACACCCATTTCCACCACGGACAATGAAGAGCTAAGAAAAATTGGGAATTATGTTTGGGGGGTTTCTTGGAGAAGATAAAGTGGGTCTTGCATTGGAGATTAGGAAGAAGCATTTGGTAACCACTTGAGGCCACCTTTGAAGATGGGAGTTGCTCCTCCTACACCAACACCACCATTAGAGCCATTAGAGGTGGGTAACCTTACTCTTAGTGTACATATGTTATTTTTCATTGTAGTTTTGTGTTTAGGCTATTTGAGTAGGGTGTAATTAGCGAGATGGTATATTTGTTGTGTAGAAGACAATAAATATTTTTGTGGAATAAAAATGTTATTCTGTTAAAAATAAAGAATGGGTAATTATTTCAAGGATTTGAATAATGAAAGTTGATGTTTTATGAAAATGGTGTAATTTGTAGTAATTTTGATGAAAAACATTTTATGAAGTAAGATGTGTGCAAATAGTGTGATTTATTGGAAAATGATATTTTGTTGAAATCAAAGAATAAGTAAATATTTCAAGGTTTGGAAGATTGAAAGATGGTATTTTTATGAAATGGGCATTTCTAGAAATATTAGTGTTAAACATTTTGTGAAATATAATCTTTGTAGATAATGCCATATTTGGATAAACATTTGTGAATTAATGTTTGTTGCAAAGATGATGATTTTATGAAAAATGGACATTTGTTAAGATTGAAGAAATAAAAATGTCCTTTGTGCCTAAAGAATGTATTTTTTCTAGAATAATGATTTTCCATGGTGATAAATATGTTTAAACTTTGTCGTATGATTTTTGGGTTTAAAATCCATCTTCTCATGAATATAAACCTGTAGTACTTTGACATTAAATGTATAAACAAGTTTAGAGAAGTTTTTTTTAAGTGTAAACATAAATAAAAATAGTTGAAAAGTAATCTTAAGTATAATGAAATTCCTTGAATGAAGAAAGTATAGTAATGTATGTTTTTGGGTAAATGTTGGTAAAAATTAGTAATTAAATGTCAATGGGTAAAGGTGAAATGGTTAGTGAGTGTGACTTACTAATGTTGTGAAATATTAACACTTGTGGAATTAAAATGAAATTAAAGGTGTAAAAGTGTTTCCCATTAGGAAAGATATTACTTTAAGTGTAAAAAGGTAGGGTTAAAAACACTTAAGAAGTTGGTATGAATTACTTAATAGTGTTTTTGGGTGAAATTAACACTTGTGAAAATGGAGTAAAAGGTGGTTTTGGAAATAAATGGGTAAAATAGTAATTTACTTAAAGTGGAATATTTTTATGAATAAAAATGTTGGAAAGGGTGTTACACAAAGTAGTCCTAAATGAGTATGATTTTTGGAATAAAAATTACGGTTAAAATATAAAGGATATGAAATGGTAAAATTTCAAAGTGTAACACAAGTTGGGGCAGTAAAGTCCCGGGTTATGGCTTCGGCCGGGTAAAAAGGATAAATGTAATAATGTCGACATTTGTAAAATGTTAAAACACATTAAAAGGAACTCGAATAACATGGGGATAAAGCAGGAAGGGCCCAAAGCCCTTAGGTTTAAATCCCTAAATCAGTGGCCAGAGCATATAGTGCGCATAGCCGACGGTGTGGGGCCCGTGGAAGTATGCGGTATAGGAAGATTTCGAGAAAAGAAAAAGGAAATATGGAACATGTAAATAAATGGGTTATGTGGAAAAGTTTGTTAATACAACCTAACTTGAGTGAATATAATAAATTTTTCGATAAAGGTGAAATGAACAAGTAAATGCATAAATCTATTAATGTCCATAAATGAATGAAAATGGGATAAAGAAAGTAAGTAAATGGGTGGTTAAGAAACCTAAATGGTTAAACACATATTTAACACAAGAATGGGTTGTAATAAAAGGATTTTCAAAGATTAAATAAATTTATTCTAACACGGTGAATGTGTGTGTTGAAATGGTGATTTTCAGTGAATATACTAAAATGTATTGAAATAAATGAAAGGGTTAAATTTCGGTAAATGGATGGATTCGAGTAAATCAAGTGGAATTGTTTCTAGTGTTGAACCAGGTGTGTCAAATAAAGTCAAAAATTCTAAGTATGAATAAAGAAAGCCTTTATTAAGATTAAAGTAAATTAATCTGGACATGTAAGGTTTTCAGAATATAAAACGGTGAATGCATTGGAGTATGTATTTTTCAAAGGTATACATATGTAGATATGTACATATTTTTGTATGCATGTCGTTGTAGCGTGTGAGTATTGCATTCTGCCGTTCGTTTTTATACTTCTTGTATAAATCCCATTGGGTATAAACTCACATCCCCACTTTGGCGCGGCAAGTTGGGAGCGGTTTCATATTTTGAGTGCATTATACATGTAAGTATATTTTATTTATGTTTATGTTAGTAGCTTTGCTTACTTGGACTTTGGGGTACTACCCATGGGTCCCTCATGTAGTTTACCTTGAAATTGGAATCGCATGCTAAACAAGTAAAATGTTAATCAAAATAAAACTGGACTAGCAACATTATATAGGGTTGTTCCACTTCACTTCACACCTAACGCTCGGGTCGAACCGAGTTAACCACGGGTAACCCATAAATTTGGGTCGGGTCATTACAACGAGTCGGGAAAAACTGTCCAGTTCAATAAAGCCCTAAAACAAGAGATATAGGAAGAGTTGATTAGGTTGATGAAGAAGAGACAAAGTATTTTTGCATAGAGTCATGCAGACATGTCGAGGATTGATCCAGAGATCCTCATCCATAAATTGAATGTGGACGAGGGAGAGAAACCAGCCAGAAAAAGGTAGATTATCAACTCCAGGGAGAAATATAAAGTCATAAGCGATGAGTGAAGAATCTATATAAACAAGAGTTTATAAGGGAGGTCGTTTATCCAAAATGATTGGAAAATGTGGTTATTGTGCCTAAGCCCAATGGCATGTGGAGAATGTGTGTTGACTTCACTGATTTAAATAAGGCATGCCCAAAAGATAACTTCCCCTAGTTAAGAATAGATCAAATGGTTGATGCCACGACTGGGCATGAATTGATTAGTTTTATGGATGCCTACTCAGGCTACAATTAAATATTCATGGAGTCGGTCGATGCATAAAAGACCTCGTTCATCACGGATAAGGGTATATACTGTTACAAGGTCATGCTCTTCGGCCTTAAAAATGTCGGGGATACAACTAGAGGCTAGTAAATAAATGTTCAAGGATAAAATATGCAAGAACATGGAGGTATACATTGATGATAAGATAACTAAGAGCCTCGAGGCTGAGACGCATGTGGCCGACCTCTAATGTATTTTCAACATGACGGATGAGTATAGAAGAAGCTAAACCCCGCCAAATGTGTATTCGGTGTCAGATCTGGAAAGTTCTTAGGGTTCATTGTCAATCAGGGGGAATATAGGCTAATCCAGAAAAATCAAAGCTTTGGTGGAGATGAAGACTCCAAAAACCATAAAAGATATGTAGAGGTTGACTGAACGGGTTGCAGTACTGAATATGTTCGTGTCCTGGGATACAGACAAGTGTTTTCCATTTTTTTTGTTGTTGAGAAAAGCCTTAGAGTGTAATGTGAAGTGTGAGAGAGACTTTCAGGAGTTAAAGGCTTACCTCGTTTCCCCATTTTTATTATCTCGGCCTCTTTAGGGAGAAAATCGATATTTATACCTAGTCGTGTCTGATTCGGCCATTAGTGAAACTATTGTAAGAGATGATGAAGGAGGGTAAAAGCCAGTTTATTTCAATAGTAAGGTCCTTTGAGGGTCCGATCAGAGGTATCCAAAGATGGAAAAGCTGGCTTATGTTTTGATTCACACATTAAGGAAAATGAAACTTTACATCCAAACCCATACGATGGTTGTCTTAACAGACCCTCCTCTCAGACAAGTCATCCATAAACTCAATAAATCGAGTAGGCTGATGGCTTAGTCGATAGAGTTGGGGGAAGTTAAAATCGTTTATCAACTGAGACCAACCATCAAGCGGTAGGATTTAGCTGATTTTATAAACGAGTTCACATGGGATGAGGCCAATACATAAGAGATTGTAGATCGAAGAAATGAGCCAAAAAAGCAAGTGCTGGCCTGGCTGAGGCTGAGATGAGTACGACCAGAATGGTGGTGGTCGAGAATGTGGAAGAGTGATTCCTATTCAAGAATGGAGTGATGGATGAGGGCACTTTTTCAAAAAAAAAAAAATGTTTGGAGCATGTTTGTGCACGACTCTTCATGTGAGAATGGAGATGGTGTGGACATGATATTGACAGCCTTAGATAGGACCAATATTGAATATTCTCTAAGATTCAGTTTCAAGGCATCTGGTAATGAATTCGAGTACGAGGATATTATAGTAGGACTTTCCCTTGGTATAGAATTGAATGTTGGCCAATTGTTGGTTCATAGTGATTCCAAACTAGTGGTGAATCAGATCTTAGGGGTATATAAGGAAAAAGATGATAGAATGGCCAAGTACCCAGCAAGATTAAAAAAAATGCTAAATAACTTCAATGAATAAAGATAAAAGGATCCCTTGTCTAGAAACAGCTGAGCCGATGCCTTAGCAAGATTAACATCTACGTTCAGGACAAAGATTAGAAGGTTGGTGCCTGTGGAGATCCTACATCGGTCGATCATTGAAGAGATAGCCAATACAATGAAATTATGATGTGTCCTAAGCCTAGATGTATCATGGATGGACCCTATCATCAGATGTATCAAAGATGGAGAACTACTAGAGTCAATGTTGGTGAGAAAGAAGTTGAGGTACAAGGCAACTAAGTTCTCAGTCATTGGGGATGTTTGATAAAAGAAAGGTTTTATGCTCCCTCTACTCCGACGCATATGTACTACATACGTGGAATACATTTTGAAAATTGTACATGAAGGTACTTGTTTCAGTCAGATAGGAGGGAGATCATTGGCAAAGAGAATACTCACTCAAGGGTATTTGTGGCCGACCTTGGCCAAAGATGCAACTAGCTATGTGAAGATATGGGAAAATGCCATAAATATGAAACATCCCTCATCAGCCTCATTAACCTATGACATCTATTACTTCCCCCTAGCCATTTTAAATTAGGGGGATTGACTTAGAAGGACCTTTTCCCAGGTAAACTAACAATTACAAGTATCTTATTATGGTGATCGACTATTTGTCTAAATGGGTTAAGGCAGAGGCCATGATAACCATCACCGAGACGAAGACCTTCAAATTCATTTATAGGAACATTATTTGTAGGTATAATATACCCCACATCCTGATCTCGGATAATGGAAAACAGTTCAAGAACTTATTGTAAGAGGGTCAGCATCAAGAAGTTCTTCTCAGCTTCAGGCCGACCTCAGGCAAATGGCCATAGTGAGGTGACAAATAGAACCATTTTGGAAAGGATCAAGAAAAAACTGGAAGACGCCAAAGGGCATTGGACAGAAGAGGTACACCCTGTCTTGTGGGTATACAAGATGACAGAGAGAACTCCAATGGGAGAAACCCCAATGCATGCTTGCCTACAGCTCAGAGGTAGTGATACCTACATAGATTGTTCTACCAAGTCATAGAGTTAAAACATACAACCCAGAAGAAAATACAGTGGAGCGAATGTTGGAATTTGGACCTCATTGAAGAAAGGAGAGAGGACACAGAGGTTAGGCAGGTTGCATATGAACATAGGATTACTATATTTTACAACAAAAGAGTTAAGTCTAGGCCACTAGCCGTTAAAGACTCGATTTTAAAGAAAGCTTGGAAAAAGCCGAATAAACTCCATGAAAACTAGCATGGACCCTACAAAGTCACAAAAGAAGTTGTTCCAAACATTTATCGACTTGAAAATTTGGTGGGAGAACTATTTTCCAACCCCTGGAATGTTGATCATCTAAAGAGATATTATTAATAGGATTTTTTAAAAATTTTGATTAATCACTATACAAGAGTTGTACTCAAAAGTCAATAGTGATGAATAAAAAATCTAAAATGTTTCCTCATATTTTTTTTGTATTATTGATCAAATTGTATGTTTCAAATCATCCTAAGAAATAAAACATCACTCACTTATGTTATGAAATAACAGAAACTCACTCTCGATGACATGACAGTCCGGACGAGGGCTTCCCTCGTCCATGAATTCTCAATAACACCGCGATGGGGTAATAGTGTGAGAACACCACCTTTGGTGGTGACAAACACAAAATATCTAAACATAATTTAATTATGGTTCAATTAAACATCATTAAGTTAGTGTTATGGGAGTCAAAACTCTCTCAGCGAGACGACAGTGTAGGATGAGACGACACTCATCTATACACTCTAAAAAATGACGAGAGGGGACTTGTGATTAAACAAAATTAATTTGGTGAATTCAAAGCAAAAATAATTTAATTATGGTTACATTAAACATCATTAAGTTGGTTCTATGAGAGTCAAAACTATCTCAACGAGACGACAATGTAGGACGAGACGACACTCATCCATACACTCTCAAAAATGATGAGAGGGCACTTGTAATTGAACACCATTAATTTGGTGAATTAAAAATAAAAAATCTTTCAATTATGGTTCTATTAAACATCATTAAGTTGGTGGTATGAGAGTCAATACTCTGTCGGCGAGACGACACTTATCCATACACTCTCAAAAACGACGAGAGGGGACTTTTGAATAAACACCATTAATTTGGTGAATTAAAATTCAAAAATCATTTAATTAGGGTTCCATTAAACATCATTAAGTTGGTGGTATGAGATTCAAAACTATTTTGACGAGACGACACTCATCCACACACTCTCAAAAAGACGAAAGGGGACTTGTGATTAAACACCATTAATTTGTTGAATTTAAATTCAAAAATCATATAATTATGGTTCATTATGCGGTGATTATTTCATGATTATCAATTTTTAAAAAAATAAGTTGATGATGCTACTTCTCACCTAAAGACAATAACATATCAGCAATTAGAAGGTTTGTAAAGTTGAAAATAAGCACAACACCAAGAAGATAATTTGGCAGAAAGCATGAGATATATATTGGCAAAAGCAAAGACGAGGATACATATATGAGTTAAAGAAAAAAAATACAAACATCATCAAATATCCACGAAAAGAAAATCAGTTATTCAAGGTTATATCATCAAAGGTCACTAGGCCACATGCGCCCGCCTTGATAAAAAATTTAGAAATATGCTCGGCTCATCTCAGTCTCTGCAGGAGCTGACCCGTCTGCTATAGCATTATGATCGGCCTCAACATTGCCTTCTTTTTCACCTAAAGTGGTCTCGACCTCATCTTCAGTAGGCTTAGTTCCACCTTCTTCGTTATTTATTTGAACGGTCGGCTCCGATTGTGCCGACCCCTCCACTTCACCCAAGGCTGTCATAACGAGAGGGTCAAAGAAGCTAAAAGCCTCAGGTTGGGTAGTCAGGTGTGCAACATCTAGAAACTTTAATGCGGCCCAATAACAAGGTGTCTGAGTTCCCCTCTCCAGATACTGATGTTATATCCCAAAAACTCTAAGGAAGATTTAAAATTTTCCATAACTTTTTTCTTTGCCTCTTCAAGTGATTCATTCATTGAATCTTTCACTTTATCCTTTATCTCGGTCGCATGCTTTTTTTAAGGGTTGTGGTTATAGTATCATGATCGATATTCTGTTGGTTGATGGAATTCCTATGTTTAGTCTTCAGATTCTCCAGGTTCATCTTGTGATTATCCTCCAAATCCAGGAGCTTCTTCTACATTTGCTTCTCAGACTTTATAGCTTATCGGGCGCCTCGAAGCTCAGGGAAATTTTCTTTGACCCATTAGTGGATTTTCTGCAGTCATATAGCAGACTGCATAAAAAATAAAACATCAGTATGAGACGACACTGCAAATAAAATAGAAGTTAAATGAAGGCATAAAAGTTCACCTCAATAATTCTATGGAAAGATAATTCGTTCAAGAGGGAGACATTGGTGGATTCTAAGAAATGAACATTGACTTCCGGGGTTATAAAAGACAAAGCCTCAAAATCTTTCTTTTTATTCCCCATCAGGGAATCAGAGCTTATCTTGAGATTCTTCAGACGGGCCTCCAGGGCATCTTCAGAGGATATTGGTATTTCTTATCTCGGTTGAGTCTTGGACGAATTCTCCTTGTACTTTTTCTGTTATTGGGTGCTATGAACATCCTTAGTAAATTCCTTCCTCTTTTATGGCCCTCGACCTGGTTGGGATTTACAGTTATGGATTTCTTAGTCTGCGGTCGGGGTGCAGTCTTTTTCCCAACTTGCTTCATCAAACTGAGAAGGTTTGGATCCTCCATCTTCCACAAGGCCTCTGGTGTATTAGGGGGATAATCTACAAAAATATGGACGAGGTTAGTAATAAAGAAAAAGAAGGTACGACACAATAGTTATAAGAAAAGTACATAATTTAATTAGGGGGTCCACCCCCAAACCTATCTTCCCTAGGGATTAGTGGGTCATCAACTGCTCAAATTCTAGAAGACAACCCTCCTTACCCTATTTCCTAACCTTCTCCACATCCTTGGTGGAATCAATGCTCAGACTCGAATCTAACTCGGTTGACATTGGAGATTTTGCCCATCATTGGGGAGCCCTGGGCTCAGAGGCACTACAAGAAATGTTAGGGCCGAACTTCTAGGCTCCAGATATGAAGAAATAACGAGGCTTCCATTTATGATTGGAAGTCTATTTCACGAGAAGAACTTTTTTCATTGTTTTCTTGACTATGACATGATAGTATCCATGAGTTTTTTGAGATGATACTGTATAACACCCCCTAAAGATGCTGACTCGAAGGCTGGTACGATGAATCAACTTCTAGAGAGAAATAAATACTAGAATAGTCCAAGTGTTGGGTGAACACTAAGCAAGGCCAAGACCTAAACTTGCTTGAATAGATCGTACAACTGGGTGAACACGTAGCCTAAATCCTAGATTAAACATTTTTGCATATACACATATCTCTCCCTCTCGGATTTGAAATGCTCTCTCATCCTAAGAAGTCACCCTCATGTTGATAGAGGGTCCTATGATGTAGAGATGTATCTAGGTTAAAAGATCTATCTCTATGACTATGATGACAAAAGATTCAGTGTAAGAAGTTTCAAGGGTATCCTCTGCTATATCATCATAATCGTCTCGATTTTTAGACGGGACATTACTTGGAACTCTTTGAGTAAACTTGTGACCAAGAATGGCAGATAACGGGACTACCATAGGAGGTAGAGGAAACTCAACTTCAACCCTGGGTTGGTCTGGACCCAAAATGATTTGTATAGAAGAGTATGATTAATTATGGGGCTCAACACGAGGAGCACACAAGTCCCTAGAAGAGACCTTGTCTTCTTCATACCTATTTGACGAGAGTGTCATGGCATCCTTAAAGGAATCCACACTATCAGTTGTATGACAGATGGAAGGATGATCGTTCGCAGAAGCAAACGACTCATACATGGAGTCACTAAGGTTTATTATAGGAAGTCATATGCTAGCTAAAGGAATAGGGTATATTGGGAGCATAGACATGGGCTCGACTTTATACATAGTCGCATCCTCGGCTTCTATTCTTCATATCTCCTTAAAACATCTCTCCTTAAGGGTTGCAAACTCTTCGACTAATTTTTATAATGGCCTTAAATTCAAAATAGTTTTTGGTCTTCTAAGTTGTCTACAAGAGATATAGATAGAGAACTTAATTGTTTCATGAAAGTTCCTTAAGAATAGTGCAAGAATAAGGAAGAAAATCATGAGAAATCCACCAGAGATGGTGGTCAGAGACTCACTAGAATCTGTAAACTCAAACTCTATTGACCCAAAACACCTATCCCAAGGACAAAAACGCCTTCTAATACCTAAAGACCTTAAAAAAAACTTAAGGTCTTGACCCAAAACTACCAAAATCACTGTCAAAAAATGCAGAACTCATTGGAATTTAAAAATACAGTAGAATTCACTATAATATAAGGAGAAACAAAAAGAATATGGTGGAAATGGTTTCCCGGTTGAAGTGGAATCCTTACAGACAAGAAATGGCTTGAAAAATGGGATGAACAATGAGGATCGAGGGAGAGTCAAATGACGTTAATGTCAATTTTTTGCATATAAAGGTTATAGGCGAGAGAGAAGTGTATATGCAAATAAGAAAGAGAAAACGGAAATTTTTTGTTTTTAAACCAAATAATTATTATGCATAATTCCCCCAAAGAATCATTATTTTGGCACCAAACCCTAAGTATTCAGCCATTGCTTGTGCTTGGAGTACACGCTACCCAATGAAGACTAAGACATGTTTCCTATCAAGCTTGATGATCCACTAATTAACTGCCAAATGTCACTTCAATGAAAATTATCAACTCAGATATGACATTAAAAGTATTTCTCAATCGTCAATCAGAAACATCTCATCAAGCTTTTTGACTTGAGACACTCTTACCCCCTCAGCCTTCTCCTAACATTGGATACTAAGGGCTAGGGGTGATTGATATGCCCAAGTGTAACCTTGTTTGAGTACATCTCCTATTCATCCTAGCCGAACTTACAAAACATGCTTTATATAAGGTTCCCAACATCAGTAATCTCGATCTCATCTATCGTCTTAGGTTAAGACCCTCCAACAACTAGGTACTCTTTGTCCTATCTCGTTTTCCATGCCTGACAGCCGAGGCTTCATGATTCTTTACTACATCCTCATCTCGATGTGACACCTCCTCAACCAAGACTGTATTCTACACTCCTCCAAACTAAGGTTGAACAAGACTTCGAGGGTCTCATACTCAACCCAACTAGACCCTTACAGATGATATATCCACCATGTGTGATACAGGGCTCCCACATTATCAGTCCACATAGACGAAATTTATAATCGAATCACGTGTGCACATGGGTGGGATATTTACTGCATCATAATCTACATGTGCTAGAGACAGGTGGCTTATCGTTTTTTGCTAGCAAAAACTGTGCGTCCTTCTTTCATGTTCGGGGGTGTATTACACCACCCAGGCACTATATAAGTTTGTCATATCCAACATTATAAAGGATAGTAATATTGAAACCCTAGCCAATACCCTGTTAAAATCAAAGTAAAGAGAGAAAGTTGAGTGTATTGTATCATAGGGACATTAAAGCCCATTTTTCATAGTGAAACTCACTCACACCTTCACAGTGGAGTAGACTAGATGGTCGAACCACTTATGCTATAGTCTCCTTATCTATTGCCTCACCTCCTTCTTAATTTATATTGTTTTATTTTTAGCACTATTGCTCCTTCAAGCTTTTACTGGTTTGATCTCTTACTCATTTACTTGGTGGTACCATTAACGGTATCATCATATACCATGAAGTACAAAATCTAGTGTATGGAAACATGTGAACACAATCAACCATTAGACATAGCATGGTAAGTATCAAGTGCAAGCAAATGAGAATCAACAAGTCTAATATGTAAAGACTCTGAATCAAATATCCTAACGTTTTTGGGAACCTTAGTGACTGTAGTCTTAGACCTTCTAGTAACATTTTTAAGATCGAAAAAAATGCCTAAGGTGACATTTCCTATCCTAATATGTGCACTGCAAGAGGTTTTATGTAAGGGTTGACCTTTACCAACGTTCTTAGAAATGAATAACTCTTTCAAACGCATGGTCGTGGCTTGGTTAGAGAAAGAATTTTAATCATCAAAGACAATTCTACACTTGTCATCTTTGATTTGGATGGTTCTTAACATTTTTGACATTGATTCCAAATCAATTTTCACATGACTCAAGTCTATCAATCTCTCTTCATGATAAACTATCCTAGGCTCAAGAAAACACCTAAACTCGTCAAAATTAAGCTCTTTCTTCATAAGATCCATTAAACTACAAAGGTTATCTCTCTTACCCTCTATATACTCTAACTTATCTCAAAGATACGTCTCATGTGACCTAATATTCTTAATCAAAACACTTTCATCATTTTCTATGGCATGTTCTTTAAACTTAGCTTCAAACTTCAAGTTAGCCTTCTTCATTCTCAACATTTCTGCATACAATTCATGAAAGGAAACTTGGAGTTCTCACTCATCCTCCCCTTTTCCATTCTCATTTTCTTCTCCACTCTCTATGCCATCACTCACTTGGGGATCACAAATGATGGCCGCGGAAGTGTCATGCTTAGAATTATCTTCATGGAAATATTGTTCATCAAGGCTTACATGACTTGCCATGAACAAAGTGAAGTTGGACGCAATGGTCAATTATGGGTCCCTCTTCGAAATCATTTCCACTAAATATGGCATTGTATGCTTTCAGTTTCTTACCCTCCTTACTTAGTTCATGGGTCACTCGGCTCCATAACCCTCACAACCAAAATAACATTCCAACTCATCCCTCTTAAAGTTATCATTGCAATTTTTAGGTAAGTGATTGGCCTTCTTATACATATTTTTCTCAAACCTTTTTGCATCTTTGATTTCTTATGAAACATGAGAAATTTCTTGAATTTTTTTACTAATGTGCCTATATCCCTGGACTCGATGTTAGATTCATCATTTGAAACATTTGTTTCCTCCTTTTGGGCTTTCAAGGAAATGCCCCTTATCTTTCTTCTTTTGAGTTTTCAAGGAAAACATGTTATGCTTATAAGTTTGTAAGTCACATACAAGCTCTTCATGTTTTGTATAATCTAAAGTACCCAAGGAAACCAAAACCTTCACTTTTGAATTAACAATTTCACGCAATGACCTTAATATTTTTTTTACTACACGATTGATGAGTATCCTCTCTTCCATGTTAAAGGATCAGTTAACTATGTCGGACAGTCTACCATAAAACTCATTGAAGGTATCACTATCCAACATCATAATTGTTTCAAACTGAGTGGTGATATTTTTTAGTTTGGAAGCCTTATTAACACTAGTTCCTTCATGGGTGAGTTGGAGTATGTCCCAAGATTTTTTAAACTGAACAGAGAATTTAAACTTCGAAAATTAAAATTCGATAACCTATTCTCAGCCTCACTCCATGAGTCTGTGGGTTTGGGTATCCTATTATCTCAAACTAAGGTAGTATGTGGAGTCCAAACATTAAGTATTGATTGTCATATCCGCTCATCTATAGCCTTAAGTGCTTATTTCATACGCATTTTCCAGTATGCGTAATTCAACCCATCAAACACCGGGGCTCTAAGACCATCAAAACAACAAAAATTCATTTCTAACAACCCAAGATCTAAACATAATAACTTAGTGTTCTAGTTCTGGTACCAATTTGAAAAGAGTTGACGGTGTGCTTAGGCAGGGATGGACTAGCAAACACCAAAAAACTCTATTTTTATATTTTTCAATTTTGAAGACCAAAACCTTAAATAGATTAAACCCACTAAAACTTATTCACCAAATTAAATCGTCTAGTGTGAAAAATTAATTTACGCATTCTAAAACATGCATTTAGGTTATAAGCAGATAAAATAATTAAAACATACACAACACGTCAATGAATGACGAAAACCCACAATGGGAAAAACCTCAAAAAACCAAGACAAACATATCACTATGATTAGGTTCTAGAAAGACTAGACAATATACTTACTCAATGACTCATCTCCCTCTCAAGCCTTGACGCTATTCTATCTTCAACCTCACTTCCAGAGTGCAATGTAGGAGTCCCATAGTGAAAGCTTCCACAAAACATGAATCCACACGTAGCTCGATATCCATTAAAGTGGCTTAGCAACCGCGTATGGAATCGAAACACGAAACACTACTTCTTCACCGCAACATCGCAAATCAAGTATGGAGTCCAAGGCACAAAATTTTTTCTCTAAATATGAAGAGAAGATAAACTTTGGTACAGAACACAAAGATCTCAAAGCATACAAATATTGAGACTTGGATCTTTAAACTCAGTGTGTGAAACTAAGGCTTTGGAACTTTGGTCAACAAGTAAAAATTTGATTTTCGCCAAATGTTCTTTTAAAAATCTGAGTCTAGCAAGCCTATAAATAATAAAACACAGTTTTTGAGGTGAGGACTTTGTTCAAATGAAAACCTATGGTTCGATTGAACGAAAATTTAATTTGTTTCGAACAAGAAGGCATTCTCATTCAAACAGACTCCTAATGAGCTTCCAATGGCTGCCCCTTTGTTTGAAAAAGAGTGTTCGTTTTATGTTCGTTAGATGCACGTTCTAATGATGTATTAAAGTTCGTTCGAATGAGATTGACCTTCATTCTAAAATGTTTTTTTTCTCATTGTAACGAGATTCATATTTCATCTTAACAAAGTACATAACTTCATCTAGTAAACTTTACACAAAAAAATATTTTTTTTAATAATATTTTTTAAAAAATAGGTCAAATAGTTTTTTTAAAAAAAACACCCAAAGATATTTCTAAGTATCATATTAAAAATGCATCCATACCTTATAAGATACTCAGTAAACGTGAAGATAGACTTGGAACAAAAAACACGAATAATTGTGTATCTATCTTTGATGCTTGGCTTCTACTTCTTCATCAAACATGTCACAGGCTTACCAGTTCAATAATACAAAGCCTAACCTCCTATGACTCAAATGTTTTGTCTAGAATTAAGACAGTTACAAATTAATTGACTTGATTGGAAATTTTTCCTTACAAGTTAAATTGGTCTCTCCGAGCTGCTCGTGACTCTTTCCAGGCCGTTTGGTGGTTGTTTTGCATTTTCACTTTGACGACATGTTTTTAAGCCTATATATATATATAGTCCTGCTCCTGTGCGGACAAGTCCTCATTTTAAGAGTGCGGACCGGACATGTGTCACCTGGCAGTGAGACCAGAAAAGAGAGAGAAAGTGCCTATAATTTAGGCGATAATTTCTAAGTGCACCGTTAGGTGACACATGTCCGGTCCGCATTCTTAAAATGCGGACTAGTCCCCACAAGAGCATTATATATATATATATATATATATATATATATATATATATATATATATATATATATTTGCAAATTATCATCATATTCTAAAATCGGAAGTCCCATGAGGAGAATGTCTGTTGATTGAAGTTACATTGGTCCCGTACGAGTTGTTCGTGCCTCTTTTGAGGCTATTTGGTGGTCATTTTTCATTTTCTCTTTGAGGGCATGTTTTAAAGCCTAAGTCTAGAGATTTGAAAAATATCATCATCTTCTCAATCCAAGGTTACCGTGATAACATAGTCTATTCAACGAGTTACATTGGTCCCATCCAAGATGTTCGTGCCTCTTTCCAGGCCGTTTAATGACCATTTGACATTTTTGCCCTTTAACGACATGTTTTTAAGCCTAAGTCGAGATATTTGCAAATTAACATCAAATTCTTAAACTTGGAGTCCTGTCATGACACATTTTGTTCCTAAGAGTTACATTGGTGCAATATGTGGTGTTGGTGGCTCTTTTCAGACCGCTGAGGAGTCTCATGAGGACAGGGTCCATTCTTACAGAGGTGTTTGAGACTCTTTCAGAGCCGTTTGGTGGTTGTTTTACATTTTTGCCTATTAATGGATGTTTTAAACCTAATTCTGGAGATTTATAAATTCTTATCCTCTTCTCAAACTGAGAGTCTCGTGATGACACGATAAGTTCGTACGAGTTACACTGGTCCCATACAAGGTGTTTGTGCCTCTTTCCAGATCGCTTCGTGTTTTTTTCATTTTCACCCTTTAACGACATGTTTCAAGACTAAGTCTTGAGAGTTTAAAATTTCTCATCACTTTTCAAACCATGAAACCAATGAGGACACGGTAATTTCCAATGAATTACAGTGGTCCAGTGCCAGGTGCTCATGCCTATTTTTGGGTCGTTTGGTGATTGTTTTGCATTTTTACCCTTGAATGACATGTTCTTAAGCCTAACTATAGATATTGGAAAGTTATCATCATATTAGCAACTCAGAAGTCCTTTGATGACACAGTCATTTCTACAAGTTGCATTGGCCGCGTATAAGGTGTTCGTGCCTTTTTTCGGGCCATTTCATGGATGTTTTGCGTTTTCTCTGTTTAACGACATGTTTTTAAGCCTAAATCTAAAGATTTGAAAATTATTGTCATATTGCCAAATCGAGACTCCTGTGGGGACATAGTCAGTTCCTCCAAATTACATTGGTCCAGTGTGAGGTGTTCATGCCTCTTTCAGGGATGTTTGATGCATATTTTTCATTTTACCCTTGAGGGCATGTTTTGAAGCCCAAGTATTGGGATTTACAAATTAGCATTAACTTCTAAAACCGAGAGTCCTGTGGGGACACGGTCAGTTCATACGAGTTACATTAGTCTCATTCAAGGTGCGCATGACTCATTCCGGGCCATTTGATGGTTATTTTCCATTTTCACCAGACATGTTTTAATCTAAAGTCTATAAATTTACAAATTATCATCCTACTCTAAAATCGGGAGTCCCGTGGACACTATCAGTTACTACAAGTTACATTGGTCCCGTGTAAGGTTCTGGTGTATATTTTTAGTCCCTTTGGCGATTATTTTGCATTTTCGCCATTTAACACCATGTTTTTAAGCCTAAGCCTAGAGATTTAAAAATTCTTTCCATATTCTCAAACAAAGAGTTTTATGAAAACACTATCAGTTCTTACGAGTTATATTGGTCCCTTGTGAGGTGTTTGTACCTCATTCTGGGTCATTTTGTCATTTTTTTTATTTTGCAATCTAATTACATGTTTTTAAGCCTAAGTCATGTTTTTAAGCCTAAGTCTTGATACTTTCAAAATTTTATCATATTTTTAAACCGAGTGTCCCGTGAAGACATAGTTAGTTCCTACTAGTTACATTGTTACCGTGTGAGGTGTTTGTGCCTTATTCGGGGCCATTTGGTGATTTTTTTACGTTTTCTCCTTTCAATTGTATGGTTTAAACTTAAGTGTAGATATTTGCAAATATTCATCATATTCTCAAATTGGTGGTTCTGTGTCAACACGGTGAATTCCTATGAGTTACATTAGCCCCTCATGAGTTGCTCGTGCCTCTTTTCGATATTTTTTGTATTTATTTTGCATTTATGCCCTTTAACGACATGTTTTTAAGCCTAAGTCTAGAGATTTGTAAACTATCATTATATTCAAAAGCTCGGAGACCCATGAGGACCCGATTTGTTCCTATGAGTTACATTGGTCTCGTAAAAGGTTCCCGTGACTATTTCTCTATACATAAATATAAGTATCTAGAGGAAAATAATGAATATAGAAGTTATAAAGGATAAAACGATATGGATAATCACCAAACAATGTAATCCTTCTGAATGAACCCAACCTGAAGTGATATGAACATGCTATTAATGAATTAGTAGAGAAGAAACATATGAAATAAGACAGTTGTTATAGTTAATTTTTTAAATGAATATAATACATATTAAGAACATAAGTAATTCAAAAAAATAAAGACTATATCCATAGGAGGAAACAATGAAAGTTCCTTTCCAACAATTATAATATGTAAAGTAGTCTATTAACAAAAACAAGACGATAGAAAAAGGGCCTCGATATATATAAAACATAGTAAAAAGAGAGTGTGTTCATCCATGACTAGATTCTCGAGAAGAAGGGCTAGGAGTAGCAAGAGGCAATCAATTTCCTTTTCTAGTAGATAACAAGGAGGCTAAGGAAGGGGGTAGGACCACCCCCTTTGAATAGTTCCCCCATCCCTCCTAACTACCTTCCATGGACAATTACTTCTCATCTATAGGTCTGCACCTATGAAAAACCAAAACCCAAAACCCAAAAATCTAATTATATAAATGAAACAAAAGAGTAACTAATTTATTTTGTTAAAAACCCCAACATAATTATAATAGGTAATATGTATAGAGTACTCACAAGGGTTTACATATTCTAAACCTATAATTGAATGTTACACATGAATTTAACTCCGTATAAATGCAAATGCATCTAAATTGATTTACTTTAATACGTTCCCACATGACAAAATCATGTTATGGAGTATTTGAAATAAAATATTAATATGTCCATATTTTTTTAAGTGCAAGTCTTTAGCAATAGAGTCAAATATTTTTATTTTCCTTTTTCCCTCAAGGACATATACACTTTTTTTTTTCCCGCACTATCCAAAGTCTCAAGAAACCACTAACTATTAACATCCATGGAATCTCATCAAAGTCATTAATTGAGGCATGAAGAAAATTGACAAATTGGTTTACACTTAGTACACATAGTAATAACATAGAATGTGTCAATATATATATATTCACTACTTGGAAACCCGCACGATGCGCGGGTTATACATTAGCATCGAAAAAATACTCGATGAATTGTAAACACGAAAAAATGCTAAACGAAAATATAAAGTCGATTAACACCCCAATTTCTCATTTATAATTCAATAGTTATTAGAAAAATATAAAATTGCAACTAATTTTTTTAGTGACAATGGGTAGAAATATATAATAGACTCATAACACTGTCTTAAATGGTTATAAATAAAAATATATAGTATTACTATCCATAAATACGAAGAAATTAAACTACAAATGAGAAATTAATAACTAATAATTGTGTAAATAAAATTGGTTTTCCATGGTCATTAAAATTAAAGGAAAACAAATATGTAAAGGAGTTAAATGGAAAAAGAAAACTCTAGCAATGAGGTTTGAGAAGGGCCTATTTTACCTAGGACATACTAAAGGTGATGTTGAAGAAAATTGAGTAGAAGTCTTCCTAAATAATGGATAGGGATTAATCCCATTGTTGATACATTTATCACTGACTGAAAAAGTGGAATTATCCACTTGATGATGATGCTCCCAAACTGCTTAGGTGAAGCTAAAATTCTGTTATAGAATTAATCCTCAACAAAACAATCACATAATTTAAAGACCAATCACATGATTAATCAACAACAGACAAATGAATCCAAATCTTGGATAAACTTTTGAACTGTGAAATGTATCATATCCGACCAATTGAATTTGAAACCCTTGATAGTCTCAAATAATATAATGAAAATGAAACACCCCATGTGCAACGATCTAAACCATTAGATCGTAATCATTAAGGGCCTGTTTGGTTGTCCCAAAAATTGTTAATTAGCCAATTTAAAATTAACTCATTTATGAATTGCCTTATTATTAGTGTTTGGTTACAAGAATGAATAAATTCAAAAATGAACTAATTTATGTTGATTCACAAAAACTTAAATTAGTTCATTTCACCAAAAGCTTAAAATTGCACAATTTATAATTATAACATGAATCTTAAATGCACCACTCCCATAGAGTACTCTCACCATATTACTCTATCTCTCTCTCTCTCTCTCTCCACACACAAACACACACACACACACACACACACACACACACACACACACACATATATCAAAAGTAAATAACTCAATTTTTCTTTTCCAAACACACCACAAATTAGATTTAAACCCATTTAAAATTAATACATCGACAATCTATTCATTTCAAATTGATCAATTTAGAAAATTAAATAATTTACGCAACCAAACGGGCCCTAATTCAATCAAAAATTAAGATCCATTTCCAGTGACCGGTTTGATCTATTTTCTTTGAAAACTCTCATACGGTATCACGTAATGATGGAAATTTAGCCTCGTGATTCTGCAGTCCGGAATTTCATGATGCCCAATAGAGAAAATGATCATCATCAACCCCGTACTTAACTTGCATATGCCATAGATGAAATGTTATCAGTGAAAGTTTGTAAGAATCATATCAAAAAATTACAAATCTCTAATATAAAATTTAATAATAGACTATAAATCAGTACAAGATCTGGGCCATTCATCAAAAAAAGGAATCCCAAATGCACACCCATTAAAAACTAATCAATAAATTGGTTTATATATGAAACTCATGATTCATTCAAAAAATAATGAATCCAATATAAAACAAATCTAAACCATCAGCTCCATCAAAACAAACCAATAAAACCATGAAATTCGGCCATGAAAGCCTGAACCACTATGAATTAATCCTAAAGATGTGTTGGGATTAACCAAAAGAGAGGGCATGGATGAGAAAACCTAGGGAAACCTAATGATCTCCAAATCGCTACACTCTTTGTCCCTTTATATAGGGCTACATCTCTCCGATAGGTTGTTACCCATAAATAATATAATTTTCACAAACACAAAATATCCAGACCCATATGAAATTAATTATGTACCAATTTTTGGGATACCCACAAACTCCTTTATAGAAATTCACTAAAAATAATTAAAAGAATCATCAAAAGTAACGGGTTGTTTCCAAAAATATACTCATTCATGACATTTGACGATCATAGCGGTTGAAATGCAACCTTTTTCATTAGGTGCCAAAATGGGATGTATTTAACTCTAGTTGAAGATTCCTCTTTCTACATTTATGTAGTTTTGATAGGTAAAGAGACCAGAGAAAGTTTTGTAATTAGAGATGAGAGACAAGATTTCTCTAAAAAAGAGATGAGAAGAAAAGAAAAGGATGGTCTTATCACTTAAAGATAAATATTTACGGGAGATTTAAGTATCGAGAGAATGTAGATGGATGATAATAAATTAATGGTTCATGGATTAGATGCCACGTGACACAATATGGTGGGAGTGAATTAATGTTTTGTATAGAATTTTAGATTATATAAAAGATTACTCTTTAGAAGATTAATGTTGCTAAAGGAGATTCTCATTCCAGTTCTTCTTGAAACTCAAACATTCTTCCACAACAAAATCAGTACCAAAATTAGTCACATCATAAGATTTAGGCAAAAAACTGAAAAAAATATAAAGATCTTACAAGATTCGCTCAACCATTTATGATAATTATCCTTGATAATAATATTAATTGATTGCCACTAATTACTATATTCTATTATAGCAACAACACACAATGTTGGATGTATACTTTCCACGTGTTTCGATTTACGAAATTAGTACTATGAGTTTCATATGTAGCTTTTGAAGATACAAGTGGTTGTAAATTGAAATTCTTAACTAACATTTCATCATTAATAGAGTGCAAGTTGTGTCAACTATTCTAGCCACATTCAAAATATACACACAAAATACACAATAAGTTGAATATGAAATGATATAATTTCATATTATATAATAAAACAATATCATTAACACATTCAAAATTTTAAATTAGAATTATGAAGGGATTACAAGAATTAAATTAAAGGATTAATTATTTATCAAATTTTCACCCCCCCCCCCCCCACACACACACACAACACCAATAAAAAAAAGATCTACTAAATTCATGTTTCCAAATGAGTTTATCACAACATCAAGGTATCAATTCAAAAGTATAAAAAAAGAATAAGAAAGATATTTCAATAGTGAATTAAAGAGTAATGTTACACCGACACAATAACGTGACACAAAAGTGCGACACAATGGGCGTATCGCACCTGCATTGGCTCGTATCTGGGCCCAATAACAATGGAGCCCAGACACGAGCCAATGTGGGTGCGAAATGTCAATTGTGTCTCACACTTATGTGAATTAAGGAGTGATGCTATACCGATATAATAATGTGGCATAAAAGTGTGATACAATTTACGTATCGCACCTGCATTGTCTCATGTCCGGGCACAACAATAATGGATCCCAGGAACAAGCCAATATGGGTGTGGCACGTCAATTGTGTCACACTTTTGTGTCGGACTAGCATTTCATATGAAGTAAAATAACAAATTATTTATGATCTAATAATACTATCAAGACGAAAGGTGTAAGAAAGATTACTATAAAATGTTTTTATATCATATGGGATTTATCTACAAGTTAATTTATGTAGTTATAGATCATATACTTGGCAATCTTAATAATGTAGTTGATTTATCCTTTAAACATGGTCTTTACTAATAACATATTATTTAAGAAAAATCTATCCAATAATTTATGCCAAATCTGAAATAGATTTTTTTGTTACAATGCAAGTCTATTACAAGAGGGTATTACTTTTATATAAATTAATCCAAAAATGTAAATAAAATCTAAAAAATCTCCTAAATTTTGTACTGAGAATATAAGATAACATATTGTGTAAACATATAGGGTAAATAATTAAATATATTATCTCAAAGTTACAGCAGAAAACCTCTCCAAATAGCTTTCAGTTTAATCTCAAATTGTATCCTTCTATTCATTTGATATTACAATGATGAAAATCAAAACTAAGCATGTACAACTATAATAATCAACTAAACTTTCTATCGTAACCTTCTATTTATTTGGGAAGGATATTGGATGGCCGCGAGATAGATAGATAGATAGATAGATAGATAGATAGATAGAGAGAGAGAGAGAGAGAGAGAGAGAGAGAGAGAGAGAGAGAGAGAAAGATAACGGTTAGGGATAATAGAGAGATACTATGAGAGAGAGATCGATGATGTGTGACACCGGAGGTAGGAGATGCTGGAGGTAGTGGGTTTAGTGTAGTTATCACGGGGTAGGGTTTTTAATTAGGGGTGTGAGAGGGGAAGAGAAAGGGTAGGGTTTTAGTAGTGAGAGGGGAGAAGAGAAGGGTAGGTATGATGACAATGATTGGGGTCTTGGCCCTCTCATCTAGAAGATGTAAAATATTTTTGGCTCTTGATAAAGTTCTTGAGAATGGGTTTTAAAATTAATAATAAGTTTCACAATAGTTGTTATGAGTCGTACAATAATTTTTTCCCAATCCTAAGACATGTAGTAAATATATATTTCACGACTCCCTAGTTAGAAAATGTCGTAATATGTTTTACGTCACCTATCATATGTTCTGTTAAATATTGTCCATGAAAATTTTATATTGTGTGCCTCATATGTTAATTTAATTCATTCATGTAATGCATATGTAAGGTAGGTGTCATCTTAACATATTTGTCATGACAGTTATACACAAATTGTCCTAAAAATTATGTCATTAAAGTATTTTTTTTTCTTGTATTGAATCCAAAGGACCAAAGGAAGAAAGTAATGGACTTCTCAATAATGTATACAAAATATAAGATAACTAAAAATGATCCATGTTTCAAGTATCATCTCACAACAGTGGGTTGAGAGAGTTTAGAATAATGAGTATCACTTGCGAATGCTTAAAACATTTTGTTTTATAGATGCATGACGACTTGAATGTGTCCTTAACCTTCAACCAACAAATTTTTGATATGAAAACTCTTGTAGGGATAATGAGTTAATTATCACAACATGACCATTATTACTAAGAGGTTTGATGGTGTCATCAAGGCGCTGGAGTGTTGGCTATAGGTTTTGTAGGTTGTGTAAGGTACGGAGTGCATTAAATGCGGGTGAGATCCTTCAATTCAAGTGGGATTATGTGGTGGCGGAGGTGGAATAGTGTTCTTATTTCCACCTTCGCCCCCAGACTAATTATAGAAGCTTTGTTGTTACCATAAGTTGGTCTTGAGAGAGTATACAATTATATTCCTCAGTGTTGAGGGTTAAGCAACCTTGGGAGGTCATTTATGATCAATATGAGGTATGTGCTTAGCGTTAGACATGGTAGAACTCTGTTGCTATGGTCTTTGAGCATGGCTAAGGAGGTATGCTAGAATTAATAGATATTCTAGGAGGAAGGAAGGGAAATTAAGGTATGTTATAATAGAATAGTGTTTTTTTACAATAACAAAGGTCTTGGGGACCAAGTAGTGATTTGTCTAAGGTTAGAGGCTAGTCTTGGGAACTCTATTATTTTATGTGGGTAATTGAGGGTTCTAAAATATTTTTAAATGTCAAGTGTTAAATAGGGTATCATTAGTAGCCGCTTGTTGCTTCTTGTAAGGATTACAATGGGCAAAACTTAACTATTTATGCAAGTTGGTGGCAAGGCTTTAAATAACCAGCAAGATTCTTATAATAATTAAATTGCATTGGGAAGGCTCTAACAAGGGTTGTGGACATATGTTTGGGTTGAGAACGTTGCCGTTATTGAGAGGATTGAAGCGCCTGGCTCTGGTGGTCGATGGAACTGGAATGCTGGGATTTGAGGGCTATAAAAGAGACCATTGGGATGGATTTAATCCTATTATACAAAATTCATCTATTCCTTTCCCTATCTAGAATTTTAGTGAGAAATCATACATTTTATTTCCAATAATGCATGTCCAAAACAATTCTCCTCAAAATGTCTTAGACCTAAAGCCTTTTTATGCCATTTGTCCTCATATTTCCTAGCCTCCAGTTATAAATCCACAGGCTGAAACCTCTTATCGCCTACCCTATTGGTTTGTTTTCCCTGGTACAAAGGTGATTAACGACCAGGGAGTTCACAACCCTAAATTTTCTAGTGATGCTCAGTTCGTCGCAAGAATTACTGAGCATTACTTGGAGGGAATCCAAAAGATCTACCAGATTCCTGATATTGTCACTTTAAGGGACACAATTCCTGATGAGAGATACTTCTCAATGGTCACTAAACATGTATACTTCAATAGATGTTTACTATGATATCGGGCTATATTCTCACTATCGTTGTCGGTGGAGAGAATTTTGAAGGCTATTAGGATAACTGATGTGACTTTAAAAGTGTCTCTAGTGCGTACTAATATCAACTGAAGTGTAAGACAGTCGTAAAAGTAATAAATCGGTAAACCAGGTTTCAAACACAGGGACTAAGATAAAGAATCATAAGAATGAATAAGGAAGGCGAATAACCTAAAGGATTGACTCACAAAAATAAGAAGAAAAGGTGATTGAGATGAGATATGAAATTCTACTAAATAAATAAAGAAAACTTAACTAAATTAATTACGCATGCAAAACTTAAAAAACATGGTTTAATTATATGAATGAGAGATAAGGTCGGAATACAATCCCGCAACCCCTAATTAGGTCACCGATTTTGATACTAGTCTAGAATTAAATATTTAATTTGAAACAACGACGTTATTTATTAAGGCATCACATATATAAGGGAATGAACCCGCATCATACCTAATCAATAATATAAACAACGTATGATGTCAATTAGTTAACACACACAACTCATTCTTAAACACCCCGGTTACTAGGAAAAATGAGGTTAAAAGTCCTACGGTGTTTGTAATAACAAACCAAGACGTCCAATTAATTATTTAATTCAAGAAAATCTTTTTATATCCATGCGAACCATTTAGGGTTGGGATCATGCATCCCAACCTTTGAAAATATAGCTGGACATGGTAAAAGGATAATAAATCATGATAATTGCGTTACATGAAACCATCTCTATGTAAAAAGTGCCAACAAACATATGAAATCGATCTATATCTAAGAATTACTAAATTATCAATCAAATAGATGAAAGAACATGAAAGTAACAAGGAATTATACTTGAATTGATGTAAAACCTTGAATTCAAAGCCAAAAGATGAATAAATGTTGAAGAACCATAATTCCCAAGTTCTTGCCTCTAAAATTCTCTCAAAACTCTGTAAAAAGTCATCCCCTAATGTCTGATGTCACTCTATAATAAAACTCCCATGTTTATTAAGTGTTTAACTCATGCACAACTCTTATTTTAGCAGAAAACAAATTCTGATTGCATCACATCGAACTGGTTCAAATTTTTCTTCTATCCCGGGGATAACCGATTCGGAATTCCAGTAGCGATGCGAAAACTAAACCTCGAAATTTTTCTAACTCTTTTTTTTTGTTTTGCCATAATTTCTTCTCAACTTCTAATATTTATAACTTTTCACTCAGGCTTCAAATTTGGATGTTGTTTCTTCTTATGCTCTTATGGGATCACGGGCTTCAACTTCTTCTTGGTTTCACATCTGAATTTCGAGTGCTAAATTACTCTTTTGCCCTTGACTTTCCTCTTTTTGTTTCTTTCTTGGCTTTGAATTTTCTCTTTTCTTCACCTATATAAAATACATGCACAATGTAAGATAAATACACGCAAATCGATGCACGATATAGTGAATGTTAGAGTAATGATATGAGATAAGTCAACTCGATTTACATTGTACGAGGTGATAAAAGCTTCTAAATTACGAGGATAAATACGAGGAATTTATGCCTAATCAAACCCCCCTAATTTTGAACTTTGATTGTCATGAGATATGTAAAAGAATCAAATCATGGTCGAAACACCTAGAAAACATGTTATTGGGATAAAATGGCTCTTTCACGTATAAGAAATTGCATTTAGCGTATGCAACTAGCCTTTAAATGCCTTGGTTATCCTAGTAGGACAAGTTGTGTATCGTGAGGGTTTATAGTGAATATACCCACAAAATTCATTTTTTACTCAAAGAAAGATCAAGATACTTCAAAATCGTACAATTTAAAGTCCCCAAAAATATTCACCATACATTCATATTCATGAGTTTCAGTTCATAGTGTGTGTGTGTGCCAAGCCGAAAATCTAGTCGCTAGTTTCCACCGATTGATCATTTCGTTACTTGTCGAGAATTCATTTTGATTTCAAATCTCACGGGTTATTCTCACAAACAAGTCACTCAGAATGTGGTTACTTCTCTCAGTGTGCGTGATATATAAGATTAAATATAATGGAATACAAATTCATGCACACAACTTTGAAAGACAAATTTTTTATGGTGAAAAGATCTCTTATCGAAATGCAGTCATTGGAAAACTAAAAACATCATCTCTTTTTCTCACCGATTAATCTCTATTTTTATCTTTTCCTATCTTGGGCTAACCACGCGGTAATTAATTTCATTATTCGGGCACGGTTAATACTTTCTCAGGTTTTAAGGTGTATTAGGTAATATTGATTTGGTTGGTAAATTCGGAATTGGAAAATGCTCTTTATGTTGTTCGTTAGTGCATTTTTAGGATTTTGATCATTTTCTTTTCTTTTTCCATTTTTTCTATTGTTCACATCTTTCTTTTCTTGCTATTTATGTTGAGCATTTTTATTGTAATTTTATTCTTTCACCCGTTTTATTGCACTTTTTGGACTTTATTTTCTAAATTATTCAATTTTCACAATTCCGTACCAATTGGGTTTTTTCGGTTATCAAACGAAAAGGAAATATTTTATTGGGCTCAATTTGGCTAACAAAGGATAGTTTTTTTCACTTCTTTTTACGGCTAATATTTTTGGGTAAACAAATGATGGCCTAACTTTGTTGTCCAAATTACTAATTATTTTACCAAATGCGTCTCGAGATGAATTTTAGTTTAGAGATATTTTTAGCGCATTTTTCAAGACAACATCTCACACGTTTCCCATAACCAATCAAAATAAAGGAATTGAGATGTTCAACGACTTGTTTTAAACGCTGAATTGAACTTTGAGTTAATTTTAACTCAGATTGATTCAATAACGCACAACAATGAAAAGACTCGAAATCTCACTGGGTTACTTAATCTCCACACTTATTCGTAAAGTCGTCAACTTTCGCTCAATATCCATCTTTGGTCAATTTTGGCTTTGTGCATTTGGATATTTACAATTTGAGACTTAAACAAAATTTTGTGACATTTTTTAAGCTTTTAAATTCCAATTTATAATTTATTTTGAGGAAAAGAAATATTTTTTGCTTTTTCAAAATTTTCTAATTTTTTGAGGGGCATTTTGTAATTTGTGAAAATTTTGAAACGCACATGTACCCTCCCCCCCCCCCCCCCCCCAACTTAGACTTTTGCAATTTCCTCATCCAAAGAAGGACTAAAATCCAAACAAAAGAGAAGAGTGCGAAAAAATAAAAAAAGGAAAAAATGCAACATTATATTAATAATGACCAAGTATAATTAAAAAAAAGGATAGAGATTACATAGTTCTTCATAACCAAAAAATAAAAGTAAATAAGGACCCAAAATTGAAGAACTACATTTTTAAAACAACCAAAAACAACATTGGGGCTATTGCGAGGGTGGGTGTGACGGTCCGAGAGCGTCGGGGTTGTATGGATCATAGAAGTATGTCGGAACAATGATATTGGACCCCACTTGGAGCTTTTACATTTACGCTTGTAAGTGGATAATCATGATCGTATCACGGCAGTAAGCTTCTTGATTTTCTTGGTAGTCCGTCAAATACCTATTAGAACTACACTTTAAATTTGTAACACAGAAAATTAGGCTCTCTCCTTCCGGCTCGTATTTGGAGTCATCATCCTCATTATACTCGAGCTCTTCTTACCCCATTTCTACATCTTTTGCCGCTATCAGAGGTGGGTGAACTACCTCCATTTGTTGCACGTTTCTTATAATTTATTCTTGGCCAATAGGCTTGGAGAGTCGGGGCTGCAATGTTGGTGGTCGAATCCCAGCATTCTTTAGGAATGATATTATGAACTGGGCATAGGGTAGGGATATTTTTCCTTTGTGATTCATGGAGACATGAATAATTTCTGAGTAAAATATGAGGGGGAGATTAATGGATCTCGCCTCGCCAAGGAGATGATAGATGATTTTTCCATGGCGTATCTAGGTCGCAGAGTAGTTAGATGTTTGGAGGATGGACCCATAAGTGATTAAGAAGGCAAAGAGGGTGGTTTCATCAAGTTTTCCCACCTAGAAGGTGTCGTGATCCTAAATGTGACTGGGGGCGATATGCTCAATACATTGATTATTAGGAATAGGATTACCCATAGTGGGAACATAAATTTTGGGATTTGGAACTTGATCGGCGTGCATTATTTGGGCGATAATGGTGAGAGAAAAAGGTAATGGTACCTCATCGACATATTCTTGGCACAAAATTTCATTGACCTTGACGAGAGTGCCATAAAAAGAGCGCACTTCATCGATCCAAACATTATCGTCGGGATTGGCTAAGAATTGACGCCACTTTTGTCATTGAAAAATGGTGTACACGGCTTGAGGCATCCCGTTCCAGTTGATTTCTCACTCAATGTGTACGATATAGGTAGTAGGGAAAAAAGTTTCAACCCATAGGATTTCTTGAAGTGAGCGGTATCTGTGATCACCATCTTGTAGAATTTCGATGGAGCTGTACTTCACAAAAAATTCTTCTTTAGACATATGGAAAAGAGATTTGGGTAAAAGAAGAGGGAAGAGAGATGGAAGGGGTGAAATGAAATGGGGGAATTGGTTGTGTATTTATAGGTGGAGAAGTGGAAGGTTTTAAGGGAATGTACTTGGAGGGAAGAAATAGAGGGAATGAATATAAAGGGAAGAAAGGGAGGGAATGGATTTGAAGGGGAGGGAAAGGGGGGTGTACGGGGAATTAAGGCATTGGAAATGGACAAAATTTCAGCAGCTGCTATTAGCGAACCGGTTTGGGCCTGGGCAAACCGGTTCGATCCAATTAATATTTTTTATTCGATCAGCAGTCAAACTGGATTGGACATAGTTGTGCAACAAGGGTGAACTGGTTCGAATTTCAAGTATGGACCCCTAACTTGGCATTAGAAAAAAAAACCCATTCTCTCATTTTTCTTGGAAAACCCCAAAAACTCACCTTGTCTCACATGAAACACTCCCAAAAATGCACATTTGTGCTCCTATCCTATATCGAATCATACCCTATAAAATTCTAACTAACATACCTACACGATTTAATATGATACACAAGAATCATCCCATAGGCGTTAGGGGTGGGATGACCTCTCATATCTCTCTAAATCCACCTCGTAAACGGGGTCCGACAACTCGATTGTCGACTTCTTCAACGTACGCCTCTAAATATGGATTTAGGTGTTGCCCATTAACTTTGAATGTATATCCCCCTTGGTATCATCCAATTCAACGGCTCTATAAGGGAACACTTATTTCACTACGAATGGGCCAGTCCACTGCGAACACAATTTATCGAGAAACAAATGTAAGAGATAGTTGAAGCGAAGCACTTTTTTCCCCTAATGAAACTCTTTACATTGGATAATTCTATCATGTGCAAGTTTCATCCTTTCTTTGGATATTTTAGCGTTCTCATACGTATCATTGTGCATCTCTCCCAACTCATTTAATTGCAGCTTGCGTGCTTCACAGGCTTTGTCCAAATTATAGTTCAACCTTTTGATTGCCAAATAATCTTTATGTTTGAGCTCCATGAGGAGACGACAATGCTTGCCATATACAAAGCGAAATGGGGACATCCCGAGAGGGTTCTTATATGTGGTTCTATAATCCCACAGCGCATTGTTCAATCGGTGGGACCAATCTTTTCGGTTAGGATCGATGGTATTTTCAAGAATGTTCTTGATTTCATGATATTCTATCTATGCTTTGCCACTCATTTGGGGGTAATAGGTCCTTCCAACCTTGTGAACGACTCCATACTTTCTCATAAGTTTTTGAAATGGTCGATTGCAAAAGTTCTTGCCATTATCACTAATAATTACCTTTAGAGCACCAAAGCGATAAAGTGTGTGTTTTTACAAGAACTTAATCACGATCTTATTATCATTAATCTTGGTAGATATGGACTCTATGAAGCACCTTATACACTTGACTCACTTGAGTCGACATTCTATAAGTGCTCATCTAGTTTGGAAATAGTGAGAAAATTGAGTCCATTCCCTAGATTCCAAAACACCTCAGACTCTACTCCTTATTCCTTTTGATTGATTGTTTAAAGGTATATTCTCAATCATCCACACATTATTAAGAATTTTTAAATAATTTTTTGGAAATTAAAATGTGGTTTATAAATCTTTTGGGGTCATTTTGTAATTACTGATTTTATGTTTTCATACCTGGAAGTTGGTTTGGGTATGATCCGAAAGCGCTTCAGAATTGAGGGTGCCTGTGTAATTAAGTTTTAAACGCATCTGTGAGAGACAATCTCAGTCCTACACCTATCATCCTTATAACGACTTGATTTGTGTTTGTTTTTAGACACATAACCCTTGTCTAATGTCGGTCCTTGGATCATTATTATCAACGCTCTGCATGCATTTGAACCCAATCCCTATGAAACTCTCTAGACCAATCAAAAGATTTTTAATCCACCATTGTTCATAAATCATTGGATCAAGGTCAAAAGCCCTTGAGCTCATATAAAACCTTGGTTTTGAACAGACCTTCTCAATTCTTCCTTGCTCCCTATAAAAGGAGGCTTACCCTCAGCGTTTAGAAGACTTTTGGCATTTCATCTAAAGAGAGGAAAAGAGAGAGAAGAGATAAACCAAAGAGAGAAAAAAAACCCTAAATCATCCTAACCCTGTTTCAAACCCTAAACTCATTTTTTCAAAGTCAGTTTAAATCAAAAGCAAACCTTTGTGTTTGAGAGTTGTTTTTGAGTTGGTTTGAAAGCTTGTTCGTGGTTTATATCTTCTTGAATTTGAGATCTTGTGTCCAACTTAAGCAGTTAGGTTAGATCTGTATTTTTTTTTTATAGAAATTATAGATCTGGTTATTTTATGTTATATTACACTTAGATTTGCATATTTAGTTTCTCACCTTGAGAAATCACTTTGTTCATTATTTTATTAAATGTTTTCACAACTCTAGAATCAAAAAATTATTTTCTGTTTCTAGTTCTTTTGAAACAAGACTTCGGACCTAGTTGGAATCGCAATTGGTGGTTTCCAATTTCAAAATCATTTTCAAAACCCTCTGAAATTGGATATGACCTTGACAGTCTTACGAGCAAGGTAACCTTGGATTCCGAGATTAATTAAAAGGTCAAACAAAGTTCTTTTGTTTCCTAAGAAGATAGAAACTGAAAATCACACCATATAGATCTGATCTGTAATTTGAGAGGACTATTTGTATAAAATAAGTGTGTGTGTGTGTGTGCATGTGTTAGAGCTCCATCATAAACACTTGACACACTACGACACATAAGTTTTGGTTATAATATCTTGAATCTTCAAGATTCGACATAAAAATTGAAACAAAGTGGAGAAGTTAGCAAACTGCGAAAGCCACATCAACATCAGAACTACAGAGAATTTAGAATCAAACCAATGGGTACATTTCTAAACGTGTATAGGTTTGATTTGTGTGCACGTGTGTTAAATAGTTTGTAACTTGTATATTTTTTTAGTGGATTTTTTTATCTGTGACTTAGAAGTCACCGTGGATGTTTCCTTAGTTGGGTGAGGTTTTACCACGTTAAAACGCCTTGTCCTTAATCTTTCTACATTTCCTCATCTCATTCTTGCTGGTGTGCTGATTTAAATATTTTAGTTTTAGTTTTCAAAACTAGTTAACTAATCTTGAACAAATCTCATCCATGTTTTATTAAACACATCTTGTGTTAATCTGTTTTGTTTTTAGAAAAAGAGTTTCATCAAAAAATAGTTCAGAGTTACTTCAATAGTTCAATCTTGTATTAAACGGCCTAAGTAACAAATTTTCACTCTACCCATTTCGACACATGATCTACTGCAACGAGGATGTAAAAGAAACCAAAGGAGGGAGGGAAAGGACCCATGAAGTCAATATCTCAATGACGAGTATGGGGGTCAATGGCATCATGTCTCAGCGAATAATGTCTCCCATCCTTTGACATCTATCAGATGATTTGAAATAATCATTAACATCCTGAAATATATCGGTCCAATAGAGACCGCTTTGAAGAATCTAAGCGTCTGTATTATTCGTCAAAAAATGGCCTCCCCATGCATCCTTATGACAAAAATGGATGACACTAGGTATCTCATCATCCAGTACACAACTTCGTATGATTTGCTATGCGCAATAATTGAACATATATGGATCGTCGTAATTTAACATGAGCTACCAAGTAAGGAACTCTCTTGCGGTGTCCAATTAGGGGAACGACTCACATGATAATATAGTTAACTATGTTCGCAAACTAAGGGACAGAAGAAGTGGCAAATAATTGCTCATCCAAAAAATATTCATCTATGGTTATGGGATGACTAGGCACATTGGAAAAAATCGGGACAAATAATCGACAACGATGTTTTCTACTCCTTTTTTATCCTTTATGGAGAGATTTAACTCTTGTATGAGTAGCATCCACCTTATGAGGTGCATATTAGCATCCTTTTTGGAAAGGAGATATTTAAGTTCCGCATGGTCGGTAAAGCAAGTGATTGGTGACCTAATGAGATAAGAGCTAAATTAATCTAAGGTAAAAACTATGGATAACAACACTTTCTCCGGGGTAGAGTACTTAAGTTGGGGTCCGGTTAATGTTAGGCAAGGGTAATAGATGACATGAGACTTCTTATCCTTTTTTTGGCCCAAAACAACCTCTATCCCATAATCACTTGCATTACACATGAGCTCGAATGGAGGGGACCAATCTGGATCTTGCAGAATTGAGGTAGAAACAACCATGCTTTTCAATTTATCAAAAGCCCTTTAACATGATTCATTGCACTGAAAGGGGGAATCCTTCATAAGGAGGTTTCTCTAAGGCATATCAATGGCACTAAAGTCCTTAATAAACCGTCGATAAAAACCCCAATGGCCTAAGAACGAACGCACATCCTTTAGTGATTTCGGTGGGGGAATATCGTCTATGACATCTATTTTTTCCCTATCAACTTCAACTCCTTTGGACAACACTATGTGGCCAAGAACTATTCCTTATGTAACCATAAAATGGCACTTCTCCCAATTTAGTACCAAGTTCTTCTCCACATAACGAGCTAACACATTATTAAGATTCGCAAGACAAAGGTCAAAAGGGGGGTCGAAAATGCCAAAGTCATGCACAAAGACCTCCAGGCCTCTTTCAACCATGTCGCTAAAGAGACTTAGCATGAACATTTGAAAGGTCGCGGGCGAATTACACAATTCAAATGGCATACGTTTATAGGCAAACATGCCAAAGGGACATGCGAAAGTCGTCTTCTCTTGATCAAGCACATCCACCTCAATTTTGTTATATCCAAGACAACCATCAAGGAAGTAATAGTATCGGTGTACTGCTACTTTGTCTAGCATTTGGTCAAAAATGGTAAGGGGAAATGATCTTTCCTAGTTCCCACATTGAGTTTTCGGTAATCAATGCAAACGTGCCACCTGGTGGTGGTACGTTGGGGAATTAACTCACCCTTGTCATTTTTTACCAGAGTCATACCTGACTTCTTCAAGATGACTTGGATAAGACTCACCTAGTTTCTATATGAGATATGATAAATTATTCGTGTGTACAATATCTTAATGATTTCTAGTCTCACTACATCTTTCATAGTGGGGTTCAATCGCCTTTGTATCTCTCTTGAGGGTTTCACGTCCTCCTCGAGGTGGAATTTATGGGTACAAATAAAGGGACTTATACCTTTTAGATCCATAATGCTCCAACCAGAAGCACTTCGGTGCTTTCTCAAAATACACAACAAGTAACCCTCTTCCTCTTTTTCTAGGCTAGAGGAGACAACAACATGAAATGTGTCATCCTCTCTTAAATAAGCATATTTTACATTCGAAGGTAGTTTCTTTAATTCGAGGGTGGGGAATTTTTCATCGGTGGGAACCATGCGCGACTCCCTCGGGGGTAATTCCTCGAATCTAGAAACCCAACTCACATCTCTCACATCCTCACCCGACGCTCTCTGATCTAATATCTTTCTCAACTCTCCCACCTCCGTCTCAAAATTGGTGTACGTCCCATCACTCGCACTACCCAAAATAAGACATGCTCCTAAGGCATCCCCACTAAAATTTCCCTCTATGTGTTCCTCTTCTGTCCCCTCGATAAAAACTACCGCGTAAAAATCTTCCTCCTCGCCCACTTGCGTAGAGATATTGGAAATATCCATCGAAAGGGTCATGTTCCCGAATGTCATTTGCATTCGTCCATTTCGAGTGTTGATTAAGGCGTTAGCCGTAGTGAAGAATGGGCGACGGAGAAAGGACATGATTACTCGAGGTGATGGAGGGTTCCGTGTCCCAAATGAAAAAATCTACCGAAAAGTAGAAACTGTTGACTTAGACTGTCACGTCCTCAACGATCCCTCCAGGTATCTTCACAAAACAATCCGCGAGTTAGAGAGTGATTTTAGTGGTCTTAAGATCGCCCAAATCTAATTGTCTATATATCAAAAAAGGGAGAATGTCAACACTCGCCCATAAATTAAGAAACGCTTTTTCTATTTAGTTCTCTACAATGATACACGAGATGGTAGGTGCACCTGGATCTTTAAACTTAGGTGGGAGGTCATTGAGTAGAAAGGAGATCACATTTTGAGCAAGAAACACGTTCTTTTTCACCTTTATCCTTCTTTTCATCGTCAATAAGTCCTTAAGCACTTTGATAAGCACCCAAATCTGTACAATTTATACCCCAAATAGATATATTTTAGTTGCTAATTCTCGGTAATATGGGTCTTATGTGCTTAAATGTTTATCATGCAAGCTTAACGTCAGTTGCGGTGTCAAAAGCTATATTTCATGGCAATTGCACGTTTTATGGAGCTAATACCTCTTCCATACCCTCACCCGAGCCTAAACCTAGCCCAAACTTACCCCAAGCCTGTGTGTGTTTTATTTGTGTCATTTTATTATTTTTTAGATTTTTAGTTTGAGTCTTTTCTATTTTTAGGATTTATTTTAGATTTATTTTAGAATTTTTAGATTTTATTTTCTATTTTTTTATTTTATTTTATTTTTATTAATATAATTTTATTTTATTTCGATTTTGATTAGTTTTTAGTTTAGTCTTATTTTATTATAATTAGTTTTAGTAGTTTATTTTTTAGATTATTAGATTTTATATTTTTAGGACTTTAATTTTCATTCAGATTTTTCATTTTTTTTATTTCTTTTATTTTATTATAGCTTAGGATTTTATTTTTTATTGTTTTTATTTTGTTTTATTTATAGTTAGATTTTATTTTTTAGTTTTAGTTTTATTAATTTTATTTGAGTCTTTATTAATTTTGTTTTTTTAGGGGTTCAAATTAAACACATACAACCCTTATTACACACTCACTCACTCAAACCTATCCTACACCCAACTCCCCTTACCCTCATCCCCACCATACACCATACACACTCACACACCCTAACACCTACACCATCATCTTCTCCAACTCACCCAACACTTCTCTCTCCTACATCTCCATAACCTCTCACCACCATTAAAACACAATCACAAAAAAAAACCCATTACCCTCTCCTCTCTTACTCCCAAACCGAACCAGAGCTGCCAATCTCCGGCGCTCTACCCTGGAGCTCCGATATCCCCACCCCCTTCCGACCATACTCCGGCGAACCACAACCGGACCTGTTGCTCCCTTCCGCAGCCACCCAACCCCGAAACTAGCGCTGCCCCCCTCTAACACACGACGTGATCCCTTAACCCATCCCCAAACCGCAGCCCTATGCGACCCGATTTCTACTAATACCGTCGAAAATTCAACCCTAACCCAGTAGCCATTCAACCCATTTACAACCAAAACCCAATACCCATATTCCATTAATCCCATCTTCTATCCCCAATACCCATTTACCAAACCCATTTCAACTCAAAGCCACGACTTCTTCAAATCTGCCAAAAGTTAAGACCAACAAATGCCACATGCCTAATGAACCCACTTAAACCCTTTATTCCCATTTACCCATTATACCCTTAAAAACCCCCAACTAACTTCTTCTAACCAAACACCCAAATCACCCCTCATTCACATGACCTCACACCATATCCACATGCACCTCCTAGCCATTTACCCAATATACCCCTTATCCCTCATGCTCCATGCCTACTATATATTGAAGAAGAAGACCCCCCCCCCCCCCCAATAATCAAGTAGAGTGAAAATTCTAGAGAGAGAGATAGGTTAGTTTAGAAAATAAATTAGGTAGAATATTTTTGTAAATAATTTTTGTTTTTATTTTTTTAGATATTTGTGAGAAATTAATTGTTGAGTGATTCAAATGAGTGTTTGTATGTAATTGAATATGGTGGAAAGCTCACTTTGAATGGATGTTGCTCACTTTTAATGGAGGATTAGAGTCCAATTTTGCAAATCAAGGAGACTTGTTTGAAGATTTGTCCTCTTACCCTTATATTTTATTTGTTTATGCCTTTGATTATTAATTTGTCATATTTCATACCATGTTAGGCTAAAACCCCTTTCAAGGGGTGGGGTGAAACCCTTATTTGATATTATTTTAGTTTAATTATTTTGCTTACTTGAAATATCCCTTTGAATGTTAATTTTGATCCCTCACCCTTAGATTTACGCCTCGAGAGAGGGTAAATGATTTTCGACAGAAAATCGAAATTCTAGTGATAATACCCATTTTAGATTCGAACTAGAGATAGGGGTTTCTTAAGTGGGGTATTATCATTTGAATTTCAACTCTAAATCTAATTTCTAAGATTGACATAAATTCTAGTTGATCGATCCTAGCGGGTGATTAATTAAAAGGAGTGTTGATCTAATTTTCTAGAGTTGTGAGGTGTTAATTTTAATTTTCTAAAAGATTACTATTCTAATTACACTTGCAACGAGAGTTGGTTTGTAATTTTAATATTAATTTGGGAGAATTCAAATAATTGAATTAATTAATTAGAATAATTAAAATTTGTGGTGTAATCCCACTCCTTGATTGTTCTCACAATTATTTTCCTCACTTTATCTTTTATTTTAGTGTTAGACTTTATTTTTCATTTTAGTAAATTTCTAGTTAGTTATTTTCATTTAGTTTAGTTTAGTTTAGATCTCACCTCACCCTATTGTTTTAATATTGAAAAAGCTAAAAAAAATTAGAAAAGTGAAAAAGAACAAAAAGAAAATAAATAGTGAATTACAATTGAATTTGTTCCATTTGCTTTACTCCCTAGAAAGTGGATTGACATCCTTACTTACCTCTATACTTTAGATTGTTATATTTGTAGGTAATTCAAGGTTTTGATTAGAAGGGATTTTCAAGCAACGACAAAAGAAGACAAAATACACGCAAAAGTATTTTTATCAAATGGTGTCGTTGCCATTCTTGGGATTGTGAAGCTCGGAGCGGATTTCATATTGTAGTTCATTTATTTTTTGCACTTTATTATTATTATTTTTTTGTTTTGTAACATTTTTTATATTTTTAGAAGGATTGTATTAGGACTTTTTATTATCTTGGCTTGTATTGCGGTGCATAGGACACCATTTATTTTTCATTTAAATTTGTAATAATTGAAGCCAAGCGTGATAGGGAAACCGGACAAGGTAGAGAGAGGGCGCCCATTGGCGAGGATTTAGAAGCCTCTCTACCTTGGGTCGGTAGGACTCCCGGGGACGACTGAGATTGGCGTATTCTCCCCCCGATCGACTCAACATTTTCGGCACCCCACGGCGTAAAAACCGTGGGAGGTATATTTCTTACACCCTCGCGCCTCTCCTGTTAGCGAGTCATTTATTGTGTGTGATTTGTGTGCTCTTATGTGATGTTATTCTCGCATTTATTTTCGAATGGTGTGATGAATTAATTGACTAAGACCTACACCCGGTCACTCACGAGAAGGGATTTCATCACCTGACTCACTCGCTTATCATTATGTGCTACCCTAGCCATCACTAAATTTAAAATCAATCAACTAGGCAGCCCACTAGGAGAAAATTTTGCAAAGGCGATCACAAAGAGATTTCCGTGAATTTTTATCGCCCGCGGACTTAATTAAAATTTGACTACCCTCTCACTAAATTTAAAGATAAAAATTGGCTATGTGCTAATTAGGACATTTTCTTGACTTATGTGTGTCCAATTCCATTTTCGGTAGTCGGTTTTAGTTGGTTCGTGTAAATTCAAGAGTCCATATTTTCCCCACCTTTTCTTCCAAAAAAAAAAATCCAAAAATATTTTTCTTCCTTTATTTTTTATAAAAAATCCAAAAATATTTTTCTTTCTTTAATTTTTAGAAAATCCCAAAAATATTTTCTTTCCTTTTGAAAAAATTTCAAAAAATCAAAAAAATATTTCTCACCCCATGGCCGAAGAACGTCCTTTACGGGACTACTTTGGTCCTTTTTCATTGACACGTGACACGTGTGAGAGTAATCTCGAGCGATCTCTTTATGATATTCTTCACGATTTCACCTCTCTCACGAGTACCGTTGGTACTCTTGACCCATCTATGCACGCACCACCTATTCCATCACCCTCTATGTCAAGTGTCACTGTGCCTCCTCCCTTGTTGTGCACCCACTGTTCTTATGCCGATCACATGTCCCATGAGTACCCATACTCTTCATATCCCTACGTACCCACCATGGAACATGTGTATCCATATGACACTGTTTCGGAACACACCTCGGCCTACTACCCTGCTATACCTAATCCCGAGTTGTGTGAGTACCCCAGTTATTCGTGGAGGCCTGATCACCCTTCCATGCAATACGTATCCCAACCCAATGTTGTGGATCCTCACACGTTCCAACAGTCGTCATGGCAAACTTGTGCACCCAATCACGATCAGTTTCCTCACTATGCACCCCATGAGTATCAACCATCTGTCCATCACGAGAGCAATCCTTTCGTGTATGATGCACTTGGCCCCACCCCCACACACTTCATTTGAGTATTCTCCATATAGTCCTGATTATAGCGCGTTGTGTCCACCTCACCCACCACCACCACCACCCATCATTCCACCAACACCTTCATCCACATCCACTCTCGAAACCCTCTTGCAAAAGTTCATACTTGAGCAAGAGCAAGCAATTCAAACTCAAGCTCTCCAAAGTCTTGAACAAAGGTTAAATGAATTGGTGTGTGCGCGAGAGTCGGATATTCCCATGACCCCACCCATCGTTGCCACCGAGTGTGACGATGATGTGTCCCCTTGTGACACAGAATTTGAGTGTGACCAACCCTACCACCCCGAGAATCTTGAAGTTGAGACCATTCCATGGTCCGGGTCCCAAGTCGACAATTGTGTTGACATACCTTTCATTAGTGAGCCTGATTCAACCCCATCATATCCATATGAACCCCACCTTGCGGTTCCCATTCACCTTCCCACTCCCGCTGAATCCAAAATAATGCCCGAGTCTATACCTATTGAGCACATCGTGTGTGTTCTCGAGGAACCAATTTATCCTAGGTTAGCTCCGGCTACGAGTGCTCACCATTTTCCCGAGATAAAATCCGTGATAGTTCCTAACTATTCAGATCTGGATGATGTCCCACCATGCATGGCTCCCGTTGAGCCCGATATTTCTATCTATTCCTCTATCTCCGATCTTGGTGCCTCGTTTTACCCACCCACCCCATTTACCGATGCTACTCTTGTGGAGAAGTTGACAACTCCATCTTTAGAAATCACACTCCCTTGTGAGTATTCCTTTACTCCTCCCAATGAGTGTGCGTCTCCCACGCTTGAGTTGGATCATCTTCCTCCACCGTTTATCCCACCCGACCCACCCATTATATCTTCTACCCCACCACCTGGTTTAGATCTTGATTTTGCACATTTCCAGTTTCCATCTACAGTTTTAGATCCTAACCTAAAACAATCCACCTTGCACGAGAGTTGTGGTGATACTCTCCACTTCCGTGACACCGAGTTTGTTCCTCCATGCACACCACTTCCTTGTGGTGTTGATTTTTCTCAAGAACTCCCTGGCGTGTCACGGCGCGACCATTATCATCGTCCATTCATAGAACGGTCGTGTGATTTTTATGAGGCCCACCCCATCACTATTGTCAAACCATTTTGCCTCCCTCACCAATTGGAGCACTATGCTTATAGGGACCTTGTTGCCCTCACCTTTCGGCTCAATAAAGATCGAGACCGATGCCTCTTCACCCTTACCTTAATACCCACCAACCCATGGTCCACCGATGCTTTGCATCGCGTAATGCACTTCTCCATACAAGTGCATTGACCACTTTAGCCTGTTTCCAGCAAGACTGACGCTTCAGTCTTGTTTGGGTGTGATTTTCATCAGCCATTCTTCTGCCGCCCTGCGCTTTCATAGATCTTATCTTTAGGGTGAGATTTCATCGGTCTGGCTGAAGACATTAAACTTAGCGCTACCGGGAGGCAGCCCGCGTTTCTTGTACTAGTCTCATCCTGTTTGGGGGTGGTGTTTCCCATCACCCTATGCTTTATCATGCTTATAGACTTGTACATCTTTTACTCAGGTTTATTCCTGGCTTCACATATCTAGTTCATGAGCGGTTCATTCTGGTAATCTCTTTCCTACCTCATGCTCTCAATTTTAAAAATCATTTTACCTAACATCGAGGACGATGCTCCTTTTTGTTTGGGGTGGGGAATTTTATCAAAATTGTACCTCTTTTGAAAAATTTTGATTTTTGAACCTGATTTTTAAATTTTGTGCAGTTTCTTTCATCTCACTCATTGATGTGAATTTTTAAACATCCATCTTCTAAAAGTCTAGGAATCAAGCTAGAGAATATTTTTTCTAAATAACTTATGTAATACATAACAAGGCATTTTGCACCATGAATTTCTAGATTCAACAAAATTTGCGCACTTATCACGTCATTACGTTTAGAGTTGAAGAGTACTACAATTCTAAAGAGAACCTTAAGGATCACTAGTTGAGACTTTAGACCGTGAGATTTGTGCCTTTCACCCTTTTAGAGTGTTTTACGTAATCTCCGAGTCACAAGTTGATTCAACTTTCTTTGGGTCCGCACTTAAATTGTTGTATGATCTCATTTTCTTTCATAAAAATTTGGCTTGATCACTGAGAATGACATCTTTTTCGAGTTATAAGAAACACGTGTCTTGAAATTTGTCCCGAATACTAAATTTTCATCCATACACCTACCACTTTTTCCCATATCACAGTTCCATACACTTCATGCATTACATTCCCATGCTTTCCCATATCTCATATATATTCCCCTCACCATCCATATATTTTTCCATCACCTATCACCTCCATTCATATATCATCCATCATTTTCAAATAAAAGAGTGTGATTTCAAATGTAAATGTCTTCATTGTTGGTTTGAAAAGTGAGAGAAAAAAAATAGAAAAAAAAATAGAAAAAAAAAAAGAAAAAGAGAAAAATAGAAAAAAGAGAAGAAAAGAAAAGAAAGTAAAAGAAAAATAGCAAGAAAAAAAAAAGAGAGAAAATAAAAGAAAGGGAGTTGTAGTTTGTAGTTGGTAATAAAGACATTTGTGCCTAAAGTGTATACACTCTTCTATCATATACATTCATCCATCACCCTTTATCATTCATAACACCATTATATCCTATATACCACATCCATACATCACACATCCATCATACCACACCTTATACCATCCTTTCCATTTCATTTTCCCCTCACCCATATCATCCATATGTTCCCCTAGGTGTTCGGGCAAATGAAAGTCGACGTGGTGAATAACTCGACGTTCTCACTATAGCGATTAACATTCTTTCATGAGATCAAATTTCTTTCTAATTGTTCGTTCTTTCTTATGCGTGTGTGAGACGTTTGAACTTGCTTACATTTACTCACCTCCTCACACACAAGAGCGATACACTTACCCTAATCTCGAGAGTTCATTTGAGAGAGAGATATCTAGTGAGATTTGAAGTTGAAGCGTTGATTCCGACAAGGCAATCTAGGAATTACTCTTATGATGCTCGACCCGTTTTGACTGATTCACACTACACACGTTGAGTTCTAGGAAGGATGTGCCTTGAGTATTTACTTAGTTAAACTTTTTACACATTCTAGCTTGTATTTCTGATTTCATTTTTCTTGTGATGGATTGTGCGATTATTCTATGTCTAATAAGAGATTGAATGCCCTTCAATAATTTTTTACAAATAAGAATTTTGTGGGTATATTCCCTGCAAACCCTCACGAAACACAACTCGTCCTGTAGGGTAACCTATAGGTTTAAAGGCTTGTTGCACATGCTAAGTGTAATCTCAAGTGCCCGCGAAAGTGGTACACTTTTGGTTTCTTATCTTTCTCTTTCTCTCTATCTTAGTGCTCGACGACTAGCAACGCTCTGTTTGGGGGTGGTGTGATAAGCACCCAAAACTGTACAATTTATATCCCAAATAGATATATTTTAGTTGCTAATTCTCGGTAATATGGGTCTTATGTGCTTAAATGTTTATCATGCGGGCTTAACGTCAGTTGCGGTGTCAAAAGCTATATTTCATGGCAATTGCGCGTTTTATGGAGCTAATACCTCTTCCGTACCCTAACCCGAGCCTAAACCTAGCCCAAACTTATCCCAAGCCTGTGTGTGTTTTATTTGTGTCATTTTATTATTTTTTAGATTTTTAGTTTGAGTCTTTTCTATTTTTAGGATTTATTTTAGAAATTTTAGATTTTTTTTTCTATTTTTTTTTATTTTATTTTTATTAATATAATTTTATTTTATTTCGATTTTGATTAGTTTTTAGTTTAGTCTTATTTTATTAAGATTAGTTTTAGTAGTTTATTTTTTAGATTATTAGATTTTATATTTTTAGGACTTTAATTTTCATTGAGATTTTTCATTTTTGTATTTCTTTTATTTTATTATAACTTAGGATTTTATTTTTTATTGTTTTTATTTTGTTTTATTTTTAGTTAGATTTTATTTTTTAGTTTTAGTTTTATTAATTTTATTTGAGTCTTTATTAATTTTGTTTTTTTAGGGGTTCAAATTAAACACATACAACCCTTATTACACACTCACTCACTCAAACCTATCCTACACCCAACTCCCCTTACCCTCATCCCCACCATACACCATACACACTCACACACCCTAACACCTACACCATCATCTTCTCCAACTCACCCAACACTTCTCTCTCCTACATCTCCATAACCTCTCACCACCATTAAAACACAATCACAAAAAAAAACCCATTACCCTCTCCTCTCTTACTCCCAAACCGAACCAGAGCTGCCATTCTCCGGCGCTCTACCCCGGAGCTCCGATATCCCCACCCCCTTCCGACCATACTCCGGCGAACCACAACCGGACCTGTTGCTCCCTGCCGCAGCCACCCAACCCCGAAACTAGCGCTGCCCCCCTCTAACACACGACCTGATCCCTTAACCCATCTCCAAACCGCAGCCCTATGCAACCCGATTTATGCTAATACCGTCGAAAATTCAACCCTAACCCAGTAGCCATTCAACCCATTTACAACCAAAACCCAATACCTATATTCCATTGATCCCATCTTCTATCCCCAATACCCATTTACCAAACCCATTTCAACTCAAAGCCACGACTTCTTCAAATCTGCCAAAAGTTAAGACCAACAAATGCCACATGCCTAATGAACCCACTTAAACCCTTTATTCCCATTTACCCATTATACCCTTAAAAAACCCCAACTAACTTCTTCTAACCAAACACCCAAATCACCCCTCATTCACATGACCTCACACCATATCCACATGCACCTCCTAGCCATTTACCCAATATACCCCTTATCCCTCATGCTCCATGCCTACTATATATTGAAGAAGAAGACCCCCCCCCCCCCCCCCCCAATAATCAAGTAAAGAGAAAATTCTAGAGAGAGAGATAGGTTAGTTTAAAAAATAAATTAGGTAGAATATTTTTGTAAATAATTTTTGTTTTTATTTTTTTAGATATTTGTGAGAAATTAATTGTTGAGTGATTCAAATGAGTGTTTGTATGTAATTGAATATGGTGGAAAGCTCACTTTGAATGGATGTTGCTCACTTTTAATGGAGGATTAGAGTCCAATTTTGCAAATCAAGGAGACTTGTTTGAAGATTTGTCCTCTTACCCTTCTATTTTATTTGTTTATGCCTTTGATTATTAATTTGTCATATTTCATACCATATTAGGCTAAAACCCCTTTCAAGGGGTGGGGTGAAACCCTTATTTGATATTATTTTAGTTTAATTAGTTTGCTTACTTGAAATATCCCTTTGAATGTTAATTTTGATCCCTCACCCTTAGATTTACGCCTCGAGAGAGGGTAAATGATTTTCGAGAGAAAATCGAAATTCTAGTGATAATACCCTTTTTAGATTCGAACTAGAGATAGGGGTTTCTTAAGTGGGGTATTATCATTTGAATTTCAACTCTAAATTTAATTTCTAAGATTGACATAAATTCTAATTGATCGATCCTAGCGGGTGATTAATTAAAAGGAGTGTTGATATAATTTTCTAGAGTTGTGAGGTGTTAATTTTAATTTTCTAAAAGATTACTATTCTAATTACACTTGCAACGAGAGTTGGTTTGTAATTTTAATATTAATTTGGGAGAATTCAAATAATTGAATTAATTAATTAGAATAATTAAAATTTGTGGTGTAATCCCACTCCTTGATTGTTCTCACAATTATTTTCCTCACTTTTTCTTTTATTTTAGTGTTAGACTTTATTTTTCATTTTAGTAAATTTCTAGTTAGTTATTTTCATTTAGTTTAGTTTATTTTAGATCTCACCTCACCCTATTGTTTTAATATTGAAAAAGCTAAAAAAAACTAGAAAAGTGAAAAAGAACAAAAAGAAAATAAATAGTGAATTACAATTGAATTTGTTCCATTTGCTTTACTCCCTAGAAAGTGGATTGACATCCTTACTTACCTCTATACTTTAGATTGTTATATTTGTAGGTAATTCAAGGTTTTGATTAGAAGGGCTTTTCAAGAAACGACAAAAGAAGACAAAATACACGCAAAAGTCTTTTTATCACACTTTAGCATGGGTGGAAATTTTCTTTATGCCATAGAGAAAAGGTAAATTCAACTTTACTTTTTTAAAGACATTTGTCACATCATCCCGAGAGGCTCTTTTTGGGGGGCAGGGAAACCAACCATTGAGCGAAAGGCGCGGTGGTGGGTGGTTTCACTACGACTTCAAGATCACTAATGTCATCATTTTCACTCTCATTCAGGGGGATATCTTCTACCTCATTCATGATGAGCGAAACCTCCTTGTCTTTAGGTGTGTAGTGTGGGGGAGGTGATAAATTAACAACTCTCCCACTATGTAGAGAGGTGAAGGCTTGTCATTGCTCTTTATGGTCATTGAATGTAGAGATAACACTAGTTTGACATTGAATAGGTCTTTGGCGTTGAGCCGTTAACTTACCCTTTTATTGGATACATAAGGATGATTGCAACTTTCAGATGTCCGCATTCATTTCAGCAAACCTGCGGGTATTTTGAGCATTGCTTGCATTTGGGGAATGGATGAATTGGTTCACAATATCTTCAAAATCTCACCATGGTGGGGTGATATACGGTGCATGAGGTGGCTATTGCATATGCGAAGATTGTTTAAAATGTGGAGGTGGGTAAACACGTGAATTAGGATTCAACGCGGCATTTTGTTTCTCGTAGCTAAAACCAAGATAATTCTTCCGTGAAGGGTTGTAAGAATTTCCATGCTGGGCATTGAAATTACCCTTAAATCCTCCTATCGCTTGCACTTGCTCATGTAGAATTACTTTGTAGTGGGTATTGTCGGGAATTCCTTCATTGAATGGCTCGCCTCACAAGTATCACACATATTCTCTCTCCTTGCTCGAGTGGATACGGTTAGTTCTCTTACCCTTGATCCGACTACTGCTCCTAATTTCTTAATAAGTTGGCTTAATTGAAGTTGTATCGTCGCTTCTTTGTCCAATTGATAAAGATAAGACACAAAAGGATCGGTGGGAGGTTTATGACCTCGGTTTTGGGTGTTAGGATTGGATGTGTCCCGTGCTTGAGTGGTCTAGGCAAAAATCTTAAGGTGGGCCTCTGCATCATTTTCATCTAATTTCCAAAATGGTCCCTCATAAATTGTATCTATGAGTTATTTAGAAGCTATGCTTAACCTTGGTGGAAGAAATAGATGAGCTTATACTTCTCAAAATAGTGATTGGGGCATGTGCTAACTAACTCGTTGAAATTTTCGTAACATCGATCAAATGGCTCATTTTCTTATTGTTTGAAAGTTTGAATTTGAGCTTTGATGGAATTCGTTCGATGTTTAGGGAAATTTTTTAAGAGAAATTTGGCTTGCATGTCCTTTCATGAACCAATTGAGTTCGGTGACAAAGACCATAGTCATGTCTTTTCTTTATCCTTCAAAGAGGAATGAAAAAGTTTTAGGGGAACGAAATCTTGAGTGCAAGCTTGATCGCTAAATGCATCGCATGCCTTTTCGAACTCACGAATGTGGAGGTAAGGTTTTTTGGAATCCATACCGTGAAAGGTGGGAAGAATATGGATCATCCCATTGTGAAAGTGAAATTGTCCTGCATTATAAGAAAGTAAAATGCACCCCGGAGTGATGGTTCGCTCGGTATATAAGAGGTCCTGATGGGACAAAAATGCACTTCACCCTCACTCGTACCTACACTACCATGTTCCGACAGGGAGCTCTCTCCAATAGACTCGAATTCCTCACTCTATGGGCTAAGAGTGTGACTCAATGTGTGACTCACGATACAATTCGGCGGTGTAGGAGGTGGAACCCAAAACTGGCGAGCTTTAGGAATGTGTGGACTATCGGGATCGAACTCTCCTAGAGGATTTTCGTGAATTTGGGTAGGAGTAGATTGTGGAGTTTGCATAAAATTACTTGAGAGATTCTATATTGCTTTTGCTTTTTACTTTTCTAGATTTTTTTGTATTTTGTATTTTTTTAATTCTTTTGCCTTTTTAAGAATTAGAATCAAATGTTTGATTAAATCGACCTAACCTAAAAGTCTACCTAGTCCACGACAACGATGCCAAAAACTTACCCAACTTTAAAAGTGTCTCAAGTGCGTACTAATATCGACTCAAATGTAAGTTGGTTGCTCAAGTAATAAACTGGTAAACCAACTATTGAACACAAGGACTAAGAGGAAGAATCGTAATGACGAAAAAGGAAGATGACTAACCTAAAGGATTGATTCACAAAAATAAGAAGACAAGGTAATTGTGATGAGATTACGAAATTCTACTAAATAATCCAGAAAAACTTAACTAAAATAACTACGCATGCAAAACTTAACAAGACATAGTTTAATTAATATGAATGAGAGATAAGGTCGGAATACAATCCCCCAACCCCTAATGAGGTCACCGGTTATGAAAGTAGTCTAGAATTAAATATTTAATTTGAAACAACAACATTATTTAATTCAAGCAATACATATATGAGGGATCTAACCCACATCATACCTAATCAAGTATATAAACAAGGTACGAGGTTAATTAATTAACACGCACATCGCATTCTTAAATATCCCAGTTACCTAGGGCAAACGAGGTTAAAATTTCTACGATGTTTGTAATATGGAACCGACACGTCCAATTAATTATTTAATTCAAGAAATTGTTTTTATATCCATGCGAAACATTTAGGGTTGGGTTCATGCATCACAACCTTTGAAAATCTAGGCAGCGATGGTAAAAGGACAATTAATCATGATAACTATGTTGCATGAAACCATTCCTATGTAAAAAGTTCCAACAAACATATGAAATCGACCTCTATCTAAGAATTACTAAATTATCAATCAAAGATATGAAAGAACATGAAATCAATAGATAAATTATTCTCTTGAATTCAATGTTAAAAGATGAATAAATGTTGAATAACAATAATTCCCAAGTTATTGCCTATAAAATTCTCTCAAAACTCTGTAAAAAGTCATCCCTTAATGTCTGATGTTACTCTATAATAAAACTCCCACGTTTATTAAGTGTTTGACTCATGCAAAACTCTTATTTTAACATAAAACAAATTCTAATTGAGTCACGTCGAACCGGTTCGGATTTTTCTTCTTCCCTTTGGCGAAACGGTTCGGAATTCCAATAGTGACGTGAAAACTAAACGTGAAGATTTTTCTCACTCTTTTTTCTTTGTTTTGCCATGATTTTTTCTTAACTTTAAAGATTCATAACTTTTCACTCGGGCTTCAGATTTGGATGCCATTTTTTCCTATCCTTTTATGGACTCATAAGCTTCAACTTCTTTGGGGTTCCACGTCCGAACTTTGGGTGAAAAATTACTCTTTTTCCCTTGGGATTCATATTTTTCTTTCTTTCTTGGCTTTCAGTTTACTCTTTTCTTCACGTGTATAAAATTCTTGCATAATGTAAGAGAAATACGCGAAACTCGATGCACTATATAAAAAATGTCAATAGCAATGATGTGAGATAAATCAACTCGATTTACATCATACGAGGTGATAAAATCTTCTAAATTACGGGGATAAATATGAAGCATTTATGCTTAATAAATAACCCCTTATCAATTGGTGGCTAAATCGTGGAGAGTTATGATGGCCGCAATCTTGGTTTTTAGGGAGTCAAGTGGAGGTAAGTATAATGGCTCGTCAACCCAATTATTCAAGTTGTACATGGTCTAAGAACAGAGGAAGGAAAATGATAATGGTTTGTAGTACTTTGCTCTTATGGTTAACGTGGTCTTTGTCACACACAGGCATAATGCTATAAAGAACTGTAAGGAAAGGTTCTTCTTTATTTGTGGAGCCTAGGCCACCCGAGACCCTACTGAGCTAAATAGTTTCCCTACTCTCTGATGTACTCCCTCGTGTCTCGATAAGTTAGATTTTACCTATGATCTTGTACTTAGGTGTATTCATTGATCTCTATCATGATATTTAACAATATATTTTCCTTTATAGTGGTTGCTGAGACTTCTTATAAGGAAGTGGACAGGATTACTGAGTCCTAAAATTTAGCTTCCATACCTTTTGACCTCATTACCATAGCCAAACGTCTCTTCAACTATGGGTTGAAACGTGATTCCAAGGCTCTAACCTCCAATGATGCTATTATGGTCCCTAAAATTGTGGTTCGATATATTTTGGTGTCTGAGGCATTTACCTAGGTGTCCCAAAAGAGGAAGGTAGCTACCGAAGTCCCCACCTCGATTCCTTAGGCCTTTAAGGGTGAGGATGATCAGACCGAGGGTAAGGCTGAGCTTACCCCTAAGATTGGAGAGGTCCTTTACTCAGTGAATAAGCCCATTTTTCTAAAGTTTAACTATTCACCCTATAAGTAACTTGCCTTTTCTTTTTCCTATAACATTCATCATTCATAGTTTTTTGATAGCAAACTTTTATTTATTTATTTATAATCAAATAGATGATAAGGAGGACGGAGGATGTTTACGGAGGTTTCTAGGGAGATTCCTACTGAGACCATAGTTGGAAAGAAAAAGAAGAGGTCCAAAACCACCAAAAATCTGAAGTTCAACACCTTGGCGGGTCCTCCAATTCCTGGGGTCAAGCTAGTGGAGGAGGCAAAGCCAGGATCTAGCTCAGGTAGAGGCTCAGTGATGAAGCTCGTATTTTTTCTTTTTTCACAGATCCAACACTTGGTGAATGCCATTGATGGAACCAAATGATGGAGCAAGGTTTCTGAGATGACAAAAAAATGGGATCTTATCCAGTTGTAACTGATTCAAGAAAATCTGTGGCTGAAGGGGGATTCCTAGAATAACGAGATGGTATACTTGAGGACTAAGACCATTGAGTTGGAGTAAGGAAAACTTTTAAATAGTAATACTCCTGGGGATAATGCTTCCCTCTTATAAGAAGCCCGAGATTCAAATGCTAAGGTTGAGGAGGCATATGCTTTGAGTTAGTTAGAGCGCAAGGTAACGGTAGAGTCCATTCGAGATCAGAACCCTAAGATTTAACTTTTTAGGAAAAACTCATGTATTGTGAGAAGGATGTGGGCCTTCTAAAGTAGCAGGTGGTTAATCTTACTACTATGAAGGACCTATTGACCTCCAAAGGACAAAAATGCAGAAGGACTATGTTGAGGTCCTATGAAGAAAAATGATCTCCAAGGGAATATCCACCCTAAAGTGAAGAAAAATTTGGACACATATATCAAGTCTGAGCCCTTCGATAAGTTTATTTTGTAGAATAATAGCTCTGGATTTGAGGCTTTAAATGCCAAGGTCCAGAAGCTATTTGATAGTGATCCTTTGCCTCTCAGCCCCAATCAACCCCCCATTGTTAACCCCAACAATCTCAAGCCCTGGGAATGCCTTTACGTAATTTTTTTTCTTTTGAACTTTTGGGTCATGGGCCCTTTGATGTAAACCCCTACTCCATTATCATTTAATGAAATATGATTGGTTTTACCAATTTTGACTTCTAGACTGCGTCGTTTTGCATCATACTTACTGTAATATTTCTTTTTATTTAATAAATTTTTTACTTTTTCTTTCCTAAGGAATTTTGGCATAACATTCATATATCTGATGTCTGACAGTAGGCAGTACCCTTAGCCCCCAATATATCTTAGTAAAGAAAAATAATCTGAGTAATAAGTTTGTTGAAGTCGTTATGGCTATCTTAAGACCTCTACTATATAATACCCACCCCCAATATTTTGTTATTTTTCCCACACCAATTGTAATAATATTAAAACCTTGGGACTTGGATCATTATGATTGAGCTTAAAGCTGTAATTGACTAATTGGGATCTTGAAGATAATTATTGGAGTATTGTGGGTAAAAATTGGAAAAAAAATTGAGGAATATGGTTGCTCAAACAAGTTAAGGGGTCATTGAATGAGATTAGAGTTTTGTTCGAATGAAAATATGTCATTTCAATGATTAGCCCGGGTCATTCAAGGAGGACATTGAACGAGGATTGAGCACAAATGAACTGTATACTTGAAGAGACTCGTTATAAGGTCATTCAAAGGATAGATCGAATGAGAAGCCATTCTCATTCGAACGATCCCACCAAAAATTTTAAGCTCAGGTTGCCTTATGTGGTATCACATTTTGGGTTGTTGGATTGATGAGGTGTCAATCTATGGTAGGCCCAATTGGGAAAAAATTGGATTTCAAGGTTTCAGGGTGTTTTTATAAGGGGGTGTGTATTCATTTGGGGAATTTAAAGTTTAAAGAGAGAGAGAGAGAGAGAGAGAGAGAGAGAGAGAGAGTAGGGGTGGGTCTTTTCCCACTATTTTCTACATCCCTTCTCTCTCCCACCACCACAAACCACCATATATCCACGTTGTACAACCATATTCTACTCGTATTCCACCACATTTGAACCATATATACCCATTTCCTCCATAGATGAACAAAACTATGAATTTTGGAGTTGGTGTTGGATTTTTTTGGATATGAAGGTGGGGGAACTTTTTAGAGGTTTAAAGAGCGTATTAAATGGAGCTTTCATAAACCCAAGCTTTGTGGAGCAATGCAACCTCTTTAAGCCCACCTTAGGAGGTGGGAGGTTGCCATCATTATTGAAATTTCATACCACCATTGTTTTAGCTTCATTTAAGGTGAAAAAAATTCTACTCTTAGTTTAAAATTCTATTTGCATATTAGTAGTCTTGTATCTAGAATTAAAGAGTGGGATGCATTATGGTACAAGAATGATATTTGTTAAAGGTTGTAGAAATGGATTTTAATGGTCTTGAGTAAATTGGTATGGTTTAAGACAACTTATTTTTAAACATTTTTATGGAATAAAAATGTTTATTTTGTTGAGAATAAATATTTCAAGGTTTTCTCAAAAAAGTTGAGATTTTTATGTAAATGATGAAATTTCAAGAAGTATGGTGCTAAAAATTTTATGGAATAAAATGTTTGAAAATGGTATTTATATTGCTAAAGATGTTTTGGGTGAAATATATTTTAAATATCTTGGAACCATGAAGACTTTATAAAATTGGACATTTGTTGAAGTTCTGAAGAATAAAGATGTCCTTTAGTCTTGAAAAATGTATTTTTGCAAATATTATGAAATTTCAAGAGTAAGTCACATGTGAGATCCATTGATAGGATTTTTATACTTAAAATCTATCTTCTTATTCGTATAAACTTGCAGTATTTTGATCTTGAACATATAAACAAGTTTAATGAGGGTTTTATTCGGTTTAAACGTGAAATTAAGAAATTAGAAATTGCATCCCTTAAAGAGTGTAAAAAGTTTTTAAAAAGTGATAAGTGCATGGTTTTAAGACTAAATTAATTAATAAAGAAAATGGTATTTTCTTATAAAGTAGCCTTATGTTTTCAATGATTTTTTTAAAAGAGAATGTAATTAAATAAAGATGTTTCTAACTTGGAAGGAATGTTGTTCCAACATATGAAAGAAGTGTTAATGAGTTAAAAATACATAATAAGTTAGTGTGGGTAACTTAAGAGTGTTTTGGAAAATAACACTTGTGAAAATGGAGAAAAGAAAAAGTTTATAAACAAATGGGTAAAATGATAATTTTACGTAAAGTGGGACATTTTTATGAAATAAAAATGTTGTAAAGGATTATACACAAAAAGACCTAAATGAACATGATTTTGGGATAAAATCAATGTTAGAGTAAAAAGGATAAGGAATGATGATTTTTAAAAAGTGTAACACGAATTGGGGTGAAACCCCGAGTTTTTGGCTTCAGACGGGAAAAGGGAATAGTGGAATAATGTGGACATTTGCAAAATGTGGAAATGTGTTAACAAGAACTCGAATGACACCGAGATAATTAAAGAGGGCTCAAAGCCCTACGGTGAAAACTCCAATACCGTTGGCCAGAGAATAAGGTAGCAAAACCGATGGTGCGGAGCCCGTTAAAGTATGCAGATATTGAAAGATTTTGAGAAAAAGATAATGAAAATGGAACATGTCAAGAAATGGGTTGTGTGGTGAACATATGAAAATACAACTTAACTTGAATGAAATAAATAAATGTTCCAGTAAAGGGTAAAATGGATAAGTAATGTGAAAATTGATTAATGTCCATAAAGTAAAGTAAAGGTAATTTGTATCAGTTAAATGGGTAGTTAAACAACCTAAAGATTTCTAACCCATAATTAACACAACGATATGTTTATAAAAGGTTTTCAATAGAAAATATGTATTTTCTAACATGGTGTTTGCGTGTGTTGAAAGGGTGATTTTGAAAGAAAGTACTACATGAATTGATGTAAATGAAGGGGTAGTTTCGGGAAAAGAAATGATTTTCCTTAAATAAAGTGTTTTTTTTAAGTATTTAACCAAGAGTGTTAAATCAAGTAATAAATGTCAAGTTAATAAAAAAGGATTTCATTTACAAGATTAAGGTAAATTAATTTGTGTAAATGACATTGATATATATATATATATATGTGTGTGTGTGTGTGTGTGTGTGTGTGTGTGTGTGTGTGGTAGTTACATGTGCATGTAGATGTAATGTGTTAGGGTATCTTTTCTTTCATTCGATTCCATAATGCATTATTGTATATTTCCCACTGGGCATTTGGAAAATTCCCTTGTATTTGTTAAAGTAGGTGGTGTGAGGTATCATATTTGTAGGGTGTTATGCAGGTAAGTATTCCCTTTTATTTTACGTTAGTTTCTCTGTATGCTTGGATTCTAGGGATACTTCTCATAAGTCCCTCGCATAGCTTGATTCGAAATGGAAACTGCATTCTATTTAAGTCAAATATTAATTAAATAAAACTGGACTACCAACATTATATAGGTTATCTCGTCGCACTTCACACCTAATGCTCGGGTCGGATTGGGTTGACCACAGGTATCCCATAAATCTGGGTTAGGGCATTACAAATGGTATCAGAGATCTAGGTTAAATGTTCCTTTCGGGTGTGACGTGGTGAGGTCGGTGGTGGATCATTTGACGCACGTGTTAATCACCCTAGTTTTGGAGCTGGTTATCACAATAAGTGAATCATTACCAAGTGACATACGATCGAGTTAGTTTTAATTAATCGCCTTCGTACTTCTGATTAGACAAGTTAGTAAGTTATGGGTGTCCTTGAAATCCAATAGTGGTGACATCGTGGGTTTTAGTGTGGGGTGCTTGAGTGTCAACCCTTGATGATTTGAGGGGCCTGTAGAGGTATTAATAGAGCCTAATTGATTTAACAACATGAATTGTGTAAATTCAACCCTGCAGAATAGGTGACTAGTATGTCAGGCCTACATAGTGTTGAATCACAACAAGGATGTACTAAGCTACGTGTGCGGTAAATTCAAATAGATAGTAACGGTGATGTGATTAGGCGAACTCGATCCTTGGGGTAGCATCATCTCATGGACAGTTAGTGATTTAGGGGACATGATTGATGATATTAGTTATAGTAACACCAAGTAAATATCATATGACCTCAATCCAGTAGAACCTTTAAGGTGCAACAATGGTAAAAAGTGCCTCTAATGGCCTTTAGATACAGATCATTCAGCTTTATCTCTCTATTGTACAATTTCATCAAAGTTTTAGTAAGGTTTCTAATTAAGGTCCTTCTTTAGGTAGAAGAAGGTGAGTATTTATATTGCTGGGGTGGTGCAGTGTGCACCCCATGCACACACCAGGCATGTGTTATATGTGGCAAATTGTACTAAACAACCACCTATCCTTGCCACGAATCAATTATAATAATGAAATATCCCTCGCATGTGATGTATATGATGTTGCAATGGTTTTATCCACGTGGGGCTCATAGCCCACATGCACTCTCCCACACGTGCTCCATTCTATGCGCTCTGTCAGGTGTCAAATGTATCCTCCTATGGGGGTGTTATCCAGGATGAGTATGACACCTCCGACAAGCGATTGTATGAGCAAAGTTATAATAATGGTCTCGGATGATGATGGTCTCTGGATGAGATGAGTCCGATGTTCGTCTATGTCCTTAATATGTCTCGGCCTACATAAGTACGAGATGATATCAATTAACATGTGACCAGGGTGACAAAATGGTCTTATCTCATGGAGGAGATGAGATCAAGGTTATAGAAGTGTAATCTCTTTTAAGAAGTATGCTATGTAATGTCATCTTGAGAATAAGGTAGAGACGAGGAAACACTTAGGCATATCAATCACCCCTAGCCCTTAATGTCCACGGAGGAGTAAAAGTGTCTAAGGGTAAAAGGTATACGTGATATCCCTATTCACCTACTGCTTGTCGATTCATTATCAAGTCTAAATCGGTGATAGTCATTACATTGATACTTGGCGTCTAGGCTATAGTTCAATAGGTTTAAGAGGAAACATGTCACAGCTTCCAGTGGGTATTGATTTTTATGCCTTGACAATGATAGGTTTGAGAATTGTGCGTAATCATTTCATGGTATTTAAACCATTTGTTTTCATTTTCTATTTATTTATTTCAAAACAAATTCCCACCCAAGTATTTAAGTAAATCTCCACTAACGTTTCACACAAACATTCATTTTTGCTACACCAGAGCTTTTTTGTGTCATCTTTTCCTCTCAGATGTCTCTTCTCATCCAGGTACATCATTTATTTAAACTTGTTTCTCATTTTAGTTAGGATTTTGAGTATATTTCATAGCTAGTTTATGTAATACCCCATATTTTTATGGCATTTAATGAAGGGATTAATTAAATTAAATTGGGATAAATCAGCTTATTATTAATTCGTGAGCTGAAATAAATATTTACTAGCGTCACGAGAGTTAGTAATTATTGGTAAGAATTATGTTGAATATTACTAGATGAGTAAAGTAATATATGATATTGAATTAATTAAAATTGTCACGAGTGAATAATACAACAATCATATAAATTAAGTCGGGACACACATGTGTTATGTCGGGACTAAATTAATGGAATATAAAGTGAATTAATTTTAAGTAACCCGTATGGTCATTTTGATCGCGTCAATGTGTTCGTAAGGGTCGAGATAATCACAGAAGTGTACCCGGTGGTTTAGTTTGAGTCTCGAGATGTTTTTAGGCCTAACCGGTAACCCGGGAGGGCATTTTGGTAATTTTCAATTTTAGGCCCTAATTATGGACGAAAATTGAAGTGTTATATCTAATGAGAGCTAGAGTACTCGAGGGTTAGAAACATTGGAGTTGCAGAGAAGCTAAGAAAGAGAGAAGAGAGAAGGCTTCCAAGGAGGAGAGACACCAACCCTACACCACTCTCCCCAATTCCACAACCAACACGTAGATCGGAAGAAGGGGATTGTTCCTATACAACTTTAATTTGTCGGATAAGACCTGTGATTTCCAGGCACGTATCTAACTTGTTGTTCTTTAGTTTATAACACATTCATGGTAGTTTAGGAGAAGATAAATTAATGTTTTCATGAAAAATAAATGATAATTGGGAGATTCGTATTGAAACTCTGTGTAGAAATCATGTTAGGACAACCCCCTATTATTAGATGTAGATGATTGATTACAAAATTGATGTCCAATAGAGGTTAAATTCTAGAAGAATTAGAAAGATATTGATCATGATGATAAAATAGGTTTCTTGATGTATTAATGTGAATTAACCCTTTAATTGACGGCCCTTGATGAATTCGTATACGTTTTACATTAAAAATCATCTATGCATGATAATATAACTATTGGTTTGATTTCTGGGGAGTTTGGGCCTAATTAATAGATCTTTTGAGGATTTATGTTAAGGAAACCCGTAGGTAAAGAGTTGCAGAATCTGGGCCAATAACTGCTTGATTGATCGATCGACTCAAGAATGTCGATCAATTGACTCGATCGATTGATTGACTCCCTTTCATCGATCGATCGACTCCTCCTGGAAATGGGAACTTTTCCTCCTTTTTAATGTTAATCCAATCCCGATGTGTAAGTACATTTAGACATAATTTATATATCAAAATGGGACTTGAGAAGGACCAGTAGGGTATACGTACGGTATGGATAATACAACTTTATATAAGATTTAATCGTGTGATTTTTGAGGTATAAATTAAATGGGATATTCTGCCTATGTTAAATTAGGTCTTGCGAGAATCGAGAAGGACTTGGACCAGTAGGGTAGTGAGGGTACACCCATTGATTTTATATTTATCAAGAGGATACACTTCTAGAGTCGGGAAATACTTAAGGATTTACGGTAATTGAGAAAATAAAAAGAGTGATTTAATTATACGTAGAACTCGGGCTATATATGCCACGTATGGTTCGAATATATTATGGGTCATGGGCGTACCTAGATGAATAATTAGGATATATGTAATATTATATAATTGTGTGTAATTATACCCGCGCTACTTGCTATCATTGAGGTTTCGCGTCGGGACAGTCTTGTCTCGATTAGCCCTTTATGGGGGGATATTGACTTGTACCCTAGAACATAGCATCCTTGGTATAGGCTATTCGAGAATGATATTCATACGGTCTTAAGAGAAGTTAGGGTATGTTCTGACCTCTTAGTGACTTGAAACAATGCTTCCCCTGTAATATGTGTATTTTGTGTTAATACAGTTCGAGAGTGATCCTGAACTAGTATTCCCCTTTTGTACGAATGATACGGGGACTTGATAGTAGAGTATTCCATTACCATAGACTTATGTGGGGTTCCCTATGAGTATATTTCTTATGGGTGATAAATATATGTATCTATGATTAATCTGTTGTGCTCGTAAGTAAATAGAGTTGAGTAATTATTATTAAATGAGTTAAGTGGTTGAGAACTTAAGTCTGAACTGTGATGAATATAACTGTCTTGGAAAATTCATAAAAAAAGGTTATCAGATATAAACTATAGTCATGCAATTACTTGGATTACTCTTGGTGAATGAAAATTGGGTTAGACTAGTTGATTGGGTTAGATTTAACTAGGTTAATTCAGAAGTACGTTAAGCACGCACACTAGTTGAGAGGTGAGAATTCTCAAGTGAGTGTCGAGGTACTAACATATATGTTATATCAACTGGTAAACATTTTAAATACTTGCTAAACTATTTTTAAAGTTGTTTTACACTCGGTCTCTGACCCATTTCCTGTTATCTTTCCCTCCTCCTATATATGTATATATATTACAGGTGCCTAGCCACAGGGGCATCAGGCCTAGATCTTTGGACCATTGACCTGCTGCAGCTATTGTGGAAGTTTCAGGTCCTTGCAATAGAAGACTCTGTTATTGTCTTTCCATTGTTATATTTAGTTATTCTTAGATAGGGCATGTGTCGCCCATTTCCATATTTCATTTAGTTTAGAGAGAGACTTGTACTCCTTATTATTTCAGGACTTAGCTATTATTGGGATTATTTTATTTATTTTCTTTTCTGTGATTGGGATTTATTATTTGCATTTATTAATCTAGCTTGGTTATTTCATATCGATTATTTGGTTTTAATATTATTATTTGTGTTAGTAAAAAAATGGTTCCATATATTAAATTATAACAATAGGTATTAATTTATAAAATTAAATATTTTGACACTTAGCTTAATTATTTATTAGGTGATTAATAAAGAAATTATTTTTTGACAGCGATGATAAGTATTAACCAACCGGAGACATTGTTTAATTTAATAAAGGACTGATCACCCGGTAATTAGGCGGGGTGTCACGGGTGGTATCAGAGCATCATGTTTTAGAGTCCTTTAGGATATCTATGGCTTATTATTCTTTCAGCTTAGCGTCCTTTGATATATATCCCTATCTTTTGGATTGTTGTACTCCTGTTTATGCATTTGTGTTGGATTAAATGATAATTACGGACTAATAAAATTCCTTCTCGTTTTAGATGCCTCCAAAAGGAGCACCGAGGGATAGAAATGCCCAGCCAGAGCAACCAGAATTGCAATATGGACATGTTTATAACGTCCACTAGGCAACAACACCACATGCGCCACCCGTAATTGAGGGTATGTTTCCTATCCATGGTACTATGGAGCGCATTTTATTTGACACTGGGGCATCACACTACTTCATAGCCACTAGTTTTGCAGGGGCCACGGGGTTGTTAGACTCGGCAGAGCATACAGTGACATGTGTAAACTCACTGTTGGGTAATGAGTCGTTGATTTTCTTTATATGCTAAGGAGTAGGTATAGAGATTGGGAGTTTGATTTTGACTAAAGACATGTTTGTTTTAGATATGCATGAGCATGGCGCCATTATTGGCATGCATTGGCTTGCTGCATATAGAGCCATGATAGACTATTTTAGTATGAGTATTATTTTTGCTATTTCAGACGAGGAGATGTTTTTGGTGGTGATGCCTCACCCTGAGGGAGGGTCATCCACCCATTTATATTACATAAATGAGGAGACCTCTAAGAACGTAGTGATTCCCATTGATTCGATTCCCGTAGTTCGCGATTTTTTTAACATTTTCCAAGAGATACCGAGACTACCGCCCAACCGAGAGACAGATTTCGTTATAGATTTGATGTTGGGAACTCAATCGATAGCCTAAGCACCATATTGTATGGCTCTAGCTGAGATGAGAGAGTTGCGTGATGAGATTGAACAGCTGTTGGGACAGGGCTTATCCATAGAGGTTCCTTGCCCTCGAGTGCTCCTGTGTTGTTTATAAAGAAAAGAGATAGGTCATTGAGGTTATGTGTGGATTATCGAGAGTTGAAAAAAGTCACGATATAGAATAAGTATTCGTTCCCCCGAATCGATGAATTGTTTGACCAATTGCGAGGAGCTGCCATCTTATCAAAGATAGACTTGAGGTCGGGATACCATTAGTTATGGATTAAGGAGCAGGATGTTTCGAAGACTGCTTTCTTGATGCGTTATGGATCTTACGAGTTTTGGGTTATGCCATTTGGGATAACCAAATCCCCATCCGTGTTCATAGACTTAATGAACAGGGTGTTCAGAGTGTTCCTGGGTCAGTTCGTCATTATTTTCATTGATGACATTCTTATTTATTCCAAGACTGAGGAGGATCATGTCGAGCATTTAAGACGGGTTCGTCAGACTCTACGAGAGCATTAGTTATATGTTAAGTATGAGAAGTGAAGATTTTGGCTACGAGAAGTCTAGTTCTTGGGGAACATTGTTTCCACTAGGGGATATCAGTGAATTCGGGAAAGGTATCCGCAGTGAGGGAGTGGGAATATCCCAAAACACTGACAAAGGTCCATAGTTTATTGGGATTGGCAGGGTACTACAAGCGGTTCATTTGGGGATTCTCAAAGATAGCGGGTCCATTCAATAATATGACTCGCAAGGGGGTATCGTACGTATGGGATGATGCTTTTCAGTTAACTTTTGATGATCTAAAGGATAAGCAAACTTGGGTGCCAGTCCTTGCTTTACCCAGGCAAGGAGTAGAGTACCTGGTGTATACTAACGCTTCCCTACATGGACTTTGTGGAGTACTTCAGCAGGAGGAGCAGGCTATTGCTTATTCCTCCCACAAGCTTAAGCCTCATGAGATGAATTTACCCCACCCACAACTTGGATCTATTAGCGGTCATGTTTTCCTTGCGAATTTGGAGACACTACTTGTTGGGGGAGAAAATTTTCTTGTTCACAGACCACAAGTTACTGCAATACCTGTTCACTCAGTGGGAGTTGAACATGCATCAGCGCAGGTCGCTGGAGTTTGTGAAGGATTACTAGTTCGAGATACAGTACCACCCGGGGAAGGCTAACGTAGTTACTGATGCGTTGAGCCGTAGGTCAGTAGATGAGGTGGCATAAGTATGGAAGGAGAATTGAAAAAAGCTAGGAAATCAAGAGGCAGTGGCCCAATCCTTTATATTCATCATGACAATCACACCAGAGATTGTTACGAGAGTGATCCAGGCCCAAGCAGATGATTTATTTTTCCAGGATCAGATTGTACATCTTCTAGCCGAGGGCAAAGAGTCCTACTCAGTGAGTTCAGATGGAGGATTACGACTTAATGGGAGATTAGTAGTCCCGGAGGGGGAGTAATTAGATCATCCAGTAATGAAGGAGTCGCATGGATCCCTATTTGCGGTACATCCCAGAGGGGATAAGATGTACTAGGATATGAGGCGACAACATTGGTGGGGTGGGATTAAGAAGGACATTGCGGAGTTTGTGTCCAAGTGTGCCACCTGTCAGCTGGTAAAGGTAGACCATCACAGACCGCCAATGCTACTTCAGCTGCAAGAGATACCTATGTGGAAATGGGAGAGGATTTCCATGAATATCATCATTGGGTTGCCGACATCATAGATGAGTCACGATTATATATGGGTAGTGGTGGATCGTTTGACCAAGGTAGAACATTTTCTGTTGGTACGGACAGAGTACACTACTGGACAGTATACCCAATTATTTATTATTGAGATAGTGAGGTTGCATGGGGTGCCCTTGAATATTTTGTCTAATAGAGACAAGATTTTGTGTTACACTTCTAGGAGAGCTTTCGGGAGATTATGGGTACCAAGTTGCGGTTGACTATGGCGTATCACCCGTAGACAGATGGGAAGACTGAGCGCACTAATGAGATGGTGGAGGATATGATGTGCATATGTGTCCTTGATTTTGTATGAGGATTGGAGAAGTACCTTACACTGGTGGAGTTCGCTTATAATAACTCCTACCAGTTTACGATTGGCATGGCCCCGTTTGAAGCATTGTATGGTAGACCTTGTCGTTCTCCCACTTATTCGATCGAGGTGGGGCACAACAAGATACTTGGAACAAATGTGATTTAGGAGACATCAACGATGATTGAGTTAATCAGGAGTTCGATTCGGGTAGCCCAGGACAGGCATAAAAGCTATGTCGATGCAAAGTTGTCCTTTAGGGAGTTTAGTGTGGGGGATAATGTACTATTACGAGTGTATCCTATGAAAGGAGTGATGAGGTTTAGTACGAAAGAGAAATGGGATCTGAGGTACGTAGGACCATTTCCCATTATAGAGAGGGTTGGGCTTGTGGCATATAGACTTGGGTTGCCGGAGCACTTGCACCGTATTCATGATGTGTTCCCCATTTCATCGTTGAGGTGGTATCTTGAGGATGATTTGGACCACAGTCATATTGCGATAAATGAGCTTAATTTACAGCCCGACGGTTGTTATGATGAGAGACCAGTGTCTATCCTAGACCATAGTGAGAGGAGATTGAGGTCAAAGATCGACTTGTACGGGTCCTGTGGGAGCATCATAATGTAGAGGAGTCCACTTGGGAGCATGAGGCAGATATGCACAAAAAGTATTCGGAATTGTTTTTACCAGGTATGCCTTATTTTCTGAATTTCGGTAAGAAATTCCGTTATTTGGGGGGAAGTATGTAATACCCAATATTTTTATGGCATTTAATTAGGGGATTAATGAAATTAAATTGGGATAAATTAATTTAATATTAATTCGAATTTTAACAAAATATTTACTAGAGTGACGAGTGTTAGTAATTATTGGTAATAATTATGTTGAATATTACTGGATGATTAAAGTAATATATGAGATTGAATTTATTAAAATTATCACGAGTGAATAATACGATAATCATTGAAAGTAAGTCACCCGCATGTGTCGTGTCGGGACTAAATTAATGGAATTAAAAGTGAATTAATTTTAAGTCACCCGCATGTTCATTTCTAGTGCGCCAATGTGTTCGGAAGGGTCGAGATAGTAAAAAAGGTGTACCCGAGGTTTAGTTTGAGTCTCAGGACGTTTTTAGGCCTAACCGGAAACCTGGAAGAGCATTTTGTTAATTTTAAATTTTAGGCCTTAATTATGGACATAAATTGAAGTGTTATATCTAATGAGAGTTAGAGTCCTCAAGGGTTAGATACATTGGAGTTACAGAGAGGCTACAGAAGTGAGCAGAGAGAAGGCTTCCAAAGAGGAGAGCCACCAACCCTACACCACTCTTACCAATTCCACCACCCACGCATAGATCTAAAGAAGGGGATCGTTCCTATAGAACTTTAATTCGTCGGATAAGACCTTTGATTTTCAGTAAAGTATCTAACTTGATGTTCTTTAGTTGATAATACATCCATGCTAGTTTAGGAGATGATAAATTTATGTTTTCATGAAAGATAAATGATAATTGGGAGATTCATATTGAAACTCTGTATATAAATCATGTTAGGACAACCCTATTATTAGATGTAGATGATTGATTATGAAATTGATGTCCAATAGAGGGTAAATCCTGGAAGAACTAAGAAGATATTGATCATGATGATAAAATAGGGTTCTTGATGTATTAATTTGAATTAACCCTTTAGTTGATGGCCCTTGATGAATTCATATATGGTTTACGTTAGAAATCATGTTTGTTGGATAATATAACTGTTGGTTGTATTGGTTAGGAGTTTGGGACAAATTAATAGAGGTTTTGAGGATATATGTTAAGGAAACCCTTAGCTAAAGAATTGTAGAATCTGGTACAATAACTTCTTGATCGATCGATCGACTCAAGAATGTCGATCTCTTGACTGGATCGATCGATCGACCCCCTTTCATCGATCGATCGACTCCTCCTGGAAATGAGAAATTTTTCTCCTTTTTAATGTTAATCCAATCCCGATGTGTAAGGACATTTAGAGATAATTTATATATCATAAGGGACTTGAGAAGGACCAGTAGGGTATCAATAGGGTCCGGATAATACGACTTTATATAAGATTTAATTGTGGGATTTATGGGGTATAAATTTAAATGGAGATCATGCGTATGTTAAATTAGGTCTTGCAAGAATAGAGAAGTACTTAGACCAGTATGGTAGTGAGGGTATAACTACTGATTTTATATTTATCAAGATGATACACTTTAAGAGTCAAGAAATACTTAAGGATTTATGGTAATTGAGAAAAAAAGAGTGATTTAATTATAGGTAGAACTCGAGCATTATATGCCACGTATAGTTCAAATATATTATGGGTCGGGGGCGTACCTATCTGAATACTTAGGATATGTATATATATATATATATATATATATATATATATATATGGGTGCGTAGATATATAAATAATATTGTATAATTGTCTGTAATCATACCCGCACTACTTGCTATCACAGAGGTTCCACGCCGGGACAGTCTTATCTCGATTGGACCCTTATGAGCGATATTGAATTGTACCCTATAACATAACATCCTTGGTATAGGCTATTCGAGAATGATAGTAATACGTTACTAAGACACGTGAGGGTATGTGATGACCTCTTGGTGACTTGGAACTATGCTTCGCCTCTAATATATGTATTTTGTGTTAATACAGTTCGAGAATGTTCCCAAACTAGTATTCCCCTCTTGTACGAGTGATACGGGAACTTGATAGCAGAGTATGCCAGCACCATAGACTTATGTGGGGTGCCCTATGAGTATATATATTATTAGTGATAAATATATGTGTCTATGATTAATCTACCGTGCTCGTAAGTAGATATAATTGAGTAATTAATATTAAATGAGTTTAGTGGTTGAGAACATAAGTCTGAATTGTGATGAATATAACTGTCTTGGAAAATTCATAAGAAAAGGTTATCAGATATAAACTACAGTCATGAGATTACTTGGATTAGACTTGGTGAATGAAAATTGGGTTAGACTAGTTAATTAGGTTATATTTAACTAGGTTAATTCGATAGTACATTTGGTGTGCACACTAGTTGAGAGGTTAGAATTCTCAAGTGAGTGTCGAGGTACTAACATGTATGTAATCTCAACTGGTAAGCCTTTTAAATACTTGCTAACTATTTTTAATTTTTTTTTACAATTGGGTTCTGACCCGTTTCCTATTTTCTTTTCTTCCTCTTGTATAGGTATATATATTACAGGTGCCCAACCACAGGGGCATCAGGCATGGATCTTTGGACCATTGACGTGTTGCAGCTGTTGCAAAAGTTGCAGGTCCTTGTAGTAGACGACTCCATTATTGCTTTTCTAGTCTTCTATTTAGTTATTCTGAGATAGGGCCGGTGTCTCCCATTTCTATATTTCATTTAGTTTAAAGAGAGACTTGTACTCTTTATTATTTCACGATTTAGATATTGTTGGGATTATTTTATTTATTTTCGTGTGTGCGACTAGGATTTATTATTTGGATTCGTTAAATCTATATTGGTTATTTCCTATGGATGATTTGGTTTTAATACTATTATCTGTCTTAGTAAAAAAATGGGTTCGTATATTAAATTATAACAATAGGTCTTAATTTATAAAATTAAATGTTTTGACACATAGCTTAATTATTTATTAGGTGATTACTAAAAAATTATTTTTTGACAATGATGCTAAGAATGAACCAAACAGACACTTTGATTTAATTTAATAAAGGACTGATCACCCGGTATTTAATTAGGCGGGTTGTCACAGTTTATTTTAGGCATTCTCTCCATTTTTCGAAAAATGTAAAACTTTTTCGGCAAGTTTTTTGGCCAAATTTAGGGCTTGTTGAGGGCAGACATGGTTCTTTTAGGGTCTGGTGTAAGGTTGGGGTTATTTGAGTAACTTTTCCAATCTGTTCTTCCTACTATGGAGTTTTCGATCGAACTCCAATATCCTTCTCCAGTGGAGTTGGTTTCAATTCTTGAAATGTTCTTAGTTTAAACCTTGCATTTTCTAGGTTTTTGATCTTTTGGTCAATATAGTCAATGCCTTAAATTGTGTCTCCTTTTATTATTTTTACCATCTAAGTTAAAGGTTGTCCGTTGGATGATGAGGAAATTTTATGAGCTAATAGATCAATTCCCATATCTTAGGTAAAGGCTCTTTAGTGAGATTCGTCAGCACGAGGCTAAAGCCAAGGCTAGACGCCCTGTTGAGGCATTTCCTTTGCCCCCAATATTACCAGTCCACCTTGTTGTTATCCATCCTCCCAAAGTAGAGAGACAAGATGGTCATTTAATATCTTGTCTTCCTATGCTTGAGAGATGAGAGAATCCTTCTAGGACTTATCACCCATCGTCTTTCATAAGTGTAGATACGATGAGTGTTAGCTCATCGGTATGTGATGACGCGATTGACATCTCATCTTCAAATGGTTATATCCCTTTATCATCTATGGTCTCGACTGAAGCCGACTCTTTTTCCCATGCCATGAGAGTGCATGCCTCTCGTACTACCAACATGGGGGAAACAAACTCCAACGAGCTAGAGTTACTTTTCTATGACTCTTGTACAACTAATAATGTAAGCTCTCAATCTGATGAGGTAGAACTACCTGTTAATGACTCAGACCCTGAGGAGCTGAGAGTCACCATTGCGCATCCCCCAATTGAAGAATTTATGCCCATCTCATCCAAAACCGAGGGGGAATTTAAGAACAAATTTCCAAGTAGGGTACCGGCCTCCAATGTCATCAACCCAGGAGATAAGTTTAAGGAACCCTTGGATATCAATTATGCTCAAAAATTTAAGATATCCATTAGTGATATTGACCTCTTATATTGAAGGCACATGTATGGAATAAAATCTATTATCATGATGAGAGTTATTAATGATCCTGAGAGAGCGTTTAGCGACCGTCCAGGTGAGGTTGCAGTGTATGAGCAGATGATCAAACTTGAATTTCATTTTCCTGTACATCCTATTGTATATGCCATCCTTGCTAATTTATACTTAGCTCCTGTTCAGCTTTCTCTAAACGCTTAGAGAATTTTACTCAACTTTATTATGCTCTGGAAGTTTTGTCATGACACTGAGCTTCCACTTAGCATGTTCAAGGCATGCTATAATGTCTCCTGCATGAGGGCTTCACTTGGATACTACCAGTTTGTGTCCAGGAAGATGATAAAGAAATTAATTTTAATCACAACATCTAACCATGATTGGAAGCTGAGATACTTCTTTGTATCTGGAGCATGGGAGTTTCCCACAAATCTAGTATGTTCTTTCTCCGAGCAGAGGGTCCCCCGAAAATGGGGTAAAGTGCCCATGGATGCGAAGCTTGACCTAAGCTTGAGATTAGATGATCGATATCATTAGAGTCCAAGGTGAGAGTGGTGGACTTGTTAAATAAGAGTACCTTATGACCCCTAACATCCTAGACGAGACGGGATTGGATATTGGTCCTCTTACCAAAATTTGCAAGTTTATTTTCATTTTGGATTGTAACCATGTCAGTAATTGTAGTTTTATCTTTGACATTTATGATGTTAAACTTTGAACTTTTGCATATCGTACAACCGGTGTTCCTGAAGAGCATTTGAAGACGGTGGCCCCTAATATTACAAAGATGGTTAACAAGTTTGGGAAAAACCAAATAGCCTCGAGTGGCCTACCAAAGAAGATGACTGTTGACAGCCCTAGTAAATATGATGAGATGAGAAAAATGAAGGATCGAGTGGAGAATTGGATGATCTGAAAGCTGATCACATGAAGGCTTTAAGGGAGATGGTTGATAATAAGCAATCTGAGATTGATGTTGCAATCAAGGAAGCTTTAGATGAGGCAAAGTCACAAGTCGTGGCTGTGTTCAAAGAGTCTGACAAGTTTGGGGGTTGTTCATTTGAATATCTTGAAAGAAGGATAAAAACTATCGGTTGATGGGCCGCCCTAAATCATGCCACCTATGAGATTCTGACCCCCTAGGACTTTGAAGGATTTGATTTCAATGACCCCTTCTCAGGACTACCCTAATCGATGTGCAAAAATCAACTGAGACTCTTAAGGTTAATCCTATGGAGTACATTGAAATAGTCGAAGATGCGGTCGAAGGTGGTGTCAATGATGATGGGGTCGAAACTCATATCCTTGTACATAACATCATCGTTTCTCCCTTGAGATTCCCCTTAAAGAGACACAAGTTTAACTCTATTCTAGGAGATTGTGTGTGGCCTTATTAGCCCTTGTCTGTCTGATGTAATGTTCAAATAATATTTAGTTTTTGATGATTTACTCTATCTATATACTCCTAAATCATCTTTGTTGGAAGAATTTTGTTAAATTTTTGAATGATGAATGCTTGAATTATTTGTTCCTATCATCTTCTCTTTCTATCTAGTATTTTCTTATCTTATCTTCGCACTGCTTGTTTGGAAAAACCTACTGATATTTAACAAGTAACCATAATTGAATGGCTTATGACCTCAGATCACTAGTTAACAATTTTCATCTCACATATCATCCCATCCTCAGATGAGAAAATATAACAAAGTAAATGATTGTTTTCAAATTTTAACAAGTCCCGTTTTGTCATTTTGTGAATTTATGGACGAGAGCTACCTTGTCCTACACGGTCATCACGATCGAGTGAGCTCTTCACCAAGTTAATGATGTTGATATAAATGATGATTAAATTTGAATTCAATAAATTATGATGTTATATCATAATTACCCTCTCACCATTTTGAGAGTGTATGGACGAGTTCTACCTCGTCCTACACTATCATCTCGGCCGAGGGATATTTTCACCAAATTAATGATGTTAATATATTATTCCCCCCTCTCGATGTTATTGGGAATCCATGGACGAGGTTAGCCCCATCCATGTCACCAAGAGTAAGGTAATTCTACTTCACCACATAAGTGATGTTTTATAGCTTAGGATGAACTGAAACATAAAATTTCAACTACTCATACAACAAGAATTGGAGAAAACACTTACAATTTATCATTAAAAAAATTTCTTCTTGTACAATGTACGATAATACAATGATAAAAGAAAACTTTTTACAATGTTCTACTGATAATACTTGTTTAGATGATCGACATTATAAGGATTAGAGAATGGCTCTTCCTCTAAATTATCAAACCGATATGTTCCAGGTACTACCTCTTCTATTACCCTATAGGGACCATGCCAATTAGGATGGAGTTTATTCAACTTTTGCCAAACATTCTTCAAAACCAATTCTCCTAGTGCTAATGGCCTAGCCTTCACTCTTTTGTTGTAGAATCTTGCAGTTCTCTACTGATAGGATGCATATCTAACCTCTTCGTCTTCTCTACTCTCTTTAATAAAGTCCAGATCCTGCCTTCTATCTTCATAATTTTCTTCAGGTTCATAGGTCTGAACCCTATGGCTTGGGAGACCAATTTCTGTTGGGATCACTTCCTCTGAAAAGTAGGTAATCATGAAAGGGGTCTCTCTTATCGGAATTCTCTTTATCGTCCTCTAAGCCCACAGGACGTCATGAACTTTATTGGTCCAAAGATCCTTAGCATCTTCCAACTTATCCTTGATCCCATCTATATGGTTCTGTTAGTCACCGCTATTTGACAATTTTCCTGCGGTTGGCCTGGAGCTGAATAAAACTTCTTGATGTCGGCCCTTTTATAATAATCCTCTAAAGATGATTTTTTGAACTATTTATCATTGCCTGAGATGAGGGTATTAGGTAGAGCATATCTACAAATGTTGTTCCTCCAAATAAACTTGAAGTTCTTCATCTCAGTGATGGTGATCACGTCCTCTGCTTTAACACATTTTGATAAGTAGTAAATCGTCACTATGAGGTATCTGTAGTTGCTAGTTGCCCTGGCCAAGGGCCCTACCAAATCAATTCTATAAAAAATAATTGGCCAAGGAGAGGTAATAGAAGATAGAGGTTAATGAGGCTGGTAAGGGATACTGAAAACCTCTAACACCTATCACTTATCTTAACATAACTGGCAGCATCCCTAACCATGGTCAGCCCAATACCCCTGGGTGACCACCCTTTTAGACAATGATCTCCCTCCTATATGACTGGAGTAGGAACCCTCATGTATATCTCTCAAAATTTATTCCACCTCTGTCAAATGGACACATCAGAGTAGAGGGAGGAGAAATTCTTTCTTGTATAAAACATTCCCAATGACAGAGAATTTAGTTACTTTGTATCTCAGCTTCTTTCTTTCCAACTTTGAGTCTAGTAGTTCACCATATTTTATATATCAGATGAGAGTATCCATCCAATATTGTCATATCTCAGGGCTTAAGAATAAGTCAATCATGTTGTCTTTCTCTTCGATGGTCGGTCGATGAAGAATCTCAACAGGCACCGACCTTCTAATCTCAGTTTTGGTTGCTAATGCTAATTTGTCTAAGGCATCGACTCAACCATTATCCAACCGAGGGATCTTTTTTAGGTTTATCTCACTGAAGTTATTCATCAATGTTTTTCCTTTGGATAGATACTTGTTCATCCTTCCATCCGTAGTCTTATACCCTCCTATGATTTAGCTTACTACCAGCCTTGAATCGCTATGAAATAACAACTAACTTACATTCGGTGCTTTGGCGAGGGAAAGATCGGCAAGAAGTGACTCGTACTCAAATTCATTGTTGGATTTTTAAACTTGAATCTCAAAGCATACTCTATATTATTTTGGTCTGGAGCTAACACTATAAAGTGGGCTCCACTCCCTTCCTCACAAGAGGGATCATCAATAAAGAGGTTCCATATAGTACTTTTTTTAGATAAATTGCATTATTCCAAGGCCCCGTTATTGAACACAAATATTTCTTCTTCATTCTCAACCACCATTGTGTTGGTCATACTTGCCTCAGCCTCAACCGAGGGGAGGCATGGATTTTTTGGATCTTTTTTTGGGTCAATAACTCCTCTGCATCGGCCTTATCCCATGTGAACTCGGCTACAAAATCAGCTATATCCTTCCCCTTAATGGTTATTCTCGACTGATAGACGATGTCAAATTCTCCGAACTCTATAGACCAGGCCATCAACCAGCCTAATTTCTCGAGTTTATGGATGACCGGCCTAAGAGGGGAGTTTATTAAGACAGCTATGGTATGGGCTTGGAAGTAAGGTTTCATATTTCTGGATGCATGGACGAGAGAATAATCAAAATTATCTATTTTTGGATATCTCTGCTCGGCCCCTTGAAGAGCTTTGCTATTGAAATATATAGGCATATGCGCACCCTCATCATTGCTCATATTTGTTATGTTAATGGAATATTCTCACACTGCCAGGTACAAATATAACTTTTCTCCTTGAATAGGTCTTGACAATAAGAGTGGGGAGCTGAGGTAGACTTCTAAATTTTGAAAGGCCCTTTCACACTCCTCGTTCAACTCGAAGGATTTTTTCGGCACCTTAAATAATGGCAGGCACTTGTCTGTTGTCCTGGATATGAACCTATTGAGCATTGTCACTCGTCCGGTCAACCTATGGACTTCTTTTATGGTATTAGGAGTCTTTATCTCCATCAAAGCTTTAATTTTCTCTAGGTTAGCTTCTATCCCTCGTTAATTGATAATAAAACCAAAAAACTTACCTTCTCTGACTCCGAAGACACACCTTCTAGGATTCAACTTCATATGATATTTGTCCATTATGTTGAAAGTCCTCTCTAAGTCGACCACATGAATCTCAGCCTTAAGGATCTTGGTAAGCATGTCATCATTGTAGACCTCCGTGGTATCACTTATTTGATCCTCAAACATTTTGTTTACTAACTTCTTGTATATAGCCCCTAAATTCTTGAGGCTGAGGGGCATTACTTTGTAGCACTATATACCTTTGTTCATAATAAATGAGGTCCTCTCGACGTCGACTTGGTCCATGAATGTTTGATTATAGCCTGAATAGGCATCCATAAATCTTATTAGTTCATGCCTAGCCGTGGCATCAACCATTTGATCTATTCTCAGCAGAGTGAAATTATCTTTAGGGCATTCCATATTTAGGTCTGTGAAATCAACACACGTTCTCCATTTATCGTTGGCTTCAGCATGATGACAACATTGGTTAACCATTCTGGGTAGATAACCTCTCCACTGAAGTTACATTTTCCAACTTCTTCACGTCATCTCTCATAATTTTTTACTTCTCTCTGGATTAGACCCTCCGCCTTTGTCTCGCTTGCTTAGCTCCATCAGACACATTCAATTTATCGCAGAGGAGCTTTGGATCAGTTCCCAACACATCTTCCTGAGTCCAAGAAAAAATACTGCGTCTCTTCCTTAGAAACTTAATAAATTCATCTTTGATCTCTTTCTTTAGAGCCTACCTGAGTTGGACAATATTTTTCAGCTTGTCCTCATTGAGGATGACGAATTCTACATCCCCTGTTGCTTTACCCTTTTTCAGTTTTGTCTTATCTCTAGGGTCGGGATGTTTATGTTGTATGTAGTGGTGGCTCTCTTATGCGCATCTCTATCCTTTGCCGAATTGAAGTAGCATTCATGTGACTCAACCTGGTCACACTAAACTTCCTTGACTCCATAAGGAGTTAGGAACTTTATCATTTGGTGAACTATTGAGGGCATGGCCTCAAACATTTTGAGGGCTACCTGTCCCATGATAATGTTGTAGGCTGAGTAGACGTTCTCGTCTATAACAAAGAAAATGATCTTCTTTATGAGACATTTCGGCCAAGTATTCCCCATTTAGGCATCCATTTCATAAATTCCAAGATGTTGTACCTTTTCTCCACTAAAACTAATCAGAGGTTGGTGATATGGGATAAATCTCTTATTGTTCAATCCTAGGCCCTTATAATAATCACAGAACCTCAGATCGGTCGAACTACCACCATTGAACAATATCTAGGGACTTCGTACCAATGCACTTTGGTGGGGATTACTAGAGGGTCAACACGTGGGGCTAGGATCCCCTAAAATCAAATCTTGAAAAGCCAACAATCAGAGTGTTCATATCAGCTTTTGTTCTCTTACTTGGCTTCGGGTCAACAACTGTCGAGTGCACCACTTCGAGTTTTTAGAGAGATTTGGATTATGCCACGTGATCTTTCCTATCAGTAATATCCTTTCCAATGCCTGTAATCCATCCGCATATCATTTTAACCCCCATAGAGATCATATTTGGGAGACCCATAGGATCAGTGATAAGAGGAGGCAAATCTGGGTCGGCCTCGTCATCTTCATCTGAAGCATCATTGTCTCTATTTACTAGGGTGTCTGGTCTACACTTATCATTCACCCTCTTTTGGGTGTCGTCTATGCCACCTTCCGAGTTATTCTTGTCCACATACATTCTCAATTTTCCTCGCTTCAACATCTTATCGATATCATCTTTCAGAGTGAAGAATCAGTCAGTGGTATGGCCATGGTCTTGGTGAAATTCACACCATTTTCTTTTGTCCCTATTATGAGGAGTGGTTCTAAGATTTTCTATCCATCTTAAGAACCTATTATTCTTAATCTCGTTCAGGATCATTTCAGGGTTGACTGTCACCGGTGTGTAGTCTGTGAACTTGTCATTTGCTGACCTCTTCTTATCTCCTTTTCCTATAGATATTTGGTATTTAGTACCACTGTCTGCCTTTTCATCTTCACCTTATCCATCAAGGCCTCCTTAGAGTTCATGACTCTCCCAGCCATAACTAGGAATTTGTCCATAGACTTTGGAGGTTCATCAATTATTTTTCATAAAAAATTTCCTTTCTACAGACAGCCCATTAAGGCAGTCATTGCTATATTCTCATCATTGTCTTCCACTTCTAGTTTCTCCTTCTTGAAGCAGGCTATGTAAACCCAGAAAGACTCGATCTTCCCTTTCTTTACATATAGCGAGTGAGTGGTCTTTTATTTTTACTTAACCCCAAAGAAAAAGTTATGTATGAATCTCTTGATAAGATGCTTAAAGTTCTCTATTGAGTTTCTAGGAAGGGAAGTATACCAGACATATGCAACACCGGTCAGAGTGATTGAGAATCCTCTACACCTTATGTCGTCTGAGACTGAGATGATATCTGCAGCAAATTGGTACATCCCAACAAGAAGAACCATATTGGTACTCCCAACATACCTCGGTGTCACCACTGGTGTCTTGAGCTTAGTCGAGGTAGGATATATCACAATCCTAGAAACAAATGGAGACCCTTCATTATAACCCCCATGTACTGGGTCTCAGCTCTTCAGCAAATCTCCAATCTTATCCTCCAATCTCTAAATGGAGTTATTTTAGGGTTTGTCGGTAGCGACCACTATAGTTTTATTCCCCTCAGCCTGAGCAGCATTGTGACAACCCGAATATATTTATGATAAATTATGTTTAAATCATGATTAGCTTATGTGATATGGATAATATGTTATTAGTATATATAATGTTAAGTCATTATGTTTAGTCTAATCCTACCTTCATGAAGCATGAAATATCGAATTAGTTACAAGTATGAAATTTTGAAGTTTCAGTAGGAATGTTCATGTTTAAGGATAGTTTTGAATAGTATAACATAATAACTGACTTGAGGTATAAACAAGATAGTTGTATACATACGAGTTAGGTTTGTAACACAATAGATGGTGCATCAAACGGACATTCGAGTGAGAAGATATCATCTTTTTACGAACAGGAGGTAAAGTAATCATTTAGCCTTAAATGATATGTTGTCTTATATGGCACCACATGTTATATTTTGATTGGACGAAGAGAGGGTGGACTTATTCCGACTTAAAACCCTTGAATCAAGCTCTCCCTTCAGCATATATCAGCCATGGAAGAGTTTTAACTTAAGGAAAGAGAGTTTTGAAGTCTAGGAAGAAATTGTGAGGAGAAATTGAAGAAAAATTCATTGAAAATTACATAAAAGCCCCTAAGGTAATTCCATCCATAAATCTAGTTTTATTTTTTTGTATTGCTGATTTAAATGATATAAATGATCATTTTTTTACTGAAATTCCATGTCTTGATGTGTACTCATGGATAGATGCATGTTTAAGCAAACTTGAATGTGTAAACCCTTGAAATTGCCTTGTTTGGAAACCTTGTGTATTCAAACTATCATATCTTTTTGTATACTTACATGAAATTGATTGATTCCAACTGTAGATTATCATGGACTCATATATGTATGACATATCCAAAAATAATGTGAAAATACAAATAAATGAGTCTTTGGTGAGAGTTTGAACTTCGGGTATGAAATCTGCCCCAAGGGTGAAAGTATGCATACCATATGTTTGATGTCTTCTTGACGTAGAAAATGAACTCTGAAAATTATGAAATTTTAATTTTGTATTGTTCAATATGTTTACTGATGTTGGGTGAAATATCATATAAATTTATGATGTAGAAAAAATTATGAAAATTCCTGGAAGTTGAATGAACGATAAAAGAGCCTATAGGGTAAATTTTCTATGTGGTAAAGAAATGGGCCTACCTTGCTCTAGGAGACTTGAAATGATGTACCGTCTTTTGTATTGGAAAAATAATATGATAAGTATTGAATTAACAAGAATAAATGAATCTATGTTTGGTCTATGATTTGGATATGACAATTATATTAACATCAATTTGGATGAAACTTCATTTGTGACAAATGATTTGAATAGAATCATATGATGCTTATGAATTGAGTTAGGTTCAAGTTATTCTTTCAATTGTTAATATTGTTATGATGACACTAATATTGTAAGAATGATAGGAAGGGAAGAAGTGCTTATTGAGTAAGTACCGAATAAAGGCAAAGGAAAATCCAGTGAAACTGTCAAGGTGAGTGTACTCACTAGTATGAGGTATTTGTATATCGTTATGGAGATGATCTAAATATCACTCACAAGTAAGATTTATTACACATGGTTACAGATAAGAAATGAATATCACTCACGGGTAAGATGTATTACACATGGTTATGGATACGATATGAATATCTCTTATTGGTAAGATGTATTACACATGGTTACGAATATGATCAAGAAAATATGGAATATGAAATTGTTCAATTCGGGTTACCAAAATGGGAGGTTACTTCCTGACCCGGAATGGGGAAGAATTGTTTATTACAGACAGGGGTTACTCCTCGACCAGGAATGGGGGAGAATTGTCTATTATAGACAGGGGTTACTCCTCGACTAGGAATGGGAGAGAATTTTCTATTGCAGACAAGATATGTGAATCATGATTCGATCAGTTGGGACATTCTTTATGAATGGACCGGATAAGTAATACATAATTAATGGGCCGTATAAGTATATAATTAGTCATTCTTTATGAATGTTCCGGATAAGTATATAATTGGTCATTTTTTATTATAATTGAGCTGGATAAGTACATAGGTATTACCACATGTATATGATTTATTGCATTTAATTTTATGCAACAGTTTAGTAGTGATGCATTCACTGGGCTCTTATGCTCATGATTATTATGGTTATGTATTTCAGGTAGCATGATGTCACTTCCAAATCTAGGAGGTCGGGTTGTCTTAGCAAAGGATGCATAAAACCATAATTTTGGTCAAATGAAAAGGGGTAATTTAGTTTTACTTATCATTGAAGCAAGTTTGAATAAGAATAATCACTTTAAAATATGTGAAAAGTTTTGGCTTTATGGCTTCATGCTGTTAACGAAAAAGAATACTCGTGAAGATGGTTTGGTTAAGGTAATTATGATTTGACTCACTTTGACTTTCAAACTTAATTATAAGTAACTGGGTTGGGGTGTGTCAACTTTGATATCAGAACCTAGGTTTTAGAGGTTCTAGGGTGAGGAGCGCCTAGATTTGGCAATATAAGTATTAATTGTTTTGAGTGATAAGAAAATTGGCTTTATTGACTAACATATGTTAGTTATACATATATATTGTTGTATGGGACATGAAATGTAAGGATCTTGCAGGAAAGGAAATGAGATGTTAAGGTTTATTCGGGGATGACAGCGAATACAGGTAATTTAATTTTAATCATTGCATTGTTTTATTTGTGGTATCGACAAACATGTCATTAAAAGAAAGTTTTTAAAGACAAAATGTGGTATACAAAAACTGTGAAGTATTGGAAGTAATCTCTTCTTATACTAGAATATGTAGACTTGAGTTGTGTCAGTTATTAAACCATGGTTTGGTGTGTGCCCAATTATTTGGGAGAGTGAGGTACGGGAACCCATATTTCGTTAAAGAATGAGATAGTAAATTGTTAGAGTGTGAATAAAATGAATATTCACATGGTAAAGGTGAAGTGAGAGGATTAATAGTTGTATATGTTTAATTTTAATATGTGAGATGGTCTGAAATTCTATTACTAGTCAAAATATAATAATTGATCCGAATATGGGTTCATATTGAATTATGATAAGTACAAGAAGAGTGATAAGAGTTAAGATGTATTTTTTTAATAGTATGAGTATAGGTAGTAAATATTACTCTTGGAATGTTTTGAAATGATTATATGAAGAGTAAAGTTAAGATGAGGTGTTAAAGAGTTGGAAGTTTAAAAATATTAGGGAGCCCTAATAAGTGTATGTGTTGTTTATAAGTATGGGAAAGATGCTAATTGGGTTGGAATATCGACAACTGGTTTGTGTTGATATTAAGTTGTATTTTCCATTGTATGTACGTGTTATCACTAAGACTACGACATATAATGAATATGCTTGACATTATATGGAGTCACCAAGAAGTATGTGTAAGGATAAGATGTTATGTGAGATACCATAATAGGATACATTAAGGTATTTGTTGAAGTTATTTGAAAGAAATACGACATATAATAGTTAAGATAAGTATTATGGGGTTGGTATGTGTGGTTGAAATTTTCATTTGTGATGTTATGTTTAATGTCCATGTTACGAAACGGGTAAGGTGAGTGTATTAATAATGCTGCGTAAGACTATAATGTTAATAAGGAATGGGGTAAGATTATCATTGTAAAGTTATTATGGTAGATAAATTACTAGTTAAAGTCGTTTTATGTTTAGTTAAAGAATAATCATACGATACTAAAAAAAGGGAATATAGTGAGAAGTTATATTGAGTTCATAGTGCATGACTGCACAATATACATGAACGTGAATATGAAAGATTGGTTAAGAATAAACATTTAGCAAAAGATTGTACAATTTTGATACATGAAAAGTACTGAGGATATATTTAAATTAAGAAATTGTAAGGACGAGATTTAACATACTCTGAAACATCAGAAATGATATGGATAGCAGTTAAAGTCAAACACGTTTATTTGGTATTGAACGGAAGATGGAAATATGATGTGTAATAAGCCAATATGGTAATATGATATCTATGAATTTAAATATTACAAGATGATAAGGATAAACTATAGGAATTAAGGAAGAAAGGTAAAGAATGATATTTGATTGTTAAGAATATTCACTCATTGTGAATAAACGATGATATAACTGATAATCTATTATGTGTGAATGTTTGACATACGTATATAAATGTATTAAGTAATATATGAGTTGGGGTTTTGTTTTCATTAATAATAAATCATTAGACTATTATTCTTACGGGTAATGATAAGGATATTGAAGTTATTATGAAAGAAGATGTGTCATACATCGAGGAACCGATTAAAATACTTGGTCGTAAAGAGCAAGTATTAGGGAATAAAGTAGTTTCGTAGTTAAAGTGTTATGGAGGTTACATAAAATTAAATAAGCAACATGGTAATGGGAATATAGAATGATAAAATAGTATCCCCAATTGTTTGATAAGTGAAATTCATCGTAAATTTTGGGGACCAAATTTTCTAAGAGGGGAAGGTTATGACAACCCGAATATATTTATGATAAATTATGTTTAAATCATGATTAGATTATGTGATATGGATAATATGTTATTAGTATATATAATTTTAAGTCATTATGTTTAGTCTAATCCTACCTTCATAAAGCATGAAATATCGAATTAGTTACAAGTATGAAATTTTGAAGTTTCGGTTGGAATGTTCATGTTTAAGGCTAGTTTTGAACAGTATAACATAATAACTGACTTGAGGTATAACTAGATAGTTGTATACATATGAGTTACATTTGTAACACAATAAATGGTGCATCAAACGGACATTCGAGTGAGAAGATATCATCTTTTTACGAACAGGGGGGAAAGTAATCATTTCGCCTTAAATGATATGTCATCTTATATGGCACCACATGTTATATTTTGATTGGACCAAGAGGGGGTGGACTTATGCCGAATTAAAACCCTTGAATTAAGCTCTCCCTTCAGCATATATCATCCATGTAAGAGTTTTAACTTAAGGAAAGAGAGTTTTGAAGTTTAGGAAGAAAGTGTGAGGAGAAATTGAAGAAAAATTCATTGAAAATTACATAAAATCCCCTAAGGTAATTCCATCCATAAATCTTGTTTGATTTTTTTGTATTGCTGATTTAAATGATATAAATGATCATTTTTTTACTAAAATTCCATGTCTTGATGTGTACTCATGGATAGATGCATGTTTAAGCAAACTTGAATGTGTAAACCCTTGAAATTGCCTTGTTTAGAAACCTTATCTATTCAAACTATCATATCTTTTTGTATACTTACTGAAATTGACCGATTACAACTGGATATTAACCTGGAATCATATATGTATGACATGTCAGAAAATCATGTGAAAATATCAAGAAATGAGTCTTTGGTGAGAGTTTGAACTTCGGGTATGAAATCTGCCCCAAGGGTGAAAGTATGCATACCATATGTTTGATGTCTTCTTGACGTAGCAAATGAACTCTGAAAATTATGAAATTTTAATTTTGTATTTTTCAATATGTTTACTGATGCTGGGTGAAATATCATATAAATTTATGATGTAGAAAAAATTATGAAAATTCCTAGAAGTTGAATGAACGATAAAAGAGCATATAGGGCAAATTTGCTATGTGGTAAAGAAATGGGCCTATCTTGCTCTAGGAGACTTGAAATGATGTACCGTCTTTTGTATTGGAAAAATAATATGATAAGGATTGAATTAACAAGAATAAATGAATATATGTTTGGTCTATGATTTGGATATGACAATTATATTAACATGAATTTGGATGAAACTTCATTTGTGACAAATGATTTGAATAGAATCGTATGATGCTTATGAATTGAGTTATGTTCATGTTATTCTTTGAATTGTTAATATTGTTATGATGACACTAATATTGTAAGAATGATAGGAAGGGAAGAAGAGCTGATTGAGAAAGCACCGGATAAAGGCAAAGGAAAATCCAGTTAAACTGTCAAGGTGAGTGTACTCACTAGTATGAGGTATTTGTATATCATTATGGAGATGATCTAAAAATCACTCACAGGTAAGATTTATTACACATGGTTACGGATAAGACATGAATATCACTCACGGATAAGATGTATTACACATGGTTATGGATACGATATGAATATCTCTCATTGGTTAGATGTATTACATATGGTTACGAATATGATCAAGAAAATATGGAATATGAAATTTTTCATTTTACGTTACCGAAATGGGAGATTACTTCCTGACTCGAAATGGGGAAGAATTTTTTATTACAGACAGGGGTTACTCCTCGACCAGGAATGGGGGAGAATTGTCTATTATAGATATGGGTTACTCCTCGACCCGGAATGGAGGAGAATTGTCTGTTGCAGACAGGATATGTGAATCATAATTCAGATCAGTTGGGCCATTCTTTATGAATGGAACGGATAAGTAATACATAATTAATGGGCCATATAAGTATATAATTAGTCATTCTTTATGAATGATCCGGATAAGTATATAATTGGTCATTTTTTATAAATGAGCCGGATAAGTACATTGGTATTACCACATGTATATGATTTATTGAATTTAATTTTATGCAATAGTTTAGTAGTGATGCATTCACTGGGCTCTTATGCTCACGATAATTATGGTTATGTATTTCAGGTAGCATGATGCCACTGCCAAATCTAGTAGGTCGGGTTGGCTTAGCAAAGGATGCATAAAACCATAATTTTGGTCAAATGAAAAAGGGGTAATTTAATTTTACTTATCATTGAATCAAGTTTGAATAAGAATAATCGCTTTAAAATATGTGAAAAGTTTTGTCTTTATGGCTTCATGTCGTTAACGAAAAAGAATACTCGTGAAGATGGTTTGGTTAAGGTAATTATGATTTGACTTTCAAACTTAATTATAAGTAACTGGGTTGGGGTGTGTCAAGCATTATCATCAACCCCGTCCATCTTGGTTTAGCGTTGGACAGACTCTTGGTCGGTCGTTCTCAGACAGATATTAACTTCATGTTTCTCCTCGTATCGACTATGGGGGGTTGTCTATCAACACACACTTTATTTCTTCTAGATCCTTACCTACTACGAGGCCTCAATAATCGATCTCGGAGATCACCTACAGGATCGAGTCTATCAAATGCAAACCCTCTACTAAGACCACCAAATGCTGATGGATGAGATCATCCCTCTTTATTTTGGCTTATAGTGTTTCCTCTACTGGCTTGGATAGGGTGCACAGCATCTCCAAAAATTTCATGTGGTTCCCAGAACTCAGCCTTGGCGTCATCATGGCCATTTCTTTCACATTCTTGACCTTGCCTCCCCTGGCATAGACTCCTGGGTCAGCAATGTCTAACCACCTATGTTGAGGATAGGCATATTTCCATGGGGTCGGGGGTGGTTCACCTATCGCCTGATGTACACCTTCTCTAGCAGTCGGAGTTATCATCTCTGTGGTCGAGCTAGTGGGCTTATGTTTGAAGTTCTAGCTTAAGGTAGTCTATTTATCTTGTATCTTAGCTTGACTAGATACCAATGAGCATAGTGCTACTGCGATATCTTCCATCTTAGACTGCGGTGGTGCTTAATTAAAACTAGAACCTCCTCCTGGTGGAAAGTCTGATGCCATCGAATTTCGATGGCCGAAAAGGTCAAGAGATGTAATAGAAGAGAGATGAATGAACTATAAGAAAGCTTGAACTCAAACTAGAGCTCTTTCAATTGTGGTTTTGGACTATCCAAGTGTGGGTTTGAACCACAAATAGATAATATAGTGTGGATTAGCTACAAATAAGAGGAAGAAGATGATAATCTCGCTTCCCACAGACGGTACCAACTGATGACACCAGTTATGGTATCACCAAGTAAATATAATATGAGCTCAATCTAGTAGAACCTTGAAGGTGAAACAATGGTAAAAATAAAATATAAATTAAAGAAGTAGGTGAGGAAAAGAGGAGATAAAACAATATATAATTGGTTAAGCCTATCTAGGCTTACTCCATTGTGTGTGTGTGTGTGTGTGTGCGTGTTAGTGAATTCCATTAAAAATTTGCTTTAATGGCCTTTAGAGACAGATCACTCAACTTTATCTCTCTATGATCAACAGAGTTGCAGTAGGGTTTTGAATTAAGGTCATTATCAAGGTAGAAGAGGGTATTTATATTATTAGGGTGGTGAAGTGTGCATCCCATAAACGCACCAGGCATGTGTCATATGTGGCGTCCAGTAATAAGTAACCACATGTCCTTGTCACGAATAGATTATCATGATGAAATATCCCTCACGCGTGAGGGAGATATTATTGCAATGGTTTTATCCATGTGAATCTCATAGTCCATGCGTAGTTTCCTACGCATTGTCCCTTCCACGTGCTCTGTCTGGTGTAAAATGTATCCTACGGTGGGGGTGTCGGCCTGGAGGAGTAGGACACCTCCAATAAATAAGTTGTATGAGTGAAGTTGGAATACTGATCTCGACTGATGATGATCTCTAGACGAGACGAGTCTGATGCGCATTTATGTCCTTGATAGGTCTCGGCCTACAGAAGTACGAGATGATATCAATTCACACGTGACATGGGTCGCAGAACGGTCTCAGCTCATTGATGAGACGAGATCAAGGTTACAAAAGTCAGATCCTTATAAGAAGTATGCTCTGTAGTGTTAACTTGAGCCTCATGGAGAGACAAGGATACACTTAGTCATATCAATCACCCCAGGCCTTAGTGACCTGTATAAATAGCACTTAGGCGTATCAATGATGAATCATAGCACTTAGGTGTATCAATGATGAATCGTGTTTGTCAACACTTGGGGATGTGTACTCGGACGGAGTCGGTAAGATACTATGGTTGTAAGTAAATGTCTTGATTCAAAGTTGTACCTCGTAGGTCTTGATGAGAGTTACGAGCATATTACGGTAAGTATGCTACGCATGCAATGATGATGGTTGTGGAGACTTAGGATTAAACTCTATATTGTCTTCTACGTCGGTATTTTAGAAACTATTATTCAGCTTCGAGGAATAGGATCCTTAGTGATGTCGGTTATGCAGACCTAGAGGTTTATAGGTTATAGGTTACATCTTAAGTCCTGTCAAAATACTTAGTAGTGTTGGTTGTGATTTGGTGCGTGACTTATGGTCACATCTACTTGGAAGAAAGATAAGATTATTATTTAAGTATCAACACCCATTTTAGCAGCCTAAGTAATGGCTAGATACGAGGTAATCCTAGTATGAATATGGGTTAAGGGAATCCTAGAGTGTCTATAGGAGCAATTGTGTGTATCACATCATTGGTAATAGAAATTGACTTGTTATGATGTTTTCTGGTACTCAACAGTAAGGGTGTTCCATGTGTATAGGCTCGTAAATTAGTGTCTTTGCGAGCACCTAGTAATCGCAATGTGGGTATTGAGAGTTTATAGAGTGTACCTACGATGAGAAAAATCATGGATGATGAAATCTTATTGGTTTAGGACTATTATGTGGAGTATTTTTGGTGTCCTTAGGAAACCCGTTAAGCCTGGTCTGAAGAAGTACTAGTGTCCTGGTGATGATCGTAGTGAACGCCGTGTAATGGCCACATGCAGGTGGTGTGACATATGATTTTAATAGAGTGATCGGAAATGTATTCAGGATTTAGATTAATAATTTCATCTGGAGACGTAAAGGTGCCACCCCAAAAAGGGGGATATCGAATCATGATTAGAAGGTTGGTATATGTTGACCGTATAAGTTAGGATAACTCTAGGAAGATAGGGACTAGTTATTTGCACGTCTTTCTAGGACGATGTGGATTAGAAGATGTAGCCATGTATGGTACTCACTACCCTCAAGATGACAATGGCGACTGGGGTGGCTATCACATAACTTCAGTTAAGGTAGAATTTGAAGGTGAGGTCGATGTAAACCTCGTGCAGTTGAAGGTTAAGTGTAAGGTGAATGATTTTCTTAATAGGCTTCTTCTTAAGGAGAAGTTGGGATGCGATCATGGTATGTAAATGACCTATGTGTGTTATATTGGTCAAGACATCATTAGAGATATGGACAAGGTAGTCTTCAAAAATGGCATTAGGCATTCGCCAGTCGGAGTGGTTACAACATGACAAGGACGTGAGGGGGAGAGTCTTACCCCTAAGGAGGGAAGCTTGGAATTGCACTTTCCAGAGAACAACAGGTTTGTGCGCTCATTTCTTCTTATGATGATGAATTATTATGATTCGATTCGTCATTATTGGTGACCCGAGTCGGGGTGTGTGGCTAGGCTGGTACCAATGAGAATGTTCGGGAGGAGGCAGCGTAGGTTTTATTTTCCTAAACCATGGTTTGACGCACACGGATGGGATTCCCTCATAACGGTTGTTTTCCCCTTTGATTCTTATGTGTATATCCCTTTAGGTTTCGATAATTGAGGAATTATATTCCCATGAGTGTGGTAGCTTGGATTGGTACCATGTTATGTTACAGTAATGTTGGGGCAAGTAAAGTGTGGGTGGACCTACCATGGTCAATGTAGCTCGGTAACTCGGTGTGCCCATATCTGAGGTATTCTTATTATTGCACAAAGTTCAGTGTACAAGTGGTTGCGCTTTTGACCGCACAATTTGCTCGTAGTAGTTTATTTCCTTAGGATTAATGACCTTATGACTAGGTGACATGACAGTGAGTGGCTCTGCATTCAATAAGTGGGATGGGGACTTGAGGACATTTTATAGTGTTATAACTCGAGGAAACTTAACACACAGTGTTGATTTTCCATGGTGAGTGGATTGGTGCAATGCTAAAGTGGGTGCTCTAATAGAGACGCATCGATTTATACTAAGGTCATTAGAGTGGCTCAACGAAAGGTGTCGGTCATGTGCACAGTGATAATTTAGCCAGTGTATTTCCCCAAGGAATGAGCAACTTATGACTCGAGGATTTGGAAAAACTCGAAATTTGTAGTCTTTATATTAGAGATGGTTCTTGATGATGAGTTTGAGGATGGGATGTATTACGACCCACTCTTGGGTGAGTGTTTCTCACTAGAGAGGGTTTCCCGGTAGGGGTAATAGTATGCTTGGGTATTACAGAAGTTATTCCTAGGACTTTAATGAGCATGATCATCAAGTGAGCAGAGACTCGGGATGGTTACCGTGTCAATGAGAATTAGAGCATGTCGCATGTTGAGCTTCTAGTGACAACCCCTGCGTAAGGGCGTGTGGTGTGTTCTTAGAATTGAGGAGTTTTAATTATTTAGTCTTGGATGATTTATATGATTTAGAATAAGAATTATTAAGTCCCATGAAGTGAGGAATTGATAGGTCAATAATTTTGGTGACGAAATTTCCTAAGGAGGAAAATATGTAATACCATCCCTAAATATTTTATTATTTTTCCTTCCCAAGTTGTAATAATATGAAAACCTTGGAACTTGGATCATTGTGATTGACTTTAGAGATGAAATTAACCTTTTTAGGGTCTTGATAATAATTTTTCGAAGACTATGGGTAAAAATTGGAAAAAAATTTAGGAAGATGGTCGTTCGAATGAGTTGAGGGTCGTTCAAACGATAGTGGAGTTTTGCTTGAATGAAAATATGTCATTTGAAATAGGATATCATGTCATCTGAAGAGGATATCATTCAAGAACCAACTTCATACCTGGACAGACTCGTTAGAAGATCGTTCGAAGGCTATCTCAAATGAGAATCCATTCTCGTTCGAGCGAGCACACCAGAAATTTTATGTTTGGGTGGACCTTATGTGCTTTCATGTTTTGGGCCATTGTATTGATGAATTTTTTAGCTCTGATGATCCAATATTGGGCATAAATTGGATTTCAAGATTGCGGGTGTTTTTATAAGGGTTTGTAGGTTTATTTTTGGGATTTAGTGTAGAGAGAGAGAGAGAGAGAGAGTGGAGGTGGGTCTTCCCCTACCATTTTCAGCATTCGTTCTCTCTGCCACCATCACAAACCACCATGAACCACCATATATCCACCTTGTACATTCATATTCTACTATTATTCTACCTCATTTGAACTATACATACACATTTCACCTATGGATGAACAAAGATACAAATTTTGGAGATGCTGTTTGGGGTCTTTTGGAGATGAAGGTGGGGGAGCTTTGTGGAGTTTTGAATGGGGTTTTAATGGAGCTTTCATGGAGGAAAACTTTGTGGAGAAAGGCAACCTCTTTAAGGCCACCTTAGGAGGTGGGAGGTTACCATCTTCTTAGACATTTCATCCCACCATTGTTGGAGCCTCATTTGTGCTGGGAAAAGTCTACTCTTAGTTTAAGACTCTATTTGCATCTTAGTAGTCTTGTGGCTATATTAAATAGTTGGATGTATTATGATATAAGAATAGTATTTCTTATAAGTTGTAGAAATAAATTTTAATGGTTTAAAGTAAATTGGTGTATTTTAAGAAAACTTGTTATTATGGAATACAAAAGTTGAAAGAATGTTTATTTTGTTGAGAATAAATATTTCAAAGTATTCTGGAAAAGTTGTGAATTTTATGCAAGTGAGGAAATTTCAAGAAGTATAATGCAAAACATTTTATGGAATAAAATGCTTAAAATGGTATTTATCTTGCTAAAGATGTTTTGGGTGAACTATATTTTCTTGCAAAAATGAAGACTTTATAAAATTGGACACATGTTGAAGTTTTTAAGAATAAATATCTCCTTTACTTTTGAAAAATGTATGTTTGCAAGTTTTATCAAATTTCTAGAGAAAATCACATGTTAGACCAAATGATAGGATTTTTGGACTTAAAACTATCTTCTCATATGTATAAACTTGTAGTATTTTAATGTTGAACACATAAAAAAGTTTAGTGAGGGTTTTATTGGGTTTAAATATGAAATAAGAAAATTAGAAATTTCAGCACTTAAATTTTGTGAAAAGGTGTTAAAAGGTTATAAGTTTATGGTTTTAAGGCTACATTAATTAATAACGAATATGGTATATTGTTATAAAGTAGCCTTATGTATTTAATGATTTCTTGAAAAAGAAAGTAAAGAAATATTGATGTTTACAAGTAGAAGGGAATGTTGTTCCAAAATGTTAAAGAAGTGTTAATGAGTTAAAAACACTTAATAAGTTAGGGTGGATAACTTAAGGGTGTTTTGGAATATAGCACTTGTAAAATGGAGAAAAGGGCAACTTTCGAAACAAATGGGTAAAATGGTAATTTTATGTAAAGTGGAACATTTTTATGAAATAAAAATGTTTGAAAGGGTGTTACACAAAAAGGTACTAAATGAACATGATTTTGGGATAAAATCAATGTTAGAGTAAAAAGGACAAGAAATAATTATTTTTAAAAAGTATAACACGAATTGGGGTGATACCTCGGGATATTGGAAGATTATGAAAAAAGATAGAGAAAATGGAACATGTCAAGAAATGGATTATGTGATGAACATATAAAAATACAACCTAACTTGAATGAAATAAATAAATATTCCAGTAACGGCCAAGGAATGTGAAAACTGATTAATGTTCATAGTAGTAAAAGAAAGGCAATGTGTATTAGTTAAATGGATAGTTAAAAAACCGAAAGAGGTTTAACCCATAATTAACACATGGGTTTGTGAAAGATTTTCAAAGGAAAATAAGTATTTTCTAACAATGTGTTTGCGTGTATTGAAAGGATGACTTTTAAAGAAAATACTACGTGAATTGGTTTAAATGAAGAGGTAGTTTCGGGAAAAGAAATGGTTTTCTTAAACAAAGTGTGTTTGTTTTAAGTATTTAATCGAGAGTGTTAAATCAAGGAATAAATTTTAAAATAATAAAAAGGGATTTGTTAAGGTAAATTAATAGGGGAAAACAACCTTTTTAGAATAAAAATAGTTTCATGCATATATATGTATACACACACACACACACACACACACACACACACACACATATATATATATATATATATGGTAGTTGCATGTGCATGTAGATATAATGTGTTGGGGTCTCTTTTTTGCCTTACGATTCTATAATGCATTATTGTATATTTCCCAGTGAGCGTTCCGCTCATTCCCTCGTCTTTGTAATGAAAGGTGGGGTGTGGTGTTGTATTTTCAGGGCCTTATAGATGTAAGTATTCCCTTTTATTTTACGCTAGTAGCTCTGTATGCTTGGATTCCGGAGATGCTACCCACAGGTCCCTGATGTAGCTTGATTTGAAATTAAAGTCGCATGCTAAACAAGTGAAATATTAAATAAATAAAACTGGACTAGCAACATTATTTATGTTATCTCATTGCACTTCACACCTAACATTGGGGTCATACCGGGTTGACAACGGGTCACCAAAAAATTAGGGTCGAGAAGTTACATGCTATGTGCTTGCACAATTTTTGAAGTTAAGACTGAGGTTCTAAAATGGGCCATAAGACCTTAGAACAATAAAATCTTTGATACTTCTAATTTTTTAGGACTTAAGGCCCGAAATTTTTGAATTAACACTTAGCCCCCCAAATGTTTTGGGAACAAAGGCCAAAGATTAAATTTGTTATGGGTCATAACGCCTTCAATTTAAAATTTAGATTTGAAATTTGTTCCATAAAGAGTCCCAAGACCCCTGAAATATGTTTTATTAAGGATGAATGCCTAAGTATCGAAAAACTAGTTCTACTAGGGGTCCTATGACCTCTGAACTTCAAAATATCTCTAACCCTAATGCCCCAATGCATCTTGAAACATCCAGGATTAGGTGTTTTCAAATTTGAAGCCCCACAAAGGGTCACGAGACCTATGTATGTAGAATATTTAAAATTGCAATTCTTATAAAGGGTCATAAGACCTATGACGTTGGGTAAATTTTGAATTTGAAGTTCTACTATGGGTCATAAGACCTTTGAACTTTGAAAATTTGAACTTTGAAGTCCCAAAAAGGGTTATAAGACCTCTAAACATAGGTAAATTTGAATGTTATATCGGGATGAGAAGCCTATGGTCTTTAGCCCCCCTAAAGAGGACATCTTGAGGTTACACAATGGATCCTGAGACTTCTGAATCTTGGGCCTTGCACATTTTTTTTTTATAAAACTGGAGTTTTTTGGGCTATTTTTTGCACTTTAATGAACCCCCCATTTGTAATAAAATGAAAGTTTTGTTCTAACTCACGAATTTTATAGTTAAAAGATATGCTTGACACTAGTACCATTATCAAAAATGGGGTTAAAAAAGATTTGATTAAGGTTTTTGCATATCTGTATAACTTCTCACTTTTTGAAAACATATTTTCCAAGTGTGTAAAAAGCCTCTGAGTTGATTTTTTATGGGTATTTGGACCTTAGTGAGTTTGAATCGAATCAATGATGAAAATTCTGGTGATCCCTTTAGTCTTTTTTGTGTCCGTACTCCTATAACTATTGATCTAAGAAAATGTTGTTGTCCTTGCAACTTATGGTTTGGGTCCTTAAACCTTATCTTAAACTAAAGCCAAGGCCGAAGTACTTGCAACTTTGTATTTTTGGGTCCTTAGACCTTGGTTTAAGTTTTTAGAGCCAAGACCAAAATCCTTGAAACTCATAGTGTGGGTCCTTAGACCTTAGGTTTAAGAGTCAATGATGAAATACTTGAAATTCTTAGAGAACTCATATATTAAAACATAGGTATCCATTTATCTCATTTTCAAGTACATCATTGGAAAGTTTTTCATAGGTTCTCTACATTCTAGGGGTGGGGAAAATCATAACCCTCTATGTCATTGAGATAATAATAGTTAGACCTTGCAATTTCTGTCAACACATATTGGCCTTCCCACTTGGGAACTAACTTATTTTCACTTGGATTCCTGGTCGCAATGGTGACTTCTCTTAAGACCAAATCTCCCACCTTAAATTCTCTATAGCGAACCTTATTGTTGAAGTAGGAGGTTACCCTATACTTGTATTCAATCCTTTGGATTAAAGAAGCTTATTTATATTCTTCCAGCTCATCTAAAGACCTCTTGTGTTTTCCATCACTGGCTTCTAGTTCAAACTGAGCTACCCTTTGTGTGGGTAATTCGATCTTAATTGGAATCACTGCCTTAGTGCCAATAGTTAGGCATAATGGAGTTCCCCTTGTTGGACCTCTGATTGTGGTTTTGTATGCCCAAAAAATGATCGACAAGTCTTTGAACCACTACCCCTTGGCCTTCTTTAACATTTTTTCAAGCTTTTGAAGATGGTTAATTTGGTAACCTCAACTTGTCCATTAGCTTGAGGATGGACTGAAGGAGAGTAGTGCATTCTTATGCTATAATCTGAGCAAAGCTCGCAGATTACGGTCTTGGGTAAGACAAATCGAAAAATGATGTTCTTCCTAGTGAATTTGGTAGTCTTCTTCTCCTTGATGGTGTCTAAGGTCTTATCCTCATCTCACTTTATGATATAATCAATGGCCACAATACATAACATTTTTTGACATTTGTTGAGGGGCAGTGGTCCTACCAAATCCACTCCCCATTGAGAGAAGGTCCATGGACTTATCATTGAAGTTTTAATCTATACTAGTCACTTTGGTAAAATTTCAAACCTCTAACAATTGTCACAACACTGTACTAGGTCTTTGTCTTCCTTTACTAATCTTGGACGTAAGTACCCTTACCTCAAGACTTTTTTTATGTGGGCACCGCTGATACCTTCATAAGGTCTTTGAGGACGTAACTGGCCTCTAATGGTCTTAAACATCATTGAGGTGCTCAGAAGTAACCATTTTTAAAGAATAAACCATTTCCCAAGTAGTATTTAGAAGTTAGGGACTTCATCCACCTGGCCTGAATCTCATCTTTTGTGAGGACCCCATCAATGATGTAGGCTTTAATGGTTGTGGTCTAGTCTTGGATCTAATCGACCACTATAATGTTGATCTGGAGATGAGTGATGTTTGACTAGTCTAAGGTGATAACTAGGACCTCTAGATCTATCTCATCTAATGAGTCCACTTGTACAAAACAATCATATTCTAAATTATCTGCCCGTGGGACCTCCCTGATACAAATGTTGCTGATCCAATTAATGAGGTGTTGTAAAATTTCTAAGTACCCTTATATCTTATCACCATTGGCCTCATAGATATCGGTGACTTAGTTAACCACTATTTGAGAGTCATTAATGGCCCCTACATGATATTCTTGTATACGGATGGATAGAATTAAACCTATCACCAAGGCTTCATAATCGGCCTCATTATTAGAGGCTTGAAACTTAAAAGTGAGGGAAAGAGAGATGTTACCCCCTTCAGGGATTTCTAGATAAAGTCCACCTCTATTTCCTGAGCTATTTAAGGATCCAGTCACGTACATTAACCATGTGGGAGAGTTGATATTTATCTCTTGGAACATCGACTATCTAGGTTCTTTTGGAATTCTTATGATCTTTGCTCCGGAGATCATGAGCTCTTCTTCCATATTTTTGAACTCTACAGTAAAGGTAGTAAAATTCTGACACTTGATGGAACTTCATCGTTGATACTTGATATTAACTCATTTAACTTCACATACCACTTGATAAGCCTTCTTAAGACATTGGGCTTATAGAGGACATGTCGGAGGAGTTGATCGATCATGACCACAATCCTATGGGGTTGGACATATGGCCTTAGATGTTTGGGTGAGATGATAAGATAGAAGGCTAGTTTCTCCATCATTGGATATGTAATACCCAAGCCCAAATATTATACTCCTTTCTATGTAATTTGTTACCACACGAAGTTAATGGAATAAAATTATCATTTCATAGGCTTTTATCACTTCATTTAATTGAGTTGGTGGCCTACATTTTAATTAATTAAAGTTGTAGGGTTGGATTTGGGAGAATTTGGAAATCAGGGTTGTTCAAAATAACATAGGGTCATTCAAATGAGATCTTTGTCTTGTTCGAATAATGTTTCGAATGAAAAATCCAACTCGTTCGAAATGAGCTTCTGACGAGTGTTGAACACCCCCCGTATGTATTACAATCGACCATCATTTGAAGGTCGATCAAAGGGAAGTTCGAACGAAAGGTCATTCTCATTCAAATGAGATCAACCTCGTTCGAACGAATTTGACGGGAATCATATCTGACTTATGTGTTGTCACTATTTTGGCCCTAGATTTTTGTGACGTGTCTAGCTCATGGCGCTTGATCAGTCTGATGGTTATATATTTTTGTGTGGGAATTAATGGGTTATAAGAAGGAGAACATGGGGAGTTTTGCCTCATATTTTTCAGATTTCTCCACTCTCTCTAAAGAGCCTTCACTCATCTTCCACCCCAAAACCCCTTATTCATCCATTATTAAGTGTTTCCAACCACTCTGACAATATAAAATACTCCATTTCTACACCCATTCTACAATTTTCAAAATCTTTTTAAAAAAGAAAGTTGTGGAGGAATATTATAGAGAGGATTTTTTAGGAGTTGTGAAGAAACTGTGAGTCTTGTAGCTTAGGAGTTTTGGGACCTTTCAAGTCATCCATTTTTGGTTTCTCCTCTTCTAAACGTAAGGTAGTGTTTTCCTTCGATGTTTTTCAAGGTACTTCTAGCTATAGAATTCACGCAGGATGTTGGTAGATGGATTTTAATGCCTAAAAATGTAGTTACCTTTATAAAATAATTGGTCTTGCAAAAAATGGAACTTTCTTCAAGACAAACCCTAAATGGGTATTTTTATAAAAATGGCATTTACCTTGATATTTGGAAGAAAACTAGTGAATTTACATCAAACCCTTGATTACTCTTGATTTAGATGCGTATTTGAGGTAATTCTAGGTTGAAATCCTTTCTTAAACATGTAGGAACATGTAGTATGTTAAATGGTAACATGGTACACTTAAATAAACTTGTTAAAGTTGATTTTGTAGTAAAACGAACAAGTATGGAAAAACATCCGCAAAATATGCTAAAATTGTTATGATGAAGGAAAACTAATATTGGGGTTTACATGCAATCATTGGAAAAGACTATGGATTTTGATCAAATGGTCTTAAATGATGAATAAACATTTATGTGACAAAACATATAACAGATAAGTATGTTTTTTAACATGAAATGATGGAAATAATGTTGGAAGAAATTATTTACTTCATGTGCCAAAATAAAGTCAAAGATAATGTTTTTCTCAAAATTATGACAAAAAGGGGATTTTGACAAACTTTAGGGTCCTAAGGGTTGTGTTCCCTCTCGAGATCCTATTGGTCTATTTTTTGGGTAAAAATGGATAAAGTATGTTTTGGTACGTTGATAATGTTGAAAATTATTCGAAACTAGGGCATGAAAAGAATGGTAAAAAGGGAATGGAATAATGTGGGCATTGGATAAAATGTTAAAAGCACATAAAATGTTAGACTCGAATGACACTGGGAAAATTAAGCAGGTCAAGCCCAAGGGTGAAAGACCCAAAACCATTGGCAAGAGCACATGGTGGCATCGTCGAAAGTGTGGAGCCCGTTAAAGTACGCGATAATTAAAAGATTTTGAGAAAGATGATGAAAATGAATTAAATTAGTTGTACTTATAATTTTAGAGATCAACCTAATATAAAGGAGATAAATGAGGCTAAAGGATAAAATGTGAATAATTAGTCTTTAGACTCAGTTAAGGGTGGTAAAATTGGTTAAGTGTGAGTATGAGATCATCGCTCGCGTGCATTGCATGTAGTTATATTCATATTAGCTAAATTGTTAATGTTTTCTTAATTTGTTAAAATACACGTATATGTATAGTGTGTTTTTGTAGAGAATGTATTTCTTAGTATTATGTACCCCGCTGAGCGTTCGCTCACCCCATGCTTTTTATGTTGAAACCCCCACACCCACCCTAGGTACGTCTATTGGTAACGTCGGACGGGATTCAAGTAAGGCCTAAGGGGTGATAAATGTCATTAGAATGCTATGTACTTGTTTTAAAACAATGTACATTTGGTATTTAAAGTTTTATTCGGGCCTTCAACCATAATTTGTAATAATACATGATGGTTTTGATTTATTTCTGCTTAATTAGTTTTGTGGTTTAACTCGGATTTTTATAAATAAATCTTACAAAGTGATCAATTACATAAAACGATCACTCCTTCTCAAGCTAAAATAGAAACTTCAAATACTAAATAAATGAGGAAAATTAAGGGATTTTTCTTAAATAAATTAATATAACTTCTCCCCTCCCTCTTTAACTCCTAGTCTCGGTGCTGGTTGACCCTACGATGACCCAAACTCGGTCCGAGGAGTCACAAATGGTATCAGAGCAATAGGATCCTCGGGTGTGATTGAGTATTTCATTTTCTTAGTATGTTTCAACGTATTTAATGCTTTAGTTAATGTTTAAAATCTCTTATGTTACCGCCTTTGATTTTTACCCCTGTATATTGCTCTCGCCATTCTTGTGTGGATGCCTCCACGCTGTGACATTACTAGCGAGTTGGGAACCAATGAGCTTCGACACATGGAGCAAGTCGTGCGTTGATATGACGCAAATATTGTGTATTTCACCCGTTAACCTACGTGTTATTAGCCCCCTCAGGTATCTTAATCCCTTTCCTTATGCTCGTTAACTAGACAACCTCAGGTTTCTATATATACATACTTTGCAGGGGTTAATTGAGCTTTTGTAGGTATTCGGAAGATTAGTATGAAGTTGAGACGCTTTCGGGAAAAGTTACGTTGACTATTGCAGCTTCGGGGGCATTTTAGTAATTTTGGCATTTAGGTTTCGCTCTTAAACACTTCACGGGATTGAATCCCTTTGATTTCTCTTCGCGAGTCCAACGACGTTTCATGATTCCGATGTATAATGACGGAGTTCTGTCCTTTTTAGGATGGTTTTATCTTCAAAATCACACTCAAGGTCACATTCAAGGGCATTTTAGTCATTTTATAATTTGTTTTTTTGGCCTAATGTCTTCTTGATGTTGTATCCCTCTGAGTTATCATCGCATAGCCTCCGACCGTGCCTAATTCTAAATTATAATGACGAAGTTATGGCATTTTCCATAAAGTTGGACAAAGCTGCAGCAAGCAGACTTGTAGGGTGCGAATCAATTCGCACACCTACAAATCGATTTGTTTTGCACCAGATTTTTTTTTCAGCTCCCCTATTTTGGAATCGATTTGGACACCTCCGAATCGATTCGTTCCTCGATTTTCAGCCTTCTTTTATTTAAAAATTTCCCATTTGGGTTTTGTATATATAAACTTTCTCTCATTTTTGAGAAATATCTTTCAATTTTACATAGCTTTTAGGGTTTATTTTGGGAGTTTTTTTTCCCTACTCCTCCATTTCTCTTGGGTTTTTCCCATTTTATGTATGTAAGTTTCACTATTCATTATCTTCCTTGTTGTATTTTACTTGTTTTAGATTAATTTCTTTGTTGTTCTTCACTTTCTTGCCTAGATAAATGCTTTAGTTCATTAATTAGTTGTTTTCATTAGTTAATTAGTGTTTAATTAGTTTTAATCATGTGTAGTGAGTAGTTTTAAGGGTTTGGATCATGTGTCCGTCATTGATGGGCGTAGAGCTCCAAAAATTAGGTTATGTGTAAAATTACATTTAATTGAAATCGCGCATATTAAAATGGAATTATTAGGCGTTTAACTTTCCCTGTCACGCAACATTAGTGTTTATAGTGGTAATTCGATTTTAAGACGAGTGTGACCGTTAATATTTTATCTCCTAACTTTGAGTAAATTTCTTCTTTCGTGATATTTATAATTAACTAAAAATGCTCGGTTACATGTTTTCAAACCGAAATTCTAATTATTAGTTGTTTAGTAGCCCATGGTCGGGATGCGATCCTGACTCTCATTTTAATTAGTTGTAATTTAGCGTTAACTTCTCATTTTTCCTTTTTCACCATTTCACCCCATATCACCTTTTACATTTTTATTTTTGAAGTGATAAATCGATTAAAATCTACACGACATTTCCTATGGATTCTCGATACCCGACTTACTGCTATACTTGTATCGCAACTGCAATCATAATTTAGGTTTTAGTATTAACGCGGTGAAATGAGTTCAACGATTATAATTTTGAAGCGATGCTACTTTTTGTGCTTAATCAAATGGTGTCATTGTCGAGGAGTGTGTTTAGATCATGATTGTTTTATTATTTCATAGTATTTTTCCTTTTGTATTTGTATTCTTTGTTTTAACCTTTTTTGCAGGATTGACTATCTGAGCGTTAAGAAATTTTGATTATCTGTTGTGCACTTTCCTACTTTGATTCTCCATCTACAAACAACTAGGTAATCATGTCCTATTATTATAGTTATTACGGTCATTCTAATGATTCTTACTTTGGGGATAGTTTTCAAGTTTTCCATTTTCAAGATTTTCTTGAGAATGAAAGACTTGAAAACATTTATTGGAATGAAAATATTTATTGGGAGCTTGAGTTGGGTTCATTATTCGAATCCAATGATGATTTTTATTTCGATAATTTCGAAGACAAGTGTCAACCAAATGAGGATTTCGAGCTTTTAGAGCTGAGAAAGCCTAATTTCGAAGAAACTTTCTTCTCCCAAGGTCTGGAAAGCCTTATTGGTGATGGATTCATACTTGAATCACTTTACAATGATAATGATTCTTTTGTGCTAAATAACGAGGAGGTGAAAACTTGTGTTTCACCTCAATTTTTCAAAGATTTTCTCATCGAATATGAATCTTTATCCCCGGAAATTCAATCTCCTTCCGACGATATGTTGATTGAGATTGAATTTGTTTCATCACCATATACATTTTTCGTTATTGAACCATTAGAATTACCAGTTGATTCCTATGAGTCGGTAGAAATTCTTGAAAATTGTACACCTTTTGCCGATGAAGACTCTTTGTCGAACTTGTTTTCTAAGATGGATGTTATCCCCACGTGTGCACCATCTACCATTCCAATTTAAAAACTTATGGGAGATGAGTTGATTTTTCTTGGACCTCAAGTGTATCTCTCCCTATTGTTATGCAAATCCCCCATAACCCCACTAAATTTTTTAATTGGTGATGGTTCATTTCTTACACCTTACACATGCCTTCCGTTTTTCAAACAGAATTCTTATCTTCCGGGAGGCATGTTCACTTTGGAGTGTTCACCATTGATCTTTCAAAGTCAAATACCTTTTTGGGCGGATCCTCAACTATTTAGACTTCTAGTGTATACTTAGTGTGAAGTCTAAATAGTAGGTTGTAAATAGTTAGGTTTTAATTTTTTCCTTTGTTTAGTTTTTCCTTCTTTTTATATTTAGTTTAGTGTAATTAGTTAATTTTTTTGTTATTTGTTTTTTCTATGCTCGGTACTAACTTGTTTTGTAGAATCGTTTGGACTTGCACTTATTGGAGATCGCTCCAATTTTGGGTAATATCGTTATTTTTCTCTCTTTATGTTGTGTTCTTAATGCACATTGAGGACTATGCAACATTTAAGTTTGGGAGTGTAGGATATTCTATCCATTTCTTATGTAGTCCATTGATTTTCTTACTTGTTTGTTAATAAGCATACCTTTTTGTTAAAAATAGAAAATTTTCAAAAATATTTTCTTTCTTTTTCCTCCTTTGTTGGGCATTTTGCCTTTGTTCTCGGTGATAAATTTCAATAATTTCCCAATCCGATAGACAACTAAACGATGCATGTTCTCGATTTTAGAAGTTATTAGAATTTAGTACCCACATCATTGATATTATGAGTAACTTCGTGAATTAAACTTTAACCCATGAACACATGCACTTTTCTTGTTCTATTGATTTGGTTTAAGATTTTTATAACTCGATAATCTTTTGTTGCATTGTATATACTTACACCGAGTAAGCTTTGTACCTTTCGTCGTTTGTGACTGTATACACTATTCTTTCCTCTTTGAAAATGTTGAATTCGTCGGTAATCTGACTATTATTTCATTTGATCTTTCATTAATTGAGTTTATATCTTGAAATGTGTTACTTGAGCATGATTTTCATATATTGTTTTGACTTTATAATTGCGTAAACTTTATGAAATGATCATAGGAAATCTTTGTTATATCACCCATATTAGCCTTTACCTCACCTTCAATGTTTCCCTAGTCAACCCCTTTGGGCCTAAAGAGTAGTCTTTCATTTCATTACCCAAAATCCCATAACCAACTCCTCATTGTAGTTATAAAACATACATATTACCTTCCATACCTTTATTTGGAATGTTACATGGGATTGAATGATGTTATTGTCTTGCGATTTCAATTAAGCATGAAAAGAGTGAGAAAAATGTAGGAAAAAAAGTGGTGTCAAAAACAAAAGAAAAAGCGAAAAACAAAAGAAAACGCTAGAAAAGAAGAAAAGAAAGAGAAAGTTTGTATATATGTATATAGAGTTCAATAATCCTTGTTACTCTCCAATTGTTATATTTAATGCTTGTTATGGAAGTTATTTTCCCATTTTGGAATTACCCGTATTCTCCCATTATCCCAAGTTTTTCATCCCCTAACACTTTGAATCCATACATATTTCCTTCATTTCATAGCCCAAGCCTAGCCTTCATTCCAACCCTATCAAGTTCTGTGTGATCTTAGGTGAGTTCAATTTAAAAGTTTAAATAGTTTTGGTAATCTGTGAAAATAGATTCCGCCTTCTTTAATGAGCGGTATCTTTCATTGAGATTGCAAGATTTTCATTTCTTATGTAGCGTTCTTCATTTGTGACATGTGTGCGACCTAGTTTCTATTTACATTTACTCTTTATGCTTGCATGTTTCGTGTGTTACCTCCCTATTTCAAGTGAATTCATTTGATGAGCATAATGCCCATGAGGATTGAATATATGATTGCTTTAACCCTTATCTGGTTTATCTAAGTTTTTTCCAAATCATACTATGCATGTTCTCTCCCCCCTCCAACTTTTAAAGTTTCAATTCTATGAGGTGCATTCAACTTGTTAATAACAACGTACTTTAGCTTGAACTCGTTCAATATGCTAATTACATATTTGAAATCTTGTTCATTATTATTGAGTTTGTCACATGTTGGGTTGGCCATATTTTGAGGAAACTATATGATGTTTTTGGGTTTCATCCCTGAAAACCCTCACAAGATGACACTCGTCCACTAGGGGAACCTAGGGGTTTAACGGATTATTGCATACGCTAAATACAATTGTTCGCCCACGAAAGTGGCCTTATCCTTTTTTGTCCCTATTTTGTACTATCTCTTTTTCTTGTAGTTCTTGTTTTTTTTATTTCATTGCTAGGGACTGAAAATGTGTGAGTTAGGGGGTGTGATATAATGCAAATATTGCGTATTTCACCAGTTAACCTATGCGTTATTAGCCCCCTCGAGTATCTTAATCCCTATACTTATGATCGTTAACCATACAACCTAGGATTTCTATATATACGTTCTTTGCATAGGTTTATTGATATTTTTTTAGGTATTTGGGTGCTTAGTATGAAGTTCGGATGCTTTTTAAAAAAGTTCCATTGAATATTGCAGTTCTGGGGCATTTTAGTAATTTCAACATTTGGGTTTCGATCTCGAACTCCTCACGGAAGTTGAATCCCTTTGATTTCTCTTCGCGTGTCCGCTGACGGTGGATGATTTCGATGTATAATGAGGGATTTATGGAATTTTTAGGATGGTTTTATCTTCAAAATCACACTTAAGGTCACATTCAAGGACATTTTAGTCAGTTCATAATTTAGTTTTTTATCCTAATGTCTTCTTTGATTTTTTTTCCTATAAATTATCTTCGCGTAGCCGCTAACCATGCCTAATTTCGAGTTATAACGAAGAACTTACAACATTTTCGTAAAGTTGGAAAAAGCTACAGCAAGCAGACTACATGCGAATCGATTCGAACACCTACGAATCGATTGGTTTTGCACCCAAAAGTTTTTTTTCAGCTCCACTATTTTCGAATCTATTCGAACACCTCTGAATCGATTCGCTCCCCTGTTTTTAGACTTCTTTTATTTACAAATTTGCCAATTCGGTTTTGTATATATTAACTTTCTCTCATTTTTGAGAAATATCTTTCATTTGTACATAGCTTTTAGGGTTTATTTTGGGAGCTTTTGCCCTACTAATCCATTTCTCTTGGGTTTTCCCATTTTATGTACGTAAGTTTCACTATTCATTATCTTCCTTGTTGTATTTTACTTGTTTTAGCTTAATTTCTTTGTTGTTCTTCACTTTCTTGCCTAGATAATTGCTTTAGTTCATTAACTAGTTGTTTTCATTAGTTAATTAGTGTTTAGTTAGTTTTTTTCATGTGTAGTGAGTACTTTTAAGGGTTTGGATCATGTGTCCGCCATTGATGGGCGTCGAGCTCTGAAAATTAGGTTTTGTGTAAAATCACGTTTAATTGAAACCGCACGTATTAAAATGGAATTATTATACGTTTAACTTTCTTTGTCACGCAACGTTAGTGTTTATAGCAACAATTCGATTTTTAGATGTGTGTGACCATTTTGAATTAAATGTTTTATCTCGCAACTTTGAGTTCAATTTCTTCTTGCGTGATGTTTATAATTGACTAAAAATTATCGGTTAAATGTTTTCGAACCAAAATTCTAATTAAGACGCGATCCCGACTCTCATTTTACTTAGTTGTAATTTAGCGTTAACTTCTTATTTTTTCTTTTTCACCCCTTATCGCCTTTTACATTTTTATTCTTGAAATAATGAATTAATTAAAATCTAAAATTCAATCACTCCCTGTGGATTTCTTACGATACCCGACTTACCGCTAGGCTTGTTTGTCAATTATAGTTATAGTTTAGGTTTTTTGCATTGAGTCGCCCAATTGATAACAACTATTTGCGTATTATATGACACACGGTTCACGCTCATCATGTGTTCTCTAGCCGACTCCCTTACGCAGCAGTAGGAAAACCGCTATAGGACTATGGAGAGCACCACCTCTACTTCTATCCTCAAGAAATTCAGGTGGTTACACCCACCTACTTTTAACAAGGAAATTTGTCCCGAAGCAGCTGAGGAGCGGCTAGATGAAGTCACAGAATAATGGAGATTTTGGATATTCCGGTAGAGAAAAAATTCAAAAGTTCCACATTTTAGCTAACGAAACAAGTGTACCATTGGTGGAGGGCCAATTCTGCCAGCTGCACTGAGACGGTTGATTGGAGCAGCTCCAAGGTGGCCTTTCTCGATAGGTACTTTCTGCAGGCATACAAGGATGCCATAAAGGATGGGTTTTCAATGTGGATTCAAGGGAAAACTTTAGTGAATGAGTTTCTGGTCAAGTTTCAAAGTTTGTGTAAGTACGTTGATGTCGTACAGAAGGACGAGGCTGAGAAAATGAGGTTGTTTGTTAAAGGCCTCAATTTGGGTATCAAGCGGATCATAGCATGCTTAAATCTGCCTAATTTTAAAATTTCACTGAATAAGGCAATACAATTAGAGCTCGATGAGGAGGATAACATGGATACATGGGATAAGAATGTGGAGCCTAGTGGCTCTTAGGCGGGTGTGCACAAGAAGTCCCAAAGTAGGTCACGAGTCTTCTTCATGAAGCTTATGGCATCTATGGGGGTGGGCTATTCCTCATCATAGTTCACTAGAGGTCAAATCCCTCTCGTCCACATAGAGAGGATTTGTTATAGTTGTGGGATCCCATGTCATAAAAAGAGGGAGTGCCCTAGCAATTTTCATTTAGTCAACAGGGTAGCACAGATCGTTAACTTCGTGTCGGGTCGAAGTTCCAATTATACCATCCCCACTGAGTAGAAACAACAGTTTCCTTCAGGGTACAAGCATCTGTAAAGGCACAACGTGTATAATTCACGTCTAAGCCATGGATAGGGTAACCGAGGTCAGGGTCAGGTGCCAGTAGTCAGACCAACAGGTTTAATCCAGGGAAAGCTTACGCCAGTTCCCAGTAGACTACACCTTCTAGTGTTCCCTTAGTGACTGAAGGTATGATTAACATATACCCTATTTGAGTAAAGGCATTATATGACTCTACCACATCACATTCTCTCATATCTAGTTCTTTAGCCTTTAGTTCGGGTTTATTTGTAGACCGATTTCATCCACCTATTTTCATTGGGCTTCCAGTGGGTGGCGGCATAGTCCTCGACAAGGTTTGTCGTAAATGTGTGATTATGGATAGAGATTTTGTCCTAGAGTATGACTTGATCATAATGGACATTGATGGGTTCGAGGTTATCCTTGGTATGGATTCGATGTAGATTTTTAAAGCGACCATCAATTTCCACTGACACAGTGTCCTAGCGTCACTTCTGGATAAGTCTTGCCATATTTTAATCAGTGAGAAGGGTATCGATTATCCTTTCAAAATCTTTATGATCCATGAGTAGAAGAAGTATTTTGGTTGGTTGAGCAGCTTGGTGGCTCAGAGGGTATGAATTTAAACTATCTCGTAGTGCGGGAGTTCCCAAATGTGTTTTAGGATGATCACCTCGGTTTTCCACCACAATGAGATATTGACTTCATTATAGAGGTGCATCAGAGTGTTTCACCCATTTATATTCCACTCCATATGACGGCCTCGGTAGAAGTGAAGGAGATAAGTGTTCAGTTAGAAGAATTAACTAGTAAGGGACTCGTCTATCCCAACGCGTCCCCGTGGGGAGCCTCGTTCCTATTCGTGAAGAAATAGGATAACTATCCATGACTTTAAATTGATTACCGACAGTTAAATATGGTTACCATGGAGAATAATTACCCTATTCCATGTATTGATGATCGTTTGACCAGTTGCGTGGGTCAGGCATGTTTACAAAAATTGACTTTCGGTTCGGGTATCATCAATTTCATGTATGAGAGGAGGATATTCCTAAAACTGCATTTCAGACATGGTATATAAACTATGAGTTTTTGGTAATGCCCTTTGGGTTGACAAATGCACCGTCAACAATCATGGACTTGATGAACCACATTTGTTGTATCTATCTAGATTGGTTTGTTGTCATTTTTTGTGGACGACATCTTGGTGTATTCGTTGTTAGATATAGATCATGAGGAGCATCTTTGAACGACATGGAAGGTTCTCTAGGAGAATCAATTGTATGCCAAGTTCAGTAAATGCAATTTTTGGATGGTTTAGGTGAAGTTCCTTAGCCATGTGTTTTTCAGTGAGGGTATCTCCGTCAATCCGTCCAAAATATAAATAGTGTTGAGTTGGAGTCAGTCAAGAATAGTCACCGAGGTGTGCATTTTCATGGGTCTAGCCATGAACTAACATAGATTTGTAAAGGACTTCTCAAGGGTGGCAATTCCCCTCACCATAATGACTAGGGAGGATGTGCATTTCGGATGGTCTGATGACTGTGAACTAGCCTTCCAGGAATTAAAGGTCAGGTCAAGTAGACCTCCTCACCCGTTCTTGTCCTTTCGAAATGAGCCAAGGGTTACACAATGTATTATGATGTGTTAGGTTTAGGACTCAGCGTGGTTTTGATCCAGGACGGTCAATTGGTAGCCTATACATCTTATCGCTAGTAAAATTTTCATGAGAGGAACTACCCCACTCATGTTCTAGAGTTAGCTACCCTAGTATTTGCACTGAAAATTTGGAGGTACTATTTCCACGGGGAACGATTTGAGGTGTCTTATGACCACAAGAGTCTTCAGTACATATTCACGTAGAGAGACCTTAATCTTAGGTAGAGGAGGTGGATGGAGTTGATAGAAGACTATGATTTCTCGCTAGAGTATTATCCCAGAAGGGACAATGTGGTGGCCGATGCTCTCAATAGGAAATCCAATCACACTTGCCGTAATGAAACTCAATCGGGTAAAGATGTTTTAGGAATTACAAAAGTTTGATATGCGTATGCAGCGAGGTTACAATAGGGTATACCTTTGGGGTGTGGTGGCTAGGGTCCTCATCCAGCAGAAAGTTCTAAATGCTCAGTTGTGTTACAAGTTTATATAGTATCGTGATCGTATTTAGAATGCGGAGGTGTTAGACACCCTTACCATGTATAAAGACGGTGGGGTGAAGCATAAGGGTCGCTTAATTATTCCAATTATTGAGGAGATTCAGAAAGAGGTAATGGCAGAAGCTTATGACTCATGTTTCAGTATACATCCCGTACCTACCAAGATTTATAAGGACCTTTGTAGGGATTTCTGGGTTTCCTACTTGGAAATAGATTTAGTGACGTATGTAGCAAAGTGCTACACCTATGAGAAGGTACAGGTCAAACACAAAAAGCAAGCAGGGATATTGAAACCACTACCAATGGCTGAGTGGAAGTGGGAGCAAATAACAATGAATTACATCACGACCTTACCACGTTCTGAGCCTGGTCATGATGTTGTGGGGGTGATCGTGGATCGGCTCACCAAGTCAGTACATTTCTTGCCAATTAAGGTCATAAACAAATATGGATAAATTGGAGAGCTTATATGTTAGGGAGAGAGTCAGGATCAATGGTTTCCCGTTCTCGATGGTATCAAATAGGGATCCTCTATTCATTTCTCGATTCATAAAGAAGTTTCATCAGGAATTAAGAATCGAACTGAATATGAGCACTTTGTATCATTCTGCAATCGACGCTCATGTAACACCCCGCATTTTTCATGCATTAAATATTTAATTAATTCGGGAATTAAAAATTACTTGTGAGTCGTAATTTTAATTGAATTAATCAGGGAAACTTTATTTAAATATTAATCGGGGACTAAATGGTTAATAATTACGGGAATTTATTTACTAAGTGAATAGTAATTATTTATTTAAGTCATTTCGAGTATTAATGACAGGGTATGCACTTACCTCAACCGGGAGTCGGTATAGACTAAAGGGGTGGGGGGATAAGTATTTTTATAAATTTATTCGGATGCCAATTCTGAGTGTACGGTTGAGTCCGGATGGGCCCAGATAGTCAAAAAAGTGTACCCGGGGTAGTAAACGGGTCACGGGGCATTTTTAGACATAACCAGACCCACACGGGGGCAATTGGGTCACTTGGGCTTGGCCCATTAGGCAAAAAACGGGATTTAGGTTAATTGTTAAATTAGGAGAAGTAAGGAAATGGCTGAGAGAGTTTTAGAAAAAGGTTAAGTGTGTTAAGGAACCCTATTAGCAGTTAAAGGCAGTTTGGGATCACTAGAGAGCCAATAGGAGTCATCTTCAACCTTGGAATTCATCTCCAAATCAGACACTACGATACCTAAGGTAAGTGGATAACTTGCAATATTATTGAATCTATTTTTAAATTCATATTCATGTGATGTGACTGATTAAAATTCGTTTTGGGTGTTCATGGCATAAACATGGGATTTTGAAAGACAATAATCTGATTTACGAATTTGGGTGAGGATTCATGTAAAACCTTATATTTATGAGTTGATACATATTTGTTAGGATGATATTTGGACAATTAGAAACAAATTTGATGAAGGAATTTGGGATGTACATGGGTAATGGGTTAAAGATGAACTCTTGTTCAAATTTCAGAAATCGTAGTTAATGGTCAAATTAATAATGTGTATGGACACTTTAGAGATGCCTAATAAGGTTTCTAACATGTATTAATGCTAAGAGGGCTTGAGGTTACTAGTAGAAGAAATTAGGGTTGGAGAAATTTCATCTATGGATGATTCTGTCTTCGCAAAGAAGACGAAGACCTGCTCGATCGATCGATCGAAGGTCTGGGGTCGATCGATCGAAGGTCGGCAGATTTTGGCAGCTTTGCCCAGTTATGTATATAAAAGGGAATTTATATAATAATATTTATGTAATTAATTATTGAGAAATCAATACATGAGTTTAAACCTAATTAATCTTGAGTAAAGTTAATTAGGATTGGAGGGAGTTTTTTGGTGTCACGTCATGATTAAAAATTCGGGAGTCGGGAATTTAGACTCGGGTGAGGTTATTTCGGACTACGAGAGTAAGTACAATTTTATGGTGGGGGCGACCCCAAACATGATTTAATTAATTAATGTGAGAAATAATTAATAATTAGGGTTGGACCATAAACTCTTAATTTTAAATAGGCTTGTGTCACGTATTTAGTACATGGTGTAGCCGGGACATTTTATAATTCTATACACATATATATACGGAGTGTGATAGTATATATATAGTGTGTGTGCATTAATATCAGTGATTGAATATTATTAGTGTATACTCTAGTGCTATAGGGGGAGGTTGCGCATAGTGGATGAATCCCCTAGCTTGAGGAGTAGGGCGAGAATATTCCCAGGTCATAGCGTCCATTATATGGGTGAGGGGCATCTCACTTTTAGGGAAGGAATATGACCGCCTCCAATTGTATGCCAAACTAAGTTAGTGAGTGAATATGTCTTGGGTAACTAGGTTATGTGAATACACCTAGTGGGATAGCACTTTAGAGAATTTGTATTTTTGCGAGTATTTTTACTCGGTTGGATATTAGTATTATTTATTGCCTCAAGTATGTTCGTGATTACTCCAATGTAATTTAATATATATAATTAGGTAAATAATTATATATGGAATAATTAATACATAGTGTGAAATGTATTATGTGCATAACAGATGTGAGTGTTATATGAAATTAAAAGGGGTAATGATTTAATTAAGTTGATGTTTGTAATAACTTAAAAATCATGATTTAAGGCATACTCAGTTCGAGTAGGTTAATTGCAAGGGGTAACATAAGTATTGGGTCAGGAGCGTAGGACCTATTTAAATTTAATGGAAGCGTTAGTAGTGCACATTAGAGGAGGGGTAAGGAAGTCCTCAAGAGAGTGCGACACTAACTAAAATATGAAGAGCATGCATATTTATTTATTACTGCAAGTTAATCATTTGTTAAATGTTTTCAAATGTTTTTGGGTACTAACCCTTGCTATAAAAAAAACTTAAAACCTTTTAGGCGTCCAACCACAGGGATGCCAGGCTTGACTCTCTTCTAGGTATCCGTTGTTGCAGCACATGTGGATGTTGCGGGGGTTTTGATAGACGCCTCCTTCTTTCATTCGTGTAGAGACTCATTAGTAGTTATTCGAGCATGTCGCTCACAGTTCATTTATTAGTATTTGACTTGTTGAGATTGTCTTCTTGTCTCTACTTGTATTGGATATTTGGATCGATGGTTGATTCGGTTAGGTATTTTATTTGTGGATGTTTATTTTAGTTAACTGTGATTGTGTACTATTGTATGTTCCGCATGAGTTTCATTTAATTAATTGAAAGATAAAAATTGGCACCAGTCTACTTTTCTCACTTAGGTGGTTAGTAATTAAAAAGACGACAGTGATGCTAAGAATGGACCAACTGAGAAACATGTTCTAACTTCATTTAGGACTGAGCACCTGGGATTAATTAGGCGGGGTGTCACAGATGGTATCAGAGCATCAGGTTCTAGTGTCCTTAGGATTTGTGCGTCTTTCTACTTTTCAGCGTAGTACTCGGTTGTTATAGAGCCCTATTATTAGGACTGTTGATTCATTTTCCGCTTGTGAGATATCTAACTTCTGCTATGAATATTTTTTTGTATAAACTGTGTACTTATGTGATTTAATCTATTTCAGATGCCACCGAGGAGACTAAGAGCAGAGAGGGATGAGGCTAGGGATGAGGTCAGGGAAGCTCACCAGGAGCCATAGGTACCGCCACCACCACCACCACCCGAGTTGATTTCCACTACTCAGGTGGCAGTGATAGTGGCCCAGGCGGTCGAGACAGCAATGAAAGCTATGGCAGCTCACTTTCCACAGCCCCGGGCACCGCCTCCAGTGGCACCAGCAGTTCAGGCTCCAATGGGGCCACCATCTTGGCAGAGAGTTAGGGAGACCTTCCAGAAGGGTCACCCACCTGAGTTTCGGGGTAGCATAGATCTAATAGAGGCTTGTGACTAGAAGAAGAACATTCAGCGCCATTTTCACATGATGGAGTGTACCGAGGTACAGAAGCACATGCTTGCTAACTTTCGTCTGTCGGGGGCGGCCTTACAGTGGTGGGAGTCAGTTACCACCGCCGAGGAGTGAGACTTGATGCCGATAGCATAGTTATGGGTGAGGTTTGATCGCAAATACTTTCCACCAGCAGTAGAGGCTGAGATGAGAAAGAAATTCAGTGATTTAGTATAGGGTGACCGATCAGTGGCAGATTATCCGGAAGAGTTCACCCGTTTGGTAAACTTTGTGCCAAATGAGGTGAGCGATGAGGAACGGAAGAAATCGAGGTTTATGGACGGTTTAGCCTGGCGGATCAGGCAACATTTGATTGGTAATCCGGCGTTGGTGACGTATACAGATGTCGTTAACGCCGCACTTGTACACTTCTAGGATCATCGCTTCCATACGAAGGGAATCAAGAGAATAGGGGAGCCGAGCCAACAGGGCAAGGCAGTTACTAGTGGTGACACAAGTGATGCTCAGTAGGAGACGGGCATTCAGCAAGGGAATCAGGCTAAGAAGTTTAATCCTGGTGGGTTCCGACCGGGAGGACAAGGGTTCAGGCAGGGACAGCCGGGCCCAAATCAGCAGTAGCAGGTTGCGCAGGGCCATCAGGGCCAAGGGAACAATGGGGGAGGCCAACAGGGCCAAGGCCATCCACGCCAGGGCCAACAGGGATAACGACAGGGGGATGGTCAGAGATGTTGTTTTGTCTATGGCCATCCAGGACATTTCAAGAGGAAGTGCCCATAGAGGGGCAGAGGTCAACAGCAGGAGGCCCAACAGGGGCAACAGGAGCCGATGCCGCTAGCAGCAACAACAACACCCGCTCCACTGTAGCAGGGACAAATGCACTACAAACGCTTGTATAACGTCCGGGATGTTCCCAATCCTCCAGCGCAGCAAGCACCGCCAGCAGTTGAGGGTATGTTTCTCATTAATGGTTATGAGGGTAGTATTCTTTTCGATACAGGAGCATCACATTCATTCATTAAAAATAATTTTGCTAAACGGGTCAGACTACTAAAGACCGCGGGTAGTCTTCAGATGTGTGTAGAGTCGCCGGTAGGTAGCGGGGCTACGATCCACTCGATTTGTCGGGGTGTGGACATTTGTTTTGGAAGACTTAGTTTAGCAGCGGACCTCTTGGTGTTAGATATGGAGGTATACGATGCCATCTTGGGTATGGATTGGTTGGCAGGTTATCGGGCGACGGTGGATTGCTATGAAAGGACCATCGTGTTCTCCATTCCAGGGCAGGAGATGTTCTTGATAGCAATGCCACTACCCGAGGGAGGGTCACACACACACTTGTATTACATTGAGGAGGAAACTTCATAGGAGGTGGCTATTCCGTTGGACTCAATCCCAGTGGTGAGAGACTTTGAGGATGTGTTTCAGAAGATACCAGGGTTGCCACCTATCAGCGAAATCGAATTTGTAATCAATTTAGCCCCGGGGACGAGGCCAATTGCTCGAGCCCCATATTGTATGGCCCCCTCAGAGATGCGTGAGTTGAGGGAACAGATTCAGTAGCTTCTGGGGCAGGTTCATCCAACGAAGTACATCGCCGTGGGGTGCACCGGTGTTGTTTATGAAAAAGAGAGATGGCTCACTACGATTATGCGTGGACTATAGAGAGCTGAACAATGCCACGATACGAAATAAGTATCTGTTACCTAGGATGGATAACCTATTTGACCAGTTGAGAGGGGCGTCCTACTTCTCTAAAGTTGACTTGAGGTCAGGGTATCATCAACTACGTATCCGAGAGGAGGATGTTCCTAAGAACGCTTTCTTGTCACGGTATGGATCTTACGAGTTCAGGGTAATGCCATTCGGACTCACCAATGCTCCAACAGTGTTCATGGACCTCATGAACAGAGTTTTCAGGGAGTTTCTTGATCAGTTTGTTATCGTGTTCATTGATGACATCCCGATCTACTCGCACACCGAGGAAGAGCACGCAGAGCACCTGCGTATAGTGTTATAGACATTACGAGATCACCAGCTCTATGCCAAATTCGGTTAGTGTGGATTTTGGCTACGGGAGGTTCAATTCCTTGGTCACATGGTGTCAGACCGGGGTATTTCGGTGGATCCGAGTAAAGTATCGGCGGTGAGGGAATGGGGACAACCCACGACACCGACTGAAGTGCGCAGTTTTTTGGGATTGGCCAGTTATTACAGGCGGTTCATCAAAGGATTCTAAAAAATTACGGGCCCTTTGACGAATCTGACCCGGAAAGGGGTACCTTTCACTTGGAATGATCATTGTCAATTTGCTTTCGACGAGTTAAAGGAGAAGTTGACATCTGCACCCGTGCTTGCATTACCGAAAGGAGGATTAGAGTATCGAGTTTACACTAACGCATCCTTACAAGGACTTGGGGGTGTGCTTCAGCAGGAGGAAAGGGCTATAGCTTATGCTTCCAGGAAGCTAAAGCCCCACGAGAGGAATTACCCCACTCACGAACTGGATTTAGTAGCGATCATTTTTCCTTTGAGGATATGGTGATATTATCTTCTGGGGGAGAATTTCACGTTATTCACGGATCACAAATCGCTTCAGTATCTCTTCACTCAGAAGGATTTGAATATGAGGCAGAGGTGATGGCTAGAATTCGTGAAGGGATACCAGTTTGATATTAAGTATCATCCTGGTAAGGCTAATGTGGTAGCAGATGCATTAAGTCAGAGACCGACTGGGGAAATATCAGAAGTCTGGAAAGCGAAGTGGAGAGAACTTCGATATGAGGATGATGTATCCAGGGCATGTATGTTAGCATTGTCCATCACACCTGAGATTATTATGCGGGTTGTGAGCGCTCAGGCAGAGGATCAGACCTGCCGGGATAGGGTGAGCCAGTTGCTAACTGAGGGAGCATAGGATTACTCGATCAGCTCGGAGGGAGGCTTACGACTTAATGGGAGGTTGATTGTGCCAGAGGATGAGGAGTTGAGGCACGCAGTTATGATAGAGTCTCATGGGTCGATGTCCGCGTTACATCCCGGTGGGGATAAGATGTATCAGGATATGAGGAGGCAGTATTGGTGGGCAGGGATGAAACGGGACATAGCAAAGTTTGTTTCGAAATGTGAAACGTGTCAGTTGGTGAAAGTTGACCATCAAAGACCATCGGGGATACTACAACCACTTGAAATTCCCGTGTGGAAGTGGGAGAGCGTCTCTATGGACTTCATTATAGGGTTACCGACATCACAGAAGGGTCACGATTCCATATGGGTTATTGTGGATCGGTTGATCAAAGTGGCCCACTTCCTACCGGTTCGCACAGACTTTGAGACGATGCGTTATGCGCAGCTATTCATAGCAGAGATTGTTAAGCTGTATGGGGTATCGATAAATATTGTGTCGGATAGGGACAAGATCTTTGTGGCCCATTTTTGGCAGAGTTTTCAGGAGGCCATGGGCACGGACTTACGTTTGAATACAGCCTATCACCCACAGACTGACGTACAGACTGAGAGAGTCAACCAGATGCTAGAAGATATGCTCAAAATTTTCATATTAGACTTTGGGGGAGGTTGGGAGAAATATCTTCCTCTGGTAGAGTTTGCGTATAACAACTCTTACCAATTCACGATCGGCATGGCACCATTCGAGGCACTATACAGGAGACCTTGTCATTCACCCGCTTGTTGGTTAGAGGTGGGGCACAACAAACTATTAGGGCCGGAGATTGTTCAGGAGACATCTACCAAGATAGAGCTGATCCGAGGGGGGATTCAGATAGCTCAGGATAGGCAAAAAAGTTACACTGATGCTTCACGGTGACATGTGGAGTTAGAGGTTGGGGATCAAGTATTGGTCCGAAAGTCCCCTATGAAAGGGGTGATGAGGTTCGGCAAGAAGGGTAAGCTAGCACCGAGGTACGTGGGACCTTTCCCTATTATCGAGAGGGTGGGGCCTATAGCCTACAGGCTGGGATTGTCGGAGCACCTTCAGCGGATACACGACGTGTTCCATGTGGCATCGCTGATGAAATATCGCAGGAGCAAGAGGGCCTTCTGGCACATTCCACTCGAAGAAATTGATTTACAGCCAGACATCTCATATGAGGATAGGTCGGTGGCTATTCTAGACCGTAGTGAGTGAAAATTATGATCCATGGTTGTTCCACTAGTTAGAGTACAGTGGGGTCATCACAACATTAACGAGTCTACCTGGGAGCGGGAGGAGGATATGCGGGAACAATATCAAGAGCTTTTCATCATAGGTATGACCTAATTTTGGGGACGAAATTCCTTTGTAAGGGGGGGAGTATGTAACCCCCCACATTTTTCATGCATTAAATATTTAATTAATTCGGGAATTGAAAATTACTTGTGAGTTATAATTTGGATTGAATTAATTAGGGAAATTTTATTTAAATATTAATCAGGGAGTAAATGGTTAATAATTACGGGAATTTATTTACTAAGTGAATAGAATTTATTTATTTAAGTCATTTCGAGTATTAATGACAGGGTATGCACTTATCTCAATCGGGAGTCGGTATAGACTAATCGGGTGGGGGGTAAGTATTTTTATAAATTTATTCGGATGCAAATTATAAGTGTACAGTTGCGTCCGAATGGGCCGAGATAGTTGGAAAAGTGTACCCGGGGGTAGTAAACGGGTCACGGGGCGTTTTTAGACATAACCGAGCCCACACGGGGGCAATTGGGTCACTTGGGCTTGGCCCATTAGGCAAAAAATGGGATTTAGGTTAATTGTTAAATTAGGAGAAGTAAGGAAATGGCTGAGAGAGTTTTAGAAAAAGGTTAAGTGTGTTAAGGAACCCTATTAGCAGTTAAAGGCAGTTTGGGATCACTAGAGAGCCAATAGGAGTCATCTTCAACCTTGGAATGCATCTCCAAATCAGACACTATGAAACCTAAGGCAAGTGGATAACTTGCAATAGTATTGAATCTGTTTTTCAATTCATATTCATGTGATGTGACTGATTAAAATTCGTTTTGGGTGTTCATGGCATAAACATGGGATTTTGAAAGACAATAATCCGATTTACGAATTTGGGTGAGGATTCATGTAAAACCTGATATTTATGAGTTGATACATATCTGTTAGGATGATATCTGGACAATTAGAAACAAATTTGATGAAGGAATTTGTGATGTAAATGGGTAATGGGTTAAAGATGAACTCTTGTTCAAATTTCAGAAATCGTAGTTAATGGTTAAATTAATAATGTGTATGGACACTTTAGAGATCCCTAATAAGGTTTCTAACATGTATTAATGCTAAGAGGGCTTGAGGTTACTAGTAGAAGAAATTAGGGTTTGAAAAATTCCGTCCATGGCTGATTCTGTCTTCGCGAAGAAGACGAAGACCTGCTCGATCGATCGATCGAAGGTCTAGGGTTGATCGATCGAAGGTCGGCAGATTTTGGCATCTTCGCCCAGTTATGTATATAAAAGGGAATTTAGATAATAATATTTATGTAATTAATTATTGAGAAATTAATACATGAGTTTAAAACTAATTAATCATGAGTAAAGTTAATTAGGATTTGAGGGAGTTTTTGGGTGTCACGTCATGATTAAAAATTCGAGAGTTGGGAATTTATACTCGGGTGAGGTTATTTCGGACTACGAGAGTAAGTCCAATTTTATGGTGGGGCGACACCAAAGGTGATTTAATTAATTAATGTGCGAATTAATTAGTAATTAGGGTTGGACCATAAACTCTTAATTTTAAATAGGCTTGTGTCACGGATTTAGCACATGGTGTAGCCGGGACATTTTATATTTTTATACACATATATATACGGAGTGTGATTGTATATATACATAGTGTGTGCATTAATATCAGTGATTGAATATTATTAGTGTATACTCTAGTGCTATAGGGGGAGGTTGCGCGTAGTGGATGAATCCCCTAGCTTGAGGAGTAGGGCGAGAATATTCCCAGGTCATAGCGTCCGTTATATGGATGAGGGGCATCTCACTTCCAAGAAAGGAATATGACCGCCTCCAATCGTATGCCAAACTAAGTTAGAGAGCGAATCTGATTTGGGTAACTTGGTTATGTGAATACACCTAGTGGGATAGCACTTTAGAGAATTTGTATTTTTGTGAGTATTTTTACTCTGTTGGATATTAGTATTATTTATTGCCTCAAGTATGTTCATGAGTACTGCAATGTAGGTTATTATATATAATTAGGTAAATAATTATATATGGGATAATTAATACATAGTGTGAAATGTATTATGTGCATAACAGGTGTGAGTGTTATATGAAATTAAAAGGGGTAATGATTTAATTAAGTTGATGTTTTTAATAACTTAAAAATCATGATTTAAGGCATACTCAGTTAGAGTAGGTTAATTGCAAGGGGTAACATAAGTATTGGGTCAGGAGCGTAGGACCTAGGTAAATTAAATGGAAGCGTTAGTAGTGCACATTAGAGGAGGGGTAAGGAAGTCCTCAAGAGAGTACGACACTAACTAAAATATGAAGAGCATGCATATTTATTTATTACTACAAGTTAATCATTTGTTAAATGTTTTCAAATGTTTTTGGGTACTAACCCTTGCTATAATTTTTTTTTGTAAAACCTTTTAGGTGTCTAGCCAAAGGGACGCCAGGCTTGACAATCTTCTAGGTATCCGTTGCTGCAGCACATGTGGATGTTGCGGGGTTTTTGATAGACGCCTCCTTCTTTCATTCGTTTAGAGACTCTCTAGTAGTTATTCGAGCATGTCGCTCACAGTTCATTTATTAGTATTTGACTTGTTGAGATTGTCTTCTTGTCTTTACTTGTATTGGATATTTGGACCGATGGTTTATTCGGTTAGGTATTTTATTTTTGGATGGTTATTTCAGTTAATTGTTATTGTGTACTATTGTATGTTCCGCATGAGTTTCATTTAATTAATTGAAAGATAAAAATTGGCACCAACCTACTTTTCTCACTTAGGTGGTTAGTAATTAAAAAGACGACAGTGATGCTAAGAATGGACTAACTGAGAAACCTGTTCTAACTTAATTTAGTACTGATCACCCGGGATTAATTAGGCGGGGTGTCACAGCGCAGTCGGAGTGGAGCGTCGAAATCTTGGAGGATATGCTAAGGTCTTGTTCTCTTGACTTCTAGCGCGGTGAGAAGGAGAACTTGCATCTATCAGAGTTCACATATAATAACATCAACCAATCAAGTATTGAGATGTCCCCTTTTGAGGGCCTTTATGGGAGACCATGTCATTCACTAGTTTGTTGGGCTGAGGTGGGGTAGAAGCACCTCACTAATTCAAAATTGATCCTGGAAATGACTGATAATGTATGGGTAATTCGCCAAATAATCCTGACGGATAAAAGAATTACGCGGATAATCGTCGAATGCACTTAAAATTTTTGGTAGGTGATCACGTGATGTTAAAATTGAGAGAAAGAACCAGTAGCCAACGTGTTAGGAATAAGGTAAATCTCACCCCATGGTACATCGGTCCCTTCGAGATCCTAGAGAGAACAAGGGATGTGTCATATCGCTTGGCGCTGCTTCCATAGCTATCCCTAGTGCATAACTTGTTCCATGATTCCATGATGAAAAAGTATCTTCATGACCCCGTCATGTTATTGATTGGAATCTAATTGAGTTAAATGAAGATACCAAGTTTCCAACAATACCAATATCAATCCTAGATCGCGAGGAGAGATTCCTACGCATCAAGTTTATTCCGTTAGTAAAGGTCCTTTGGGAATTTCAAGGTGTTGAAGGTGCTACTTAGGAGCGTGAATCAAAGATGCAGGAGAAGCTTAAAAAACTCTTCCCTTAGCTGATAATTCCGATTTCAAGGATGAAATCCCCTATGGATTGGAGAATGTAATACCCCTAACCAAAGTATTTTATTCCTTTATATGTAATTTGTAACCACATAAAGTTTATGGAATAGAATTATAAGTTCATAGGATTTTATCACTTTATTCAATTACGTTGGTGGCCTTTATGTCAATTAATTGAAGTTGTTGGGTTAGATTTGGAAAAATTTGGAAATCAAGGTGGTTCGAACAAATCCATGGTCATTCGAACGAGATACTTATCTCATTCGAACGAGTGGTTCTAATGAAAAAGCTAACTCGTTCTAAACGAGCTTCTGATAAGTATCGAATGAACCCCATCTACATTACATCCAACCCTTGTTCGATGGTCGTTTGAAGGGAAGTTTAAAGGAAAGGTTATTCTCGTTCGAACGAGTTCAACCTCGTTCGAACGTATTTATTGGGAATCAGATTTGATTTATGTGATGTCACTGTTTTGGCCCTAAATTTTTATGACTTGTCGAGATCATGAGGCTTGATCAATCTTTGGGTTATTTGTGGGAATTTTTTATATTTTGTGTGGGAATTAATGGGTTATATGATGGATAAGGGTGGGAGTATTCCCTAACATTTTTATATTTCTCCACTCTCTTTAAAGAGCCTACACTCATGTTCCACCTCCAAAACCCTTGTTCCTCCTCATCAAGTGTTTCCAACCACTCTTACACCATAAAATACTCCATTTATACACCCATTATACCATTTTCAATCTCTATTCCAAGAAGAAAGTGGTGGAGGAATATTATAGAGAGGATTTTTTTAGATCTTTGAAGAAGTTAGGAGTCTTGGAGATGGGAGACTTGGAGCTTAGTATTTTTAGCAGCTTTCAAGTCATCCATTAGTTGTTTCTCCTCTTTTGAACCTAGTGTAGGGTTTTCCTTCCATGTTTTAAAGTTCTTCTAGCTATTGAATTCTTGTAGGGTGTTTCTAGATGGATTTTAATGCCTAAAAATGTAGTTACCATTATTAAATAATTGGTCTTGTAAAAAATGGAATTTTCTTCAAGACAAACCCTAAATGGGTATTTTTATAAAAATGGAATCACCTTAATATTTTGAAGAAAGGAAGCGAATTTACATACAACCCATGATTAGTCTTGATTTAAATGCATATTTGAGGTATTTCTAGGTTGAAATCCTATCTTGAATATGTAGGAACATGTAGTGTGTTATATGATGACATGGTAGACTTTAATAAACATTTTAAAATGGATTTTGTAGTAAAATGAACAAGTATGGAAAAATAGCCTCAAAATATGATAAATATTGTTATGATAAAGAAAACCTAATGTTGGGGTTTACATGTTATCATAAGACAAGACTATGGATTTTTATAAAATGGTCTTAGATGATGAACTGCATTTTATGGGACAAAACATAAAAAAAGATAAGTATGTTTTTCACAAAATTATGACAACAGAGGATTTTGACAAATTTGAGGGTCCTATGGGTTAGGTTCCATCTCGAGATCCTATCGGTCTATTTTTAGATGAAAAATAGATAAAGTAAGCTTTGGCACTTTAATAACGTGAAAATGGAATGGAATAATATGTACAATGGAAAATATTAAAATCACATAAAGTCAGACTCGGATGACACCCAAAAAATTAAGCAGGGCCTGGACCCTGGGGCGATAGACCTAAAACCACTAGCAGAGCATATGGTGGCGTTGTCGACGGTATGGAATGCATTAAAGTACGCGATATTTAAAAAATTCTGAGAAAGATAATGAAAAGTAATTAAATTGGTTATACTTGTAATTTAAGAGAGTAGCCTGATGGAAAAGAGATAATTGAGGCTAAAGGATAAATATGAATAATTAGTCTCTAGACCCGATAAAGGGTGGTAAAATTAAGTAAGTGTGAGTATGAGCTCATCGCTCAGGTGCAGTTCATGTAGTTTCATTAATACTAGGTAAATTGGGTACATTTTCTTAATTGGTTGATATACACATATATGTATAGTATTTTATGTAGAAAACGTATGGATTAGTATTACCCACCCTGTTGAGCATTTTCTCACCCCTTCTATTTATGTGAAAACCCCCATCCCCACCCCGGGTATGTCGAGTAGGATTGTCGGGGAGGATTCAAGTAAGGCCCCATGAGGTGATCAACGTCATTAGAATGCTTTGTAGTTGTTTTCAAACAATGGAGATTTGGTATTTGATATTTTATTCTGGCTTTAAAAAATAATAGGTAATAATATAGGATGGTTGTGCTTTCTTTTCTGCTTAATTAGTATTGTGGAATAACTCCTATTTTCATAAATAAATACTGCAAATTGGTTAATTACATAAAGAGATCACCCATTTTTCAAGATAAAATAAAAACTTAAAATATTAAATATATGAGGCAAATTGAGGGATATTTATTAAATAAATTAATTAAACTTTCCCTCTCCCCATTTAACTCCTTAACTCGATGGGGATTGACCCTATGATGACCCAAACCCAGGTAGGGGCATTACAGTATACTTTCTTTCAGGATGTTATAATACTCGACTGAGATAGTAAATGGGGGTACTAAAACTTAAACTCCTCTTCGATCAGAGTTGAGTTGATTGTAGTTGGTGAGGCAATAAGGTAAAAATGCAAATGTTCCCTAGTGATGGTAATAGACAGTAGTGGGTGGGACCCTAGATACTTATTGAAATTCTAGAAGGCCTCCTCAACCTTAGGAGTCCTTTCAAAATCCTTCTTGAGTATATTTAAGAAGGGAAGACACTTATTTGTTGCCTTTGAGACGAACTAGTTGAGCAAAACAACATTTCCAGCTAGGCTCTGGACCTTTTTGACTATTCTTGGGGACTTCATGCCTAAAGAGCTTGAATGTTCTTTGGGTTGGACTCTATGCCTCGACTAGGGACCATGAACCCAAGGACATTACCCCAAGTATCCCCAAAAATGCATTTATTTGGGTTGAGAATCATATGGTTCTTTATGAGGATGGTAAGGTCTTTATGGGGTTATGCACATGGTCTGAAGCACTGGATTTTCACTAGAATGTTATTAATATATACCTCAATGGTCTTAACAGTGAGGTCTTTAAAAAAGGAGTCATCCACTCTGTAATAAGTAGCACCTACATTTTTTAGTCTGAAAGACATAACTTTTTGTAAGGGAAGATTTTCGAATAGAGTCAATTTGTATGTTTTGGCTTGATTTCTTGTTTTCACAAAATTTATTTAAGTCATAGGTTGTTAGGATTTCAGTTTGTCCTTCAAGGTTGTGGTGTGTGTTTGAAGATCATAGTGGACAAGTTAAAGAGACACTGCGAACACAATATGTTTCGTACTGATTTTTACCTTCATCATCTGAGAGATCTTTATGAGGTATGAATGCATATTTATGTTTAATACCTTCATACATTTGGGTGTTTGTTTATAAAATGTTTTGACGCATTTTTCATAAAATATGTTTTTAACGAAAAAATATTTTTGGTGGTTTCATTTCGTTCGAATGAACATTTACTGTCGTTCAAATGAAGTTACTCACTTCATTCCAATGAGATTCAAACGATCATGAAATTATATTTCATTGCTTGGCCAAACTATCTCATTCGAAGCTCATTTGATCTTCGTTTAAATGAGAATAGATATGTTGTTCAAACGACCTTATTTTTGGTTAGAATGATATTGCTATTATCGTTCGAGTTATTCTCATTAGAGTGAACATATCTTTATCATTCGAACGACTTGTCACCAAAAACGAGTCGCCATGAAATTCATGTTTTCTATAAATACTCGGGTTTGGCATCATTTTTCCTTGAGAATTTTGTCAAAAATATCTTTACTATAAAAATGCAAAATCCTCAAAACCCTTGTTTACACCTAATTTTGTGATCCAAGAATCCTAAATCTACATGTTTATTTGAGATATCTTTTGTATTGCACCATAATTATTGTCTCTTCATACTGTAAGCGTTTTGAGCGTTGGAGATTGTGTTTCGTGTTGTACGGCAGATGGACTGGTCAAGAGACATTAGATCGATGGGGTAACGAGATGTGGGAAGCGACTACCTTGTGTGGATGTTGCAAGGTGTCAAACAATGGATGCGAAGAAGGTTTGAAGGAATAAGTAAGAACATCATGACTTGAAGGCGTCGAGTCTTTGAGTAATTCTAAGTCATTCTTGTAAATGTACCTATACACGAGCGGAATACCCCATCCAGAATGGGGGCGTCCGCACCCATGGGTTTTTCGAAAAATTGTTGTGAGTATTTTTAAAAAAATAAATTTTTTATATCTATTTATAAGGATTTACAAATATGGGGGAAATTATCTAAAAAATTCTAAACTACTAAAACCTAAATAAACACGGAACTTGATGAAATAATCCGCCTATTTTAATTTTTCACTTCTTCTCTTCTCCCTCCCATGTCTGTTCTCCCTCTCCCAAGTCTCCCTCACTTGTATTCCTCCCTCCCTTGTGCCATGTTTTCCCTCTCCCTCCCATGTTGCCTGATGCGAAAGCAGAGGAGCACTCACAACGAGCAGCTACCCTTCACGCTTCATCCACAAAGCAGATAAGCCAACCCCCCCCCCCCCCCCAATTCCTTTGTTTGAGTATGTTTTTTTTAGTAGATCTCATCTAATTCGTTACTTTTTTTAGTTGTTAGTTGTTAATAGATCTGATTAGTTTTTCGTTGTTAATTTTTAATTGTTATGTTGAAATTAGCTTTAGTTTAGTTGTTATTTTATGCTGATTTTTTTTCGAGTTTGTTAATTTGCTGAAATTGTTGTTGCTGATGCTACAAAATAATTTGTCTCCAAAATTAGTTGTTAGTATGCTGAAATATTAATTAGTTATTATTATTAAAAAATAATTTGTTACTGAAATTTAATTCGTCTCCAAAATTAGATGTTGTTGCTAAAATTTGCATTAAACATTAATTTTAATTAGTAACTAAAAATCTACTTTGAAATAATGTTTTAAATTTAAGCAATTATACTATAACATAAAAAAAATAAAAATAAATATATAATACAAATTTAATTAACCCAAAAATATTGCAAAACCTGTAAAATTAACCCTTCAAAATTGCAAAACAAGTAAACTTGACCCAAAAAAATTCGCGGAGCCCCCACATGTGTAAAAAAATTCCGCACCCATAGCTCGAAAATTTTAGATCTTCCACTGTACTTATATTAGTGAGGACTTATGTGGCTGGGCTATTCGAGGTTTTTTTTCGTTATGGGTTTTCCTCATTCATCATTATGTTTTGATATACTATTTTTATTTGTGCACCCTGTAAAATGAATAAATTGATTCATCAAGTCTAATATAAAAATCACAAGAATAAAAAACTTTTGGTAACATTCTCAGCATAAGAAATAATCAAAACCAAATGAACAATGAAAAGATAAAGAAATAAGAAATCAACACAAAACCAAGTCTCATACCAATCACTGACAATACAATATAAGATCAACACGGAATATAAATATGACCATCCAAGTGTGCAATTGTGAATATAATTGTACACGTACGATTGAACTAAGAACTTAATAATACAATTACAAGAATGTTCTACACTTTCTCTACTCTTACAATACTGGGAGTAAGAGATGGGACATCACTAGAGATGCTCCTCCAACAAACCCATGTCTATAGGAACTACCATAACAAGAACCTGTATTAATAGTTTTTAAAAGAAAACATAAACAATAAGTCTATGTAGAATAGGATTATAACTGAATCTGGGCCACGTCACAATTACGTATCTTCCTCTCGTGTTTTAACATATTTTAAATTATTTGTTGCTAAACCCAGCGATCTAAAATATTATGTGGTTCTTACTCCTAAACCCATATGTAGGCCATGTGTTTAAAGTCTTACAACATCGTTCTTTAATCTTTACCATAACTATAATAAGTTAATATCTTTCAATAGAAGTCACATGATGTACCAAGGTCTGAAACCCTAAGGTACTTCTCATAATATAAGCACAATACCAATAACGGGTTGATAACTCACATCTATCCACTTTTGGCTATCTCATACTAATAATGTAATATAGAAATCTCTAGTAGAGGCAATTCACAAAACCGAAACATAAGAATGTAGGTGGAATCCCTACTATAAGTCATATACATTTCTAGTGTTGCATCTAAATTGGTACAACTATCTCTAGAACCGCTCCATTCTAATTACATATGATAGGAGAAAGTCTCTACTCACATATAACATCCATATAAAGGTACAACCACCGACATGTACAAATAAATGAGCATCTCTCCCACCCACACATAACAAAGGCCTACTCTTATTGCCTTCGAGGATCTCTCGCACATACTAGTATAGTCTTAGGTCACCCCAAACCTAAGGCCGCACCACGGTAAGGTATAAATCACAATGTCTACCAATCAGTCATAAAGCCTACCATACCCGAAACTTATGAAAGACATAACCATGTAAACCATCTTAATTGAGAGTACTAGACGTGTAACCGAGGGGTAAATATGACCAAGGAAGAGCCCATATACTCGTCGGGGTACTAGTGCAATCTGTGTTGCATTGTCCCCATCATTGAATTCCTTCTAGTATGCCAGCTAATGCGAACTCATACATTGTATTAATTTCACATAAAACATGTAAGTAATCACAATCCGAACTAATTAGTAAAAACAAACACATACATAACCCTCGTAAATGGCCTAAGGTAAATCGCATAGCTTACTGACACCAACACTACCGATTTATATTGACATCACTATTATAAAAGGTATAACACATCTATAACCTTATATTTATCATATAATACATCAACCCTAACCTCTTAGGTTCCTGAATTTCGGCATAGTCTCACCGTATCATACCCTAAAATTCATATATCAAATATATTCAATCATAATTATCCTAGTCTAATCTCCGAATGCATCGTGTCTAAGTATCAATCCAAACCTAATTTATATAAAACCATTTAATATAATAACTACCCTTCCGCTAGGTTTTTTAATCAAATTCTTAATCTCACCCAAAGGATATAACCCACCATGGCCATCATAATGTGTCCCCTATATCCCGATCAATAACCTACTCATTTATAAATTCCTAATTACTAAAATCATTCCAATCTACTCTTGTATTTATAATCCAAGGTCATATACCTAGCATAATCCCCTTTTTAGACCAACAATTTCACAATTATTCCAATAACCTCAGGGACTTTTACTCAAAATTTCACATTATGAGAATTCATATATATTCTATAAATATAAGAAATAAGGCCAAACAATATAACCCTAAATCCCCAAACCCAAAAATCCAACAAAACAAGCAAAAGCCTAAACTAGACAAAACCTTCTACGATCAATCGATCGATGACCAAGTGTCGATCGATCGATCAACTCAAAGAAACCCAAATTCTTCTTGTTACGAGATTCTTCATCTTCAATCCCAATTTTATCTCTCCAACCGACAGTAATGAATGCAAAAACTTAATTTAAGTACCCAACCAAATTTCAAATGATAAAAACACGTCATTAACACAATTGGAACTTATACCCATTATCAAATTCTAAATTTACACCAAGATTTAAAGAAAAACTCAATTTCTATTCAAGAACCCTAGATATATCCAATTATACAACTTTTCATGGATTGTTTTAATTAAAGAGAGGGTTTCACATGATTCTCAACATAAAACATATTTAATTGTTATGTATTACCTATAATCCAATTTCATGAACAAATCAATCACTATAAAGGGGACATGAACCTAATTAACATCTAAATTTGGTTAATTACAAAAATTAACTATTTAATTAATTAAAATCAGATTTACAACATAATTTTATTTATATTTCCAATGAATGGAGACAATATTAACACACGTACCATCATAATCATATTTTACATAAACTTGCCTCATGTTTTGTGGAGAAAAACCAAGCCAAATATCCTACTTCTTCATCTTCTGTTTTGTCCCTTCTTTATCAATAATTTAAGTGTTTCTCCAAATGTGTTTTGCAATAAATGAGATCCTTAATATCCCTTCAAACCCCCTTAATCCCAAAATTTGTTTTGAGCACCAAATGGGCCTCACCCAAAAGATCATAAAAAATACTCCAAATGAATCAAAACCTTGACCGAGCCCTTATACTAACCCAATAGTCCTTTAAACCATAATTTTAAAATATAAATGAACATTTTACATGTCTCAAAAGACAATTACCAAATATACCCAAAACATATAACTAATAACTTCGTTATTGAATAATTACTCGGTACGAGTCAAAATATAATTAATTTAATTAACTAATCATCGTGTCTTAAATCCAATTTTAAATACAATTTAAATAACACATAAAAATATAATAGTGACATCCAATTAATTTTTTGATTCAATTTAAGAATTCACAGAAAATATGGGGTATTACATTATTCTGCTTATTCTCATCTGGATGAATGCTAAGGTCAAAAAAAAAATTGATAACTTATTTTACACAACACTTGGATTATTTGGTGCTTATATAAAAATTAAAAAATATTAAAACTTTGTGGTGTTTCCATAAAACCCTAGGGCACTGGCATTTTTCAAATTGTTCTCAGATCAGGATACACTAGTTTGCTATTGTTCCATCCTTGTCTTTATGCACGTTTAGGGTTTAGATGGATTTTAATCGAAAGGGGAGTTTTGTTATACGACCCTCATTATTTTATGGGATAAATAATCCCTTTTGGAAGGCGTGTATGAGATTCTTCTTGAAATCAATTGACGAGAACATTTAGAACTCAGTTGAGTATGGGTGGACTCCCCCTACCAAAGGCGTTTCTCCAAAAGCGTTCATCCTTTGGACAATGGCTGAAAATAATACCTTTACTTTTAAATCCAACGGTGTAAATGCTATTTTTTACACTGTGACTACCAAATAATGGTGAAGAGTTATGACTTGCGAAAGTGCAAAGACTCCTTGGGATATTTTACGATCGATAGGCAAGGGTACAAATACTATTAGAGTTTCCAAGTTACAAAATCTGACGACTAAGTTTGAGATGATTAAGATGTTACAGAATGAGTGTTTTGATGAGTTATATGCTAGGTTGTCTGATATTTTCAATTCCTCATATAACTTAGAAGTGTACATCCCTGACGCTAGAGTTGTGATAAAAATATTCAGGTTATTACCTAAAATATTTAATGCTAAAGTCATGGTCCTAGATTCCTTTGGTGGTGTTAACACTATGAGAGTCCAAGAACTTGTAAGTGACCTTTAAACCAATGAGATAAACATGTGTGCTCCAAAGAAAAAAGATGAAAAGAAAGATAAGGGTGTTGTTTTGAAAGACTGAAATGAAGATGTATCAGATTCCGATAGTGACGATAAACTTGATGTTGTATATATAGCTATGTTTGCTAGGATGTTCTAGAAGTTTCTCAAGCTTAGAGAAAATAATAGTTTTGAGAATAAATCTAAGAAATTTAATGACCACGATAAGAAGAAAAGGGATGGTCCTAAGAAGGTCGATGATCGGTATAAGTTCTTTGAATACAAAGATTTTAGGAATTATTCTCAAGAGTGCCACTTGACTAAGGAAGGAGGGAAAGAAAATAATGGTATAAAATATTACCCTTAGTGATAGTGAGTCTAAAGAGTAATGTGGTTCCTCATTAAGAGTAACTACACTGTGTTCCACTCTAGTTATGTGTTCTTTAGATGAAAAGTCTTCCATCATTAAATATGATCATTTTCATAACGATTTCGAGGTCTGATCTTGTGATTCCTAACTGAGAAGAGAAGAATAAGAAGAATAAAAAGGGGTGAGGAGGAAAATGATATTCAAGTTGATTTTTGAGAGTTATACATCGAGTCATTGAAATTGAATATTTCCAACTTGTGTTTAGAATCTAAGATTAAGGAACATGTCATAGGTAACGATGATACTAGATTAATTGAGGGTTTGAGGGAATGTAAGAAGACTAATAGGGATAAGCTCGAGTATGTTGAAGGTAAGAGAGATAAACTCCGTGGTTTAATGGAATTTTTAAAAAAATGATTCCCTTGAGTATGAAGAGTCTTGTCATTTAATTGACTTCGGGATTATAAAGATCGAGAGGAAAGTGAGAGACTGGAGTCATGTCAAATATGAATTGGAATCTAGGTCGAAGAAACTAGATAAGAAGTTAGAAATCTTCCAAGTCAAATATGTTAGATTTGGAATAAGCTTTGATGATACATATGTCCGCTACTTAAGCCACTACCAATGTTTTGAGAGAGTCAACCAGTGCTAGGACTTTATAAAAGGTCGACCCAAAGGTAACATTCCTCGTGTTTACACTTGCACACGTTACAGTAGGGAAATTCACCCTAGGCGTTTCTGTTACAATCTTAGAAAAGTCTTAAGAGGTTTACTATTAGTGTCACCAAGGTTACCCAAACCCTAGATTATCGCGTTACACCTATGTGAGTTAGGAAATCCAATTTGGAGGCACTTAATGTTAGGATTTTTTATTCTTCCATGTTATCACATGATTTCTTGCATTCTATATATTATAAGTGATTGCCGTTGCATGTTTTTTCATACACTAGCTTATGTGCTTCATGTATTACACTTTTTCTAGTTGTATGGTGTTTATCTTTTGTATTTTGATTTTCTACTTTTTGGGACTTATTAAGAAAAATATAAAAATATTATTTTAGGCCTTTTGCATTATTTTAAAAATTGTTTAAAAAACTTAAATGGAGTTTTTTGTTTGTGTATTTTAGTTTTGCATATTTTTTTGTAGCATATCGATTTATTCGAATCCCATTCCCTCCATGTATCCATATGACTAGGACATGTTGTTATGATTTTAAATGATTAGTATTATTATTAATCATTCTTTCATGGAGTTGTTCCACTATGATTTTCTTGATGAATTCATTTTTATATGCGCCTTCACACACTTTGCACGAACTCTTTTGGATTATAAATTTATATGTTACATGAGCTAAGTTAATTGTTCTCCTATCAATAGTGTCATATACATAATACTTTTTAATATAGGGGGATTTCAGCATGTAAGAACCATTGCATTAGTTTGATCTTATTTGATAAAAATATAAGTGTGAAGTGGACAAGGGCTACTGATGGAGAAATCTCCTTTGCATGAAAGGACACCATTGGCAAAACCCTAAAAGAAAAGAGAGGCAAAAAAAAATTAAGGCCAAATTTTTGCATTGATGCTTCAATATTGAGAATCTTCATATATATATATATATATATATATATATATATATGTGTGTGTGTGTGTGTGTGTGTGTGTGTGTGTGTGTGTGTGTGAAGATGTTAAGTTTAAGATGAATGGGTTGAATCCTATTTAAGCTTAAATGTTTGACGTTATTAATTCAATAATCATCAATATTTTCTAGACTAGTGTGCATTGTGTATGCTTGTCCATATATGAGTTATTTAATTGTCACTGTGAGGATAAACCGAAGTTGATAAGTTTTGGCAGTTAAAGAGAACTTTTTGGACATTTTTAAGTGATTGGGTCATATTTCTTTTGTTGCTAGTTCAAGCCCCTTCACTCAATGCCACTTTTGTTTAGACACGTGGATACTATGTTAGTATGGAAAAATAGTGTTATATATATATATTGTATGTTTTGTTTTGAATCATTTCATTTGCATATAATCCATCATGGTCCATATGCTTAATCTTTAATTCGTTTTGGCGTGGTGTATGATCACTTTGGTATCTTTTGTTCCTTTCTATCAGTGACAACCCGTCTAATTAAATACCGGGTAGCTACTCCTTTATTCAAATTAATACAAAATGTCAAGTTGCTTTAGTTCATTGCATCACTGTCGAAATTTTTTTTTTAAACAACTACTAGCCACCTAATATTTTAAAAAGTAAGATGTCAATTTTAATTTACTTAGATTAAAATGCAACCAATTAAATTATGAGCTAAAGGTAACACAATCACATCACAGTCACAATAGAATAATAATGGAATATAAATGAGTCTGGAGGAACACACCTCTGAATAATCCAAACACTTAATAAAACCAAATACAAAGTCTGAATAATTAATTGATTAACTCCAACACTGAAATAAACTGAGTATGATAAAACTTTCTCTAAAAGAAGTTGGGCAACATGCCCTAACAACTAAAGAAATCTGAAATGGAGTCAATGTAAAAAGTGGAGTCATCTACTATCGAGGTCCTGTAACTTCCACAGTAGCCACACCACGTCATTGGAATGGAACTACTAAGCTTGGAGTCCCTGTGGCTGGGCACCTAAAAGGTTTTTAAAAGAAAATAGATTTTAAAGCAAACGGGTCAGAGCTCGAGGTGAAAACAGTTTAAAATATAACAAGTGTTTAATAACATTAAACAGTGAATATAAAATACATGTTAGTTACGTGCACTCACATGAGTTCGTCACCTCTTAACTAATTGTGCACTCTTAACGTATGAGTAACCCGTCCTAGTTATGTCACTAACTACTAGTCTATTTCACCACATGACTTTACGATATAATATAAGGGTCGATACCAGACATTTAAATATAAACTGTGAGTCTTCCTTTTTATTTCTTAGATTTACCTAATATAATTATTATATGAATTTCCCATTTTTAACTCTACTAAAAATGTCCCAAGTATTCACATTTACACCTTAATAAAAAGTCTATTTCAATTTCCAGTATATTAATCTCATCATAAATATACAATAAAGGCACCACTACGCTAAGCTTCGGTGCACACATATTCTGCTATCGAATCCCTATACATCATGTACATAAGGACAACATATTCTGAATCTCTCAAGAACCGTTTCAATAAGCAACAATCACACATAATGGAGGCGAACATAGTTCACATACCCATGGGTCACGCACATTCCTACGCTCCCATGGTCAGCTGACTTATTAACTCACAAATAAGTCATTCACAACCCTACGTCCTTAAGGTACCAATCTAAATCACCCGGTAGGCACGCAAGGATTAGATGGCCCAGTTCGAAAGCCGACCTCCTGTGATAGAAAGTATGGTAGGTATGTTATACACATAAGTCCATATACTAAGAAATCACACCACTTAGATATCTTAAAATATTAAATAAGGTATATTCTACATTCCTATACCGTTATTCAAATTTGTACATCTTTAAGTCTCCGAATAATATATAATATAGACCGCCGACACATCTCACATCGTGGTTTCAAGTACCTAAAGCCTAACCCACAAAGGTTACCAAGTTTGCTATTACTCCAACGTTTAAATCCACTATTCTTAAGGTCCTCATTTCTTCCATTAACCTTATGTTATCCAACTATCTAGAACTCACTCATCAATTCTCAATCTCAAATAGTATCACACTCATCAAGCCTTATTAAGTTTAATATAATTCCCAATTTGAGTTCTAATTATAATTCGAGTCTCACAAATATGACTACTAGTCTTCCTTGAATCTAAGAGTATTCACAAAGTCCCTACCAATAATTATCTAGGGTTGAAATTGTTAAAATCCAACAAAGAAAAAATATAACAGATTCTTGGAAGGTCGATCGATCGACCTGGGACTATCGATCGATAGATGGTGGTCGATCGATCGACCTGGGGGTATCGATCGATCAAACGCACCAGATAGGCTACGGCCTGCATCGTTTTTCAATCCAAAACTTGTTCCAAAACTTTATTACAGGGTATGAGAATCTAATCTAACGTTATAGTCTCATCATACAACCAAAATAAATCATTGTTAATGTTCCAAACCGTTAATCATCAATGATTGGCATTATATGGATCAAAACTTCAATAAAAACCCTAGTTTTCTATTTTCTTCAAGAAAATTGATAAATATCCTCTTTAATTCGTGTTTAAATCATCAAAAGTTATATTTAGGGTACTGAACTCATCCAGAATAGATGTACATATAATTCCTAACCAAAGATTTGAGTTTTTCATCAAATTCATTAGGTTTTTCATCAAATCTGTCAAGGCAATCATAAATTTATACACTAAGCATGGAGGAAATACTCATTGAACTAATGAAACCAAATCACTTTCCTTAGATTTGTTCTTTTGATTTGTTGTTGGTGATTAAATGATGAATCTCTCCTATTTTCGATCATAAATCATTCCCAATTGGTGGTGGTGGGTGGTGGTTTGTTTTGGAACTCCTTGAAACTTCTCTCTAACTCCCGTAGACCACTTCTATTTTTTTTGGCTGATAATGGCCTTAGTGGACTCACTAATAATATATAATTAACCTCTAAAATTCGTGGGTCTTAACTCCTATATTTTTAAAATTACCAAAATACCCTTCTGGGTTACCAGTTTGGCCTAAAAATGCCCCGGGACCCAAACTAAACCCCCGGCTTGTGTTTTCTGACTATCTCGACCCCTCCGGACACGTTGGCGCACTCAAAATGACCATTCGGTTGTTAAAAATATAAATTACTTTTTAAACTAATTAAATTCATTCCTGACGCGACTAACACACGCGTCCCAACTTAATTTCCCAAACTATCATATTTCTACCTCGCGACAATTTTAATATTTTAAATACTCATATATTACCATATATACTTAGTAATATTCAATATTATCATCATAATCATATACCAACTCGCGTCTCGCTAGTATTTAAATTCGGATTAATATCTAATTAATTCTTATATAATTAATTAATCCATTAAATAAAAATCAATAAAATTACGGGGTATTACATACTTCCCCACTAATAACAGAATTTCGTCTCGAAATTTGGAAATAAAGTATACCTGGCAAAAATAACTCTGGATAACACTCGCGCATCTCATCCTCGCGCTCCCATGTGGACTCCTCGGCATTATGATACCACCACTGCACGCGTACTAACGGTACTATCTTCGACCTCAGCTTCATCTCATTGTGGTCCAGAATAGCAATTGGCCCCTCCTCGTAGGAACTATCAGGTAGAAGATCGATGTTTTCCAAAGAAATGTGGGTGTGGGCCAAATTGTCCCTAAGATATCGCCTTAGCGAGGAAATATGGAACACGTCACGAATCCTATGCAAGTGCTCCGGTAATCCAAGTCTATATGCTACTGGCCCAATCCGCTCGATGATAGGAAATGGCCCCACATATCTTGGTGCCAGTTTCCCCTTCTTCCCAAAATGCATAATCCCCTTCATCGGAGATACTTTTAGTAGCACTTGGTCCCCCACCTTGAACTCTCTGAAGAACCTCTTTTCATCGGCCAAACTCTTTTGTCGATCCTGAGCTACCCGAATGCGGATCCGTATCATCTCTATCCTTGTCGAAGTATCCTGAATCACCTCCGGCCCAAGGAGTTTGTTATCCCCCACTTCTAACCAACATGCTGGGGAGCGACAAGGTCTATCATATAATGCCTCGAATGGAGCCATGCCAATGGTGAATTGATAGGAGTTATTATAATCAAACTCCACCAGTGGAAGGTACTTCTCCCAACCACCTCCAAAGTCTAGGATGCACATACGCAACATGTCCTCCAACAACTGATTAGTTCGCTTGGTTTGCCCATCTATCTGCAGGTGATACGCCGTTCTCAGCCGCAAATCTGTATCCATGGCTTCTTGGAAACTCTCCCAAAATCGTGAAATAAATATCTTGTCTCGGTTAGACACGATATTGAGAGGCACCCCGTGAAGTCTCACTATCTCCGCAATGAAAATCTGGGTATACTGCCCTGTAATGTAGTCTATCCGGGCTGGCAGAAAATGAGCCACTTTGGTCGACCTATCCATGATTACCCATATGGAGTCGTGACCCCTCTGCGATGTAGGTAACCCCATGATAAAGTCCATGGAAATGCTCTCCCATTTCCACATAGGAACCTCTAATGGATGTAGAAGTCATGCGGGTCTATGATGGTCCACCTTTACCAGCTGATAAGTGGCTCATTTAGAAACAAACTCGGCAATAACTCTCTTCATACCGCTCCACCAGTACTTTCGCCTCATATCTTGGTACAATTAATCCCCACCAGGATGTACCGCGAACCGTGAATCGTGTGACTCCGTCATAACCTCATGTCGCAAGTCTTCCCCCTCAGGAACAACAGTCTCCCATTGACCCGTAAGCCCCCGTCTGAACCAACGGTATAGGACTCGGCTCCTTCTGCTAGTAAACGAACTATTTGATCTTGACAAAAGAAGTCTTTCGTCTGGGCCTGTATCACTCTCATAACAATCTAGGGCATGACAGTTATTACCGACATGAATGATCGGGCCACTACGTCCTGGTGTCCCAAATCCTTCCACTTTGCTCTCCATACTTCGGCCACCTCACCTACTGGCCTACGGCTCAACGCATCTGCTACCACGTTAGCCTTTCCAGGGTGGTACTGGATATCGAACTGATAATCCTTCATGAACTCAAGCCACCTACGTTGACGCATATTTAATTCTTTCTGCATGAAGAGGTATTGTAGGGACTTGTGGTCCGTGAATAAATGAAATTTCTCCCTTAGGAGATAATTTCTCCAAATCCCAAGAGAAAATACAACTGCTTCAAACTCCAAGTTATGGGTGGGGTAATTCTTGTCGTGAGGCTTAAGCTTACGGGAAACATAAGCTATGGCCTGACTCTCCTGTTACAGTACACTTCCAAGTCCTTGTAAGGACGCATCGGTGTAGACTAGATACTCAACTCCCGGTTTGGGCAAAGCTAACACTGGCATTGAGGTCAACTTGTCTTTCAACTCATCTAATGCCAACTGACAAGCATCGCTCCATATGAATGGCACACCTTTGCGAGCCAGATTTGTCAAAGTACCCGCGATATTTGAGAAACCCCGAATAAACCTTATGTAGTATCCTGCCAGGCTCAAGAAACTATGGATCTCAGTCGGTGTCGTGGGATGTTCCCACTCCCTCACCGCGGATACCTTTCCCTGATCAACAGATATTCCTTTGTCTGAGATAATGTGCCCCAAAAACTGAACCTCCTTCAGTCAAAACCCACACTTTTTGTACTTTGCATATAGTTCGTTTTGACGCAGCATCTGCAAAACCTGTCTCAAGTGCTCGGTGTGTTCCTCCTCTGTCTGGGAATAAACTAGAATGTCATTAATGAAGACGATGACGAACTAGTCTAGGAACTCTCTGAATATCCTATTCATCAAGTCTATAACACGGCTGGGGCATTGGTTAGGCCAAAGGGCATAACCCAGAACTCATAGGAACCATATCTCGTCAAGAAAGCAGTCTTCGAGACGTCCTACTCCCTGATACGTAACTGATGATATCCTGATCGCAAGTAAATCTTTGAGAAGAAGGAAGATCCTCTCAATTGGTCTAATAAGTCATTGATTCGAGCCAACGTATACTTTTTCCGTATCGTGACTTTATTCAACTCCCAGTAATCTACACACAACCTCAAAGATGCATCCCTCTTTTTTACGAATAGCATAGGGGCACCCCATGGCAAAGTACTCCTACGGATAAACCCCTAACCCAATAGCTGCTCTATCTGATCCCGTAGTTCTCTCATCTCTACTGGATCCATACGATAAGGTGCGCGGGCTATAGGTCGAGTTCCCGGTGTCAAATCGATTACAAAACATATCTCTCTACTAGGAGGTAATCTTGGAATATCCTAGAATACATCAGCAAACCCCCTAACGACTGGAATAGAATCGAGTGGTATCACCACTTCCTTAGAGGTATCTTCCTCTATGTAATACAGGTGAGTGGACGATCCTCCCTCTGGGCGAGGCATTGCCACTAAGAACATCTCTTGCCCGGGTATGGAAAAAAGGATACTCCTGCTGAAACAATCAATCATGGATCGATAGGCAACTAGCCAATCCATGCCAATGATAGCATCGTACTCAGTCATATCAAACACTAACATATCAGCAGGTAAAGTAAGCCTCCCGATCTCGATACCCACACCTCTACATATAGGGGAAATAATAGAACCCCTACGCAATAGTGAATCTATGCAAGTAACTGTGATCTCCACAGTGCCTAACAACCCTATAGTGTGCACAAACCTCGTGGCAATAAAACAGTGTGTGGCCCTAGTATTAAATAAAATACGCCCCATAGTCCCCTGAATAGAGAACATACCCTCAATAGCGGGTGGATCCTGTGGGACTGCGGCCTGCTAGAGCCGATAAACTCGCCCGTACTAATGCTATCCTTACTGGATTGGGACTGCTGGGATGGGTGGTAAAGCTGGCATCTGTGGTGGTGCTAGAATGGCGGCGGGAAACATAGTTCTCTCGGGCTCGTGTCGAGCACCCTACTGCTGTTGGGGGGCCCTGCCCCTTTTAGGACACTCCTGGCATTTGTGGCCAATCTTGCCACAAAGAAAACATTTCCCCTCAAAGTTTCCCCCTCTCTGACCCTGCTACCCACGGAACTGGTGGCCGTTGCCATTCCTCCCCTGGCCATGCTGGCCCTGCTAAAATTGTTGTTGTTGGCCATGCTGGCCGTGCTGACCCTGATGGCCATAATGAGAACCTCCTTAACCATTTCTAAAACCTCCATATCAAAATCTCTTAGAATTCCCCTTCTAGGAACTCCGATCATTCTACCTGTGCTGACCCTGAGCTGACTGTGCCCCGCTGGCACCATTCCCCCTCTCCTGCCCTGATGGTTGGACTCTCCCGATCATTTACCCTCTGATAAGTGAAAGCGGTGGTCCTGGCAATGAAGCAGTGTTGCGTTAACCACATCATAATAAGTGGCCAACGAGAGATTTCCTATAAAGTGCTGACGGATCCTTCAAGTCAACCCATCAATGAATTTATGTGTCTTCTTCTCTTCGGTCGGAATCTTATCGGGAACGATGTTCAGAAGGTTAGTGGACTCGACCTCATACTCTGCCACAGTCTTCCCCTCCTGCTTGAGGTTCAGCAACTTCCTCCTCATCTCAGTATGAACTGCTGAGGGAAAGTACTTACGGTCAAACCGCACCCACAATTCCTGAATGGTAAGAATATATCTCTCCTCCGCGGTGGTAATGGACTCCCACCACTACAACGCTGACCCTACCATCTTAAAAGTAGCCAGTATCTATCTCTGCACATCCGTACACTCATACATCCTCAAGTGTCTTTGGATGTCCTTCTTCTACTGACTGGACATAACAACGTCAAAGCTACCTGCAAACTCCGGAGGGTGTGCCTTCTGAAAGGCATCGCGAACACGTTCCCAAGCACACGAGAATGTATGAGCCTGGATCGGGCCTACCACCGGCGCCTGAGGTGGTGCCTGCTGTACAACTGCTATAGCGGAATTTACCGCTTGGGCTACAATGGTGGTAACCTCTACGGCATTCATGGAACCCTGAATTGGTGAAGTTTTATAAGTTCACAGTTATTATCTCAAAATAGATGAAGAGTGAAAAATATACAAAAGAGTACAACAACCCTAAAATATAGGGCTCTATATCAAAGAACGCTACGCGGAAACATAACAAGCTGTACAGATCCTAAGGACACTAGAACCTGATGCTCTAATACCACATGTAACACCCCGACTAATTAAATATCGGGTAGCTACTCCTTTATTCAAATTAATACAAAATGTCAAGTTGGTTTAGTTTATAGCATCACTGTCGAAAATATTTATTTAAACAATTACTAGCCACCTAATATTTTAAAAAGTGAGATGTCAATTTTAATTTACTTAGATTAAAATGCAACCAATTAAAATATGAGCTAAAGGTAACACAATCACATCACAGTCACAATAGAATAATAATGGAATAAAAATGAGTCTGGAGGAACACACCTCTGAATAATCCAAACACTTAATAAAATCAAATACAAAGTGTGAATAATTAATTGATTAACTCCAACACTGAAATAAACAGAGTATGATAAAACTTTCTCTAAAAGAAGTAGGGCAACATGCCCTAACAACTGAAGAAATATGAAATGGAGTCAATGTAAAAGGTGGAGGCATCTACTATCGAGGTCCTGTAACTTCCACAGTAGCCACACCACGTCAATGGAATGGAACTACTAAGCTTGGCGTCCCTGTGGCTGGGCACCAAAAAGGTTTTTACAAGAAAATAGATTTGAAAGAAAATGGGTCAGAGCCCGAGGTGAAAACAATTGAAAATATCTCAAGTGTTTAATAACATTAAACAGTGAATATAAAATACATGTTAGTTGCGTGCACTCACATGAGTTCGTCACCTCTTAACTAATTGTGCACTCCTAACGTATCAGTAACCCGTCCTAGTTATGTCACTAAATACTAGTCTATTTCACCACATGACTTTACGATATAATATAAGGGTCGATACCAGACATTTAAATATAAACTTTGAGTCTTCCTTTATTTTTCTCAAATTTACCTAATATAATTATTATATGAATTTCCCATTTTTAACTCTACTAAAAATGTCCCAATTATTCACATTTACACTTTAATAAAAAGTCTATTTCAATTTCCAGTATATTAATCTCATCATAAATGTACAATAAGGGCACCACTACGCTAAGCTTCGGTGCACACATACTCTGCTATCAAATCCTGGTACATCATGTACATAAGGACAACGTATTCCGAATATCTCAAGAACCATTTCAATAAGCAACAATCACACATAATGGTGGCGAACATAGTTCACATACCCATGGGTCACGCACATTCCTACGCTCCCATGGTCAGCTGACTTAATAACTCACAAATAAGTCATTCACAACCCTATGTCCTTGAGGTACCAATCTAAATCCCCCCATAGGCACCCAAGGATTAGATGGCCCAGTTTGAAAGCCAACCTCCTGTGATAGAAAGTATGGTAGGTATGTTATACACATAAGTCCATATACTAAGAAATCACACAACTTGGATATCTTAAAATATTAAATAAGGTATATTCTACATTCCTATACCATTATTCAAATTTGTACATCTTTAAGTCTCCGAATAATATATAATATAGACCTCCGACACATCTCACGTCGTGGTTTCAAGTACCTAAAGCCTAACCCACAAAGGTTTCAAAGTTTCCTATTATTCCCACGTTTAAATCCACTATTCTTAATGTCCTCATTTCTTCCATTAACCTTATGTTATCCAACTATCTAGAACTTACTCATCAATTCTCAATCTCAAATAGTATCACACTCGTCGAGCCTTACTAAGTTTACTATAATTCCCAATTTTTCTTCTAATTATAATTCGAGTCTCACAAATATGCCCACTAGTCATCCATAAATCTAAGAGTACTCACAATGTCCCCACCAATAATTCTCCAGGGTTGAAATTGTTAAAATCCAACAAAGGAAAAATATAACGAATTCTGGGAAGGTCGATCGATCGACCTGGGAGTATCGATCGATCGAACGCACCAGATAGGCTACAGCCTGCTTCGTTTTCCAATCCAAAACTTGTCCCAAAACTTCATTACAGGGTATGAAAATCTAATCTAATGTTATAGGCTCATCATACAACCAAAATACATATTTATTAACGTTCCAAAACCTTTTAATCATCAATCATTGGCATTATATGGATCAAAACTTCAATAAAAACCCTAGTTTTCTATTTTCTTCAAGAACATTGATAAATCTCCTCTTTGGTTAGTTTTTAAATAATCAAAAGTTATATTTAGGGTACTGAATTCGTCCAGAACATATCTACGTATAATTCCTAACCAAAGTTTAGAGTTTTACATAAATTCATTGGGTTTTTCATCAAATCTTTCAAGGCAATAATAAATTTCTACACTAAGCATGGAGGAAATATTCATTGAACTAATGAAACCAAATCATTTACCTTAGATTTGTTCTTTTAATTTGTTGTTGGTGATTAAGGGTTGAATCTCTCCTCTTTTTGGTCACAAATCCTTCCCAATTGGTGGTGGTGGGTGGTGGTTTGTTTTGGAACTCCTTGAAACTTATCTCAAACTCCCGTAGCCCACTTCTATTGTGTTTGGCTGATAATGGCCTTAGTGGCCTCTCTAATAATATATTATTAACCTCTAAAATTAGTGGGTCTTAACTCCTATATTTTTAAAATTACCAAAATACCATTCTGGGTTGCCATTTTGGCCTAAAAATGCCCCTGTACCCAAACTAAACCACCGGCTAGTGTTTTATGACTATCTCGACCCCTCCAGACACGTTGGCACACTCAAAATGACCATTAGGTTGTTAAAAATATAAATTACTTTTTAAACTACTTAAATTCATTCGTGACGCGACTGACGCGCGTGTCCCAACTTAATTTCCCAAATTATCGTATTTCTGCCTCACGATAATATTAATATTTTCAATACTCATATATACCATATATACTCTGTAATATTTAATATTATCATCATAATCATATACCAACTCGCGTCTCGTTAGTATTTAAATCCGGATTAATATCCAATTAATTCTCATTGAATTAATTAATCCATTAAATAAAAATCAATAAAATTACAGGTTATTACACTAACACTGGTATATAATTTATGCATCAAATTTGGTATCTTGTCTTAATTTTTTTATTATACTTGCTCATGTTACCAAGTTGTTTGTCGTTACATGTTTCACTTCACATCATCGCATGATGTTATTTATTTTTCTTTAAGCTTACATGTGTTAAATTTAAGGGGGTTAGTATTATTATTATGCACCATATTCTTTGTTTGTACCTGAACAAAAGGGGGGAGAAATGGTACCTAATTCTTTATTTTAAGGGGAGATTTTTACCTTAGGGGGAGACTTCGTATCTTAGGTGAGATTCCTAGACAAAGGGAAGATTTTTCATATGGAACTTTATATTGTTATATTTAAGTTGCATTTGATGTTTTGTTTAAGTGTGAAGGTTTAGCAACGATGATTAAAAGTTTTACAAGATCAAAACTATTTAAGCTTGTGTCATTCAAACGCATGTACTTTGTACTCTTAGGGTTGGGATTGAGTCTTAGTAATCTTAAAGGCCTAAAAGATTTTTTAGTTTTTAGTTTTGTCCCGGAATAGCAAAAGGGAGATATTTGTAAGGACAAATTTCCTAATAGAATCAATTTGCATGTTTTGTAATTATTTCGATTTTGGACAAAACATCTTTCGGTCATAGATTATTAGGATTTCAATTAGCCCTTCAATCATGTGATATCTGATTGAAGCTTCTAATGTAAAAGCTAAAACGACATTGCGTACACATCGTGTTTCATGCCAAGTCTCATCTTCATCATCTGAGGGATCTATATCAGCTAGGAATCCATATTTAGGTTTGATACCCGGATAAATATGGGTGTTTATTTTTAAAATGTTTCGAGGCATTTTTCATAAAATGATTTTTAAAGAACAAATATTTTTTTAGGTTTCATTTTATTCGAAGAAACTTTCACTTTCATTCAAACAAAGTTACTGGTGTCGTTCGAATGAGTTCTTTCTTCGTTGAAACGAGTTTAGGCATGTCATTCAAACGATATTCAAAAGATATTTCGGTGCTTGTGAGAATAATCTTGTGCAAAGCTTGTTCAATTTCCATTAAAGAAATAATATATATGTCTTTCAAACAACCTTATTTTTAGTTCGAACAAGATTGCTATTATCGTTTAAATGAACCTATGTTTCTCGTTCAAATAACCTGCCTTAAAAAACGTATCGCCTCAAAATTTAGATTTTTAATAAATAATCGAGCCTGGCATGCATTGAGAATTTTGGAAAAAATAGGTTTCCTATCAAAATCCAAAAGCCTCTAAACCCTTGTTTACACGCATATTTCAGATCCAATAATTCGCCATCTATATGTCTGGTTGAGATCTCTTTTGTATTACACCATAGTAGTTTGGTTTTTATACTATGAGCATTTCGACCAATGGAGACCGTGTTTTGTGTTGTGTGCTAGTTGGACTGGGTATAAAAAAAGTAAGATCGGTGGGATAACGAGACGTGGTAAGTTACTGTGTTGTGTAGCTAATTGAAGGCGACCAATAGTGGCTGGAAAGAAGGTTATAAACAAGGAAGCGCATCAAGGCATGAATGCATCGAGTTTGTGAGTAAGTTAAAGTTGTTCTTGTAGCTTATGTATATTGTAGTGGACTTTTGTGGTTGGGTCGTCCGAGGTTTTTTTCTTTGTGGGTTTTTCTCGTACATAGTCATGTTATGATTTACTATTTTTATTCTTTCTTATTCTAACCTAGATTCATGCTTCGGTCAAGACTAAATATGGTAAATTATTTGACACAATACTTGGTTTATTTGGTGCATATATAAAAGTTCAAAATATTAAAAATTGGTGGTGTTTCCATAAAACCATAGGGCACTAGAATTTTTCACTTAGTAATAATAGGTACCTTTGTTTGTAATGAATGAGGTCTATCCCTCATCGGCAGGAGCCATTCTGATCTGGTTGTACCTAGAGTAAGCATCCATGAAGGAAAAGATCTCATGACTTATTATTGAATACACCAAAGTGATAATTAGAGGTATATGGTAGTAGTCCTTGGGGAATGCTTTATTGAGATTAGTTAAGTTAATACACTTCCTCAACTTTTTATTGGCTTTATTCATATGGACCACATTAGAAACACATTCTGACTACCTTACATATCTAATGAACTTAGCTTCCAAGATCTTGACAACATCCTCTAATACAACATTATTCCTTTCTGGAGTACTAGTTTTTTATTTGGGTCCACACTGAGGTGGTGGACCATGGCCTCGAGATCCACCCCTATCATATCTAAATGATTCCAAGCGAAAATGTCTTTGTTTTCCATTAGGAACTGGATGAGCTATTCTATGAGGGAGGAGATCATGCTAGATCCAATCTAATCTTATTTATTTGTATCCTTGGTATCAATGCATACGGGTTTCAGATCCTTAATGGGATCACCCATTTTCTCATTCTCTTTATCCCGTGGATCTGGAATATCCAGGTTTAACAACTATATGCCAAGGCTCTCTAAGAGGATATCAGTCATTGGTGAATGAGGAGGTAAGGCCTGTAATAAGTCATTTGGACCATTCTATGAGATTTTCAGGACCTATGACCAACTCCAGGAAGGTTTTGATGGCCTCTTCTTATCTCTGATAGTGGTGATGTAACACTCTTGAGCCTCCTTTTGGTCTCCAAATGCTGCTCCCACTCCTTTGGGGGCTGGGATCCTCATTACCAGCATTCAGGTTGAGATAATAATGTCCAAGTAATTGAGTAATAGTATTACCAATATCACATTATAGTTTGAGGGTAGATACACCATTATTAACTTGTTCCAAATTACGGTGTGACAGACTTTGGAATAAGGGTGAGGGGGAGAGTGAAATATCCCATGGAATAGGTCCTCTCTCCATTGAATCCCAAGAGAGGGTTGTGATAGGTTGCATATGTTTTTCACCTAGGACCATAGCCTCAAAGGCCTCAAAGAACAATATATTTGTAGAAATTCCTGTGTCAATTCGTATGTTTAAATTCCCCATGATCACGGTGATTACAAAGGGGTCATCACGAGGTAGACGAACCCTACTAAGGCTTGTTTTTGCAAAAAATATCATTGTAACTCCCTTAATATCTTGATGTGGCGGAGATATATAGTTAACTTGCACTCCTCCATGTTGATTGCTTCTATGGTGGGCCTTTTTCGCTGTGTGTAATACCCCGTAATTTAATTAATTTTTATTTAAGGGATTAATTGAATTAAATGAGAATTAATTGGGAACTAATTCGGATATAAATACTAGCGAGATGTGAGTTTGTATTTGATTATGATGTTAAAATTGAATATTTCTGAGTATATATGGCAATATATGAGTATTGAAAATATTTAAATTGTCACGAGGCAGAAATGCGACAATTTGGGAAATTTAGTTGGAACGCGCGTGTCAGTCGCGTCAGGAATGAATTTATTTAAATTAAAAAGTAAATTTTATTTTTATCAACTGAATTATCATTTTGAGTGCGCCAACGCATCTGGAAGGGTCAAAATAGTCAGAAAACATATCCGGGGGTTTAGTTTGGGTCCTGGGGCATTTTTAAGCCAAACCAACAAACTAAAAAGGTATTTTGGCAATTATAAAAATTAAGGGATTAAAACCCACGAATTTTATTGTTAAATTAGATATTATTAAAAAAACCACTAAGGCCATTATCAGCCAAATAGTGAGAGAGTGGGCTACGGAAGTTTTTGAGAGAAGTTAGAAAGAGCGAAAAGGGTTTCCAAACAAAACCATCTCCCAACATCATTTTGGAAGAGATTGTGACCAAAAAGAGGGAAGAATCAACCTTGAAACACCGGCAACAAATCTGAAGAACAAATCTAAGGCAATTGATTTGATATTAATAAGTTCATTGAATATTTCCTCCATATTTGGTGTAGAACTATTTTGCCTTGAAAGTTTTGAGGAAAACGTAATGAAATTGTTAAAGAAACTCTAAAGTTGGGTTAGGGATTGCATGTAGAATGGCTATGGATGAATTTGGTATTCAAAAACTTAACTCTGATGATTTAAAAATGGATTTAGGATGGGTAATTAGGTACAATAAAATTTTGTGTTCATGTTCATAGGGTTTGGGGTAAAATTTGAGGATTACTGTTAATTGCATGTTGATTAGGAGGATTTGACCCCAACAATATGTTAAGAAGCGACCTAAGAGGACTTAGAGTAGTTTAGGAACATTAAAATGTTATTGGGATGACCTTAGGATGAATTTAGAGAAGAGAAAAATGAAGAAAAAAGAATTGGGAGATTTCTGGGCGTAGTCTGCCATCTCGTTAGAAGACCTTCCCAGGTCGTTCGAACGACCTCATTCGAACGAGTTTCTAACGAGATGACAGTATCCCTTATAATGAGTTGGTAGTTCCTTCGAAGCCATTCGTTCGAATGACACTCGTTCGAACGACCTCGTTCGAACGAGATATCTAACGAGTTGACAGAATGGCCTTTTAGGCCTGATTTTATTTCAAATTTCCCGTGGACTTATTTAATTGAGTCCTAACCTTCCCTTATTAACTAGTGGGTATAGTTGTGAGATTGGAGTATGTTGAGGAGTAAAACTTAGAATTTTTTAGTAAACCGGATGACATTAATGGATTAGCAAACGAGTACCTAAAACTACGACGTGAGAAGAGTTGACAACTTTTAATGTATATGATTCAGGGATTTGTAAACGTACAACATTTAATGACGGTATAGGAATGTAAAACATACCTCTATTAATATTATGGAATATCTAAGATGTGTGAATGCTTGGTATATGTAATCATTTGTGTATAACATACCTACCATACTTGCTATCACGGGAGGTCGGCGTTCGATCAGGGCCATCTAATCTTTGTGTGCCTACGGGGGGATTTAGATTGGTACCTCGAGGACATAGGTTAGAGAAGGACTTATTGAGAAGTTAATAAGTTTGCTGCTCATGGGAGAATAGGTATGTGCATAACCCATGTGATGCGAACTATGTTTGCCTCCATTATGTGTGTTTGTTACTTGTTGAAACGAATCCTGAGAGATTAGGAATATGTGGTCCTTATGTATGTGATGTACCGGGATTTGAAAGCAGAGTATGTGTGCACCGTAGCCTAGTCTCGGGGTGCCAGTTTTATGTGTGCACCGTAGCCTAGTCTCGGGGTGCCAGTTTTGAATATTTATGATGAGAAAAATATACTATTAAGTGAAATGAATTGTCATGTATAAATGTAAATGTAAATAACAGTAACATTTTTGTAGAGTTAAAATTGGAAAATCCCTAGTGATTAGTATTACTAATTTTGAGAACTAAGAAGAAAAGTAAAACACTCTGTTTAAAGTAAGATATCGGGAATTGAATCAGAATTTTTATAGTAATGTTAGATTGCGTATTGGACTAGTTAGATATGGGAATAACTAGAACGGGTATGGGTACGATAGGAGTGCACAATTAGTTGAGAGGTGAGGAACTCATGTGAGTGCACACACTATCTTGTATTTTATATTCACTATTTAATGATATTAAACACTTGTTGTATTTTTAAATTGTTTTCACAATCGGGATCTGACCCGTTTGCTTTCCAATCTATTTTTTTTTGTAAAACCCTTTTAGGTGCCCAGCCACAAGGACACCAAGCATAGGAGTTCCATTCCATTGATGTGCTGTAGCTCCTGTGGAAGTTACAGGACCTCGATAGTAGACGCCTCCACTATCTATCTTGACTCTATTTTCAGATTTCCTCATCTATTGGGCATGCCGCCTCCTTTCTTTTAGAGACATCTTACTTACTCGGTTTTATTTCAGATTTTGGGTTGTAATTAATTAGTGATTTAGACTTTGTATTTGGTTGTATTCAGTATTCGGATTTTTTAAAGGAGTATTACTCCAGATTCATTATTATTACATGGTTATTATATTGTAACTGTGTTATGGTTGTTATGTTAGCATTTCATAATCTAACTTATTGCATGTTAATCGGATTTAATTAAAATTGACAACTCACTTTTTAAATATTAGGTGGTTAGTAATTATTAAAACGTTTTTCGACAGTGATGCTATGAACTGAACCAACTTGACATTTTGTATTAATTTGAATAAAGGAGTAGCTACTCGGTATTTAATTAGTCGGGGTGTTACACTGTCGAAAAGAGTCCACCTTCAATAAATTATCTAAAGATGTTTTGGACATCAATCAAAGGAACATCATCCTTGTTCATGTTACTCTGACCTCTACCATCATCTTTAGATATAAATTATTTGAGGTAACCCTCTTGATTACTTATTTGATGGTTTCTTTTAATCTGAAGCAATCGTTGGTGTTTCTGTCATGGTTTTTGTAGAATTGACAATACTTGGACTTATCTCTTTTATCGTCAGTAGTCCTCATATGTTTGGATTAAGGCAAGATATCTTTAGCTTCTAGTGCTACAAAGACCTCCTCCATGGAGGATTTGAGTTGGGTGAAATGCTTCGCATCTGGAGGGTTGTTTTTCTTACCTCCGACTTTCTTCCACTTGGCTTTTATGGCCTAATAAGATTCCCCTAGATAAGAGAAGACGTATTTCCTATTTCCCTTCTGAGGGGCGGCAATGACATTCTTGATGAGATGGCATATTCAGTTCATATATACTTATGAGCCCTTTTGAGCATCTTAGTCATGGACTTTTGGTGATTCTTGCTATAGGACAACAATATGTCTTTTGAGGTGATGACAAAGAATAAGGCCTTTACACACATGGTGTCATTCAGATTGTCAACATGGAATGCTTCATGGTTGAATATCTTGGCATATTCCTTCATTCACTCGTCGAGTTTTTACCGGAAGTGAAGAAGGAACGTGACATGTTTCGTCATTTTCTGTGACCTAATAAAATGGCTGACAAAGGACCTTAACATGATCCTAGATTTTAGCATCACAAATAAATGCCTAATAGTTCTCCTTAAGGTAGGTATAAAAGCTCTACACGTGAACTCGTTGGGGTTATCCTAAAGGAACATGAACGATTTGTAGGTCTCCAAATGATCAATGTGATCCTTAGAACCATATAATTATTCAATAGTAGGAATCTTCCACTTTAAAGGAAGAGCATAATGTTGAATTTCGTTTAATAATGGAAAGAGAATATTGTTGACGGAAAACTCTATGGTATTTGGAATTTTCTGTTTGTATTGGTTTAGGAACTTCCACAACCAGTCTTTTATCTTCTAAGTCTCATTGTACTAGGGCCTAGATGTAGTAGTCCGTATTTTAATAGTAGTGAATTTTCTTGTGCTTTATATTATTAATGTAACTGCGAAAATTAAATTAAACTTTTTATAAATATTAATTAGCGACTTAAAGGATTAATAATTACTATAATTTTATTTTCTTGTGTGTAATAAGTAAATAGTTATGTGATTATTATATCTCGCGTATGAGTGAAAGCGACGGTTTATTATGATATGTAGATAGAAGGTTACATCGACGGATCAAGATATTTTATGGATGACACAAGGGTACACCCATATCACGCTGGGTTAATAAAATGTTAACATATTTTTAGTTAAGTGACTCATATGACCTTTTTGAGTTCATCAATGATATTGGAAGGGTCAAAATATTTTAGAATAGGTCGGGTGTTATATGTGGTTCCGAGGGCTTTTTAGATATTATCGAGCTTGTATATGGGTGGGAGGGTCATTTTTCACTTAGGGTTAAGAAGAAAAATGGGATTAGGATAATTAAGGGGATATTTAGGAGGGATGAAAGGTAGAGGGCAACCTACCTTTCATATTTTACACAACAGATTAAGAGAGAGCCCCCTAAAAAAGACAAAAAGAATAAGAAAGAAGAGGAAATTTTAAGAGGATACAAAACAGGACTCAACTCGTCATCAAATTCAAAGAAAAAATCGTATTTTAATCCAACAAGGTAAGTAGTTACTTTCTTAATGTTGCATTTTGATAGTAGTTATTTATTCATGATTAGAAAACATCGTATTTATGTTGCATTTTGAGGCTCATCATAAGGAAAAAGTGGGATGTTCCTTCGCCCAAGCCCCAATAAGTTATGGCACTTTGGCTCAAGTACATCAGGGAGAATTTTACTTTTTACAAGAGATTATAACACTGAGGTTGTAACGAAGAGAGACAACCATAATTTTTTCATGCAGAGAGGGTTCATGGAATTGAGAAGTTTCGTGCAGACATTTCTTGTTCCAATAAATCTCTCCACGAAGGGGAAAATGTGCAGGGGGCTTGAAGGTAATCCTGTGATTCGGGATAGTTCCCTAATTGACAATAGTGTTTGAGATTAAGCAACCGAGGCAGCTCAAGCATGGCAACTCATAGAGGAAGCTTGGCGTGACAACTCATATTTTAGTTTGTTGTATTAGTCATACTGTATTTCTATTTATGTTGACTGTATTCTATAACGATTATAATTATATAATGAGAATAATAATGGGTTTTAGTTTGAGGTCAAACGGTACTCACGAGAGACCAAGCTTGGCAGGGCCTGGGAGAGCTTTCATGCTCTATCGAATGACCTCGTTGTAGGAACTTTAGAGGGACTTGGTTTGGAGGATTGAGAAGTGAGGCACCATTGGGGCTTGTCCCAACCATCTTAGATACACCTGGTAAAAACACCGAAGGACCCTGACCGTGGAACCTCGAGCGGAGTAACTTGGAGTTCCATCGGGCGTTGAGTTGAGAACCAAATAGCCCGCTACTTAATGTCACATCTACTATAGGTGATGTCACTAGCCAGCTAAATAATGTCAGACCGACACTAGAGTAAACCACCATGGTATTTGGGGCTGTCAGGCAGTTGGTGATCCACCTCTGCGACAACAGCCCCCTGACACAAAGTGGTTAGGCAAAAGGCATGTCTTGGCATTCAATGTTTATGACGTGGAGACAACTAGTGCATCAGGCATTTAATGTTGTGACATAATGTATGAGGTATGTCTTTCATAGTCTTTAATGACTGAATTGCCTCGGGGGTGGTGTGGGGGGCTATTTAAGGACCCCAACCACCTTTGAGGAGAGGATGATCTTTTGAGAGTTCAGGAGTTATTGCTAGAGAGAATACATATCAGAGAGAGTTATTGGAAATCAGAGGGTTTACTCACTCACCATTGTTATTTATTACGAAGCGTTTAATACTTGACATAGATTCTTGAGGGTGTTTGGTGTGTTTATATCTGCTTACAAAGGTGTATCTAGGGTGCTTACTTCTCTCTCCCTCTAGCTAAATTACTTCTAAGTTCATTACTATGTTCTGAGTTATACACAAGAGTTTTATGAGTTTAAACTAAGTTTGTCTTCATCGGGTTTGTGTTTGTATCCTATCATTAATCAAAAGGGGTTACGCCTCCATCTTATCTAAACTGCCCTCTTACATTTGGCGGCTCTGCTGAGGAGGCATTCTTCTGAGTAAGGAGTATGGCGCAGGATAAGGTTAGTAGAAGACTCAACTTTGATGACATCCAACATAATGAAGAACAAGTTGTGAGAGAACTGGAGGCTCTAAGGGATGGGGCTCCTCAAGTAGAGGTTCCCCGATTCAAGCAACGGTAGGCGTTCCAGGGGTAACACAAGCTTCCATGAGTGAAGGGTTGGGTCCTACTCAGGTGGCACTCCTCATGAGTAAGTTTTATGAGTTTTTGAAAACTCTGGTAGCTTCAACGGTGTTGGGAGGATTTGAAGCCAATTCCTTTGTAACACCAGGGGTAGCCCCAACGGACCTACTAGGTGCAGGTGTAACGGGAATAGTCCCAGCGATCATACCCTCTGTTGTGAATCCAGTATTGGGAATATCAGGAGTATCAACGACACCAACCGTGGCACCTACCCCAACTGCAACGGGCACTCTGATCATGGTACCATTGGTTGTTGACCCAGTGGCATCACCCATGGAAGAAATGATAAAGGAGATGCAAAAGGAGATGCTAAAGTTCAAACAGGCTTCCTCACAATCTGCTGGTGAGGTAGCTTCAGTTTATGATGAATTTCAAACACCGTATCCTCACGAGTACAATGATGATCCCTATCCAAAGGACTATATTCCTCCTAATTTTGAAAAATACATGGGAAAAGGTGGGAATCCGAAGGATCACATCAAGCACTTCATCAAACACTTGGGGGCGCATTGCAATAATAAGAAACTTTGGTTGAGGGAGTTTTCCAAATCCTTAACCGATAAAGCATATACATGGTATTCCTATTTGGATCCCAAGAGTGTTTCTACATGGGAGGAGATGCATATATTATTTGTCCAGAAGTTCTTTCTAGAAAAAGACAAGTTTACCTTGACCCAACTGGATAGGGAGACGCAAAGCACCCATAAGTAGGGTACACCAAAGGGGGAGATAGGGGCAAAGCACTGAAGAAGGATAATAAGAGGAAGTTTGGAAGAGACAGGGAAAACCCACCACCATTGCCTTGTACAGTAGAAGAAGCTGTCAGCTATTAAAATGCAATGGTCCAAGGCAGAACGATCTACAAACCGAAAGACATTCCAGTTAGGGAACCCAATGCGGCAACGAAGGCGGATCCTAAGTACTACCAGGTTCATCGGAGGATCTAGCATCCAACGGAAAGTTGCTTCACAGTGAGAAGAATTATTGATAAGTACTGAAGGCAGGGATGTTACAAATCCCTCTGTAGAATGTGAATAACAACCCATTACCAGCACATGGGGCCAATCTCATGGTGGCCTATGATGAAGAGGCAGAGAGAGGAGAAAGAGAAGAGTACGAAGCATCTTTGGAGACCTATACTAAGGGAATGTCTAACGTAATTTTGGCCTATAATGAAGTAAGCTCCACAGACATGGAGGACGTGTACAACATTGAAGGTGAGGAAGTAGATCTGGGCTTAGAGTATTATACAGTCTCAAAATCCCTAAAGTTCACCTGGTTCTTCGAACAGGTAGGGATACCAAAAGAGAGAAGGTTGGAAATAACCCAGGTGATATTAGATATTGCGAGGAAAGATACAGTCCCTTCATTGGAATGGAAGGGACCCATGGTCAGTTGGTGAGGAGGTTTCTATCAAAAGTGACCTTCAACGATGCCGATAGGGCTATGAGATTTCCTCATAACAGGCCATTATATGTGACTGTCAGTGTCAACGGAGTTAGTTTCGCAAGGACTCTCTTAGATGGGGGAGCGTCCATTAATATTATGCCAATTAACTCGTTTCATGCTTCCAATATTCTAGAAGAAATATTGGTCCTCGTGTCTTTGGTAATTTCGGGGTATGATAACCAATCTTCCAAATCCATTGGGTATGTTAATGTTGGGATTGTGATGGGAAATTTGAGTTCCCATATAAAGGTCCATATAATACAGAGTGTAACTTCCTATCATCTATTAATAGGAAGGGTGTGAATGAACAGCCAAGTGCTAGTTCCTTCTATGTACCACCAATGTGCTAAGGCGAACATCAAGGGGACAGAGGTGACCATTAGGGCCATGAAGAGTCCCTTCTCTATCGAGGAAGCTCAATTGGTGGACGTGGAATTTTATACTGAGTTAGAAGAAGATGTTCGGTTCCTAACAAGAAGAATAGAGGGAGCATGGGTTCCCTCGATCAAAGAAAGGATAGGGCCCTTGAAAGGGCAGAGTAAAGAGGTTGCAAGCAGCGCAAGATCAATGATCTAAGACGCTCATCAGGCGGTCCCTCGACCCCAAAACATCTCGAAGTAGGTCAAAGATAGGATGAGGCCTAGAGTAGATCCGACAGAGCACGAGGTCCAATGACAAAGCGTCTTGATCTACTCTTAGGAAAAAGAGTGGCCGAGGTGTCTAGAGAGAAGAACAAGAATGAAGTTATCACTACCAGTAGACAATGCAAGAAAGTCATTACTAAAGAAGGAAAGGTGGTATATCGATTGTAACGGTGTGAGCGAGAGGCCGAAGAAACTGATGATGAGGTTGACTCGATATATGAATGCTTTTTGGTGGATCAACGGGTACAATGTATGGTGATAGACAACTCTAGCATATAGGAATTTATGGAGGAAGTCACCGAGGAACCAGATTACATGGAAGACCAACCAAAGCCCTAGGCACAAGAGTTGGAGCAGTTGAACCTAGAGAAAGAAGGAGAAGATCCAAGGCCCATCTTCATCTCGAAGGATCTCAGTAGGGAGAAACTAGAGGCCTTGGTCGAGTTGATTCGGGAATTTAAAGATGTTTTCGTATGGAAATACATGGAGATTGAGGGGCTAGATGAGGAATTAAGCTTTCACAAGTTAAACGTGATGCCTTCAGCCATACTAATAAAATAAGCAACGAGAACGTACAAGCCTGAGCTGGATTTGAAGATCAAGGAAGAGGTTCAATGCTTACTAACATCAAGGTTTATCAAGCCGATACAACACCCGATCTGGGTGTCTAGTATTATCCCAGTGGGGAAGAAAGATAAAAATCAAATAAGAATCTGTGTAGATTTCAAAGACTTGAATAGAGCTTGTCCCAAAGATGAGTTCCCTTTGCCCTCCATCGATAGCCTAATAGATGCAAGAGATGGTCATGAGATGTATAGCTTCATGGATCGGTATGTAGGGTACAACCAGATCAAGATGGACCTCTCCGACGCAGAGAAAACATCGTTCAGAACCCCTTTGGGCAACTTCATGTATAAGGTGATGCCGTTTGGACTCATGAACGCTGGGGCGACTTACCAGAGAACAATGATGGCAATTTTACGTGACTTCTTTCACAAGTTTGTGGAATTTTATGTGGATGATTTGGTCATCAAGTCAAAAAAGGAGGAGTCCCATCTGAGTGATTGGAGGAAGGTGTTTTCTTATTACAGGAAGTTTAAATTAAGAATGAATCCACTGAAGTGTGTTTATAGAGTGACGAGTGGAAAATTTCTAGGATTTGTGGTTGATCGATAAGGGGTGTAGATGGAATAGGACAAACAGCGAGCGATCTTGGAAATTCCATGCTCAAGAACAGCGAAGGAGCTGAAGAGTTTGCTTGGTAATGTCTCCTACCTTAGGAGATTTGTGTTGGGGTTAGCCGAGGTAACACATCCATTGATGTAGCTATTATAAATGAACACGAAGTCGAATGGGAGCTGATTCACCAGGAGTCTCTTAATGGACTGAAGAAGTTGCTCGTTTCACCACAGACCATGGTGCCCCCAAAGGCAGGAATACCATTGCAGTTGTACCTCACATCCACCATGAGGTCCATGGGAGATTTTCTGGCACAAGAGATTGACGGTCAAGAACGGACAGTCTACTACCTCAGCGGGATCATCCATGGTCCAGAAGTCAGATTTAGTAGTTTGGAAAGGCATTTTTTAGCCTTAGCATTTGTAGCACAGAAACTTAGACATTATATGTTGTCTTTTACAATTCATATTGTAACTAGATGTGATCCCATTAAGTATTTTCTTAAAAGAACTATATTGATTGGCAGGGAAGATAGATGGTTCCTTATCCTCTTCGAATATGACTTAAAGTGTGTGGTTCCTCGAACAATTAAAACCCAAGCGTACGCCGATCTGTTGGTTATTTTCCCTTCGAGAATGTTTGAGCCACCCAAAGAAAGCATCCCAAGAGACGACTTGCAGGCCAATCACCTAGATGCAACGGATGAGAAATGGACAATGCAATTCGATGGATCCTCGGCGGAGAAAAAAGGAGGAGTAGGGGTTATTCTTTCAAAAGGAATGGAGGAGATTTACCTCTCCTACAAATTAGATTTCCCTTATTACAACAACGAGGCGGAATATGAATGATTGGTGTTGGGATTATTAGAGGCTATTCGAAGAGGAATTCGTTCACTTTACATCAAAGGGGATTCTAACTTGGTGGTTCAGCAAGTGAATGGAGAGTATGCGTTAAAACATATGAGCCTGGCACCGTACAGAACAGTTATCCAGAGACTTCTTTACCAGTTACATCGAACCAAGATTAAGATGGAGCCCAGAACGATGAATTACCACCCAGAAGCCTATGCCACCATTGCCTAGAAAATGACCATGAGGAGTGATACAACTACCTTCATGATTCAACGAAGAATAGATCCTTCGATGGTACAATCAATTCTACTAGTGGAAGAGGATGGGGACTGGAGGGGAAAGATTAAGAGGCAACTAGAGTCTGGTGAAAGAATGATGGGTCTCAGAGAATTGACTCAGTACTTTACAAATTAGAGAAACCTTTACTTTAGAAATGCAGGAGGATGGCTATCAAGGTGCATCGACCTAGAAGAAGCAGGGCAGAGGATCAAGAAAATGAATGAAGAACACTGCAAAATGACTGAGATCCCCCTTTATAGAAGAATTCAAAGGGAGGAATATTTCTGGCCTGGCATGAAGCAGGATGTAGTCGAGTTACAACGGAAGTGCAACAAATGCCAATTATTCTTTGAGGCAGCAGAATGTCATTTTGTGAAGGCTCAGCCTGACTAGAGACAACCCTACATTGACTTCATTAAGGATGGATTTATCCCAATAGAGAAAATTAATGCGATGGAACTCCGACGAAGGGCCTTGAGATTTTACGTTCAAGAGGGATAGCTTTATCGAAGGGGATACTTCAATAGGCCATTTCATTGCATAACGAAGGAAGAGGCGAGCGATGTTCTCAAATAGGCACATGATCCAGCTCATATAGGAGGGTCCAAGTTATATGACCAGTTGATGACTCTGGGATACTAGTGGCTAACCATGGAGAAAGATTCCGCTGAGTTCGTTCGAAAATGCAAGGCCTGCCAGCTTCATGGAAATATGATCCATGCCCCATCGATAGACCTACACTCCCTGACAATGCCCTATCCATTTCACACCTGGGCGTTCGACCTGGTAGGGGCAATACACCCTTCTTCGAGGGGGAACATATGGATCCTAGTAGCAACAGAGTATTTCACAAAATGGGCTGAGGCAATACCACTAAGAAGGGCAACAGCAGGAGTAGTGAACAACTTCATCAAAGAATACATCATTTTCCATTTTGAGATCCCAAAGGTTATCCTTTCAGACAATGGAACCCCTTTCATCAATTCAGAGGTAATGATGCTCACAGACAAATACTCCATTATCTATTACACTTCAATGGTGGCATACCCAAAGGGAATCGGTCAAGCCGAAACGACTAACAAAACTTTGGTCAATATCTTGGCTAAAATAATGGAGGATTTCCCAGGATCATGGGATGACAAGATACTAGCCATTTTATGGGCCTATCAAACAACTAAGAGGAAGCCTACATGGTATACATAATTCTCTCTTATTTATGGGGCTTAGGCGATTCTCCCAGTGGAGTTGGAAGTTCCCCCTACTCGATATGCTTTGTGAAGTTGTATGCTCCCCCAGAATAAGCATGTGCAGTTGGAAGAGTTGGATGAACACAGAGATAATGCGATGCAACAATTTCAAATGTATACGAGGCAGCTATCCAGGGTATATGATAACTTGGTGAGACCAAGGAAGTTCGTGGAGGGAGACCTTGTATTGAAGGCAGTAGTGAAAAATATTAGGGGGCTTCCTCTACCTAAGTTTGCAGCAAATTGGGAGGGACCTTTCATCATAAAGGATGCTCATGACTCAGGTTATTGATTAATTTCAAAAATGGAAGAAGATAAACCATTCAAGATTAACTATAAGTGGTTAAAGTTTATCATGTGTAGGAAGTTATATTTGACCACTGATATAGTTGGTTGTTGTTATAAATACACAAGTTCTTTCTTATGATGAGTATGCAAGTTCTTTTTATTATAACTCAAGTAGAGATGAAAGAATTATAGAGTTTCAGAATTGACAATCCATGAAATAAGTTGTAACACAAAGAAATGGCATGAGAATAAGTATCTTTTTTTAATTTATAAGATTTGGGGCATTACAAAATTGGGAGCTATTGCCCAAGAATTACATGAGAAGAAAAGGAAAATATATACACAAGTCCATTCGCCAAGATGTAACCATGGATCAAGAGAAGAGAAAAAATCTCTAGGGAGGCCCGAAGAAGCTACTCAGCAAACCCATTAAGCGTTGATAGAGACCTCCGACCTTGTATGCACTTGAGTGCCCTCACTCAGGAGTTTCTATCGTTTCGACTTCTCTGCGTGCAGAGCTTCTTCGAGGTCCCCCCCCTCTTTGTCAACGGTTTTAAGAATAGGCGCTAGCTCTGCCAACTTAAATTCCTCGTCCCGCTGATCCTCCTGATGTTTTCATAAGAGCTCCCTCTGGCTGCCCAACCGCTAGCTCTTCAAAGTCTTCAAATGCACGATGAGCCAGTCAAAATGGAACCCGTCACAACCTAACTCTCTCATTTAACCCCGGAATTGGTTGAGTAGGGGTCTGGTAACATTTGCAATTAGAGTATTAGCGATTTCAGTAACGACGGTGGCCATAGCTTGAAGCTTGTAGCTCATAACTTAGATGTTTGAACGTAAGCAGTCCACCGTGAAGGTTTCAGGATGATAGTTCACAAGTTGCTAAATTACCAAATGGTGGTTGGTGGGCATTTGGGGAGAATTTTGGAGTACCATCAGGTAGAAGGCGTGAGGATCTAAGTAGGGCAGAGGAAGATCGCACCCAGATTCTCTCTTCGCAATAGCACCTGTCATGGAACCTTGATCATTATGGCTAGTTTCTTCGGAAGCGACAGGTTCACGATGGGGCGAGTCAATAGGAGAAGGAACTAGTGGAGAATCCTCCTGATCATCCCAAAAATAGTTAGAGGGAATATTAAGTTTATGCGAAACCTTAACAAGTGTTTTTGTTGTTAAGTCACCGATATATGTGGAGTTTATGAAAAATCTTAACAAGTGTTTTCGTTGTTAAGTCACCGATATAGGTGGAGTTTGTGAAAAATCATAACAAGTGTTTTCGTTGTTAAGTCACTGATATAGGTGGATTTTATGAAAAATCTTAACAAGTGTTTTCGTTGTTAAGTCACCGATATAGGTGGAGTTTATGAAAAATCTTAAAAATTGTTTTCATTGTTAAGTCACCGATATAGGTGGAGTTCATGGAAAATCTTAACAAGTGTTTTCATTGTTAAGTCACCGATATAGGTGCAATTTGTGAAAAATTATAACAAGTGTTTTCGTTGTTAAGTCACCGTTATAGGTGGAGTTCATGGAAAAAATCTTAACAAGAATTTTCGTTGTTACATCACCGATATAGGTGGAGTTTATGAAAAAATCTTAACAAGATTTTTCGTTGTTAAGTCACCGTTATAGATGGAGTTTATGGAAAAAACCTTAACAACTATTTTCGTTGTTAAGTCACCGATGCAGGTGGAATTTATGAAAAAAAAAACTTAACAAATGTTTTTATTGTTAAGTCACAAACACACTTGAAGTTTGAGAAACTGAGAAATACATAGAAACTAACAAAGTGCGTCAGCAGCAGTAGGAGCGAGAACGGGAGTCACCACCGGGGCCATAATGGTAGAAACCATTGGAGGTGGGCTCATTACCTTAGAAGCCTCAACAGGGCCATTGGCTGTAGTAATCTTAACGATAGGTGAACTTCCCTCACCAACATAAGGTACTAAGGCTAACACGGGTGCGTCATCGAAAGAAGACGTTGTACCTTCAAGAGATGCCCCAATGAGAGAAGTATCACCAACCTAGGCCTGGGAAGGGAAAGGTCCACTTAGAGAAAAGGGAGGAGAGATACTTGGAGAAAGGTGCAAATGAAAAGACAAGTGTTAAACACAAGAAGTAAACACAAAAGAATAAGGGGAAGAAATGCACCTAACTTACCCCCATTATGGCACCAAAAAGAGGAACTGTGATAAGGGGTCTTGACAATGCAGGAGGAAGGAGATTGTTAGCTATCAGTAATGCCACTTCCACCTAAAATAACCCAACATGTTAGAGAGGATAAACACAATGAGGAAACAAATAAAAGATGTAAGACTTGGTAAGAAATTTACCTACGGGGCACTCTCTTCTACGATAATGAGGGGCAGAGATACCTCTTGCTCCAACGGCAACCCAGAGGAGGCAGTAGTAGTTCCCTCTAGTTGCCCAGGCACTTCAGCAAACTCAATGGTGGCAGCCTCTGTCGCAGCTTCCTTGGCCCGTTGCGAGGATAAACGACGAGAGTAAGTCAGACTAATCAAGGGGGAATGGGGAAGAGTAGTGTCTACTGGAGAAACACCGCAACGTCCCCCCACGAAGCGGCTGACATGGGGGACTGGAGGGACTAGAAGGATTGGGCATTTCTTCTCCAACTCCCTGCACCAAAATATTTTCTTGGTAAGAAATAAGCAGATGCAACACACCTTAAAAGAAGAGGAATGATAAATAAAGAATGTGCACATACCTTAGATCCAAAGGGAGAACGAGAGGGTATAACCACTGGTGAAGGTGGTGAAGAGGCAACGACAGAAGGAGCTGGTAATGGAGGTTTCTCAAGCGTATGTTTCTTCAGGGACTTGGTACCCAGCATTTTTTCCTTGAGCTCATTGCACCACCACTTTCAGGTACCCTCGACCTTCTTCCCCTTTTTGTCGGTGGATCACGGGGATCAACCACGATCATGGGAAAAGCAGCCACAGGAGGAACGGTGACATCGCACCATTGGAATTCAGCATTTATTCGTTCAATATCATCTTGCACCCGCCTCCTCAGCTCTTCGACCATCTCTGAAGACATGGGAGGAGGAACGGAGGCAATAGGAAACTCCTCCAAACGAGTTTAGGCTTAAACTTGGGCCTTAGACTTCGACGACTTGGATTTGGACTTCTTAGCCTTCTTAGCAGGTGGCTCAGAAGGTCCTTCTCCCGTTGCGGCATCGGTCGAAGGAATAGTTTATTTGGGAGTTACAATGGACTTGGGTTTCGGTGTGGCTATTGGGATTATCGGGAAGTGAGTGGGTAGCTCCTGGGGAGATTCTTTAATGGTTGTACTGAAGGGAAACTCAACCCCAAGCACGGAGTTCCCCTTAAGACCCAGTTTAGAAGAAAAAAGGAAAGCACTGGGGGATATTGGGGGGGGGGGGGGGGGGACTGAATGTACTCAAGGATTATTTCCAACTGCTCCAAATGGAACTTAGTGGCAAAATAAGTGGATACGTATCCTTTCTTAGTGGCATTAGGAAGGGTGACACGGCCATCGATGGTGTACGTCACACCAAGCACCGCGGCTGCAGTGTAGAAGGTGCAGGCTTTAGCGATGGTGGCCCGTGGGTGGTTGTGTTGAAACACAGGTCGAGGGGCCCCCTGATCGAACCCGAACTGCCTACTGCATCCATCAGGGTTGTAATGTTCTGAGGTGTATCCCCATTCAGTGTAGGATGGAAGAAACCCAGGAGTAAATAGAAGCACCAAGGCTTGCGATGGATCTTCTATAGCTAGGATGAATTTGACCGTTGTGCTGTAGAAGGAAAGAAATCCCAACTATGGGAAAATGTAGACTCACTGTATGGCCTTATCACGAAGGAGTCTAAATGATCAAAAACATACATTATCTCCTTTAGACTTTGCTTATTGTGGAAACATATGAGGAGTGGGGGCTTGATAGTGCCCACAGGTAGAGGAGTAGACTTGGGGCGATGGAAGGCAAACGGGTGTAAAGAAAGCCCGTTAGAATAATGATGTTGGCAAAATTGGCCAAGTTGTAACGGCCTAGTGATCGTACCATGTATAAGTGGGTTCGATCTAACCAGGTGTATAGGGACCCCAAAGTGATGGAGGCCAAGGGAAGGTTGAACCCCCTAGCCAAATGAATGGAAATATTTATCAGATCTTTCCTGGGCTGATCATTGGGTTTCACGGTCAGAAAGAAGTGTGAAAGCAATACAAGTATGCAGGCTAGTAGTTCCAGCGATGTACCTTTACCTAGGACCGTTACATCACTGACATACTTCGGCGTCGGAGCTTCGAAAAAATAGTTGATGGGGGGGGGGGGGGGAATGTGGCTTTGTTTGAGGAACATGTGCAACGGCGACAATTCCGATCTAGCTCAACTCGATCAGCAGCTTTTTTGACATCCAGAGCCTCATCATGGTAGGTGAATTCACCCATGGGTTCATACCGAACGAGTTCACAAACGTCCTCCAGTGTAATAATGAACTCCACCCACATAGCGAAGAAGGTATGGGTTATGATGTTCCATCGGGAGACTAGCACTTGTAATGCCGCATTGTGCTTTGAGAGGGTGAACTCCCCAAACTAGTATGCGCGATGAAGACCAACCTTGGCAAGAGCATCAGCGTGAGAGCTCTACATGTGTGTGTGCTAGGGGGTGAAATGGTTTGGTGACCCCCCAAGTGCTTCGAAGTCAATTTGAAAATAAGGGAAGTCACCACGGTCTAAGCGGACACGCAGAGTCCCCTCCGGGGGTAGATAGCCCCACTTTGATGAATCCACTTCCTCATCACCCAATAGTAAAGGGTTGAACTTGGAGGATAAATGGAAGGTCTTGCATGCCTCAAAAAATTTATCATCTTTGTCAAAGATGGGCACCTGGCGATAGAAGCGTAGTTGCTCTTGATGAGCAGCATTTAGGGCAACGGCGCTAGGGGCGATAGCAGCACCAAAAGTGGCAGAGGGGGAGTCTGACTGAGTGGTGATGGCAGCAACCTTGGAAGTAATTGGAGAAGCCATGATAGTGTGGTGATGAATGATATAGCTTGGTAAGAGGGGCTAAGAACAAGAGGGGAAGAGAATAACTGCAGGTGGTGGCACAAAAGATGAAAGAGGGAGGAGACTGAGTAAAGAATGGGGCAACAATGGAGGTCGCACAGAGTTCACACAGAGTTTCTCTCTCTAAGGACATGCGATTATCTTAAAGAAGATGAAGGAAAGAGAAGGGTTTTGAAATAAAATAGACGTTTGAAGGGTTTTAAAACCCGACTTTTGAGCTTCCCACCATCGCTCGTGTAACGATCGCCTATAATCATTCAAATGAACATCTGGCACATCGAGAAGGGTCTCGATAGTTGAAAAGACAGTGCCATGTCATTAACGAAGTGACACTTGGGGAAAAGAAGGGGGTTGCCTTCTCCAGCAAGTTTGAGTTTTGGCTCCAGATTTTTTGTCAAACATATCCAATGACTCCTAAGGAAGGTAGTCCCCCAACGATTCAAAAAAGCTACGATGTCCCCTCCCCACATGTCCAAACGTTGTTTAATTTATGACTCAGTCACAGTGGGGAGAATTTCCACTTTTTCGAACATAGCGAAGAATTACAAGGGATAATTTCACTTACCAAGAGTCCAAACGAGTATTTGAGAAGGCTAGTAGGCCTTTCGGGAGAATTTTAAATAATAAAGATAGAACGGTTGAGGCTCAGTATGAGGAAAAAGTGACGATGTCCCTTCGCTCAAGATCCAATAAGTTATGGCGCTTCATCTCAGGTACATCGGGGCGAATTTTACTTTTTCCAAGAGATTATAACAGTGAGGTTTTAACAAAGAGAGACAACTAGAATTTTTTTACGCAGAGAGGGTTCATCGGGTTGAGAATTTTTGTGTAGACATTTCTTGTTCCAACAAATCTCTCCACGAAGGGGAAAATGTAGAAGGGGCTTGAAGGTAATCTTGAGATTAAAGATATTTCCCTAATTGGCAATAGTATTTGAGATTAAGCAACAAAGGCAGCTTGGCATGGCAACTCATATTTTAGTTTGTTGTATTAGTCATATTGTATTTCTGTTTATGTTGACTATAATCTCTAATGGTTATAATGATCTAAGGAGAATAATAATGGGTTTTAGTGTGAGGTCTAATGGTACTCGTGAGAGACCAGGCTTGGCAGGGCCTGGGAGATCTTTCATGCTCTATCGAATGACCTCGTCGTGGGAACTTTAGAGGACTTGGTTTGTAGGATTGAGAAGTGAGGCACCATTGGGGCTTGTCCCGAACATCTTAGATAAACCTGGTAAAAACACCAAAGGACCCTGACCGCGAAACCTCGGGCGGAGTAGCTTGGAGTTCCATCAGGTGTTGATTTCTGAACCAAACAGACCTCTACTTAATGTCACATATACTATAGGTGATGTCACTAGCCAACTAAACAATGCCAGACATGCACTTGAGTGAACCATCGTGGTATTTGGGGCTATCAGGCAGTTGGTGATCACCTATGTGACAACAGCCCCCTGACACACAGTGGTTAGGCAAAAGGCATGTCTTGGCATTTAATATTTATGACGTGGAGACAACTAGTGCATCAGGCATTTAATATTATGACATAAAGTATGAGGGATGTCTTTCATAGTCTTTAATAACTGAGTTACCTAGGGAATGGTGTAGGGGGCTATTTAAGGATCCTAACCACCTTTGAGGAGAGTATTATCTTTTGAGAGTTCAGGAGTTATTACTAGAGAGAATACACATCAGAGAGAGTTATTGCAAATCAGAGGGTTTACTCACTCACTATTGTTATTTATTACGAAGCTTTTAATACTTGACAGAGATTCTTGAGGGTGTTTGGTGTGTTTCTACCTGCCTACCAAGGTGTATTTAGGGTGCTTACTTCTCTCTCCCTCTAGCTAAATTACTTCAAAGTTCATTACTATCTTCTGAGTTATAGATGAGAGTTTTGTGAGTTTAAACTGAGTTTATCTTCATCGGGTTTGTGTTTGTATGTCCTATCATTAATCCAAGGTCTTGGGCTAATTAACATATCATTACCATACTCAAAAGGGGTTATGCCTCCATCTTATCTAAACTACCCTCTTACACATATTTATGTTTGATACCGGGATACATATGGTTGTTTGTTTCTAAAATGTTTCGAGGAATTTTTCATAAAATGGTTTTTAAAGAAAAAAAAAATTTAGGTTTCATTTTGTTCGAATAAGTTTTTACTTTCATTCAAACAAAGTTATTGGTTTCGTTCGAATGAGTTCTTTACTTCATCGAAACGAGTTTAGGCATGTCATTCAAAAGATATTTTGGTGCTTGTAAGAATAATCTCTTGCAAAGCTTGTTCAATTTCCATTAAAGCGGTAATATCTATGTCTTTCAAACAACCTTGTTTTTAGTTCAAACAAGTTTGCTATTATCGTTTGAATGAACCTATGTTTCTCGTTCAAATAACCTGCCTTGAAAAATGTATCGCCTAGAAATTTAGATTTTTAATAAATAATCGGGCTTGACATCAGTTTGCACTGAGAATTTTGGCAAAAATAAGTTTCCTATCAAAATCCAATAGCCTCTAAACCCTTGTTTACACACAAGTTTGAGATCCAAGAATTTGACATCTATATGTATGGTTGAGATCTCTTTTGTATTACACCATAGTTGTTTGGTTTTTATACTGTGAGCATTTCGACCAATGGAGACCGTGTTTTGTGTTGTGCGCTAGTTGGACTGGATATAAAATAAGTAAGATTGGTGGGATAACTAGATGTGGTAAGTGCCTGTGTTATGTAGCTAATTGAAGGCGACCAATAGTGGCTGCAAAGAAGGTTACAAACAAGTAAGTGCATGAAGGCATGAATGCATCGAGTTTGTGAGTAATTTTAAGTTGTTCTTGTAGCGTATGTATATTGTAGTGGACTTTTGTGGTTGGGTCGTCCGACGTTTTTTCCTTTGTGGGTTTTTCTCGTACATCGTCGTGTTATGATTTACTATTTTTATTCTTGCTTATTCTCATCTAGATTCATGCTTAGGTCAAGACTAAATATGGTAAATTATTTGACACAATATTTGGTTTATTTGGTGCATGTATAAAAGTTAAAAATATTAAAAATTGGTGGTGTTTCCAAAAAACCATAGGGAACTATAATTTTTCACTTAGTAATAATATGCACATTTGTTTGTAATGAATGAGGTCTATCCCTCATCGGCAGGAGCCATCTGATCTGTTTGTACCTAGAGTAATCATCCATGAATGAAAAGATCTCATGACTTGTTATTGAATACACCAACGTGATAATTAGAGGTATATGGTAGTAGTCCTTGGGGAATGCTTTATTGAGATTAGTTAAGTTAATACACTTCCTCAACTTTTTGTTGGCTTTATTCATAAGGAACACATTAGAAACACATTCTAAATACCTTACATATCTAATGAACTTGGCTTCCAAGATCTTTCCAACATCATCTACTACAACATTATTCCTTTCTAGTGTACTAGTTTGCGATTTGGGTCCACACTGAGGTGGTGGACTATGGCCTCGGGATCCACCCCTATCATATCTGAATGATTCCAAGCGAAAATGTCTTTGTTTTCCCTTAGGAAGTGGATGAGCTATTTTCTGAGGGAGGAGATCATGCTAGCTCCAATCTAAGTTTCTTTATTTGTATCCTTGGTATCAATGCATATGGTTTTCAGATGCTTAATGAGCTCACCCCTTTTCTCATTCTCTTTATCCCGTGGATCTAGAATATCCACGTTTAACAACTATATTCCAAGGCTCTCTAAGGGGAGAACAATCATTGGTTAATGAGGAAGTAAGGCCTCTAATAAGACATTTGGACCCTTCTCTGAGCTTTTCAGGACCTTTAACCAACTCCAGGAAGGTCTTGATGGCCTCTTCTTATGTCTGATAGTGGTAATGTAACACTCTTGAGCCTCCTTTTGGTCTCCAAATGCTTCTCCCTCTCCTTAGGGGGCTGGGATCCTCATTACCAGCATTCTGGTTGATATAACAATGTCCAAGTCATTGAGTAATGATATTACCAATATCACATTGTAGGTTGAGTGTAGATCCACCATTATTAACTTGTTCCAAATTATCGTGCGACAGACTTTGGAACTAAGGGTGAGGGGGAGAGTGAAATATCCAAAGGAATATGTCCTCTCTCCATTGAATCCTAAGAGAGGGTTGTGATAGGTTGCATATGTTTTACGCCTAGGACCATAGACTCAAAGGTCTCTAAGAATAACATATTTGTAGAAATCCCTGTGTCAATTCGTATGTTTAAATTCCCCATGATCACGGTTATTACAAATGGGTCATCATGAGGCAGACGAACCCTCCTGAGGCTTGTTTTTAGAAAAAATATCATTGTAAATACCTTAAGATCTTGATATGGGGGAGATATATAGTTAACTTTCACTCCTCCGTGTTGATTGCTTCTAAGGTGGGCCTTTTTGTCTGTGGAAAAGAGTCCACCTTCGATAAATTATCTAAAGATGTTTTGGACATAAATCAAAGGAACATCATCCTTGTTCGTGTTACTCTCACCTCTACCATCATCTTTGGATATAAATTCTTTTAGGTAACCCCTCTTGATTACTTATTTGATGGTTTCTTTTAGTTTTAAGCAATCATTGGTGTTTCTGTCATGGTTTTTGTAGAATTGGCAGTACTTGGATTTATTTCTTTTATCGTCAGTAGTCCTCATATGTTTGGGTTGAGGAAAGATATCTTTAGCTTCTAGTGCTGCAAAGACCTCCTCTATGGAGGATGTGAGTTGGGTGAAATGCTTGTCATCTGGAGGGCCATTTTTCCTACCTACGACTTTCTTCTACTTGGCTTCTATGGCCTCATAGGATTCCTCTAGATAATAGAAGACTTATTTCCTCTTTCCCTTCTGAGGGGTGGTAATGACATGTCTTGCGGAGATGGAAAATTCAGTTCATATATACTTCTGACCCGCTCGAGCATCTTAGTCATGGACTTTTGAGGTGAGGGAAAAGAATAAGGCCTTTACACACATGGTGTCATTCAGATTGTCAACATGGAGTGCTTCGTGGATGAATCTCTTGGCATAATCATTCAAAGACTTGTTGAGTTTTTATCGCAAGTGAAGAAGGAAAGTGACATGTTTCCTCATGTTCTGTGACCTAATAAAATGGCTAACAAAGGACCTTAACATGATCCTAGATTTTAGCATCACAAATAAATGCCTAGTAGTTCTCCTTAAGGTAGCTATAAAAGCTCTACACATGAACTCGTTGGGGTTATCCTAAAGGAGCATGAGCGATTTGTAGGTCTCCAAATGATCAATGGGATCCTTAGAACCATCGAATTATTCAATAGTAGGAATCTTCCACTTTAAAGGAAGAGCATAATGTTGAATTTCATTTAATAATGGAAAGAGAATATTGTTGAAGGAAAACCCTATGGTATTTGGAATTTTATTTTTGTATTGGTTTAGTAACTTCCACAACCATTATTGAATCTTCTAAGTCTCATTGTACTAGGGCCTAGATGTAGTAGTCCATATTTTAATAGGCGTGAATTTTCTTATGCTTTAAATTATTAATGTAACTAGGGAAATTAAATTAAACTTTTTGTACATATTAATTAGCGAGTTAAAGGATTAATAATTACTATAATTATTATTTTCTTGGGTGTAAAAAGTAAATAGTTTTGTGATTTATTATATCTCGTGTATGAGTGAAAGCGACGGTTTATTATGATATGTCAATAGAAGGTTACATCGGCGGATCAAGATATTTTATGGGTGACATATAGGGTACGCCCATGTCATGTTCGGTTAATGAGATGTTAACATATTTTTAGTTAAGTGACACAGATGACCTTTTTGAGTTCATCGATGATATTGGAAGGGTCAAAATATTTTAGAATAGTTCAGGTGTTACAATTGGTTCTGAGGGCTTTTTAGATATAACCGGGCTTGTATATGGGTGGGAGGGTCATTTTTCACGTAGGGATAAGAAGAAAAATGGGATTATGTTAATTAAGGGGATATTTAAGAGGGTTGAAAGGTGGAGGGCGACCTACCTTTCATATTTTACACAACATATTGAGAGAGAGCCCCCTAGAAAAGAGAAAAAGAAAAAGAAAGAAGAGGAAATTTTAAGAGGATTCAAAACAAGACTCAACTCATCATCAAATTCATAGAAAACATCGTATTTTAGTCCAACAAGGTAAGTAGTTACTCGCTTTATGTTGCATTTTGGTAGTAGTTATTTATTCATGATTTGAGGTAGAAATCTGAAAAATAAGTTCTTAAAGATTTAATCTTTCTTAATTAATATAGAAATTCAAATGATAAAAGACTAGGGTTTGTAATGAATAATTAATAGAGATAAATGATACGAGAAATTAAAAACATATCATGGGATTCAAATGGATGAACATGTAAAACTTGTAAATAAATATTTGATCTTTTATAGTTAATTTGCGAAAAAAATTATGTGTTTAATCAATTGGAAGTTTGATTTAAAATTCATGGGTTTGATTAGGAATTTGGGATTAATTTGTGATTAAATACCTTTGGAATGTTAGGATAATATTGCGAGAGTTAAAATTTTGTGTTTGGAATGGTGGAAACCTACATTGGAGGGTTAAGAAGAGAAAAGCCCGAGGAATAAGATTCTCATAAAAACCAATTGTTTCACTCCCCCAATCATCATGTTTGCTTTTAAATATTGGATAAAGTTATGTAGAATCAAATAATGAAGCCATGGATACCAATTTCGGATTTTTAAATATTTTTTGAATTTGTTACGAATTTTCTACTAAAAGGTGAGATATCAAAATTTTGAATTTGTGGTTTTGGATTAGGCTTCATTTTCGAAGTTTTGATTTTGGGGACAGCGAACTAGTTTGGTTGTTGACCTGTCCAATTTTTGTTCATGCATCATTTTGACCCGTTAGGACTTGGGGATTGAGCATAGGGGCTTTCGGAGTATTATGGGATTATTTGAAAAGACTTTATAAAGTTCGGTACTTGTGATAGGTCAACGTTAGGTGGGTTCGAGTGAGGAGAACCAAGGATTCAAGTGAGTGACTATTTGTTTAATTAATCGGGAAGTTGGGTTGAACATCAATATTGGGTAAACCGTGCACGACGGGATATGCGTACGAGTTCGGTACTTATTATATATATACCTATTAGAGTGACATGTATATATATGTATGTCTATATGATATTTATTTTATTATACATAGCTACTCGTGAGTGCTATGGTAGGAGGTTGCGTGTAGTGGGCAGTCCACCCTGGCATTCACTAGCAGGTGGTGGTTTGATTCCCCAGGTCATATTACGATTTCATGGCCACTATCCCTATGTGAGAATTGGTGTTTGTTTTAAGTACAATTTGGCGTAGTGTGTTATAGTTGCGTCCCTCGGATGTATGTCTATAACTGCCTCCACTGTAGGTGTTTTTGTTTGGGATCGATGGTGAGATTCCGACCCGATGGCTCGTTGTAAAGCATGATGCTTAGGAGCCAGATAGCACACAAGGTATGTATTCGTCAGGTCTAAGATCGAAGGATATGGTTATACATATATAACAAGTGATATATGTGTTTGTTTTATATGAAATATTGTATATATGTATTTATTGCATTGGTGTAGCTATGTTATGTTTATTACGTGATTATTTATTTACAGCAACTGAGTCGCTGCAATAATATTTATGAACATATACCTTGATAAGGTAGTATTAATTAGATAATAGAGGGTGTTAGCAAGATGGAATTTAATAACGGTTATATGTCCTAGTTAGATCGAGTAGTTTAATTAGGATAAATATAATGAACACATTAGGGGCGCACTATAGTTCAGAGGTGCGGTTTATCTCAAGTGAGTTCGGCTGATTAATTATGAAAGTTATACACTACTATTTGAATTGATTTAAACCAATTTTCTACTTGTAAAATATTTTATACTTTAAGGGCTTTGACCCGCAGACTTTTATTTTTCCTTTTTTTCTTTTTTAAACCCCAGGTGTGCAGCAGCAGTAGACGAGACCACGGGTATAGATTCATTATTGTCGTGTAGTAGTTGTGGATGTTGCATGATGCATCTTGATTAAATGCCTCATTCTTTTTATCTTGATAGGATCATTAATTTCAATTTAAGTTTTAGGCGTGTTGCATGTAGATGAACACGTTTTTATATTACTGTTGGATATCTACATTTCAGTACTCATTTTATTTATTCAGTTTACACAATGGATGTTATTATTTGGTCACCGGTGGTTTATTTGGTTCACTCTTGTTATCTTTTGATGCATGAGGATTATTTAGTCATTTTAATTATATGGATTTATTCGTATTATTTTATTATATTGTGATTGTGACAGTGATGCTAAGAATGAACCATATTTAGAATCCAGTTTTATTTTCGTATATGATTGGCCACCTGGTATTAAAATAGGTGGGTTGTCACAATTGGTATCAGAGCATCAGGTTTTAGTGTCCTTAGGATCTGTGCCGACTTGCTACGTTGTCAGAGTTGATTTTTCTTTAACATAGATCCCTATGATTAGGACTATTGTTTCATAATTCTTGTTTATGTTCTTTTGCTAATGTTTATGTTTTAAGTGAATATTACACAACTTCTATTTGGTTTCAGTTTCCAAATGCAAGGAGAAGTCGATAAGCACATGCCGTTAGGAGGGCTACAGAGGAGGAGGCTCAACCAGAGTTGCAGGCCAATCTGGGATGGTGACAGCAGTAGAGGTCACCACTATTGTGTCACATGTAATTAAGGGGACGATGACCTGACCCACCATCACCAGCACCCCTGAGATCATTATTAGGGTGGTGTAGGCATAGGTAGGAGATCGATTTTCCCAGGAACGAGTGAGACTATTGTTATCCAAGGGGGTGGAGCACTATTCCATTGGGTCGGACGATGGTTTGAGATTTCAAGAGAGACTTATTGTCCCAGATGATGAGTATTTGAGATGAGCCATCATGTCTGAGGCTCACAGGTCATGATTCATGGTACACCCCAGAGTTGATAAGATGTACCAGGATATGTTGCGTCAATATTGGTGGGTTAGGATGAAAAGGTACATAGTCGATTTTGTGTCCAGGTGTGCTATGTGTTAGTCGGTGAAGGTGACCATCATCATCCCACACGTGTTTTACAGCCTTTGGAGATCTCAGTGTGGAAATGGAGAAGCATCTCCATAGACTTCATTACTGGGCTACCTATATCGCAGAGGGGGCATGATTTGATATGTGATTGTCGACAGATTGATGAAGGTGGCTCATTTTTTATCGGTCTGGATGAATTACATCTCCTAGAAGTACGCTAGACTCTTTTTTGTAGAGCTTGTTAAGCAGCATGGGGTACCACTCAACATCGTTTTAGACAGGGATATGATGTTTGTGTCCCACATCTAGAGGAGTTTACAATAAGCCTTGGGACAGAGTTGATATTGAGTACGTCATATCATCCTCAGACCGATGGGCAGATAGAGAGGTTGAACCTAATGTTGGAGGACATGTTACGGATGTGCATTTTGTACTTTAAGGGGAGTTGGGAGTAGTATATGCCTATAGTGGATTTTGCTTATAATAACAGCTACCACTTCACTATCGGGATGGTACCATTTGAGGCACTCTACCGCAAACCTTGACGTTCACCCTCATGATGGCTAGAGGTGGGGGAGAAAAATTTACTTGAGTAAGGCTGCATTTAGGACACCTCAGAGAAGGTTGAAATGGTTCAGTCCAGGATAAATATTTCCCAGGATAGGCAAAGGAGCTATGTGGATGCAGGTTAAATACACTTAAACTTCAATGTTAGAGATCAGGTGTTGATTAAATTGTCTCCTATTGTCAATTTTACCAAATACCGCAAGTGCACAGGCTATTATAGAATCACGAGTGTAATTACGGGTCGAACCCACGAGGATTTGTCAATTTTTTTCATTCTAAATAGTTGTGATTCTCCAACTAGATTAATTGGGTTTGGAGATGAGATGTAATATTAAACTAAGCAACACAAACAAGAATTAGGATTACGAGAGATATAACCAATAGAGCGTGAAAACTAGGACGTTGGATCCATTTATCACATTCAACTAATATTATGTAATAATTTAAACTCGTCAGCCCCGATTTTATAACTCAAATTAAACCCACTTTCGTCGTATTTAATTCGGAGGATAACACGATTAAGTTCCCAAAAAAATTTAATGTCTCTAAATTAAGGCGGCTAAAATCCCTATTCCCTTAAAAGTTCAGTTTTAAATTTTAAAGTATAGTCTTTAAGCATGGAATATTGACACGACTGAAAATGTGTCTCAGAAATGCGTACTCTCTAGGCTCAAGTGCAAGCCTGTCGCTCAAGTAATAATCCGATAAGTCGGGTATCGATCCTCAAGGAAATAGGACAACAGGGTTACGACGACGGGAAAAGATGAAGGAATCCTAACTTTGACTTTAAAGAAAAAGAGAAAATGATTTGGTTTTGGGAATGATTCAACTAAGTGCAATTATGAAATTATGAAAAGGTGCAATTTTATTAAATTACCTAGAATGCTAATGAAAACTGGTTTAAAACTTTAAACTATGTATGCGAAAAACAGGACGGGAATACAATCCCCCATCCCTAGTGTATTGCAGTTATAATACTAATCGTAAATTTAACTGATTAATTTGACCTAGAATTTAGTACTCCCAAGCATTACGTATACGAGGTTCAAGCCCACGTCATACTTAATCTGAGGACGAGTAAATCGGTATCGCGCTAGTGACACTCGAATTGCATTCTAAATCATCCTGGTTACACAGGGGCAAACAAGATATAAAGATCTACAATTGTTGTGTTCCTACGCAATACGGTCGTAATCAATCACTAAATTCAGAGGACTAATTTTATATACACGCAACTAACACATCAGGCTGGGTTCATGTATCCCGGCCTTAGAAAATCTAGCCAAACATGCTGAAAGTAATGAAAACAGTGCTTGATTTGAAGAAAAACATGATTAAACTATGGAAAATTGGTAGAATGATGTAAAATAGAATTAAACAGACGAAATTACTTACTAATCTTACCAAAGCACTCAAAGTATTAACTGGAATTACTTGTAATTACTGAAATCTGATCAAAGTTTCAATCTTGGGATTAAAAGAACAAACTGTATCTAAACTAGGGTTTCTGGAAAAGTAAGTGAAATTACACTAATTCTCCGTTCAAATAATAATAATAATAATAATGGGTTTTTATACCCTACAATAATTTAAGAGTTTCAATTGCACAAGGATTATTTTTCGGAGAAGATAAGATTTGGAAATCTCGATAGCGGGACCGGTACGGGCCTTAGGCGGACCGGTCTGTCTCCAAGGCGGATAGGTTCTTTTTATTTCCAAGCAGACCGGTCCGGGGCAAACCGGTTCTTTTATTTTTCACCTTATTCAGTTTGCTATCGATCTGAGGTCTACTAGAGTTTTGCAACGCGGACCGGTCCGGGGAAGGGGCGGACCGGTCTACCTATTTGACTTTTTGCTCAACTTTGTCTGCTCATATATTTTATTCCGAGATTCCGAGATTCCGATTGAGGTGTCGTTTCTTCCTATGTTCTCATGAATGTGATATCTTCGACTTCTCTTTAGGTACGTCCTCCAAATTTTTGGTGGAAATCATAATTTTTCCCTTTTGACTTTCCTTCTTGTCTTTCTTGATTCTTCTGGTTTCCTTCTTCCGTTTCTTGACATCAAATACCTGTAAAATCACTACGAAATACCAGAAACTCGGTGTACTCGTTAGGATTAGTCAGTAGAAAGATTATGAGATAAAGTCAAATCGATTACTTTGTTCGAGGAGCTAAAAGTACCTAAATTAAGGGATAAATTAGGAAGAATTTATGCCTAATCAAACCCCCTAACTTAGAACTTTGCGCGTCTCGAGCAATGTAAAAGAATCCTAGCAAGTCTTAGCTCTTGAAAATCATATTTTATTTGGATATAATACCTTTTTCGCTGGCAAGCGATTGCATTTAGCGTATGCAACAAGCCTTTAAACCCCTAGGTCACCCTAGTAGGACGAGTTGTGTCTCGTGAGGGTTTGCAGAGAATATACCCACAAAATTCTACTCAAGGAAAAATTCAAAATACTTAAAATTTATACAATTCAAACTTTCCCAGAAAGTAGTCAACATCAATTCATATATACAAGTCTCAAACCGTAGTGTGTGTGTGTGCGAAGCTGGAAATATAACTGCCAATTTACACCGATTGATCATTACGTTACTTATCCTAAAATTCGTTTTGATTTCAAATTCTCACGGGATGCTCTCTCAAATGAATCACTCGGATTGTGGCAATTCTCTCGGTATGCGTGATATAAAGAGTAAATGTAATGGATGCAACATCACGCATACAATTTAGAAAGACGGAAATTTCATGGTGAAATGATCTCATCAACGGATTACGGTTTTAAAAACGGGAACATTGCCTCTTATTAGTGCATTCAATATCCATGCGATAACCAATTTCGCAATTTAGACTCGGTTAGGACTTTTTCAGGTTTTAAGGTATATTGGGTGAAATGAAAATGGTAGGGTAGGTTGGAATTGGAAATTTCATTTATGATGTCCATTTGTGCTTTTTTCGAGCTATTGCTCATTTTGTTCTCTATTTTTCTGTTTTTTACTTCTTTTCTTTTCTTGCTATTTTTGTTGAGCATATCTATTTTTTTCTCCCCCTTTTATGCACTTTCCGGTCTGAAATTTTGATTTTTTTTCCATTTTTCACAATTTCGGGCTATTTGGATTTTTCGGGTTGTCAAACGAAAGGGAAAATCTATTTGGCTCATTTTGGGTTGCAAAAGGGGTAATTTTTCGCTACTTTTTCTGGAAAATATTTTTGGGTGACAAACGAGGGCCTACTTCATTGTCCAAAATACCAATTGCGTTACCATATGCGTTTCGAAATGAATTTAACTTTAAAGATCAATTTTGGCACGTTTTTCAAAGCAATATCACACACGTCTTTCTTAACCAATCAAAATGAAAGGATTGAGATCCTCGACGATGTTTTAGGCTCTGAAAAGAACTTTGAGTTAACAATTAACTCGGATTGATTTAAAAACATGCAAAAAATGATAGGCTCAAATCTCACCGAGTTTGTTAATCTCCACACTCATTCGTTAAGTCGTCAATTTTCGCTCAATTTCCATCTTTGGTCAATTTCGGCTTTGTGTATGTTGAATTTTACAACTTGAGACTTCAATTCGACTTTTAATGATATTTTTGAAAAATTATAATTCCAATTTTTATTTATTTTGAACAAAAATATTTTGGGATTTTTCAGAATTTTCTGATTTTTTTGGAAATTTTTGGGCATTTTTGAAAATTTGTGAAGTTTTAGAAATACGCACTTGTGACCCCCCAACTTAGAGTTTTGCATTGTCCTCAAGCAAAAAGGACTAAAATCTAAATAAGGCAAAATAATAAGTGCGATAACTAAAATAAACAAATGGAGAAAAATGCAGATTTTATTACAAACAAGACCGTGGTACAATTACAAGGAAAAGCATACAAAATGTGAATATGACAAAAAAAACTATGTAAAAAAAAACTGCAGAACCACATCAAGCTTCACTGGGGTGGGGGATGGGAAGAACCGGGGGCGTCGGGGCCATAGGGGTCATGGTAATAGGATGGCAGTGGCTCATTGGTCTCCCCTTGGTGTCGATAGATGTCAACTTGGAAGCGGAGTATTAAGCTCATATCGCGGTGGTAATCGGTCAAAAAGTTGTCGAAGTTCATTTCAAGTGCCGCCATTCGGTTTGAGAGGTCGCTTCCCACCCACTCAAAGTCCAGATCGTCCTCCTCATCCACCGAATCTTCGTCCGGACCAACATCCCCCATTTCGACATCTGCACCGGCTGCCTCTTCTTCCTCGTCGCTTTCGTTCGAGGCAGCCTCTTCTTTACTATCACCTCCCCTCCGAGCTCGTAGTTTAGCTAGATATTTGGTGCTCTTTGTGCGGGTCCCTTGTCCAAAAGGATCGGGAATGCGAGTATGGTCGAGGGGCGCCGCTATGCCTGCATCCTTGAGGATAGAAGTGATCAAACGGGCATAGGTAAATGGGGTAGTACCCTTCTCATCCAAAGATGCGTTGATGATATTGGCGTATAAAGTGCGGGCCAAATGGATGGAAGTGTGGGTGTCAAAGAGGTGATAGGTTAAAGTGGCTTGTCGGGGCCGCTTGGCGGAGTCGTTGGACGTTTGCAATATGTTGGCGCACACAATCTGAAAAGTGAAGCATGCCTTCTCGTTAAGGTGTCCAACGGCGACGGTTTGCCCCGTCCAAGCCACATTCGGTGCAATGCGGTCCATGATAACATCCTTGTCGACCGGGGGGACATTTCGTGGATAGGTGAATTCTTGAACGTTCGAAACATCGAATTTAGCCAACTTGGTCGTGAGAAGAGCCAAAGAAAATGGGAAGACATTCCCATCAACGTAAGCTTGGGCCTCGAATTGGCCCGTCCGAACTAGGGTGCCATAAAAGGATCGAACTTCGGTTGCCCAAACTGCGTCATAGGGTTAGTTGAGGAATCGGCAACAGACTCAAGCCATGAATAGGGCGATGAAGGAGTTGGAAAGCCCGATCCATTGGACAGCGTGCTCCATATGGAGTTTGTGATCCAAACAGAAGAACTGATGGCACCATCTCTCCTCTTGGCGGGAGCAGAACTCTTCATGACCGGAGGGATGGATGTCGGTAGAGTCATACTTGGTGGGGGCAACGCGTGGAGCCATGGAAACAAGAGGGATTTTTTTTTTAGAAAACTAGAGAGGGAGAATAGAGGATTTGGGCTGAAGGTGTGAAGATAAAGGGAGGCTATTGGGGTGTATTTATAGGTGAATGGGGAGTGTAGGGGTTGGAAGTCGAGGGAAAGGGTTTGGAGGGAAAAGGGAGTGAATTTGGGAGGGAAAGGTTGGGGTTGGGAGGAGGGAAAATGGATTGGAGGGAATGAATGGGATTGCGGAGAAGGGGGTGAATCTTGGGAAGGGGATAAATCAGATCTGTAGAAGGCGGACCGGTTCGGGGTAGGGGCAGACCGGTCGGGTACTTTAATATTAAGAAAATCCGACTAGCGAACCGATCTGCCTTAAAATTAAAGGAATCGGTCCGAGGGAGAATATTAAAAGAACCTGTCCGGCCCAGGGTTTTTGGGCTGGATATTTCCCGAACATAATTTCGATCTCTCTTCTCCGAAAATTTTCACTTTCACAACATACTCCCTATCAATCTGGACTAAAACCCTCTCGATTTCGTTGGTCAACGCCTTTTGACTCAAAATTCCCAAAACACGATAATGCTTTTCCCAAATGAAACCTAGTCCTATCGACGCTCATTACACACATGACTCTCACCCCACACGCGTCTGGGGTGCGATGACCTCGCTGTAACAACTCACTCTACCCCGTAACCGGGGTCCGATAACCAGACGGTGTCGAATTTGAATGTATTTCCCCCTTTTAAATCGTCTAATTCAACAGCTCCATGGGTGAAAACATTCTTCACGACGAACGGTCCAGACCATCGTGACTGCAACTTACCCGGAAATAGATGAAGCCGAGAGTCATAGAAAAGAACTTATTTCCCGTGAAAAAACTCTTTGCGTCGAATGATGTTATCATGAGCGAGCTTATCTTTTCTTTGGAAACTTTAGCATTCTCATACGCATCATTTCCCAGTTCTTCTAACTCATTTAATTGAAGCTTGCGGGCTTCACCAGCCTTATATATGGCATAATGCAATTGATTAATCGCCCAATACGCTTTGTGTTCTAGCTCTATGGGAAGATGGAAAGGTTTGCCATACACAAAGAGAAAAGGGGACATGCCGAGTTGATTCTTTTATGCGGTACGATAGGCCCATAGCGAATCGTTCAATCTAAGTGACCAATATTTTCGGGTAGGATTGATGGTCTTATCAAGAATGTTCTTCATTTCCCGATTCGCTAGTTCGGCTTGCCCATTCATTTGCGGGTGATAAGTCGTTCCAACCTTGTGAACGACACCATACTTTCTCATGAGCTTCGCGAATGGCCTATTGCAAAAGTGTGTGCCATTATCACTGATTATCACATTCGAAGCACCAAAGCGGGAAAGTATGTGTTCCTGCAGGAACTTTATCACAACTTTGTAGTCATTCGTCTTGGTAGCTATAGCTTCCACACCATTTAGAAACGTAGTCTACCACGACAAGGATGTAAAGGAAACCAAAGGATGGGTGGAAGGGATCCATGAAGTCAATACCCCAACAGTCGAAGATCTCAATGATGAGTATGGGGGTAAGAGGCATCATGTCTCGTCGAGTAATAGCTCCCACCCATTGGCACCTATTGCAAGATTTGCAAGCATCGTTTACATCCCAGAAAATTTTGGGCCAATAAAGGCCGCATTGCATAATTTTAACGACCGTCTTTTTCGTCAAAAAGTGGCCTGGACAAGCTTCCGAATGACAAAACTGGATGACTTTCGGGATTTCATCATCCGGCACACATCGTTGGATGATTTTGTCGGCGCAATATTTGAAAAGGAAAGCAACATCATAAAAGAACATGCACGACCAAGTAATAAACCTCTTCTTATCATGCGGTGTCCAGTCGAGAGGGACATCTCCCGTGATAAGTAGTTCATTATATCCGCAAACCAGGGTAAAGGAGAGGTGGCAAAAAGTTGCTCATCCGGAAAGTATTCGTCTATGGGTACGGGGATCACTAGGTACGTCGGACGAAAGCTGTGATAAGTGGTCGGTAATGACGTTTTCTACACCTTTCCTATCTTTGATGGAGAGATTAAACTCTTGTAGGAGTAGGATCCACCTTATGAGGAGCAGCTTGGCATCTTCCTTTGCAAGTAGGTATTTCAATGCCGCGTGGTCGGTGAAGCAAGTAATGGGGGAACCGATAAGATATGACCAAAATTTATCGAGGGCAAATACTACCGCTAGCAACTCCTTCTCCGTGGTAGATTAGTTGAGTTAAGGTCCGGTAAGGGTCCGTCTAGCGTAGTATATGACATGAGCTTGCTTATCTTTTTTTTTTGCCCAAAACAGCCCCGATCGCATAATCGCTAGCGTCACACATAAGTTCGAATGGTAAGGACAAATCCGGAACTTGCATGATGGGAACGGACACAATCATGGTTTTCAATTTTTCAAAAGATTTTTAGCATGCTTCGGTCCACTCGAATGGGGTGTCCTTCATGAGTAGGTTGCTGAAGGGACTAGCGGTGGCGCTAAAGTCCTTAATGAACCTTCGATAAAACCTCGCGTGTCACAAGAAAGAGCGCACGTCCTTAAGCAATTTTGGTGGGGGAAGGTAAGCTATGACATCTATCTTTTCCCTATCAACTTCTATCCCCTTGGATGATACTATATGGCCAAGAACTATTCCCTCGGTGACCATGAAATGGCATTTCTCCCAATTCAGCAGTAAGTTCTTTTCCACACACCGGGCAAGTACTTTTTCCAGTTTTTCTAGACAATGATCGAAAGAGGTGCCAAAAACGCTGAAATCGTCCATGAACACTTTGATTCCTCTCTCGACCATGTCGCTAAATAAGCTCAACATGTAATGACCCCATTTTCTTATGCCAATATATAATTGTCTTCTTTCAATTTCATCACACTTACTATCTAATAATGATATATTATTACATATATGATATTCCGAGTTCTTAATATGACAAAGCCTGTTTTTAAATTTGAAGAATCAGCGGTAAAATGGGTCAAGCTGAGATTTTTTGGCACATCCTAAGCTAAGTGATAAGTTTTGGGGTAGAAAATGTAATTTTATGAAACTTTAGGGACTTGGTTTTAATAAAGAACGTTTTAGGGACCAAAATGAAAAATAAAAAGGGGACTTTTTGAAAATAAAATATTTTCAAGGACCTAAAAGAAATATTAAAAATATGTGGTGTGAAATTACCAAAATGCCCTTCAGGTGCAAAATGACCCTTATACCCCTAATACCTTTCCACCTCATGCTCGACACCTCATGCTTGGTTTGGACACCTCCACCGTACACGTGTCGTCATTAGAGGAGAAGCCAAAACATGTGTCGTCGTTAGAGGAGAAGCTAAAACACGTGTCGCTATCCAGTGAAATAAGACTGCAAGATGCCTCCTTTACGCGACACGTCAATGCTGACTCCCATTGTAAAAGATTGGTCAGCATGGACACGTGTCAATGCCGTGATATCTTTGGAAAATTATAAATAGGGCCTTTGGGGATCATTTGAAACTCACACCAATTCCTTGATAATTATAGAAAGAAATAGTGAGAGAAAGTGTGAGAAAGTTTAAGAAGAAGTTCTTAGGGATATTCATCTTAAGGTAATCTTAATGTTATAATGCATCTTTATAGTTTTAATTTATTGTTTTATAGCTTTACTTAGTAGTTATGCTGGTAAAATACAATAAAGAATTCACTAATCGAAACATAAAATTTAGAACAAATCCAAGTTGATTTTATAAACTTGTTTGAAATTATACGCTTTTAAAAATGATTCTTTTTAAAGAAATTGCTCGTTATTATGGAATCCCATTTAAGTAATTCCAAAGTCAGTACCGGTGATGTTCTATCTAGATGAGATGGTATTTAAGTGGTGCCCCTGTGACCCTCCATCTCTACTGGTAATGAATCCCGAAATGTTCTGTCTAGATAAGATGGTATTTAAGTGGTGCCCCTGTGACCCTCCATCTCTACTGGGAACCAACTTATGAGGAAAGACTATGAATTGAATTCTTCAATTACGATCAATGAGTTTTAAAAGTTAACAAATAGGGATTTAGTAATCCTTTAAAAGAAGAGGTTAGTATAGTATAAACTGGACCTTAGAATTTTTACTTAAATCTTTGTCAGGTTAACATGTGATCGAAGACCAATACCAGTAAATTTGACCTCCATTTTGGGTGAGTACTCTGACATTCCTTGTGTATTTTGATTATATGTTATTATGCAAACTATACATATTTTATGAAGTGATTTTATTCTCAAAATTCATGTGATACTAATGATTGATTCATTTGTGATATGTTTATATTTGTCCATATAAACATACCGATTAAAATGATTATTGAAAATGATATTGAATATTGAAAATATGATTCGGCCTAAGGGACCTCTTTACTGACTGACCTTCCCAGCTGGGTTATCACTGGTGTGACCTAAATAAGGCGTTGTGACGAACTAGTTCGATTGACCCTGAACTTTCGGGGTATAATACGATTGAAGAATACGGTATTAGAGTGTACATGGCCATTAAAATGATATGATTGAAAGAAAAAGATATCACATTTGATTTGTTGCATTCTTCTTATTCTGAGCTATCCAATTTTGATATATATACTATCATTTCAAAATATATATCTATTTACTGCAAGTTGCTCTCCATATAGGTATATGCCTTCTCTTTTGACTTGAATGGGTATCTATTTTCTGAAAACCCTGGAATGTTTGGAGATTGAACCTCATTCGGCTTTTAGCTAATGTTGCATAAATAACCATTTTTCAGGAAACGTTTAGGCTCACGGACGGAACGAAAATGGACTATATTGAAGATTTAGCTTTTAGAGCTCTTTTTGTAAAATGTTTATTTAGAGCATGTCTGGCTCTCTTGTAATAAGGTTTAAATTTTCTCTTAAGTTGTAACTCGTTGTTACTTTTAATATATATGAAGTTTTCTTTAGAAAGCTCTGATGACGTAATTCCTTTACTTTCAGTATTTTACGATTCATAACCCTGTGATAATACATCCGTTGCATTTATTTAAGGAAATAATTAAATCGGAATATTTGTTGCCTTGGTGGCATGTCAAGACACTCGTTCCCTAATACTATTTTGGGTCGGGGTTCTGACAGAGGTGGTGTCAGAGCATAGGTTATGAACCTGTAGACTACTGAACATACGTTTCGAACGTTATAGATTTTAAGTTTCCATAGATAGGATACAGGATTAAATATCCGACTTATGTGATAACCCTCCACATGTATTAAAATATATATAATTATTTATATATCATTGTTATTCTAAATTGCAATCTTGGGCTAGTATAATACATTTTACATTTGGCCATGACTGTAGAAAATGACCAAGGCAAGATCAACTCTAGGAACTAGTGGTTCGAGTATGGAAGGACTGGAAGGTGCATACAAGGCAATTGAAAGTCTAGCAAGATTCGTGGAGCATCAAGTGAATAATGGAGCACCAAGGAATCCTGAACTAAGTAGTTGTACTATTGAACAGTTCAAGAAGTTGAATCCGTCGTCTTTTAAAGGAACTCCTAACCCCATTGAAGCAGAAAATTGGGTGATGCAAATGGAAAAGATGTTCGATGTTCTTAAGTGTACAGATGAACAACGGGTTTTATTTGGAACATTTATGTTAGAAGGTGAAGTCGAACATTGGTGAAGAATGACTAAGAGAATGCATGGGGAAAGGAATAATCCCATAGGTTGGAATGACTTCTTAGTGATCTTCTACGAGAAATACTTTCCCGAAACGGTGCAAGACCAAAAAGCAGCTGACTTCATGGGTCTGGTTCAAGGAAATATGATAGTTAGTCAATATGAGGCAAAATTTACTGAGTTATCTCGTTTTGCACCTCATGTTGTGATTACCGATGTTTTAAGAGCCAAGAAGTTTGAACGTGGGTTAAGGTTGAATATTCGTAGCCGAATTTCCATCCAAAATTTGACATCATATAATGAGGTGGCTGAGAAGGATAGTGAAGAATATAATCAGGTTAGAGAGGGGAAGAGGAAGTCTAGAGAACAAAGAGGAAGGAACCTCGATAACAAACCCTTGAGGACTATACCTAATATAGGACAACCTTTAGTAAACAAACCATTTAATGTTGATAAATGTCAACGTTGTGGTAATATTCATAGAGGGCGACCGTGTTACCTGGAGATGGGGAGTTGCTTTGGGTGTGGCCAAAAGGGGCATAAAATGCGAGATTTTCCTAACAAAGGGAAGGTGGCAACAAAGACTTCTAATGACAATAAGGATCAGGGCAGACAAGGTAGAGTTTTTAATCTTTTTGATGCAAAGGCTTCTAATGCAGTAGTGTCAGGTACACTTTCTATATGTGCACAACCTTTTTAAGTTTTAATTGATCTTGGTTTTACCCATTCATTTGTGTTTGTGCATTTTGTTAATATCTTTCCTAATATTCCCGAATCCTTTAATCATATCATACACGTTTCTACTCCTTCGGGTGAGTTATTGACAGGAACATTAGTACATAAATCTTGCCCTATAAATGTTAGTAGTCATAAACTATTCGCTGATTTGATAGTTTTAGACATAAGAGATTTTGAAGTCATTTTGGGGATGGATTGGTTAGCATCATATCATTCTAGGGTGGATTGTTTTGAGAAGAGAGTTTGTTTCCAAATTTCTAACCAACCAGAATTCAGTTTTGAAGGAACTAGCATCTTATCTCCCATGCGTATTGTCTCTGCAATGCAAGCTTATAGTTTTCTTAACAAGGGATGTCAAGGATTCCTTGCCAGTGTTATTGATTTGCCAACAAAAGAGCCTAGTTTATAAGATATTCCTATAGCTAGGCTTTTTCCAGATGTTTTTCCAGATGATTTGCCCAGTCTACCTCCTAGTAGAGAAGTAGAATTTACCATTGACCTTGTTCTTGGAACCACACCAATCTCAAAACCACCTTATCGCATGGCACCTTTAGAATTAAGGGAATTAAAAGTTCAATTACAAGATCTGTTAGACAAGGGTTTTATTAGACCTAGTATATCCCCTTGGGGTGCTCTAGTGTTATTTGTTAAAAAGAAGGATGGAACGATGAGGTTATGTATATATTATCATGAACTACATAAAGTGACCATTAAGAATAAATACCCCTTACCTCGTATAGATGATTTGTTTGACCAACTGCAAGGTGCGCAAGTATTTTCGAAGATTGACCTTAGGTCAGGCTATCACCAATTGAAGATTAAGGAAGAGGATATTTTGAAATCATCTTTTCGTACTAGATATGGTCACTATGAATTTCTTGTGATGCCATTTGGATTAACTAATGCACCAGCCATTTTTATGGATATGATGAATAAAGTGTTTAGGAAATATCTAGATCAGTGTGTGGTTGTTTTCATTGATGACATCCTTATTTATTCCAAAGGTATTGAAGAACACAAGAAGCATTTGGAGATAGTATTAGAAATCCTTAGGAAAGAGAAATTATATGCGAAATTAAAGAAGTGTGAATTTTGGTTGCCTAGTGTTTCTTTTCTAGGACATGTCATATCCAAAGAGGGAGTGTCGGTTGATCCTTAAAAGATCGAGGCTATACTAGATTGGCCAAGACCAACTAATGTAACGGAGATTCGTAGTTTCCTAGGATTAGCAGGTTATTATCGAAGATTTGTGAAAGGATTTTCTAGTATTGCCAAACCTCTGTCTAGGTTAACACAAAAGACGGTGAAATATGAATGGTCTGAGGAAGTTGAAAATAGTTTTTGAGAACTTAAGAATCGATTAGTATCTGCCCCAATTTTGACTATTCCTTCCGGTACAGGAGCATTTATGATATATAGTGATGCTTCTAAAAATGGTTTAGGATGTGTGCTAATGCAAAATGGAAAAGTAGTAGCTTATGCCTCGAGACAGTTAAAACCCCATGAGCAAAATTATCCAACCCATGACATAGAATTAGCAGCGGTAATTTTTGCTCTTAAGATTTGGAGACATTATTTGTATGGTGAGACTTGTGAGATTTATACCGATCATAAGAGTTTGAAATATATCTTTACTCAAAAGGAATTAAACATGAGACAAAGGAGGTGGTTAGAATTGATGAAGGATTATGATGTAAATATTCATTATCACCCGGGAAAGCTAATGTAGTTGACGACGCTTTGAGTAGAAAGTCTACACCAAATTTAACATGCCTTAGTACCAGCCAGGAAGCTCTATTGAAAGATTTGAGAAGTATGAAAATAGATGTACGCATTTATAGCGAAGGAGGAATCATCGCAAACCTACAAATACAACCCACGTTGATGGAAAGAATTAAAGTTGCATAAGTAAATGACCCACAACTGAAGAAGATTAGAGAAGAGGTTATTGAAGGGAAGAGAATTGAATTTGCGATACGAGATGATATATTAAGGTTTGGAAATAGAGTCTGTATACCTAGTGATGCCCAACTAAAGAGGTAGATTTTGGAGGAAGGTCATTACTCGAGATTCGCAGTTCATCCCGAAAATACCAAGATGTATAGAGATCTTCGAGAAGTGTTTTAGTGGAATAACATGAAAAGGGAGATAGCAAAGTTTGTATCTCAGTGTTTGATCTGTCAACAAGTAAAAATTGAACATCAAAAACCATCAGGATTACTACAACCCTTACCAATCCCTGAGTGGAAATGGGAACATATTACCATGGATTTTGTGACAGGGCTACCAAGGAGTTCCAATGGTAATGATTCCATTTTGGTAATTATTGATAGGTTAACTAAATCGGCTCATTTTCTTGCCATTAAGATTACCCATTCCTTAGAAAAGCTAGCTAAATTGTATATACGGGAAATTATTAAGCTTCATGGAACCTCAATTTCAATTGTTTCTGATCGTGACCCTAGATTCGTGTCTCACTTTTGGAAAAGCCTACAAGTAGCCATGGGAACAAAATTAAATTTTAGCACCGCTTTTCATCCTCAAATAGATGAACAATCAGAGAGAACTATCCAAACCTTAGAGGATATGCTTAGGGCATGTGTACTTGATTTGAAGGGGAATTGGGACGATCATTTACCATCAGTGGAATTTGCATATAATAATAGCTATCAAGCAAGTATTCAAATGGCTTCATATAAGGCACTCTATGGTAGAAGGTGTCTTTCTCATTCATGTTGGGTAGAAGTTGGAGAAAGAAAATTATTAGGACCAAAATTGATTCAGTTTACAACAGAGAAAGTGAAATTGATACAAGACCGACTTCAAATCGCTCAAAGCCGTCAAAGAGTTATGCTAACAATCGACAACGACCGTTAGAATTCCAAAGAGGAGACTATGTTTTCTTATGAATATCACCGATAAAGGGAGTAATCCTATTTGGGAAGAAAGGAAAGTTGAGTCCAAGATACATAGGACCTTTTGAAATCCTTGAAAGGATAGGTGTTGTTGCGTATCGAATAGCCCTACCCCCTGAACTCTCTAGTGTGCATAATGTGTTTCATGTTTCAATGATGAAGAAATACATCCCTAATCCAGCACATATCTTAAGTCACGAGCCTCTTCAAGTTAGAGAAGATTTGACATACATTGAGCATCCAGTGGAAATCTTGGACCATAAAGATCAAATATTACGAACCAAGGTTATTCCACTAGACAAAGTATTATGGCGGAATCATTCTGTTGAAGAAGCAACATGGGAGCGGGAAGATGAAATAAAAGAGAGATATCCACACCATTTTGGAAATTAATGTAAATAAAGTTTGGGGACCAAACTTTTTATAAGGAGGGTAGGATGTAATGACCCCATTTTCTTATGCCAATGTATAATTGTCTTCTTTCAATTTCGTCACACTTACTATCTAATAATGATATATTATTACATATATGATATTTTGAGTTCTTAATATGACAAAGACCGTTTTTAAATTTGAAGAATCAACAGTAAAATGGGTCAAACTGAGATTTTATGGCACATCCTAAGCTAAGTGATAAGTTTTGGGGTAGAAAATGTAATTTTATGAAACTTTAGGGACTTGGTTTTAATAAAGAATGTTTTAGGGAGAAAAATGAAAAATAAAAAGGGGACTTTTATAAATAAAATACATTCAGGGACCTAAAAGAAATATTGAAAATATATGGTGTGAAATTACCAAAATGCCCTTCAGGTGCAAAATAACCCTTATACACCTAATACCTTTCCACCTCATGCTCGACACCTCATGCTTGGTTTTGACACCTCCACCATACACGTGTCATCATTAGAGGAGAAGCCAAAACAAGTGTCGTCGTTAGAGGAGAAGCTAAAACACGTGTCATAGTCCATTGAAATAAGACTGCAAGATGCCTCCGTTACGCGACACGTCAATGCTGACTCCCATTGTAAAAGCTTGGTCAGCATGGACACGTGTCAATGCCGCGATATCTTTGGAAAACTATAAATAGGGCCTTTTGGGATGATTTGAAACTTACACCAATTCCTTGAGAATTATAGAAAGAAATAGTGAGAGAAAGTATGAGAAAGTTTAAGAAGAAGTTCTTAGGGATATTCATCTTAAGGTAATCTTAATGTTATAATGCATCTTTATAGTTTTAATTTATTGTTTTATAGCTTTACTTAGGAGTTATGCTGGTAAAATACAATAAAGAATTCACTAATCAAAACTTAAAACTTAAAAAAAATCCAAGTTGATTTTATAAACTTGTTTGAAATTATACACTTTTAAAAATCATTCTTTTTAAAGAAATTGCTCGTTATTATGGAATCCCATTTAAGTAATTCCAAATTCAGGCCCGGTGATGTTCTATCTAGATGAGATGGTATTTAAGTGGTACCCCTGTGACCCTCCATCTCTACTGGGAATGAATCCGAAAATGTTCTGTCTAGATGAGATGGTATTTAACTGGTGCCCATGTGACCTTCCATCTCTACTGGGAACTAACTGATGAGGAAAGACTATGAATTGAATTCTTCAATTATGATAAATGAGTTTTAAAAGTTAACAAATAGGGATTTAGTAATCCTTTAAAAGAAGATGTTAGTATAGTATAAACTGGACCTTAGAATGTGTACTTAAATCTTTATCGGGTTAACATGTGATCGAAGACCAATACCAGTAAATTTGACCTCCATTTTGGGTGAGTACTCAGACATTCCTTGTGTATTTTGATTATATGATATTATGTAAACTATACATATTTTATGAACTGATTTTATTCTCAAAATTCATGTGATACCGATGATTGATTCATTTGTGATATGTTTATATTTGTCCATATAAACATACCGATTAAAATGATTATTGAAAATGATATTGAATATTGAAAATCTGATTCGGCCTAAGGGACCTCTTTACTGACTGACCTTCCTAACTGGGTTATCGCTGGTGTGCCCTAAATAAGGCATTGTGACGAACTAGTTCGATTGACCCTCAACTATCGGGGTATAATACGATAGAAGAATACGGTATTAGAGTGTTCTTGGCCATTAAAATGATATGGTTGAAAGAAAAAGATATCACATTTGATTTGTTGCATTCTTCTTATTCTGAGCTATCCAATTGTGATATATATATATACTATCATTTCAAAATATATATCTATTTACTACAAGTTCCTCTCCAAATAGGTATATGCCTTCTCTTTTGACTTGAATAGGTATCTGTTGTCTGAAAACCCAGAAAAGTTTGGAGATTGAACCTCATTCGGCTTTTAGCTGATGTTGCATAAATAACCATTTTTCAGGAAACGTTTAGGCTCACGGACGAAACGAAAATGGACTATATTGAAGATTTAGCTTTTAGAACTCTCTTTGTAAAATGTTTATTTAGAGCATGGCTGGCTCTCTTGTAATAAGGTTTAAATTTTCTCTTAAGTTGTAACTCGCTGTTACTTTTAATATATATGAAGTTTCCTTTAGAAAGCTCTGATTACGTAATTCCTTTACTTTCAGTATTTTACGATTCATAACCCTGTGATAATACATCCGTTGCATTTGTTTAAGGAAACAATTAAAACGGAATATTTTTTGCCTTGGTGGCATGTCAAGACACTCGTTCCCTAATACTATTTTGGGTCGGGGTCCTGACATAACATGCACCTTTGAAAGGTCGCGGGTGCATTACACAAGCCAAATGGCATACGTTTGTAGGCAAACGTACAAAAAGGGCAAGTGAAGCTCGTCTTATCTTGGTCAAGTACATCCACCTCAATTTGGTTATATCCGGAATAACCATCAAGGAAGAAATAGTAAGGGTGTCCTGCCACTCTTTCAAGCATTTGATCGATAAATGGTAAGGGGAAATGGTCTTTCCTAGTTCCCGCATTGAGTTTTCTGTAATCAATGCGAACGTGCCACCCGATGGTGGTACATTGGGTAACTAGCTCTCTCTTAGCATTCTCAATCATTGTCATTCTCGACTTCTTCGGGACGACTTGAATAGGGCTCACCCATTTACTATTCGAGATTGGGTAGATAATCCTGGCATCCAATAACTTGATAATCTTGGTTCTCACTACTTTTTCCTATTGGGATTTAGTCTTCTTTGCATTTCTCTAGAGGGCTTGACATCCTCTTCGAGATGGATCTTGTGAGTGAAAATCAAACGACTTATCCCCTTCAAATCAGCAATGCACCAACCAAAAGCACTTTGGTGCTTCCTCAAAATTTTCAATAATTTACCCTCCTGCTCTTCGTCTAGGCTAGAGGAGACAACAACAGGAAATGTATCATCCTCTCCTAGGTATGCATATTTAATATGGGAAGGGAGTTTCTTTAATTCAATGGTTGGAAATTTGTCACTGGAGGGAACCATGCGTGTATCCCTTGGGTGTAACTCCTCGAATCTAGAAACCCAATTAACATCTCTCGCGTCCTCGTCCGATGCACTCTCATCGAGTAACTCTCTCAACTCCCTAACCTCCCTCTCGAAGTCAGTGTACGTCCCCTCACTCTCGTGTAACGCCACTAGACAGGACCCTAAGGCGTCTCCGCAATAATTATCCTCAAAGTACTCCTCTACCATATCATCTATGAGGCTCATCGCATGAAGATAATCTACCTCCCCCGTATGTTGGGCTATGTGGAAAATGTTGGTTTCTAATGTCATATTCCCAAAGGTGAGTTGCATTCGCCCATTCTGAGTATTGATGATTGCGTTAGTCGTAGCTAAGAATGGATGGCCAAGGATGATGGGAACATGATTGCCCGAGTTGAAGGAGGGCTCTGTGTCCCAAATGACAAAATCTACTAGGAAGTAGAAAGTGTCAACTTGGACGATCACGTCCTCGACTATACCTCTTGGTATCTTCACAGTTCGATGCGCTAATTAGAGAGTGACCTTTGTGGGCTTGAGGTCACCCAAGTCAATTTGCCTATATATGGAGTAAGGGAGGATATTTACGCTTGCTCCTAAGTCAGGTAAGGCTTTTTCGATTTTATTCTCTCCAATGATGCAGGATATGGTGGGTGCACCAGGATCTTTGAATTTAGGCGGGAGATCATTTAGTAGAATGGAGCTCACGTTCTGGGCTAGAAAGACATTCTTATTTACCTTCATTTTTCTCTTTACCGTCAACAAGTCTTTCATGACTTTAGCATAAGCTGGAATTTGCTTAATGGCATCGAGGAAAGGTAAATTCAGTTTTACTAGTTTTAGCACTTCTAGAACGTCCTCACATGGGTTTCCTTTATGGGAGGGAATCAACCTTTGAGGAAATGGTTCCGCGGAGGGTGTTTTCACTACTACCTCTCGCTCACTAGCGTCATCTTTTTCACTCTCATTCAAGGGGACATCTTCGGCCTCTTTCGTGATGGGCGAAATCTCCTTGTCTATCATTCTGTCGTGTGGGGGAGGTGATAAATCAACAACTCTCCCACTACGAAGAGTGGTCACAGCTGGACATTGCTCCTGATGTTCAGTAGAGGTGGAGCTAACACTAGTTTGACCTTGGGGATGTCTTTGGCCTTGGGCAGGAAACATGCCCTTCTCTTGAATACTCAATGAGGATTGTATCTTTGACGGATTCGCATTTATGTTGCCAATCAGACAATCATATTTGGCATTAGTTGCGGTCTGGCTTGCGATGAATTGATTCATGGTATCCTTGAGAGTTCTCCGCGGTGGCGAGATATAATATCCTTGAGGTGGTGGTGCTTGCACATGTCCTTGCATGTGTGGAGCTTGTTGAAAGTGTTGTGGTGGAGGAGGGGCAACATGTGAAGGAGGGTTCATTGCGGCATGTTGTTCCCATAGCTAAAACCGGGATGGTTTTTCCACGAAGGGTTTTATGAATTCTCGTGCAGTGCACCGAAATTACACTTAAATCCTCCTATACCACTAATTTGCTCCTGAAGCATTACTTTGTAGGCGGGTATGGTCAGGCATTCCTCAGTTGAATGACCCGCCTCATAAATCGCACACACCTTCTCGACGGGTTTTGGTATGGATCCAGCCGGTCTTTTTCCATATATCTCGCATAGGTCTCTAAATCCTTTCTCAAGGGTATCCAATCGACTATCCGTCATAGAATTCTTATCTACGTGAAGTAGGTCGGACGCCGACGGAGTGGTGGTCACTTGACAATTTCGATTTTAAGCGTTAGGATCGGATGTATTCCAGGATTGGGTAGTCTCGGCGACGTACCTCGGGTGAAGCTCAGCATCGTGGGCGTCTAAATCGATAAAAGGACCACTTCCCAAAGTTTCAACAAGTTTCTTGGAGTTAAGATTCAACTCATTATAGATAAAAGAGATGATTTGCGCTGAATCAAATCAATGATGGGGTCATGAAGTAACTAACTCATTGAAATGCTCATAACATCGATGAAATGGCTCATTTTCAGATTGTCTGAACGCTTGAATTTGAGCCTTTATGGAGATTGTTCGATGTGTTGGGAAGAATTTCTTGAGAAATCTTGATTGCAACTCGTTCCATGATGGAATCGAGCTTGGCAGTAAAGACCATAGCAAGGTCTTAGCTTTATCTTTGAGTGAGAAAGGAAAGAGTTTGAGGCGGATCACCTCTTTGGTGCAAGTTTGATCATTGAGAGTATCGCACACATCCTCAAATTCCCTAATGTGAATGTATGGCTTTTCAGAGTCCATACCATGGTAATGTGGTAACATCTGGATCATCCCATTTTTGAAACAGAATTTCCCGGCATTATACGGGAGTATAATGCATCCCGGAGTGATAGTGCTCTTGGGATATAAGAATTCTCTCAACGGGCGGTATGGGGGCTCTTCCTAGACGGCGGTTGCACTACCGTGCTATGAAATCTCTCTCTCACTTAACGACTCAGTTCTCTCACTTGGTGTGCTCGAAGAGTGCTTGCAGGTGTGTCCTAAGAAGGAAAATTGAGTGTTATTGGATATTGAGTGTGACGGTGTGGGAGGTGGAATCCAGAACTGTGGGGCGTTAGGAGTTTGGGGGCTATCAGGGTTATACTCAACGATTGGAATTTTGTGAATGCTGGATGGAGTATTATGGGGTGTGGGAGTGAGTTCAGGATTTTTAATTAAAAGCTTATGAGAGATGGTGGTGAATCTTTTTGTGCTTTTTGAATTTTTTATGTTTTTGGATTTTTGAAAATTTTTGGTCAAAGCTTTAGATTGACTCGATCTAATCCTAAGTCTACCTAATTACCTAGCAATGGCGCCAAAAACTTGACGCGACTGAAAATGTGTCTCAGAAATGCGTACTCTCTAGGCTCAGGTGCAAGCCTGTCGCTCAAATAATAATCCGATAAGTCGGGTATCGATCCTCGGGGAAATAGGACAACAAGGTTGTGACGACGGGAAAAGATGAAGGAATCCTAACTTTGACTCTAAAGAAAAAGAGAAAATGATTTGGTTTTGGAAATGGTTAAACTAAGTGCAATTATGAAATTATGAAAAGGTGCAATTATATTAAATTACCTAGAATGCTAATGCAAACTGGTTTAAAACATTAAACTTTGTATGTGAAAAATAGGGAGGGAATACAATCCCCCAACCCGAGCGTATAGCAGTTATAATACTAATCGTAAATTTAACTGATTAATTTAACCCAGAATTTATTATGCCCAAGCATTACGTATACGAGATTCAAGCCCGCGTCATACTTAATCTGAGGACGAGTAAATCAGCATCGCGGTAGTGACACTCGAATTTCATTCTAAGTCATCCCGGTTACCCAGGGGTAAACGAGATATAAAGATCTACAATTGTTGTGTTCCTACGCAATACGATCGTAATCAATCACTAAATTCAGAGGAATATTTATATACACCAACCAACACATCAGGCTGGATTAATGTATCCCGGCCTTAGAAAATCTAGCCTATCATGCTGAAAGTAATGAAAACAGTGTTTGATTTGCAGAAAAACATGATTAAACTATGGAAAATTGGTAGAATGATGTAAAATAGAATTAAATAGACGAAATTACTTACTAATCTTACCAAATCACTCAAAGTATTAACTGGACTTACTTGTAATTACTGAAATCTGATCAAAGCTTCAATCTTGGGATTAAAAGAACGAATTGTATCTAAACTAGGGTTTCTAGAAAAGTAAGTGAAATTAAACTAATTCTCCGTTCAAATAATAATAATAATAATAATGGGTTTTATACCCTACAATAATTCAAGAGTTTCAACTGCACAAGGATTCATTTTCGCAGAAGATAAGCTTTGGAAATCTCGATAGCCGGACCGGTCCGGGCCTTAGGCGGACCGGTCTGTCTCCAAGGCAGATCGGTTCTTTTTATTTCCAGGCGGACCGGTCCGGGGGCAGATCGGTTCTTATATTTTTCACTTTATTCGATTTTCTCTCGACCCGAGGTCTACTACAGTTTTCCAACGCGGACCGGTCCGGGGCAGGGGCGGACCGATCTGCCTGTTTGACTTTTTGCTCAACTTTGACTGCTCATATCTTTTGTTCCAGGATTTCGATTAAGGTGTCATTTCTTCCTATGTTCTCATGAATGTGATATCTTCAACTTCACTTTAGGTGCATCCTCCGAATTCCGAGTGGAAATTACACTTTTACCCTTTTGTCTTTCCTTCTTGTCTTTCTTGATTCTTCCAGTTTCCTTCTTTCGTTTCTTGACATCAAATACCTGTAAAATCACTACGAAATACCAGAAACTCGGTGTACTCATTAGGATTAGTCAGTAGCAAGATTATGAGATAAATTCAAATTGATTACTTTGTTCGAGGTGCTAAAAGTACCTAAATTAAGGGATAAATTAGGAAGAATGTATGCCTAATAAAATCCCCCTAACTTAGAACTTTGCGCGTCCCGAGAAATGTAAAAGAATCCTAGCAAGGGTTAGCTCTTTAAAATCACATTTTATTGGGATATAATACCTTTTTCGCGGGCAAGCGATTGCATTTAGCGTATGCAACAAGCCTTTAAACCCCTAAGTCACCCTAGTCGGACGAGTTTTGTCTCGTGAGGGTTTGCAGAGAATATACCCACAAAATTCGACTCATGTAAAAATTCAAAATACATAAAAATTTTACAATTCAAACTTTCCCAGAAAGTAGTCATCATCAAGTCATATATACAAGTCTCAAATTGTAGTGTGTGTGTGCGAAGCCGGAAATATAACCGCCAATTTCCATCGATTGATCATTACGTTACTTATCCAAAAATTCGTTTTGATTTCAAATTCTCACGGGATGCTCTCTCAAACGAATCACTTAGATTGTGGCTATTCTCTCGGTATGTGTGATATAAAGAGTAAATGTAATGGACGCAACATCACGCATACAATTTAGAAAGACAAAAATTTCATGGTGAAATGATCTCATCGACGGATTATGGTTTTAAAATTGGGAACATTGCCTCTTATTCGCCCATTCAATCTCTTTTTTTATCTTTTGATTTATTAGCTCTACACGTGGTAACCAATTTCGCAATTTAGACTCGGTTAGGACTTTTTCGGGTTTTAAGGTATATTGGGTAAAATGATAATGGTAGGGAAGGTTGGAATTGGAAAACTCATTTATGATGTCCATTTCTCCTTTTTCGGGCTATTGCTCATTTTTTTTCTCAATTTTTTCTGTTTTTCACTTCTTTTCTTTTCTTGCTATTTTTGTTGAGCATATCTATTATTTTTCTTGCCCCTTTTTATGCACTTTTCGGACTGAAATTCTCAATTTTTTCCATTTTTCACAATTCTGGGCTATTTGGGTTTTTCGGGTTGTCAAATGAAAGGGAAAATCTATTTGGCTCAATTTGGGTTGCAAAAGGGGTAATTTTTCGCTACTTTTTCTGGCCAATATTTTTGGGTTACAAACGAGGGCCTACTTTTTCTGGCCAATACCAATTATGTTACCATATACGTTTCGAGATGAATTTAACTTTAGAGATCAATTTTGTGTAATACCCCGTACTTTTGGCTATATTTATTTTTGGGATTAATTAATTAAATGCGTATTAATTGGAAATTAATCCGGGTTATAAATACTAATGAGATGCGTATTGGTATTTGATTATGTGCATATATGATTATATATGAACTTGGTATTATAAAATTTGTCGTGAGATTTATATACGGCAATTTGGAAATTTTGTTGAGACGCGTGGGACCGCCGCGTCACGGTATAATATTTTATTAATAAAAAGTGAATTTAAAATCGATAATCCGTATGGTCGTTTTGAGCGCGCCAACGCGTCCGGAAGGGTCGAGATAGTCAGAAAACACTAGCCGGGGGTATAGTTTGGATCCCGGGGTAATTTTAGACCGTACCGGTAACTTAAAGGGTATTTTAGTAATTTGGTATTTTTGGGTAATTAAAAGTGACGAAAATTGAGAGTTGTAATCTGATAAGGATTGACCCCAACCAACCCTTATTAACCCAACAAGCTACGGAGGTTTATTGAAATTAGGTTTCATAAGTTTCCCCAAAGCAAAACCCTAGCCACCATAGCCTTTTGGAGAAGAAAGCTTGGAGAAGGAGAGAGAGAGAGAGATTCTGCAGAAATTCTACACCGAATCCACACCAAATTCAGAAATCAAACCAAGGCAAGTGACTTTATTTCCATTTAATTACTGAGAATGTCTTTTCCATGTTAGAAATTGAAGAATCTTAATTGTTCTTGAAAGATTAAAAGAAAACCCATGAAATTTGAAGTTATTATTGAATGTTGGGATAGGTTTGCATGTAGAAACATTGTTGGGAGATTTAATTTCGGATATCTCATATCTAGGTGATGTATAAACGAATTAAAATCTGTGAATTTATGATGAGAAAAAGTTAGGGTTTATGTTCTTGAAGAAAATTGGGAATTAGTGTGGAAATTGTGATTTAATGATGTTTAGATGATATCAAACCCTTTAATGATGTTAGTATAACCCCTTAACATGTTTGAGGATGTTTAGAGAACTCAATATATTGTGGGAACGAATTTTAGAAGAGGTTTGAGGAGTAAAAATGGTGAAAAACGATTTTTGGGAAATTCTGGGCCGAAACTGGCATCTCGTTAGAAGCAGCCCCCAGGTCGTTCGAACGAGCTCGTTCGAACGAGCTTCTAACGAGTTGACCAGTCGTTATTAACGAGTAGGATTTTCGTTCGATATCTCGTTCGAACGAAATATCGTTAGAAGGGTCAGTTCGTTCGAACGAACTGGGATCTCGTTCGAACAGCCTCATTCGAACGAGACTTCTAACGACCTGACAGTCCAAACTCGTTCGAAGCCTCGTTCGAACGAGACTTCTAACGAGTTGACAGTTTGCCCCTTTTTGGACTGTTTTGACTTTTGGAGTTCCGGGAGATGGTTCAAGGGTAGAGTTAGCATTCCTTTGATGATATAGTGACTTATTTGGGATTTTTGGGTTGTTGAGATGAGTAAATCATATACGAGAGTTATATTCAATGTATCATTTGGGTTGAGACGTGAGTGACTACTACGATGTGAGGATGAATTATAGCGCGTATAATTATGAACCGGAATAAAATAAGTTGTGATAATTAGTTAGTACGAGAATGCGATATGTACTACGATTATAATACGGTATTACTAAGATGTGTGATTACTTAGTATTAGTATATGGATTATGTGTATGACATACCTACCATACTTGCTATCACGGGAGGTTTCGTTCGCTTAGGACCCTCTATTCCTTGTGTGCCTACGGGGGGGATATAGACTGGTACCTTGATGAACATAGGTCATAGAAAGACTTATTGTGATATTAATAAGTCCGCTGACCATGGGAGCGTAGGTATGTGCGTGACCCATGTGATGGTGACTATGTTCGCCTCCACTATTTGTGATTTGTGTTATCTGAACTATTCCTGAGAGATTCGGAATATGTGATCCTTATGTACGTGATGTACCGGGATGGATAGCAGAGTATGTGTGCACTACAGCTTAGATTGCGGGGTGCTTGTATCGTATATTTATGATGTGAATAATATACATTAAATTAATGGAAATCCTCATGTTAATGTTGTAAAAATATTACGGTATTGTTTCGAGTTATATAATGAGTTAACTGATAGTTATATCATTGGCATATTTAGTAACTGTGTTCACAGTAAACCTCTACTTGATTACGAGAGTTGTTATGTTATATGGAACCGATTACATGGGTAGAACCCGTGGTAGTCTAGCTAGTTATGTTGTCAGTTAGCTAGTAGTATGGGTAGTTATAGATGGGTACTTGCGTTAGGAGTGCACAGTTAGACGAGAGGTGAGAATATAATGTGAGTGCACGTCCTAACATGTACTTTGCATTTAATGTTTTAAATGTTTTTAAATCACTTGCAGGTTTTTAAAATGATTTCCACTTTCGGGCTCTGACCCATTTGCTTTCAAATATATTTTCTTGTAAAACCATTTTTAGGTGCCCAGCCACAAGGACACCAAGCATAGGTACTCATTCAGGTGACGTGCTGTAGCTGGTTGTGGAAGCTACAGGGATTTGCTCATAGACGCTTCTATCTTTTGGATTCCAGAGTCACTATCTATCAGTTGTAGGGCATGTTGCCCATTCCTATTTAGAGCATTTTTACATTTCAGTTTTCAGACTCTAGCATGTATTGCTCAGTATTCAGTTTTAGTTATTTATTTCAGTTTACATATCAGTCGTGGGATTTGTATTGAGGAGTTTTTCCTCCAGGTTTTATTTACATATTGTGATGGTTATTCTTGTTACTTCAGTATGGTGAATGGTGTTATTTAGTTATTCATTTCTCTTGTTGCATGTTAATCAGATTTAATAAAATTTGGCACTTACTTTTTAAATACTAGGTGGTTAGTAATAATAAAACGTTTTCGACAGTGATGCTATTAACTGAGCCAACTTGGCATTTTGAATTAATTTTATAAAGGAGTAGCTACCCGGTGTTTAATTAGTCGGGGTGTCACAGGTGGTATCAGAGCATCAGGTTCTAGTGTCCTTTAGGATCTGTATGGCTATTATGTTTCCGCTACGTTTCTTTGATATAGAGCCCTATATTTTAGGACTGTTGTATTCTTTTGTGTATGCTTCGTTCTTCAGCTATATTAAGTTTATAAACCGTGAACTTATAAACTTTGTTCTTATTTCAGATGCCTCCACGACGTGCACGACGAGTTCCCAGGAATGCTACGCCCGAACCACAGCCCGCTCCAGTTCAGGGCATGTTGAACGCCGCTGAGGTTGCTGCTATAGTAGCCCAAGCGGTAAATGCCGCGATTGCCGTGATTCAGCAGGCACCACCTCAGGCGCCGGTTGCCGCGCCAGTACAGGTTAATGCATTCCCGTCTGCTTGGGAGCGTGTACGTGACGCTTTTCAGAAAGCGCATCCACCAGAGTTTGCTGGAAGCTCAGATGTGGTTATCTCGAGCCAATGGAGGAAGGACATGCAGAGGCATTTGAGGATGCATGAGTGCACTGATGTTCAGAAATAGGTGCTAGCTACTTTCAAGATAGTTGGATCTGCGCTACAGTGGTGGGAGTCTATTACCACCGCGGAGGAGAGGGATACCCTCACGATTCAGGAGTTCTGGGTGCGGTTCGACCGCAAGTACTTTCCGTCCGCAGTTCATACAGAGATGAGGAGGAAGCTGATGAGTTTGAAGCAGGAGGGCAAGACAGTGGCCGAGTATGAGGCCGAATTCACTAACTTGTTGAATATCGTTCCAGACGAGATTCCAACAGAGAAGAAGAAGATAGAGAAGTTCACCGGCGGGTTGAATTGGAGAATCCGGCAGCATCTGCTTGGGAACCTATCGTTGGCCACGTATTCTGATGTGGTTAACGCTGCATTACTACACTGCCAGGACCACCGTTTTCATATGGCCGAGGGCAAGCGGTCAGGGGAGTCTAGCCATCAGGGCAGGACTGGAGGATATGGTGCCAGCGGGGCACAAACCGGTCAGGGGCAGAGACAGACTGAGCAGGGTACCCAGCAGGGGGACAATAAGAGGTTCCGATCAGGGAACTACAGGCAGGGACAGGGAGGTTTCCGCCAGGGCCATCAGGGTCCAAACGGCCAGCAGGGCCAGCAGGGGCAGAATGGGCAGCAGTCCCATCAGGGCCAGCAGGGCCAAGGGAGGAATGGTAACGGCCACCAGGGCCGGGGACAGCAGGGGCAGAGGGGAGGAAACTTCCCAGGGAAGTGCTTTACTTGTGGCAAGACTGGCCATAAGAAGCAGGATTGTCCTGATAGGGGCAGGGCCCCACAGCAGCAGCAGCAGGGTGCTCGCCAGGAGCCACAGAGACCTATGTTTCCCGCCGCTCTTCCCGCACCGCCACAGATGGCAGCATTGCCACCCATTCCAGCAGTCCCAGCTCAACAGGGGCAACTACAGTATGGACGTGTCTACAACGTTCACCAGGCTGCAGTTCCACAGGCACCGCCCGCAATCGAGGGTACGTTTCCTATCCATGGCACTATGGGTCGGGTGTTATTTGATACGGGTGCTACACATTGTTTTATAGCTACACACTTCGCGAAAGCTTTAAGATTGTTAGCTACGGCAGAGAGCACAGTGACGTGTGTCGACTCACCATTAGGGAGTGGGTCACTTATTTTCTTTATATGCCGGGGAGTCGGGGTAGAGGTTGGTGGTTTGGTATTGCCTGCGGACATGTTAGTGTTAGACATGCATGTTCACGATGTGATCATCGGGATGGATTGGCTCGTAGCATATAGGGCCATGATTGATTGCTTCAGCGGGAGCATTGTTTTTGCCATTCCGGGGCAGGAGATGTTTATAGTGGCGATGCCTCGCCCAGAGGGAGGATCGACCGCTCATCTGTATTACATAGAGGAGGATACCTCTAAGGAGGTTGTGATTCCTTTAGATTCGATCCCGGTTGTCAGGGAGTATTCGGATGTATTTTAGGAGATACCAGGCTTACCACCCAGTCGAGAAATAGACTTCGTTATTGATCTGCTACCGGGTACGAGACCTATAGCACGTGCACCGTACCGTATGGCTCCAGCTGAGATGCGAGAGTTACGGGATCAGATAGAGCAGCTGTTAGGGCAGGGCTTTATTCGCAGGAGTACCTCACCTTGGGGCGCTCCAGTTTTGTTTGTGAAGAAGAGGGATGGTTCACTGAGATTGTGCGTGGACTACCGAGAGTTGAATAAGGTCACGATACGAAATAAGTATCCATTGCCTCGAATCGATGACTTATTCGACCAGTTGAGAGGAGCTTCTTTCTTCTCGAAGATTGACTTGAGGTCGGGATACCATCAGTTGCGTATCAGGGAGGAGGATGTCTCGAAGACTGCGTTCTTGTCGAGATATGGTTCTTATGAGTTTCGGGTTATGCCTTTCGGCTTGACCAACGCTCCAGCAGTGTTTATGGACTTGATGAATAGGGTGTTCAGAGATTTCCTAGATCAATTTGTCATTGTCTTCATTGATGACATTCTGGTTTACTCTCAGACAGAGGAGGAGCACGCTGAGCATTTGAGGATGGTTTTGCAGACACTTCGTCAGAACGAGCTGTATGCAAAATATGAGAAGTGCGGGTTTTGGCTGAAGGAAGTCCAGTTCTTGGGTCACATTATTTCCGACCAGGGAATATCTGTCGATCCGGGGAAGGTATCAGCGGTGAGGGAGTGGGGACAGCCCACGACACCAACGGAGATTCGTAGTTTCTTGGGTTTAGCAGGATACTACAGGAGGTTTATTCGGGGTTTCTCAGAGATAGCAGGTCCTTTGACACATCTTACTCGTAAGGGTGTGCCATATATCTGGAGTGATGCCTGTCAGTTGGCATTCGATGAGTTGAAGGACAAATTGACCTCAGCACCTGTGTTAGCATTGTCGAGACCGGGAGTTGAGTATTTGGTTTACACCGATGCGTCTTTGCAAGGGCTTGGAGGTGTTTTGCAGCAGGAGAGACAGGCCATAGCTTATGCTTCCCGTAAGCTTAAGCCTCATGAGAAGAATTACCCCACGCATGATTTGGAATTGGCAGCAGTAGTATTTGCCTTACGGATTTGGAGGCACTATCTTTTGGGGGAGAAGTTTCAGCTGTTCACGGACCACAAGTCACTACAGTATCTGTTCACGCAGAAGGAATTAAATATGCGGCAGCGTAGGTGGCTTGAATTTGTGAAAGACTACCAGTTCGACATTCAGTACCACCCGGGTAAGGCTAACGTGGTAGCAGACGCGTTGAGCCGCAGGCCAGCAGATGAGGTGGCAGAGGTGTGGAAAGCGAAGTGGAAGGAATTGGGACACCAGGATGCAGTGGCCCGATCTTTCATGGCTGTGATGACCGTTACACCGCAGATTGTCACGAAGGTTGTACGGGCACAGGCAAATGATTCGTTCTGTCAGGAGCAGATAGTTCGATTACTCGCTGAGGGAGCTGAATCCTATACCGTTAGCTCAGACGGGGGATTACGGTTCAATGGGAGATTGGTAGTTCCGGAAGGAGAGGAACTGCGACACGATGTGATGGCAGAGTCGCACGGCTCACGGTTCGCGGTACATCCCGGAGGGGACAAAATGTACCAAGATATGAGACGGCAGTATTGGTGGAGCGGTATGAAGAGAGATATTGCCGAGTTTGTTTCTAAATGCGCCACTTGTCAGCTTGTAAAAGTGGATCATCAGAGACCAACAGGATTGCTACAGCCATTGGAGGTTCCGGTGTGGATGTGGGAGAGCATATCCATGGACTTTATCACGGGGTTGCCTACGTCGCAGAGGGGTCACGACTCCGTTTGGGTAATTGTGGACAGATTGTCCAAGGTCGCTCACTTTTTACCCGTTAGGACTGATTACACTGCGGGTCAGTATGCCCAACTCTTCATTTCAGAGATTGTGAGACTTCACGGTGTGCCCCTAAATATCGTGTCTGACAGAGACAAGATATTTGTTTCGAGGTTTTGGGAGAGTTTCCAGGAGGCCATGGGCACGGAATTGCGGTTGAGTACGGCTTATCATCCGCAGACTGATGGGCAGACCGAGCGCACCAATCAGATGTTGGAAGACATGCTACGCATGTGTATTATTGACTTCGGGGGTGGATGGGAGCAGTACCTTCCACTGGTGGAGTTTGCTTACAACAACTCCTATCAGTTCACGATTGGCATGGCTCCGTTTGAGGCATTGTACGGTAGGCCTTGTCGTTCCCCAGCATGTTGGTTGGAAGTGGGGGACAACAAACTACTTGGGCCGGAAGTAATTTAGGATACTTCGGCAAGGATTGAGTTGATTCGGAGTCGCATTCGGGTAGCTCAAGACAGGCAGAAGAGTTATGCTGATGCGAAGAGATTTTTCAGGGAGTTCCAAGTGGGGGACCAGGTTTTGCTCAGGGTTTCTCCGATGAAGGGGATTATGCGATTCGGGAAGAAGGGAAATTTGGCACCGAGGTATGTGGGGCCGTTTCCTATTATTGAGCGGATCGGACCGGTTGCGTATAGACTCGGGTTACCGGAGCATTTACATCGGATTCACGACGTGTTCCATATTTCCTCGCTGAGGAAATACCTTAGGGATGATTTGGCTCATTCTCACATTGCTGTGGAGGACATCGATCTCCAGCCGGATAACTCTTATGAGGAAGGGCCGATTGCTATTCTGGACCGAAGCGAGAGGAAACTACGGTCAAAGATAGTCCCGTTAGTACGTGTTCAGTGGCGACATCACAATGTCGAGGAGTCCACATGGGAGCGCGAGGATGAGATGCGCGAACGTTATCCAGAGCTGTTTTTAGCAGGTACTTTCTAGTTTCGAATTTCGGGACGAAATTCAGTTATTAGGGGGGGAGTATGTAATACCCCGTACTTTTGGCTATATTTATTTTTGGGATTAATTAATTAAATGCGTATTAATTGGAAATTAATCCGGGTTATAAATACTAATGAGATGCGTATTGGTATTTGATTATGTGCATATATGATTATATATGAACTTGGTATTATAAAATTTGTCGTGAGATTTATATACGGCAATTTGGAAATTTTGTTGAGACGCGTGGGACCGCCGCGTCACGGTATAATATTTTATTAATAAAAAGTGAATTTAAAATCGATAATCCGTATGGTCGTTTTGAGCGCGCCAACGCGTCCGGAAGGGTCGAGATAGTCAGAAAACACTAGCCGGGGGTATAGTTTGGATCCCGGGGTAATTTTAGACCGTACCGGTAACTTAAAGGGTATTTTAGTAATTTGGTATTTTTGGGTAATTAAAAGTGACGAAAATTGAGAGTTGTAATCTGATAAGGATTGACCCCAACCAACCCTTATTAACCCAACAAGCTACGGAGGTTTATTGAAATTAGGTTTCATAAGTTTCCCCAAAGCAAAACCCTAGCCACCATAGCCTTTTGGAGAAGAAAGCTTGGAGAAGGAGAGAGAGAGAGAGATTCTGCAGAAATTCTACACCGAATCCACACCAAATTCAGAAATCAAACCAAGGCAAGTGACTTTATTTCCATTTAATTACTGAGAATGTCTTTTCCATGTTAGAAATTGAAGAATCTTAATTGTTCTTGAAAGATTAAAAGAAAACCCATGAAATTTGAAGTTATTATTGAATGTTGGGATAGGTTTGCATGTAGAAACATTGTTGGGAGATTTAATTTCGGATATCTCATATCTAGGTGATGTATAAACGAATTAAAATCTGTGAATTTATGATGAGAAAAAGTTAGGGTTTATGTTCTTGAAGAAAATTGGGAATTAGTGTGGAAATTGTGATTTAATGATGTTTAGATGATATCAAACCCTTTAATGATGTTAGTATAACCCCTTAACATGTTTGAGGATGTTTAGAGAACTCAATATATTGTGGGAACGAATTTTAGAAGAGGTTTGAGGAGTAAAAATGGTGAAAAACGATTTTTGGGAAATTCTGGGCCGAAACTGGCATCTCGTTAGAAGCAGCCCCCAGGTCGTTCGAACGAGCTCGTTCGAACGAGCTTCTAACGAGTTGACCAGTCGTTATTAACGAGTAGGATTTTCGTTCGATATCTCGTTCGAACGAAATATCGTTAGAAGGGTCAGTTCGTTCGAACGAACTGGGATCTCGTTCGAACAGCCTCATTCGAACGAGACTTCTAACGACCTGACAGTCCAAACTCGTTCGAAGCCTCGTTCGAACGAGACTTCTAACGAGTTGACAGTTTGCCCCTTTTTGGACTGTTTTGACTTTTGGAGTTCCGGGAGATGGTTCAAGGGTAGAGTTAGCATTCCTTTGATGATATAGTGACTTATTTGGGATTTTTGGGTTGTTGAGATGAGTAAATCATATACGAGAGTTATATTCAATGTATCATTTGGGTTGAGACGTGAGTGACTACTACGATGTGAGGATGAATTATAGCGCGTATAATTATGAACCGGAATAAAATAAGTTGTGATAATTAGTTAGTACGAGAATGCGATATGTACTACGATTATAATACGGTATTACTAAGATGTGTGATTACTTAGTATTAGTATATGGATTATGTGTATGACATACCTACCATACTTGCTATCACGGGAGGTTTCGTTCGCTTAGGACCCTCTATTCCTTGTGTGCCTACGGGGGGGATATAGACTGGTACCTTGATGAACATAGGTCATAGAAAGACTTATTGTGATATTAATAAGTCCGCTGACCATGGGAGCGTAGGTATGTGCGTGACCCATGTGATGGTGACTATGTTCGCCTCCACTATTTGTGATTTGTGTTATCTGAACTATTCCTGAGAGATTCGGAATATGTGATCCTTATGTACGTGATGTACCGGGATGGATAGCAGAGTATGTGTGCACTACAGCTTAGATTGCGGGGTGCTTGTATCGTATATTTATGATGTGAATAATATACATTAAATTAATGGAAATCCTCATGTTAATGTTGTAAAAATATTACGGTATTGTTTCGAGTTATATAATGAGTTAACTGATAGTTATATCATTGGCATATTTAGTAACTGTGTTCACAGTAAACCTCTACTTGATTACGAGAGTTGTTATGTTATATGGAACCGATTACATGGGTAGAACCCGTGGTAGTCTAGCTAGTTATGTTGTCAGTTAGCTAGTAGTATGGGTAGTTATAGATGGGTACTTGCGTTAGGAGTGCACAGTTAGACGAGAGGTGAGAATATAATGTGAGTGCACGTCCTAACATGTACTTTGCATTTAATGTTTTAAATGTTTTTAAAGCACTTGCAGGTTTTTAAAATGATTTCCACTTTCGGGCTCTGACCCATTTGCTTTCAAATATATTTTCTTGTAAAACCATTTTTAGGTGCCCAGCCACAAGGACACCAAGCATAGGTACTCATTCAGGTGACGTGCTGTAGCTGGTTGTGGAAGCTACAGGGATTTGCTCATAGACGCTTCTATCTTTTGGATTCCAGAGTCACTATCTATCAGTTGTAGGGCATGTTGCCCATTCCTATTTAGAGCATTTTTACATTTCAGTTTTCAGACTCTAGCATGTATTGCTCAGTATTCAGTTTTAGTTATTTATTTCAGTTTACATATCAGTCGTGGGATTTGTATTGAGGAGTTTTTCCTCCAGGTTTTATTTACATATTGTGATGGTTATTCTTGTTACTTCAGTATGGTGAATGGTGTTATTTAGTTATTCATTTCTCTTGTTGCATGTTAATCAGATTTAATAAAATTTGGCACTTACTTTTTAAATACTAGGTGGTTAGTAATAATAAAACGTTTTCGACAGTGATGCTATTAACTGAGCCAACTTGGCATTTTGAATTAATTTTATAAAGGAGTAGCTACCCGGTGTTTAATTAGTCGGGGTGTCACATTTTGGCACATTTTTCAAAGCAATATCACACACGTCTTTCATAACCAATCAAAATGAAAGGATATAGATCCTCGACGACATTTTAGGCGCTGAAAAGAACTTTGAGTTAACAATTCGGATTGATTTAAAAACTCGCAAAAAATGATAGGCTCAAATCTCCCCGGGTTTGTTAATCTCCACACTTATTCGTTAAGTCGTCAATTTTCACTCAATTTCCATCTTTGGTCAATTTCGGCTTTGAGTATGTTGAATTTTACAACTTGAGACTTCAATTCGACTTTTAATGATATTTCTGAAAATTTTGAATTCCAATTTTTATTTATTTTGAACAAAAATATTTTGGGATTTTTCAGAATTTTCTTATTTTTTTTGGAAATTTCTGGCCTTTTTTGAAAATTTGTGAAGTTTTAGAAATACGCACTTATGACCCCCCCTATTTTTTCAGAGTTTTGCATTGCCCTCAAGCAAAAAGGACTAAAATCTAAATAAGGCAAAATAATGAGTGCGATAAATAAAACAAACAAATGGAGAAAAATGCATATTTTATTACAAACAAGACTGTGGTACAATTACAAGGAAAAGCATACAAAATGTGAACAGGAAAAAACAACAACTGTGCAAAAAAAAACTGCAGAACCACATCAAGCTTCACTGGGACGGAGGATGGGAAGAACCGGGCGTGTCGGGGCCATAGGGGTCATGGTAAAAGGATGGCAGTGGCTCATTGGGCTCCCATTGGTGTCGATAGATGTCTGCTTGGAAGAGGAGTATTAAGCTCGTATCGCGGCGGTAATCGGTCAAAAATTTGCCGAAGTTCGTTTCAAGTGCCGCCATTCGGTTTGAGAGGTCTCTTCCTGCCCACTCAAAGTTCGGATCTTCCTCCTCATCCACCGACTCTTCGTTCGGACCAACATCCCCCATTTCGACATCCGCACCGGCTGCCTCTTCTTCCTCGTTGCTTTCGCTCAAGGCAGCCTCTTCTTCACTATCACCTCCCCTCCGAGCTCGTAGGACAGCTAGTTGTTTGGCGCTCTTTGTGCGGGTCCCTTGTCCAAAAGGACCGGGAATGCGAGTATGGTCGAGCGGCGCCTCTATGCCAGCATCCTTGAGGATAGAAGTGATCAAACGGGCATAGGGAAGTGGGGTAGTACCCTTCTCATCCAAAGACGCGTTGATGATATCGGCGTATAAAGTGCGGGCCAAATGGATGGAAGTGTGGGCGTCAAAGAGGTGATAGGTTAAAGTGGCTTGCCGGGGCCGCATGGCGGAGTCGTTGGACGTTTACAATATGTTGGCGCACACAATCTGAAAAGTGAGGCGCGCCTTCTCGTTAAGGCGTCCAACGGCGATGGGTTGCCCCGTCCAAGCCACATCCGGTGCAATGCGGGCTATGATAACATCCTTGTCGACCGGGGGGACGTTTCGTGGATAGGTGAATTGTTGAACGACCGGAACATCGAATTCGACCAACTTAGCCGTGAGAAGAGCCAAAGAAAATGGGATGCCATTCCCATCCACGTAAGCTTGGGCCTCGAATTGGCCCGGCCAAACTAGGGTGCCATAAAAGGATCGGACTTCTATTTTCCAAACCTCTTTATAGGGTTTTTTGAGGAATCGACACCATCCCCGAGCCATGAATAGGGCGGTGACGGAGTTGGGCAGCCCGGTCTATTGGACTGCGTGCTCAATATGGAGTTTGCGATCCAAACCAGAGAACTGATGGCACCATCGCTCCTCTTGGCAGGAGCGGAACTCGCCATGACCGGAGGGATGGATGTCGATAGAGTTATACTTGGTGGGGGCAAAGCGTGGAGCCATGGAAAAAAGAGGGATTTTTGCTTGGAAAACTAGAGAGGGAGAAGAGAGAATTTGGGTTGAAGGTGTGAAGATAAAGGTAGGGTATTGGGGTGTATTTATAGGTGAAGGGGGAGTGTAGGGGTTGGAAGTGGAGGGAAAGGGTTTGGAGGGAAAAAAGGGTGAATTTGGGAGGGAAAGGTTGGGGTTGGGAGGAGGGAAAATGGATTGGAGGGAATGAATGGGATTGGGGAGAAGGGGGGAGAATCTTGGGAAGGGGATAAATCAGATCTGCAGAAGGCGAACCGGTCCGAGGTAGGGCGGACTGGTCCGAGTACTTTAATATTCAGAAAATTTGACTAGAGGACCGGTCTGCCTTAAAATTAAAGGAACCGATCCGGGGGCGGACCGGCCCGGCCTTAAATTAAAGGAACCAGTCCGGCTTAATGTTTTTGGGTTAGATTTTAGCCCGAACTTAATTCCGATCTCTCTTCTCTGAAAATTTTCACTTTCACAACATACTCCCTATCAATCTGGACTAAAACCCTCTCGATTTCGCTGGTTAACGCCCTTTGACTCAAAATTCCTGAAACACGCGAATGCTTTTCCCGAATGAAACCTATTCCTATCAATGCTCATTACACACACAACTCTCACCCCATACGCATTGGGGGTGCGACGACCTTGCTGTAACAACTCACTTTACCCCGTAAATGGCGTTCGACAACCAGACAATGTCGACTTCTTCCGCACATGCCTCTAGATATGGCTATAGGCGTTGTCCATTCACTTTGAATGTATTTCCACCTTTTAAATCGTCTAATTCAACAGCTCCATGTGCGAAAACATTCTTCATGACGAACGATCCAGACTATCGTGACCGCAACTTGCTCGGAAATAGATGAAGCCGAGAGTTATAGAAAAGAACCTTTTTCTCGGGAAGAAACTCTTTTGCGTCGAATGATTTTATCATGAGCGAGCTTATCCTTTCTTTGGAAACTTTAGCATTCTCATACGCATCATTGCGTAGTTCTTCTAACTCATTTAATTGAAGCTTACGGGCTTCACCGGCCTTATACATGGCATAATTCAATTGCTTAATCGCCCAATACGCTTTGTGTTCTAGCTCTATGGGAAGATGGCAAGGTTTTCCATACACAAAGCGAAAAGGGGACATGCCGAGTTGATTCTTATATGCGGTACGATAGGCCCATAGCGAATCGTTCAATCTAAGTGACCAATCTTTTCGGGTAGGATTGACGGTCTTTTCAAGAATGTTCTTGATTTCCCGATTCGCTAGTTCGGCCTACCCATTCGTTTGCGGGTGATAAGTTGTTCCAACCTTGTGAACTACACCATACTTTCTCATGAGATTCGTAAATGGCCTATTGCAAAAGTGCATGCCATTATCGCTGATTATCGCCTTCGGAGCACCGAAGCGGGAAAGTATGTGTTCCTGTAGGAACTTTATCACCACTTTGTTGTCATTCGTCTTGGTAGCTATATCTTCCACCCATTTAGAAACGTAGTCTACCGCGACAAGGATGTATAGGAAACCAAAGGATGGGGGGAAGGGACCCATGAAGTCAATACCCCAACAGTCGAAGATCTCAATGATGAGTATTGGGGTAAGAGGCATCATGTCTCGTCGATTGATGGCTCCCATCCGTTGGCACCTATTGCAAGATTTGCAAGCATCGTTTACATCCTGAAAAATTGTGGGCCAATAAAGGCTGCATTACAGAATTTTAGCGGCCGTCTTTTTCATCGAAAGTGGCCTGCACAAGCTTCTGAATGACAAAACTGGATAACTTTCAGATTTCGTCATCCGGTACACATCGTCGGATGATTTGGTCGGTGCAATATTTGAAAAGGAAAGGATCGTCATAGAATAACATGCGCGACCAAATAATAAACCTCTTCTTATCATACGGTGTCCAGTCGGGAGGGACAGCTCCCGTGACAAGTAGTTCACTATATTCGTAAACCAGGGTAAAGGAGAGGTAGCAAAAAGTTACTCATCCAGAAAGTATTCATTTATGGGTACAGGATCACTAGGTATGTCCAACGAAAGCCATGATAAGTGGTCGGCAACGACATTTTCTACTCCTTTCTTATCTTTGATGGAGAGATTGAACTCTTGTATGAGTAGGATCCACCTTATGAGTCGCGGCTTGGCATCTTTCTTTGTAAGTAGGTATTTCAATGTCGCGTGGTTGGTGAAGCAAGTAATGGTGGAACCGATAAGATATGACCAGAATTTATCGAGGGCAAAGACTACAGCTAGCAACTCCTTCTCCGTGGTAGAGTAGTTGAGTTGAGGTCCGGTAAGGGTCCGGCTAGCGTAGTAGATGACATGAGCTTGCTTATCTTTTTTTTTACCCAAAATAGCCCCGATCGCATAATTGCTAGCATCACACATAAGTTCGAACGGTAAGGACTAATACGAAACTTGCATAATGGGAGCGGACACAAGCATGGTTTTCAATTTTTCAAAAAAGTTTTGGCATGCTTCCGTCCGCTCAAATGGGGTGTCCTTTATGAGTAGGCTGCTGAAGGTTCTAGCGATGGCGCTAAAGTCCTTAATGAACCTTTGATAAAACCCCGCGTGGCCCAAGAAAGAGCGCACGTCCTTAAGATATTTTGGTGGGGGAAGGTCAGCTATGACATCTATCTTTGCCCTTGGGGGAAGGTCAGCTATGACATCTATCTTTGCCCTATCAACTTCTATCACCTTGTATGATACTATGTGGCCAAGAACTATTCCCTCGGTGACCATGAAATGGAATTTCTCCCAATTCAGCACTAAGCTCTTTTCCACACACCGGTCAAGAACTTTTTCCAATTTTTCTAGACAATGATCGAAAGAGGTGCCAAAAACGCTGAAATTGTTCATGAACACTTCGAGTCCTCTCTCGACCATGTCACTAAATAAGCTCAACATGCACCTTTGAAAGGTCGTGGGTGCATTACACAAGCCAAATGGCATATGTTTGTAGGCAAACGTACCAAAAGGGCAAGTGAAGGTCGTCTTCTACTAGTCAAGTACATCCACCTCAATTTGGTTATATCCAGAATAACCATCAAGGAAGCAATAGTAAGGGTGGCCCGCCACGCTTTCAAGCATTTTATCGATAAATGGCAAGGGGAAATGGTATTTCCTAGTTCCTGCATTGAGTATTCGGTAATCAATACAAATGCGCCACCCGGTGGTGGTACCTTAGGGAACTAGCTCTCCCTTATCATTCTCAATCATTGTCATTCCCGACTTCTTCGGGACGACTTGAATAGGGCTCACCCATTTGCTATTCGAGATTGGGTAGATAATCCCGGCATTTAATAACTTGATAATCTCGGTTCTCACAACTTCTTTCATGTTGGGATTTAGTCTTCTTTGCATTTCTTTAGAGGGCTTGACATCCTCTTGGAGATGGATCTTGTGAGTGAAAATCAAAGGACTTATCCCCTTCAAATCAACAATGCACCAACCAAAAGCACTTTGGTGCTTCCTCAGAATTTTCAATAATTTACCCTCCTGCTCTTCGTCTAGGCTAGAGGAGACAACAACAGGAAATGTATCATCCTCTCCTAGGTATGCATATTTAATATGGGAGGGGGGTTTCTTTAATTCAAGGGTTAGAAATTTGTCACTGGAGGGAACAATGCGTGAATCCCTCGGGGGTAACTCCTCGAATCTAGAAACCCAATTAACATCTCTCGCGTCCTTGTCCGATGCACTCTCATCGAGTAACTCTCTCAACTCGCTAACCTCCCTCTCGAAGTCAGTGTACGTCCCCTCACTCTCATGTAACGCCACTAGACAGGAGGCGTCACCGTAATAATTCCCCTCAAAGTACTCCTCTACTACCTCATCTATGAGGCTCATCGCGTAGAGATCATCTTCCTCCCCCATATGTTGGGCTATGTGGAAAATGTTGGTTTCTAATGTCATGTTCCCAAAGGTGAGTTGCATTCGTCCATTCCGAGTATTGATGATTGCGTTAGTCGTAGCTAAGAATGGACGCCCAAGAATGATGGGAACATGGTTGCTCAAGTTGAAGGAGGGCTCCGTGTCCCAGATGACAAATCTACTGGGAAGTAGAAAGTTCCAACTTGGACGATCACGTCCTCGAGTATACGTCTTGGGTTCTTCACGGTTCAATCCGCTAATTAGAGAGTGACCTTTGTGGGCTTGAGGTTTCCCAAGTCAAGTTGCCTATAGATGGAGTAAGGGAGGATTTTTATGCTTGTTCCTAAGTCAGGTAAGCCTTTTTCGATTTTATTCTATCCAATGATACAGGAAATGGTGGGTGCACCGAGATCTTTGAATTTAGGCAGGAGATCATTTAGTAGAATGGATCTCACATTCTGGGCTAGAAAAACATTCTTCTTTACCCTCATTTTTCTATTTACCGTCAACAAGTCTTTGATGACTTTAGCATAAGCTGGAATTTGCTTAATGGCATCGAGGAAAGGTAAATTCAGCTTTACTAGTTTTAGTACTTCTAGCACGTCCTCACGTGGGTTTCCTTTATGGGAGGGAATCAACCTTTGAGGAGATGGTGCCGCAGAGGGTGGTTTCACTACTACCTCTGGATCACTAGCGTCGTCTTTGTCACTATCATTCAGGGGGACATCTTTGGCCTCTTTCGTGCCGGGCAAAATCTCCTTGTCTTTTATTGTGTCGTGTGGGGGAGGTGATAAATCAACAACTCTCCCACTACGAAGAGTGGTCACAGCTGGACATTGCTCCTGATGTTCAGTAGAGGTGGAGCTAACACTAGTTTGACCTTGAGGAGGTCTTTGGCCTTTGGCATGAAACTTTCCCTTATCTTGAATACTCAATGAGGATTGTATCTTTGATATATTCGCATTTATGTCGCCAATCAGACGATCGTGTTTGGCATTGGTTGCGGTCTGGCTTGCGATGAATTGATTCATGGTATTCTCGAGAGTTCTCCACGGTGGCGGGATATAAGATCCTTGAGGTGGTGGTTCTTACACATGTCCTTGCATGTATGGAGCTTGTTGCAAGTGTTGTGGTAGAGGAGGGGAAACATGTTAAGGAGGGTTCATTACGGCATGTTGTTTCCCATAGCTAAAATCTAGATGGTTTTTCAATGAAGGGTTGTATGAATTCCCGTGCGGTGCACCGAAATTACTCTTAAATCCTCCTATACCACTAACTTTCTCCTGAAGCATTACTTTGTAGGCGGGTATGGTCGGGCATTATTCAGTTGAATGACCCGCCTCACAAATCGCACACACCTTCTCGATGGGGTTTGGTATGGATCCAGTCTCTCTTTTTCCATATATCTCGCATAGGTCTCGAAATCCTTTCTCAAGGGTATCCAATCGACTATCAGTCATAGAATTCTTATCTACGTGAAATAGGCCGGACGCCGAAGGAGTGGTTGTCACTTGACGATTTTGATTTTGAGTATTAGGATCAGATGTATCCCAGGATTGGGTAGTCTCAACGACATACCTCAGGTGAAGCTCAGCATCGTGGGCATCTAAGTCGACAAAAGGACCACTTCCCATAGTTTCAACAAGTTGCTTGGAGTTAAGATTCAACCCATTATAGATAAAAGAGATGATTTGCGCTGAATCAAATCCATGATGGGGGAATGAAGTAACTAACTCACTGAAATGCTCATAACATCGATGAAATGACTCATTTTTCAGATTGTCTGAATGCTTGAATTTGAGCCTTTATGGAGATTGTTTGATGTGTTGCGAAGAATTTCTTGAGAAATCTCGATTGCAACTCGTTCCATGATGGAATCGAGCTTGGCGGTAAAGACCATAGCCAGGTCTTTAGCCTTATCTTTGAGCGAGAAAGGGAAGAGTTTGAGGCGGATCACCTCTTGGGTGCAAGTTTGATCATTGAGAGTATCGAACACATCCTCAAATCCCCTAATGTGAAGGTGTGGCTTTTCAGAATCCATACCATGGTAATGTGTAAACATCTGGATCATCCCATTTTTGAAAAGGAATTGCCCGGCATTATACGGGAGTATAATGCATCCCGGAGTGACAGTGCGCTTGGGATATAAGAATTCTCTCAGCGGGCGGTATGGGGGCTCTTCCTCGCCGGCGGTTGCACTATCGTGCTGCGACATCTCTCTCTCACTTAATGACTCAGTGCTTTCACTTGGTGCGCTCGAAGAGTGCTCGTAGGTGTGTCCTAAAAAGGAAAATGGAGTGTTATTGGAGATTGAGTGTGACGTTGTGGGAGGCGGAATCCAGAACTGTGGGGCATTAGGATTGTGGGGGATATCGGGATTATACTCAACGATTGGATTTTTGTGAATGCTGGTTGGAGTATTATTGGGTGTGGGAGTGAGTTCAGGATTTTGCATTAAAAGCTTATGAGAGATGGTGGTGAATCTTTTTGTGCTTTTTGAATTTTTTATGTTTTTGGATTTTTGAAATTTTTTGGTTAAAGCTTTAGATTGAATCGATCTAATCCTAATTCCCGAGCAATGGCGCCAAAAACTTGATGCGACTGAAATGTGTCTAAGAAATGCGTACTCTCTAGGCTCAAGTGCAAGGCTGTCGATCAAGTAATAATCCGATAAGTCAGGTATCAATCCTCAGGGAAATTGGACAACAAGGTTGTGACAATGGGAAAAGACAAAGGAATCCTAACTTTGACTCTAAATAAAAAGAGAAAATGATTTGGTTTTGGGAATGATTAACTAAGTGAAATTATGAAATTATGAAAAGGTGCAATTATATTAAATTACCTAGAATGCTAATGAAAACTGGTTTAAAACTTTAAACTATGTATGCGAAAAATAGGACGGGAATACAATCCCCCAACCCTAGCGTATTGCAGTTACAATACTAATCATAAATTTAACTGATTAATTTGACCCAGAATTTAGTACTCCCAAGCATTACGTATACGAGGTTCAAGCCCATGTCATACTTAATCTGAGGACGAGTAAATCGGTATCGCGTTAGTGACACTCGAATTGCATTTTAAATCATCACAATTACCCGAGGGCAAATGAGATATAAAGATCTACAATTGTTGTGTTCCTATGCAATATGGTCGTAATAAATCACTAAATTCAGAGGACTAATTTTATACACACGCAACTAACACATCAGGTTGGGTTCATGTATCCCGGGCTTAGAAAATCTAGCCTATCATGCTGAAAGTAATGAAAATAGTGTTTGATTTTCAGAAAAACATGATTAAACTATGGAAAATTGGTAGAATGATGTAAAACAGAATTAAACAGACGAAATTACTTACTAATCTTACCAAATCACTCAAAGTGTTAACTGGAATTACTTGTAATTACTGAAATCTGATCAAAGCTTCAATCTTGGGATTAAAAGAACAAACGGTATCTAAACTAGGGTTTCTGGAAAAGTAAGTGAAATTACACTAATTCTCCATTCAAATAATAATAATAAAAATGGGTTTTTATACCCTACAATAATTCAAGAGTTTCAGCTGCACAAGGATTCTTTTTCGGAGAAGATAAGATTTAAAAATCTCGATAGCCGGACCGATCCGGGCCTTAGGCGGATCGGTCTGTCTCCAGGGTGGATTGGTTCTTTTTATTTCCAGGCGGACTGGTCCGGGGGAGGATCGGTTCTTTTATTTTTCACCTTGTTCGATTTTCTCTCGACCCAAGGTCTACTACAGTTTTGCAACGCAGACCGGTCTGCCTGTTTGACTTTTTGCTTAACTTTAACTGCTCATATCTTTTTTTCTGGGATTCCGATTGAGGTGTCGTTTCATCTTATCTGCTCATGAATGTGATATATTCAACTTCTCTTAAGGTACCTCCTCCGAATTCTGGGTGTAAATTACACTTTTGCCCTTTTGACTTTCCTTCTTGTCTTTTTTGATTCTTCCGGTTTCCTTCTTTCGTTTCTTGGCATCAAATACCTGTAAAATCAATACGAAGTACCAGAAACTCAGTGTACTCGTTAGGATTAGTCAGTATCAAGATTATGAGATAAAGTCAAATCGATTACTTTGTTCGAGGTGCTAAAAGTACCTAAATTAAGGGATAAATTAGGAAGAATTTATGCCTAATCAACTATCAAAACAATCGAGTGCAAGAATAATCCATCAAAAAGTACTCACACTTAAAAATGAAAATATTATTTTTCTTGAACAAATTCAAAGGTTTAAAACACACTCTCGTGTTGTTTTAAAAGATTATCGAATTTTTAATACCTTTAGAACATATCGTGAACAAAGAAGAATTTAAATCACGAACAATATTAACTAGACATGATAAATTTCACCTAGTCCCAGTAAAGAAATTACTCTAGCATAATGAAAGACATCGTAAAATTGCAAGAATGAATATGAATTTTCAATAATAAAACAACTTACAAATGATGTGTCTTACAATTGATGTTGACATAATTCCTTCCACAAAGATACAATTCTTGGCCCTAAAATATAAATAAAACTCTCAAGATAAGAGAACCAACAAATATTTCCCAATTCTCTCTACAATTCTCTCCTTATTCTACACACGAAATAATGATCCAAAGGGTCCTATTTATAGGCTTAGGGTGAGGCTTTAGAGTTTTGGTGGAACTCTTCAATTTCCACCTCTTCAATTTGCCCCCACTCGAAAAGTCTTCTTTTTTCTTGCAAAACACGCATGTCAAATTTCGTCCAATTTGGAGAGTAAAAATTCCCGAGTTTTTTTACGATTTCACAACACTTTTTCGAACGACCATAAAATTCAGCTTTTTCGCGCCTTTTTTGAATTGATCATCAATTTGCACCAAATTTTATCATTACCTGCAAAAATTTCACGAGGCAACCTTTTTCTCAAATTAGCATATGAATATTATAAAATTATTGAATCACCCATTTTGACTTAAAATTGCCATTTTAACTGTGAATTCAATCATTCTTGCATTTTTTTCCCTTTTTAGTAAAATGATCATAAGAACTTATTAAATAAAACAAAATGGGACTAACAAGATATAAATTTGGGTATAAAATATAAAAAAGAATGCACTCATAAAATCTACCCAAACCAAAACTTTGCTAGTCCTCGAGAAAAACTAAAATATTAAAATCTATTTCACTTTCGTAGGAATCACGATTGCACTTAGCATATGCAACAAGTCGTTAAACCCCTAGGTTGCCCTAATGTACGAGTTTTGTCTCGTGAGGGTTTGTTGTGAATATACCCACAAAATTCAAAAACCTTGACTCACAACAAAAGACACAAAAGTAATATAACCAAGTTTGAATGAAAACTTCATAAATATAGTAGAACTTCACTTCTCAATCCCAACTTATCGTGAGTGTGTTCATAGACAATATAATCGTCCATTTCAAAAGATTTTATCGTTACATTTCGTATCCGAAAGTTCATTTTGATTTTAAAATCTCATGGGATGCACTCACAATCGAACACTCGGAAATGGGTCATTTTCTCTTGGTATATATGAATAAAGGAGTAAATTTAGATGAATAGTTTTCACATATACATGATCAAAAATTTATTTTTATAATGGATGAATATGATCTCATGAATGGAAAATCGATTACTTATTGAAAATGTTGAATCACACCATAGATCCTATTCATCTTCTCTCCGCATTATAACAAATATCACTTGAGACCGATTAGGACTTTCTTTAGTTGTATTATAGGCTCAAATTTTGGCTAGAAAGAAAGGTTTTGGAGTTCAATTTTTTTTGGGAATATAGAGGTTTTTTTTGGTAATTTGACATTTTGGCATTTTTTTCACCTCCATTTTTCTTTTCTTCTTTTTTCCAACTCACATTTATTTTTCTTCATCTATTTTTTTAACACATTATTTTTGCAACCTCCTTTTATTTTTTTTCCCTTTTTTCTACCGTAATTTTACCCTAACATTCTCAGAAAATTGGTATGGCTTCATTTTATGGGTTATAAACTCCCAGTTGCAGTTTGGTAGGATAATGGATCTTCAACAAAAGGCTTATCTTCTTTTTGGCTCAAATGGGCTTGCAATGTAATAATGTAAAAAGGTTGGAGTTTGGGCCTAATTTTTGGTCTTTCAAATGATGGCCTAATCTCATTTCTCAAGTTTCATTATGTTGATTTGTGTCTCAAGACGACTTACTAAGACTTTTAGTGCTTAAGATTCACATTTTGACTTTTTATTTTCAGTAATCGAACAAAAAATGGATTTGAGATCATCAACGAATTTATCAATGAAGGAAAGTTTGAGTTATTTTAACTCGGATTGATTTAAATCTCTCGAAAATGATGAATGGCACAATATCTCACCCGGTTAAAAATCTCCACATTTATTCGTTAAGCATATTAACTTTCGCCTCAATATCCATTTTCGATCATATTATATGGCTATTGTGTAAAATTTCATAAGTTGAGAGAGCGATGAATTAATTCTATACTAAGAAATCGTTTCAAAACTCAATTATATTGAGTATCTTTTTGCACTTTTGAATTTTTTTTTTGTTTTAAAAAAAATACCATCCTTACCCTCAAACCTAATTTCTACATTGTCCTCAATGTACAAGACAAAAATTTTACTATATGAAAGATATTACCATAACGAGGGACTTTTTTCAATGCATAATTCCTATAAAATGAAATTTTTTATACAACAACAATGCCCAATTTCATGTTCACTATTGGTACACAAGGTCTTGGAGGAGAATGTCCTCCACTTTTTGATCTCTCAATTCCAGATATGGCTTCATCCTTTGACCATTAACTTTGAAAATTTCACCATTTTTAGAATTATCTATCTCAACCGCCCCATGTAGGTAGACTGTCCTAACAGCAAAGGGACCGAACTATCTAGACCTCAACTTACCGGGAAAGAGATGCAACCTAGAGTTGTACAAGAGAACTTTTTGCACAGGATCGAATGACTTTCATAGGATGGAATTGTCATGGAACATTTTCATTTTCTCTTTATACAATTTTGCATTTCGTACGCATTATTCTTAATCTCTTCCAACTCATTGGGTTGGAGTTTTCGAACCTCTCTTGCTGCAGGTAAATTGAAATTGAAGGTCTTAATGGCCCAATAGGCCTTGTGTTCTAACTCTACCGTAAGGTGACAGGATTTTTCGTAGACAAGCCTATACGAGGACATACCAAGTGGTGTTTTGTAGGCAGTGCGATACGCTCACAGTGCATCCAACAACCTTAAGGACCAATTCTTTCGGTTCAGATTCACTGTCTTCTCGATGATTTATTTGATTTGCCTATTGGAAACTTCAACTTGACCACTGGTTTGAGGGGGATAAGAACATCCTACTTTGTGCGTGACCGAATACTTTTTCATGAGACTCTTGAAGGATCAATTACATAAATGGGTTCCCTGATCGCTAATGATGGCTCGAGGCGTACTAAAATGAGAGAAAATATTTTCTCGAATGAATTTTATCACCACGTGGCGATCATTCGTCCTACACGGTATGGCTTCTACACACTTAGACACATAATCAATTGCCAGAGGAATGTAAAGATTCTCGTAGGAATTTGGGAATGGGCCAATAAAATCAATGCCCCAACAATAAAAAACATTGATAATCAAAATGGGATTTAAGGGCATCATATTCCTACGTGTGATCTTTCCTAACCGTTGGCAATGGTCATAACTCCTATTGTAATCATTGAAGTCACAAAAAATGGTGGGCTAATAGAATCCACACTACAAAATTTTTGCAATGGTCTTTTTAGCACTGAAATGACCTTCATGGGCTTGGTCATGGCAAAAAGTGATTACGCGTTGAATGTCATGATCGAGTACACACTTTCAAATGATTTTATCGGGACAATACTTTATAAGATATGGGTGATCCCAAAAGATATGGGTCATCCCAATGCAGTGGCATTTCACCGGTCATAAGATAGTTTATAATATCGGTGAACCATAGAAGCTGAGAGATAAGCATATGTTGCTCATCCGAAAAGGACTCATTTAGTTGAAATAGGTTATTGGATAATTCAATTGTTAACCTAGACAAATGATCCTCCACTACATTCTCACACCCTTTCTTATCTAGAATTTCAAGGTCAAACTCTTACAATAATAGGATCCACCTAATAAGACGGGCCTTAGCGTCCTTGTTAGAGAAAAGGTAGTGCAGGGCCGAGTGATCGGTGAAAATGACAACTTTGGATCCTATCAAGTAAGACCTAAACTTCTTAAGTGCAAAAACAACAGTAAGGAACTATTTTCAGTCGTGGAATAGTTCAATTGGGCATTATTAAGAGTCCTACTGGCATAATAGATGACGTGAGGAAGTTTCTCAGTACACTAACCTAAAACCGCACTTATGGCATAGTCAGAAACATCACACATGATCTCAAATGGCTGACTCCAGTCGGGAGGTCGCATAATAGGTGCAGGGGTCAATTCCGTCTTCAGCCTTTCAAAGGCTCGAAGGCATTCGTCAGTGAAATCAAAGGGTGTGTACCTAGCAAGAAGATTACACAAGGGTCGAGAGATTTTGCTAAAATCCTTAATAAATATCTGATAGAAACCGGTGTGTCCTAACAATGATCAAACTTCAGGCATAGTTTTAGGAGATGGGAGATTAGTAATGAGATATATTTTAGCTTTATTGACCTCAACACCCTTGTGTGAAATGATGTGACCTAGCACTATGTCTTATTTGACCATGAAGTGGAACTTCTACCAATTAAGCACAAGGTTATTTTCCTTACACCTCTTCAGAACTAGGGTAAGGTGATGGAGGCACTCATCAAAACTAGACCCAAATATAGAAAAATCATCTATAAAGACTTCGAGAAAATGCTCCACCATATCCGAAAAGATACTCATCATGCACCGCTGAAAGGTAGCGGATGCATTGCATAACCCAAAGGGCATGCATCGGTAAGCAAAAGTATTAAATGGACACGTGAAAGTAGTTTTTTATTGATCCTCGGGAGCGATGGGAATTTGATTGTAGCCGGAGTAACCGTCGAGAAAACAGTAATATGGATAGCCAGCTAATCCCTCTAGCATTTTGTCTATGAAAGGAAGAGGAAAGTGATCCTTTCGTGTAACATCATTCAACTTCCTATAATCAATACAAACTCGCCAATCGGTTTGAATCCTAGTGGGTGCTAACTCATCATCGTTATTTTTCACCATCGTAACACCGAATTTCTTTAGGACAACTTGAACGGGACTGACCCAATGGCTATCAGAGATGGGGTAAATGATACCCGCATCGAGAAATTTTATCACCTCAGCTCGAATGACCTCTTTCATATTGGGATTAAGTCTACAATTTGCTTCACGGGAATTTTTAGCATTGTCTTTTAAGTGTATCCGATGCATGCACACTGAAGGACTTATCCCCTTAATGTCGGCTATGGTCCATCCTATGGCTTCCTTGTGTTCTTTGAGAATATGGAATAGTTTTCCTTCATGTTCTTTGTCTAAGTTAGATGCGATGATAACTAGAAAGGTGTCAGAAGGTCCTAAAAACCTATACTCAAGCGTGTCAGGCAATGGCTTTAATTCAAGATCGGGAGCTTTCTCAATCGAGGGAGGAATAGGTGACGACGAAAGTGAGATGGGCTCAGTCTTATACTTCCTACTTCCATGATGGGGGAGGCATCGAGGAGGGAATTGACTTTTTCAATTGACTCTTTGACATCGAATTCGGACCCAAAAAATGCAAGACATGCTGCGAAAGGGTCTTCATTATAAGTTTGCTCGAAAGTCTCTTGGACGATACTATCAATCATGTCCACATCCACAGGTTCTTCGTCATCGGGTGATTGTTTGGCCAAATTTAACACATTAAGGTCCATAAACATGTTCCCAAAGGATATGGCGAGGAAAGGATGACCCCTAATGATGGCATTAATGATGGCATTATTCGCTACGACACCTAATGATGGCATCAGATGTGGCGAGGAAAGGATGACCCAAAATAACAAGGATTTGTGCAATAGGATTTTTCACTTGTTGAGTGTCCAAGACAACAAAGTCGACGAGAAATATAAAGTCACCCACTTTAATTAGGACATCCTCAACTATGGCTCTCGGAATTTTCACAGAACGATCGGCTAAGAACAAGGTAATCCTAGTCGGTTTCAACTCCCCCAAACCTAGTTTCTCATACACGATATACAAAAGATGGTTAACGCTTGATCCTAAATCTAGAAGGACTTTCTCAATGAGGTGCTCCCCTATCTTGATAGAGATCGTCCGAGTACCGGGATCCTTATACTTGATGGGAGTTCGATAAGAAATGATCGAACTTGCTTGCTCGGCGAGAAACACTTTCTTGGGTACGTTAGTGCTTATCTTGAAGGTACAAAGGTCCTTCAGAAATTTGGCGTAGGATGGGACTTATTGAATAGCATCAAGCAGTGGGATATTGATTTGTACTTTCTTGAATACTTCCAACATTTTATCAACTTGAGCATTTTTCTTTTGTGGCACCAAACGCTAGGGAAATGGAGCTTTTAGGACATAGGTCTCTATAGATGGCTCAAAAGGTAAGGATGAGGAGGAAGTTAGTTCCATGGGTGGATCTTCCTTCTCCTTATTTTTCTCGCATTCACTCTAGATAGGTGGTGAAATTTTTTTCTTTACTTCCTTTCTGGGCCTAAGCATGATGATGTCTTTCGCATGCTCTTGGGGTGTGATGCGCTCGTGTCGTATTGAACAACAAATTGACCCCTAGGCATGTTACCTTTTGGATTGGGTTCGGTCTGACTCGGGAGAATATTCCCTTATTCCTCTCACTCAATGCGTACGCTAGTTGGCTCATTTGAACCTCGAGTTTAGTAATGGCTTGAGTGTTTGCATGCATGCTTTACTGGGGGGATTGGAGGATATTTTGAGTGGTTTGCTAGAATTCAAGGGTACTTTGGGCAAGAAGGTTCATCGAATCCTATAAAGATTAGATCTTTTGGGATGCGGGATCTTATCGTACGGTGGTATTCCTTTGGAAACCGGGGGGTAGGTTACTAAAAGATTGACCTCCATTTCCTTGGTATAGACCCTTTGACCACAAAAGATTGGGGTGGTCTCGCCACCCCGAATTGTACGCATTGGAATATGGGTCATACTTTGGCCTATTTTGATAGAGGACATTGACTTGCTCTGTAAGTGCCTTGTGGGATGAAAGGGCGGGAAATTCTCGACTAAGTGGTCGAATTCATTGTAACGTATACACATGGGGGACCTATATGTTGAATGACTGTAAGCGATGTTCTATTTCCCTCTTTGCTCATCTCTAAAGCTTCAAAACATCGGGCCAATGTGGCCACTTTGGCATTTAAATCATAAGTTTGTTCGATTTGGTGAGTGAAACCCTCATTGGACGTGGTGGCCCTGGATTCTCTATGGGGTGCCCATTGCTGGGACTTTTTTTCTATGGCTTCTAGGAATACCCACGCGTCAACCTCACTTTTCTCAGTAAAATCACCCTTACGTAATGACTCGAGCATAGTTCAAGTATTACAATCGAATCCCTCATATAAAATTTGGACTTGGCATCCCATCTCAATCCCATGGTGAGGACATTGCAGTAGCAAGTCCTTGAATCTCTCAAAATACATCCATAAGGCTTCTCCCTCCTTTTGGCCAAAATGTGTTGATGGCGTGACGTATTGATGCTGTCTTTTGGTTGGGAAAGAATATTTATAGGAAGACGACACTCATTTGGTTCCAAGTGGTGATGGATTCGGGTGTTAACGAGTTAAACCAACTCTTGGCTTTGTCTTTCAACGAGAATGGGAACAATTTAAGTTTGACAATCTCCTCGGTGAGTTGTTGATACTTAATGGTCCCACAAATATCCTCGAATTCCCAAACATGAAGGTAGGGATCCTCATTGTCAGTACCTCAAAATACGAGCAACATTTGGATTATTCCATGATGGAATAGGAAATTATTTGCAGTGTGATCTGGTAGACGTATGCACGAAGGTTGACTTGACCTAGTCGGAGAAAGGTAATCTTTAAGGTCATGTGGCGCTAACTCGTCTCCCATTTCGATGAAAATAAAAAGTTTACCTACGTAAGTATCGGGAATGCTAGACTCCACACTCGACAAACGACCGGTATGATCTCGAAATCAACTTCGCATACACTCGGCTCACTCGATTTTTTTTTTAATCTGTGAAGAAAATTTAAGAAAAATTGACTCAAGCCATGTAATTCCTAGCTAACACACAGCGGATTGAATTATCTAATTTAGGTGAGGGGAATTTCAATTTTTAAAATCTAGTTTTCTCGAGATTAAATGATGACACAGGGGTCTCCAACATAATCTCCCTAATTAGACAGATCCTACTCTTTGAAAAGGGAGAATTTAAAAGACGACCAACTACGGTTATCACCTCAAATCTCACTTTTTCCTCCAGGTAAGTGGTCGGTACGAAGACACATTAAAAACCACCAATCCTAGACAAGGTGAAACGGGATCGATTTGATAAGTTCGCGTTGGAGTAGCTTTTAATTCTAGCCCTGTTAAGAGGTTTCCTATGAGCTATGTGATATCCTAAGTCCAATGTCAACTTGATTTTAAATTAAATGTGATAGCTCGGGATATGCAAATGCTGGATTAATTAGTAATTTTTGGGCCAAGGAAGGGTGATGAATTCCCCACCTTAGCTTTCACACGGTTTTTGCCCTTAAGTCAATTTATGCACTGTGCAAAATTAAATGCGAAATTAAATAACTTAGGAGCACATAAAAACATACCTCCGGCGTGGACTTTTTGCGGTCACTTGTTTATGCTGGACCGAAATTTAAGTTGACATCGATCGGGGGGAAACGTCGCCTTCATTTCAGTCGTCCCTGAGAGCTCCTTGTGCTCATGGAAATATTGCACAAGTTGTCTTCACGTTCGCGCACTGTTGCACACTTTTCCTAATTTTTTCTTCACTTTTATTTTTTTAATATGCTCTTGAAAAAAAAAACTACACCAAACATAAAGTGCGATACATACACAAATAAATTAACGAAAAGAGAAGAACAAAAAAACACACACGCACAAGTGGTGTATTTAATAGAAAAAAAAATAACAAATCACACTTTATGAAGCAATTTTTTTTTCTTTTTTAAATTTTTACTAACAAAAAGCCTGAAAAGTAAAAAAAAAGTAGTCCGAAAATCAAAAAATTTTTGAAAAAAAATCGAACAAATCCCCGGCAACGGTGCCAAAAACTTATTGTCAATTTTATCAAATACTGCAAGTGCATGGGCTATTATAGAATAGCGAGTGTAAGTACGGGTCGAACCCACGAGGATTTATCATTTTTTTTTGTTCAAAATAGTTGTGATTATCCAACTAGATTAATTGGGTTTGGAGATGAGATGTAATATTAAACTAAGCAATAAAAACAAGAATTAGGATTACGAGAGATATAACCAAGGGAGCATGAAAACTAGGACGTTGGATCCATTTATCACATTCAACTAATATTATGTAATAATTTAAACTCGTCAGCCCCGATTTTATAACTCAAATTACACTGACTCTTATCGTATTTAATTCGAAGGATAGCAAGGTTAAGTTCCCAATAAAAATTTAGACGGCTAAAATCCCTATTCCCTTAAAAGTTCACTTTTAGATTTCAAAGTATAGTCTTTAAGCATAGACTATCAAAACAATCGAGTGCAAGCATAATCCATCAAAAAGTACTCACACTTAAAAATAAAAATATGATTTTTCTTAAGCAAAGTTGAAGGTTTAAAACACACTCTCATGTCGTTTTAAATGAATACCGAATTTTTAATACCTTTAGCACATATCGGGAACAAAGACGAATTTAAATCACGCACAATATTAACTAGACATGATAAATTTCACCTAGTCCTAGTAAAGAAATTATGCTAGCATAATGAAAGACATCATAAAATTGCAAGAATGAATATGAATTTTCATTAATAAAACAAAGTACAAATGATGTGTCTTACAATTGATGTTGACAGAATTCCTTCCACAAAGATACAATTCTTGGCCCTCAAATATAAATAAAACTCTCAAGATAAGAGAACCAAAAACTATTTCTCAAATTCTCTCTACAATTCTCTCCTTGTTCTACACATAAAATAATGAGCCAAAGGGTCCTATTTATAGGCTTAGGGTAAGGCTTTAGGGTTTTGGTGTAACTCTTCAATTTTCCCCCACTCAAAAAGTCTTCTTTTTTCTTGCTGAACACGCATGTCAAATTTCGTCCAATTCGGAGAGTAAAAATTCTCGAGATTTTTTACGATTTCACAACACTTTTTTGAACGATCGTAAAATTCCGCTTTTTCGCGCCTTTTTTGAATTGATCATCAATTTGCACCAAATTCCATCATTACCTGCAAAAATTTCACTAGGCAATTTTTTTCACAAATTAGCACAAGAATATTATAAAATTATTGAATCACCCATTTTTGACGTAAAATTATCATTTTAACTGTGAATTCAATAATTCTTACATTTTTTTCCCTTTTTAATAAAATGATCCTAAGAACTTATTAAATAAAATAAAATAGGACTAACAAGGTATAAATTTGGTTATAAAATATACAAAATAATGCACTCATCATCTCCCATGAAGGGAGTGATGATATTTGGGAAGAAGGGGAAGTTGTCTCCCCGATATGTGGGATCGTTTCCTATTTTGGAGAGGATTGGGTCCATGGCATATCAATTGGGATTACCGGACCACTAGCCGCAAATGCACAACGTTTTCCACATGTATGCATGTGAAGGTTCCTTAAGGATCAGATAGTGCACAAGAACATCAATGTTGATGAGATAGAGATCCAGCCAGACGCTACTTACAAGGCGAGATCGATAGCCATCTTGGACCGATGGGAGCGCCGACTTCGATCCAAGGCTGTTCCTTTAGTTCGAGTGCAGTGGGGATACCATCGGGCGGACGAGTCGACTTGGGAGAGGGAGGACGACATTCTCACAAAGTATCCCGAACTCTTTTATCTAGGTACGTACTTTTCTTGATTCCGAGGATGAAATCCCATTATTCGGGGGAAGAACGTAATACCCCGTAAATTTCTAAAAAAATAATAAAATAATATTTTTGGGATAAGTAAAAAAATTGTGTAAATTACACTTAATTGGAAAATTTAATTATTGTTAATAAGTCATAATGGCGTGTGATTGATTTTTATGTGTATGGTTATAGAATCTCATGTATTGTAGAAAAATACAAAATTAATGTGTGACACAATTAAAAATTATTTAATGTTGACATAAAATAATTTGGGACATATTTCGAGGAGTATACGGGCTCATTTAGGTATTTTAAATATTTAGAAATGGTCTTGGGTCATAGTTCGTTTGGACTTGAGTTTTTCAGACTATTTATTAGTAGGATAGTTTTGAAACATTATTTATATGAGAGTTATTTATCGTTTTAGTTATCGAATATTGTAAATGGTTTTAAATTCATTTCTATTTATTTATTGTTTGATATTGGGAATGATATAAATTATTTGACAAGCCCTATCTTCGGTGTATTAGCCTGGTCGACTGACATGTGAAAAATAGTGGTTGTCACACTATATTAAACTTTAAAGAAAATAGGTTAAAGAACATTATTCACTTTAACTACGTTTGATTACAAATTATTATTTGTCATCTTACCATGGGTGCAAGTGACACGTGTAATTATAAGATTTATATGGATGAATGTTCATATTATTTGGTGCAACTACCTACTTATCCATTCTATTATTGTACATAATTTATAGTACTCAATTTATACTCTTTGGAATACTGTGGTATGAATCACTAATAAATATTAAAGGTGTTAACCCCGACAAATTTAATCGATCTAAATAATGGTTTAAGGAATTGCATTGTTTAATTTTTTACTAATTATCAACAATAGCAAATTTTCTCTACATTAACATACTTTATAACATACTTCACAACATACTTTAACTCTCTTTTATATAAAGTCATTTTAAATATATATTTTTTATGAGAAACAGTTTTCTTACTTCTCTTAGGCAACTTTTCTTTACTTTTTAGGCTTTTTAGAAATAACAAAGAAGGTTTTATTTTATAAAAACTACCTTTTATTTTAAATAAACTATTTACAATAGGCTATTTTTTAAAACTATTTAATAATTCTAAATTTGTATAAAACTTTTTTAAAACTATTTAGTAATTCTAAAACTATTTAGTAACTTTTTAAACTGTCTTTTCAAATATTAAAATTGTATTATTAAAAAATATTTTCAAAAATGTACTTTATATTTTCAATTGAATTTTAAATTATTTATTAAAACTAACTTTTTATTCTTAAATAATTTCTTAATTTAAATTGTTGTATATTTCACTTAACTGTAATATAGAAAAAATAATTATGGCTTTTTTTATATTAACTAATTATTAAAATTATCTATAATATAAAGAATTATGTTGACTTTCATTTATTTCAAATTAAGAAACTGCTTTTAAATAATTACACTTTTAAGTAATTTGAAATTAAATTTGTTATAAAAATTGAAATTCTAGAACAAATACTCAATTGTATTTTTTATATTAACAAACAGAGTAAAACAAAATATAAAAAATCAACTCTATATTTTACATTAATTGAATATTTTAAATTAACTTAGACATTATTTAAAAAAAAAATCAAATTAATTTTATTTGGAGAAGTTTATTTCATTTCAGTTTACACTGATCATTACAGAATTTGTTTACATAATTTTACAAACATACACGTTTTTATGCCTAAAAAATATTACATAGAAAAAAAGGGAGGATAAAAACTATATTTTCAAGATTTATACACGTCATTTGTATCAACATTGTACACAACATTAATACACATTTTTCAGATATATAAACGTTATATCAGAAGAAAAGATATGCACATTGATATACGGATGAATACACACATCCAATCACATAATTTTAGTAAAAATAACATAAATACATTCACAACTAGATATACACATTCATACACACAATAATTCATAATACATTAAGAAAAATACAATAAAATATACAGCTAACGGTTGGCAAAAGTGGAGAAGGATGGATTTATTATTTTTGTGTTGCTAGATGTTGAAAGCAGACGGCCAGAGTGTTGGATTTTTGTTACTGATGATGGTTCGTCGGAGTAAAGCTTTGGTTTCTTTTCTTAAAACATAAAATAATGAGATGGGAAAGATGATCAGTTTGTTTTTAATTCCTCAAAACCGCGGTTGATAACCGCGTATTTTATTTAAAATTATTAAATGAATACACAGTTTGTAATCGTGTATTCAATTAAAAAATTATTTAAATGCAATACGCGATTATCAACGACAATTTCACTTTAATTGTAGTAATTAGCATAAATTAATGACCATATTAATCTTAATCGAATTCGCTGTCACCAACTGCATATTTAGTGTAAATACTCTATTTGTAATCGCAAATTTAAGACGTGCAATTTTTTAATAAATATATTCAAATGTACATTATTTTTTTAAATATATGATATAAATGAATTTTTTAATAAAAAAACCCCTTAGTCTATACTACATGAGAAACCCATACCCACCCGGCTTACTATATAAAGAATAAATGACTCCTTTGATTCCTAAACTATCACAATTATTCCAAAATGGCCCTCGACTCTCAAAAGTGCCAAATAAACCCTCAAACTAATCAAACCAATTTAGCAACCCTCCTGTCCATTTTAACCATTAAAATGGACGAAATTAAATCTTGAGCTTCGCACAGGACTATTTTGTAATACCCATATTTCTACGTATTTATGATTTAATTAACTGGGTAATTAAATAGAAAATATGTTATATTTAAATTATGAGAGTGGAGTAATTTAATCTTATTTAATATTTAAATTAATGAGTGATGTAATTTAATAAGACGAAATTATAATTATGATTATTGAGTGGTTGTATAATAATCGTGACAATTCTATATTAATCGAGAGATATGGACTAATTAATATGTGATTTAATTTTACTAAGAGTAAATAGTAAATATACGTTATAGCGACTGATATGGGCGTATTTTAGGTTATCTCATCAAGAGTCGCACGTTACACTATGTTGAGGTGAGAAATGAGAAAAATATTTTAAGTGACTCGAATGATAATTTAGAGGTCACGAATGAGGCCGGAAGGGGTGAATTAGTCAAAATAGTTTATCCGAGGATGTCAATTAAGTCACGGGTCAATTTTGGGCCAAACTAGTACTTTACGGGGGGAATTTGATCATTCTAAAAATAGAGGTTAAAGGACCTACAAAAATTAGAGTCCTATATCTGATAATTAGAATTATGTGTTAGGGTTCATAACTCAAAAATCTTGGAGAAGTCATTAGAGGGTAAAGAGAGACCGTTCCCAGGAGCTAAAGGAGGGTTGGCAAAGGATTGGAAGGTGTTCTTGCATCCCAAGTACCTAAGGAGTGAATACTTGAAAGGAATCACATAAAATCCTCATCTTCTTCATGAAATCATATCACCTCTGTATAAGGCAAGTGGTTTATTTCAATTAAATTCAAAGTTATAATACCCATGTGTAGGGTTACCTGATTTATAAAATATCTATTTAATCTCTTGGACAAAAAGATAGATTTCTATGCATGTTTGATTAGGATTGCATGTAGTTGCTATTAACAACTATAGAGGATTGAAAATCAAACGAAATTGTATTGTCACCATGGATTTTAAATTTCGGGTTTATGTTAAAATCAATATGAAGAACACCATTATCTATGGTTTAATAGAAACTGAATTTTGATGATTCTTGGGAGGATTTCGTATGGATTTGATGATATATTTACGTTAGGATTAGCCTCTATACATGTTAGTAATGTTTGGGGATGATGGGAGAATGTTTCATAAGGTTTTAAAAGGTTTAGAAGGAACAAGTTTGGAGAAAACAAAAATTGGGCATGGTTGGTATCTAGTCGATCGATCGATCGACCCATGAATCTCGATCGATTGACCAAAACCTTCGATCGATCGACTAAAGCTGGTTTGAGGCTCTTTTATACGTTGATGGTTATTAGATTCCTAATGATTTGGGGGAACCTTAGGGGTGATATTATGCCTAGTTAGGGACTTGAGAAAGACCGGTAGGTATATTGTTAAGTCCGATAGAATACTTTAGTGTGAGACTTAGAGTACGAACCAACGCGGATAAATCGATTGGGATGCGTATCGAGAAATGCATGGCATGACTTATAAAGGGAGAGTAAACATTAATCCATGATACATACCAGTAGAATAAGTTAGGCTTATCTAGTGAAATTAAAAAGGGGGTTAACTAGGTCCCTTAGAGTTCGGTGAATACTTGAGAAAATGCGATCAAACTAGGAATTGAAAATGCAAGGTACGGTGAGTATTGGAGAGAAATATACTAGGGACTAATGTAAATCTTTAGGTCTTGTGTATAACTATAAATTTTGTACTTAGGTTGGGTGAATACCTACAATGCCTATATGATATTGGAGTCGAGGATTAGACCGGGCCAATATTTTTCTATTTCATTTACATTTGGAGTCGAGGATTAGATCTGGCCAATGTAAATGATAGGAAATTTGGAGTCGATGATTAGACTGGGCCAATACACCTTATAGTATATATTGTGTGTGAAATATATACTATATAAATAATCTACTTGGGTATAATGGTAGATGATGATATGATGTGCATACATCTAAAAGATAGATAATTTGGGATAATTGGAGTCGATGATTAGACTGGGCCAATTATCCCTATAGGCTATATTGTGTGTAAAATATATACTATATGAATAATCTACTAGGATGGAGTAGTAGATAATTAGATGACGGGAATACATCTAAAGTAGTAATCTAAGTGGAGAAAGCATAATTTGAAAAAATTTATATTAGATAGTGGACATCTAATGTTTAAGATTAAGTGGTAAGACTTAACCTTTAAAAAATCAGAAACTAACATATGTGAAATGTTACCTGGAAATTTATTAACAAAATGATAAGTGTTAATGAAACTTAGTACCGTATGGGCGGTACGGGTACTTAGACTCCTGGATAAGATCAAACGAGTACTATAGTCTAAATAGCTTGGGTAGTTGTAGCTAAATAGGATAAGTATGTAACGTTAGGCGTGCATTATATATGAGAGGTGAGGAAACTCAAGGGAGTGTGCATGAACCTAACATGTGTAATCAATAAATGATCTTTACTGCAATAAATTACTTGCTAAATATTTTTAAAACGTTTTGATTACTAACTCTTGATATGTAAGATACTTTTAAAACCCTTTTTGGTGTCAAAAACCTTTTTGGTGTCCAGCCACAGGGACGCCAAGCGTGAATTCATTCCAGGTATTTCGGAGTTGTAGCACAGGTGGGTGTTGCAGGACATTGATTAGACGATTCTTTTATCATTTCTCATCTAGTGTGGCATTTCAGTTTCAATATGGACATGTTGTCCCACCGTACTTTCTTTAGTTGGGATTTTGATATTTGTTTGTTTCGGGTGGATGGTTTATTCGACAAAATTTGTTTACTCTAGTTGATATTTTCAGACTTTCATGTTGGTATTTGATTTGTTAATTGTTCCACATGTTGTTGTATGTTTAATGAAAGTTAAAATTTGGCACTAGTCTAATTTCACCTAGGTGATTAGTAATTAAAAAGTTTGGACAGTGATGCTAAGAATGAACTAACTGACAAACCTATTTTATTTTGATTTAGGACTGATCACTCGGGATTTAATTAGGTGGGCTGTCACAGATGGTATCAGAGCATTAGGTTCTAGTGTCCATAGGATCTGAGCAGCTTACTATGATTTCAGCGCTTTCTTCTTTTGATATAGAGCCCTATTTTAGGACTGTTGCTTTTATCTTTACGGGCTTAAGATATTGTACTTCTGCTATTGAATTTTGTATAAAATGAGTACTTATACAATTCATTCTATTTTCATATTCCACCGAGGAGACAGAGATCGAAGAAGTCCAAGGCCATGGATAAGGTGATGGAGGCTCATCAGGAGCCACAGATACCGCCACCACCACCCCCACCCGAGTTAATCTCTACTACTCAGGTGTCTGTGATAGTGGTTCAGGAAGTCGAGACAACAATGAGGGCCATGTCATCCAATTTTCCTCAGCCCCACGCACCACCTCTAGTGGCACCATCAGTTCAGACCCTAGTAGGGCCACCTTCTTGGCAGAGAGTTAGGGAGACCTTTCAGAAGGGCCACCCACCTGAGGTTCAGGGCAGTACTGATGTGGTAGAGGATTGTAACTGGAAAAAGAACATTCAGCCCCATCTATGCATGCTTGAGTGTACTGATGTTTAGAATCAGATGCTTGCTACCTTCCATCTATCAAGGGAAGCTTTACACTAGTGGGAGTCGGTTACCACCGCCGAGGAGAGGGACTTGATGATGATATATGATTTCTGGGTGCGATTTGACCGCAAATACTTCCCACCTGCCATTAAGACTGAGATGAGAAAGAAGTTTGGAGAAGTATGTCAGGGTGATCGCTCGGTAGCAGACTACGAGGAAGAGTTTACTTGCCTGGCAAGCTTTATGCCAGATGAGGTGAGTAACGAATAGAGGAAGAAATAAAAGTTGATGGATGGTTTGGCCTGGAAGATCAGGCAACACTTGATTGGTAATCCTGCATTGAGGACTTTCACTGACGTCGTCAATGATGCACTATTTCATTATCAAGATCACCTCTTCCATGCTAAGGGGAGCAAGAGAGGTGATCCCAGATAGCAGGCCAAGGCTGGGGGAGTACTAGTAATGGGGCACCACCCCAACAGCAACAAATAGATGGTCAGCAGGGGTAGGATTCCCAATAGGGGAATTTTTTCAAGTAATTTAAATATGGAAAGTACCTATACGATGAGGGATTTAAGCTGGGTCAGCAGGGCCCCCAGCAGTAGCAGATTCCCAGGGCCGATAAGGCCAAGGGATCCAGGGAGGAGGCCATCAGGGTCAGCGTCAGGACCGCCAAGGATAGAGACAATTCCAGGGTCAGTGATTCATATGTGGTCAGCAGGGCCACAAGAGTAGAGCTTGCCCCAGCAAAATGGGGCTTAGCGTTAGGGTGCCCAATAGGGGTAGCAGGCTCCGTTAGCCCCAACACAGGCCCAATAGCAGCAGCCAGGCCTGATGCACTACGAATGTGTGTACAACGTCTGGGACGTGCCTTTCCATCCATCACCTCCAGCATCGCCATTAATTACAGATACGTTTCCTATCCATGGGTATGAGGGTAGTATTCTATTTGTCATTGGAGCGACGCATTCTTTTATTGTCACTAGATTTGCACAGGCAGTCGGCCTTTTAGAGGCAGCCGACACTCATCTCATGTGTGTGGAGTCACCGATGTGTAGTGGGTCCCTTATACACTCTATCTATAGGGGTGTGGACATTATGATCGGGAGATTTTAGTCTAGTGGTAGGCCTTCTAGTGTTAGACATAGAGGGTTACGACGTCATCTTAGGGATGGATTGGTTAGCGAGATATAGGGTGATGGTGTATTTTTATGAGAGGACTATCGTGTTTTCCATTCTGAGACAGGAGATGTTCATAGTGGAGATGCCTCTTCCCGAGGGAGGATCGCGCAGTCACTTATATTATATTGAGGAGGAGACCTCACAGGAGGTGGTTGTTTCCCTGGACTCAATCCCAGTCGTAAGGTATTTTGAGGATATCTTTCAGGAGATACCATGATTACCACCCAGCAGGAAGATTAGTTTGTTATCGATTTAGCACCGGGGATGAGACCGATTGCTAGAGCACCGTATCGCATGGCTCCTTCAGAGATACGGGAGCTAAGGGAGCAGATCCAGTAGATCTTGGGATTGGGTTTCATTCGACAGAGTACGTCGTTGTGGGGTGAACCGATGTTATTTATGAAGAAAAGGGTTGGCTCGCTTCATTTGTGTGTGGACTATAGGGAGATGAACAAGGTGATGATATGTAATAAGTATCCGTTACTTAGGATTGGTGACTTGTCTGATTAGTTGATAGAGGATGCCTACTTCTCTAAGATCGATTTGAGGTCAAGTTACCATCAGTTGCGCATTTGAGATGAGGATGTACCTAAGATTACTTTCTTGTTGTGGTACGGGTCATATGAGTTCAGGGTGATGCTGTTTGGGCACACTAATGTGCCTGCAGTGTTCACGGATCTCATAAATCGGGTATTCAGGGAGTTTTTGGACCAATTTGTGATTGTATTCATAGATGACATTATGATTTACTCTCGCACAAAGGAGGAGCATGTCGAGCACTTATATATGGTGCTTCAGACGTTACAGGACCCTCCGTTATACACCAAAATCAAGAAGTGTGGATTTTAGCTTTGGGAGGTTCATTTTCTTAGCCACATAGTGTTCGACTGGGGCATTGATGTTGATCCAAGTAAAGTATCAGTGGTGAGGGAGTGGAGACATCCCACAATACTGATCGAGATTCACAGATTTTTAGGTTTGGCCGGTTATTACTGTCACTTCATCAAGGGGTTCTCGAAGATTGTTGGTCCTTTGATGAACCTGACATGAAAAGGAGTACCATTTGTGTGGAGCGACCACTGTTAGTTAGCATTTGATGAGCTAAGAAATAGGCTAACATCAGCACCCATACTGGCATTGCCTATGAGTGGATTGGAGTATCGGGTATACACTGACGCATCCCTACAGGGACTTGGGGGTGTTAAAGCATGAGGAAAGGGAGATAGCTTATGTTTCTCAATAGTTAAAGCCACATAAAAATAATTACCCACCCATGACCTCGAGTTGACAGCGGTCATTTTTGCTTTGAGGATGTGGAGGCATTATCTTCTGGGGGAACAATTCACTCTTTTCACGGATCATAAGTCACTTCAGTATCAGTTCACACAGAAGAATCTGAGTATTAGGCAGAGACTGTGGCTAGAATTTGTGAAGGATTACTAGTTTAATATATAGTATCATTCTAGTAAGGCTAACGTGGTAGCGAACGCATTGAGCCAATGACCTAATAGGTATGTAGCTGAGGTGTGGAAAGCTAAGTGGAGTGAGATCAAGAAGGGGATGAGGTCGCCAGGGCGTACATGGAAGTTATGACCATTAATCCCAAGATCGTGATGCAGGTAGTTAGGGCTTAGGCAGAGGACCAGTTCTATCAGGACAGGGTGAGACAGTTATTAGCCCAGGGTGTGGAGTCTTACTCAGTTAGTTCAGAGGGAGGTCCGAGATTTAATTGGAGGTTAGTAGTACCCGAGGATGAGGAGTTGAGGTAGGTAGTGATGACCGAGTCTCACGATTCCAGATTTGTAGTATATTTCGGTGGGGACAAGATGTACCAAGATATGCAGTGACAGTATTAGCGGTCAGGTATGAAGCAAGATATATCACAGTTTATCTCGAAGTGTGTTACATGTCAGCTGGTGAAAATCGACCATCAGAGACCTTCAGGAATGCTACAGCCACTGGAAATTCCCGTTTGGAAGTTGAAAAGTATTTCGATGGACTTTATTACTGGACTACCGACATCAAAGAGAGGTCTCAATTCCATTTGGGTGAAAGTGGATCGGCTGACCAAGGTAGCCCATTTCTTATCGGTCCGTACTGACTTTGATACGATGCAGTACGCATAGCTATTCATTTCAGAGATCGTTAAGTTACATGGGGTTCCTATTAATATTGTGTTTGACAGAGACAAAATATTTGTGTCACATTTCTGGCAAAGTTTTCAGGTGGCCATGGGCATAAACTTACGATTGAGTACAACATATCATTCGCAGACAGACGGGTAGACTAATAAGGTAAATCAGATGCTCGAGGATATGTTGAGGATGTGTATCCTATACTTTGGGGGAGTATGGGAGAGATATCTTCCATTGGTAGAGTTTGCGTATAACAACTCTTACTAGTTCACTATCGGTATGGCTCCATTCGAGGCACTTTATGGGAGGCCTTGACGTTCGCCCGCCTACTGGTTAGAGGTGGGAGACAACAACCTATTAGGGCTGGAGATGATACAGGAGGCTTCTGCCAAGATAGAGTTAATTCGAGGCCGTATTCGGATAGCTCAGGATAGGTAGAAGAGTTATGCTGATGCCGATAGAAGACACTTAGATCTAGATGTAGGCGACCATGTGTTAATTTCGGTGTATCTCATAAAGGGGATTATGATATTTGACAAGACGGGAAAGTTAGCGCCGAGATACGTGGACCATTTCCTATCATTGATAGAGTGGGATCGGTAGCATACAAATTGGGACTCCCAAAGCATCTTCAACGGATACACGATGTCTTCCATGTGGAGTCGCTAAAGATATACAGGAGGAGCGAGAGAACCTTCTGGCATGTTCCATTTGAGGAAATCGACTTACAGCCAGGCATCTCGTATGAGGAGAGGCACGTGGCTATTCTGGATCATAGTGAGCATAAATTACGATCCAAGGTGGTACCATTAGTGCGAGTGTAGTGGGATCACCACAATGTTGAGGAGTCAACATGGGAGCAGGAGGAGGATATGTGAGAGCAATATCCTGAGTTATTCACTGCATGTATATCCAAAATTTGAGGACAAAATTCCTTTGGAAAGGGAAAGTATGTAATACCCCATATTTCATGGTATTTATGATTGAATTAACTGGATAATTAAATATAAAATATGTTATATTTAAATTACGAGAGTAGAGTAATTTAATGTGATTTAATATTTAAATTACGTGAGTGAAGTAATTTAATAAGACGAAATTATAATTATGATTATTTAGTGGTCGTATAATAATCGTGATAATTCTATATTAATCGAGAGATAGAGCTGATTAATATGTGATTTAATTTTACTAAGAGTGAATCGTAAATATACGTCATAGCGAGTGATATGGGCATATTTTAGGTTATCTCATCGAGAGTTGCACGTTAGACTATGTTGAGGTGAGAAACGAGAAAAATATTTTAAGTGACTCGGATGATAATTTTAAGGTCACGGATGAACCCGAAGGGCGAATTAGTCAAAATAGTATACCCGAGGATGTCAATTGAGTCACGGGTCAATTTTGGGCCAAACCGGCACCTTACGGGGGTAATTTGGCCATTCTAAAAATAGAGGTTAAAGGAGTTACGAAAATTAGAGTCCTATATCTGATAATTAGAATTCGGGGTTAGGGTTAATAACTCAAAAAGCTTAAAGAAGTCATTAGAGGGTAAAAAGAGACCATTCCCAAGAGCTAAAGGAGGGTTTGCGAAGGATTAGAAGGTGTTCTTGCATCCCAAGTACCTAAGGAGTGAAGATTTGAAAGGAAACACATCAAATCATCATCTTCTTCCCCAAATCACATCACCTCTATATAAGTCAAGTGGTTTAATGCAATTAAATTCAAAGTTATGATACCAATGTGTAGGGTTACATGATTTATAAAAATTCTATTTAATGTCTTGGAGAAAAAGATTGATTTCGATGCATGTTTGGTTAGGATTGCAAGTAGTTGGTATTAACAACTGTAAAGGATTGAAAATCAAACAAAATTTGATTGTCGTTACGGATTTTAAATCAAACGAAATTCCAGGTTTATGTTAAAATCAATATGAAGAACACCATTATCTAGGGTTTAATGGAAACTAAATTTTGATGATTCTTGTGATGATTTCGCATAGATTTGATGATATATTTACATTAGGATTAGCCCCTATACATGTTAGTAATATTTTGTGATGATAGGAGAATGTTTCATAAGGTTTTAAGAGGTTTAGAAGGAATAAGTTCGAAGAAAACCGAAACTGGGCATAGCTGGTATCGGGTCGATCGATCGATCGACCCATTATTCTCGATCGATCAACAAAAACCTTCGATCGATCGACTAAATCTAATTTGAGGCTCTTTTGTACGTTGATGGTTCTTAAATTCCTAACGATCGAGGGGAACCTTAGGGATGATATTATACCTAGTTAGAGACTTAGGAAAGACCAGTAGGTATATTGTTAAGTCCGATAGAGTACTTTAGAGTGAGACTTAGACTACGGACCAATGCGGATAAATTGATTGGGATGCGTATCAAGAAATGCACGGCGTGAGTTATCGAGGGAGAGTAAACATTAATCCAGCATACATACGAGTAGAATAAGTTAGGCTTAGCTACTGATATTGAAAAGGGGTTATCTAGGTCCCTTAGAGATGGGTGAATACTCGAGAAAATGTGATCAAGAGAGACATAAAAAATGCAAGGTTAGGTGAGTATTGGAGAGAAATATACTACGTATTAATGTAAATCTTTAGGTCGTGTGTATACCTATAAATTTTGTACTTAGGTTGGGTGAATACCTAATGTTTAAGATTAAGTGGTCAGACTTAATTGTTAAAATATCAGAAACTAACATATGTGAAATGTTACCTAGAAATATTATTAACAAAATGATAAGTGTTAATGAAACTTAGTACTGTATGGGCGGTACGGAAACTTAGACATGTGGATAAGATCAGACCAGTACTATAGTCTAAATAGCTTGGGTAGTTGTAGCTAAATAGGCTAAGTATGGAACGTTAGGCGTGCATTATAGATGAGAGGTGAGGAAACTCAAGGGAGTGTGCATGAACCTAACATGTGTAATTAATAACTAATCTTCACTGCAATAAATTACTTGCTAAATATTTTCAAAACGTTTTGAATACTAACTCTTTCTATGTAAAATATTTTTATAAACCTTTTAGCTGTCCAGCCACTGGGACACCAAGCGTGAAGTCATTCCAGGGATTTCAGAGCTGCAGCAGAGGTGGATATTGCAGGACATTAATTAGACGCTTCTTTTATCATTTCTGATCTAGTGTAGCATTTCTGTTTCAGTGTGGACATGTTGTCCTACTGTACTTATTTTAGTTGGGATTTTGATATTTGTTGGTTTTTTGGCCGATGGTTTATTCGGCAAAACTTGTTTACTGTAGTTGATATTTTCAGACTTCTATGTTAGTTTTTGATTTGTTAATTGTTCCACATATTGTTGAATGGTTAATGAAAGTTAAAATTTAGCACTAGTCTAATTTTTCCTAGGTGGTTAGTAATTAAAAAGTTTCGACAGTGATGCTAAGAATGAACCAACTGAGAAACCTGTTTTAATTTGATTTAGGACTGATCACCTGGGATTTAATTAGGCGGGGTGTCACATATTTCTAAGGATAAAACTTGATTAAAATTATTATTAAAGTGTATAAATGTAATTTAATAAAAAAATGAAAAAATAAAGATAAAACAAAACCTCTCACACATCCAGTCGAAACTCAGTTCCCACCCATAACACAACTTTACCTCCCCACCTAACTGCAGCCCCATCACCCACCCACCCACCTAACCCAACCCACAAAACTATCCCTACCCCAACCAATTTTTTGCCTTCAAACAAAACAGAAAAAGAAAGTCCCAAACGAATGCGCCAGAATTATACCCATCACTTTTCTATTTTCCGTGATCCCCCATTATTTTCAGTCGCTAACTAACTAACTAGCTAACTAACTAACTAACTAACTAACTAACTATATATATATATATATATACTAGGGTGTACCCGTGTCGATGGCACGGTGATAAATTTCTTCCCATGGTATTTTGTACCCGTGCCAATGGCACGACGTTAAATTTGTTCCCCTAATATTTTGTACTTGTGCCGATGGTACGATGATAAATTTGTTCACGTGATAAATTAGTTCCCGTAATATGTAATTCATTATTCCCAATGGCAAGGTGAAGGCACGATTTTTTTTCCAAAGTACGTAATCGAAAAACGAAAAAAAATTTCAAAGTATGTAACTGCACAACGGCATAAATTTCGCTCCCGAACAAAACAAAGTGGAATTTAAAAAAAATAGTCAAAATCTCTGGACACAAAAATATCAATTTAGGTAACCTAAAACAATTGTTTAAAATAATAATTGTTATAAAAACACTACTAACTTGATTGCATATAGTCATACAACACATGTTCTTCAAAAGGTGTATACAATGGGACTACGATATGAGTGTGAATTCAATCCTCCATCCCTATAGTTACAACTTTACTAACTGTTTAATTTTTATGAGTGTGCCAAACGTAGGAGATTAAAAAAATTAAAAAAATAAAACTCTTATTGTGTGTGTGTGTTTGTTTAATGCTTAATCCTAAAAAAGATGTATATTTTTCATTTAACAACTTTTTTATGCTCGTAATCATTTTCATGAATAACAAAAAAATGGAATGTACAAAAAATGGAATGTACAAAAAACAAAAAAAAAATAATATCACAACCCAATGAAAATATTTGATTTGAAAGGTCACTATTATTATTATTATTTAATTGTAATTGCATAAAAAGATTGGTAAGAGTAAGCTTGACGAACAACATATATATAAACTTTGGTTTTGAGTTTTGTCCTTTATATTTAGGTCATATAACAAATAAATTACTCTTATTGTAATTAGTTTCATTTCTTTGTTAAGGACCACATATATTTTTATTTTGTAAAAAGACTGTTTGAATTAAGTGGTGGATTACTTTGAAAGTTAAATTTACTTACTTAATTTCTATCAAAGTACATTGAGCCAAGTGCTATATTGATTTTGAGGTTTCCAACATCGAGTCGTGTGTTGTCCTCTGACGGGTTATCAATTTACTAGGGCTCCATTCATTAAAGTTACTTTTTAGTAAAATATGTGAAACTATAATACCAAAAGTATACAACTATTTAGTATCTCAAATACCAAAGTATCCAACTATTTACACATGAGTAAAAGAAACTATTATTAAGAGTTAGGATATAACAATAATCTGGTTATAAAATTTATTATTAAGAAAATAAAAAGTCCAATCACACGGTTAGAGTTTTAATCTGGTATATTAAAAGTTATTATTAAGTAAATAATTTGTAAAATCAAATTAATAATGTGAGAAAATCTTACATGCTTATAAAAATTTAACTTTTCAATATAATTATGCATGTCATACTTTGGCACTGCGCCTTGTGTCTTGTCCTTTGAAATAAGACTAAATATGTCAGTTTTTTACTACTGACTGATAAGGTTGTAGGCTTAGGCTTTTGTTAAATTAGTGTGTAGATGGTTGTAGGCTTTTGTTAAAACGTAAAAAGCTATAGAGAGAGAGAGAGAGAGAGAGAGAGAGAGAGAGAGAGAGAGAGAGAGAGAGAGATTTTCAAATGCTTAGATATACATTTAGTTTCAAAACCCAATACCCAAAAAAAGATGTTTACTAAAAAAAAAGGATACAGAATATATAGATCTTTGAACCCAGATGAACAAAGAGAGAGAGAGAGACCTGAAATCCAAGTTGGAAAGAAAACATAAATAGTTAGATAAGAGATTCATACCCAATTATCAATTTTTTTAAAACCCAAATTGCTTATTGAACTCATAATATCTTCTAACAAAAAACAAAAACTCACCTAAAGAATATACCCTTTTCTGAACTAATATCCAAACAAACATACGTGACATCATATAAGAGATGAAAAATCACACACAGTTGTTGTACACTTTACCAATCGTCATGACTATAGCCGAATACTTTTCTAAAATAGGCAAATCAAATAATATCCGATCTAATAAAAACATTATCAGGTCTACAAACCATGAAATATACATACGATTGCACATTAGGCATATATGAGATGCAACAAACCAAATGAGAACCCTAGAAACAACACAAACCAAACACCCCAACTATTATACATACGATTGCATAGTAGGCAAAAGAATCAGAAATACTCTGATTCTAAGCAATAATGAAACCAAAGCAATATCTGAAAAAACACTATGCCAAAGAAATACTCCCAAATCACAAGATCCAAAACCAAAGCAATATCTGGAAAAAAATATTTAAAAAACAATGAAACCATACAACAACACTTGCACAACAACGGAATCATTCTTGAACAACACTTCTAAACTGCAAGATCCAACACCTAGCAGAGCGCGTATGAATGAAAAAAACAAACCGTCACCCTCTAACCCCATTAGGATATAATTAATTAAATAGTTCATAAACCACATTTATTATTTATTTATTTATTTAGTAATACATATTGAAACAAGTTCAAGGTTAAAAGGCGGAATACTAAAAATTCAATCATTTTAAGGAGACATAATTTAAACAGAACTCAAATACCATTTAACTTAATTACAACTAGTACAATGTATAAAACAAAACTAACAAGACACCACTATTATTCACTCAACCTCCTAAACCTGATAGTGGCAGCTTCAGAACCTGAAAATGTAAACATATAAAATCATGAGTTTAAAAACTCAGTGAATGTACTACATCTCTATATAGTAAAAGTACTATTTTAACATCTCAACATATCAATATGTATCCATATATGTGCCAAATTAGGCCATATACATATCCGGAGTTAATAAACCCCACATCTTTTGCCCGTAGGCAATAATCAAATCCATAGGTTTTAATAACCTAACATCTCCTGAATTGCATAGTAACTCAACATATCTTGACTTTTAGAAAGCCATAACATCTCAATATCTCTTGACTTTTAACAAGCCATAAGATCTCAACATCTCATGACTTTTAATAAGCCACATCATCTCAATATATAATACATACACATCATATCCATAACCAACTCAGTAAGTACACTCACATTGGGTTGTTAACTATGTATTCCCGTTTCCTTCTGGTGGAGCTGAACTGGGTTGATTTGACCTTACACCTGTTAATCCAACTAAATCAGTACTGAATCTCAATAATAAGTATTATTTTAATATATCTATGTAACTTTCAATGACTATACAACAACAATATAATTCTACTCAAGCCACATTCAATAAAACATGTGTAACGACGAAACAGTGGTATACATGTTGATAAAGTTATGGACATTCAACCGTAGGAAATACCTCATAAGGAATTTATAACTAAACCCAAGTAAATATTAAATCATACTTATCAATGTATATACACATGAAACATGTACTCAAAATACTCTTTGAAAAGAGGAGATAAAAACATTCTTTCATGGGGTATCCAATATGGCCTCAAATTATTGTCCTCCATACTTAACCATCCCATATTCTTAAATAGTACATATACAGGTGTCCAAGATTATCAATATGAAAACATATCTAAATATACTTTCCGTTGCAAGTGACGGTGTAATTTTTCAAGCTTCCTAGAGCAAGTTATGGCCATTTCTTTACAATACAAGAAATTTGCCCTACAAACTCCTCTATTATTCCTTCAACTTTCGAGAATTTTCCTAATTTTTATACAACATAAATTTCTATGATTTTCAATCCATTTTCAATAAACATACTTAATAATACAGAATTAAAGTTTCATAATCTTTTGACTTCATTTGCTATGTCAAAAGCTTGATCAAACTGAGGGTATGCCGAAATTAAATATCCAAACAACAACTATGTACCAACTTGAAAATATCACCAAGGCCTAACCACAAGGAGTTAAATTCTAATTTTCGGATATGATATGAATATATGAGTCTAATTTAATATCCAATTGGAATTTATGAATTCCAGTAAGCACACAAATATATATGTGCCAGGTTTAATACAAGGGGTTTCAATACAAAGCAATAAGACATATAAACACCACTTATCTCACATGTGAACAATTACTTATTATCACAAAGGAGTATGGAATTTTAACCCATAATTCACGATTTATATACTTTGAAATAAGTATAATACAAGATTAAAACAATATTAATCACATAATTATACTTTGAAAACACTTTAAGGATTTTCTTGAAATTTTCCTAGCTTTTCTTGTAATCTTTTCTTCCTTAACTTCTACTTTCTCTTTCCTCAAGCAAAAAATCTCCAAAACTGACTTAGGGTTTTATTTACTGAATAAATATGTTAGAAGAATATTTTTAGGTCGGCCAAGGCTGTCTCCCAAGCCATCCAATCAAATTAAACCACTTAGTTTACTAAAAGACAATTTTCCACTTAAAGGGAATCGACAAATTGGCCCCTTGTTCGTAAATTCGGCCCAACTTCTTACTTGGATATCCATTTGATGCACCGTTTATTGTGTTACAACCCTAACTCAGATGTCTACAACTATATAGTTTTAACCTCAAGTCATTTGTAATGTTATGAGAGTCAAAACTAGTCTTAAACAGGAACATTTCTATCGAAAACAAATAAATTTTGTGTTCATACAGAACTCAACATTTCACGATTTATGAAAGTAGGATTATAATAAACATAATCACTTAATATTAGATATACTAATAAAAAATTATTCATATCACATATACTAATAAGCATGATTTAAATATAATTTATCATAATTATATCTGGGTTGTCACAACCTCCCCCCCCCCCCCCCCCCCCCCGAAAATTTCGTCCCCGAAATTCAATATGAAGTTCACTTACCAAACAAATGGGGATATTGTTTCTTCATCCTATCCTATGTTTCCCAAGTTGCATCTTTAATACCATGTCTCATCCACATAACTTTAACTAAGGGAATAACTTTATTTCTCAATACTTTCTCCTTACGATCAATAATTTCCATTGGTTCCTCGATGAACGACAAGTCTTCCTTTAGTTCAATTGGTTGAGTTTTCAACTGATGAGATAGATCAGCCAAATACTTACGAAGCATTGATACGTGAAACACATCATGTAAACGGAACAAATCTGGATGTAATGCTAATTTATATGCCAAGTTCCCAATTCTTTCCAACACCTCATATGGTCCAATGTATCTTGGACTTAGTTTCCCCTTCTTCCCAAATCTCATAACGCCTTTCCCTGGTAAAATACGTAGGAATACAAAATCCCCCTTTTTAAATTCCAATGGATACTTCCTCTTATCTGCATAAATTTTTTGCCTGCTTTGCGCTATCTTTATTCATTCCCGAATCATTTTGATCTTTTCAGTCGTCGTATCTATTAATTCAGGACCCAAATGTTTCCTTTCACCTACTTCATCCCAACACAAAGGCGTTCTACATCTCCTCCCATATAAAGCTTCATACGGAGCCATACCAATGGTGGACTGATAACTATTATTATATGAGAATTCCATTAATGGCAAATGATCATCCCAACTACCCTTGAAGTAAAATACACAAGCTCGTAACATCTCTTCTAATATTTGAATCGTCCTTTCAGATTGCCCATTGGTTTGTGGATGAAATGCAGTGCTGAACTTCAAACTTGTGCCCATGGCATTCTGTAAACGAGGCCAAAACTTAGAAGTGAATGTTGGATCTCTATCTGATACAATTGACACTGATGCCCCATGTAAACGGATAATCTCATCAACGTACATACGTGCATACTTTTCAACAGTTTAAATGGTCTTAACTGGAAGAAAATGGCTCGACTTTGTCAATCGATCTACAATCACCCAAATAGAATCATTCCCCTTGGGTGACCGTGGTAATCCTGTAACAAAATCCATCATTATATGCTCCCACTTCCATTATGGAATAGGCAATGACTATAATAATCCTGCCGGCTTCTGATGCTCTGCTTTCACTTGCTGACATACTAAACATTTAGCTACCAATTCTGTAATCTCACGTTTCATATTGTTCCACCAGTAATACTCTTTCAAATCTCTGTACATTTTGGTACCTCCCGGATGCATAGAGTAAATAGAACTATGTGCCTCTTCCAATATATCCTTCTTTAAGGGTGGATCATTCGGTACACAAATCCTATTTTTATAACACAACGTTTCATCATTCTTAATTTCAAATTCACTCTCTTTACCATCTAAGACATCTTGTTTCTTCTTCTCAAGGAATGGATCACTCACCTGCAAATTTCTTATGCGTTCTACCAATAAAGGTCTCACTATAACATGTGCTAATAAGCCTCCCCTTTCTGAAAAACTTAATTCAATGCCCATCGATGCCAAGTCAAGGATATTTCCCACACGTTCACACTGTATGCAAACTAGAATCCCCAATGATTTTTTACTCAAAGCATCTGCTACTACATTAGCCTTTCCTGGATGATGATGAATGGTACAACTATAGTCTTTAATCATCTCTATCCAATGTCTCTGCCTCAAATTCAAGTCTCTTTGTGTAAATAAATACTTCAAACTTTGATGGCCAGTGAAAATTTCACACGTCTCTCCATATAAATGATGTCTCCATAATTTCAAGGAAAAAAGAATAGTTGCAACCTCTAAATCATGTGTAGGATAATTACGTTCATGTGTCTTCAACTGTCTAGATGCATAAAAAATTACCTTTCCATGTTGAATGAAAACACAACCCAGACCCTAATGTGAAGCGTCAGTATAAATCACAAAACCTTCTCCACTAGATGGAACAGTGAGAACTGGAGCTGATACTAGCCTATTTTTTAACTTTTTAAAGTTGTGCGGACATTCATCACTCCACACAAATTTCACTTCTTTTCGAGTTAATTTAGTCAATGGTAAGGCTATAGATGAAAACCCCTTTATGAATCTTCTATAATATCCAGCCAATCCTAGGAAACTCCTTATACCCATTACATTTCTTGGTCTTTCCCATTGTACAATTGCCTCTACCTTCTTAGGGTCAACATAAATTCCATCTCCCGAAACAATATGCCCCAGAAATACTACCTGATTTAACCAAAACTCACATTTTCTAAACTTAGCAAACAATTGACTATCTTGCAAAACTTGCAATACAACTCTTAGATGTTTCTCATGTTCCTCTTGGCTAGGTGAGTATATCAAAACATCATCGATAAAGACAATCACAAACGAATCTATGCAAGGATAAAATATCCGATTCATTAGATCCATAAACACTGTAGGAGCATTTGTTAACCCAAATGGCATTACCAAAAATTCATAATGACCATAGCGAGAATGGCGAGCTATCTTAGAAATGTCACAGTCTCTCACCCTGAATTGTTGATAACCCGATCTCAAATCAATTTTTGAAAACACTTTAGCACCCTGTAATTGATCAAACAAATCATCAATATGAGGCAATGGATATTTATTTCGAATTGTTACCTTGTTCAACTGTCGATAATTAATGCAAAGTCGCATATTTTCGTCTTTCTTTTTCACAAATAATACCGGAGCACCCCATGGTGATACACTAGGTCGAATAAAACTTCTGTCCGGAAAATATTATAGTTGAACCTTTAACTCCTTTAGTTCCACCTGTGCCATTCTATATGCAGAAATAGAAACTGGAGCTGTACCAAACACTAAATCGATAGTAAACTCTACATCTTTGCTAGGTGGCAATCCTGGTAATTCATCTGGGAACACATTTGCAAAATCCTTAACTACTGGGATATCTTCTAATTTTTGTAATTCCCTATTTGTATCCACAACATATGCTAAAAATCCTTGACAACACTTATTTAATAATTTCCTCCCCCGAAGGGCAGAAATAAGACAGTTTGGAACCACATTTCTTTCCCCAGTAAATTTGAATTCTTCCTCCCCCGGCATATTAAATGTAACCTCCTTACGAAAACAATCAATCGATGCATGATAGGAAGATAACCAGTCCATACCCAAGATAATATCGAAATTTCGAATATCTAGTGGAATTAAATCAATGGTCAACTTCCTCTCCCCCATATACAATACATAATTTTTATACACAAGCTCCACTAACATCACATCCCCAATAGGTGTAGAAATATATAAACCACAATCTAGATAAGAACATGGTATACCCAAATGCATGGTAAATAACAGTGCTATAAATGAATGAGTAGAACCTGGATCAATAAGCATGTTTGTTCATGACAGAAAATGTACATGTCACCACCTCTAGAGTAGCCTGAGCATCCTCTAAAGTCATAACAAATATCCTTCCCGGAGCCCTGGATCCACTAGCCTGTCCTCTACCTCCTCCTCTCCCTATGACTCCAGGTGATGAGCCTCGACTAGTAGTAGTTGATGGAATCCCTCCCAGTAGCATAGGACAATTCTTTTTGGTATGACCAATTTGATGACAGTGATAACACTCTACCCCCTTTAACTTGGAACAATTTGGACTGATATGGCCCTCAGCTTTGCAAAAATAGCATATAATAGGCTTAGACTGCCCAATGTCATTCTCCTGTTGTCTATTATGTTAGCCCATCGATCCTGCACCACTAAAACTTCTTGGTGTCCTATTCTAAACCTAATTCCCAGTCCCTCTATCGCGCTGAAATCTTTGACTCCCTTGTTTTAAGTATTCTGCATTGCCTTCCTTTTGCTGAGATGGATAAAATCTACTCCTCTTTCCCCTTTGTTCCCTATTCTTATTGCATCGTTAACATCTCCTTCAACCATCATAGCTTTGTTAACGAAAGAAGTATAATCTACCATTTCAAGTGCAGTGAGTTTAGACTTGATAACCAAATTCAACCCATCCTGAAATCTGGTGCATTTGTCCTCCTCATTGTGTAAGAAACGTAATGAAAATCGATATAAAGAAATAAATTTAGTTTCATACTCCCTGACCGACATATTCCCCTGAGTCAATGATAAAAATTCTCTCTCTTTTTGCTTCCGATACATGCGAGGAAAATACTTTTCATATAAGACTTTAATAAAGGAATCCCAAGTAATTACCTCACCTCCCTCCGAAATAAGCAATAAATGTTTGGAAGACTTCCACCAATATTTAGCTTCGCCCTTTAACATGAAAGTAGCCAAAATCACCTTCTGAGCGCCAGGTACATTCATCACCCCAAAGATAGTTCATGTGTCTCTAACCCAAGCATCAACTTCTAAAGGATATACAGAACCTGAGAATTCTGGGGGGGGGGGTTCAATTTGATAAACTTCTCATACAGAGTATTCTTCTCCTCTCGTTGTATTTCTCTTTCTCTTCTAGCCAAAGTCTACTCCTCTAAGTATTTAGCTTGTTGTTCTGCTATTTGCTTCATAAACTTGTTTTGTTGTTCTGCCATTAAAGTCATGGCACGAGCCATTTTCTACATATCTGTAAGCTATTCAGGAGCCCCCTCTACATTATTTGGATTTTGTTGATTTAGTGTATTTGAAGACTCCTCATCCACCCTTTCATGAACATTTACTCCTTCCATATCTTACTATCTATCATAAACCACAATTATAGAAACAAGAATACAATATTTATTTCTAACATAATGGTTAGTATTTCTCACAAGTTAATATAAATGACCCACACCACACTATTTCTGCCACTACCACTGCCACTACCACATCTAGACTCTCTAACCCCAGAATATAAAAATCAAAAGCTATGATTCCAAGTTGTCACCCCCTAACCCCATTAGGATATAATTAACTGAATAGTTCACAAACTACATTTATTATTTATATATTTATTTAGTAATACATATTGAAACAACTTCAAGGTTAAAAGGTGGAATACTAAAAATCCAATCATTTTAAGGAGACATAATTTAAATAGAACTCAAATACCATTTAACTTAATTACAACTAGTACAATGTATAAAACAAAAGTAACAAGACTCCACTATTATTCACTCAACCTCCTAGACTTGGCAGTGGCAGCTTCTGAACATAAAAATGTAAACATATAAAATCATGAGTTTAAAAACTCAGTGAATGTACTACATCTCTATATAGTAAAAGTACTATTTTAACATATCAACATATCAATATATATCCATCTTTGTGCCAAATTAGTCCATATACATATCCGAACTTAATAAACCCCACATCTCCTGTCCGTAGGCAATAATCATATCCATAGGTTTTAATAACCTAACATCTCCTGAATTGCATAGAAACTCAACATATCTTCACTTTTATAAAGCCATAACATCTCAACGTCTCTTGACTTTTAACAAGCCATAACATCTCATGACTTTTAATAAGCCACATCATCTCAATATATAATATATACACATCATATCCATAACCAACTCAGTAAGTACACTCACATTGGGTTGTTAACTATGTATTTCCGTTTCCATCTGGTGGAGCTGACCTGGATTGATTTGACCTTACACCTGTTAATCCAACTAAATCATTACTGAATCTCAATAATAAGTATTATTTTAATATATCAATGTAACTTTCAATGACTATACAACAACAATATAATTCTACTCAAGTCACATTCCATAAAACATGTGTAACGACAAAACAGTGGCATACATGTTGATAAAGTTATGGACATTCAACCGTAGGAAATACCTCATAAGGAATTTATAACTAAACCCAAGTAAATATTAAAGCATACTTATCAATGTATATACACATGAAACATGTACTCAAAATACTCTTTGAAAAGAGGAGATAAAAACATTCTTTCATGGGGTATCCAATATGGCCTCAAATTATTGTCCTCCATACTTAACCATCCCATATTCTTAAATAGTACATATACATGTGTCCAAGATTATCAATATGAAAACATATCTAAATATACTTTCCGTTGCAAGTGACGGTGTAATTTTTCAAGCTTCCTAGAGCAAGTTATGGCCATTTCTTTACAATACAAGAAATTTGCCCTACAAACTCCTCTATTATTCCTTCAACTTTCGAGAATTTTCATAATTTTTATACAACATAAATTTCTATGATTTTCAACCCATTTTCAATAAACATACTTAATAATACAGAATTAAAGTTTCATAATCTTTTGACTTCATTTGCTATGTCAAAAGCTTGACCAAACTGAGGGTATACCGAAATTAAATATCCAAACAGCAACTATGTACCAACTTGAAACCATCACCAAGGACCAACCACAAAGAGTTAAATTCTAATTTTAGGATATGATGTGAATATATGAGTTTAAGTTCATATCCAATTAGAATTGATGAATTCCAGTAAGCACACAAATATATATATATGCAAGTTTGAATACAAGGGGTTTCAATACAAAGCAATAAGACATATAAACACCACTTATCTCACATGTGAACAATTACTTATTATCACAAACGGGTATGGAATTTTAACCCATAATTCACGATTTATATACTTTGAAATAAGTATAATACAAGAATAAAATAATATTAATCACATAATTATACTTTGGAAACACTTTAAGGATTTTTTTGGAATTTTCCTAACTTTTGTTGTAATCTTTTCTTCCTTAACTTCTACTTTCTCTTTCCTCAAGCAAAAACTCTCCAAAACTGACTTATGATTTTATTTGCTGAATAAATATGTTAGAAGAAGAGTTTTAGGTCGGCCAAGGCTGCCTCCCAAGCCATCCAATCAAATTAAACCACTTGGTTTACTAAAAGACAATTTTCCACTTAAAGGGAATGAACAGATTTGCCCCTTGTTCGTAAATTCGGCCTAACTTCTTACTCGGACATCCATTTGATGCACCGTTTTTTGTGTTACAACCCTAACTCACATGTTTACAACTATATAGCTTTAACCTCAAGTCATTTGTAATGTTATAAGGGTCAAAACTAGTCTTAAACAGGAACATTTCTATCGAAAATAAATAAATTTTGTGTTCATACATAACTCGACATTTCACGATTTATGAAAGTAGGATTAGACTAAACATAATCACTTAACATTAGATATACTAATAACAAATTATTCATATCACATAAGATAAGCATGATTTAAATATAATTTATTATAATTATATCCTGGTTGTCACACAAACATTCTTGAACCAATCTTTAAAACTCAATGCCAAAGAAAAATCGTAAATCAAACTATACCGAAGAAGGAAAAAGAAAGGTACAGACCTTGCCTTTTTACCCCATCATCAAATAGACCAGAGAGATGAAAAATAACCTGGATTTACAGGAAAAAAAAGAGGGCTGGAGGTATATTAGCTAGATGTTCAGTGGAAGAACACCCTTGCATTTTCTGGTTGTGTTTGAATCAAATAAATTCAGGGTGTTCTATTTGCGAGGAGAGAGAAGCATCGGGGTGTTATGAAAATGGGTTTGTGGGTTGTACAATGGCGCCGCCTGAATGGCCGGTGGCTGTAGGTTGGTAGCTAGTGGGTAATCCGAGTAATGAAGGTGGATACTTCCATAGTTGTATGCGAAGAGAGAGAATGGCACCGCCTGAATGGCCGGCGACTGTTGGCTGGTGGCTACTCCGAGTAATGGAGGCGACAAATAAAAGAGGTTCCTGAGTGGGATGGTAAGATGAGGATGAGAGAGAGGGAGATAACTATTTTGGTGTATAAAAAGTGTAAGAACTCTTCTAATGTGATGACAGAGGGAGACAACTTTTTTACTCGAGCCTTGTGCTTTGCCCTTATCAAGACATGTGCAGAGACACAATCAGTTTTACTAATGGTTCACGCAAGCCATTTAAGAGACTTCTCATCTGTTAGATTTCTCCCTTTTGTACCATCTTGAACTTTGTATAGGTTAAATATGAGCCGTGAGTTGATAAACACCAAATTTTTCAACTTTCAATCCGAGCCATCAGTTGGGGAGGGCAAAAAGTCCCTCCTCCTTTATATATATATATATATATATATGTGTGTGTGTGTGTGTGTGTGTGTGTGTGTAAAGACGGAGAGAAAGAAAAAATGAGGGGTAAGGGGGCGACACTAGGTACATGAGGGACAAGGTTAAGGGAGGGTGGAGGAGGATGAATTGGTGGGGGAGGGAGGGTGGGGGGTGGGGTGGGTGTATGGAGGGGAGGGAGAGGGTGAGACATGATGGTGGTGAAAGAGAGAGGGGGGGGGGGGGGGGAGATATGGCATTGCGATTTTGTTGGGTTGTACATGGGGAGAGGGAAAGAGTGGGAGGGGACGGGATTGCTTGGGGAGCTACAGGTGTTTTATTTTTTAAATAAATATATCCAGATTAAATTGCATTTATAACCTTAACGAAGTCATGTCTTTCACATGACTTAATTTCGTTTAACTTATGAGTCAAAATGAACGAAAGGTTCATGTTAAATTAATTTGGTTAGTTTAAGGGCTTATTTGAAACTTTCGAAACTTCAAGGAATATTTTCAAACAATCATGATAGTTTAAGTACCGAATGAGAAATTTATTCTTATATAAAAAGAGAATTATTGGGCTAACTAGAGCACAAACACACACCCAGACAATAGAGAAAGAACCAATCTCATACCATCAACTTTTATTAGGTTAGCCTTATTCTAAGTACAAGGGTTCACATGTTTCTTCAGGACGGTTACCAACATCAAAGTTGAAGCTCTTTCCACTTTACATGGCTTACAGGCATGTGAGGAAGTACTTATCTAGTCTTTATTGTAGAATACGACTTCAAAATCATGGTGGATATTCTTAATAATAATATTTCATGCCCATGGTCGCTCAAAACTATTGTTTGCCCAATCCATCACCTCATATCGGGCAATCCTGTCACCTTCTCCCACATCTATACAGAGAGTAACCAGTATGCAGGCCAAGTTGCTTATCATAATTGCTCTTCTTGAAACCTAGTTGTGTCAAACTCAATTGATGACTTCCCTAAATTACTCAAATATTTATATAGAATGGATCTTAGCGGGCTGCCTAATATAAAAATGTCCAACCGCTATTTTGCCTAAGATAATTTTTGGGTACGTTTGTAATGTAGTTATTTATAAATCTCCAATTTATAACTTTCTAGCAATTGATTCCTTGGGCTCGATAATCGAGTGCTTTTTAAAAATGTCTTCCTTAAAGCTTGTACATGCCACCTAGGACGGATTTTTTCTCCACCTTTTGTTTTTATAATATCTACTAGGATTTTGTCCGTCTTCTTAAAAAAGCTGGTAAATGATAGTGCAACTATATTTTTTTAAGAGAGAATCATTTGTGCTCTAGCTCGCCTAATAAGAGTTGATGGTATGGGATTGGTTTCATGTCTATTGTGTGGTCATCCGCTAGGGCTTTGGTTTTATGATTTCAATGAAAAAAAAGAGCAGAGTAACTAATGATTTAGAAGAGTAATAAATGGCATCACATATGTTGTATTGGCAATGGAAAAAGTGATCTACAATCCGTATTTATAGTTTATATAGATTGTTCATAACATTAATTATTATATACTTAAGTTATATGATACGATGATAATATTGATTCTAATATCATTTAGTTCAATTCTCATATAGTGTTTTCGTGTACAAATATATGATAATCTAAGCCAGCAACAGGTAGGGCTATTCACCATGGGACCAGTGACTGGATACAAAGATAAACCATGTCTATGCCCTCAAAGTCAATATTGTGCGGTTTCTTCAATTATTCATTGAAATAAAATGAATAGGGAAAATAACTCAACTTTGTCGCCTAAATCATTTCTACAAGAAATTGTAGGTATGGCTCATATACCATTGAATCCCTATCCATTGACCACGAGTCAAGTTTACCAAAAAGTTCAGAACGTCTGTCTCAAAAGAATTTCGAATTTCTTTTAGGGAGAGAAGTCCTATGTCTAATAGTCATGATGGTATAAAATCAATTTAATAATATTAAAAATCATTAATAATATATTTAAGTATACATATAATTGTCTGCTCAAGTAATTATTGACTCGAAAAAATTATATACAACAAAACGAGAATTCTATTATAATTGTCTGCTAAAAAATAATATACAACAAAACGAAAGTTCAATTTAATAATATTAAAAATTATTAATAATATATTAAAGTATACATATAGTTGTCTGCTCAAATAATTATTGACATGTTTACAACAAAACGACAATTCTATTAGACTCATGTAAATTTATTATTTGTTCAAAAATCTTTTTTCACACCTTATTTACAAGATATAAGGATTACTTAATATATATATACAGAAAGGATATCATGCATACCCAGTTTGCATACCCTCCGTACGGACCATTTTTTTAAAATAGTAAAAAAAATAATTTTGGGCTGATTTTTTTTAATGATTTTTAAACATTTCAGTAAGACCATAAAAAAAAATTCAACTCAAAATGAATTTTTTTGCTATTTTAAAAAAATCGGTCAAATTTTATCAGTTTTTAAGTTGTTAAAAACTGACAAAGTTTGACCGATTTTTTTAAAATAGCAAAAAAATTCATTTTGAGTTGAATTTTTTTTTATGGTCCTATTGAAATGTTTAGAAACTATAAAAAAAATTACATCAAGAATATTTTTTTTACTATTTATCAAAATTGATCCGCGCCAGCGGTATGCAAACTGGGATATGCATGAGAACCGCGCTCTCTCTCTCTCTCTCTCTCTCTCTCTCTATATATATATATATATATATATATATATATATATATATATATATACACACACGCGCGCTCACGCATGTAAAATACAACGTCAACAACAATTATCAAAACATCATTATTCAAAATTCAAATAAATAGATAATTTCATTGTGGCACGACATACCGCATCATTTATAGAAGGTGCAGGACCTCTCGTCAAAAAAAAAAATGCCACACTAGGATATTTTAGGACCCACCCATAATTTTTCTTTTTTTACCATCGTAAAGTTGTTGCCATAAAAATTAACATATGAAAGTTTTCTATCATCCTTAATGTTGGGATTAAGAATAACTCATTTTACCCAGTGGCGGTTCTATGTGGGGACGAGGGGGAGCGGAGGCTCCTCCTCAACTTTTCGAAAAAAATTACCGAGTAAAAAAAATTAGGGGTCTTTTGTGTAAAAAATATAAGTTATAGGTGTTTTCTATAGATTTTTATAAAATAAAGGGCCAAAATGTAAATAACTAAAACTCATAAACCTAAATAATAACCTATTCCTTTTCTCTTGCCAACAAGAAGCAACAAACAACCAAATACGTTTCTGCTGCTACGAAGGCCGAAGCACCCCGACCTGCCGACGCACGCCTCCTCCTGCACCTGTTGCTTCCTTCCGGCCAGCCTCGTCTCTTTCCTCCTTCCCATTGCTGCTGCTGCCGGTAAGGTAAGAGATTTCTTGAACTTCTGCTTTGATTTGATGAATATAACAGATGATGAGATATGTGTATGTTGATGAGATGATGATGAGATATGTATGGATATATGGGTTGTGGGTGATATGTATGGATATATGGGTTGTGGGCTTGTGGGGGTTTGATTTATGTTCTGAAATGAAATGGGTTTTTTGTTTTTTATTTAGTGAAATGAAATGGATTATATTTATGTGCTGCCTTATTTTTGCTTAAATTTTTGGTGCCTAATTTTTGTGGATTATATTTAGGTATTAAATTTTTGTGGTGCCTAGTTTTTGTTTAAATTGTACAAGCAGAGAATTAGTGGAACTGAGTGTTTAAAATTTAACAAAATTCCTTTAGGGTCCGTTTGACAACCCAATTTCAAGTCGTGGAAATGGAATTTCAAGGGCAATTTTAATTATGTGGAATTGAAATTGAACTTTCAATTCCAATTCTACTTTCAAGCCTTGGAATTAGGTTGCCAAACGGGCCATTAGTATTTTAAATTTGTTTGCTACGGACCTAAGAGTATTTTCCCTAATTTTAAAACCCAGCACACTTTCTAACCAAAAATTTGTTTAAAACTTGAAGTAACCCAAAAAAATCGTCTCGGGGGCTCCCGCCCCCGAACCCCCAGTTCCAATGGAAATTTTGGCTCCCCCTGACCAAAAATCCTGGATTCGCCACTGATTTTACCAATGCTAAAAAAGCATCATTAGTGGAAAATCTTGACGCTAAAAATATAATTTATTTTACTATTAAAAATGTATATTTTTAGTACATATATTTATAGACGATTAGAATTTTGAACTTTCGAGAAATGCTTTTGGTACCGATTTACTTGCACCATAAAAGCCAACCGGCTGAGATGGCCACTGAACTGGCATTGAAAACAAAGGCAGCAAACACACATCACATATCCTTTCTTGTCTCTAGCCAAATACCAAACATTAACAGCTCTCTTTCAAATGATTCAAGCCACCACGGTTGAAAAAAATTATTTGCTACCAAATCAAAAATAAAACCTCAAGTTCATTAAAAAAAACATACAATAGCATTTTAATTAACATAGTAGCATTCCAAAAATTATTTACTGTTTTTTAAATTATTTAAAGCTGTTTTTAAAACGTAAAAAATTGTTTTATATAACAAATAAATTGTTTTTATAAAAAGAAAGTGTTATAACTATTGAAAAAGTGTTTTTTAATATTTTTTTTTTATAAAATACATGTTTTAAAAACTGTGTTTTTTAGAAGAAAACATTTCTTATAAAAATAATGTTATTTTTTTTATATGATTAACTGCTTTAACTGTGAAGAAATTGCTTTCTTTATATATTTTTTTTAAAAAACAACTGTTTTCTTAGTTTTTATATATATTTATAGAATGCAATGTAATAATGTTTTTTAGAAAATAGTTTTTAAAAACTCGTACAGTTTTATAATTGGCAAAAAAATTGGTGTGGTTAGTGCCGTTGGCGCGGACTCGCATCCATTAAATGATGTTTTGTCCTTATAGATTTATTTATTTTGCAAAATATAACTTTCAAGCTAAAAAAAAAATCCAATTAAAAAATATAAATACACGCTATATATAAATATATGTAAAAAAATATATGTTAAAATTATAATGTGTTAAAATACAACAAGACAAAACACGAAATCATTTTTTTTAACTTAACCCAAACCAATTAAAAAACTGCACAATGCGATTATGGATTTTTTATTTTTAACACAAACCAACTAGATTGGTTAGTGCCGCTGGCTATATATAAATATATGTAAAAAAATATACTTTAAAATATACATCAACGATCAGTTATTATAGCTGGCGCGGATCCGTATTATTTAATGGATGTGGCTCCGCGCCAGCGGTACTAACAAATCGATTTTAAAAAATATTAATTTTTTTTTTGCTAAAATCTATACGTTAAATACACGTGATATATAAATACATGTTATATATAAATATATGTATAAAAATATACGTTAAAATCATATTTTTTTGATAAAATATACATCAGCGATCGGTTATTGTCGCTGACGCGGATACAAGTTACATGTTATATATAAATATATGTATAAAAATATACGTTAAAATCATATTTTTTTGATAAAATATACATCAGCGATCGGTTATTGTCGCTGACGCGGATACACGTTAAATATACGTGTATTTAACGTATAGATTTTAGAGTGTATTTATATATAGACGTTAAATATTTTTTTTGGCTAAAATCTATATGTTAAATACACGCTATATATAAATATATGTAAAAAAATGTACGTTAAAATATACATCAACGATTGGTTATTGTTGTTGGCGCGGATCCGCATCATTTAATGGAGGTGGGCCCACGCCAGCGACAGTAAGAAATCATGTGTCGGTTGCGACACGCTGACATAACGTGTTGCGATTGATTATTGTCTTATGAATGTGGGTCTGTCCCAGCGACAATAACTATTGTCGCGATCGATACATAAAAATCATGAGTCGGCATAAAAAAATATTTTTGTTTTTCAAATCAAATGTCATTTTATTAAAAAAATTGATGTTGACATTTTTAAACTTTTTTTCTTTGTTAAAACTTTTTTTATTTTGACAAAAAATGTTTTTTATTTTTTGGTCAAACTGTTTTTTTTTTTGCTAAAAACTGTTTTTGTGTGTGTTAAAACTAGTTTAAAAAATGTATTTTGCTAAAAAAATATTTTTTGTTAATTTACTTTTTGTTGTTTTTGTTAAAACTGTTTTTTTTTTAATTTTTTGTAAAAGCATTCCTCATTTTTTTCCGTAGAAAGGAAACACCATATATTAAAACTGATGGGTTAGTGGTGCTACCTCAGCAGCCACCTCAACCGATTAGCTAATCCGGTGTCTTTAACATTCCCCTTGAACTTTCATGTAAAACATTACTAAACGACATTACAAATGATATTGTTGAAAAACAAAATTGTTCACACATGAGAGATTGAACACTGTATCTAATCGACGAAAATTATGTTCGTCATTTGTGTAACCAATTAATGCCTTAACATGTTAATATCTTTAAGATATTAGTAAACGACCCTCAAAGTCAATATTGTGCGGTTTCTTCAATTATTCATTGAAAGAAAATGAATAGGGAAAATAACTCAAGTTTGTCGCCCAACTCATTTCTACGAGAAATTGTAGGTGTGGGTCATACCATTGAATCCCCATCCATTGACCACGAGTCAAGTTTAACAAAAAGTTCAAAAGGTCTGTCACAAAGGATTTTTGAATTTCTTTTAGGGACATAAGTCCTATAGATGATTTATCTATTAGTCATGATGGTATAAAATCAATTTAATAATATTAAAAATTATTAATAATATATTAAAGTATACATATAGTTGTCTGCTCAAATAATTATTGACTTGTTTACAACAAAACGACAATTCTATTAGACTCATGTAAATTTATTATTTGTTCAAAAATCTTTTTTCACACCTTATTTACAAGATATAAGGATTACTTAATATATATATATATATACACACACACACACACACGCTCACGCATGTAAAATACAACGTCAACAACAATTATCAAAACATCATTATTCAAAATTCAAATAAATAGATAATTCCATTGTGGCACGACATACTGCATCATTTATAGAAGGTGTAGGACCTCTCGTCAAAAAAAAAAAAGAAATGCCACACTAGGATATTATAGGACCCATACATAATTTTTCGTTTTTTACCATCGTAAAGTTGTTGCCATAAAAATTAACATATGAAAGTTTTCTATCATCCTTAATGTTGGGATTAAGAATAACTTATTTTACCAATGCTAAAAAAGCATCACTAGTGGAAAATCTTGACGCTAAAAATATAATTTATTTTACTATTAAAAATGTATATTTTTAGTACATATATTTATAGACGATAAAAATTTTGAAATTTCATGTAAAACATCACTAAACGACATTACAAATGATATGTATGTGACTTTTCGAAGATACAATTCTCAACTCGAATCATTGTAACTCTTGTGAAAGTTCACTAAATGAACTCTTGTTCAGTGGGACCAACTTGAAAACAAAATTGTTCCCACATGAGAGATTGAACAATGTATCTAATCGACGAAAATTATGTTTGTCATTTGTGTCACCAATTAATGCCTTAACATGTTAATATCTTTAAGATATTAGTATAATATATTTCAATGTTACTTAAAAAATTAGCAGCAAGCTAAAATCACTTGAAAATTAGGGACTCGGGGCGACGACCACTCTCACCTGCCCATCGGCTTACACAGGTTCTTAACGGGTGAAGATCAAATCTGTACAAAACTGAATAATTTTCAATTCCAATTTTATGAAATGAAATTACGGTTCCCAAGCACACGATCAATACCAACACAACATGGGAAGTCACCTCCTTTCTCTAACAAGTACCTCTTGCTTTACAAAGAATTTATAAAAAAAAAAAAATGAGCTATTTAAGCAAACAAGTATTATGTTACTGAAGTGTATAAAATATAAAACACAAATTTACACTAGAGTCTTATCAATCATATAAACAATATTGTCACAATAAATTATTTTGAACCTTCAAATGATGACTGTGAAATGCTAAAAGGGAATTCTATATAAGATACTAAAAAATAACTAGCATGTATCCCGTGCGATGCACGGACGGAAATGTATGTTACGAATATTGATGAACGAAATATATTATTTGAATAAATATATTATTTCATTATATATGGCTGATATATGCTGTTGATGTAAAAAATTAGATTATCTCTAATTGTTTAATCACAGATAAAAATAAATAAGACAAGAGATTTTTAAGTGGATCAGCCTTGAACAAATGGCCTACGTCCACTGTTGGTGCTATTATTGATTGTTTGGGAATTCTCGATGTAGGGTTTATCTCCAGAAATTCCGGTCTCCCCACAATGAGGATGATACAATATATTTATAGCCATGAGGCTGTACATGTGAATGGGTAATACATAGCTGTTCAATAAGTGTATACATCTGACTCGCTCAGAAAATTGTATAGCGCAAGTGTACGCTAATCGCGAGAGTGATAAAAGCCCGGTAAGACCGGGGTCGATTTCCATAGGGAATTATATGAAGTACCGAGGATATTCTTTCAGTTAAAAATCAATAAACAAGAATAAAAGATAAAAGAAAAGATGATTTAGGTTATACGTGTTGTAATCAACCAAAGCGAACCAAGATAAATGGAACGCTACACAAAATAGAAACAAGACCAGCGAGATTTATAAACAGGATTATGAAACGATTCTTTAACAAAAGGTTAAGGAGCATTCCCCCACCTCGAATGCGCACAACTCAACGGGTTCTTCCGATTAAATCACAATCAAATGGGAATAAGATATCAATATCAACAATCCTACATGAAGGATGTCAACCCAACAATATAAGATGAAGGTAACGATATATAATCGGACAAATGCGTTGATGTTGGAGTTAAGTCTCAAAATACAACCCTTACATGATAAGAGAAGATAAAATCCTATGAAACTCCCATCTCAACCCACACACCCATTTATTGGATTTAATCATTGAACCAAGCCAAGAAATGAACTCTCCAAGGTGGGTTTATGCTCCCAACCTAGGGAGATTAGCTACTCATGACACCAACCATATCAAAACACATCATTAAACTAATAGTAAGTGTAATAACCATAATGAGAATAAGCATTCAATGCACAATCACAACATTAATTGCACCAAATTGTACCAAGGATCAACAAGAAAAAATAAAGGAGGAAATTTACTTGCAATAAATGAAGTTGATGATGAAAATGACAAGCAAATTATCGAGCCCTGGGAGAGAGAGAGAAACCAACAAAATCTCTTTTATCTATTTCTTTGCACACGAATGTAATCCGGGCCACTTTACAAAATAAACCACTACAAATACATACTAAGTGGAAGAAAACCACAAAACAAGGGTGGTAAGACCAAACCAAAACCGCGGGGGTTTTGCAGAAAATGAAGTACTGGTCGACCGCTGGTCAGGTACCAGTCGACCTCTGATCAAGGAGATGGCACACTGTCTCAATTCGAAGGCAAAATGTAAAACCCCAGTCGACCGCTGTTTTGGGACCGGTCGACCGCTCCTACAAAATCAGCACTCTCCCCTCTTTTGATACACAACAAAGGGGCTCGGGAAAACGCCCATAACTTGGTCATCGTGAACCGGATTGACAAACCGTCTGGGTCTACGCGAAGTTCGCAAGAAGAATTACAACATTCGTGAAGGGTTCGGGCACATAGCTCGAATGTAGGAATGACAGAATTACCCCTGAAGTTGCGTAAAGCACTGAACGTTCCCGGATGACGCACACTTGCACCGTTTAGCATTCCAATCCATACAAAAGCTCAAATAAACCTCACAAAGCATATATATATGGAAACCAAAGGTTATACAGTACAAGAGCTTAAACACGTGAAATAACGATCGCAAGCGTGCGTGCATGCATAATTAACGGGCGCAAGATATACAATATTTGCGACTAATCAACATCCGTATGATGATAATCAGCATTTAATCCTCTTAATTGTCTGATAATAAATGCTCTGATCGAGATGCAGCTCGAACCGCCAAAGCTGCTCGGACCGCCTAAGTATCTCGGCATCCATGAGTTGCTCGGTGCAGTAAAGTTCCTCGGAGAGTACCTACTGCTCGGAGTATTTGAGTTGGTCGGGGAAAATGAGTTCCTTGAAGTCAAGGGGTTGTTCCAATGTGTTTGTTATTGCCATGCAGATTGCCACGTGTCTCCACTTAATTGAGCCATGTCAGCAGACTAAATTTGGTATCAACAGAAGCCCCCAATGTTTCACAATTCGAGAATTAGGAGTGTGGAACATTCTTCTCAAAATATGGCGGGATTAAATGATCATCCTGAATCTTAGGAGTGTTTTCTTCGCATTTATTTTTCTTTTTGAATTCACAGAATCAGACTTTTCAAATTTTTCTAACTGCTTCGATATCCGCGCCTTTTTGTCCTTTTAGCCGCCGGTAGCGTAAACGTCTCCCTTTATAATCATTATTTTCACCTTTTCCCAAGGTAAGGTATTTAAGCGTTGCAGAAAATCATATCGTCTTTTACTTTTTCAAATCTGTATCTTTGAGTTTTCCATTTTCTCTCTCTCTTTTGTGTGTTCATCCCTTTCATCGTTCGTTGTCAACAGATCCATCCTTTTCCTGTAAGATCTTCTTCCTTCTCTTTTATTTACTTTATTCATCATGGTTTACCTTGTTGAATCACTTGATAAGTTTCGTTATGATTTCTTTATTCCTTCATGGGTTGTTCTGGAGGAACTTTCTGAACCTTCAGATTATTTTCGTTTGGCTGAGGGACATTGGTTCCCCAGTCTCTTAGTGGCTGAATATGGTTTTTCTTTTCCCCCAAACCCTTTGTGTCTAGAATTCTGTCAATATTTTGACATGGTTCCTGCAAAAATTGCCCCCAATACATGGAGAATAGTTAATGGGGTTCATAGATTAAATCAGATTCATGGAACTCGTATAGGAATTCCAGAAATTATGTTTTGTTATAGATGGGTTGTTGGTGACAATACTTTTTATTTAAAAACTAGGTTTTTAAATAGGGCTTTAGTGGTCAATCTCCCAGATGCCAATAGGGACTACTTCGAGCATGGGGTTGTTATGAAAAATTGGCAACACCCTCCACTAACTGGAAATGATGTGTACCAGGGTCCTAGATGCCCGCCCTATGGCAATGGGATAGGTTGTTTTTATTTTATTTTATTTTTGAAATTATGCTTCCTTTGTGTTTGATAAAATGTGTCACTGATATTTTGATTTTCATTTATTTGCAGTTGATGGCAAAAGAAGATCTCCAAAAGAGACAGAAGTTAACTTAAAACATCTGAAACTTATCTGGGGTTTGCATCAGACTGTTGCTGACGAGCATATCAGATCAACTTCATATCTGATGCAGTATAAGAGTTACACCTCGTCTTTTACTGCTCGTCCGGTGATAAGCGACGTGGAACCAATACCAGCTTCTACAAGTTCTTCACCTGAGTCACATATTCCTTTGAGTGAAAGGATGAAGAGAAGAAGAGCTCCTGCCCTCTTCGAGAAATCTGCCTCTATTGCTGGAGAGGCAAAGAAAAGCAAGCATGATGTCCCAGAAGAAGGGACAAGAAAAATCAATGCACCTCCTCCGGCTGCTCCTGTGAAGGTTACCGAGAAGACCCTAGTGGCTCCGAGCAAGGTCGCTGCTCGAAGCGAGGTTATAGTCATATCCCCGACTAAGACTACCTCCTTGGTCGAGACCGTCGATGCTCCTCTGAGGAGGCTGAAGAAGAGTTCTTCGGTCAATTTGGCTGAATCCATCGCTCAGCCCTCGACTACTGAAAGTGGTGTTCCCACTTTTTTTGCCCCGAGCTCAGCCATGAGCTCGGTAAAGTCTTGGATCATTCCCGAGATCCAAGGTATTAAAGAAAATCTTTCTCGGGATATGGTTACCACATTAGTTGCTCGTCATATTGCATCTGTAAGTATTATTGTCCTAAACTTTCATTTTTCCACTGTTATATTTTTGCACTGACTTGCTATTGTTTTCTTTTCCCAGTTGTTAACCTGTTTTAATACAATTTTGAAGAAAGATGAAGCTATTAAAGCTTCAAGTTCCTCGTCAGGTGTAGAGGAGGCTTTTGTGGGTCTGACGTAGTTTCTGAAAGATTCTCGTCAAAAGTATGTCGAAGATAAAGCCGCCTTGGAGAAGCAACTCAATTCGACCGAGCATGAGAGGAATCTATCTGTTGAAATCTTCAAGGGATAAGAGAAGAAAATAAAGGAATTAGAAAGTAAGAATAAAGAGCTCGAAGGGAAGCTCCAAAATGCTGGGGAACTTGAAGGTAAGCTCGAGGTTGCTGAGGAAGAGCTAAACAAGCTTCGTGAAGTAGGTTGTCAGAAGGAAGAAGTGGAGAATAAATTGAAGGCCGCCGAGGATCTGCTTTTCGAGAAGCTTTCCTCGGAGAAGGTGAAAAAGAAGTTGGCTGTAAAAAAGTCCTTCAGTGCTGACTGGGATAAGGGGTGGAATAAGGTTCTGGCTTCCATGATGTCACAAGTGGAATATGGTAGCCTTAAGTACTTTAGGGATGGCTGGGTCGCTGCTCTGCAAGAGATGAAGGTTGATGAAAATTCTAATATATTTCAGTGACACATCCCTGGCCCCCCTCCAACTCCTGAAGAAGAAGAAGAGGACGAAGCTGCCTCTGAGGAATCCTCCATGATGATGGGATATCAAATTCTTCATCCCCCAATTGTCCAGCCTTCCTCAACCATCCGTTACTTCGACCGAGCAGCCTTCAGCACCCACCGAGCGACCATCTGTACCATCCGAGCAACCTACCTCCTCGTCCCAGCCTCCCGAGAAAGTTTTGGGAGACAAGGAAAAGGTGTAGAGTTGTTCGGATTTTTCTCTCTGTTTATTTTTGCCAATTGTAACTCTGAAATATGTACTTATCTTTTATGATGTAATAAAATTTGAAGTTTTGCCTATTCATAATGTTGTCTCTCTTCCTCTTGCTCCTTATTGATTCTTGATATCTCTTCTTTTTACTAGTTTATGGCCAGGATGGAATTGTTATCTGCTCATGATACAAAATTGATGAGACAGTGCAACGAATATTTCAAGGCTGGCCATGCAGATTTGACTGATGTTCAAATCGTTGATATACTCGGTCCAAACGCTTCAGAACAAGCAGTTAAAGCCTACCAGTATTTGAAGTGCCTGCTCGACCGTGTAGTGGCTAACAATGTAGCGTATTATGAAATGATTGAAGACCTCCAGGGCACTCTTGAAGAGCTTTAACAACAATATAAGGAATATACAGCCCTTTTGCACGAGGGATACGAGAAGAAGTACCAACAACTCAGTGCTAATAAGGGGTATGATAAGTTATTTGCTGCTTACAATGTGAGGGAGAGAACTTTGAAGGCCGAGGTCGAAGAGCACAGGCATATAGCTGAGTTATTGGAGCAGGAAAATAATAACTTGCAAAGAAAAGTATCTCAGTTAAAATCTGCAGCCTGTTCCTCAAGCGCTTTGGTCCTTGTGAACGACGAGGGGTTTTCTTTCTTGGAGGTTGAAAATGCTAATCTAAGGGATGAATTGGAAACTTTGAAGAGAGTTGGTCCTTTTACCTCTGCTCGGGGACGAGCAAGAGCTTCTCGGGGACGAGCAAGAGCTGTTCGGATTCCTGTCGAGGAACAAAGAACTCAATTGTCTCTCGAGAACCAATCCTTCCAATTGATGGCAAAGAACTAGCCATTGGCCGAGTTGTCTAAGAAAATAATGAATCTGGACGAGCAAATCTCTGCTCAAAAGTCTTCTTTGGAGAATAAAGAACTCTTTATAAAAAATCTTCACGAGCAGCTGGAAAGGCTGACTTATCAATTCCACAAGCAACCCAGAGAATTCTGGATGGCAGACTACAATGAGGCTCTCTACCATTTGGATGGTCGGATCCAAAATGCGAATAATGAGGGTTACAAACAAGGGTGGTTGAATGCCTTAGGTGTAATGCAATTGGAACAAGGTCACTACTTGTGGGATTACCATAATCCTGGGTTGCTCGACCTGCCAGTGCCACCATTCAAACTCGACATGAGCTGGATCCCTGCTCGGGCAATCCGTCAGTGTTTTATTTCCAAATATCTTAGCGATTACAAATATCTCAGTGTTTTATTCTCAATGTACTTTGTTTTGGATTTAATGAAAAAAACTTCTATTTTTCTTTGCAATTTTGATTGTCATTGTCTTGTAGATGTTTTGTAAAACACTTTACATATGTGTATGTATATCTGTTAAAAAGATAACAACATTGTGTTATTTGCCGAATAACTAAAGCTGGTTAAAACTTATTGTCGACTATCCTGAACTTATGGTAATCATTTGCCGACTAACCAAAATTGATGATATTTTGTTTCTCGACCAGCTTGGTGGTAATTTAAAATGTTACGAGTATAAAAAATTTTGCTTAATCACTTTTTAATTCTAAGCCATTAACTGACTTTTATCGCATACTCATGCTTCGTTTAATAAAAATGTTCCCGACCAACTGTAGTTGGCAGTTTCTTATTCCCGACCAACCTGAGTTGGTGGATTTTCTTCCTAACCAACCGGAGTTGGCACTTTTGGGAAATATTTTTTATATCCGACCAACCGAAGTTGGTGGATTTTCTTCCCAACCAATCGGAGTTGGCACTTTTGGGAAATATTTTTTATTCCCGACCAACCGGAGTTGGTGGATTTTCTTCCCAACCAATCGGAGTTGGCACTTTTGGGAAATATTTTTTATTCCCGACCAACCGGAGTTGGTGGATTTTCTTCCCAACCAATCGGAGTTGGCACTTTTGGGAAATATTTTTTATTCCCGACCAACCGAAGTTGGTGGATTTTCTTCCCAACCAATCGGAGTTGGCACTTTTGGGAAATATTTTTTATTCCCGACCAACCGGAGTTGGTGGATTTTCTTCCCAACCAATCGGAGTTGGCACTTTTGGGAAATATTTTTTATTCCCGACCAACCGGAGTTGGTGGATTTTCTTCCCAACCAATCGGAGTTGGCACTTTTGGGAAATATTTTTTATTCCCGACCAACCGGAGTTGGTGGATTTTTTTCCCAACCAACCGGAGTTGGCACTTTTGGGAAATATTTTTATTCCCGACCAACCGGAGTTGGTGGATTTTTTCGGGTAGTGTGTAGCACTAGTATTCCATGAAAAAATTTCAATAAAAGGAGAGAGTTGGGTAGAATATTCACATTTTATTCATACTGATGAAACTGCATTACATGAGAGTTTACATTACTGATAATATTTGCGCAGGTGTTCTGCATTCCATGCATTCTTAAACTCCTCCCCCTCTAAAGTTTCTATTCTGTAGGTTCCTGGTTGAACAACTTCTGTAACTCAATAATGTCCGTGCCAGTTCGCTTCCAGTTTGTTGTGATTTTGAATCACTTTCTTTAGCACATAGTCTCCTTCTTTCAGGTCGTACTTCTTCACTCTCTTGTTGTAGAACAAAGATGTTCGTTGTTGGTAAGCAGTATTATTGATAGCTGCTTCTTCTCTAACTTCTTCGAGCATGTCCAAATCTAACCTTCTCATTAAATCGCTGACAGGGGAATTGAAATTCAGTACTCTGTGTGTTGGAAGACCCAACTCGGCAGGTATAACAGCTTCACTTCCAAATGCTAGCATATATGGAGATTCTCCTATTGCTGCTCGGGGAGTAGTACGATAAGCCCACAGCACAGAATGCAGCTCGTTGATCCAGTTTGCTTTCGCGTCATTCAGTCTTTTCTTCAAACCATTTAGCAACGTTCTGTTTGTCACTTCAGTTTGTCCATTGCTTTAGGGATGGCCTGGTGCCGAGTGGATCTTCAAGATATTTGACTGATGACAATAGGCAACGAACTCCTCGTTGTCAAATTGTGTTGGGGAAGACCATATCTACAAATGATATTTTTCAAAATAAAGTGGTACACCTTTTTGTATGTCATGTCGACGAGAGGCTCGACTTTTACCCACTTAGTAAAATAATCCACTGCAACGACGAGGTATTTAAATCTTCCTCTAGTTGTTAGAAGTGGCCCGACCAAGTCAATTACCCACATGGCAAATGGCCAAGGGGAAGTAATGGGTGTCAACAATGCTTGGGGAGTTCTTCAGATGGAGGAGAAGCGCTGCCACTTGTCACATTTCTTGGCATAGGCTATACAATCAGCCCTCATCATTGGCCAGTAGTATCCTTACGTCATTATTCTTTGCAGAAGTGTCCGACCTGCTGCATGGGCTCCACAAGACCCTTCATGGACTTCTTCAATCAAATTCTTCACCTCGGCTGGATGTACACACCTCTGCAAGCCAGCGATGATTCCTCGTTTGTATAGAATACCATTAGTTAGTACATAATGAGCAGCTTTAAACTTCAATTTCTTAGCTGCGAGTTTGTCAATCGGTACTTCTCCCTCCTCAATATATGCCCTGATGGGATCCATCCAAGATGGACCTAAATTAAGGGTAATAAAATTCATCGCCAAATCTTCTTCTATGCTCAGACCAGCTAGAACTTCAATCGGGATTGTTCTTCGTAGCTCACTACGAGTAGCCAATGCTAATCGAGCTAAAGCGTCTGCTCTTGCATTCTCCATTCTTGGTATTCTGACCAATTGAACAGTAACAAATTTTGATACCAATTCCATTGCCCGTACTTAATCATCAACTCTCCTTTTGCTGTATACACACCAAGCATTTGGTTTACAATCAACTGTGAGTCACTGCATACGATTACCTGCTCTGCCTTCATGATTTTTGCCAGATTAAGACCTACAATCATCGCTTCATATTCGGCCTCATTATTAGAAGCTTGAAATTGAAAACGCATAGCATATTCTATATCGATCTCGTCTGGACTTTTCAATACAATCCCAGCTCCACTACCCAAGGTGCATGATGAGCCATCCACATATAGAATCCATACAGGTATTTCGTCCTCAAACTTCTTATTGGACAAAATTCCTCGATCGAATATTTGTTGCTCCTTTATCTCCATTTCTACCACACCTCGCTGCTTGTCGACCATCTCCTCTTGCTCTCCGACCAACTTAAGTTGATCGGGGTTTAAATTTGATGATCCTGTAACATCCACAGGCTGGTCGGTGCTCAGTTTTTTCTCCTCGGGGGTATCAGGATAAGTGAACTCTGCTATAAAATCTGCTATTGCTTGCCCTTTTAGTGACGATCTAGGCTCATAAATTATATTATATTCACCGAGTTCTATTGCCCAATACATCAATCTCCCTGATTTTTCTGGTTTATGAAGAGCTTGCCTCAACGGCATATCGGTATATACGACTATGATGTGAGCCTGGAAATATGGCTTCATTCTTCTACTTGCTTCGATCAGCGCCAGTGCTAACTTTTCCATCTTTGGATATCTGATCTCTGCTCCTTGAAAGGCCTTACTAGTGTAATAAATTATTTTTTGTACTCCATCCTCTACTCTTATTAATGTCGAGCTAACTGCATTTTCCAAAACTGCCAGGTACAAGTACAACCTTTCTCCCATCACTGGTCTGGACAACAGTGGAGGTGCTCCCAAATATTTTTTCAACTCTTAAAAATCTTTCTCGCATTCTTCATTCCATTCAAAAGTCTTTCGAAGCGTTTTGAAGAATGGGAGGCATCTATCAGTTGCTCGCGATACAAATCTGTTAAGTGCTGCTACTCGTCCTGTAAGACTTTGTACTTCCTTCTTCGTCATTGGAGATCGCAACCCTAATAGATCTTTGATCTTTTCAGGGTTTGCTTCAATGCCTCATTGATTGACAATATACCCAAGAAATATGCCTTCTCGTACTCCAAATATGCACTTGGTCGAATTCAGCTTCATTTGATATTTATCTAATTGATCAAAGGTCTGGCCTAAATCAACTAGATGGTCAGCAGCTTTCTTGCTCTTTGTCATCATATCATCAACATAGACTTCCATATTGCAACTGATTTGTTCTGCAAACACCTTGTTCATCAGCCGCTGATATGTCGCACCTGCATTTTTCAAACCAAAAGGCATAACATTATAACAATAAGTTCCCCTAGGGGTAATGAAAGAAGTACTCTCCCTGTCTTCAGGTTTCATTTTAATCTAGTTGTAACCAGAATAAGCATCCATGAAGCTCAGCAACTCGTGTCCCGAGGTAGCATCCACTAGTTGATCAATTCAAGGCAAGGGAAAATGATCATTTGGACATGCCTTGTTGAGGTCGGTGAAGTCTATACACATCCTCCATTTGTTGTTCTTCTTTTTCACCATCACCATATTTGCTAACTAGTCTGGATACTTAACATCTTCAATAAAGCAAGCTTTTTGGAGCTTCTCGACCTCCTCTTGTATAGCTTGGTTCTTCTCTGGGCTGAACACTCTTCTTCTCTACTTCACTGGCTTGATCTCCTTATTCACATTGAGCTCGTGACATAAGAAATTTGGGTCTATTCCGGGCATATCTTCATGACTCCAAGCAAAAGTTTGTTTTCTGCTTTTTAAGAAAACTATCAACTCCTGTTTTAATGAGGCATCTAACGATGAACCTATCTGAGTTGTTCGTTCACGGTGCTCGTCGTCCAGAATGATGTCTTCAGTTGCTTCTACCACCTGACCTTTCACGAGTTGCGACTCGTCTCTAGGATCCAATGTTTCAATTTCTGCACCCTCATCCACCTGATAGGTAGTAGTCTTTTTCCTAGATTCTTCCAGTTTCTCCTGCTCGGTAGATGAATAGTAGCATTCCCGAGCTACTTTTTGATCACCCTTCACAACTCCTACTCTAAAATTGGTTGGAAATTTTAGGCATTGATGTACCGTAGATGGTACTACTTCAAACTTCTTCAATCCTACCCTTCCCATGATGATATTGTAGGATGATTGAACATTATTATCCATCACGAAGAAGCATACTCTTTCGGTTCGACAAGCAGGCCACGTACCAATAAACATATCCAACTTGATCTTCCCAAGTGGAAAAACTTTCTCGCCAGCAAAACCGAGGAGAGTTCTGTGATAAGTCTCCAACTGAGACAACTTTAGATTTAGGCTATCGAAGCACGAGTAGAACATAATATCAGTCGAGATGCCATTATCAACCAGTACGCTCGAGATCATCACTTCCTTCATTCTCATTTTGATCATCAATGGATCATTATGAGGATACATCACACATGCGAGGTCATTTTTTGAGAAATTGATGACCAGTTTTTCTTTGTTAACCTTCCTCGGGCGATCATCTTCAGCCAAATTTATTCGTTGGATATATGAACAGGCTTGAGCCTCATTTAGCTAAGCTTTTCTTTCTGCAGTAAGGTCTCCACCTCCTGTATCTCAACCTGTAATAACATTACAATCAAAGGATCCATAACGTATTGAAAATACCTCACGTTCTGCCCGCCTTGGTCTTTTGGGAAGATCAGGGTCGTCTTCTGGATCATCTTCATGGTCTCTTTTCTTTTTCTCCTCTGCTCGACGAGGAGATCTAGATCTCTCTGTTGCTCTATCATTGTTTCTTCTTTCATTTCTGCGATCAACATACTTTGCCAGTTTTCCTCGTCTAATGAGTGCCTCAATCTCATTCTGGAGAGCTATACAATTTTTGGTCATGTGGCCATGATCCTTATGGAACTCGCAATATTTTGCCTTATTCCTCTTGTAAGGGTCTGACTTCATTTTTTCTGGCCAATTTAACTCCTCGCTGTTCTTGATTTCCTCTAGAACATTGTTGATGTCTACCTTCAAAGGAGTATAATTCTCAAATTTCTTCAATACCTCCCATGATGGCTTTGTTTTTGAGTGCTTGTCACCACCATTGTTATTATGCTCTTTCTTTTTGGCCTTATCACCCTCCACCTTGGTTTCTTTGGTATCCATATTCTTCTTTGCATCCATAGCCTCCTCGGCATTCATGATCTTGGCCGCTTTTGCCATCAATTCTGACATGGTTCTGGGTGGATCTTTAGCTAAAGTGTAATATAACTTGTTGGGCAACAACCCACTCATCAGGGCAGTAATCGCTGTCTTTTCCTCATAATCAATAACATCGAGCTTCTCGTTATTGAAACGAGTTATATAATCCCTAGTGCTCTCCCCTGCCTTTTTTTCTAACACTTAACAAGTGTGCTACTCGTTTGACAGGTTTTGCTCCAAAACAGAAGTTTCCAATGAAGAGCTCGGCCAGTTGAAAGAAAGTTGAAATCTTACCCCGAGGAAGATTATTGTACCATATTTGAGCAGATCCTGTAAGAGTTCCCGAGAATTCCCTGCATCTCATCTCATCTGGCACAGCATAGATGTCGGCAGCAGCTTGGTATTGCTCGATATGAAGGACAAGATCGGTTTTTCCATCATATTTAGGAGTCACAACAGGGGCTTTGAACTTTGATGGTGTGGGAAAATCCACAATTGTTTGGACAAAAGGTATCCCTTGGACAAAATTTCTTTGTAGAGGATTCTTGGCCTTGGCCATTTCCCCTAATCTATCCTCGAGCCTCTGAATAGATCCTTTCGATGCATCATTTCCTTCCTCGGGCCTGTTAGTTCGAGCAACTGATCGCGTGTATGTGGCTTCTTGGGATCTATCTTGTCGAGCAGTTAGTTGTGATTGGGCAGAACCTTCTCTTAAATTAAATGGTCGTCGAAAGTTTCTCGATGCAGCCTTAGGAGGACTTATATTCTGCCTAGGGCCCAATCGATCAAAAGGAGAGACCCTACTCAATCTTTCCAGTGCACTGGTCCTTTCCGGAGAGAGAGTGATGTATTGTTCAGTATTTGTGGCTCGTACTGATGAAGTTCGACCTGGTTGATAAGAAAAATCTTCTGATTTATCAGTGCGATATGAATCGCTTTTCCTAATGCGTGAAGAAAGTAAATGAGTATTTCTTTGACCACTTTGGTCCTGAATAGGTTGATGCTCCACCTTGGATAGTTTGCATGAGTTGTCGCATTATTTCCTGCATGGTTGTCTGGCCATGAGCCAAACTGGCCATGATTCTTGCCAGATCTTGGATATTTGGAGGAGCGGTTGGATTTGGGGGATTCCCAGCGTTTTGATTGCTGGATTCAGGATTGTCATCCATTGATGATGAATTATTTTTGGTGAAAAATGAAAATTACAGTCATTTCCCACAGACGGTGCCAATCTGTTGATGTAAAAAATTAGATTATCTCTAATTGTTTAATCACAAATAAAAATAAATAAGATAAGAGAGTTTTAAGTGGTTCAGCCTTGAGCAAATGGCCTACGTCCACTGTTGGTGCTATTATTGATTGTTTGGGAATTCTCGAAGTAGGGTTTATCTCCAGAAATTCCGGTCCCCCCACAATGAGGATGATACAATATATTTATAGCCATGAGGCTGTACATGTGAATGGGTAATACATAGCTGTTCAATAAGCGTATACATCCGTATGATGATAATCAGCATTTAATGTGCATTTAATCCTCTTAATTGTCTGATAATAAATGCTCTGATCGAGATGCATCTCAGACCACCAAAGCTGCTCGGACCGCCTAAGTATCTCAACATTCATGAATTGCTCGGTGCAGTAAAGTTCCTCGAAGAGTACCTACTGCTCGGAGTTTTTAGTTGGCCGGGGAAAATGAGTTCCTCGAAGTCAAGGGGTTATTCCGATGTGTTTGTTATTGCCATGCAGATTGCCACGTGTCGCCACTTAATTGAGCCATGTCAGTAGATTAAATTTGGTATCAACATATGTATTGACAAAGTATTGATATACCAAACAATAACTTTGAAAAATATTGTCCCCATATATGTATTTCATTAAGGAAAATTCAAAATATAACGAAACTTAATTTATAAAATTGAAAATGTCTTCGACATTCCCCGAGGAACTACGGCCACTCAAACCTTGATCTCTATTCATTTGCTCCTGCAAATTAACGACATTTTGTTTCAAATATAAACATATTTTAGAAAAATTTGTAGAAAACTATCAATCAAATTGAAAAATGAAATACATAGTTAATAGCATTTGTAAATATGTTATGCTTAATATTTTATGTTGAATATTCAATTGGTTGGTACCTAGTTACTTAAGCAACATTGATGACGAACTATTATTTGTAATCTTAGATTCTTAAAAGTTAAAAATGAAGATGTAAAATGAGTCTCATCAATGAACTCTACATTTGTTGACACAAAAATCACTAAAAATATTAATATGAAAAATAATCACATAGAGCTCCAAAATCATGTATCTATGAATTATTAAAAATTAAATGACTAATAATAATTAAAATAAATTTTACTATACTTGTTTATTGTATGTAAAACAAAATTTTGAAAAGTGTTACTTGTTAGCATATTAACGATATCATCACTTAAATAGTAAACCCAAAAGCTAGCAGTGGAAAAAACTTATTTGTTGTCATAAACTCATCTTTTGAAACAGATTTAGATGTATATATACAGATCACAAAAAACAAATCAACAATTATGGTAACATTCTGAAAATTTAAGAGTTATTTATTATGAACAAAAATAATTTGCTAAGGATAGGAGAAGGGTTAGGATTGATTATTACCAAAAAAAGTAATTCTTAAAAAACTTGACAATAAATAAATGTTGTGGTCCATGTATAGATTACAACACTAATGGAGTTGAATACCATTACAATGAAAGTCATATTTATATAAACTCCATTATTATAAACATTTTTTACAAAATAGAACACCAATATATATATAATGCATGGATAAACCATTTAACCTAATTATAACGCTAAATACTTAAATACACAATCACATATGTTAAAAGACTAAACAAAGAGTGAATTCAATCATCTTTGGTTTATTTCAGTGACTGATTTGAACAATTTGATTCCAAACCATCATTTTGACATTCACTTTTACTAACCACATTTACTAATATACATATTTTTTTAGATAAAGAGCCGTAAATAGGCATCACTCGTGGTAGTTTTTTTTAAAGAACAATAGTCTTGATAATTAATAAGCAGCACAAAAAAATCCAATACTTGTCCTCGCAAATTTAAAGACAACCTAAAACTAATAGAGACCTAAACATGTCATTTGGAACCCCTTAAGCAGCTATTGCATTCCTTGTTCTTGTAGAAGCTTGAGTACCTAATCACGCAAAAAAAAAAAGATACAATAATTACGTTACCTAAATCTTCCAAAAAAGGTTGAAATGAAATTATAAAACACATAAATTTCTGAATTTTTTAATCAAGGACGAAAAAGGGTTACCTTATCTATATTTTGTCTTAAACTTGCGTGGGAGATGGCGGAGGTACCTCATATGATCAATTCCTGTGGTCTTCCCACGGATCGCTTTCATGCTCTAGTTATCTTCAAGTGTAAAAAGTACCAACTATAAACATCAATTTTTGCTACATCTAGTGCTAAACAGTCCAAAGAGTGAGTTCAATATCTAAATTTTTAACACGGGCGTGGATTACATTTAAAATATACAAATTAATATGTAGTGATTATAATGTTTACACAAATATAGTTTTACAATGATATATACATGATTAAACGAATAAATTTTTAAATGATAAAAATTAACATATAGTTATTTAGGCTAAAAGTTTTTTCCTTTGTTATTTAAAAAAGACAATGCTCTCTGGAAAAAAAAAGATGAACCATGTAAATCAGTTGGCAAAAATGTTATCACATTTTATTAGCTTCACTATAAATATTATACATTAATCTTTCTTTAACTGTGGGTATCGTTATAATTTTATATCAGGACTAATTTTTCAAAAGTTACATGTCTCAATCTTTACTATATAAATTTATAAAAAAAATGAGATCTTTTAACAAAAACTTATTTTAACGTATGAAAAATAAAAAATAAAAAACTCAAAGAAAGGTACATACTGAAGAACAAAGGCAAAAAGCCCACCCCAGGTCACGACAGTCCTAGATAATATTCTTTGAATCTTCTACCTCTCATGTTTAGTGGTATATGGTTGTCTAATTGTGTGTATATATAGCACCTTCAATCTAACTAGACCAACTACTAAATTTAAGACTTAAAAAAGGCAAAATTAAAAGCTGCAATGGCAAGCAGTAGATTGCTGCATACCTTTTCCCATTTCTTGAGTCATTTGGTCTATGTACTGGACAGTTCAATCATGGGTCTATGTACTGGTAAAGAAAAATCGAAAAGACACGAAGTGAGAGCGACACATGGGGATCCAAAAGGTGTAGAAGTCAGTTTATTATTTTATTAATAAGGGTAATAATGGTGTTGAGTTTAACTCGTGATTAAAATGCATTTATTACTATTAGAAATTCTAATACTATTGTATTAGAAGTATAATATAGATTCGAGTTATTGTGGGAAGAGATCAGATTTTGGGAGTTATATAAGACAAGTTCACACAAAATTCCCAAAAGTGTTAGGCTCGTCGAGGCTAAAATCAGATGTGAGCCTTGGGGTTGACCTGTGAATGAAGACACATATAAGAATGCAAGTAACCAAATATGAAAGTAACAATCTATATTTACTTTAATTGCACTTATTTAGCATACTAATTACATGGACTTGCACTAAACATAATAAATTACAGGTTGTCATCTAATTTCACTTATGTAGCACACTAACTATAGGGACTTGAAATAAAAAGACATCATAGTTATATCATTTTTATAAAGCCATTCTTTTTAGGGTGGTTAACTTTCTATATAGTGTTAAAATTCCCACCCAAAAAAAAATCAAAGAATTTCATACATATATTTTATCGAAAACTTACCAAGCCTCCAAGCAGGTCTCAAAATGTATAACTCAAAAATCGATCGACTCTTCCAGTTCGCCATCTTCTTACCATCGAACGACTCTTGTGTTTTAAGAAATACCTGTCTAATGCAGTGTCTAATAAGTGGAATGAAACCAAATAAAGAATCACTATCTAATATTGGCAATGCAGAATAGATGTCATTGAAATTTGCTCAGAATAATTCAAACTATTAAGTTCTTGACTGAAATAACATTAAGATATGTGAATCTTCTGCCCAATTATTGGAGTTAATCTCAAACTATAAATGGTGAATATTAAACCAAATAAAGAAACACAATGCAGTGTCTAATAAGGAACACACTGGCAATGCAGATTATTGACAACTGTCTAATAAGGAACAAAAATATGTTATGTACTAAACTATCTTTAAAATGATGAAACGTGTGCAATGTAACTCAATTGTAACTCTAAAACATTATAATGTCAACACATAAACATTAGATTCTTCTTCTTGTTTTCAAGTCCATAACCTTATTCACCATTTTTTTCAAAACTGAGTTGAACCTAAATAAACTAAAGGTGGGATGCTTGGTTTATACCAGAAACTAAAACTAAAGGTGACATATTTTTAAAATTTTCCAAGGACGCAATCAGAATAGGTTAAAATGGATGAAAAAACCTTGCCCGAACCAAATCCGACAATAAAAAATGTAACTTCCGACTTTAAAGTCGATTTTGACCCTTTGAACGGTGCTGAAAATAGCCCGAAATATATTTAGCTAGGCACATGCGATATGAATCCAATGGCGTTAGAATAGCCTCATTCCGATTACGGTTAAAAACTTATGGGATTTCTCCTATAAGTTTCCTTAAGAAAATAGATTATCATTCGTACAAAATTATTACGAATGTTTGTTTTCCACGATGAAGAAATAAAAGAAATGATATCTATATAGGACCCCCAAAACCACGTGAATCCGTGGACCAAACCCCATAACTTGCTCACTCCTTAAACCCGCCACCTGCTTCCTCCAAACTCACCATCTTAAACCAACCATTTAGCTCCTACCCAACCTTCTAATCTGTTAACTAACCACCAACTTCTGTTCCACCTGACTCGAGACCCTTTAACCCCTGACCCGACCACCAATATGACCCTTTAGCCCCTGCTCTGTCGCCATAAAACTCCACTCTACCAACAACCTGTTGCTCAGGTATCCACCACCTACAATAGACCCAAAACCTCTTTACCTCCACCTTGTACTAACTCTAAACTATAACTCGAGATCATGCCCGTCTTTTCTTCCACCCCACCTATCCAAACCTACTGGAGGGACCCATAACCCACCTTATAACTCTGGCCAACCCTATACTCTAATCAAAACCACTACTATTACCCCACCTGAACCTCAGTACTCTAGTGAGACCCTAACCACCTACTATAACCCACTACCCCCGTCCCGAAAACTCAGCGGACCTACAACCCAACTCTCTAACCCTAACCAAACTTACATAAGATAAATGAATTAAGCACAACATTAAATTCAGCATTTCAGCACAACCACGACTAAAAATGAACTATATGACTATGAATTCAGCACCATATTTCGATCAAACTAACTATATTACTAAAAATGAATTTAGCACAATAATGAATTCAACATTTTAGCACAAAAAAATAAATCACATATCAAATGAAAATAGATTAACAATCCCATGCTATTCTTATTTCAACCAAAATAATATTTTTTATACCGAAATTCCGCGAAAAAAATATAATAATCCTGAACCAAAAGGAGTCACGAATTAATTATATGGTGACATTTCTAACTGTCATTAACGGTGAAAAACTAATTGAATCAATTATTTTATTACCCATTGATTTTATCACTCCTAATGGGAGTTACAAATAATTTTGTGACTACTTTCGGTAGTTATAAGTTTGTCACCCCCATTAGCAGTCACAATAAGGCAGTAACAAAATTAGCATTTTGGTGTAGTGACTATGGCTTCCAACACTATTAAAATAAGACATATGTTATTCAATTTAAAGAAATCATACACTCAAACATTAAACTTATGGTAGACATCTGGTAAGGCGGTTGCATATTGATAAGATGCACTGAGCGGCTCCACCCCAAGTTGATGAGTGACTTTGTAAGCAGGAGTAACAAACTTACCAAAATCCTGAAATAAAATTTTGGACAACTTACTAATTAGTGAAGTTCCAAAATTAGGGATCGAGTGGAATGTCATCGGAGTCAATTTTTCCTCTTCCTTTTGGTGCTTTTCTTTGAGCTAACCTCTTTATCAGGATCTGTTGAGGAAGTTGATATCTTGGCCCCTGCAGTAGCACTCCAAAGAGCCCGTTCTACATCTGATGGTGTGAAACAATATCCCTCCTACTCATTAATGTAAAAAATCATGTTTAATCTGGTAAATACATGGAAAATAAAACATATATAAAACGAATTCAAACATCAAAATCAAACTTAGAATGAATCAAAATTTTAATGAATCCCCTTACAATAAGCAACAACAAAAGTAGAGAGACATTACAAACATATTATATTTGTTTGTTTTCTCAGTCGTTGGATTGGAACCTGTTTTCCCAATCATTGACGACGTCCATCTCCTTATCGGAGAGGACAGAGAGGCACATACGTCCTCTTCAGTCTTGATCATCTTGGCCAAAGCTCTGTTGGCATCTTTACCGACAAATATGGCATATACTCCACTGGGGCTGTAAAATGAATCTGACCCATTATGACCATATATATATGTTTTCACGGATCTGCTTTTATGGATATGAATATACCATCAAAAAATACCACGTTTATAAAGATCTGTCTCACCTGGGTAACATAACTACCGACTTGTTAAATTCAGGGAAAGAAAATAAATAGCCTCACCTGAAACTTGGCTCGGTAATGTTGGCTAGTACAAAAACTACCCCCAATTTGAACCTCGGCCTACAAAAAAAAGAATAGAAGTCACTAATTAAGAATATTAAGTATCAACGACCCTGTATATAATTAAAAGATTTGTAAATTAAAAAGTCACATAATTAAGAAATCACTCAATTACATCTTAACTCACCAAATGTAGCTCATAGGGACATGAGACAAACAAAATAACTAAAAGAGTAATTAACCTCAAGTGGAAATCCAACTCTAGGCATCATCAATTTTCCTCCTTTGGAGCCTTTCCCTCATCCTTCTTATGCTCAGCCCCGAACTGACTTTGCATGGATACAATCAAATCTTTCACTGAAAGGCCGTTTGGATCAACACCTGGGAGCGAAGCAAGTATGGATGACATGAATTGTTCTTCTACTAACAAATTACTCATATCTGTCTGGCTTGATTCACCTTTTTTTATTTCATGCACAAAGAATTGAAGAGCAAGAGCGTCATCCATTGACATTGCAATGGCCTACTGTAGCAGGGAATTCTCGTCATCTATTAGATAAAAAAATAAATGATTTATGTTTTTAAACTTTTAACATTAACTATCAACTTGGATAAATATCATCATACTAAAATTAAGAAAACAATCTCAACACTGTACTATACCAAGAGGGATAGGACATCAAAATTCTGCAAGGCACAAAATTTCTAGTGTTCTACTAAGAGGGAATTTGATGTAAGAAAGTAAAGACACATGCGATGCACCCCCTGATTTAAGTTGATTATATAAAATACATTATTGATGCCAAGTCATAATTGATTTAGTCCTACATCCAAAATAAATTATAGCGAACATGATTCCATAATAATAATAATAATCTAAAGATAGTTTTTGTTCAGTTGTAAATTACAAATAAAATCACATCACAAAGGAAAAGAAGCAAAAGATTATTATAGATACTCAAGTTACTCAACAAAAAAACTTTGTGTAAGGAAAAAAACAAAAAGAGAGATACTAAATCCTTGATGATACACGTACCTATTTACACACAATCCTTGACGATACACAATCCTTGCCAATACATGCACCTGTTTACATTCTAAATTAAAAATTGAACTCACTTATTACTTGTGCTAGTAAAATCCATTGAAATGATAACATAATTTTGTTACAACATCAAAATTACCAGTGGTTACTTTTCAATTACATTACTTAGAAAATCAAGAACCCCTAGTACATTTTTAATTAGTGTTAATCACCCTAGTGTATTAGGGATTATCAACAAAGAAATTACAAATCCCAAAACAATTGTTCACATGTTTCAAAAATGAAAGGATGAAAGAGAAATTAGTGGGACAATGAAAAAGTACCTCTTTTGAGATTAGGGCATTATTGAACTGAACATTGAACATTGAAATGGATGGATGTGTATACATTACCTGTAACTCAAAATCAACAAAAATAAATTAAAAGTTCACGGATGATAAAAAAAGTTCTAATTAGTTAATCCCGGACATTGACGATTGTGAACATTATTGACCAAACAATAAGATAAAAATCATCACCCTAAATACCTATTTTCTTAGAAATATATCATAAGAAGATCCATATTACAATCAGGTCACATGTAAACGTCAAAATAAACAACAAAAACATACACATAATCTGATCTAAAATAAAATGAGCAAAATCTATAAACAAAATCAAGTGTGTGTGTGTGTGTAATAGAGTGACCTGTAGGAGTCTACGTGTGTTAGAGGTGGAGGAAGACGAATGAGATAAGGGGAGGATGAGAGATGGCGACAGGTGAGTTTGCGTGTAAGAGTCTGAGGGGAGAGTCGAGAGAATGTATGAGCGGGAGGGATGGGTGTCTAATTTAAGAGGTCTTCCCAAAATGCCCAAATTTTGAATTAAATGGTAAATTTGAGAGGTAGAAAAACATGGGGAAACCAAATAGTTGAGGGGTAATTTTGTAAAAAGGAAAGAGATATGATCTCAACCATCCATTTTGGAAAAATTTGTAAGGAGGTGGCATCAATCCTCAACGTTAAGAATGCGTATATTTTCAAAAACTAAGCTATCATATTTTACACACACACACACACACACACACACACACACATATATATAGGTCAAATAATATCTCTGAAATTTCCTCAGCATCGGCACATGGATTGCATCGTGAACCTTCTGTAAATTATTGATCAAAACAAGAAGATAGGATACTAGACGTACCCACTCAATATTCATAAAAATAGTCGTATATCAAGGTGTGAACTTCTCCTTCCAAAAATTCATAACTCCTTTTATTGGAGACATCAATAGAGGTACCTGATCATCATCTACAAATGCCATATGAGATTTACTCTTAACTGCACAACTCCTCTACCTACTATATGCGCCCTTCATGCAATCTCTAATAAGGGTCATCTTTCAAACAAAAAATTAGTGTGTAGGCACCACATTCTAGGACCCCTTAAGTCTCTCATTAGGCCCCTAACGCCTCCCCATTTCACTACAAACCCTAGGTCATACTCCAAGTACCAATCTAGAGGCCATCGGGTACTCCTGAGTCCCATTTGACTTCGATAAACTCTATCATCGGAGCGAAAGATATTTGAATATTTGAAGGGATTTGAATTCCGTTTCCAACGGTCAACCCCATGCATGAATTGGCATAGAGATTCAGACAAAAAGGCCTTTTTTCTACTGAAAATCAATTCGGAGACCACCGGGTGCTCCCGAGCCTTGATTTGAATCCAATAAACTTCATCGTTGGAGTGAAAGATCTTTGAAACTTTGAAGGGCACTGAAACCCCTTTCCAACAATTCACCCCGTGTGTGAAACGATATAATTGTATGGATAAATGATCATGTTTTCCCTAAAAATCAATCTGGAGGCCACCGGGCACTTTCGGGCTCTATTTGACCATAGTCAGCTGTTCAGCTTGAATAATAATGAATGAATCTCCTAAGGGAACTAAATACCATTTCCAACAGTCCACTCCATGCGTAATTATTACTTACGGTGTGGACGAACGATTCATTTTACTCCGAGAGGTCATCGGGCGCTTTCGGACCCCGATTGACCAAGGTTGACTTTCAAAACTGAGAAAAGATCTTTGGGATGTCAAAGAACATCTCCTAATATTTCCAATGATCCCCCCCATGTAAGCTTCTGACTTACCATGCGTACGAACGATCCATTTCCATCTGATGGTCTCCCGTCCAAAGGACCGACATGAACTTTCGAGACACATTTGATCCAAAGTCAACTCTTGGACCCGAGAGCAGTCCAAAGGAATCTTGAAGGTATCTGAATTAACTTTCTAACAGTATACCCCGTGCGTGATTCGGATCAACGTATTACATTTTTACGGTCATTTTTCCAAAAAAATCTTCACGAGACTGCCAATTGGCAAGTCGAGTTCCCTCCCTATCGGCAGTGTGTCTAGTGTCACCTGTCGATAGGTAGGACTAGGGCAATGCCTGATAGAAATGACTTTTCGGTGTATTTTTCGTTGTTGTACAAGCTCCTTCTAATCATCAAAAATTTCCTTGAACCTACAAAATTCCCCGGCAACGGCGCCATTTGATAGAAATGAACTTGTGCGTATATTTTTTTCTTTGTCGTTGCTTGAAAAGTCCTTCAATCAAAACCTCAATTACCTACAAATATAATAAACTCAAGTTTAGAGGTAAGTAAGGGTATCAATCTACTTTCTAGGAAGTAAGCTAGAGACAAATTCAATTGTAATTCACTTTTTATTTTCTTTTTGTGCTTTTTCACTTTTCTACTTTTTTTAGCTTTTTCAATATTAAAACAATAGGGTGAGGTGATGATTTAAACTAACTACACTAAAGTGTGAGATGAAAATAACTAACTAGAAAGTGACTAAAATGAAAACAAAGTCTAACACTAAAATAAAAGATAAAGTGAGGTAAATAATTGTGAGAACAATCAAGGGATTATACCACAAATTTTAGTTATTCTAATTAATTAATTTAATTATTTGAATTCTCCCAAATTAATATCAAAATTACAAACCAACTCTCGTTGCAAGTGTAATTATAATAGTAATATTTTAAAAAATTAAGTTTAACACCCCACAACTCTAGAAAATTAGATCTACGCTCCTTTTATTTAATCACCCGCTAGGATCGATCAATTAAAATTTATGTCAATCTTAGAAAATAAATTTAGAGTTGAAATTCAAGTTATAAGACCCCACTTAAGAAACCCCTATCTCTAGTTCGAATCTAAAATGGGTATTATAACTAGAATTTTGATTTTCTCTCGAAAATCATTTACCCTCTCTCGAGGCGTAAATTTAAGGGTGAGGGATCGAAATTAACATTCAAAGGGATATTTCAAGTAATCAAACTAATTAAACTAAAATAATATCAAATAAGGGTTTCACCTCACCCCTTTAAAGGGGTTTTAGCCTAACATGGTATCAAACATAACAAACAAATATTCAATAGGCACTTAATATAAAAGAGTAGAGAGAAGAATAATCAAACCAATCTCTTGAATTCAATAAACTTCACTCCTTGAATGAGAAGCATACAACCCTCCATTTGAGAATCCAATTAATTTTAAAATAAATGAACACTCAATTAAATCTCAATCAATATTTAACCTCACAAATATCTAAAAAAAATAAAACAAAACTTTTTACAAATGGTATTTTTCTCTACAATTTTCTATCTAGAATTTTCATATCTAAAAGCTCCTTTTTCATAGGGTCTTCTATCTTCTTTTTATACAAGGTATGGATCTAGGGGTATATAGGGTAATTGGTATAAGTGTGCATGTGGTTTGGGGTGTGTGGTAAGTGAGGTGAGGGAATAAATGGAAGTAGAGGGAATAAAATTTGATATTGTTATAAGGGTATTTTTGGAAAGTGGGCTTGTTGGGGGGTATTTAGGGTAAATGGGTTTAAAGGGAATAAGTGGGTTTTAAGTGGCATGTGGCTTTAATGAGTTTGGTCTTTGGTTTGTTTGGCTTTGATTGGCAGGTCACGATTTTGGATGAAATGGGTTTTTGTATGGTTTGAAATGGGTAAGATGGTGACATGGGTTTTAAGCATGTGGTGTAATTGGGTTTTTTGTTATTTTGGCTTTGGTTTGTTTTATGCAGGTCAAAGAAATTGTGGAGGGTATTTGGAAAGAATGAAATGGGTTTTGAATGGGAAATGGGTTGAACATGGGTGGAAATGGATATGGAGAGGGTATAGCAGGTGGGGTCACCGGCGGTAGGGGGAGATGCGCCGGGGAGGTTGGTGGGCCACCGGCGCAGGTGCTGGCCGGGGCTTAGGGTCGGAGTTTAGGAGATGGATAAGAGAGAGGGGTGAGATCGATGGGTACCGACGGGTTAGAGCTGGAGGTGGCGTCGCCGGGCTGCGTGGCTGGAAAGGGGTGGTCGGTAGTGGTTTCGGCCGTAGTTGGGGAAGGGTTCTCGATCGATTTTGGCCGGAGAGGAGAGAGACGGGTCTGGGTTTAATGGTGGGTTTGTGGTTAGAGTTATGGAGGAGAGAGAGGGGTTTAGTTTAATGGAGGTTTTTGGTGAGAGGAGAGAGAAAGGGATGAGTTAGAGGTTGAAGATGAAGTGGGGTGTTAGTGTGGGTGAGGGTGTAGAGTAGGTGTGTGAGGGTGAGGGTGAGGGTGTATGGTATGGGTGAGTATGTTAGTTTAGGTGTAAATGGGTGTATGGGAGTGTAGGATAAGGGGGTTGTGTGTGTGTTTATGTGTGTGTGTATAGGGTGTGTCTTTGTGTGTGTGTTAAATTTGAACCCCTAAAAATAACACTCAAACTAACTAATAAAATAAAACTATAAAAATTAAAAATCTAAAAATTAAATTTCTATTCTAAAAAATAAAATAAAGACTCAATAAAAATAAAAATAAAAAGAAATGAAAATAAAAATAAAAATGTAAATCTATTAAATTTAAAAACTAAAGTCCTAAAAAATAAAATCTAATAAATCTAAATTGCTAAGAACTAATCCTAATAAAATAAGACTAAAATAAAATAAAAACTAAAACTAAAAACTAATAAAAATCCATATAAAATAAAATTATATTAATAAAAATAAAATAGAAAAATAGAAAATAAAGCCTATAAAAAACTAAATAAATCTAAAATAAATCCTAAAAATAAAAATGACACAAACTAAAAATCTAAAAAAATCTAAAAAGACACAAACTAAACACACACATGCTTGGGGTATGTTTGGACTAGGTTTAGGCTCGGGTTAGGGTACAGGAGAGGGAATTAGCTCCATTCTAACTGCAATTGGCCTCTAAATGTAGCTTTTGATACCGCAACTGTAGTTAAGCCTGCATGACAAACATTTAAGCACATAAGACCCATATTTCCGAGAATTAACAACTAAAGTACGTCTATTTGGGGTATAAATTGTACAGTTTTGGGTGCTTATCACACCACCCCCAAACAGAGCGTTGCTAGTCCTCGAACAATATGATAGAGAGAAAGAGAATGATAAGTAACTAAAAGTGTATCACTTTCGCGGGCATTTGCGATTGCACTTAGCATGTGCCATAAGCCTTTAAACCTGTAGGTTGCCCTACAGGACGAGTTGTGTCTCGTGAGGGTTTGCAGAGAATATACCCACAAAATTCTTTATTTGCAAAAATTTATTGAAAGGCAGTCAATCTCTTATTAGACATAGAATAATCGCACAGTCCATCACATGAGAAAATATTTTCAGAAATACAAGCTAGAAGTGCATAAAAGGTTAAGCTAAGTAAATACTCAAGGCACATCCTTCCTAAAACTCAATGTGTGTAGTGTGAATCGGTCAAAACGGGTCGATTATCACAAGAGTAATTCCTAGATTGCCTTATCGGAATCAACGCTTCAACTTCAAATCTCACGAATATCTCTCTCTCAAACGAACTCTCAAGATATGGGTCAGTGTATCGCTCTTGTGTGTGAGGAGGTGAGTAAATGTAAGCAAGTTCAAACGTCTCACACACGTATAAGAAACAACGAACAATTGAAATAAAAATGATCTCATGAAAGAATGATAATCACTATAGTGAGAATATCGAGTTATTCACCACGTTGACTTTCATTTGCCTGAACACCTAGGGGAATATGGATGATAATGGGTGAGGGTGAAATGAAATGGGAAGGATATGATGATGTAAGATATAATGGTGATTTGAATGATGATTTATGAATGAATATGATAGAAGAGTGTTCTATACTTGAAGAACAAAATGTATTTATTACATAAAAATTAACTACAAACTATCTTTCTTTGCTTTTCTCTCATTTTTCTCTTTTGTTTCGATTTTTCTTTTCTCTATTTTTTTGCTATTTTTCTATTTTTTTTCTTTTTCTTTTCTTTCTTTTTCTTTTTTCTTTTTTATTTTTCTCTCACTTTTCAAACCAACAATGAAGACATTTACATTTGAAATCAAACTCTTTTATTTGAAAATGATGATGGATGATATAAATGGAGGTGATAGGTGATGGTGTGGGGAAATATATGGAAATGTAATGGGTGAGTAAATGAAAATGTGATATGGAAAAGTGGTAGGTGTATGGATGAAAACCTATTATTCGGGACAAATTTCAAGACACGCGTTTCTTACAACTCGAAAAAGATGTCATTCTCAGTGATCAAGCCAAAAATGAAGAATAATGAGATCATACAACAATTTAAAGTGCGGACCCAAATGAAGTTGAATCAACTTGTGACTCGAATATTGTGTAAAATACTCTACTAGTGACCCTTAAGGTTTTCTTTAGAATTGAAGTACTCTTCAACTCTAAACCATATTGACGTGATAAGTGCGCAACTTTTGTTGAGTCTAGAAATTCATGGTGCAACATGCCTCGTTATGTATTACATAAGCTATTAGAAAAAATATTATCTATCTTGATTCCTAGACTTTGAAAGATGGACGATTGAAAATTCACATCAATGATTGAGATGAAAGAAACTGCACGAAATTTTAAAAATCAGGTTTAAAAATCAAAAAATTTCAAAAGAGGTACGATTTTGATAAATTTCCCCACCCCCAAACAAAAAGGAACATCGTCCTTGATGTTAAGTAAAATGATTTTAAAAATTGAGAGCATAAGGTAGGAAAGAGATTACCAGAATGAACCGCTAATGAAGTGGGCAGATGAAGCCAAGAATAAACCTGAATAAGTGATAAGAGGAAAAGTGTGTACAAGTCTATAAGCATGATAAATCATAGGGTGATGTGAAACACCACCCCCAAACAGGATGAGACTAGTATAAGAAACGCGGGCGGCCTCCCGATAGCGCTAAGTTTAATGTCTTCAGCCAGACCGAACCATTCTCACACTAAGGATAGGATCTTTGATGGTGCGGGGAGGCAGAAAAATTGGGTGATGAGAATCACCCCCAAACAAGACTGAAGCGTCAGTCTTGTTGGATTAGGGCTAAGATGGGTCAATGCACTTGTATGGAAAAGTGCATCACGCGATGCAAAGCATCGGTGGACCATGGGTGGGTGGGGATCAGGGTAAGGGTGAGGGTGAATAGGCATCGGTCATGGGCCTTATTGAGCCAGAAGGTGAGGGCAACAAGGGCCCTATACGCATAGTGCTCTAGTTGTATGGGAAGGCAAAAGGGTTTGGTTAGTGAAATGGGGTGGAACTCATAAAAATCACACGACCGTTCTATGAATGGGAGATGATAAAGGCCGCGTCGTGATACGCCAGGGAGATGTTGAGAAAAATCAACACCACAAGAGAGTGGTGGGCATAGAGGAACAAGCTCGGTGTCACGGAAGTGGAGAGTATCACCATAACTCTCGTGGAAGGTGGGGGATGGTTTTAGGTGGGGATCTAAATATGTATATGGAAACTTGAAATGTGCAAAATCAAGATCCAAACCAGGTGGTGGGGTGGAAAGAATAATGGGTGGGTCGGGTGGGATAAACGGTGGACGAAGATGATCCAACTCAAGCGTGGGAGCCACACGCTCATTGGGAGGAGTAAAGGAATACTCACAAGGGAGTGTTGTTTCTAAAGATGGAGTGGTCAACTTCTCCATAAGAGTAGAATCGGTTGATGTGGTGGGTGGGTAAGACGAGGCACCAAGATCAGAGTTAGAGGAATCACTAAAAATATCGGGCTCAACGGGAGCCATTCATGGTGGGACATCATCCATATCCGGATAGGTAGTAACTATCACGGATTCTATCTCGGAAAAATGGTGAGCACTTGTAGACGGAGCTAACCTAGGATAAATTGGTTCCTCGGGAACACACGGCTGAAGCTCGATAGGTGTAGACTCGGGCATTGTTTTGGATTCAACGGGAATGGGAATGTGAACCTTAAGGTGGCGTTCATATGGATATGGTGGGATTGGATCAGTCTCACTATCGAAAGGTAAGTCAACACAATTATCGACATGGGACCCGGACCATGGGATGGTCTCAACTTCGAGATTCTCGGGGTGGCAGGGTTGGTCACACTCAAAATTGGTGGCACAAGATGACGCATCATCACTCCACTTGGGGGCAACAATGGGAGGATTTGGGATGAAATTTGACTCTCGCTCACACTCCAATTCATTTAACCTTTGTTCAAGCCTTTGGAGAGTTTGAGTTTGAATGGCTTGCTCTTGCTCAAGTATGAACTTTTGCAAGAGGGTTTCGAGAGCGGATGTGGATGAAGGTGTTGATGGAATGGTGGGTGGTGGTGGTGGTTGAGGTGTACACAATGCGCTATTAGAGGGACTATATGGAGAATACTCATATGAAGTATGTGGAGTGGGGACAAGTTCATCATACACGAAAGGATCGCTTTCGTGATGGACAATTGGTTTATGCGCATGGGGTGCGTAGTGAGGGAACTAATCATGAACGGGTACACAAGGTTGCCATGACGACTATTGGAATGTGTGAGGATCCACAACATCGAGTTGGGATTTGTATTTCATGGAAGGGTGATCAGGCCTCCATGAATAGCTCGGGTACTCACACCGCTCGGGATTTGGTATAGCGGGGTAATAGGCCGAGGTGGGTTCCGGAATAGTGTCATATGGATACTCATGTTCCATGGTGGGTGCGTAGGGATATGAAGAGTATGGGCACTCATGGGACAAGTGATCGGCATAGGAACAATGGGTGCACGACAAAAGAGGAGACACGACGACACTTGACATCGAGGGGGATGGAATAGGAGGTGCATGCATGGATGGGTCAAGAGTACCAACAGTACTCGTGAGAGAGGTGAAACGACTAAGAATATCATAAAGAGACGGCGCGGGATCACTCTCACACGTGTCACGTGTCAATGGAAAATGACCAAAGTAGTCCCGTAAAGGACGTTCTTCAGCCATGAGGGGAAAAATATTTGTTTGGAATTTTTAATTTTTTTTTCAAAAGGAATGAAAATATTTTTGGGATTTTCTAAAAATAAGAAAAAGAAAATATTTTTGGATTTTTCTATAAAAATGAAAGAAAGAAAATATTTTTGGATTTTTTGTAAAAAATAATAGAAAAAAACATATTTTTGGATTTTTTTTGTAAAAAATAAAGGAAGAAAAATATTTTTTTGATTTTTTTCTTTTTTCTTTTTGAAAGAAGAGGGTGGGGAAAGATATGGACTCTTTGATTTGGACGGATTAACTAAAACCCGACTACCGAAAAATAAATTGGACACACACGAGTCATGAAATTTTTTCTAACTAGCACATAGCCAATTTTTATCTTTAAATTTAATGAAAGGGGTAGTCAAATTTAAATTAAGTCCGCGGGCGATAAAAATCACGGAAATATGAGTGATCGCCTTTGTAAAATATTCTCCTATTGGGCTACCTAGTTGATTGATTTTAAATTTAATGATGGCTAGGGTAGCACACAATGGTAAGCGAGTGAGTCGGGTGATGAAATCCCTTTTCGTGAGTGACCGGGTGTAGGTCTTAGTAATTTAATTCATCACACCATTCAAAAAAATAATGCGAGAATAAAATCACACAAGATCACACAAGAGAATTGACTCGCTAACAGGAGAGGCGCGAGTGTGTAGAAATGTACCTCCCACAGTTTTTACGCCGTGGGGTGCCGAAATTGTTGAGTCGACCGGGGGGAGATTACGCCTATCTCAGTCGTCCTCGGGAGTCCTACCGACCCAAGATAGAGAAGCTTCTAAATCCTCGCCTTTGGACGCCCTCTATCTACCTTATCCGGTTTCCCTATCACGCTTGTCTTCAATTATTACAATTTTAAATGAAAAATAAATGGTGCCCTACCCACTGCAATACAAGCCAAGAATAAAATAATCCTAAATACAAACCTTCTAAAAATATAAAATGGTACAAAATTTTTTTTTAAAACAAATGCAAAAAATAAATGAACTACAAAATTGAATCCGCTCCGAGATTCACAATCCCAAGAATGGCAACGACAAATACACCGAAAAGTCATTTCTATCAAATGGCATCGTTGCCGGGGAGGTTGGTGGGCCGCCGACGCAGGTGCTGGCCGGGGCTTAGGGTTGGAGTTTGGGAGATGGATAAGAGAGAGGAGTGAGATCGATGGGTACCGATGGGTTGGAGCTGGAGGTGGCATCGCCGGGCTGCGTGGCTAGAAAGGGGTGGTCGGTAGCTGTTTCGATCGAAGTTGGGGAAGGTTTCTGGATCGGTTTTGGCCGGAGAGGAGAGAGACGGGTCTGGGTTTAATGGTGGGTTTGTGGTTAGAGTTATGGAGGAGAGAGAGGGGTTTAGTTTAATGGAGGTTTCTGGTGAGAGGAGAGAGAAAGGGGTGAGTTGGAGGTTGAAGATGAAGTGGGGTGTTAGTGTGGGTGAGGGTGTAGAGTAGGTGTGTGAGGGTGAGGGTGAGGGTGAGGGTGAGGGTGTATGGTATGGGTGAGGATGTTAGTTTAGGTGTAAATGGGTGTATGGGAGTGTAGGATAAGGGGGTTGTGTGTGTTTATGTGTGTGTGTATAGGGTGTCTTTTTGTGTGTGTTTAATTTGAACCCCTAAAAATAACACTCAAACTAACTAATAAAATAAAACTATAAAAATTAAAAATCTAAAAATTAAATTTCTATTCTAAAAAATAAAATAAAGACTCAATAAAAATAAAAATAAAAAAGAAATGAAATGAAAAGAAAAATAAAAATGTAAATCTATTAAATTTAAAAACTAAAGTCCTAAAAAGTAAAATATAATAAAACTAAATTGCTAAGAACTAATCCTAATAAAATAAGACTAAAATAAAATAAAAACTAAAACTAAAAACTAATAAAAATCAATATAAAATAAAATAGACAAATAGAAAATAAAATCTAAAAAAAACTAAATAAATCTAAAATAAATCCTAAAAATAAAAATGACTCAAACTAAAAATATAAAAAAATATAAAAAGACACAAACTAAACACACACAGGCTTGGGGTAAGTTTGGGCTAGGTTTAGGCTCGGGTTAGGGTACGGGAGAGGGAATTAGCTCCATCCTAATTGCAATTGGCCTCTAAATGTAGCTTTTGATACCGCAACTGCACTTAAGCTTGCATGGCAAACATTTAAGCACATAAGACCCATATTGCCGAGAATTAGCAACTAAAGTACGTCTATTTGGGGTATAAATTGAACAATTTTGGGTGCTTATCAATGCCAATCAGAACCACCCCTGACCCTATAAAAAAAGCATGACCTCACTCCAAAGGCAGACCTGAGATCCATCACCACCAGGGATCTCAACAACATTCTTTCGAAATCAGCAAAGTTTCTCTATGTGAAGTTACATTCAAGCTTATATTCCCACCCTTTTCATATTAAATCTAGAAAAATATCATTCTCTGTTATCCATCCTTCATTTCACATTCAATGGAGTTCATCCAAGATCAAAGATCAAGCTTTAAAGAAGGTCCAATTCCTTCCCCCCCCTCTTTAAGTTTCTTGTTTTTGCAAAAATTACATTAGATTGATAATCTACTTCTTACTTTAGTTCATACACATTAATATCTACATTTTTATTAGTATATTTCACATACATTATTTTCTACAATAAACCCAAAACAAACAAAAATAAGGGTTACACTCATAAATTCTGAACGGGATTATCCATCACCCTTTTTCAAAACTAAAACACATTTTTCTACACACACATCCATAATAAAATCCCGTTCGAATATATAGGTTAAACCCCACCCCCATATCGCATTCGAACTACGTGGACTTTCATGCCACTATAGGCTACGTAGGTGCCTTGGATTAAAACCCTAGACTTGAGTCCACTTTTCTAATTTTCCAATTTCCTTAGTTTCCCCAATTTCCTAATTTATCAATTTCTCTAAATCCTCCAATTTTCCTAAATATCACACTTTCATAATTCTTGCATTAGTATATGTATTATGTTTTTTAGTGTTTCATTCAACACATATTATCGTTTCATCTCAATGATCAATATCGCGATAAACGCATAAATCATATTTTTTATATATTATTTTGAGAGCATTCCTATGGATGACCTCACTCCATCTCTTTCATGTTATGAGTTGGGTGATTCCGATCTCCATTATATATACACGTGCACACATTTCACGAAGAAATAAAGGAAAATAATAACATTAGCCCATAAGAGATCGAAAGGGAAGGATGGGTGCCTAACACCTTCCCATTTCGTAACTTAGCCCCTACCCATAGAACTATTAGTTTCTAAGAAACAATTTATCTTTGATGCCACTCTCTCGAGGCGAAAACATGTTCTTTTGCCTGTTTTATGAAAAATAGGCTGGCGACTCCATCTCTTTACATTTACTCCACATCGACGACGATCGAAGCGTTCCTAAGTAGGGTGTGAAACCTATCGATCCCCCCTTCCTTACCCATTACCCCTTCAGGACGCAGAAGAGAGGAAGAGACCCGCGATCTCGATCTGGATGGCAACAGTGGTGACTATACTGGGGACCTTTTTTCATAAGAGGGATAGACTCTTTTTGCATGGGTGTTTTGTTTTCTTGTGTGCGTATGCACCTGTCTGTATGTATCCTTTTCTCTCCTCTACTATTTCTTGCACATATATACATCATGATTATTTCACTACTCATTCACACACTTGTAGAAATTCTCCATATACACTTCACACCACGTCCACCTAGGATCATCTATATCCACATGTTGCACACACCACTTAGAAATTCATGCTTAGGTGTCACGAACACACGCCCTCACTTATAACACTTGTACATATCCATAATCACTCACACTTCTCACACACCACTTGTAGTTGATCAATGATTAGGTTCACTACCACACACTCACTTGTAAATAACTACACATCACTCACTCTCACACAATCCATGATTAGTATAGATTTATTTTTCTTGTACATTATCCCCTACTTGGCATGATGCTCATCAATAAAGATACTCTCTCCTTAATGTATTAATCAAGGATCATGCATTTTTCACTCTACATCACCAAAGAAAATTGCTATTGACCAAATTTTCTCCCGTAACTTCGGGGTCACTTCGTGATGGGCACTGGTCCGAAAGGTCGCAGTTAGCTTAAGAGATATAACTCTCACTTTCCATTGGCCAAGTAACTTCGACGTATATCGAACGGTTCCCCCCATATTGTACCGCTTGACCGAAGTCATGACGATAGGTATATCGCAGGTAACTCATTCACGTACGTCGAGTATATTTAATTCTCTCTCACACGCACTATCCCCACGAGGTATATAGTGAGCCAATTCATGTACACTCAGGTATATCAAATGAACTGTCCACATGTACCGATTGGCCTCAAAAGCAAGACGTATATTGTTGAAGTCACGCCAAAAGGAAGAACGCCTTCCACTTAACCCAATAACTTCATACCCGCATATAGTCGTCAAATATAGGGATTCATATTTAGTTTGGCGGTTCAACCCAAAACTCTATCTTAATGACAGGTCGGCATGTTGCCAATTTTTTTTGCGTAATCTTAAAACGAGACCCTGCCCTTGAGCCTCGTAACAAGTCCAACCATAGTTTTTAAATATTTTTCAAACCTAATTTTTCCAGGCTCGGGTCCCGTTCGACATTTATTTTTGCATTTAGATAAACCTAATACAAGTGAGAACATAATAAATATAATAATAATCATGCGGAGACCCACCTCTCGTCTTTTTTCTCTTTCTTTATCCAAAAGTGTCAAAAACATTTTATTTATTTTTAAAAACATACCAAAAAAATATTCTTTTCCTTATACTAAAAAATATGTTTCCTCCTTTTTACCCAAAAGCATTTTGTTCCCCTGTAATTCGGAAAAAAAAGCTAAAAACATTTTCCTTCATTCTCACAAATAACATCTTTCCTTCCTTTTTTTCCAAGAATAAATACCAATTTTCCTTCTCAGGTTGATCGCATACTCTTGGCCTGGCTCCCTATTATGTTCGGTCTTCAGTCGAAAATGGCTCCAAGCTCCATCAGTCCCCTCACTTCCTTCGAGTCTCGAATTTATACACTATTCATGGAGAGAACAAACCCTTTACCGAATGTGCAACTATATTTAATGACAGTCCTAGTTCAACTCACTACAAATACTAAAAACCTTCAAATCGAGGTTCATGAGATGCAATGAAACCGGTTCCTTATTCTCGTAGAGCCCAAGGTCCTCTTATATCGCGCTATAGGTCCGACTGCACCGATCCTATTTCTGTTCCCGAGGAATACCAACACACTCCATATGCTCCTCCTGCTAATGGGTCGTCGCCACCCCAGTTTCCTATGTCAAATATTGCCCAACCAGGGGCTAACTTATCCATGACCGTTGATCCGAAGGAGGAAGAATTGAACAAGGTCAATGAAGACCTCAAGATGTTGACGAAGAAGTTCGACCAAGTTTGAATCTTTGGAAATTACATGGACTACACCCACATGTCTCGCTATCCTAAAACTAGGCTACCCAAAAAGTTCAAGTTGCCTAACATTGAAAAATTCAGAGAAAGTGGACCCCAAAATTGTTCATCTCCGTAGTTATCATCAATCCATAACTCTTTTAGGTGCCTACGAGTAAATAATGGCCCAAATGTTTCAAAAGACCTTGAAGTAAAACGCTCTTCGCTGGTTCTTATCTCTTAAGGAGTCCAGAATCCGCAGTTGGGAGGATGCTACCCGCGAATTCATGTTACAGAACAAGTACAAAGAAGAGTTAGAGGTTACTCACCGTGATTTTGAGCTGCTCAAGTAAAACCCTGGGTAATTAGTTAATAACTTCATAGCAAGGTGGATAGAGAAAGTAGCCACCATGATCAACCGACCTTCTGAAGAAGAGCAAGTCAGCATTGTGAAAAATAATTTCTAACCTCAAGTCCGAGCAATGATGGGAAGATAATACTACCCTCATTTTTTAGCCCTAGAGAAGCAGGGGAAGAGATCGAAGAAGGTATTTCCAAGACGAAAGTTGAAACAAATAAAGTATCTGGATAGTTCGCTCCCAGAAAATTTGAGAAGGCAACGAGTAGCGTAATTTCAACCATCAACAACATCTCTCAGCCTGCTACTTCATGGGCTCCAGGAAGTCGCCCTAACCTAGTCTGAAAGAAATATACCAAGATTCAAGCTTCCCTCTATAAAGTTTACTAGGCCCTCTTAAGCCAAAACCTCATCAAACCATTGGACCCTCATCCATTACCAAAACCACGTCCCTAAAATTTCAATCCAAATGCCCATTGTGACTTTCACCAAACTGTCGTCCATACCACTAACCAGTGTTTCCACCTACGAAATATGATCCAAGGACTAATCGAGCAGGGTGTCATCGCCCCACCAGCCAATCCTAAACCAAACACTACCTATAAACCACTCCCGAATCATATAAATGCCATCTTTCTAGAAGAGGACCTAGAATTTGACCCATCTACCCAGATCATACCAATAAAATCACTAATCATACCCATATACTCTCCTAAACCTCTCCATTTATGCCCATATTTTCTCATCCACCCTAAAAGCTTTGTTAATTAGGCCTTATCACTCCTTAACGGAGCATGCATCGCTGTTCGCACCCATTTTATAGGTAAGGATATGGAGTTGACAAAAGTGTTGAATGAAATCCTAGAGTTTTGGCTGAAATTTCCCTCCTAGATGACAATTAAATGCAAGAAATTCAATGTGCTATTCTTAGAAGCACGAGAATGGACCCAAGAGTCAGATAAATGGGTGGTACCGGTTGATGAAGTCAGTCTAGATGAGGCGGTCTAGGACATGGTGGATTTATGCCGACAGATCGATGATATTTACAGTATATCCGAGCTACTTGATGCTTTGAAAATACAAGGGAACCTAGTCCCTTAACTTCTAAATCTCCCCTCCAAATGGAAGGACTTATAAGAAGAGGTCGTTGAAGTTATGGAGTTTATTAACTTTTCATGGAAAGATAATATCATTGTTATCGCATGGGGAGACGAATTCGATGATTTAGATGAAGAGAAGATCCCAGAAAAGGCTAGTTCGATAGTCAACATATGTGGGTGATTGTGAGTGAACCGTGCGTCGTGTAATACGCAAATCATTGTTATCGGTTCGGTGACTCAATGTAAAAAACATAAACTACAAATACACTTGACAAGCAAGCACATCGGTAAGTCGGGTATCGTAAGAAATCCACAGGGAGTGATTGAATTTTAGATTTTAATTATTTTGCTGCTTCAAAAACAAAAATGTAAAAGGTGATAGGTTGAAAATAAAGAAAAGGGGAAAATTAAGAAGTTAAGTCTAAACTAGTATTAAGAAAACAAGAGTCGGGATCACGTACCCGCCATGGGTTAAACAGCTAATAATTAGAGTTTTGGTTCGAAAATATTTGACCGAGCATTTTTAATTAATCATAAACATCACCCAAGAAGAAATTTAACTCAAAGTTGCGAGATAAAATATTTAATAAGAAATGGCCACACGCGGATTAAAGTCGGAATATCGCTTTAAACACTAACGTCGCGTGACAAAGAAAGTTAAACGCATAATATTCCAACTTTAATACACGTGGTTTCAATTAAATGAAATTTTACACAAAACCTAATTTTCGGAGCTCGATGCCCATCAACGGCAAAAACGCAACCCCAACCCACAATACTACTCTACATACATGAATAAACTAATTTAAACACTAATTAACTAAATAAAACAAAAAACAAACAACTAAAACTAGTTAACTAGGCATGTAAATGGAAGAACAAAAGGAAATTAAGCTAAACAAGTTAATAAGACAATATATAGTAAACAAGAGTACTTACAAATGGGCAAAATCCAAGATAAATGGAGGAGTAGGGAAAAAATCTTACAAAACAAAACCTAAAAGATATGTAAAATAAAAGATATTTCTCAAAAATGAGAGAAAGTTAATATATACAAAACCCAAATGGCAAATTTGTAAACAAAAGAAGGATGAAAACAGGGGAGCGAATCGATTTGGAGGAGTTCGAATCGATTCAAAAATAGAGGAGCGGAAAAAACTTTCTGGTGCAAAACGAATCGATTTGTAGGTGTGCAAGTTGATTCGCACCCTACAGGTCTGCTTGCTGCAACTTTGTCCAACTTTACGAAAAATGCTGCAACTTCTTCGTCATAACTCGGAATTAGGCACGATCGAAGGCTACGTGAAGATAACTCAGAGGGATACAAAATACAAGAGACATTAGGACAAAATCCAAATGATGAAGTAACTAAATGCCCTTGAATGTGACCTTGAGTGTGATTTTGAAGATAAAACCATCCTTAAATTGCCATAACTCCCTCATTATGGATCGAAATCATGTACCTCGGTGGACACATGAAGAGAAATCAAAGGACTTCAACTTCTGTGAAGAGTTCGGGATCGAAACCCAAATGTAAAATTACAAAAATGCCATCGAAGCTGTAATCTTTAACAGAACTTTTCCGAAAAGCGTTGGAACTTCATACTAAGCATATAAATACCTACAAAAGTTCAATTAACCCCTGAAAAACATGTATATATAGAAATTCGAGGTTTTATGGTTAATGAGCATAAGTATAGGGATTAAGGTACCCGAGGGTGCTAATAATGCGTAGGTTAATGGGTGAAATACATAATCTTTGTGTCGTATCGGTGGGATGATATCATCCGAGGACATATTAGGAGATATTCATAAGGTGGCTAAATAACCCGAGATCGATGAGTAAACAGGGTTTCTATTTTTCCCCTCTTCTGTGAACCATATGACTAGGTCAGGAAGGCAATAGTAAGTCCTAATCCTGCTGCCATCAGCAAACGATAAAGAAAAGGGTGTGGAGAGTTTTCCTATACCAAAAATGACCCCTCGAGGAAAGCAAGATCCTATATAAGTTAAAGAAAACCCAAGCCAACATCAATATACAAGGACTCTTTATGTCTTTCTAGCTGCATCGGAATATCTTAATCAAGCTACTCATAGGACCCATAGTTCCTCCCTCGACCACGCCAGAAGAAGCAGTGAATGTTGTCGGATCTCTAACCTCTACTAGAATGCTCTCGTTCTTCGAAGAAGAAATCCCCAAAATTAGGCCAAGTAATTATGCTCTCAATATCTAGGTCGAAGTCATAGAAAAGATTGTCCCACTCTCTCTTCTCGATAATGGATTAACTCTTAATGTCTGTCCGTTAAGGACCCTTAATTATTTGGTACTGAAGGTGAGTGACCTTTCTCCAACCTCTACTGCAGTACGTGTGTACGATAATACCCACCGAGAAGTTATAGTCCATAAAGCTTGCAATAGAGGTTGGCCCTATACATTCGGTTGTTTTTTCCAAGTCATTGATATCCCAGCCTATTTTAATTTTCTACTCGGATGACCATGTCTCCATAGCATCAATGGTGTGTCCACTTCCCTTCATCAGAATCTGAAGTTCTTCGCTAATGGTCCAGTCATCACCATCTTGGGCTACTACAATAATACCAAGAATACAAGCCCTAGTAATCTAGTACTTGAGATACAGCACGAGATGAATGATATGCTTATGTCAGGTTTCTGAGTTGAACCACTTCTACTCCTAATACGGGATGATTTCAGAGTTAGGGTTTATCCAGAATATAACCCTCATGGAAATGTCAATGTGATCCCGATGTTAAAAAACATGCACTTCATGCTCGGACTGGGGCTAGGACAAAGACATCAAGGGATACTTGAACCCATTGTATTAAATAAATCTTTTTATCCCTATGTCTTGGGTTATCAACCGTCAGTTGAAGAACTCATAATGCTCCGCCAACCTCGACTAACACTACACCAAAAACAGCAATTTGGCACACCTTGATATTAAAATTCTGGCACAGTTTAAAACTGTGCCAAATTCTGGCACGGTTTAATGACAATCTGGCACACTTTAAAACAGTGCCAAAATTTGGCACTGTTTTAAAGTGTGCCAAAATTGAGTACAGTTAACTAAAATATAAAAGCCCTAAAAAAATAATACCCCTCACTTCTTTTGCTCTCCCGCTCTCCTCTCCCGCTTGTTCCACTCTCTCTGTTCACAGGTACTCGACTCTCACTTATTGGTCCGCCTCCCCTCTCTCTCAACAACCATCTTCGTTTTCTTCATCAACAACCATCGTCATTTTTCTTTACTCCGACCCCCGACCTGTTCCATACCTCCGATCGCCGACCGCCCAGCGTAAGGTAAATAGCTTCATTTTTCATTTCCTTTTTATATTTCGTTGAAACTGTTGGATGAAAGACTGATATATATGTATAGTTTGAAATCGATGGAGTTAGGTTTTCAAAACAATTTGAGTTAAGTTTGAAAATTGATTTGAAATTGAATTAGGTTGGTTTGTAATCAAATTGATTTAGGTTTTGAAATCAATTTGAGTGGGTTTTAAAATTGATTACGAGTTGGGTTTGAAGAGTTAGATTTTCATTGGGGTTTGCAGAGTTGGATTTTCAATCAGGTTTAAAGAATTAGATTTCTGTTGGGTGATCCACGGTTCACCCCACCGTCGACAAGAGGGTCCGGCGATAAAAAATTTCAAATATCTATTAAGTTCCGTGGGAATGGAGGAGCATGGTTCCACCTTCTGTTGGTGAGAGCATAAAACGCCAAAAAATTTAATATTCATTAGCTTGCGAATAAGCCAAAAAATGGAACTATAGTCGGATGAGTAAAAGAAGGATGGTAATTGGTTTTTATAATTTATTTTTAGTGTTTAATTAAATAAAATCAACTTTATTGGAAAATAAATTTATTTCTTTTTCAATGTGATATAGGTAATGGAATTTTTTTTTAATAACTTAAATGTAGCTACATCCTTTACCTTTGAGCTATTAACCATGTCCATCACAATGACTCCAGAATGTAATAAAATAATGTAATCAATCTAGGGAGTGAGAATTGAATATTGGTTTAAATTTGATACTCGTTCCATTAGCTTTAACGAATATAAAGAAGATTTCGGTTGGGTTGGTTCGTTCCTTTATTCAACCATTGTTCAAATGTTTTTCGTGATTTCAATAGATTTCATGGATTACAACTGTTTGTTGTAATCTATTTAAAAGATTTCTAATAATTATGCTATTTTTTTGTCCTGCCGCTACTTTTGCTTAGTTTTGTGATTTCAAATCATCCAATCGCCATATGATCTTTATATAGCATCGATCGGGTTCATACTCCATGTGTATATCATATTCCATGAAAAAAACTACAGGGATGGAATGTAGACAATAGGGGGCTCATCTTCCTCATGTTGCGGGGATTACTGGGCAATCGGTTTATGGTGTTCAGTCCGTGGCACTCCCGGGAGGCTACCAAAATGATGACCACTGAGAGTGGTTCCTCTATACAGGAAGGTATGTGCCCTTTATTTTTATATTCACTTTTAATTTTAGATATTCAATACTTGTAATATGTGCCCTCTATACAGGAAGTTCAAGCAATATAGTGCTTTAAATATCTTTATTGCATCTAACACATTTCATAATATGCTAATTTTCATCATTTATAAAGGTACCTTCTAAATTCAGATTGTGTTTTAATACCACTCCAATCCTGTTATTATAAGAATACTTGAATGAAAGAGAGTTTTTATAAGGAAAAAACCAATACAAAATGAAATAAACCCGTTACGGCTGTGGTATAACTACCTGTGATACAACCTTCCGGTACTTATCATTTTGGTGACGTATTGTATCGCATTTTACTATATATACAACTATGTCTCTGTGTTTATTGACATATTTGTCTAGCACTTTACTTTTGTTCCAGTTATTTTAAAGATAACACGAATACCTCTATTCTCAATTAATGTTATGAACTTGCACGTGTAAATTACTTCCAATATCTTTTCATTATGTTGGGAAAGTTTATGGCCTCAATTTGACTTACCATTTCATATGGGCTTGTAGTTTTTCCTCATATCTTAACCTTATTCTTAGTTCTTAAGCCAAAATCCCCATGTCAATGGTCAGGTCCCACAAGGAGAAATGTTCTTCTTATGATCCAGAAACAGTAGTCCGATATGATGGGGTTTATAGAATTGAGAAATGTTGGCGCAAAGATGGAATTCAGGTAGGGTTACTTGCAAAATTATCCTTTACATGTGGCTCTTGCTATATATCTTTACATTTTGTCATACACTTCTGTTTTCTAGGGATTTAATGTCTGTCGATATCTTTTCGTTCGTTGCGATAATGAACCTGCTCCATGGACAAGGTTTACAATTGTTTTCGTCATCTTCGGTTTGTATATGTATGTATCTATCTATGTGCATATATAATGTTTACTTAAAGTCTGCAGTGATGAGCCTGGGGGCTTACCAACTTGATGCATGGGTACAAGAGGGAGTCTCTTGGCACTAGAGTACTTAAATCCATATAATAAAACATCTCAAAAAAGTGAAAATGAAAGCTATAGAACATATACTGTTGTGAAACATAAGGTAATTATTAACAATTGTTTCTATGTTTATACAGAACACTTCTTACCTCGACTTACGCAACCAAGGGTCTTACTAATGGAACATAGTACACTTTCATATTCTAATATTTATATTTTTGTTTTTAATTGTTATCTATAATGCTTAATGTTTTTTTCATGAAGGTAATTACTAAGGGAATGCGGTATGCCACATTTCAATCATGAAGGACACATTAGATGAAAGTGTATGCGAATAGTTCACTTCCATACGTTGAGAAAGAATGAAGTGCGAGTTTCACTCGATGACATCAAAGTGCCAGAGTATCCAGTTTGGGTGGAAAACAAGCTCATTGAGAGAACTTGAAAGATGTTGGTAAAAATGGAATTACGCATTGGCTCGACGATGTTTGTCTTCCCATTGGTGACACCGACGAATGACCTTTGTCCTCCCATTGGTGACACCGGCGACCTACACCACCTTGCTTCGAAGTACTTCCCTCTAAGGTACAAATCTGAAAAATCCTTACTTATATTCCTAATTTATGTTTCTATAATCCTGCTCCACCACCTATAGCATCAAGAAATTATTGAGTTATCGTTATGCAATCGACAATTGAATTGAGTTATAGTTATGCAATCAACTATTGAATTGATTTATCGTTATGCAATCAACTATTGAATATAATTGGCAAAAAAATTTGGTAAGTATTATAGATAACAATTAAAAATTTGGTAAGTTGCGAATAAATTTGGTAAGTATTTTATATTGATGATAGAAGATTTTATAATGTAGTGCACCTTTACCAAAGTAAATTCTTCATTTAGTTGTGCGCGCGTGTGTGTTGTGTAAGATGTGTGTCTTAAGGCCTTAATAAGTGGTTGACATGGAGGAAGGGGCTATATATGGATTTATATACTATTTTTAGATGTTAAATCGGTGGAAGGGATTTATTGGTGGTTTAGCTGCGGCTTTTGTGCTTGTTGTTGTTGTTGGGATTATGTTAATATTAAAATAAGTTGGATTTCATGAATAAACAAAGGAAACTCTGTCGAAATTTTATGAAATAAGTAAGTGTTCTAAATTGATTAAGGCTAGCATACAACATTTGAAAATTGAACATTGGTGAATGAAAACGTAAAACAACTAATAAACATACCAGAATGAGACACGCGTAGTCACGAACACCTCGCACGGGATCAATGCGACTCATAGGAACCGACCGCGTAGTCACGGGGCTCCCAGTTTGAGTGTACGACATAAATTTGCAAAATATTTAGATTTAAGCATAAAAACATGCAATCGAAAGGTGAAAACGTAAAACAAGCCGTTCAAGGGTGAAAACCCAAACCACCCCCCAAACGACCCCGTAGGGGGCACGAACGCCTCGCACGGGACCAATGTAACTTGTAGGAACTGACCGCGTAGTCCCGGGTCTCCCGGTTTGTGAATATGACGATAATTTGCAAAAATCACACTTAGTTAAAAACAAGCCGTCAAAGGGTGAAAACCCAAACCAACCCACAAACGACCCCGTAGGAGGCATGAACACCTCGCACGGGACCAATGTAACTTGTAGGAACTGATCGCGTAGTCCCGGGTCTCCCGGTTTGAGAGTATGACGATAATTTGCAAAAATCATCACTTAAACTTAAAAACAAGCCGTCAAAGGGTGAAAACCCAAACCACCCCCCAAACGACCCCGTAGGGGGCACGAACACCTCGCACGGGACCAATGTGACTTGTAGGAACTTACCGCGTAGTCCCGGGTCTCCCGGTCTATGAGTATGACGAAAATTTGCAAAAATCAACACTTAAACTTAAAAAAAAGCCGTTAAAGGGTGAAAATCCAAACCGCCCCCCAAACGACCCCGTAGGGGCCACGAACACCTCGCACGGGACCAATGTAACTTGTAGGAACTGATCGCATATTCCCGGGTCTCTCGGTTTGAGAGTATGACGATAATTTGCAAAAATCATCACTTAAACTTAAAAACAAGCCGTTAAAGGGTGAAAACCCAAACCACCCCCCAAACGACCTCGTAGGGGGCACGAACACCTCGCACGGGACCAATGTAACTTGTAGGAACTGACCGCGTAGTCCCGGGTCTCCCGGTTTATGAATATGACGATAATTTGCAAAAATCAATACTTAAACTTAAAAACAAGCCGTTAAAGGGGGGAAACCCAAACCACCCCCCAAACGATCCCGTAGGAGGCACGAACACCTCGCACGGGACCAATGTAACTTGTAGGAACTGACCGCGTAGTCTCGGGTCTCCCGGTTTGAGAGTATGACGATAATTTGCAAAAATCAACATTTAAACTTAAAAACAAGCCGTTAAAGGGTGAAAACCCAAACCACCCCCCAAACGACCCCGTAGGAGGCACGAACACCTCGCACGGGACCAATGTAACTTATAGGAACTGATCGCGTAGTCCCGGGTCTCCCGGTTTGTGAATATGACGATAATTTGCAAAAATCACACTTAGTTAAAAACAAGCCGTCAAAGGGTGAAAACCCAAACCATCCCCCAAACGACCCCGTAGTGGGCACAAACACCTCGCATGGGACCAATGTAACTTGTAGGAACTGATCGCGTAGTCCCGGGTCTTCCGGTTTGATAGTATGACGATAATTTGCAAAAATCATCACTTAAACTTAAAAACAAGCCGCTAAAGGGTGAAAACCCAAACCACCCTCCAAACGACCCCGTAGGGGGCACGAACACCTCGCTCGGGACCAATGTAACTTGTAGGAACTGACCGCGTAGTCCCGGGTCTCCCGGTTTGTGAATATGACGATAATTTGCAAAAATCAGCACTTAAACTTAAAAACAAGCCGTTAAAGGGTGAAAACTCAAACCACCCCCCAAACGACCCCGTAGGGGGCACGAACACCTCGCACGAGACCAATGTAACTTGTAGCAACTGATCGCGTATTCCTGGGTCTCTCGGTTTGAGAGTATGACGATAATTTGCAAAAATCATCACTTAAACTTAAAAACAAGCCGTTAAAGGGTGAAAACCCAAACCACCCCCCAAACGACCCCGTAGGGGGCACGAACAGCTCGCACGGGACCAATGTAACTTGTAGGAACTGACCGCGTAGTCCCGGGTCTCCCGGTTTGTGAATATGACGATAATTTGCAAAAATCAATACTTAAACTTAAAAACAAGCCGTTAAAGGGGGAAAACCCAAACCACCCCCCAAACGATCCTGTAGGAGGCACGAACACCTCGCACGGGACCAATGTAACTTGTAGGAACTGACCGCGTAATCTCGGGTCTCCCGGTTTGAGAGTATGACAATAATTTGCAAAAATCAACATTTAAACTTAAAAACAAGCCGTTAAAGGGTGAAAACCCAAACCACCCCCCAAACGACCCCGTAGGGGGCACGAACACCTCGCACGGGACCAATGTAACTTATAGGAACTGATCGCGTAGTCCCGGGTCTCCCGGTTTGTGAATATGACGATAATATGCAAAAATCACACTTGGTTAAAAACAAGCCGTCAAAGGGTGAAAACCCAAACCACCCCCCAAACGGCCCCGTAGGAGGCACAAACACCTCGCACGGGACCAATGTAATTTGTAGGAACTGATCGCGTAGTCCCGGGTCTCCCGGTTTGATAGTATGACGATAATTTGAAAAAATCAGCACTTAAACTTAAAAACAAGCCGCTAATGGGTGAAAACCCTAACGACCACCCAAACGACCCCGTAGGGGGCACGAACTCCTCGCACGGGAACAATGTAACTTGTAGGAACTGGCCGCGTAGTCCCGGGTCTCCCGGTTTGTGAATATGACGATAATTTGCAAAAATCACACTTAGTTAAAAATAAGCCGTCTAAGGGTGAAAACCCAAACCACCCCCCAAACGACCCCGTAGGGGGCACAAACACCTCGCACGGGACCAATGTAACTTGTAGGAACTGATCGCGTAGTCCCGGGTCTTCCGGTTTGATAGTATGACGATAATTTGCAAAAATCATCACTTAAACTTAAAAACAAGCCGCTAAAGGGTGAAAACCCAAACCACCAACCAAACGACCCCGTAGGGGGCACGAACACCTCGCTCGGGACCAATGTAACTTGTAGGAACTGACCGCGTAGTCCCGGGTCTCCCGGTTTGTGAATATGACGATAATTTGCAAAAATCAGCACTTAAACTTAAAAACAAGCCGTTAAAGGGTGAAAACTCAAACCACCCCCCAAACGACCCCGTAGGGGGCACGAACACCTCGCACGAGACCAATGTAACTTGTAGGAACTGACTGCGTAGTCCCGGGTCTCCCGGTTTGTGAATATGCCGATAATTTGCAAAAATCACACTTAGTTAAAAACATGCTGTCAAAGGGTGAATACCCAAACCAACCCCCAAACGACCCCGTAGGAGGCACGAACAACTCGCACGGGACCAATGTAACTTGTAGGAACTGATCGCGTAGTCTCGGTTCTCCCGGTTTGTGAATATGACGATAATTTGCAAAAGTCAGCACTTCAACTTAAAAACAAGCCGTTAAAGGGTGAAAACTCAAACCACCCCCCAAACGACCCCGTAGGGGGCACGAACACCTCGCACGGGACCAATGTAACTTGTAGGAACTGATCGCGTAGTCCCGGGTCTCCCGGTTTGTGAATATTACGATAATTTGCAAAAATCACACTTAGTTAAAAACATGCTGTCAAAGGGTGAATACCCAAACCAACCCCCAAACGACCACATAGGAGGCACGAACAGCTCGCACGGGACCAATGTAACTTGTAGGAACTGATCGCGTAGTCCCGGGTCTCTCGGTTTGAGAGTAGGACGATAATTTGCAAAAATCAACACTTAAACTTAAAAACAAGCCGTTAAAGGGTGAAAACCCAAACCAGCCCCCAAACGACCCCGTAGGAGGCACGAACACTTCGCACGGGACCAATATAACTTGTAGGAACTGACCGCGTAGTCCCGGGTCTCCCGATTTGAGAGTAGGACGATAATTTGCAAAAATCAACACTTAAACTTAAAAACAAGTCGTCAAAGGGTGAAAACCCAAACCAACCCCCAAACGACCCCGTAGGGGGCACGAACACCTCGCACGGGACCAATGTAACTTGTAGGAACTGACCGCGTAGTCCCGGGTCTCCCGGTTTGTGAATATGACGATAATTTGCAAAAACCAGCACTTAAACTTAAAAACAAGCCGTTAATGGGTGAAAACCCAAACCACCCCCAAACTACCCCGTAGGGGGCACGAACACCTCGCACGGGACCAATGTAACTTGTAGGTACTGACCGCGTAGTCCCGGGTCTCCCGGTTTTAGAATATGACGATAATTTGCAAAAATCACAGTTAGTTAAAAGCAAGCCGTCAAAGGGTGAAAATCGAAACCACCCCCCAAACGACCCCGTAGGGGGCACGAACACCCGCACGGGACCAATGTAACTTGTAGGAACTGACCGCGTAGTCCCGGGTCTCCCGGTTTGTGAATATGACGATAATGTGCAAAAATCAGCACTTAAACTTAAAAACAAGCCGTTAAAGGGTGAAAACTCAAACCACCCCCCAAACGACCCCGTAGGGGGCACGAACACCTCGCACGGGACCAATGTAACTTGGAGGAACTGATCGCGTAGTCCTGGGTCTCCCGGTTTGTGAATATGACGATAATTTGCAAAAATCAACACTTAGTTAAAAACATGCTGTCAAAGGGTGAATACCCAAACCAACCCCCGAACGACCCCGTAGGAGGCACGAACACCTCGCACGGGACCAATATAACTTGTAGGAACTGACCGCGTAGTCCCGGGTCTCCCGATTTGAGAGTAGGACGATAATTTGCAAAAATCAACACTTAAACTTAAAAACAAGTCGTCAAAGGGTGAAAACCCAAACCAACCCCCAAACGACCCCGTAGGGGGCACGAACACCTCGCACGGGACCAATGTAACTTGTAGGAACTGACCGCGTAGTCCCGGGTCTCCCGGTTTGTGAATATGACGATAATTTGCAAAAACCAGCACTTAAACTTAAAAACAAGCCGTTAATGCGTGAAAACCCAAACCACCCCCCAAACTACCCCGTAGGGGGCACGAACACCTCGCACGGGACCAGTGTAACTTGTAGGAACTGACCGCGTAGTCCCGGGTCTCCCGGTTTGAGAATATGACGATAATTTGCAAAAATCACACTTAGTTAAAAACAAGCCGTCAAAGGGTGAAAACCTAAACCACCCCCCAAACGACCCCGTAGGGAGCACGAACACCTCGCACGGGACCAATGTAACTTGTAGGAACTGACCGCGTAGTCCCGGGTCTCCCGGTTTGTGAATATGACGATAATTTGCAAAAATCAGCACTTAAACTTAAAAACAAGCCGTTAAAGGGTGAAAACTCAAACCACCCCCCAAACGACCCCGTAGGGGGCACGAACACCTCGCACGGGACCAATGTAACTTGGAGGAACTGACCGCGTAGTCCCGGGTCTCCCGGTTTGTGAATATGACGATAATTTGCAAAAATCACACTTAGTTAAAAACATGCCGTCAAAGGGTGAATACCCAAACCAACCGCCAAACGACCCCGTAGGAGGCACGAACACCTCGCACGAGACCAATATAACTTGTAGGAACTGACCGCGTAGTCCCGGGTCTCCCGATTTGAGAGTACGACGATAATTTGCAAAAATCAACACTTAAACTTAAAAACAAGCCGTTAAAGGGTGAAAACCCAAACCAGCCCCCAAACGACCCCGTAGGGGGCACGAACACCTCGCACGGGACCAATGTAACTTGTAGGAACTGACCGCGTAGTCCCGGGTCTCCCTGTTTGTGAGTATGACGTTAATTTCCATTCATATATGTAATTTTTTTGTTTTGAGTATTTTTTTTTTTGTAAATTATTGGGTTACTAATATCGTATCTTTTTTGTATTCTATTTTTTTTGCAGGATAACAGTTTATCGTTGGCTTTTATTCGCGTGGAACACACAAAGAACTCAATGGTTTACAACAAGGGGTTTATTAATGAATCCATTTTTTTGTGTCATGACCGTACGGTCTTTTGTTGTTTTATTATTGACTTTTATGGCCATGAGGTCTTTTGTAAGTTAATTGTTATATTTTGTGGCCGTGCGGGCTTTATGTTAGGCAGGTTTTGTATTAACAGGTTTTGGAATGTCCAGAAAATAGAGGAAATTCTGCCCAATTTTTTTTGGGCCTATGAGCAGTTAAAGACTTGTAATATTTTGAAGTTTGTATGTACATTAGTTTATTAAGAACGCGCAATATTATTAATTTGTGAATTTTGTGCTTTCAAATATTTTTTTTTTAAATTAAAAAAAATTGGCACAGTTCAAAACCGTGGCAAAAGTGTATCATATTTTGGCACGGTTTTAAACTGTGCTAATTTTTTTTAAATTATGCTGAATCTGGCAGAGTTAAAAACTGTGCCAAAAGTGTGCCAGAAATATCAAATTCTGGCACGGTTTAAAAGTGTGCCAGAAGTGTTCCTATTTTGCTGAATCTGGCACAGTTAAAAACTGTGCCAAAAGTGTGCCAGAAATATCAAATTCTGGCACGGTTTAAAAGTGTGCCAGAAGTGTTCCTGTTTGACTGATTCTGGCACACTTTTAAACCGTGCCAGAAAAAAATTCCCATTTTGGAACACCTGATTCTGGCACAGTTCAAAACCGTGCCAGATTTGATCTGGCACGGTTTTGAACTGTGCCAGAATCCTGTTTTTGGTGTAGTGTAAAAAGAAGTCTAGAAAGTGCCAAGACACCCTCAAGAGATTCATTGAATGGAAGATTCATCAAAAAGGGTGAATATTTACCCTTTTGCGGCTTTCCTGAACTATGGTATGATCATGTGGATAAGAAGATGAAATACAAAATGGATATCTTTTTCCAAGACAGTTGCTCATGGGCCGAAAGTTCCCAGCATCATGTGCAACCATTTATTGAAGAGACCATAGCTGATACCAGAGATTTCTAGGGAAGTGACTATGAGGATTATTTAAACATAAACACTCTGCATGATCCACTCAAGGGAAACATCATCGAATCTATCTCGCCTGATCAAAGTTGCTGATGCACCTCTCCTCAATTATTATGTTGCACTAGTTCTTCCTAGTGACATTCAACCCAACCTTGATGTTTATCCTATTTTCCTCTTCCCTAGTTGTTCCTCCTTACTCTGATGTAATTAAAACCTCCTTTGATGAGGTTCTTAATGTTTTTTTCCTATTAATGAAATAAACAAATATTTTGAGTATCTTGTTGTGCCTTACATGAATTGTCTTGATTCTAATAAAACTCTTGATGATGATGATTTTACAAATTGATAATTCTTAATAATCTCAGTTCTAGTAGCCAACTACACAAGATTAGGATAGGGGGGCCCTTGACAAGCATGAGCGCACTCAACTCAAAGAATCACTGAAGGAATTTATGGATGTCTTCGTATGGTCCTACGATGATATGCCTTGCATTGATCCTGAGATCACTCAGCACGAGATTCCAACTCTCCAAAATGTAAATCGGTATAATAGGAACTGCAAAAGATCCACACCGAATGGTCGGTCAAATTTAAGGAATAAGTGGTCAAATAGTTAAATGTGGGTTTCATTCGTGTGATTGAATATCCCACATGGCTAGCCAATATCGTACCCATGCTAAAATCAAGAGGGAAAGTACGCATGTGCGTCGACTACCAAGACTTGAACAAGGCCTCTCAAAAGGATGATTATCGACTACCCAATATCAATATGATTGTAGAACACATAGCCAATCACGCTCTCAAGTCATTCGTTGATGGGGTTTTTGGCTATAATCAGATCAAGATGCACCCATATCATAAAGAGAAAACTGCATTCATCACCCCTTGGGGAACCTTTTTCTACACTATCATGTCATTTGCTGTAAAAAAATGTAGGAGCTACCTACCAAAGGGTTTCCACAACCATCTTCCATTATCTTATACACAAAGGAGTAGAGGTCTACGTGGATGATATGATAATTCAGTCTAAAATTAGGAAGATCATGGTCCCGCTCTATGGAAATTCTTTGAGTGACTGCGACAATACCAGATGCGACTTAACCCACAAAATTATCTCTTTGGTGTTACCAAAGGAAAACTCTTGGTGTTCAAGGTTAGTGTTAGGACACACATTTTAAATTAAGTCCTTTGTAGTTTTGGCTCAATTCCGGACAAAAACGTTTGTGTCATAGGATAGAGTTCATATTGATGCATTCAAGCCTATGACGCGTTTATTGTAGACGTAGTGGTCAAGTGGATAAAGCTTTATCAAATGTCGAGTTTATGTGCCTCGTTTCTACGTTATCAATAGTGGTTCCATGCTCCTAATGTATGAATGCATTATATATATATATATAGGAGCTTGGAACAGGTTTATTGGGTGTTAGGTTTTAAAACTATGTTTTGTTTTCAGAAAGTTTTCTATTAAAAAAACTTTTATATATAGTATATAAAGTTTCTGGGCTAAAAATGAAATTTTTAGAACTTTCTGTAAGTTCGTTCGATGTGTCGTTCCAATGAGATTGTCGTTGAACCACAAGTCGTTTGAACGAAGCTACCAATAAAGTTCCAGTGGCCAATTATGGGAACTTGTTGGCAGATTCGTTCGAAAGACTTGTGGTTCGAACGACACATCGAACGAACTTATAGAAAGTTCTAAAAATTTCATTTTTAGCCCAAAAACTTTATATACTATATATAAAAGTTTTTTTTAATAGAAAGCTTTCTGAAAACAAAACACAGTTTTAAAACCTAACACCCAATAAACTTGTTCCAAGCTCCTATATATATATATATATATATATAATCCATTCATACCTTGGGAGTAGGGAACCACTATTGATGACGTATAAATGAGGCACATAAACTCGGTATTTGATGAAGCTTTATCCACTTGACCTCTATGTCTTCAACAAACACGTCATAGGCTTGAGTGGATCAATATGAACTCTATCCTATGACACAAACGTTTTTGTACGGAATTGATCCAAAACTACAAAGGACTCAATTGGAAATGTGTGTCCTAACAAATCTCCCCCTTTGGCTATTCTAGGACAAAAACCAACCAAAAATCCTAAAGGGCCTTCAAGCTCTACTAGACAAACAAAAATGTCCCACCCAAAATAAAATTACAATGCTTGACTCAAACAACCCAAGGATCACAATCTTTTTCGGTCCGGTGAAAGTAGCCACTTATAATATAATTCCTGCACACTTAAGCAAACACATTACACGCATAGGGAATATCAAATCAAAATATTTAATGCAATTAAAGTAATTACTCCCCCTAAATTAATTCTCTCCCTTTGTTAAAACAAATGACCTACTTAGGAAGACGTCTCCCCCTAAGATAAATCTCCCTCAATTAAGATATGATAACAATAGGATTAGATACGGATTAGATACCATTTCTCCCCCTATCATATCATTCTCCCCCTTTTTTGTTCAGGAATAGACAAAGGATAAAACTAATTGAAACATGATGCATAAAGTGATAAGAACATGAAAGCATATGGGCAACAAAAAACATAACTAATCCAGAAAAATGAATACGAACTATGATGCAACAACAAATGATACCAATGTGACAAGTAAAATTCTAAGCATGTAATATCAAACAAACTACGCAACAAACAAGGTACCAATTATGAATTGAAGCATAAATGGGCTGGTTAAACATGGCAAAGACATAAACAAAATATCATATATATGTATACACAAGAGATACAAGCTAAGCATACGTACACACATATAGATATAAACACACAAATGACACAAAATAAGATAAGCTTTTCACACTCGTATGGGAAAAATGTGTCATATGGAAACGGAAGTGCTGGGGTGTGAACAAGTAACAATTAAACCTAGACCCAATCACTTAAAACATGTTCACGGAGTTCTCAATTGATTTCAAACTTTATCACATTTGAATATAACCTCATGTGACAATATAGATTGAACTCAATGAACAAACATACACAATTCATACAAGCCTAGCATGTTGATGATTCTACAAACCAATAGAGTCATGACATTGAAAACGCAACTAGGATAAACGGACATTGTGCAAACCGTTGATATACCATCCAATCTCCCTCAATAAGCATATATCTATATTTATTTTGAATGAATATATCAATCAAACATAGGCCTTGGCAATTATTTTCTTTTTAATGGCATATTTTCTGTTTTTAGTCCTTGGACCACGTATTTCTTTTAGGTCCAAAAAAATGGTGGTTTACTAATCGCAAAGGAAACTAAGTCCTTTCGGAGCCTTTCCCCGTGCACATTTATATTTATCATGTTTTATGTTCACACAAATCTCACGTTCAATGGATTTTGACATGCACTAGTCCTCCTAGGTCACAAATATGTAGATGACAAGATTGGTAGGAGAACACCTCACAAAGATCAAATATAACATATGAAGTTAAATTTCAAAAGAGCTCGTGCATGTGTGAATTGAGGCATATAAAAATAGAATCCATTATATCAACACAAAATCCAACTGCTCCATGTAAGCATGGTAAAGAACATAATAAGGATTGACAATCTAAACCAAAAGTTCTAGCCACATGGGAGCGTAAAAGATGGGATTCAAACACATGTATATGCCACATAAAGTTTGTCAAACTAAAATACACAAAAAAATCTTTTTGTGTTTTTGAAAATTTTAACTAAAAATAAAAATATATACTCAAAAGACAAACAAAAATCATTTAAATTTTTCATTAAGCTTAAATTATCAAGAAATAAAAACCCAAATGAGAAACAAAAATCTTTTTGTATTTTTCATTTAATTCAAACAAAAATGAAAGGAATATAATACAAAAGATAAACAACAATCATAATTCTAGCATGAGATAAAGCCTGGGGTATAGACTAGAAAATGATTAAACAAGCATATAATTAGCATGTGCATATAGCATGAAATACAAAAGCTAATGTATGCAAATAAAACTAACACATTCAACCTTTAGATTTTGGAAGTGAGGAAGCATGTGAAAGTAAATGAGAATCAAAAACCCTATCTTGTAAGGCAACCAAATCGGATTTCGTAACCCAAATTAATGAAGAATGACTATATTGGGGTGTAAGATCAAAACAAAATTTCATAAGATGACCTTTTTGACCAGAATGTGTACAAGTAAAATTATGTCGAAATTTGGTACCTAAGAAATGATCTCTAAAGGCTTTCCTAGTAGATTCTCCTAAAACATTGATTTTGGCTTTATAAATAGATTCATTACAAGTATTTAAGCCTAAACCACAAGTGTCATTTTTAATATGGACCGTTCCTAATATTTTATCTAATTTTTCCAAACGACACTCCAAATCAATTTTGACATTACTAGAGTCTTTTAATTTATTTTGTAATTCTAGGATGTTAGACTCTAATAAAATATTTCTCTCTTCGAACTCGTGAAGCTCCTTTTTCAAGGATTCCATTAAACCTCTAAGTCTATCTCTCTCGCCTTCTACATATTCAAGCTTCTCTCGAAGAGTTCTCTCTCATGTCCTAAGGTCTTCAACCAACACACTATTATCAACGGCCTTGACACGTTCTTTCAAACTAGCTTCTAACTTCAAATTAGCTCTTTTTAATTTAATTGATTCTTTATACAATTCTTGAAAAGCATTTTGAAGTTCACTCACATTAACCTCTTCTTCATTTTCACTCTCTCTTTCTTCTCCACTCTCACTATCATAAAAAACAAGGGAATCATAAACTATGACCTTGGAAGTGTCGTGTGTTATATTTTCATCTATAGATGAGTTCTCACGATCACTCACATGACTAGCCATAAAAGCCACAAAGTTGGTTTTAGTGGGGGAATCGGGTCCCTCTTCCTTATCACTATCACTAAGGGTCGCATTATATGAAATGGGTCGCTTACCCTCTCCCCTTAGTTTAGTGGGGCACTCAGAAGCCCTATGGCCATAACCCTCACAACCAAAACACCTATTTGACTCATCCCTATTCAAATTTTCGTTAGAAGATTTAGGGATCCTTTCGGCTTTGTCATACTTAGAAGTTTCAAATTTCTTAAAATATTTTTAAATTTATCTTTGTTAAATTTAAGAAATTTTCTAAATTTTCGAGCAAACAAGGCCATGCCTTCCAAGTCACTTTCACTCTTGCTCGCTACTACTTGTTTGACCTCTTTTCGGGCTTTTAAAGCAACGCATTTTCTTTTCATTTTTAGGGGGAAACTTGTCTAGTTCATAAGTTTGTAAATCACCTATGAGCTATTCTAATTTCATAAAGGCTAAAGTTGGTAAAGAATTTAAAATGATCACTTTTGGAATAAATCTATCGGGAAGGGACCTTAAAATTTTCTTTACTACTCGGTTGTCGGGTATTTTCTCTCCCAAATTAAAATATGAATCAACAATATCGGAAAGTCTAGCATAAAATTCATCAAAGGTTTCTTTTTCATTCATTTTGATAGTTTCAAATTGAGTGGTGAGGTTTTGGAGCTTCGAAGCTTTAACGACACTTGTACCTTCATGAGTGAGTTGTAAAATATCCCACGCTTCTTTAGCGGTTTCACACATCATAATACGTCGGAACTCATCCTGTGTGACAGCACTAAACAAGGCATTTAAACCTCGAGAATTAAAGTTAGAAAGTTTAAATTCACCCTCACTCCATCTATCGACCGGTTTGGGAACACGTTCATTATCTAATAAATGAGTTGGTGGATACCACCCGTTAACTACGGATAACCAAACCCTCTCGTCGATAGATTTTGGTGTCGATTTCATACGCACTTTCCAATACGCATGATTAGAAACATCAAAATAGGAAATTTTGAAAATGGGGAAAAATCCATTTTAGCCAAAAATTATTTAAAGGATCTTAACGAAATAGTTTATCGCTTTCGCTCTGATACCAATTTGAAGGCCCCCAATTATTAATCTCTTTAAAAATATATTTTCCTTTTTAAGATGCGGAAGCATTAGATGATGGTTCAAACAAATAGACAAATTTTAATTTCTTCTAAATTTAAATAACACAAAGTGAAATAAGATTAAAACACACAGACAACGTAAATTTCACTTAAGCAAAGTTAATTAATCCAAGTCCTATAATTTGCCTAAGTCATATTTTTCAATTATATCAAGTTAGGCCAAACCAATTTTATCAATTAAATTAAATGACTTGAATTAAATTAACTAAACATTACCCAATATTAATTTGCACTAAATTAAACAAGTAGTGATTAAATTAAACCAATTTTATCTTTTTACCTAAGCATGCGTTCTAGGTGATTTTGCACAAGATAAAATAAACAATTAATCCACTACGCCGCGATGTACGAGGAAAAATCCACAACGGGAAAAAACCTCGGATGACCCTAGCCTCAAATCCACTAAGTACGGAATTTACATATACAAGACAGAAGACTTACTTCCTCAACTCGAACCCTCTCAAGCCTTGACGCATATTCTTGTAACCACCTCTGCCTAGCGGATAACCACGGAGCTCCACCGCGATCTCAGAACCACCGATCGGACAATAGGTACACCATCAACCACACATGGTGCCTATCACCATGTGAGAAAGCCGCATCTAAACAATTCTTCTTCTTTGAGGGATTAAGATGATAACCCAAACTTCTCTTCAAACAGTAGAGATAAACCGGTGCCAAAATGCTCCAAGAAAAGTATATGTATATATGAACTTGGAAGAAATAAATATGGGTGTAAAACTAACGTGTATAATACATTTCTCTTGAAAATCAACAACACTTAAACTTGAACTTTTTCTTAGGAATAATTTACTCTCAAAACTCTCTCTATGAGATGTAGGATAATGAAAAGTTCTATTTCAAAATTTGGTTCCCTCACTATAATAATCTGTCAAAAGTTAGTGGGGTAAGGAAGGGGGAAACATGGGTAAAAACTGCTGAAAACTGCCAAAACATTTTCTCGCCCGATATCTCATTCGAACTAGTCTTCTAACGAAGTTCCATTGTGAACTCGTTAGAAATCTCGTTGTAACTCGTTCAAACGAGATGTCATTTGAACGAAAATGTCGTTCGAACGACACATCGAACGAACTTACAAAAAGTTCTAAAAATTTCATTTTTAGCCCAGAAACTTTATATACTATATATAAAAGTTTTTTTTTATTAGAAAACTTTCTGAAAACAAAACACAGTTTTAAAATCTAATACCCAATAAACTTGTTCCAAGTTCATATATATATATAAAATGCATTCATACCTTGGGAGCATGGAACCACTATTGATGACGTAGAAACGAGGCACATAAACTCGGTATTTGATGAAGCTTTATCCACTTGACCGCTACGTCTTCAACAAACACGTCATAGGCTTGAGTGGATCAATATGAACTCTATCCTATGACACAAACGTTTTTGTACGTAATTGAGCCAAAACTACAAAGGACGCAATTGGAAATGTGTGTCCTAACAAATCTCCACCTTTGGCTATTCCAGGACAAAAACCAACCAAAAATCCTAAAGGGCCGTCAAGCTCTACTAGATAGACAAAAATGTCCCACCTAAAATAAAATTACAATGCTTGACTTAAACAACCCAAGGATCACAATCTTTGTCGGGCCGGCGAAAGTTTCCACATATAATATAATTCCTGCACACTTAAGCAAACACATTACACGCATAGGAAATAACAATTCAAAATATTTAATGCAATTACAGTAATTACTCCCCTTAAACTAATTCTCTCCCTTTGTCAAAACAAATGACCTACTTAGAAAGACGTCTCCCTCTAAGATATATCTCCCTCAACGAAGATATGATAATAATAGGATTAGATACGGATTAGATACCATTTCTCCCCCTATCATATCAGTTAGTGAGAAAGGGATAGAAGCGGATCCTGCCAAACTGAAAGCTATACTTAAAAATCCACCACCCCGAATGGAGTAGAAAGTACGGGGATTCCTTAGAAAATTACAGTATATCAACCGGTTCATCAACCAATTGACTTCCATTTGTGAGACTAACTTCAAACTCCTTCGAAAGTATTCGACCAAGGTTTGGACGAAGCTTGCCAAAAAGACTTTAACCGAATAAAGCAATACCGAAGTCGACCTCCAGTACTCATGCTACCGCATCCTGGTCTTCCCCTACTTTTATACCTAGTTGTCATAGATATTACAACTGGGGATTTGCTAGCCTAATACCTTGACGAATCCCATAAAGAGAGAGCCAATTACTACATTAATTTCAACTTGGTTGGGTACTAAGATAACTACACAACTTTGGAGAAAGCATGTGTTACTCTTGTTTGGGTCACCCAAAAGTTACGACACTATATGCTCGCCTTTACCATCAAACTTGTATCCCGAATGGATCCTATCAAGTTTCTACTCGATTAGCCCGCCTTGTTCAGATGAATGGCCCATTGGTTGATTCTTCTAGATGAATTTGATATTGTCTATATCACGCCAAAAGCCATGAAAGGAAAAGTCATCTCTGACTATCTCACTGACTACCTTATGGAAGAAGCCGATGTCTGGATTTACGAGTTCCCGACTGAGTATATCCTTTATACCTCCCAAGAAGATCTTCGATGGAAAATTTTCTTTGATGGCACTGCTAACAAGAAAAGGGTATCACATTGGGATACTCCTAATTTCCCCTGATGACTCTCACACTCCCATTGCCATCAAGATGGATTTTATTTTCACTAACAACATGATTGAATACAAGGCGTGCACAGTAGGCCTCAAAGTTTCCCTCAAGAAAGGAATTTGATACCTCGATGTCTATGGGGATTCAACCCTTATCATCGATAAAGTACTTAGAAGATGGAAAGTTAAGGATGAGAAACTCTTACCCTTCCATGCCTACCTAGAAGTGCTAGCTTCCTAATTCTGAGAAATCACCTTCCACAATCTACCCCGAGAAAAACATAAGCTATTCGATTCCCTTTCTACCTTAGCCTCCATGATTTACATGCTTGAAGGAATCACTATGTCTCATCTCCTTGTCCAAAAGAAAGATAAACCCACCCACTGTTACCACATTGAAATTATCATAGAAGATCCTGAGATGACCGACTATTGGTACTATGATATTTTATGCCTCCTCAAGTAGGGTAGGTACCCCTAAGGTTCTGAGAAGAAAGATCGAGCAACCCTTCGTAGAATGGATGCCCAGAACATTGTCTGCGATAAAACACTGTTAAAGAGAAACTTCGATGGAACCTATTTGCACTGTATCATAGGGACTGACATTGAAGGGATGATGCAGAAAATCCACAGCGAGGAATGCAGACCCCACATGAATGGACATATGCTCACTAAAAACATCATACGATAGGGTTACTACTTGACTACCATAGTTCAGGATTGCACAACCTATGTTTGAAGATGCCTAAAATGCCAGCAGTTTTCTAAACTACAACACATGCCTCCATATGAATTATACAACATGATTTCTCCATGACGATTCTCTACATGGGGCATTGACATCATAGGGAAGGTTACACCCAAAGCATCCCAATGGGAATGAGTTCATCCTAGTTGCCATTGACTACTTCACTAAATGGATCGAAGCATATTTATACATAGTTCTGAATGCTAATAAAGTGGCCAAGTTCATAAAAAAAACATCATCTACTGATAAGGGGTCCCGCATAATCTGGTGTCAGATAATGGGTTGCATTTCGAGGTAGAGGTTACAGAGGTTGTTGACAAGTATGGGATTTAGAGACAAAAATCTTCTCCCTACCAACATCAAACAAATGGAGCAGTCAAAGATGCCAATAAGAATCTCAAATACATCATTAGCAAGATGAGTGAAAGTTGTCAAGATTGGGCCGAACGGATCCCCTACGCACACTGGGGCAACCGCACTTTAGTTCTAACCTCCACTGGGGATACCCCCTTACTCTATGGTATACATCATGGAAGCAGTCCTACCCATAGAGGTCGGAATCCCTTTGTTGCATGTCATGCTAGAAAGTAAAGTCAACGAGGAATATTGGAGTCAGAGCCGTCTTAACGAGCTGTCACTATTGGATGAAAGAAGACTGAATGCTCTATATCACATATAGGGGTACCATCATCGAATAGTGTTATCATTCAATAAGAGAGTCAAGGACCGCGATGTGCGGGAAGGGGACATAGACCTTAAAGAAATACTAGAGCCCATATGGGACCCCAGAGGAAAATTCATGCCCAACTGGAGCGGCCCTTACATTGTGAAAAATATCTTATCAGGCATCACCGCTATGCTCATCGACCTTAATGAAGAGGAGATAGCTTATCCCGTAAGCCTCGATTGTCTCAAGAAATTTTACCCCTAGTCCAAAATCTCGGCGCACTATGACTCTTCTCATCTCCCTTCTATTCTTAAAAAAATCTTCATTTCCCTCTACTCAGAACTATGTGGGGGCCTGATCCACTAAAAATTCTTTTTTCTTTCAAAAATTAATTTCAAACAATTTCCAAAACCTCTAGAGGTACGAAGTCATCTTATACCCTTCACATGAGCACGACCCCCTTATTTTCCTCAAATGCTATTCTTTTCTTATCCACGAGAATGACAATTCATCTTAACATATACATGAACAAAAGGATTATGTATGGCTTGGCGAGTGGTATAGATTATTCAAATCCAAAACTCATCGATAGGCACAACCAAATGATCAAAAAGTTTTTTATTCCATTATTTGAAAATTCCAGTACAATTACACCAGCAAAGGGAGTCAAATGACTTCCTTTTCCAGCCTACTCCTACCTTCCTAAAATAAAAATAAAAAACAAGCCCCATTAGAATAACCCACAAATTATTCCCAAACACCCATTACAAAAGCTTCATAAATACACACCTTAGGGATCCTACCCGTAGATGCCAAAAGAACCAGCCCAATCATCACCCATATCTAGGGGTCCCCAAACTTCCTCTTCCTGAATAGAGTGTCGTAGACTCTTCATAGAATGACAAGCCCAGACTAGCTTGGGGAAAACCACAACACCTCCCTCCATGGTGTCTGATATAACGAACCACATTTTCTCAGTCTCTACAACCCGCATCTTTGTAACTACTTTTTTCCATAACCACTTCATGTAGTCCCCTGAAATATGTCAGACTCTCCCAAAAAACTAGGATGGACGCATCAATGGTAGATGATTATTCCACAAAGATCCAAGATGCATGCACATACGCTCTGTCAGATCCTCCATAGGAAAGAAGTCCAGTATTAGAGGTGGCACAATCTGTTCCCAACCAAATTGGTGCAGAAGCCTCCAGTGAAAGTATAAATAGGTCTACCTAAGACCAACTAACCAAACATACTGGTATTCTTCGAGTTCCAAAATGGGTAGTAGTTCCCCCCACCAAGGCACTGACCAACGTAAGCCTCGAGCCCCGTGATCCACAAACTAATTCTCACAGCTCTCGATGTTCAGGCCTACACTGATAAAGTAGCGTGAGAAGAAATTTAGCACCATTGGTAAGGGATCTATACGAAATCTCTCTAACGACCACATGAACAACATTACAGGGCTACCCCTCATAAGGTAGAAATGACCTTCCCGCTAGGCATCCTGACTGTTCAAAGTCTCTGCTAGTATCACCGCCGTAAGATTGCCACAGTACGACATCCAAAAAGCAATGGATGCGAGTTCTGAGTCCCAAAGCCATTCCCCAATCACCAACAGCAGTTTTGAAACCAAGCCTAAAATGACGGATCCAGCGTAGCCGGCATCACCGGCATCCCATAAATGCACAGAATGCAGCACCGCAAGAAGATAAATTATTCCTCCTATAACCAACGACCTAGCTGCCGAAGGAAAGATATGAAGAAGTCTCGCTAACAGCTCCCTAGGGGACCGGGAAAACTCAGGTATAGCCATAGTAACGCTGGAATTTATCCCCAACATAGCAGAAAACTCTTCATAAGTTGGACAACTTTCGTCCAACTCGAAGCGAAAGACATGATCGTCGGGATACCACAACTCAACCGCTTCCATTAGCATATTACACTCCATGGGACAATTGTGCCATAAAAGGGACTCATTGCATGTTGAAAGTGTCATAGTCAACATTGTAGGAACACATTGCTTCCAAGGTTTTGAGGTAGTTTGCAAACTCAACACTACCAGGGAGATCCATATCACAAAATAATAAGATAAGTAAGCAAGAAGAATGTAAAAGATAAGGAATGTGAAGGTGTGAAGAAAATGCTCCACCCACACCCCTATTTATACTTGGAAACCCTCAAAGGAACCCTGTAGAAATCGGAGGGAAACTTACCCCACCAAGTACCAAGCAATTAAAAAAACTACAACCAAAGACTTGGGTTAATTGGACTGGACTGATATGCCGATTGGCAGGACAGGGGTCATGCCGATCAACAACCCCCTGTTTTTGGAAAATCCTCTTTTTCCTTTTTTGTCAATGTCAAAAATCATGATAAAAATCATTTTTATTTTAATGTAATTCCGAATTTCCTTATCCTTATGTTTTTACTTATCCCATTTTAAAATAAAATATTTTTCCAATCATTTTATTTCTTTTCACGATCTCAGCGACAAACTAAAAAGAGCATGCATATTAGTCACTCAAAACAAAAGGTTAACAAAAATTTCATTTTATTTGCATAGATTTTTGATATGTTGCATTAATTTTGTCGGGAAAATAAGTAAATACAATGGGACCCAGCCCGAATGGTGCGCCCAGAATATGGCTTGCGATTCAAGTGCAAATCTATCGCAACAAGTAGAATCCGGTAAGTACGGAATCGTGATCCATAGGGATTGAACGCTCCTAAGAGAACTAGATTGGGGCAAAGAGATTCTCTAAACGTCACAAAAGTTAAAGTGTAAGAGATGATTTGGTAGTTTGGAAAAGTGATTGAGATGTAATCTATAAACTAACATACTATTGATGATCAGATGATTAATTACTAATTACTGAACTATGAAAAGAACTAAGGTAAGCTTGAGTTCAAGAAATTAAGGGGATTGAGGATCATTCTCCCACCTCGGATTCACTAGGAAGGGGATCATAGGGCTTGGTTTAAATTAATTCTAATCGAGCATAACTAATTAAGTCCGAACATCAACCATGTAGAGAATGAACTCAACAATGGAGGATTAGGGTTTAATTAATTATTGCTAGATGGGTTGAGTTTGTAGTAAAGCTTCAAACACTAGCCCTTGCATGACAAGGGAAGTTAAGAAACTATGATACTCCAAAACCAACACATGAAGTTCCATTAGAACAATTATAAACCAAACCCTAAATATTAAGTTCAAGCATCCAAGGTGGGATTTTGATCCCCAATCACAAGTCTAGCTACTCATAATTAAGACTAAACTACACATTCTAGTTAACAACATACTTAAATTAGTTATCTAGTTGAAACACAAACCAATACAAAGGATGGAATTCAATACAAATTAAAGCTAGTGGAACAAGTAGAGATGAAGTAATTGAACTTATCTTGCATTAATCACAACTATTCAACAAGTAATCAAAGCCTTACAAGTTGGTGAAAACCATAAATGAACTTGACCTAGGAGAGAGAAGAGAGTGTTTTTGTATCTCACTAAATATCTAACAAAATATAATCTCCCCACCAAAGAGGAAAAACAAGGGATAAATCCCCAAAATTCCACCAAAATGGCAAACTAGTAATAAGAAGAAAGCTGAAAATGCAGGGCCGAATCGATTCGGTGCCAAATCCGAATCAATTCAGAAGTGTAGAGAATTTCCCCTGCATGTGACCGAATCGATTCGGTGGTAATGGCGAATCGATTCGGGCCTGCTGCAAAAAGAAGAGTTGCCTATATAGGCATTAGTTGTCCCATGCTTCACCGAAACTTCCGTAACTTCTTCGTTTGAGGTCGGATTCAAGCACCGTCGGAGGCCACGCGAAGAGGAGAAGAAGTTCTACAACTTCCGTGAAGAAATTGGGAACAAAGCCCGAGTTCTGAAATTACCAAAATGCCCCCGACTGTGAAAGTGTCAACGAAACTTACCGGATCAAAACCAAACTTCCCAAAATGCATTCCCGAGACCTATAAAAGCTCAATAAAGACACATATAAAGTATATATGATGAATTCAGGGGTTAGTCAATAAATGAGTATAAGAACCGAGAAATACATGCACGGGAATGCTAGAATGTACAAATTAACGGGGTATAAAATACAATAAAAGTGACGAATCACACCCCCTAACTTATACATTTCTAGTCCCGAGCAATGAAGTATGAAGAAACAAGGGCCAACACCGCAACCGAAATATAAGAAATATGTACAACGAAGGAAAAATGCCACTTTCGTAGGCGAACGATTGCATTTAGCGTATGCAATAAGCCGTTAAACCCCTAGGTGCCCCTTGGGGACGAGTGAGGTCTCGTGAGGGTTTCCAGGGATGACACCCACAAACATCAAATCAACTCATACTATGATATTGCAAAATCCAATGCGTAGCTCAACAAATATCAAAGAAACACAATTTATCAACAAAGTGAACGAAGCTCACACAAAAGACGGCAATTGTCGGCATTAAACAAATAACTTCAACTAAAAATCGAAACCATGGGAATGCGAAATAAGCGGACACATGTGGTAATTTAGATTTGGCAAAACTTTCAAAATCCATACATAAGCTAAGGCATGCATACTCAAGTTCTCTCCGGTTGTTACACTCAACAAATGAAACACTTAGAAATGGGATGTAACACACACGGGACATGCGGGCATTAAGAGTAATTGTAAAGGGAAACTAGGCCACACACATGTCATCAATGAATAACGTAATATAAAAGTGAAAAATACAATCTCATGAAAGGATATCGCATATTAACCAAGAGAAGAGCATTTAAATAGATTATCGCTAATGTTCGACCTTTGAATCACATCACCCTAGGATCAAATAGGACTTTTGGGGGTATAGAATTTAGGCTAGGTTAGGGTTTGGAAAAGAACGGGATGTGTGTAGGATCAAAGGAGATTCGGGAATATCGCGCGGGATAATGGATTTCATGGGCAACTTAGGAATCAAAATCAAATTCCACAAGCAATGTATTCATGGGAGTGAGACTTTGATATTCATGCACAAGGTGATTTGGGAAACAACTAGAACCCATTTTATTCAATACTTATTCTTTTCTTTTCTTTTCTTTTCTTTTCTTTTCTTTTCTTTTCTTTTCTTTTCTTTTCTTTTCTCTGATTTTCTCTTATTTTCTTTTCTTTTCTTTTCTCTGATTTTCTCTTCTTTTCTTTGATTTTCGGATTTTCTCTGATTTTCTCTTTCATAGCTTGATTGCAATCCATATAAACAACAACATTCAATCCCGGGAACAATCCCTAATCAAGGTACGGGGGGAGTAAATAAGGGTTTAGGACTCCAATGTGGAGTTGGACAAGGGATTTGGGGTTCAAACGAAAGGAATAATAAGGCTCAAGGGGGTTGAGTAGGGGAAACATTTAAGGGAAAGGTCAAGGTCATATGGGTTTAACAACAAGGGCCTATAATCCTTTCCTATGGTTTCATGTGATTCGCGGGACTCAACACCATTGAAAATCATGATCAAGTGATAAATCAGTTAGTATGCAATCAAATGAAAAGAAAATGAGATCATCAACGAGTTCATTGACAAGAAAGAGATAAAGTGGGTGTATACGCTCACAAATGATGATAAGTCTCAATTTTCACTTTTGAAAGGGTATAGCATGCGCCTTAGAATAACGAATTTGAAACGCTTTTAAACCAAATCGTAAATAATTATTAGTGTATATGCTCAAAGCTTCACAGTTTAATTTTATGATGCTATTCACAATGCAAACAATAACGGGATAAAGGGTAATAAATCAATGACTCAAAGCATGCTTCATAGCTATACAATAGGATATGCCGATCATATAAGTAATCATAGTAGATATGAGAGAGAAAAATAAAAAAATTATTATTTTATTATTTTATTATTTTTTATTTTTTTATTTTATTATTATTTTTTAAATAAATACTAACATAATAATCGGCATCACAATGGTATACCATACCCCCTAACTTGAATGAAACATTGTCCCCAATGTTAGTAGGGATAAAAAGGGAAAAGGGGTATGAAAATAGTCACCCCGTTAGGAGTAACTCGAGAACCGCGCAACGGCATGCCTGTTACAAGTTAGTACCATAAACAATAATATATACTAAAGAGATATATACAAGAAGAAAAATGAAACCGAAACTAAGTCATTTCATTAATAATTAAGAGTTGTTGACATGGGGTAAAATAAAACCAAAATTAGAAAATACAACAATTGTACTCTCTCCTCCCCACACTAACACAACTACTAAAGTACACACCCAACAAGCAAAATGAACATCCACTCAAAAATTCAGCTGCAGAGAAATAAGGATGACCGCGGCCTACATGTCGTCCGGATAGCGGCGCGGGGACTCGGGAGCGGGGGGATCGCGAGGGGCGTATGGGTCATAGAGGTACTGAGGTACAGAAGCCTCGCCCCCTCGGAGGTGTGAAAATAAATCCATCTGCGCCCGAGCAATCATAGATATATCACGCTCGTACGCGCCCCGATAAGCAGTAAAATCGGCCCGGAACGATGCAAAGTCCGACATGTACGTGCCCCGAAACTCGGAGAAGTCAGCCTGAAGCTCATCCATCCGCACCCCGAGATATGCAATGGGGTCAACAGAAGATGAGGCTGGAGGTGGGACAGGATGAGGCACAGGCTGAGGCATGTCCGAAATATCCGGCATAGGAGCATCCGGGGCAACAGGAGCAGCAGGAACATCCGCAGGAGCATCCAACATCCTCTTCTTTCTCCTCTCCCAATAATCCTTCCCAAGACCCTTCTCAATGGCCTTCTCTCCAAGCAACTTGGGAAGGCGAGGAATGTAGTCCGTACTCTCCACCTCACAATGCGCATCTCTACATATACGGGAAACCAACCGCGCATACGGGAGGGTAGTGGTCCCCTTTTCACAGTAAGCGGCCTTGAGCATCCACTGAAGCACCAATGCGGGAAGGTTTATAATAGAATTAGCATCCAATATATGGTAGAGGAAGTGGGCCTGGGTGGAGCGAAGAACAGCCTTTATTTGGGTAGGCGTGATGGAATTAACGGCTACTAGGTGGATGATGCGGTGGTTGTCGGGCATATGAGATGTGGGGAAAGTTTCCCCAGCCCAAACATTCCCTGGCGCCAGACGCGCAATCAGGGTCTCATTAGTCAGCCTCCCCTCGTCGGTGCACGGGTAATCAAAATCCTCGGGGTTATCGGCCCCAGTGAGGTGCAACGCCAAGAGAGGCTTAGAAAGAGTAATTCGCTTACCCCGCACGTAAGCCTCGAAAGTTCGGTACCCAGTTGGGACGAGAGATGCATAAAACCGACGAACGTGCTCATCATTGACCTCCCCCACCCTGACAAGGTGTGCTTCCCAATTGAATTTCTGAAAGTAACGACGGACAGAGGCAAGGAAGTCCTCAAGATGCACAGGCCGCTCAATAGCAATAGGTCGTCCCGAAGGGAACTTAGCATTGAACCAGTCCTTTTCTTGTTTGGAGCGGAAGGATTCGAAACCTCCCCGACCCGAAATTAAGTTGGAGGAGGGCTTGGAGACCGAAGGAACCTACAAGAAAAATCAATTTGATACATACACAATTAGTGTAATGCATAAAATCAATTTGGCGTGAAATAGGATCGAAAAGGAATCGGTGGGTGTGCATCGGGAAAAATTGGTCGAATTAACGTTACCGATGCACACCGCACTCAAACAAGGGTAATTCAACACCAATGTGCGATAAAATGTGCGAAGATAAAGCATTATGGCACAAAATCTCCACAGGGGCATTTCATCGAACACCTAGTGTGCAGTGTATAGAGAGTAGGGTGTAAATGCCATTCTCAATGTGGAAAACCCCCAAAAAATACTCCTTAAACATCAAAGCAACATAGTTAAGTGGTATTTGTTGGTTTCTCATCACAATCAGTGGAAAAAAAATGAGTTTTATGCAGAAAACATGTGGAAATGGTGAAAATGCATTTTACCCTACTTACACACCATATACACTAAATAAGGTATGACATTGAATTAATAGGGTTGAATTAATACCTTGGATGAGGTTTCCCTTGAAGATGAAGCCATTGGGTTGACTAAGAATGGAGGATAGGAATTGATATGGGAGAGGGCTGGTTCGCAGGTTAGAGAGGAGAAAGAATAAGAAGAGGGTTATAACAGAATGAGGGATTTTTAAGTGGTAGGTGACCCGAATCGATTCGGTATGTAGGCCGAATCGGTTCGGAAGAAGGGACCTGCTACTTTTAATTTACCGAATCGATTCGCCAGAATTGCGAATCGATTCGTAAACCCAAGGTTGGCTACTGGAGTGGGGCGAATCGATTCGGTGGAAAACCGAATCGATTCGGCTTCTGGGATTTCAGTTTCTGCTTTTCTGAAACATGGATTTTTGGTGGATGGTTGGATTGGGCAGCTAAAGGAGGTGTTTTTGGACCCTAATGATGAAATTACATATGTACAAAGGGCCCGGGACAAAAATGTTGCACCCCACACATGCCGGGGGATGCTCGGCACAAAAACACACAATTCTGACGTCCTAGAGAGCCCCATAAACGGGGTCGGACAATGGAATCGTGTCCGAACATGGGTCAAATGGTTCTAGGAAAGGCTTGAGATGCTGACCATTGACCTTGAACAACTTCCCATCCGATGGGTTCTCAATCTCAATTGCACCGTGATGATGGACGGTCTTAACGACAAACGGACCCGTCCACCTAGACCTTAGCTTACCCGGGAATAAATGCAACCTAGAGTCGTATAAGAGTACCTTTTGGCTAGGGTGAAATGTTTTACGGGATATGCGCTTATCGTGCCTCTCTTTCACCCTTTTCTTATAGATTCTCGCACTCTCGCACGAATCACTCCGGAGTTCATCCAACTCATTGAGTTGGAGCATTCGCTTCTTTCCGGCCTTGTCTAGATCAAAATTGAATTTCTTGATCGCCCAATAGGCCTTGTGCTCGATTTCTACTGGTAAATGGCATGGCTTGCCGTACATAAGTCTAAAGGGCGACTTTCCCAAGGAGGTTTTGTAGGCCGTACGATATGCCCATAAAGCGTCAGGAAGCCGAAGAGACCAATCCTTACGGTCGGGATTGACCGTCTTCTCTAGGATGTGCTTGATCTCTCGATTGGCCAATTCAGCTTGGCCATTGGTTTGCGGGTGGTAGGTAGTTGCAACTTTGTGTGTTACCCCATACTTTCGCATAAGAGTAGCAAACGGGGAATTACAGAAATGCGTCCCGTTATCGCTTATAATCGCCTTCGGAGTTCCGAAACACGAAAGCATGTGTTCCTTTAGGAACTTCAACACCACCCGATGGTCATTGGTTTTGGACGCAATGGCCTCGACCCACTTTGAAGCATAATCTACGGCCACTAGGATGTAAAGGTTACCAAAAGACGGCGGGAATGGGCCCATGAAGTCAATTCCCCAACAGTTAAAGACTTCAAGTTCTAGAATGGGGGACATTGGCATCATGTTGCGACGTGTTATAGCACCTAATCTTTGGCAACGATCACACGAAACGCAGAATTCGTGTGCATCCTTAAAAAGTGTGGGCCAGTAAAGCCCGCATTGTAAGATTTTTGCGGCGGTTTTTTGGAAGAAAAGTGGCCCCCACATGCCTCCGTGTGGGAGAGATGAATTACGCTCTCATACTCATCATCCGGGACACATCTCCGGATGATCTGGTCGGGGCAATATTTGAACAAATACGGATCATTGAAAAAGAATCTCCACACCCAACTAAAGAATTTCCTCTTCTCTTGAGGGGTCCAATGAGATGGAATCGAACCCGTCACGAGGTAGTTCACGATATCAGCGAACCACGGCAGAGAGGAAGTGGAGAACAACTGTTCATCCGGAAAGAATTCAGCGATGGGGAGTTGGTCCTTGGGTGCCTCAAACGTTAAACGCGACAAGTGATCCGCGACAACATTCTCTACTCCTTTTTTATCTTTAATAGTCAAATTAAACTCTTGGAGTAAGAGAACCCACCTAATCAAGCGCGGCTTGGCGTCCTTCTTAGATAGAAGGTATTTGAGCGCCGCATGATCCGTAAAACAAACTATGGGCGATCCCATGAGGTATGCCCGGAACTTATTTAACGCATAGACGACCGCTAATAACTCTTTCTCGGTGGTCGAATAGTTCAATTGAGCACCGTTAAGAGTTCGACTCGCATAGTAAATGACATGGGGTTTCTTGTCACTTCTCTGACCTAAAACAGCCCCAACCGCGAAGTCGCTAGCGTCACACATCAATTCAAAGGGTAGGGTCCAATCAGGAGCTTAGATTATGGGAGCGGTGGTAAGCATACTTTTCAAAGTCTCAAAAGTTGCTTGACACCCATTGCTCCATTCGAAAGGGGTTTCCTTGGAGAGGAGATTACACAAGGGTCTATAAATCGAGCTAAAGTCCTTGATGAAACGGCGATAGAATCCTTCATGCCCAAGGAAAGACCTTACATCTTTTAGAGATTTAGGGGAGGGTAAGTTGGCAATGACCTCAACCTTTGCCTTGTCTACCTCATTACCATCTGAGGAGACGATGTGACCTAAGACAATACCCTTAGTGACCATAAAATGGCACTTCTCCCAGTTTAACACGAGCTTTTTCTCCACACATCTAGACAAAACCTTCTCTAACATAGAAAGACAATGGTCATAGGAGTTTCCAAAGACACTGTAATCGTCCATGAACACCTCTAGACCACGCTCTACCATTTCACTAAACATGCTCAATATGCACCTTTGGAACGTAGCAGGCGCATTACACAACCCGAAAGACATTCTTTTGTAAGCAAATGTCCCAAAAGGTCATGTGAAAGTAGTTTTGTCTTGATCCTTGAGATCAAGTTCGATTTGGTTGTAACCTGAGTACCCGTCGAGAAAACAATAGTAAGGATGTCCGGACACGCGTTCCAAGATTTGGTCAATGAATGGAAGGGGAAAACGATCCTTTAATGTCATTGCAATAAGTTTTCTATAGTCGATGCATACACGCCACCCAGTGGTGGTGCGTTTAGTGATCAATTCACCTTTCGTGTTTTCTACAACGGTGACTCCTGATTTCTTTGGTACAACGTGAATTGGACTGACCCATTTGCTATCGGATATCGGATATATGATATCCGCATCTAAAAGCTTAATTACATCCGCCCTCACAACTTCCTTCATCACCGGATTCAATCTCCTTTGCATTTCACGAGAGGGTTTTGCATCCTCTTCAAGATTAATTTTGTGAGTGCAAATCAAGGGACTAATTCCCTTCAAATCTGTAATTGTCCACCCGAACGCACCCTTGTATCTCCTTAACAAGTCTATTAGCCCTTGTTCTTCACCCGCCTCGAGGCTTGATGAGACAACAACGGGATATGTCTTATTTTTGCCTAAATAAGCATATTTTAACTCGGAAGGCAATTGCTTTAATTGAAGTTTGGGGAATCGCACATCCGATGGAACTTCATACGAATCACGAGGGGGTAAGTCCTCAAAAACACTACGCCAATTAACATCATCAACACTCTCGTCCTCATCTAACAACAAGCTCATAAACTTGACCTCTTCATCATAAGGAGAATAGCTATTCTCCAAGTAAATCGGGTTCACAAGACATCCCTCTAAGGGGTCCGAAAAATATGTAGCATCAAAATGCTCTTGTACCACCTCTTCTAGAAAGTCCACCTCATGGACTTCATCATCACAATCTCCCACTTGGTTCGAAACATTAAAGATGTTCATTTCCAAGGTCATATTCCCAAATGTCAGGTTCATTTGGCCATTCCTAGTATTAATCAATGCATTGGAAGTGGCAAGGAAAGGCCGACCGAGGATAATGGGAGTAGTTCTACCGCTAGTAGAAGTAGGATGGGTGTCAAGCACCACAAAGTCCACAGGAAAGTAGAATTTGTCAACCTGTATGATGACATCTTCTACTAAACCCCTCGGAACCTTAACGGAGCGATCCGCTAATTGGAGGGTAATTTTTGTGGGCTTGAGGTCCCCTAGACCGAGCTGTTCATAGACATGATAAGGTAACAAATTTACACTTGCTCCTAGGTCTAGCAAAGCTTCCTCAATTTTAAAGTCCCCTATCACACATGAAATGGTGGGACATCCAGGATCTTTATATTTAAGTGGTAATTCAGATTGAATTATTGAGCTAATGTTTTCGGCCAAGAAGGCTTTCTTCCTTACAAACAATTTCCGCTTAATAGTTATTAAGACCTTTAAGAACTTAGCATAAGCGGGGACTTGCTTGATTGCATCTATCAGAGGGATGTTAATTTTTACCTGTTTGAACATCTCTAGTATGTCAGAATTACTAACATTCCCCTTTTTCGACAGGAGCCTTTGAGGGTAAGGCACGGGACTAGGAAGCTTCGAAACCACATCTGACTCTAACGGGGCTTTCCCCTCTCTCTGTCCTAAGGAGGCATCTTCGACCTCTAATGGGTCGGGCTAAACCTCCTTAACGGCGGTGGGGACACTAGGAGGGGTGGGCTTATCAACGACTTTCCCGCTCCTAAGAACGGTCACAGCCTTAGCACTATCGGGAGGGGGGTTCGAAGTGTCATTGACACTATTTTACCCCAATGCCTTTTGAGGTTGAGAAAGGAATTTTCCATTCTCTTGGATACTCAAAGCCGAGGTCAACTTGGAGATTTCCTTTTCAAGCCTAGAATTCGTGGCTTGTTGAGAGGTTATGAAAGATTGAAGAGTCTCTTTGAGGCTCCTCTTGTTCGGGTGAGCATACAATGGTATAACCGGAGGAGGTGGTCCCTGTGGGGGGCCTTGCATTTGAGCTTGGGGTGGAGGAACTTGATTATATGGTTGCTGAAAATTATGAGGTGGGGGATGATTTTGATAATTCGGGGGAGGTGGATTTTGAGAATGTTGGGGCTGCCCATAAGAGAAACCCGGATGGTTTCTCCACGAAGGATTATATCCCTCACCTAAAGGAGTCATGTATTGTTTCTTGTAAGTGGCCATCGCATTGGCTTGATCGTGAAGCATCACTTTATATGCCGGGATTGTTGGACAATCCCTCGTTGAGTGATCGTCAACGTCGCAAATGGCACAAGACTCCTCTACATGTGAGGGAGAAGAATGGGATGGTTCCCGAGCTTTGGCATCCATTGCCTCGATACGCTTAGAAAGTTGGGCTACTCTTAATGACATATCATCTCCTTCGGCAAGGTGATATATCCCATGGCTAGACGAAGGTGGATTGGATGACCGGGCATTGGTTTTGCTAGGGTCCGAAGTGTCCCAAGCTTGGGTGGTCTCAGCACAATATTTAAAATGTGCCCACGCATCATCCAGATCCAAACCAAAAAACTCGCCGGAGCACATTGTCTCCATCATTTGTTTTGCATTGAGGGTAAGGCCATTGTGGAAAAAAAAGATTAATCTCCACTTTTTGAACCCATGATGTGGGCACTTATGAAGTACCTCATTAAACATCTCCCAACATCTCTCGAACGATTCACCTTCGGCTTGAGCGAAGGTTTGGATTTGAGCCTTTAACGGGTTGGTGCGATGAGTAGGAAAGAATTTCTTCAAAAATTGCGCTTGCATTTTGCGCCAACTCCCAATGGAATTAGGAGCCAAGGACCAAAGCCAAGTTTTGGCTTTGTCCTTTAAGGAAAATGGGAAGAGTTTGAGTCGTGTGACATCTAGAGGGCAATTTTGGTCGCTAAAAGTAGCGCACACCTCCTCAAACTCTCTCACATGAAGGTACGGTTGTTCACTTTCCGTGCCGTGGAAAGTAGGAAGTAATTGGATCATTCCATTTCGAAAATGGAATTGCGCGGCATTGTATGGAAAAATGATGCAAGACGGAGAGGTGGTCCTCTCCGGTTGTAAATAATCACGCATAGTCCTATAAGGGGCGTCGGGTGCAACCCCTAGACTACCGTGCTCACTTACATTATCGGCCATTGTTGTGGGATCGGAGTGAGACCGAATATATGAAGAAGAGGAGATCGAACTAGAGCGAGGACTTAATGGTAAAGGTCTCCAATAGTCTGAGGGCTCACTAGACGAGGGTTCACTGATAGGATTTAAATTGCTACTACTCTCGTCTTGCATTTACAAGTTCTTTTGGATTGATTTTTTTGGAAACCGTGTTGTCACGGTGACCACAGGGAACGATAGTGTAAAGAGAATTTCTAAACCCTAAGATAGTTGCCAATCCCCGGCAACGGCGCCAAAAACTTGGTGCGCCCAGAATATGGCTTGCGATTCAAGTGCAAATCTATCGCAACAAGTACAATCCGGTAAGTACGGAATCGTGATCCACAGGGATTGAACGCTCCTAAGAGAACTAGATTGGGGAAAAGAGATTCTCTAAACGTCACAAAAGTTAAAGTGTAAAAGATGATTTGTTAGTTTGGAAAAGTGATTGAGATGTAATCTCTAAACTAACATACTATTGATGATCATATGATTAATTACTAATTACTGAACTATGAAAAGAACTAAGGTAAGCTTGAGTTCAAGAAATTAAGGGGATTGAGGATCATTCTCCCACCTCGGATTCACTAGGAAGGGGATCATAGGGCTTGGTTTAAATTAATTCTAATCGAGCATAACTAATTAAGTCCGAACATCAACCATGTAGAGAATGAACTCAACAATGGAGGATTAGGGTTTAATTAATTATTGCTAGATGGGTTGAGTTTGTAGTAAAGCTTCAAACACTAGCCCTTGCTTGACAAGGGAAGTTAAGAAACTATGATACTCCAAAACCAACACATGAAGTTCCATTAGAACAATTATAAACCAAACCCTAAATATTAAGTTCAAGCATCCAAGGTGGGATTTTGATCCCCAATCACAAGTCTAGCTACTCATAATTAAGACTAAACTACACATGCTAGTTAACAACATACTTAAATTAGTTATCTAGTTGAAACACAAACCAATACAAAGGATGGAATTCAATGCAAATTAAAGCTAGTGGAACAAGTAGAGATGAAGTAATTGAACTTATCTTGCATTAATCACAACTATTCAACAAGTAATCAAAGCCTTACAAGTTGGTGAAAACCATAAATGAACTTGACCTAGGAGAGAGAAGAGAGTGTTTTGTATCTCACTAAATATCTAAAAAAATGTAATCTCCCTACCAAAGAGGAAAAACAAGGGATAAATCCCCAAAATTCCACCAAAATGGCAAACTAGTAATAAGAAGAAAGCTGAAAATGCAGGGCCGAATCGATTCGGTGCCAAATCCAAATCCATTCGGAAGTGTAGAGAATCGCCCCTGCATGTGACCGAATCGATTCGGTGGTAATGGCGAATCGATTCGGGCCTGCTCCAAAAAGAAGAGTTGCCTATATAGGCATTAGTTGTCCCATGCTTCACCGAAAATTCCGTAACTTCTTCGTTCAAGGTCGGATTCAAGCACCGTCGGAGGCCACGCGAAGAGGAGAAGAAGGTCTACAACTTCCGTGAAGAAATCGGGAACAAAGCCCGAGTGCTGAAATTACCAAAATGTCCCCGACTGTGCAAGTGTCAACGGAACTTACCGGATCAAAACCAAACTTCCCAAAATGCATTCCCGAGACCTATAAAAGCTCAATAAAGACACATACAAAGTATATATGATGAATTCAGGGGTTAGTCAATAAATGAGTATAAGAACCGGGAAATACATGCACGGGAATGCTAGAATGTACAAATTAACGGGGTATAAAATACAATAAAAGTGACGAATCACCGAACCCAATTTTCTCTCTCTCCCTCTCACCCAGATACATTTCTCTCTCTTTCTCATCACTTATAACCTCTCTCTCTCTCTCTCTCTCTCTCTTTCTCTCACTATATATATATATATATATATATATATATATATCGGAGCCTCCTTCCCTGTGATGCGCTCTCTTCCCCCAACGATGAGACGATGTACTCCCACTCCCCAAGACATACCCTTCCTCCAACGAGGCAGGCGATAGCAGATAAGAAGGAACCAGAATCGCATCCCGAATATGGTTGGTCGCCAAAGATATCCAATCCTTAAAATCCTTCATCAAGGCGGTAGAGACCTGGATATACTGCAAAGGAAAACAGAAAAGAAAAAATCATCCAGTCTAAGGCAAAGGAAGAAATCAGGAAATTGAAAAGGCAAAGGGATAAAGAGTATATCTCAAGTCGGAGGGCCTCCTATGTCAAGACCATCTCCTCCGGATCCATCGCATTAGGACGGTTCAGCATACGCACTGACCCCTATCAAACCATCGAATATTGTAGGTAAGAGCGGCTAGCTGCACAAAAAGAACCTCTGAGGTCATCGCCGCTTCTGATGTTGACACCACCCACGATGTGGGAGGACCCCATTGTCTGACTCAAACCCTCACGGGGAATAGGCATCATGTCATATATACTTGGAGGCACCAACCAGCTCAAAATAAACTCCATATAATCATATATCACCACCGTGTAGGTATAGGAGGAGTAGGGCTCACCCATCGTCACTGCTACTCGCGCATCATCTGATATCTCCCGCACTTGCCTTATGTTAACCGGGGGCCTCTCTAGTGGCACCGCAACATTATCCTCCATAATTTGTCGGACTACTCTCTCCCCGAGGTACCAAGAGTAGCCAAACTCATGTACTAGTAAACGCTGCATCTGCACATTTCCCCCAGTCAACCCTGTATGTTAAACGGCTGTCCCCCAGTAATACAAGGTCACCTGAAAATTCCCTAATAAGAGTAGAAGATCAATATCGAAAAAGATCATCAAAGTAAAGACAATCTCAAGAGAGAAAAAGGAATTACAATCTCTCTCATCAGGCCATTTAAGACCTGATGCACTGCCTCTAGAGAGAGAGAGACTTCTTTGACTACCGATTGGACCTCCGCCACTGGTACATCCCACAGAAGTCTATAACAGAATCGTCCTTTAAATATATTTATTGGTTGTTAAACCTAATCACCTCATAAAACCACGTTTGTAATGGACAAAAGGTCAGGAATCAAGAAATCAGGGAATGTATGAAGAAAATGCAAATGCATAAATGAAAAATGCAAAACAAAAAGAATACCTCTAGAAGATACGTGGCCCCAGTAAAAGTTTCCTGGTAGCACCGACTGAACAAATCAAGGGAAGAATAAAGGGCCTCCAAAGTTAGGCTCCCCCAGTCATAAAGAGGGATGTTTGAAAACACCCCCATAAATGGCAAAGACCACAAGTGGACGATGTCGCCACTCTCTGCCACCAAGAAACCCCCAATACCAGCAAAATAAACAAATGGGCCATGTGTCGTAACTACTTCCCATCACTCTCGTCAATCGTCCTCTTAAGCAATGACTCCCTTAAAAGAGATAAACAAAGAGAGTCCCCAGAAGCTACCCTCTCTAAAGAACCCAACACCGCCATCACCGCCTTCGGCATCACCCTTAAAGTCATATCCACCTCAATTTGCACCCCATCATAATCCAGCCACAGCAGCTGCTGCACATCTATCGAAGTCACCACCATCTACCGAAAGCCAAAATGAAAGGTGTGGGTAGTGTCCCACCAACTCTCCCCCAGAGCACAAAGAACGACCATAGAGTGAGGCATCTCGTCCAACTTATACGCCAGTCTCCCAAAATCGGCTAATGACACCATCCAACCAACCATGGCTGGAAGGTGCTCCCAAAGATCCTTAATCCCCATTGTCCATCGACCATGAAAAGTAGACAAAAAAACATCAGAATGTCAAAAAAGAAAAAAAGGAAAAAAATTCTTGTCAAAATTCTAGAAATAAAGGAAATATTGCCAAGAAAAAGGGAAAAGAATACCAAAAGTCATCAATACTTACATAGCCTCCAGGATTCACTACCCTAGAAGAGAAATGATGCGTCATCTCTCACAAGAGAGTCCTATCATCCTCAACTAGAACGAATGAGTCAAAAGTGTTTTCACTGCCCAAAGCAAGGGGAACCCTTGCCCTCCATTTCAAGTTTGCCCAACTGTCAGCATTGAGCCATGCCATGTGTGTTGCGCTACTTGAAAAATAAGCCATATCTTAATTTTAGAACGTGAGAACGATTCGCTGAAGGTAATTTCAGAAGACGCTAAGTCAGAAAGATGTGAAAAATAAGGAGAACCCACCTCCTTTTTATAGGAGGCTAAGGGGCGTGCCGATCGACATCTCTCTATCACCCACCAATCGACACCGTCCCTCCACCTTCTCGAGGTACCCTAAAAGACCATACCACAGCCGTTTGGAACCCTTCACACTATGTCGATTGGAACCCTCTCTAAAACTTCATAGAAAAATTCCCCCAAAATGCCCTAAAATCTAAAAAAAAAAACCATAAAATTCTGAAAAATACCAAATGAATTTTAGAACCTTTATCAATAAGAAAAACATTTTTACCACACATGTCTCCCCAGCGAAACTCTTGTATTTCCCGTGAAATTCCCAAAAACAATTGGTTATCCCCCTCATCAACATCTCCAAGGGACATCACAAAAAACCAAAAATTCCCTACTCAAGAAACATCCAACCCTCGGATCATTCACTGTACCCCATCAGAACTACAAGGTAACTATCCCAAATGGAGTCTTAAAATTTTCCTAAGAAAATATCGATCTTAAGCCCATGAAACTATCTTTGACCTCAGCCCTCAGGTTATCACCTCTTTTAGGTTAGAATTAATCTTGGCCCTCGGTCGTCACCGCTTTTATGTCAAAATTGACCTTGGCCCCGTGTCATCACTTTTTTTATATCAGAATTGACCTTGGCTCTCAGTAGTCACCTATTTTTAGGTTAGAATTGACCTCGTACCCGAATCATCACCTCCTTTATGTCAAAATTGACCTCGACCCTCGATAATCACCTTTTTTAGGTCAGAATTGACCTCAGCTCTTGGTCGTAACCTCATTTAGGTTAAAATTGACATCGGGCCCAAATCATGACCTCTTTTAGGGAAAAATTGACCTTGGCCCTCGATCGTCACCTCTTTTAGGTCAAAATTGACCTCAACCCTCGGTTGTCATTTCTTTTAGGTTAGAATTGACCTCGACCCTCAATTGTCACCTTTTTTAGATCAGAATTGACCTCAACCCAGGTTTTCACCTTTTTCAAGTTAGAATTAATCTTGGCCCTCGGTCATTGCCTCCTTTAAGACCCTCAGTCATCCCCTTTTCATAGGTCAGAATTGACCTCGGCCCTCGGTCATCACCTCTTTTAGGTCAAAATTGACCTTGACCCTCGATCGTCACCCCCTTTAAGAAAAAAAAGACCTCGACACTTGGTCATCACCTCTTTTAGGATAGAATTGACCTCGACCCTCAATTCTCACCTCTTTTCAGTCATAATTGACCTCAACCCCGGGTTATCACCTCTTTGAGGTCATAATTGACCTCGAACCTCAGTTGTCACCTCCTCTAGGTTATAATTGACCTCAGACCTTGATCATCATGCCTTTTAGGCTAGAATTCACCTTATACCTCGATCGTCACATCATTTATGACAAAATTTACCTTGGCTCTCGGTCGTCACCTCTTTTAGGTCTGAATTGACCTCGGCCCTTATTCGTCTCCTCCGCTAGGTTAGAATTAACCTCGGCCCTCAATTATCACCTCTTTTAGGTCCTAATTGACCTCGGCCCTCGATCATCACCTCTTTTAAGTCAAAATTGACATCTCCCTCGTTCATCACCTCCTTTAGGTCAGAATTGATCTCGGCGTGTAAAATTGTCCATCCCTAATATTTCTTTTAGGTCCTAATAATTAACCTTGACCCTATGAATCGGTCATCCTCGTCCCTAAGCTATGCAGAATCAACCTCTTTTCAAGAATCATGTGGTGTCTATTCGATGACTTTCACTTGTTCCAAGCTCAAATATTGAGGGGCTCTGTAGACACCACATTCTAGGACCCCCTTTGTCTTTCCTTAGGCTCCTAGGCCATACTCCAAGTACCAATCCAGAGGTCATTGGGCCCTCCCGGGCCCCGTTTGACTCCGATTAACTCTATTTCCAGGGAAAAAAGATCTTTAAATCTTTGAAGGGATCTAAATCCCATTTCCAACGGTCCCCCCGTGCACAAATTGGCATAATAGTTTGGATGAACAGACCCTTTTCTATTGAAAATCAATTAGGAGGCCACTGGGAACTCCCGGGCCCCAATACTACCCTAATCAACTTCATCATCAGAGAAAAATATCTTTGAAACTTTGAAGGGAACTGAAACCCCTTTCCAACGGTTCGCCCCATGCATAAAATGGCATAACCGTTCGAACGAACGATTAGTTTTGCCCAAAAAATTATTTCGGAGGCCACCTAGCACTCTCGGGCTTCATTTGACCAAATTCAACTCTTCATCTCGAACAAGGATAAATGATTCTGTGAAGTGCAATAAATACCCTTTGCAACAGTCCTCACCGTACGCAATTCTCACTTACAGTGCGGATAAAGATTCATTTTACTCCAAAATGTCACTGGGCACTTTCAAGCCCGATTGACCAAGGTCAACTTTACAAACTGAGAAAAGATATTTAGAAGGTTGAACTAAATCTACTACCCTTTCCAATAGTCCACCTCGTGTGCAATTCTATCTTACCATGCGGATGAACAATCCATTTTTCATTCGACGATCTCCCGTCCAAAGGGCCGACGTGCGCTTCGAAGCCACATTTGACCCAAAGCCAACTCATGGACTGCAAAGCGGTCCAAAGTACTCTTGAATTTCTATGAATTACCTTTCTAACTATATTCTTCGTGCACAATTTGGATCAATGGGTTATGTTCTACGATTATTTTTCCAAAAAAATTTGGATGAGATTACCAATTAGCAGGTCCAGTTCCCTGCCTATTAGCAGTGTGTCTAGGGTCATATGCCAATAGGAAGGACTAGGGAAATGACGATCGGCACCACCCCTGACCCTATAAAAATAGGGCATGACCTCACTCAAAACCCAGACCTCAGATCTATCAGCATCAGTGATCTCAACAACATTCTCTCGAAATCAACAAAGTTCCTCCATGTGAAGTTCCATTCATGCTTATATTCCTATACTTTTCTTACCTAATTTAGCATAATATAATTATCTCTCATCTAACCTTCATCTCACATTCAAGGGAATTCATCCACGATCAAAGAACAAGCTTCAAAGAAGGTCCAATTCCTCCCCCTCTCTCTAAATTGCTTGCTTTTGCATAAATTACATTAGATTCATAATCTACTTCTTACTTTAGTTCATTCACATACATATCTTCATTTTTATTATCATATTGCACATACTTTACTTTCTATAAAAAATACTAAAACAAACAAAAAATAGGGTTACACTCATAAATTCTGAACGGGATTATTCATCACCCTGTTTCAAAACTAAAACACATTTTTTTACACACACACCTATAGTAAAACCTCCTTCAAATCTATGGGATAAACCCCACCCCCATGTCGCATTCGAACTACGTAGACTTTGATGCCTCAATAGTCTACGTAGGTATTTTGGATTAAAATCTGAGAGTCGAGTCCAATTTTCTAATTTTCCAATTTTTCAATTTCCTCAATTTCCTAATTTATCAATTTCTCTAAATTCTCCAATGTTCCTAAATCTCCCACTTTTATATTCTTTCATTAGTATACATATTATCTTTTTTTATCATTTCATCCAACAAATATTATCATTTCATCATAATGATCAATATCTCAATAAATGCATAAATCATATTTTCTATATATTATTTTGGGAGCATTCCTATGGATGAACTCACTCTATCTTTTCCATGGTATGAGTTGGGTGATTCCGATCTCCATTATATATACACGCACACACACTTCATGGAGAAATAAAGGAAAATAATAATATTATCCCATGAGAGACCGTAAGGGAGGTATGGGTGCCTAACACCTTCCCATTCCGTAATTTAGCCCTCGGACCATTCGAACTATTGGTTTTGTAAGCATCAGTTTGCCTTTGATGCCACTCTCTCGAGGTGGCAACATGTTCTTTTGCTTGTTTTATGAAAAATAGGTTGGTTAATCCATATCTTTACATTTACCCCACACTGACAACGACCGAAGCATTCTTAAGTAGGGTGGGAGGCAAAAGAGAGGAAGTGACGCGCGATCTCGATCAGGATGGCCACACGATGAATAGTAAGGATGTCCATATAAAGCCTCATAAAATGCCATACGTATAGTTTATTGATGACTATTATTGTAAGCACACTCAATCATTGTAAGATACTTCTCCTAATCTCCCTTGAAGTCTAATGTACATGCTCTCAGCGTATCTTCCAAGATCTGATTAACTCCCTCCGTCTGCCAGTCCATTTTTCATTGGTACGAAGTACTCAAATTAATATGTACACTCATCACTTCCTACAAAATGTGTTATAAATGAAATATGAAATTATGATCCCTATTAGACTCTATATCCATTGGCACCCCTACTCTCTTACTATGTCAATTATAAAAACACATGTATACATCTTAGTTATAAAATCGGTTTGTACAGGAAGGAAATTTTCCACCTTAGCCAATTTATCAACAATGACTCAAATGGAATCATGCCATCGATGTGACGTAGGGAGTCTCACAAAAGGTAATTATAACAACACCCATGTTCTCACGTAAAGGCTGGCCAGACACGATCACCAAAGATGGAGCTTGTGTGTCAATTAATACCATTCTTAGCATAAACGTAAATATAAATAATTATATTAAAGGCCCATGATTGAGTTTTTTGAATATTTTGATAATACTAAATAAATCCAAAACATCACCAACTAAATAATCAATCCAACAAGAGTATCGATATCGCAACCAACGAAATGTAAAGAAATCTCAGACTTATGCCCTTAGAATTGTTTCAAGTAGAATAAATAACTACAACAGAAAAAAACCTATGCTAGAACCAATAAGCCTTAAAACTGGTGAGCAAGAGATACTAAAAGAATACTACAGCGACAATCCAGCTATCCCCATCTAGGAGTACCTAAGGGGAGAAAACATTTAAATTTGGGTCCCTAAGTGTGCAAGAATTAACTCAATCAATTTATTATGATGCAATAATAAAGATGATGCAAAATAAATGTTCCCCCTCTTAACTTGTATGCGTTTAACACCTCATCCCTCATCTAAGTGTGATATTACTCGCATCCCAATATTTCCCAAATAATAAATATGACAATGTGCCAATTTCATAATAATGGATTTGGCGATAATTAAATACTTAAGTGAACTGAATATATTTAATTCTCAATACCCATAATATCCTAGTTTTACAAGTCACACATATCCGCATAAACATTCATTTTCCATCACAAAGTAAGGGTTTATAGTTTATGTCCACATTCTTAGACAATTCAATTTATATCATTAAGGTCCGAATTATTTTTTATATATGTCCTGTCATATATTCGACACACAAAAGCATATACCATTGTTGTATAGTTTGTACTCTATTGGCAAGTATGGAGGAATCTCTTACCCTAAGCGGACATCACAAAACACACATTAGTTGGGGGAGGTCCCTACGCAAGATACTAGTTCACGGCCCATACCAGCGGCGACAAAGGCTATTAGCATCAACACCTACCTCTTGTAGATGGTGCCTCCACATAGTACCTATACGACCTACGCAATCACCAAGCCCACCTATCATTATACCAAATCCTGCGAATGGACACGCCCAGCTGGTCACGGCCTAAGTCCGCGATCATCTGGTCGCGGACTTGGACCGTGACCATCTTAATTTTTGGATTGACCATACTCATTACCACACTGAGTCATGGATGCTCTATAAGTGGTCACGGCCCAAATCCCTGAGCAATGTAGGTAACTGCCCAAGTTCGTGACCAGGGAATGACCATCTTGGCAGAATATTTCCTCCAAGGTGGTTCGCGGATGGGTCACAGAATTAGAACGTGACCATAGGCATGACAAAGCACAAAACACACACATTTGGGATCGTGGCTACGGGCTGTGACCATTTCTTGGCATGGGTCACGGTTATGGGTCGTGACCATTCCCAAATTGATGGGCTGGTTGGTTTCACTAATTGGTTTCACTAATTGGTTTCACTGATGGGTCACGGCTCTGTCTGCCACCATGTTCCTTCTGGAAAAAAAACTGCTTCTTAATTTCTCTCATACGCGACCAATTTCATTCATTTCCCTCCTCCGCACACGTTTATGTTCTTCTTCTTCACACCTGTCTAGGCCCCTCCTCTCCCTCTCCCTTATGGCGGCCCATCTATTCTCTCCTCATCCTCCTCGCGTAGTAGGTACAAGCATACGCAGAAGGTACAACCTCCTCTACACGCAATAGGTACAACATATATGATTAAAACTTTTGGGAGTTATTTTTGTTTTTTTTCCATTTCTTAATAGATGTTGAAGTTGAATTAATTAGGGTTGAAAGAACACTGTGAGGTTTGTTTTTTTATAGTTTTTCCATTTCCTACACTGTGAGATTTGTTTTGAGTGAGGTTGGGTACATATTTTTTTTAAGTGAGGTTAGGTACATATTATGTATTAGTTTTACTTCTTAAATTAGGGTGGTAGTTCTTTAATAGTTGTAGTTTTGAGTATTTCAGTTCTTATAATGATAGCTTAATAATTCTATTTACAATTTCGTTAATCAGAACTAACGTAATTCTTGATTTCTATGGACATTTCGATACCATTTGAGGTTGTTAATTCTATGTTTTTTAACGTATTTATGAACTTTTTTGTTCGGTTAAACAAATTATGTTTTGAGAAAAATTAAAAGTTTGTCTTGTTGAGTTCGGTTTGAATTTGGTTCGAGGTATAATCATTCACCTATTTATGAACTTTTTTTTGCATTTTCCAGGTATAATCATGTATCTAACTTTTTCAAATCTAATATTTGTTTTCTTCTCTAATTTTTCCTAATTTTTTTTTGTTTAACATAGGGGTGTCAGATTAATTTTAGGGTTTTTACCTTTTTTGGTACCTAAATCTGTTTTAATACCTGCTTAAATGGGTTTCTATATAATTTTTCATTATGTTTTTAAGTATCAAACATTACTTATTGTGAGGCCCTTAATTCATTATTGATGCTGCTTTATTTTCCTTTTAGTTTTACATGGCTATTGGGGACATTATCTATTAGGGATTCCAAACATTGACATGTTGACCGATGATCTTGTCCAATGACAATAAGGGGGGAGAATATCAATGAAATGGACATGGACATGTTGTCCAAAGATCTTTACCTGTTTTATAAGGTATATTTTGGTTTTAGTCTTAGCTTTAGATCCTTTTTCTTAGTTTCCTAATTTTTTCAGATTTGGATCATTATTAGCTTCCTAATTTTATTCAAGAATCGTTTGATTTTTTTCTAGGCACAACGAAAGGCACCGATCTTTAATGTTTTTAATTTCTTCAAGTTTTACACGGGTAATCTTTAAATGGAGAAAGCGAACATACCCAAGACGCTTAATAGTACTAACTGTTTAAGCCCATGAAGCCTATGTAACTCACAACTGTGAAATACAACCATACTCTCTAAAGGTGCAAATGGTTATCATTGTGACTCTATTAAGTTTTGACAAAGGCTAATTTCTTGCAATACCATGTGAATCAACAAAAATTATGTGAAACTTCAAGAACCTCAGTGGTATGTCACCCTAATTATCCCTTTATGTCATGGATTTTATTTTTACCAAATAGATTTCGTTAGTCTTTTTTTTTGTTTGTACAATCTGGAAATCTACAATATCTAAATGTTTACTGATCAATGCAGACTTCGATTAACAGAAAAAATGCAGTGGTGTAGGAAGTAAGTAGTGGTGGGGATGTGAGGATGGAGTTAGAGGTGGTGTTGGGTTTGGAGGGCAGAAAAGTATTTCTCATGGTAGCGTGGAATTAGTAGTCATTTTGTTAACCTCTATATTTTAGTAATCACATAAAATGATCATTCATTTAGTAATCATTAACCTAATGTGCAATCTTAAATATAAGGAAATTATTAAAGTTCATTTTTAATAGTCATTTTGTTGAAGTTTTTTTCTATTATTTCTTTTCAAGACACAGTTAGATACCTACATGGGTGGCTCACATACAGGAGTAGTCATTTTAGTAATCACATATATGAGAAGTATTTTAGTAGTCGTTTCTAGTAATCACATACATGAGAAGTCTTTTATTAGTCATTTTAATGTGAGTATACTGTTAAAAACTTTTTTATGTCATTTATTTTTTTACCACTCACATACCGTAGTCATTTACTAGTCAAGATGACCGAGCAGGTGTATAGTCCATTCACTCATAAACATGACAGTTGCAGGTAAAATGGAGGTTAGCACAGCAAAGCCATGGCCATGAGGATCAATGGCATTAGTGGACAAGTGTTGAGGATGAATTGCAGTACTCAGGTAAAAATATTCCATCCCTCTTCTCTTAGTATATGGACAAAATTCATATGTATGATTATTGCATCTTCAAACCCCAACCCAATAAAACCAAAGAATCCAACTAAAACATTCCTCTACCTGTGCAAAAGCCAACCCCAACCCCTATTTTGTTTGAAGGAAGTTTTGTAGCAGCCCCTATATTTTTTTGTAGCATCCCCCGTACAGTCCCGTACTTTCTTTAATTTTCAAAAACAATTCAGCGGTTTTGTGAGGTACTTTATTTAATTTTACATACCCGTTCTTCATAACACATTGTTTACGTATTCCAGATCTAACTAATTGGATACAAGTTCTTCATTACACACCAGTTCTTTATTACACACCAATGTAACACGTAGGAACTAACCGCGCAATCACGGGACTCTCGATTTGAGAATATGAGGATAATTTAAAAATATTAGGACATGAGCTTAAAGACAAGGCATTAGATAGAAAAAATACGAAACAACCCTCGTACGTACCCGTGAGAGGCACTAACACCTATCACGGGACAAATATAACACGTAGGAACAGACTGTGCGATCATGAGACTTCCGGTTTGATAATACGACGATAATTTTAAAATATGAGTACTGAAGCTAAAAAAGAAGGCGTTAGAGGGTGAAAACCCGAAACAGCCCCCAAGTGGCCCCGTGAGAGGCACCAACACCTCGCACGGGATAAATATAGCTTATAGGAACTGAGCGCGTAGCCACGGGACTCTTCGTTATAGAAAATGACAATAATTTGAAAATACGAGGACTAAAACTTAAAAATAAGGCGTTAGAGAACAGCCCCCGAACAGCCCCGTGAGTGGCACCAACACCTCGCACGGGACCAATGTAACATATAGGAACTAACAGCGCGATCAAGGGACTCCTAGTTTGAGAATACGATGATAGTTTTAAAATATGAGGACTTAAGCTTAAAAATAAGGCGTTAGAGGGTGAAAACCCGAAACAGCCCCCGAACGGCCCCGTGCAAGGCACCAACACCTCGCACGGGACTAATGTAACCCGTAGGAACTGACCGCGCAACCACGGGACTCTCGATTTTAGAAAACGATGATAATTTGAAAATACGAGGACTTAAAATTAAAAATAAGATGTTAGAAGGTGAAAACACAAAAAGACCCCCGTACGGTCCTTTGAGAGGTGCCAACACCTCTCACGGGACCAATGTAAAACGTAGGAACTGACCGCCCAATCACGGGACTCCCGATTTGAGAATACGACGATAATTTATAAATATGAGGACGTAAACTTGAAAATAAGGCATTAGTGGGGGAAAACTCAAAACAGCCCCTGAACGGCCCCGTGAGTGGCAACAACACCTCGAACGGGACCAATGTAACTCGTACGAACTGACCGCGCAATCACATGACCCCCAATTTGAGAATATGATGATAATTTGCATATTTCTAGACTCAGGCTTAAAAATATGGCGTTAGTGGGTGAAAACTCGAAACAGCCCCCGAAAGTCCCCATGAGTGGCACCAACACCTCACACGGGACCAATATAACTCGTAGGAACTGTCCGCGCGATCACAGGACTCTCGGTTTGAGAATATAATGAAAATTTGCATATTTCTAGACTTAGGTTTAAAAACATGGTGTTAGTGGCTGAAAACTCGAAAATCACCTGAACGTCCCCGGGAGTGGCACCAACACCTCGCACGTAACCAATGTAACTCGTAGGAACTATTCGCGTAATCATGGGAGTCCCAGTTTGAGAATATGACTATAATTTGCATATTTCTATACTTAGGCTTGAAAACATGGCGTTAGTGGGTGAAAACCCGAAACAGCCCCGTGAGTGGCACCAACACCTCGCACGAGACCAATGTAACTCGTACGAACAGATCGCGCGATCACGGGACCCCCGATTTGAGAATATGATGATAATTTGCATATTTCTATACTTAGGCATAAAAATGTGGCATTAGTGGGGGAAAACCCGAAACAGGCCTCGAACGACCCCGTGAGTAGCACCAACACCTCGCACGGGACCAATGTAACTCGTACAAATTGACCGCGCGATCACGAGAGCCTTAGTTTGAGAATACGACGATAATTTAAAAATATCAAGACTTAGCTAAAACATGGCGTTAGTGGGTGAAAAGACAAAATAGCCCCCGAACAGCCCCGTGAGTGGCACCAACACCTCGCACAGGACCAATGTAACTTGTATGAATTGACCGTGCGATCACGGGACCCATGGTTTGAGAATACGATGATCATTTAAAAATATTAGGACTTAGGCAAAATATGGTGTTAGTGGGTGAAAAGCCGAAACAACCTCCTAACGGCCCCGTGAGTGGCCCCAACACCTCGCACGGGACCGACGTAACTCGTACGAACTGACCGCGCGATCACGGGACCCCCAGCTTAAGAATACAATGTTAATTTGCATATTCCTAGACTTAGGCTTAAAAACATGGCGTTAGTTGGTGAAAACCCGAAATAGCCCCCGAACGGCCCCGTGAGTGGCACCAACGCCTCACAAGGAACCAATGTAACTTGTAGTAACTGTCCGCGCGATCACCGGACTCTCGATTTGAGAATACAACAATAATTTGGATATTTCTAGACTTAGGATTAAAAACATGGCATTAGTGGGTGAAAACCCTAAACAACCCCCGAATGGCCCTGTGAGTGGCTCCAACACCTCGCACAGGACCAATGTAACTCGTAGGAACTGTCAGTGCGATCACGGGACTCCCGGTTTGAGAATACAATGATAATTTACATATTTCTAGACTTAGGCTTAAAAACATTGCGTTAGTGGGTGAAAACCCGAAAAGCCCTCGAACGGCCCCGTGAGTGGCATCAACACTTCGCAGGGGACCAATGTAACACGTACAAACTGACCGCGTGATCACAGGACCCCTCGATTTAAGAATACGATGATAATTTGCATATATCTAGACTTAGGCATAAAAACATGGCGTTAGTGGGGGGAAATATCAAAACACCCCCCGAACAGCCCTGTAAGTGGTGCCAACATCTCGCACGGGACCAATGTAACTCGTACGAACTGTCCGCGCAATCACGGGACTCCCGGTTTGAGAATACGATGATAATTTGCATATTTTTAGACTTAGGCATACAAATGTTGCATTAGTGGGGGGAAAACTGAAACAGGCCCCGAACGACCCCGTGAGTGGCACCAACACCTCGCACGGGACGAATGTAACTCGTACAAACTGACCGCACGATCACGAGAGCCTCAGTTCGAGAATACGGTGATAATTTAAAAATATCAGGACTTAGGTAAAACATGGCGTTAGTGGGTGAAAAGACAAAACAACCCCCGAACGCCCCCGTGAGTGGCACCAACACCTCGCACGGGACCAATGTAACTCGTACAAACTGACCGCACGATCACGAGAGCCTCAGTTCGAGAATACGATGATAATTTAAAAATATCAGGACTTAGGTAAAACATGGCGTTAGTGGGTGAAAAGAAAAAACAGCCCCCGAACGGCCCGTGAGTGGCACCAACACCAATGTAACTCGTACGAATTGACCATGCGATCACCAGACCCATGGTTTGAGAATACGATGATAATTTAAAAATATTAGGACTTAGGCAAAACATGGCGTTAGTGAGTGAAAAGACGAAACATCCCCCGAACGCCCCTGTGAGTGGCACCAATACCTCGCACGGGACCGACGTAACTCGTACAAACTGACCGCGCGATCACGGGACCCCCAGTTTGAGAATACGATGATAATTTGCATATCTCTAGACTTAGGCTTAAAAACATTGCGTTAGTGGGTGAAAACCCGAAATAGCCCTCGACCGGCCCCATGAGTGGCTCCAACGCCTCGCACGGGACCATTGTAACTGGCAGGAACAGTCTGCAAGATCACGGGACTCCCGATTTGAGAATACAACAATAATTTGGATATTTTTAGACTTAGGATTAAAAACATGACGTTAGTGGGTGAAAACTCGAAATAACCCCTGAATGGCCCTGTGAGTGGCTCCAACACCTCGCACAGGACCAATGTAACTCGTAGGAAGTGTCCGGGAGATCACGGGACTCCCGGTTTGAGAATACGATGATAATTTGCATATTTCTAGACTTAGGCTTAAAAACATGGCGTTAGTGGGTGAAAACCCAAAACAGCCCCCGAACGGCCCCGTGAGTGGCATCAACACCTCGCAAGGGACCAATGTAACACGTACGAACTAATCGCGCAATCACAGGACCCCCCGATTTGAGAATATGACGATAATTTGCATATATCTAGACTTTGGCTTAAAAACATGGCGTTAGTGGGTGAAAAAATGAAACATCCCCCGAACGGCCCCGTTAGTGGCACTAACACCTCGCATGGGACCAATGTAACTCGTATGAACTGTCCGCGCGATCACGAGACTTTTGGTTTGAGAATAAAATTATAATTTCCTTATTTTTAGACCTAGGCTTAAAAACATAGCGTTAGTGGGTGAAAAGCTGAAACAATCCCCGAATGGCCCCGTGAGTGGCACCAACACCTCGCATAGGACCAATGTTACTCGCTCGAACTGGCCGCGAGATCACGGGACCCCCGGTTTTAGAATATGATGATAATTTTCATATTTCTAGACTTAGGCTTAAAATTATAAATTTGGCACAAGGAAGATTGTTGTACCATATATGGGTAGCCTGTTATGGTACCTGAGAATGCCGTGCATCTCATTTCGTCGGGGATATCATAAATATTTAATGTTGCTTGATATTATTCTATGTGCAGAACAAGGTCAGTTTTTCCATCATACTTGGGAGTAAGCACAGGTTTTTCGAACTTATAAAGAGAAGGAAAATCCACAATAGCCTGAACAAAAGGAGACCCTTCCACAAAGCTTCATTGAAAAGGGTTCTTTGTCTTCGCCATTTCTCCCAACCTATCTTCAACCCTTTGTATTGAGCCTTTCCATGCATGCTTACCCATATCACATTTATGCGATGCAGCTCGACTGTTCCGACCAATTATTTATTCTGAGCTTTCCTCCTAAGAGATCTGCTCGGTATTGATGGATTATCGGGGACATGATCTGGATTGGGTCGAGGCCCCACATTGATCGGTTGGTCATCTAGTATGACTAGATAATGCCCTGGGAACATTTCTATTACTTCTGGGTCCCAAGCGATCAAAGGGCAATGCTCGGCTCAGTTTTTCTAAAGCATTTATCCTTTCAAGAGAAAAAGACTCCACATCATATGACTCTGAATTCCCAAGGGAAGAATTTTCTCCTAGACGATAGGACATATCAATGGAAGTCATGGAATGGCTATGCCTCCTCAGGGAAGAACCTACTTTGGGACGATATGACGCATCTCTAGAAGTTCTAGAGTGGCAATGTGCGCTAATTCTTAGAGGTGACGGTGGAATATTTTTATGAATAGACAAGGCATGAGATCCGACCTGCAATGTTTGGGCTAATTGCCTGATCGTATCTTGCATATCATCTTATCCCCTAGTGAGACTAGCCAAAATTCTAATTTAATCATTATTTATTGGAGGAACAGGTGGAATAGGAAGATTACCCTCATTTCAGGCACTGGATTCAGGAATGTCAGTTATGTTTTGGAAAGCCGATAAATGGATGACTGAAAACATTTAGAAATACGTTCCCACAAGCGACGCCAATCTGTTGATGTAAAAAATAGAATAGATATAATTATTTAATCACATATAAATATGAGTAAGTAAAAAAAAGAGACAAAAAGGTTTTAAAGTGGTTTGGCTATGGAGAAAAGCCTACGTCCACTGTGCTTCTTATTTCATTGTGTTTGCCATTCAATCACTTGCCCTTGATGAAGAGATTGCAACGTATTTATAGCCCAGTAGGGAGACAAAGAGATGGAATGTTAAAGGATGGAATGCCTTTATAAATTAGGCATGTACATAAGTACATAATATCCATAATGTTTCTGTCTATTGGCATTTTGCTGATAAAGTTGGTCGGCCTTCCTAATGTTTGTCGGGCTTCCTGGTGTTTGTCGGCATTCCAGGCCTTGGTCGGTGGTTATGCCTTGCTGACTAGGATTATTGCCAAAGTGGATGACACATGTTTATTTATGATTGGTCCACGTAAGTGGGTAATTTTTTGTATCAACACCAAGTACTTGCCTTTTCTACCTTATATTTAGTGGGACTACAACACAATTGGTTACACAACAAACACATGGGGTGACACAGTTCCCTTGTTAGGGAACAGTTTTTTGCATTCCTACAACAATGCAGGTGATATGACATACTACCATGGAAAAGACTTCACAACAATTATTAGTCTGAGGCACTATGTGGGTCCTTGAGTGGCCTTAAAAAAAATGAGACAACTTTGTCTCGTCCAGTCAAAATAATTGCATCCACTATACTGAACACAAATTAAATAACCCACGTACTTGTATTTTATTCCTTACATTTAGTGGGATTACCATAAAAATTGTTGCACAACAAGCACATAGGGTGACACTATTTGGCATGCATACAAAATATAGGTCACACGGCATATTTCCATTAAAAAGACTACCCACCCATCCTGCCAGGACATAGGGCATCCTGCCTATGTAGTTCCTTTCTTTTAACTTTAAGGCATTAACGTTTATGGTAATGATAATTTTTTCTTCCATTATTACCCACATACAATTGGTATTAAAGACCTAATCGTAATACATCTTTGGATACACATTTTTGTGGAAATCCCTTTACCATCTTCTGGTTTAAATCATGATAAAAACCAAATACTTTGTTATTTTTAAGGGAAGGAAAACAGGGATTTACAAATAGTTGGGAAGAGTGAAAACCCTTTGTCGATGGTTTACCAGATGCAATTTTTGAATTCTTCGACAGTTATGAGAGTGATAAGAAGGCATATGTTATGCACATCGAGAGATGGAGGCATCTGAGTGTATCAGTTGAACCATCCAAATACTGTGTTCTGTCAGCGATCGATGATATTAACTTGCAAGAAACAAGCTCCAAGCCAGGTAGCTCTTAGGGATAGTTTTTGTTCTCTACATGATGTATTTGATATTAACTAGTCTTTTTATCTTTCAATTAAATTCCAATTTTTTTTGTTTTAAGTTACATTTTTACTAACCTTTTTCAATCTTGATTTGTTCATATCTTCATGTTGTTTAAATTATAAATATGTTACATAGTTTAAATATGTAACTTCTTGAACTTCATTCAGTGATAATAAACCTTAAAACTAATACAAAAATTACAGTACACAAATAACAACAAATAATACACAAAGATCTTAGAAATTTGATCACTGGCTAACCATCCCCTTATCCTTGAGATCCTAGACAAAGTTGGGTACGGTAATGTTCATGTACCGAGTAGTCCCACTTGGCATGAATATAAAAACTTTTAAACAAGTAAGAACAACAATGGACTCTCCCACATTCAATTAAGAAGAAGAACCTTGAAATGGATGGAGCCATCAAGGGTACCAATTCGACCCTTCAACTCTACGGTTAAGTCACATAGCCCACGTGGGCGGGTTGACGTGAGTATGGATGCGATCTATTTCAAGTAGTGTTTATGTTCAAAGTTTGATTTTCAATAAAGGGATTAAAATATCTTAACACACCGACCAAATTTTACATGAACAATTTACACTAGTTTTAGTCTTAGGCAAAAAAAATATGCGGATCTGTTTATTACCAATGTTAATCTTGATTAACTTATTTACTAGTTCAGCATGGAAGATAAATTGGATAATAATGCAGTAATCATAATTACACAAAGAGAACATGATGTTCAAGGAAAATCCAAATGGAAAAAACCTTGGGTGGCTAGGCGTATACAAAATTTACTATAAACAAGGTTTTACAGAAGCCTCAAAAGACTTACAACCACTCAAATCCTCAAGTCTATGGTGATGCAATCTTTAGTCCTTCATTTATACCCACCGTGAAGTCTAGTGTCATCCTCGCACCAAGTTCGTGCCTCGAAATCCATCGATAACCTATACTGTCACCTAACCGTGTGGTGTACATCACACAACAGATATGTAGAATGAAATTCTAGGGTTTTGATCTAGAAAGTGATCTCAATTATCAAAAGATATTTAGAGATTAGGAAAAATCATGTTTTACGTCTTTCAAGGCTTAGAAAATTATTGTGTAAAAACCTAGTTAGCCTATATGAGAAACCCCTCATATATGAAAGATAAACATGATGAATAAGTCAAAAAATAATTTCCTCAAAATTTTCAAAACTCATTCAAATGAAAAGATAGAGGTTGTTTGAATGACCTAACACATCTCGTTTGAACAAGATCAGACTACGATCGAATGACTATTGGAAAATCATTTGAACGAGCTTTAAATGACATTCCTATTTATGTTTATAAAATATCGTCTGATGTTCATTCAAATATCGTTTGAATGAGATATGTAACCTTATTTGAACTCTCGTCTGAATAACATTACTACCTCGTTCAAAGGACTTTCATATTATTGCTTGAATGATTGATCCAACAACATTTTGTCAAAAAAATTATTTTAAAACTAAAAAAGTTTCTGAATACACTAATGAATATTTTGAATCATAAAATTCATTTACCTTTATTTTTGGATGCATGCAACGCATCAGGTGTTGTAGAAACATACTTTGCAAATTTTATCCTCTTGTGTGTCTCGCTTCATAAGATTGAGTATAACGATACATGACAAACTAAACCTAGTTGTTTTGAGCAACAGAATAAGTCAATTATATACAAATAACTTGATTGAAAATTTTCTCTTACTAATCTCCCTCTTTGACTATTCTGGGACAAAACACACGACAAATGAAAATGGTAAGTCGGGATGTCAAGCCACTTATGACCATCCCAAACCTTAAAAATGGACACAGACAACCTAGCAACTACTTAACCAAAGTTCTGTTGTGCAGCTTTATGATGCTTTCATGAAGTCAAAACTTCCTGCACACACGAAACAATATATACATGTGGTGCATGGGAGAATACATATATGAATAATGTAAGTACAAACTCCTCGTACGAATTAAATTTTTCCCCTTTTTTCAGGAAAGACAAATGGTTTATAAATAACATCATGTAGAAAAAAACTAGTTAACACGGACATAGGAAACAAAGAACTAAAGACTATATCACATAGAGATCAGTTAATAAGAACTATGTGAAAAAATAGGCATCTAGTGAATATGACAACAAAAAGAAAATATGAGGAAACAACCTTATTTATTCTTCTCAACCTTATTTATTTTTCAAACAAGATCCATTATTTTCAAAAATTGAGACAAATTATCACCTTTTCAAAAATACCCTATTTTAAATATGACCTTTAAACTCAATCTATACTTATTCAAAGTAAGTATCTATGAGCTAGGATCCTATATCAATTGTTGGCCCAAAAATTATCCCAAGAGGGGCCGATGAATTGAGATAATTACATTTATTTAAGTTTTTACAAATTAATATTTATTTTTTATTTTCACGAATCATTTCATATTCATTTCAAGTTTGTTAAAACATTTTCTTAGTAGGTTGATAAAATAATTTCCCTTTTCATTATTGTCTTTCATCCTCACACATTCACATTCACATTCAAGTAATAAAAGTATTAAGCATATTAAAGTAAAGCATGGATGTTAGTAAAGTAAGAAAGGAAAGAGGGTTATAAGGATCTTTATAGACGAAGATTTTAACGTGCGTCGGCTTTACCTGTGTTCACACTCTAGACGGTACTCGAGAAACTTCATTATCTTAGGTTCACTAAGGCAAAATCAAAACCTCCCAAGGAATTATAAAACCGTATAAATCGCCAGCAATAAAAGACCTATACTTTCCATATTTGAGCAGAACACATAAGAGCCCAAGGTCTTATAACGCCTTGACTTCCCGCAACTACGACAAAACTGGTCATGAAGATACAATGAAGTTCACCGTAAGTAATCACAACAAGATGTATAACTAAAATGTAAAATAAAGTTTCTTTACTAAAACGAGTATGATGTTTATTTACTTTCTCTCTCTAGAAATTTAAACACAACAAGTTATCAAAATTATATTTCTCAAATTGGTATTTGGATTTTGATCTTGTCTTAGGAGATTGGGGTTTTAATATCTAATCACAAATGATTTTTGGGTATTGTAGACACCCCATTCTGTAACCCCCTAACTCTCATAAGGTCCCTAGCACCTCCCTTCATCACTACAAACCCAAGTCATACCCCGAGTACTGACCGATAAGCCATCGGGCACTCCCAAGCTTCATTTGACCAAAAAGTCAAACTCTTCACCCGAACCCTGGAGCGGTCCAAAGGACTTTTAAAGGTCTCTGAATCACCTTTCCAATGGTCTGCTCCGTGCATGATTCAGACCAATGGTTTGCCCTCGGCAGCCAATTTTCTGAAAAGGCCTGAAACACACTGCCAAATGGCAGGTTCCAGACCCTGCCTATCGGCAGGTGCCAATAGGCAGGACCAGGTCTATGCCGATCGGTAATGACCTGGGCCTATAAAAGGAGGCCTTCACCTCATTTGCAAAGGGAGCCCAAATCTGATACAAATCGCTCTCAGCGAATCCCAAAAACCTCTATCGAAGGCAATGCGATTTCAACATCCAAATCCCTTCTTAACTTCCACTTTTCATCAAACTTGGTGAATTAGCCACTTTCCATCACCATCCAAGTGCAAGGGCTGCTCTCCAACATTCAAGATCAAGCTCAAGATCTTCAAAAAGGTCCAATTTTTTTAACTTTCTCTATAAATTCTCTTAAATTCGCAATAACTTGTTTTATTACTTAGCACTTTTATTATCTCATCTCACACATCCTAATATACTTTTTTATTTAGTATTATTGCACATCTCCTACTTTCATATAAATAAAACCCAAAAAATAAGAAAAAGAGGGTTTGCTCATAAATTTTAAATATGGATTCTCATACTTTTCTCACACTTTTCTCACAACTAAAATACTTTTTCTACACACACTAAAAAATAAGAGATCCCCCATTTGGATTTATGGTATAAACCCCACCCCTCGTTTTGTATGTGAACTACATGGACCTTGATGCCTTTATAGGCTACGTAGGCGTCTTGGGGTAAAACCCGAGACTCTAGTCCTTTTTCTCACTTTTCTCTCATTTTCTATCTTCTCTAAATCCAATCTTCTTATATTCTATATACTTGGTCTTAGTGACATATTACTCCATATGCGTTATCGTTCCATTATAACGATCAACGTAGGGGTAATCGCGTAAATCTTATCTTTCTAATATTATTTTTATACCTTCCTACGAATGACTCGCTTTATCTCTTCCATGATACAAGTCGAGGATTCCTATCTCCACTATATATATACAAATGCATACATATCATGAGGAAAAATAAAGGAAAATAACAAATATCCATGAGAGATCGAAAGGGAGAAATGGGTGCCTAACACCTTCCCATTTCGTAAATTGGCCTTCGAACCCTTCTCGAATTATTTTGGTTTCGTATGCACCAGTATGTATTTGGATGCCATCCTTCAGTATGGCTTCCCCTTTTTCTTTTATCTGTTTTGAGTAAAATAGACCGGTGACTCTGAATCTCTCTATATTTTACACCTCATCTTAAATGACGCTGGCCAAAGCGCTCCCGAGAGGGATACACGGGACCCGAGGATCCTTTCCCTCACGTGCCCGCCCACAGGCGAGGATCGTGGATGGCCATAGTGGCGACTCTACTGGGGACGTGTATATTTTGAGGGCTTAAATCTATTTGCATGGATGTTATATTTGTTTATATTTCCCCTATATTTGCATGTTCCCCTTTTCCATGTGTATCCCATGCTTATGCTTCTGTTCACACACTTGTAGAAAATTCCCCATGTACACTTCGCACCACGTGCACCTAGGATCACATATATCCACATGTTGCACGCATCACCCATCCATACTTGGTGTACCTTTGGTACTTGTACTTTGCTCCCTGTTTGGCATAATCAAGAAAGGCATTCTCATCCTAAGATACTAATAAGAGAATCATGCACGATTCACACGACATCACCAAAAAGCATTGTTATTGACAAAATTTTACCCAGTAACTGAAGGGTCACTTCGTGATAGGCACTGGTCCGACACGTCGCAGTTAGCCTAAGCGATATGACTTTCACCTTCTATTGGTTAAGTACTTTCGACGTATATCGAACGGTTCCCCCGCATTGAACCGCTTGATCGAAGTCATGACGGGAGGTATATCGCAGTGAATTCGTTCACATACGCCGAGTATATCGAATTCACTCTCACACGTACCGTCCCCATGAGGTATATATTGAGTCAATTCGCGTACACTCAAGTATATTAAATGGCTTGTCCACATGTACCGATTGCCCGCAAGAGCAAGACGTATATCGTGGAAGTCATGCCAAAGGGGGGAACCCATGCCGATTCACCTAACCAACTGCATACCCGCATATAGGTGTCAAACCTAGGACACACACTTTAGATTATCGGTTTCGACCTAAAACTCTGTCGAAATTTTGGGTCGACCTGCCACCCAATTTTCGTGCATTTTTAAAACGAGACCCTCTCCGTGAGCCTGGTTACAAGTCCAACCGTAGCTTTGCATATATTAAAAACCCCACTTTTCCAGGCTCGGGTCCCGTCCAACATTGCATTTAGGAGAATTAAATACATGTGAGAACATAATAATCATAATAATCATATTGAGTTCCGTCTCTAAAAAAAATTCTCCCTTCTTTATCAAAACCCCCAAACAAATTCTCCCTTCTTTATCAAAAATCCAAAAATAGTTTCTTCCCTTTTTCTAAAAAATAAATCCCATTCTACGCCTTCTCAGGTCAATCGCAAGCCCTTGGCCTGGCTCCTTATTGGATTCGGTCTTCAGTCAAATCATCCCGAAGTTTCATCTGTTCCTATACTACTTCTTCTGAGTCCGGAATCCATTCACTTTCCATGGATAATGCAAATCAAGTACCAGTCATACAGCCGAATCTGACGACAGTCCTATCTCAGCTTGTGTCCAAGATTGACAACCTCCAAACTGAGGTCCGAGAGATGCAACGAAAAGAGGTTCCTATTCCGCAAGATCTCGATGCCCTATTCCCTCGTGCTATGGGTCCACCCGAGCCTATCTGGATTCACGAAGAATATCAGCACGCTCCACGTGCCCCTCCTATTAATAGGCCGATGCCTGCCCATCTTCCGATGCCAAACATTGCCTAGCCTATGGCTAACTTGCCTATAGTCATTGATCCAAAAGAGGATGAGTTGAATAAAGTCAAAGAGGATCTCAAGATGCTCACCAAGAAGTTCGACCAAGTCATAATCTCTGGGAATTACGTGGACTACACCCACATGTCCCCTTATCCTAAAGTGAGGTTACCCGAGAAGTTCAAGATGCCAAATATCGAGAAGTTTGGAGGGAGTGGACCCCCGATTGTTCATATTCGCAGTTATCATTGTTCCATGACTCTACTAGGGGCTTCTGAAGAAGTGATGGCCCAATTGATTCAGCAAACTTTGAAGGATAGTGCCGGTTGATGGTTTTTATCTCTCGAGGAATCCAGAATCCGTAGCAGGGAGGATGTAGCCCGAGAATTCATGTCGCAGTACAAATACAACGAAGAGCTTGAGGTCACTCATCGTGATTTGGAGCTGCTCAAATAGAACTCGGGGGAATCAGTCAGTAACTTCATAACCCGTTGGAGGGAACAAGCAGATACCATGACCAATTGACCATCTGAGGAAGAACTGGTCAACATAGTGAAGAAGAACTTCTTGCCCCATGTCCGAGCAACGATTGGAGGACAATACTATCCCCACTTATGAGGTCTTAAAGAGGTAGGAGTAGAAATCGAGGAAAGTCTTGTTAAAATAGAGTTTGAATCGAAGAAGGTGTCCTGACAGTTCACCCCTAGAAAGTATGACAAGCCTACCAGTTCTACAGTCTCAACCATCAACAACATCTCTCAACCGACCACATCATGGGCACCAGAAAGCCTCCCTTCCCCCATCCGAAGGGAATACACTGAGCTCCATGCTCCCCTCTCTAAAGTTTACCAAGACTTTTTAAGCCAAAACCTCATCAAACCCTTGGATCCCCGTCCATTGCCAAATCCACTCCCAAGAAATTTCAAGGCCGATGCTCATTGCGCCTTTCACCAAACTGTTGACCATACCACCGACCAATGCTTTCACCTTCCAAACATAATCCAAGATCTCATTGACCGGGGTACCATTGCCCCACCAGCCAATCCTAATCCAAACACTACTCACAACCCACTCCCAAATAATACTAATGCCATCTTTTTAGAAGAAAGCCCAGATTTCGATCCCTCAACTCAAATCACACCCATATACTCTCCTAAACCTCTTCAAAGTTGCCCATATTTCCTCCTACACCCTACTAGCCTCGCTGATCAGGCACTGTCACTCCTTACCAGAGCATCCATCGCTGTCTGTACCCGTTCTGAAAATGGAAATATGGAATTATCAGAGGTGTTAAACTAACTCCTAGAGCTCGGGCTGAAATTGCCCTCACATATGGTCATCGATTGCCAAAGGTTCAGTACGCTGTTCTTAGAAGCACAAAAATGGGCCCGTTATTCAGACAAGTGATTGGTACCAATCGATGAAGTCAATCTAGATGGTGTTGTCCAGATTATGGCAGAATTATTCGGGAAAACCAACAGCATTTGTAGTATCACCGGGTTACTTGACATTTTGAAGCTACAAGGGTGCTTGGTCCCTTAAACCATACATATCCCCACAGAATGGGAAGAATTGTATGAAGAAGACGTTGAAGTTATGGAATGCATTGACTTTACATGGGAAGACAGAATTGTTGCCACCGGATGGGGGGAAGAATTCGAAGATTCGAGTGAAGAACAAGATTCAAGAAGAACTGGCCCAATAGCCGACATATGTGGGATGATATCATTTGAAGAACTCCTCGAAGAAATAAACAGAGTGACATAATAACCTGAGATTAATGAGGAAATGGGATTCATGCTCTTCCCTTCTTCTGTAAATCATATGACCAGATCAGGGAGACAGTACCAGGTTCCAAGCTCACTACCAGTAAATGACAAAGGGAAGGGTGTTGAAAACCTTCCTATGCTAGAGATGACCATCGAGAAGAGAAAGATCCTCGATCAACTGAAGAAAAATCAAGTTAACATCACTCTATAGGGGCTTTTTATGTCTTCCCATCTGCACATAAAATGATTTAATCAAGCTACTCACTGAACCCACAGTTCCCCCTTCTATCACACCAGAAGAAGCGATAAATCTGGTCGGATCCTTCATCTCTACTCGGATGCTGTCATTTTCTGAAGAATAAATCCCCAGAATTGGGTCGAATCACAATCATGCACTCAACATCTCCCTCGAAGTTATGGGGAAGGCCGTGGCGACCTCGACCCAACCTCTGCCGTTGTACGTGCCTATGATAATACTCGTCGGGAGGTGATGGGATCCATAAAACTTGTAATAGGGGTTGGACCTATAAACCCTGTCTTTGAATTCCAAGTCATAGACATCCCATCTTGTTTCAACCTGCTGCTCGAACGACCCTGGCTCCATAGTATTAAGGGTGTGTCTTCCTCACTCCATCAAAAATTGAAGTTCTTCGCCGACGGGCGAGTTATCACCATTTTGGGCGACGACAAAAATATCGAGGGTGAAAGCACCAGCAGTCCAATCCTTGAGATACATAACGGGTCAAATGATATGCTCCTATCAGGATTTCGAGTTGAGCCACTCCTACTACCGGCAGGGGACGGTTTCAAGGAAAGGGTTTATCCAGAATATGACCCTCATGGTACTGTCAATGTGATTCAGATGTTCAGAAACATGCACTTCATGCCCAGACTGGGGCTAGGGCAAAGGCATCAAGGGATACTTGAGCCCATCGAACTGAAGAAAACTTTCCCTCCTTGTGGCTTAGGGTATCAACCATCAGAACACGAGCTTATAATAATCCACAAGTCTCGATCAAAGAGAAGATTAGACTGCATCCCAACTATCTTAGGAGATTTCTTGAATGGACGATTCATCAAAGAAGGCGAAGACTTCCCCTTTTGCGGTTTTCCAGAACCATGGTATGACCACATAGATAAGAAGATGAAGCCTAGAATGGAGATCTTTTTCCAAGATAGATACCCATGGGCCGAAAGTTTCCAACACCGAGTACAACCGCTCATAAAATATATCGAAGAGACTGAGGAAATTGATTCTGAAGATTCCTTCAACTTACAGACACTCGGGCTGGCACTCTGCATGGTTCATTCAGACACTACATCAATGGATCCATCCCATCTGATTAAAGCTGCTGATACACCCCTCATCAACTGGAATGCTGCACCAGTTCTATCTCTTGAAATCTCCCCTAAACCCAATGTTTACCCTATTTGGTGTAAACTTGCCTTATATAACTCCCAAAATCTGATTTCTTCCCACAACAACGCCAATTATTTCTTAGTATCTCATATAGAAATCTCTTTTAGCATTTAATAGACATCACTTGAAGGTTCAAAATAATTTATTGTGACAAGATTGTTTATATGATTCATAAGACTCTAGTGTAAGTTTGTGTTTTATATTTTAAACACTTTAGTAACATAATACTTGTTTGCTTAAGGAGCGCTTTTTTTCTTTTTTTTATAAATTCTTTATAAAGAATGAGGTACTTATTAGAGAAGGGAGGTGAATTCCCATATTGTGTCGGTATTGATCGTGTATTTGGGAACCCTAATTCCATTTCATAGAATTGGAATTGAAAATATTTCAGTTTTGTACAAATTTGATCTTCACCTGTGAAAAAACCTGAGTAAGCCGATGGGTAGGTGAGAGTGGTTGTCGTCCCGAGCCCCTAATTTTCGAGTAATTTTAGATTGTTCCTAATTTCTTAAGTAACTTGTAAGTATATTATACTAATATATTAAAGATATTAACATGTTAGGGCATTAATTGGTGACACAAATGACGAACAAAATTTTCGTCGATTAGATATTTTGTTCAATCTCTCATGTGGGAACAATTTTATTTTCAACAATATGATGTGTAAGGGGGCCACTTTAGAATTATGCTTTGACCCCCAACTATTTCAAGTTGGTTTTACTCAACAACAGGTTATTTAGAGAAACTCTTATGCACAAGGTAAAAAAACACTAAACTAGGCCAAATATTCCCTACCAAAACTCACGAAATTTCTATGGGCTATAACAGATATAGCATATGAAATCTGAAAACGACGCCGCAAATTAGGATAACTATTAAACTAGGAGGACTATTCAACCCCCTTAGGCGGAACATCTTGTTCCGCTTAAGGGTTCTCCAATATTTATTTCCCTCCCCAAAAGTTTATGTTATTATGGATATGGGAAAATGTTTTCAATAATAATATTAAAAAACGGAACACCAAATTCAACTTCTATTTATAAAAAAAAAGTCGTTGCAAAAATATAATATAACTGTTGAAATAAGTCTTGGGCGGAATATAAAAAAAAAATCCATTAACAAATATAGCTTGCAATCTTTTGGTGATAAAAACAAAAAAAAGGTTAATTGTGTTTAAGTCTTGGGCGGAACATGATGTTCCGTTTAAGACTTTTTTTTCCTTACGCGGAACATGATGTTCCGTTTAAAGTGGGTCCCACAAAAAATCAAACTAATCAAATTCTATATTTGTTATTTTTTACCCTAGCAATGTGTATATATGACATTTTACCCTACCGACAACATACATATAAACCGCAAATATACCCCATTTGCCCTACCCATAAGGGTTGCTCTTAGTGAACTTTCACAACAGTCGCAATGATTCGAGTTGGGGATTGTATCTTAGAAAAGTCACATATAAACCATTTGCAAGGTCGTTTAGTGATGTGTTACATGAAAGTTCATAATTCTTATGATCTATAAATATATGTACTAAAAAATTTACATTCTTAATAGTAAAATAAAATATATTTTTAGTGTCAAGATTTTCCACTAAAGATGATTTTTCAGCATTGGTAAAATGAGTTATTCTTTATCCCAACATTAAGGACGATTGAAAACTTTCATATGTTAATTTTTATGGCAACAATTTTATTATGGTAAAAAAAAGAAAAATTATAGGTGGGTCCTATAATATACTAGTGTGTTGCTTTTTTATTTGGGCGAGAGGTCCTACACTTTTTATAATGATGCAATATGTCGGGCCACAATAGAATTATCTATTTATTTGAATCTTGAATAATGACGTTTTGATAATTGTTGTTGACGTTGTATTTTACGCGCGCGCGTATATATATATATATCAAGGTTCTAAAAAATGTGGGGCGTGATCGAGGCGTGGAGGTCAAGCTTTAAGCCTTAGAAATCTAGGCGGGCCTTAGGCATAAAAAGGCGTTTAGGCCTTCTTGATATGTTTTAATATTTTTTAACAATAACAAGGCTATTAAAATACTAAAATTGTACATATCATAAAAATATGTCTTAATATATGCAAATTAAAATACTATTTGATTATTTTGGATGAGATAATGGTCCGGTTAGTAAAAAATTTTTTTTAAAGGTGATATCGTTTCACTAAAGCATCGTCGTTTTTAAAAAAAATGCGTCGTGAGGGTTTTACTAAGAATAAGGCGTAAAAAAGTTAAGGCGTGGCGTTTCTCTCGAGCCTTAATCCAAGGCGGATTTTTTAGAACAGTGATATATATATATATATAAAAGTAATGCTTATCTCTTGTAAATAAGGTGTGGAAAAAGATTTTTGAACAAATAATAAATTTAAGTGAGTATAATAGAATTCTCGTTTTGTTGTATATAAATTTTTCGAGTCAATAATTACTTGAGCAGACAATTATATGTATACTTAAATATATTATTAATGATTTTTAATATTATTAAATTGATTTTATACCATCATGACTATTAGACATAGGACTTCTCTCCCTAAAAGAAATTCGAAATTCTTTTGAGACAGACGTTCTGAACTTTTTGGTAAACTTGACTTGTGGTCAATGGATAGGGATTCAATGGTATATGAGTCATACCTACAATTTCTTGTAGAAGATTTAGGCGACAAAGTTGAGATATTTTCCCTATTCATTTTCTTTCAACGAATAATTGAAGAAACCGCACAATATTGACTTTGAGGGCATAGACATGGTTTAACTTTGTATCCAGTCACTGGTCCCATGGTGAATAGCGCTACCTGTTGCTGGCTTAGATTATCATATATTTGTACACGAAAACACTATATGAGAATTGAACTAAATGATATTAGAATCAATATTATCTTCGTATCATATAACTTAAGTATATAATAATTAATGTTATGAACAATCTATATAAACTATAAATACGGATTGTAGATCACTTTTTCCATTGTCAATACAACATATGTGATGCCATTTATTACTCTTCTAAATCATTAGTTACTCTGCTCTTTTTTTTCATTGAAAACATAAAACCAAAGGCCTAGCGGATGACCAAACAATAGACATGGAACCAATCTCATACCATCAACTCTTATTAGGCGAGCTAGAGCACAAATGATTCTCTCTTAAAAAAATATAGTTGCACTATCATTTACCAGCTTTTTTAAGAAGACGGACAAAACCCTAGTAGATATTATAAAAACAAAAGGTGCAGAAAAAATCCGTCCTAGGTGGCATGTACAAGCTTTAAGGAAGACATTTTTAAAAAGCACTCGATTATCGAGCCCAAAGAATCAATTGCTAGAAAGTTATAAATTGGAGATTTATAAATAACTACATTACAAACGTACTCAAAAATAATCTTAGGCAAAATAGTGGTTGGACATTTTTATATTAGGCAGCCCACTAAGATCCATTCTATATAAATATTTGAGTAATTTAGGGAAGTCATCAATTGAGTTTGACACAACTAGGTTTCAAGAAGAGCAATTATGATAAGCAAGTTGGCCTGCATACCGGTTACCCTCTGTATAGATGTGGGAGAAGGTGACAGGATTGCCCGATATGAGGTGATGGATTGGGCAAACAATAGTTTTGAGCGACCATGGGCATGAAATATTATTATTAAGAATATCCACCATGATTTTGAAGTCGTATTCTACAATAAAGACTAGATAAGAACTTCCTCGCATGCTTGTAAGCCATGTAAAGTGGAAAGAGCTTCAACTTTGATGTTGGAAATCGTCCTAAAGAAACATGTGAACCCTTGTACTTAGAATAAGGCTAACCTAATAAAAGTTGATGGTATGAGATTGGTTCTTTCTCTATTGTCTGGGTATGGTTTTGTGCTCTAGCTAGCCCAATAATTCTCTTTTTATATAAGAATAAATTCCTCATTTGGTACTTAAACTATCATGATTGTTTGAAAATATTCCTTGAAGTTTCGAAAGTTTCAAATAAGCCCTTAAACTAACCAAATTAATTTAACTTGAACCTTTCGTTCATTTTGACTCATAAGTTGGACGAAATTAAGTCATGTGAAAGACATGACTTCTTTAAGGTTATAAATGCAATATAATCTGGATATATTTATTTAAAAAATAAAACACCAGTAGCTCCCCAAGCAAACCCGTCCCCTCCCACTCTTTCCCTCTCCCCATGTACAACCCAACAAAATCGCAACGCCATATCTCCCCCCCCCCCCCCTCCACCTCTTTCACCACCATCATGTCTCACCCTCTCCCTCCCCTCCATACACCCACCCCACAACCTCCCTCCCCCACCAATTCATCCTCCTCCATCCTCCCTCATCCTTGTCCCTCCTGTACCTAGTGTCTCCCCCTTACCCCTCCTTTTTTCTTTCTCTCCGTCTTTACACACACACACACACACACACACACACACACACACACACATATATATATATATATATATATATATATATAGGAGGAGGGACTTTTTGTCCTCCCCAACTGATGGCTCTGATTGAAAGTTGACGAATTTGGTGTTTATCAACCCACAGCTCATATTTAACCTATACAAAGTTCAAGATGGTACAGAAGGGAGAAATCTAACAGATGAGAAGTCTCTTAAATGGCTTGCGTGAACCATTAATAAAACTGATTGTGTCTCTGCACACGTCTTGATAAGGGCAAAGCACAAGGCTCGAGTAAAAAAGTTTTCTCCCTCTGTCATCACATTAGAAGAGTTCTTACATTCTTTATACACCAAAAAAGTTGTCTCCCTCTCTCTCATCCTCATCTTCCCATCCCACTCAGACACCTCTTTTACTTGCCTCCTCCATTACTCGGAGTAGCCACCAGCCAACAGCCGCCGGCCATTCAAGCGGTGCCATTCTCTCTCTTCATATACAACCATGGAAGTATCCGCCTTCATTACTCGGATTACCCACTAGCTACTAGCCTACAGCCACCGACCATTCAGGCGGCGCCATTGTACGACCCACAAACCCATTTTCATAACACCCTGACGCTTCTCTCTCCTCGCAACTAGAACACCCTGACTTTATTTGATTCAAACACAACCAGAAAATGCAAGGGTGTTCTTCCACTGAACATCTCGCTAATATACCTCCATCCCTCTTTTTTTTCTGTAAATCCAGGTTATTTTTCATCCCTCTGGTCTATTTGATGGTGGGGTAAAAAGTCAAGGTCTCTATCGTTCTTTTTCCTACTTGGGTATAGTTTGATTTACGATTTTTCTTTGGCATTGAGTTTTAAAGATTGGTTCAAGAATGTGTTTGTGTTACAACCCGGATATAATTATGATAAATTATATTTAAATCATGCTTATCTTATGTGATATGAATAATTTTTTATTAGTATATCTAATGTTAAGTGATTATGTTTAGTCTAATCCTACTTTCATAAATCGTGAAATGTCGAGTTATGTATGAACACAAAATTTATTTATTTTCAATAGAAATGTTCCTGTTTAAGACTAGTTTTGACCCTATAACATTACAAATGACTTGAGGTTAAAGCTATATAGTTGTAAACATGTGAGTTAGGATTGTAACACAAAAAAAGGTGCATCAAACGGATGTTCGAGTAAGAAGTTAGGCCGAATTTACAAACAAGGGGCAAATGTGTCCATTCCCTTTAAGTGGAAAATGATCTTTTAGTAAACCAAGTGGTTTAATTTGATTGGATGGCTTGGGAGGCAGCCTTGGCCGACCTAAAACTCTTCTTCTAACATATTTATTCAGCAAATAAAACCCTAAGTCAGTTTTGGAGAGTTTTTGCTTGAGGAAAGAGAAAGTAGAAGTTAAGGAAGAAAAGATTACAAGAAAAGCTAGGAAAATTCCAAAAAAATCCTTAAAGTGTTTTCAAGGTATAATTATGTGATTAATATTGTTTTAATCTTGTATTATACTTATTTCAAAGTATATAAATTGTGAATTATGGGTTAAAATTCCATACTCCTTTGTGATAATAAGTAATTGTTCACGTGTGAGATAAGTGGTGTTTATATGTCTTATTGCTTTGTATTGAAACCCCTTGTATTCAAACTTGCATATATATATATATATATATATATATATATATATATATATATTTGTGTGCTTACTGGAATTCAGAAATTCCAATTGGATATGAAAGTAGACTCATATATTCACATCATATTCGAAAATTACAATTTAACTCCTTGTGGTTGGGCCTTGGTGATGTTTTCAAGTTGGTACATAGTTGCTATTTGGATATTTAATTTCGGTATACCCTGAGTTTGGTCAAGATTTTGACATAGCAAATGAAGTCAAAAGATTATGAAACTTTAATTCTGTATTATTAAGTATGTTTATTGAAATTGGGTTGAAAATCATGAAAATTTATGTAGTATAAAAATTATGATAATTCTCGAAAGTTGAAGGAACAATAGAGGAGTTTGTAGGGAAAATTTCTTGTGTTGTAAAGAAATGGCCATAACTTGCTCTAGGAAGCTTGAAAAATTACACCGTCACTTGTAACCGAAATTATATTTAGATATGTTTTCATATTGATAATCTTGGACACCTGTATGTGTACTATTTATGAATATGGGATGGTTAAGTATAGAGGACAATAATTTGAGGCCATATTGGATACTCCATAAAAGAATATTTTTATCTCCTCTTTTCAAAGACTATTTTGAGCACATGTTTCATGTGTATATACATTGAGAAGTATTCTTTAATATTTACTTGGGTTTAGTTATAAATTCCTTATGAGGCATTTCCTACGGTTGAATGTCCATAACTTTATCAACATGTATGCCACTGTTTTGTCGTTACACATGTTTTATGAAATGTGACTTGAGTAGAATTATATTGTTGTTGTATAGTCATTGAAAGTTACATAGATATATTAAAATAATACTTATGATTGAGATTCAGTACTGATTTAGTTGGATTAACAGGTGTAAGGTCAAATCAACCCAGTTCAGCTCCACCAGAAGGAAACGGGAATACATAGTTAACAACCCAATGTGAGTGTACTTACTGAGTTGATTATGGATATGATGTGTACGTATTATATATTGAGATGATATGGCTTATTAAAAGTCATGAGATGTTGAGATGTTATGGCTTGTTAAAAGTCAAGAGATGTTGAGATGTTATGGCTTTATAAAATTCAAGATATATTGAGTTGCTATGCAATTCAGGAGATGTTAGGTTATTAAAACCTATGAATATGATTATTTCCTACGGGCAGGAGATGTGGGGTTTATTAACTCCGGATTTGTATATGGACTAATTTGGCACATAGATGGATATATATATTGATATGTTGAGATGTTAAAATAGTACTTTTACTATATAGAGATGTAGTACATTCACTGAGTTTTTAAACTCATGATTTTATATGTTTACATTTTCATGTTCTGAAGCTGCCAATGCCAGGTCTAGAAGGTTGAGTGAATAATAGTGGAGTCTTGTTAGTTTTGTTTTATACATTTTACTAGTTGTAATTAAGTTAAATGGTATTTGAGTTCTGTTTAAATTATGTCTCCTTAAAATGATTGGATTTTTAGTATTCCTCCTTTTAACCTTGAAGTTGTTTTAATACGTATTACTAAATAAATAAATAAATAATAAATGTGGTTTGTGAACTATTTAGTTAATTATATCCTAATGGGGTTAGGGGGTTACATCTTGGTATCAGACCTTTGATTTTTATATTCTAGGGTTAGAGAGTCTAGATGTGGCAGTGACAGAAATAGTGTGGTGTGGGTCATTTATATTAACTTGTGAGAAATACTAGCCATTATGTTAGAATTAAATATTGTATTCTTGTTTCTATAATTGGGTTTTATAACAGATAGTAAGATATGGAAGGAGCAAATGTTCATGAGAGGGTGGATGAGGGGTCTTCAAATACAGTAAACTAATAAAATCCAAATAATGTAGAGCGGGCTCCTGAATAGCTTACAGATATGCAGAAAATGGCTCGTGCCATGACTTTAATGGCAGAATAACAAAACATGTTTATGAAGAAAATAGCAGAACAACAAGCTAAATACTTGGAGGAGGAGACTTTGGCTAGAAGAGAAAGAGAAATACAACGAGAGGAGAAGAATACTCTGTATGAGAAGTTTATCAAATTGAACCCCCCAGCATTCTCTGGTTCTGTAGATCCTTTAGAAGTTGAGGCCTGGGTTAGAGACACACGAACTATCTTTGGGGTGATGAATGTACCTGGCGCGCAGAAGGTGATTTTGGATGCTTTCATGTTAAAGGGCGAAGCTAAATATTGGTGGGAGTCTTCCAAACATTTATTGCTTACTCCGGAGGGAGGTGAGGTAATTACTTGGGATTCCTTTATTAAAGTCTTATATGAAAAGTATTTTCCTCGCATGTATCGGAAGCAAAAAGAGAGAGAATTTTTATCATCGACTCAGGGGAATATGTCGGTCAGGGAGTATGAAACTAAATTTATATCTTTGTCTCGATTTTCATTACGTTTGTTACACGGTGAGGAGGACAAATGCACCAGATTTCAGGATGGGTTGAATTTGTTATCAAGTCTAGACTCACTTCACTTGAAATGGTATATTATACTTCTTTAGTTAACAAAGCTATGACGGTTGAAGGAGATGTTAACGATGCAATAAAGAATAGGGAACAAAGGGGAAAGAGGAGTAGATTTGATCCATCTCAGCAAAAGGAAGGCAATGCAGAATACTCAAAACAAGGGAGTCAAAGATTTCAGCGCTGTAGAGGGACTATAAATTATGTTCAGAATAGGACACGAAGCAGTTTTAGGGGTGCAGGATCGATGGGCTAACATAATAGACAACAGGAGAATGACAATGGGCAGTCTAAGCCTGTTATATGTTATTTTTGCAAAGATGAGGGCCATATTAGTCCAAATTGTCCCAAGTTAAAGGGGGTAGAGTGTTATCACTGTCATCAAATTGGTCATACCAAAAAGAATTGTCCTATGCTACTGGGAGGGATTCCATCAGCTACTACTAGTCGAGGCTTATCACCTGGAGGAATAGGGAGAGGAGGAGGTAGAGGACAGGGTAGTGGATCCAGGGCTCCGGGAAGGATATTTGCTATGACTTTACAGGATGCTCAGGCTACTCCAGAGGTGGTGACAGGTACATTTTCTATCATGAACAAACATGCTTACGTCCTTATTGATCCAAGTTCTACTCATTCATTTGTAGCACTGTTATTTACCATGCATTTGGGTAGACCATGTTCTTATCTAGATTGTGGTTTTTATATTTCTACACCAATTGGGGATGTGATGTTAGTGGAGCTTGTGTATAAAAATTGTGTATTGTATATGGGGGAGAGGGAGTTGACCATTGATTTAATTCCACGAGATATTCGAGATTTCGATATTATCTTGGGTATGGACTGGTTATCTTCCTACCATGCATCGATTGATTGTTTTCGTAAGGAGGTTACATTTAATATGCCGGGGGAGGAAGAATTCAAATTTACTGGGGAAATAAATGTGGTTTCAAACTGTCTTATTTCTGCCCTTCGGGCGAGGAAATTGTTAAATAAGGGTTTTCAAGGATTTTTAACATATATTATGGATACATATAGGGAATTACAAAAATTAGAAGATATCACTGTAGTTAAGGATTTTATAAATGTGTTCTCAGATGAATTACTAGGATTTTTACCTAGCAAAGATGTAGAGTTTACTATCGATTTAGTGTTTGGTACAGCTCCAGTTTCTATTTCTCCATATAGAATTGCACATGTGGAACTAATGGAGTTAAAGGTTCAACTGCAAGATTTTCTAGACAGAGGTTTTATTCGACCTAGTGTATCACCATGGGGTGCTCCGATATTATTTGTGAAAAATAAAGACGGAACCATGCGACTTTGCATTAATTATCAGCAGTTGAACAAGGTAACAATTCGAAATAAGTATCCATTGCCTCGTATTAGAATCAATATTATCTTCCTATCATATAACTTAAGTATATAATAATTAATGTTATGAACAATCTATATAAACTGTAAATACGGATTGTAGATCACTTTTTCCATTGTCAATACAACATATGTGATGCCATTTATTACTCTTCTAAATCGTTATTTACTCTACCTTTTTCTTACAATGAAAACATAAAAACAAAGACCTAGCGGATAACCACACAATAGACAAGGAACCAATCTCATACCCATCAACTCTTATTAAGCTAGCTAGAGTACAAATGATTCTTTCTTCTAGTTGGACTATCCTTTACTTATTTTTTTTAAGAAGACGGACAAAACCCTAGTAGTTATTATAAAACCAAAACGTGGAGACAAAATCCCTCCAGGGTGGCATGTATAAGATTTAAGGAAGACATTTTTAAAAAGCACTCGATTATCGAGCCCAATGAATCGATTGCTAGAAAGCTATAAGTTGGGGATTTATAAATAACTACATTACAGACGTATAAAAAAAATCTTGGGTAAAATAGCGGTTGAACGTTCTTATATTAGGCGTCCCACTAAGATCCATTCTATATAAACCTTTGAGTAATTTAAGGATGTCATCAATTGAGTCTGACACAACTAGCTTTCAAGAAGAGCAATGTTGGCCTGCAAACTAGTTACCCTTTCTATAGATGTGGGAGAAGGTGACAGGATTTCCCGATATAAGGTTATGAATTGGGAAAATAATAGTTTTAAGCGACTATGGGCATGAAATATTATTATTAAGAATATCCAACATCATTTGTAGTCGGATTCCATAATAAAGTCTTAGATAAGAACTTCCTCACATGCTTGTAAGCCATGTAAAATGAAAATAGCTTCAACTTTGATGTTGGTAACCATCCTGAAGAAACATGTGAACCCTTGTACTTTGAATAAGGCTAACGTAATAAAAGTTGATGGTATAAGATTGGTTCCTTCTCTACTGTCTGGTTATGGGTTTGTGCTCCATTTAGTCTAATAATTCTCTTTTTATATAAGAGTTAATTTCTCATTTGGTCCTTAAACTATCATGATTTTTTGAAACGATTCCCTAAACTTTTCAAAATGTCAAATAAATCCTCAAACTAATCAAATCTATTTAACACGAACCTTCGCTTCATTTTAACTGTTAAGTTGGACAAAATTAAGTCATGTGCAACACATGAATTTTTTAAGGTTATAAATGCAATTTAATCTGGACATATATATATTTTTTTAAAAACAACCACTTGTAGCTCCCCAAACAATCCCTTCCCCCTACTTCTCTCTCTCTCTCTCCCTCTCTCCATGTACAACCCAATGAAACCTCAACCCCATATCAACCCCCCGCTCCCCTTCACCACCATCATGTCTCACCCTCTCCATCCCCTCCATGCACCCACCTAACACCCTCCCGCCCCCATAAGTTCATCCTCTCCTCCATCCGCCCTTATCCTTGTACCTAGTGTCGCCTCCTCAAACCTGATTTTTTCTCTCTCCGGCTTTACACACACACACACACACACACACACACACACACAGATATATATATATATATATATATATATATATATAGTTAGCTACCGAAAATATTAGGGGATCACCGAAAACAGAAAAGTGATGGGTTTAATTCTGGCGCATTTGTTTGAGACTTTCTTTTTCTTTTTTGTTTGGAGACAAAAAAATGGTTGGGGTAGGTCTAGTGTTGTGGGTTGGATGAGTGGGTGGGGGATGGGGCGGCAACTAGGTGGGGAGGGGTGGGGAGGTAAAGCTGTGGAATGGGTGGGATTTGAGTTTCGCCAGGATGTGTGAGAGGTTTTGTTTTAATTTTATTAATTTTATTTTTTTTTATTAAATTACATTTTTACGCTTTAATAATAATGTTAATCATGTTTTATCCTTAGAAATAGTCATGTGCGAAGAAAAATATTTAATTTCATCAAACTTAACGATCAAAATGGACAGGATGGTTAAATCGATTTGATTAGTTTGAGGGCTTATTTCACACTTTTGAGAGTTTATGGCCATTTTGAAATAACCGTGATAGTTTAAGGGTCAAATGAGTAATTTACTCTTTATATAGTAAGCCAAGAGGGTATGGGTTTCTCATGTAGTATAGAATAAGGAGTTTTTTTTTTAAATTAAAAAATCATTTATATTATATATTTATTAAAGTAATGACATTTGAACATATTTAAAAAAAATTGCACTTCTTAATTTTGCGATTACCAACGAAGTATTTAAACTAAATATGCAGTTGGTGACCGCGCATTCGATTGAGATTAAGATAGTCATTAATTTATGCTAATTACTATAGTTATAGTGAAACCTCGGTTAATAACCAGACATTGCATTAAATAATTTTTTAACTGAATATGCGATTACAAACCATGTATTAATTTAATAAGTTTAAATACAATATGCGGTTATCAACCGCGATTTCGAGGTATTTAAAACAAATTGATTGTCTTTCCCATCTCATTCTTATATGTTTTAAAAAAAGGAAACCAAAGCTTTACTCCAACATCCGTAATAAAAATCCAACACTCCGGCCTCCTATATTCAACATTCAGAGACACATAAATAATATCCATCCTTCTCCACATTCAACAACCGTTAGTGGTATATTTATTGTATTTTTGTTAATGTATTATGAATTATTGTGTGTATGAATGTGTATATCCTGCTATGAATGTATTTATATTATTTTTACTAAGAATAGGTGATTGTATGTGTGAATTCATCGGTGTATCAATGTGTATATATTTTTCTGATATAGTTATTTGTCTGAAAAAATGTGTATTAATGTTGTGTATTAATGTTGATACAAATGTCGTGTATAAATCTTGGAAAACTAGTTTTTATCCTATATAATTTTTTTCTGTATAATATTTTTTGAGGCATAAAAATGTGTAAAGTTATGTAAATAAAATCTGTATTGATCGGTGTAAATTGAAATGAAATAAATTTCTTCTAATAAAATTCTTTTGAAGAAAATGTTCACTATAAGAATTTACACCATTAGCAGCAATATTTAGCAACACAAGATATTTTTATTGCCAAAGGTACCTCTTTGGCAACAAAATCTTATTTATGTTACCAAAAGACCATTTTACATTGTACTTTTGGCAACAAAAAATAAATCTTATTGACAAAGGTTGAAATTTTAAGCGGGAAGTGACGCGACTAAGAATGTTTCTCAGAAGTGCGTACTCTCTAGGCTCAAGTGCAAGCCTACCGCATTAGTAATAATCCGATAAGTCGGGTATCGATCCTCGGGGAAATACGACAAACGAGTTGTAACGACGTTGGACAGCCGAAGGAAACCTAACTTTGACTCTAAGAATAAGGAAAAGGTGATTTGAATGATGAAATATCTACAACTAAATGCAATTACTCTAAATTACTTAAAAGACTAAAGATGATTAAACTAAAACTTGAATTATATGATGAGAAAAACAGGACGGAAATACAATCCCTCAACCCTAGCGTATTGATGATATAAAACTAATCGTAAATTTAAGTGATTAAGTAGACCCAAAATTTAGTACTCCCAATCATTACATATATGAGGTTCAAGCCCGCACCATACATAATCAGAGGACGGGTAAATCGGTATTGCAATAGTGACACTCGGATTGCATTCTGAAGCATCTTGGTTACCCTGAAGCAGAAGAGATCCAAAGATCTACAATTGTCGCATTTCTACGCAATACGGTCGTAATAAATCATTAAATTTAGAGGATTAATTTTATACACACACGACTATCACACCAGGTTGAGTTCATGCATCCCGACCTTAAGAATCTAGAAAGACATATGAATAAATGAAGACAACACGCTTGGAATGAAAGAAAACATTTTTAATACTGAATGATGATGAAGAGAATAAAAAAGACTTACTAATAAAAGAATTACTACAATAATTAAAGAATGAATTGGAAGAAATTTACTTGAATTGCAACTGAAATTCAAAACTAGGGTTTACAGGTTATTCTCCTCTAAACCTAATTACAAATTGCTTCCTTCATAAAGTAGAAGCCTCCCCGGAATGTTTGGGAGTACTTTCAAGTTATACTCTACGAAATATAAGAGTTTGAACCAAGTAGGATTCTAATTTTTACAAATGGATAAGTTTAGAAAAATCGAGAACATAACCGATCCTGTTAAGGTGTTCGGTTTGGTTCTGTCTTTGACGTCTTTTACATATAGTTCTTTGAGCATAGGATCGATTATGTATTTATCTACTCCGGTTCGGTTCCATCTTGTTGACTCTTCACAGGAATTTTTTGAAGTGTAGGATCGGTCGTTATTCCCTCCCTTCGGTTCAATTCTATCTTGACAATCTTTACAGAAACTCTCCCAGGATGGAATCAGTTGTTTTTCTTTCTCTTGGGTTCGGTTCCATCCTGTCAGTTTTTGTAGAAACCTTTCCTTCTTGTACTTCTTTGAAGCTTTTGGTACGGAACTCGAATCAAATCACTGAACACCTGCGAAATAGTTGAATAATATACGAAACTCGGCGTACTCATTAGAAACTTTTCAATAGTAATGATATGATATAAATCCACTTGAATTACACTTCGCGGAGCGATAAAAGCCTCTAAATTAAGGGGACTAATTATAAGAATTTATGCCTAATCAAACCCCCCTAACTTAGAACTTTGATAGTCCCGAGCAATGTAAAAGAATCAAAACATGGTCTAACTAAAAAATGGGATAGAATAAATCTTTCGCGGGCGAGAGATTGCATTTAGCGTATGCAACAAGCCTTTAAACCCCTAGGTTACCTTAGTAGGACGAGTTGTATCTCGTGAGAGTTTGTAGTGAATATACCCACAAAATTTGACTCAAAGAAACTCAAAATACACAAAAATTGCATAATTCAAACTTTTCCTTAAAATAGTCATCATCAAATCATGTCCAAGAGTATGAAATCATAGTGCGCGTGTGTGAAACCGAAAATTTAACCGCAAATTTTCACCGATTGATCATTATTTTACTTATCCGAAAATTCGTTTTGATTTCAAAATCTCACGGGATGCTCTCACAAACGAATCACTCGGAATGTGGATATTCTCTCGGTATGCGTGATTTATAGGAGTAAATGTATTGGAACCAAGTTCACACATATAAGTAGAAACACATAAATTTATGGTAATCGGATCTCATCGGTGGCCTGTGCCCATACTACTTTCGTGACAATCTGCGGTGTAACGGTCATTACAGACATGAAAGATCGGGCCACTGCATCCTGGTGTCCCAACTCCTTCCACTTTTCCTTCCACACCTCTGCCACCTCATCTGCTGGCCTACGGCTCAACGCGTCTGCTACCACGTTAGCCTTACCTGGGTGATACTGGATATCGAACTGGTAGTCTTTCGCAAACTCAAGCCACCTACGCTGCCGCATATTCAACTCTTTCTGCGTGAACATGTATTGTAGGGACTTGTGGTCCGTGAACAGTTGGAACTTCTCCCCCAAAAGATAGTGCCTCCAAATCCGTAGGGCAAATACCACTACTGCCAACTCCAAATCATGCGTGGGGTAATTCTTCTCGTGAGGCTTAAGTTTACGGGAAGCATAAGCTATGGCCTGTCTCTCCTGCTGTAATACACCTCCAAGCCCTTGCAAAGATGCATCGGTGTAAACCAAATACTCAACTCCCGGTCTCGGCAATGCTAACACAGGTGCTGAGGTCAATTTATCCTTCAATTCATCGAATGCCAACTGACAGGCATCACTCCAGATGAATGGCACACCCTTACGAGTCAGATGTGTCAAAGGACCTGCTATCTTCGAGAAACCCCGAATAAACCTCCTGTAGTATCCTGCTAGGCCCAAGAAACTACGAATCTCAGTCAGTGTCGTGGGCTGTCCCCACTCCCTCACCACGGATACTTTCCCCGAATCAACAGATATTCCTCGGTCGGAAATAATATGTCCCAAAAACTGGACCTCCTTCAACCAAAACCCGCACTTCTCATATTTTGCATACAACTCGTTCTGACGGAGTGTCTGCAAAACTTGCCTCAAATGCTCGGCGTGCTCCTCCTCTGTCTGGGAGTAAACCAGAATATCATCAATGAGGACAATGACAAACTGATCTAGGAAATCCCTGAACACTCTGTTCATACAGTCCATAAACACTGCTGGAGAGTTGGTCAAACCAAAAGGCATAACCCAAAACTCGTAAGAACCATATCTAGACAAGAATGCAGTCTTCGAGACATCCTCCTTCCTGATATGCAACTGATGATATCCCGATCTCAAATCAATCTTCGAGAAGAAAGAAGCTCCTCTCAACTGGTCAAATAAGTCATCGATTCGAGGCAACGGATACTTATTCCGTATCGTGACCTTATTCAACTCTCGGTAGTCCACACACAATCTCAGTGAACCGTCCCTTTTCTTCACAAACAAAACTGGAGCGCCCCAAGGTGAGGTACTCCTGCGAATAAAGCCCTGACCTAACAGCTGCTCTATCTGATCTCGTAGCTCTCGCATCTCTGCCGGAGCCATACGGTACGGTGCGCGTGCTATAGGTCTCGTATCTGGCAATAGGTCTATAACAAAGTCTATCTCTCGACTGGGGGGTAGGCTTGGTATCTCCTGAAACACATCCGAATACTCCCTGACAACCGGGATCGAATCTAAAGGAATCACAACCTCCTTAGAGGTATCCTCCTCTATGTAATACAGATGAGCGGTCGATCCTCCCTCTGGGCGAGGCATCGCCACTACGAACATCTCTTGCCCCGGAATGGCAAAAACAATGCTCCCGCTGAAGCAATCAATCATTGCTCTATAATCAGCGAGCCAATCCATACCGATAATCACATCGTGAACATGCATATCTAATACCAACATGTCTGTAGGTAATACCAAACCACCAATCTCTACCCCCACTCCCCGGCATATAAAGAAAATAAGTGACCCATTCCCCAATGGTGAGTCGACACACGTCACTATGCTCTCCGCTATGGCTAACAACCCTAAAGCCTTCGCGAAATGCGTAGCTATAAAATAATGTGTAGCCCCCGTATCAAATAATACCCGACCCATAGTGCCATGGATAGGAAACGTACCCTCAATCGCAGGGGGTGCCTGTGGAACTGCTGCCTGGTGGACGTTATAGACACGTCCATACTATAGCTTCCCTTGCTGAACTGGGACTACTGGAATGGGTGGCAATGCTGCCATCTGTGGCGGTGCGGGGAGAGAGGCGGGAAACATAGGCCTCTGCGGCTCCTGGCGAGCACCCTGTTTCTGCTGCTGTGGGGCCCTGCCCCTATCAGGACAATCCTGTCTTTTATGGCCAGTCTTGCCACAAACAAAACACTTCCCTGGGAAGTTCCCTCCTCTCTGCCCCTGCGGTCCCCGACCCTGATGGCCGTTACCGTTCCTCCCTTGGCCCTGCTGGCCCTGCTAAAACTGCTTCCCATTCTGCCCCTGTTGGCCCTGATGGCCGTTTGGACCCTGATGGCCCTGTCGGAAACCTCCTTGTCCGTGCCTATAATTTCCTGATCTGAACCTCTTCTGGTCCCCCTGCTGAGAACCCTGCTCACCCTGTCTCTGCCCCTGAACAGATTGTGCCCCACCGGCACCATGTCCTCCAGTCCTGCCCTGATGGATAGACTCTCCCGATCTCTTGCCCTCAGCCATATGAAAGCGGTGATCCTGGCAGTGTAACAAAGCAGCGTTAACCACATCAGAATAAGTGGCCAACGAAAGGTTCCCTAACAGATGCTGACGGATCCTCCATGTCAACCCGTCGGTGAATCTCTCAATCTTCTTCTTCTCTGTTGGTATCTCATCCGGAACGATATTCAACAGATTCGTGAACTCGACCTCATACTCGGCCATAGTCTTACCCTCTTGCTTCAGACTCATCAATTTCCTCCTCATTTTCGTGTAAACAACCGATGGAAAGTACTTGCTATCGAACCGCACCCAAAAGTACTGAATAGTGAGAATATCCCTCTCCTCTACGGTGGTAATAGACTCCCACCACTGCAGTGTAGATCCAACTAGCTTGAAAGTAGCTAGCACCTGCTTCTGAACATCCGTGCACTCATACATCCTCAAGTGCCTCTGTATATCCTTCCTCCACTGGCTCGAGACTACCACATCTGAGCTACCTGCAAACTCTGGCGGATGCGCTTTCTGAAAAGCGTCACGTACACACTCCCAAGCAGACGGGAATGCATTTGCCTGTACTGGCGCGGCGATCGGCGCCTGAGGTGGTGCCTGCTGGACTACGGCAATTGCGGCATTTACCGCTTGGGCTACTATAGCTGCAACCTCAGCGGCGTTCATCATGCCCTGAACTGGAGCGGGATGGGGTTCGGGCGTTGCATCCCTGGGAACTCGTCGTGCACGTCATGGAGGCATCTGAAATAAGAATAAAGTTTATAAGTTCACTGTTTATAAACTTAAAATAGCTGAAGAACGAAGCATGCACAAAAAGAGTACAACAGCCCTAAAATATAGGGCTCTATATCAAAGAAACTTAGCGAAAACATAATAGCCGTACAGATCCTAAAGGACACTAGAACCTGATGCTCTGATACCACCTGTGACACCCCGACTAATTAAATACCGGGTAGCTACTCCTTTATTAAATCAATTCAAAATGCCAAGTTGGTTCAGTTAATAGCATCACTGTCAAAAACATTTTAATAATTACTAACCACCTAGTATTTAAAAAGTAAGTTGCCAAATTTTAATTAGAGTCTGATTAACATGCAACAAGTGTAATGAAGAATAATAACACCATTCACTATACCGAAGTAAATAGAATAACCATCACATAATGTAAATAAAGTCTGGAGGAAAACTCCTCACTACAAATCCACAAACTGAAATAATTAAATTGAATACTGAATCAATACATGCCAAAGTCTGAAAACTGTAATGGAAATGTAACTCTAATGGAACTGGGAAACATGCCCTAAAACTGAGGAATACTGAAGATGGAATCCAAATGATAGAAGTGTCTAAAAGCAAATCCCTGTAACTTCCACAAACAGCTACAGCTCGTCACCTGAATGAGTATCCTATGCATGGTGTCCTTGTGGCTGGGCACCTAAAATGGTTTTACAAAAAATAGATTTGAAAGCAAACGGATCAGAGCCCGAATGTGGAGATATTTTAAAAACCAGCAAGTGCTTTAAAAACATTTAAAACATTAAATGTAAAGTAAATGTTAGGACGTGCACTCACATGAAATTCTCACCTCTCGTCTAACTGTGCACTCCTAACGTAAGTACCCATCTAAAATAACATAACCCACTAGCTAAGTAACATCATCTCTAGCTAGACTGTCATAGGTTCTACCCTTATTACTCGGTTCCCATTAACATTATAACGATCTCAATTAAAAGGGCTTAACGTAAATTCAGGTTCTCATACAAAAGTAATACAACTCGTTATAGATTATCCCTTTATGTTATTCCATAGTTATACACATAACACTATATGAAAGTTCCCAGTTTATCAAACGTATATTTTCCCACAACATGAATATAAAATATAAGCACCCCGAGACTAAGATGCGGTGCACACATACTCTGCTATCCATCCCGGTACATCACGTACATAAGGATCACATATTCCGAATCTCTCAGGAATAGTTCACAGATAACAACATCACAAATAATGGAGGCGAACACAGTCACATCACATGGGTCACGCACATACCTACGCTCCCACGATCATCGGACTTATTAACATCCCAATAAGTCTTTCTCTGACCTATGTTCATCGAGGTAACCAGTCTAAATCCGGGCAACACAAGGATTAGAGGGCCCTAAGCGAACGCAAACCTCCCGTGATAGCAAGTATGGTAGGTATGTCATACACACACTTCATATACCAATACTAAGTAAGCACACATCTTAGTAATCCCGTAGTTTAATTGTAGTACTTATCGCATTCTCGTACCAACCTAATATATATACAACTTATATAATCCCTGTCCATATTTACACGCGCCATAATTTATTCTCACGTCGTGGTAAACACTCACGTCTCAATCCCATATTAACCATTATTTAAATCACTCGTATATAATTTACTCCTCATAATAACCCAAATATCCCAAATCTATCAATATATCATCAAAGGAATGTTATTTCTATCCTCGAACAAGTTTACGGGACTCCCAAAATCAAAACAGGCCAAAAAGGCCTAAACTGCCATCTCGTTAGAAGTCTCGTTCGAACGAGGCTGTTCGAACGAGATTTCAGTTCGTTCGAACGAACTGTACCTTCTAACGAGATCTCGTTCGAACGAAGTTATCGAACGAAATTCCCTTTCGTTAGAAGCGACTGGTCAACTCGTTAGAAGCTCGTTCGAACGAGCTCGTTCGAACGACCTGGGGAGGTCTTCTAACGAGGGACCAGTTTCGGCCCAGATTTTCTCCAATCTCGTTTTTCATCCATTTTAACACCTCAAACCTCTTCCAAAGTTCATCCCAACAACGTTTTAGGGTCTCTAATTCATCCTAAACATATTAAAGTCACCTCCTAACATGTTTTAAGGAATTAATTCGTCCTAAACATCATTAAATCACAAGTTTCTACATTTTTCCCCAATTTTTCATGAACATGAACCCTAAAATATTCAGATCCTTAATTTATCCAATTAAATCCGTTTTTGTGTCTTACAAGATCTATCATCATCAGATTAGTCCTCTAAATATGATTCTACATGCAATCCTTTCATCAAAATTTAGTATTCTACTTCCAAACTCATGGGTTTTTCATTATCTTCCAAGAACAAATATAAATTTGAATTATCTAACATGGAAGGAACATTCTCTGAAATTAAATGGAATTAAATCACTTGCCTCGAGTGTCTCTAAATTTGGTGTTGATTTGATGAAGCTTTTCTGCAGAATTCCTTCTCTCTCTCTCTCTACAAGCCTTCTTCTCCAAAGGTGGCTATGGTGGCTAGGGTTTTCTTTGGAAAAGTTGGAAACCTAATTTGATAACCTCCGTAGCTTATTGCGTCATTAAGGGTTGGTTAGTGGGTTTAGTGGGTCTATTCCCAATCAGATAAAGACTCCTAATTTTCGTCATTTTTAATTCCTCAAAATACAAAATTACCAAAATACCCTTTATGTTGCCGGTATGGCCTAAAAATACCCGGGGACCCAAATTAAACCCCCGGCTAGTGTTTTCTGACTATCTCGACCCTTCCGGACGCGCTGGCGCACTCAAAATGACCATACGGTTAATAAAATTTAAATTCACTTTTATAATTAAAATAATTATATCCTGACGCGATTGTCACACGCGTCCCAATAAAATGACCAAATTGCCGTATATCAATCTCACGTCAATTTTCATAATTCAATATTCATTTATCACCATATATACTCAATATAGTCAAATACCAACTCACATCTCACTAGTATTTTATCCGGATTAATTTCCAATTAATTCTCATTTAAAAATTAATCCCAAAAATAAATATAGCCAAAAATATGGGGTATTACACGCTCCTAGGTATGCATATTTAATATGGGAGGGAAATTTCTTCAACTTGAGGGTCCGAAATTTATCGCTTGAGGGAACCATGCATGCCTCCCTTGGAGGTAACTCCTCGAATCGAGAAACCCAACTTACATCTCTCGCGTCCTCGTTCAACGCTCTATCATTAAGTAATGCTCTCAACTCCTCAACTTCCCTCTCAAATTCAGTATACATCCCCTCACTCTCGTGGCTCGACACTAAACAGGAGCCTAGGGCATCTCCACAATAATTTTCCTCAAAGTACTCCTCTACGATCTCATCGATTAGGCTCACTGCGTGAAGGTCATCTTCTTCCCCCGTATGTTGGGCTATATGGAAGATGTTAGTCTCTAAGGTCATGTTCCCAAAAGTGAGTTACATCTGCCCATTTCGAGTATTGATAATTGCATTAGCCACAGCTAAAAATGGGAAACCGAGAATTATGGGAACATGATTGATCAAGGAAAATGAGGGCTCCGTGTCCCAAATGACAAAGTCTACCGGGAAGTAGAAAGTGTCAACTTGAACGATCACGTCCTCAACTATACCCCTTGTGATCTTCACAGTTCGATCCGCTAACTGGAGAGTGATCTTTGTGGGCTTAAGGTCTCCCAGATCTAGTTACCTATAGATGTCATAAGGGAGGATATTGACACTTGATACCAAATCAAGTAAGGCTTTTTCAATTTTATATTCTCCAATGGTGCAGGAAATGGTGGGTGCACCCGGATCTTTGAATTTTGGTGGGAAATCATTAAGTAGAATGGATCTCACGTTCTGTGCTATAAATATGTTTTTCTTTACCTTCATCTTCCTTTTCACTATTAACAAGTCTTTGATGACTTTTGTATAAGTAGGAATTTTCTTAATGGCATCGAGGAATGGGAAATTTATCTTTACTTGATTTAACACGTCTAGCACTTCATCACAAGGGTTCCCTTTGTGGGAAGGAACCATCCTTTGAGGAAATGGTGTCGTGGTGGGTGGTTTCACTACTACCTCAGGCTCACTAGTGTCTTCTTCATCACTCTCTTTTAAGGGGACATCTTCGGCCTCATTCGTTCCAGGCGAAATCTCCTTGTCTTTGGTTGCGTCGTGTGGGAGAGGTGATAAATCAACGACTCTCCCACTATGAAGAGTGGTCACAGCTTGGCATTGCTCCTGATGTTCTGTCGAGGTGGAGCTAACACTAGTTTGACCTTGGGGCGGTCGTTGGCCCTGCGCAGGAAATTTTCCCTTCTCTTGGATACTCAACGATGATTGCATTCTAGAAATATTTGCATTTATGTCGCTGATCATGCGATCATATCTAGCGTTGGTTGCATTCTGGGTATTGATAAATTGGTTCATCGTATCCTCGAGAATTCTCTGCGATGGAGTGATATATGCCCCTTGAGGTGGTGGTGCTTGCACATGTCCTTGCATGTGTGGATCTTGTTGAAAGTGCGATGGTGGAGGAGGGGCAACATGTGAATTAGGATTCATCGCAGCATGTTATTGCCCATAGCTAAAACCAGGATGGTTTTTCCATGAAAGGTTATAAGAATTCCCATACGGTGCACCAAAATTACCCTTGAATCCTCATATACCATTTACTTGCTCTTGAAGCATCACTTTGTAGGCGGGTATTATCGGGCATTCCTCTGTTGAATGGCCTGCCTCACAAATCGCACACACCTTCTCTATGGGGTTTGGGATGGATCTAGTTGGTCCTCTTCCCCATTCCTCAAGTATTTCTCGCATTCCTTTCTCAAGTAAATCGAGTCGACTATCCATCATAACATTCTTTTCCATGTGAAATAGGCCGGACGTCGATGGAGTGGTGGTCGCTTGATGAGTTCGATTGTGAGCATTAAGTCCAGATGTATCCCAGGATTGGGTAGTCTTGACGACATACCTCAGGTGGAGCTTGACATCGTTGGTGTCTAATTCGACGAAGGGACCTTCACACATAGTATCAACGAGTTATTTGGAATTCATATTCATCCCATTATGGAAGAAAGAAATGATTTGCAGTTTATCAAGTCAATGATGAGGGCACGAAGTGACTAACTCATTAAAATGCTCGTAACATCGATCGAATGACTCATTTTCTAGTTGTTAGAATGTTTGAATTTGAGCCTTGATGGAGTTCGTTCGATGTGTAGGAAAGAATTTCTTGAGAAATTTAGATTGTAACTGATTCCATGATGAAATCGAGTTTGGAGGTACAAACCATAGCCATGTCTTAGCCTCATCCTTTAGCGAGAATAGGAAGAGTTTGAGGCGGATCACATCTTTTGTGCAAGTTTGATCGCTGAGGGTCTAGCACGCCTCCTCAAATTCCATGATGTGGAGATATGGATTTTCTGAATCCATTCCATGGTAAGTGGGAAGTATTTGGATCATCCTATTCCTAAAGCAAATTTCCCTGCATTATACGAGAGTAAAATGCATCCCGAAGTGACAGTGCTCTCGGGATATAAGAGCTCTCTCAACGGGTGGTACGGGGCCTCTTCCTTACCGGCGGCTACACAACTATGTTGTGACATGGCTCTCTCACTTGATGACTCTATATTCTCACTTGGTATGCTCAGAGCGTGCTCTGAAGTGTGTCCTAAGAGGGATGTCGGGGTGTGTGTAGGCGTGGGAGATGGAACCCATAATTGTGGAGCATTAGGAATGTGAGGGCTATTGGGGTCATAATCAACTATCGGGTTTTCGTAAATGTGGGTTGGAGTATTATGGTGAGTTGGATTGATTTCAAAATTTTGCATTAACAGGCTTATGAGAGATGATGAGGAATATTTTTGTGCATTCAAAATTTTTTATGTTTTTTTTTAATATTTTTTTTGGTCAAAGTTTAAGATTAACTTGATCTAATCCTAAGTCTACCTAGCTCCTCGGAAACGATGCCAAAAACTTGACACGACTAAGAATGTGTCTCAGAAGTGCGTACTCTCTAGGCTCAAGTGCAAGCCTGTCGCGTTAGTAATAATCCGATAAGTCGGGTATCGATCCTCAGGGAAATAGGACAAACGAGTTGTAACGACGTTGGACAGACGAAGGAAACCTAACTTTGACTCTAAGAATAAGGAAAAGGTGATTTGAATGATGAAATATCTACAACTAAATGCAATTACTCTAAATTACTTAAAAGACTAAAGATGATTAAACTAAAACTTGAATTATATGATGAGAAAAATAGGACGGGAATACAATCCCTCAACCCTAGTGTATTGGTGGTATAAAACTAATCGTAAATTTAAGTGATTAAGTAAACCCAGAATTTAGTACTCCCAAGCATTACATATATGAGGTTCAAGCCCGCACCATACATAATCAGAGGACGAGTAAATCAGTATTGCGATAATGACACTCGAATTGCATTTTGAAGCATCTCGATTACCCTGAAGCAGACGAAATCCAAAGATCTACAATTGTTGCATTTCTACGCAATATGGTTGTAATAAATCATTAAATTTAGAGGATTAATTTTATACACATACAACTATCACACCAGGTTGAGTTCATGCATCCCAACCTTAAGAATCTAGCCAGACATATGAATAAATGAAGACAACACGTTTGGAATGAAAGAATTTTTTTTTAATACTGAATGAATATGAAGAGAATAAAAAATACTTACTAATAAAAGAATTACTGCAATAATTAAAGAATTAATTGGAAGAAATTTACTTGAATTGCAACTGAAATAAAAAACTAGGGTTTACATGTTATTCTCCTCTAAAACTAATTACAAATTGCTTCCTTCACGAACTAGAAGCCTCCCCTGAATGTTTGGGAGTACTTTCAAGTTATACTCTATGAAATATAAGAGTTTGAACCAAGTAGGATTATAATTTTTACAAATGGATAAGTTCAGAAAAATCAAGAACAGAACCGACCATGTTAAGGGGTTCAGTTCGGTTCTGTCTTTAATAGCTTTTACAGAGAGTTCTTCGAGCATGGGATCAGTTATGTATTTCTCTACTTCTGTTCGGTTTCATCTTGTTGACTCTTCACAGGAAGTTTTCCAGTTGTAGGATCGGTTCGTTATTCCCTACCTTCGGTTCGGTTATGTCTTGACAGTCTTTACATGAACTCTCCCAGGATGGAATCGTTTCTTTTTCTTTCCCTTGGGTTCGGTTCCATCCTGTCAGCTTTTGCAGAAACCTTTCCTTTTTGTACTTATTTGAAGCTTTTGGTACGAAACTCGAATCAAATCACTGAACACCTGGGAAATAGTTGGACAATACACGATACTCGACGTACTCATTAGAAACTTGTCAATAGTAATGATATGATATAAATCCTCTTGAATTACACTTCGCGGAGCAATGAAAGCCTCTAAATTATGCAGATAAATGAGAAGAATTTACGCCTAATCAAGAAGCTAGCAAAATAAAAGGAGGGATTAATTTAGCTTTTAGCATCATAGTTGTTTGTTGCCAAACATGATCTAACTTTTGGCCACATATTAGTGTGTTGAGAAAAATATATCACTTTTGACAACAAAGGAAATTGTGATGCCAAAGGTGTTTTATATATTTTTTTAAATGTAAAATACCAAAGTATATGAAATTAAAAAAAAAAAAAGAATCGATGGTGTTCTTCTCCCCCCACACCCCCCCCCCCCCCCCGCCGCTCTCTCACATCTGGAGACCCTACCCCACCCCATCAATCCCTCTCTTTTGTCGATGCTCTCTCTTATCTTATCATTTGCAGGTGCTCTCTCTCATCCACCCGTAATCTCATCTACTTTCGAAGCTTGGTGTACCACTGCTTACGAAGGTATTAACTTGTTCATTTACAAATGTTCAGTCCCATAATCTCATCTTCTCCCTCGTATTCTTTGTTACTTTCAATTTATATCATTACTTCACTTTTTCGACCTAGGGGTTGTGTTTGCATTTCATTTAGTTAGTTACTTATATTTTCAATTGAGCCTGTCTACAATTTGTTCAATTTCTCCAATCAATTTTCTGCTATGGATTTTCAAATCTATTTAGTTATGCTTAGTGTGTGAGTTTTCTTACGCACTTTATGTTAATTTGTGGCCTGATTTATTTAGGGCCCATTTGTTTGTGTAAATTGTTTAATTTTATCAATTGATCCATTTGGAATGAATAGATTGTCAATGTATTCATTTTAAATGAGTTTAAATCTAATTTGTAGTGTGTTTGGAAAATAAAAATGAGGTTGTGATATATATATATATATATATATATATATATAGAGAGAGAGAGATAGAAAGAGAGAGAGAGAGAAAATAGTATGTTGAGAATACTATATGGAAGTGGTGCATTTCAGATTGATGTTATAATTATAAATTGTGCAATTTCAAGCTTTTGGTGAAATGAACTAGTTTAAATTTTTGGGAACCAATATGAATTGGTTCATTATTCAAATTTGTTTATTCTTGTAACCAAAAACTAATAATAACACAATTCACGAATGAGTTCATTTTAAATAGGCTAATTTACAATTTTGGGGATAACCAAACAGGCCCTTACAGACTAGTCATTGATATTTATGTCATCTAGAATATCTTTACACATTGAGGTAATAGCAATAGTAAAAACTGTACTTTATTTTTCCTTTAAAAAATATAACACCAGTAGTGATTGGTTGCCCTGCTCTATAGTTGAATTTCATGGAACAAATCTTATGTTTGCAAGTATTTACTTCCATTTTTTTATGCATACCAGTTTCTCTACACTGAAAAGATGTATTGCCCTGTTCTATAAAAGAATGTCAATTGTTTGGAATAATAGTTTTAGCACATGTTAATGGGAATGATTTTTCAATCAAAGATGTTATGTTTGAGGCAGTCTAGATGCTAAGTTTGAGACAGTTTAGATGCTATGTTTGAATCAGATATAAACATTATGCGTCATTGCAACCCTACAAAACTCAACACTGAAAAATGTCAAAAATATTATATTCTACCACAGTTATGCTTTGGTCGGGGATGCTATGATGCTGAATCTTATTCTTTTGGCGAGGAATTTTTATCATAGGTTAGTCTTTTCTAGCTTCTTGAAACTTTCTTAAAATCATATCCTTCTTCATAGTAAGTATAATTTTCGGCTTATTGTCATTTTAGTTAGGCTTGAATTCGGGGGAGGACCCAAGTCATAAGCATCGAGGGTATAATATCTGAAAACAATTAAGGGACGACGCCACATGTGAAGCTTGTTACTTTGGTCGTGGCGCCATTTCTTTTGCAATACACCGAAATAAGATCACCAAGCTGAAAAACAATTTGTCGTCGGACCGGTTCAACTTCCCCTTTGCATGAGGTTTACATGAACTAGGGTGGGTACATACATTAGAATGGATGATGGAAATAGGGTGGCAATTCATCTATCCTGTGCCGTGTTTTAATCATGTCATTTAGGTTCGTGTCAAATATTAGTTAACCCTAACCTATAATGGTTAACTTACTGTGATACCCCGCTGAATTAAATACCGGGTGATCAGTCCTTTATTAAATTAAAATCAAGGTGAACGGTTGGTTCATTCTTAGCATCACTATCGCAAAAATAAATTTCCAATTTAAAAACCCTAAATAATTAAGCTAAGTGTCAAAATAATTTAAAACCTTATTTACAATCTATTTAAATCCAGATATAAAAACCTTTTTAATAATTAACAATTTTAGAATCACATAAATATGAAGAATGGTAATAAATACCCAAGAGTTCAACCATTCAGATAAACCAATACCAAAGTTTAAAACTACAAATGAAATGATCCCGACAGTAATCAAAACCAAAAGAGTTCAGAATATAGAAATTTAAATAACAAACATAAATCTTTGACAATTCCAACTGAATAGGGAAACGAGCGACATATGCTCTAACTATGATGTACTAAAACAGGAGTTGAATCAATGAAGAGGTCATCTAAAATAAAGGCCTTCAACTCCCACATAAGATGTAGCGCGTCCAATCCAAGGAACGATGCATGACGCTCCTGTGGCTGGGCACCTGTAATACATATACATATATATACAAGAGAGAGAAAAAAAGATAGGAAATGGGTCAAAGCCCGAGTATAAAACAGTTTTAAAATTAGTTTAGCAAGTATTTAAAATGCATACCGGCTAATGAAACAACCATGTTAGTATGCAACACTCTCTTGAGAATTCTCGTCTCTCATCTAGTGTGCACGCCTACCGTACTAATAAATCTCATCAGTTTCTATAACTTATTCTCCATAAGGTTTTATCATGTGAAAAGCAAGGTTATGTTATTTACTTTAGGAAATCAATCTCTTCAATATTTCTTACGTTACCGTTATAAAGTTCCCGAACACTTATAACAAAGTTAAAGCATTTATTCAATACTTAACTACTTTTGCACATAGAGTAGAAAGTTCCCATATAGATATACGTATGTAAATTAGTCACACATATAATATATATACTAACGGCACCCCGCATAAAATCTATGGTGCTGGCATACTCTGCTATTAAGTCCCCGTAACACTCAAGCTAAGGGAAATACTAGTTCGGAATCACTCTCGAACTGCATCAACACAACACAAACAAAATGGAGGCGAGGCATAGTTCCAAGTCACTAAGAGGTCAACACATACCCCTCACGTCTCTTAGGACCGTCTGACTATCATTCTCAGATAGCTTGTACCAAGGAATCCTATGTTCTAGGGTACCAGTCAATATCCCTCATCAAGGTCACATCATAATAAGACTGTCCGGTGCAAAAACCTCCGTGATAGCAAGTAGTGCGAGTATGATTAAACACAGATATTCAAATAATATATATACATGCACACATATAAATATTTACATAAATCAGCTAGGTACGCCCATGACCCATGACATTATTCTAGCCATGCGTAACATATAATGCTCGAGTTCTACGTATAAGTAAATCACTCATTATATTCTATTAGGTATAACAAATCCTTAAGTACTTCTTGACTCTCGAAGTGTATCCTCTCAAAATAATATAAAATCAGTTTGTGCACCCTTACTACTCTACTGGTCTAAGTCTTCCTTAATGCACACAAGATATACTATAACGTACGCACGATTTCCCACTAATTTTATATTCCCGAAACCCCACGGTTAAATCACATATGAATGGCATCACCCCGAACCTTGACTACAACCCTACTGGTCTTTTCCAAGTCCCATTATGGTAAATAAAATATGTATAAGGGTTCCCACAAAGTGGCACAGGGTTAATCATTAAGAATAAAGAGCAGGCTTCAAAATTCAAAAGAGGTCGATCGATCAAAGGGAGGGGGTCGATCGATCGATACAGTCGATCGATCGACATTCAAGGTCGATCAATCGATCGCCCAGATATTTTCCAGATTCTGCATATACTATCCTACAAGTTTCATCACCAAAAGTCCTCAAAACCTCTATCAATTTCGCGCAAACTCCCAAACAACATTACTATTGGTACTATATACCTAACTACATGATATACTACATGAAGCATGTTCAAATTCATCAACGATATCGAATTATGGGGTAAAATTGGAAAAATCCTCAAGAACCCTAATTTTGGAGGAAACACACATTCTTCTAATTATTTCCTAGATTTCTTGTTACTAAATTCATACTAATTCGTGGGTAATCCTCTACATGTGATGGGTATGTCCAGAATATATTGAATTTCTCAAAACATGCGATTTAAAGTCTCTAAATTATCAATTTCTTTCATAAAACATGTTCTTGATAATCCTAAACTAACATGGGTGAGACATTAACTAAAAGCAAAGAAAGATAGATACTTGCTTGGAATTTGAGTTTCTGATTTGTGGACGAAAGATGTATGGTTACGTTTCTCGTCGCGCGATCTACGCTTTAGTGGTGGTGGTGGTCCAAACAGGTGAGTCTTTGGCCTTGAGTTGCTTGGAAAGCTCTCCAACTCCTTCTCTAATGGTCGTTATTTTTTTTTGTGTTTGTTAACCCTAGAAGACAACTCCTAAAGCCTAATATATATTTAGAAAATTTGTGGGTTTAATTGCGCAAAAATGTAAAATGTCTATAATAACCTCTCGGGATGCCAATTAGGCTTAAAAAAGTTTTGAGACCCGAACTAAACCCTCGAATACATTATTTTTACTATCTTGACCCTTTCGGACACATTGGCGCACTCGAAAAGACCATATGGGTGCCTTATAATTTATTCACTTTTAATAATAATAATTTAATCCCGACACGACACCGGTGCGTCCTGACTTAATTTTCATAATTGTCATATTATTCCCTCGTGATAATTTTAATAAATTCAATTCTACGTATTACTCTACTCAATAAGTAATATTTAACAAATCAACAATTTTCCAATAATTACTAACTCTCGTCACGCTAGTAAATATTTAGAACAAATTTTCGGATTAATATTAAATTAATCTATCACAATTAAATTTAATAAATCCCTAAATTTAAAAAGCCATAAAAATATGGGGTATTACACTTACCTTGCCAAATGGCATGGCACCAACTTGATCTGATTATTATTTGTGATTGTGCCATGTTCAAGATGGCACATATAATTTTGAACCAAGATATATTCTTAGGAGATTTTCTCTTAAATAGGCATACAACTCATTGTCCTACCATAAACTCTTAAATTTGGGAGTTCCAAATAGTAGCGACATTAATATCATAATTTTTTTGTAAGAATTTGTACAATACCATAATAACATATTAAGATATAAGTAGTCAAGGAACTCTTCTTATAATATATTTACGCAGTTTTATATGTGTCATTTTTCATGTGGAAACTAACTTTCCCCATTTATTTCGTGTTAGAGCGTCGTGTCAAATTTCAGATTCTTATTAAGAATGATCGATCCTGGTATGTTAACATGGTGGCATGTTCGATTCCTGTTTGTGTTGGGCCAAAAATTGCCTCCCTTAAGTAGCCATTTGTGCTTCTTAGTCCAAGGCAAGGCAGTACAGTGAACTCTCACTGTAGGATTGAACTTAATAAGGTCGATAGGCATTGTAGAGGACTACACAAAAAATATTATGCAACATACACAGGCTAACTATATCTACCATGGTCTTTTGCCTATAGAGAGAAAGAAATGAGAGGATCTTCCACAATATTATCTCAAAATCAAAAGGAATGAAACGAAAAATTGATAAAAATATACAATCAACAACTATCTATTAGAAAAAAAAGAGCATGAGACTTTGGGAGATCTACAGGGGATGGGGTGTTAATGAAATTCTTAGGAAATTTATTGATTGACATAAGATAGATAACATGATCCATGTTTTTTTTAAGATAATATAAGCCAAAACTGTAAAATCAGAATCTGTGTTAGACAAGTGTCTTGGAAAAAGAGGAGTTGGTGATTAACAGTAAGAGGGAGTTACTTATCTTCTGGATTTGATTGGTTTGGATCTTCTTGAAAACAGTGTGGGATGCTGGGATCTACCAATATTTTCCATCTTCATAATGGCTGGAGGTCTGAATAGCATATGGGATGTCAAGAGGTTTACTTAAATTTGCGTTGTTTGTTGGTGTCTTTATGTCGGTTGCTAGATCTTCGTGATTTTGGAAAAATCGTTGGAGCTTATTGTTGGTATTTTTGGTAAGGTTTTTATTTGTTTTTGTTTGGTATGAAATTCTTGAATTATTTGTGGGTTATAAATTCTTGAACTAATTGTGCCTATAATTATTTATGCATAGTGTATAGTTTATAGAAGTGGCCTATTTTTTATGCATAGTGAAATATTGTGTAGCAGTGTATAGCAATGTATTTGATATCACATTTCTATGCATAGTGCATTTGATATCACATTTCACATTTATATGCATAGTGTATATCGGTGCATTTGAATCAATTTGTTTAATTTTATATTTTTACTAAATATATTACCAAGTATGGTAATGTTTACTTGATTCAAATTACATTTCATATTTTTAAACATATTTTCAGCTTTGAATAGTATGGTAATGTTTCACATGATTTTTTATAGTTATATTGGACATGTGGATGCTTATAATATGTTGTCGGCCATTGTATCAAAGTAGTATCAATTTGATCATTTCACTTAGCATCATAACGTGGATAATGTTCCTCTAGACATATTTGAGAAACTCTACCATGAGCTGCCTTATTTTATAACTTAATTTTTGCTTCTATTTTTATTTTCAACTTTATCTTTGTTTTTTTTAGTTTGTAGTTCCCTAAGTCAGTAAGAACTTGCTCGGATATTTTTTTAGTTCTCCATGAATGTGGCACACATACTATTTTAGATACAAAACATAATGAGTAATCAAAAGGCAAAGTTTTGAGTGTGCTAAAGCTTATATAGGAAAACTTTTGAATATGCCCATGAATGTCCCAAAGCTTATATAGCTCAACTTGGGCATGCTTTTTCTTCTTTAGATCTCACATGGTTTTTTGTTTGTAGATCTAACTTTGGGTATTTATGATCTAATATGTTTTACCAGAATTCTTCAGATGTAATACGTGTTAGGTTCTCATTCTCTCTAATTGTTTCATGATTTAGAAAGTGTGGAATTTAATTTTGGTTTGAACTTAATCTAACCTTTGTACTACTCTTGATTCATTTCAAATAGTTTAAAACAGTTTGGACCGCCCTTTCCCCACTCCTTATGATGAAATTCACCGCCAAGCTCTCATGTCCTTATAACCGAACATATTTTAAACCAAACATTTGTACGACTTGTCTCATTCCCCACTTTTTGCATTTCCATAACTACTCATGCTAATGCATTTCCATTGTAAAATTGTTAGCTGAATCAGATCCTATACTGGAACAATATTGTTCATACATTTCCATTGTAAAATTGAGATATTTGGGGGAATTTCTTTTTCCCATATAAAAATACATAGAAAAGAAGAAGGTTTGGACTTTCTTTACTCCTCCCAAGTAGTCTTAGTAGTGAAATCACCATGTTAATTTGTATGATTCTTCAACAGTAAATTACAATTCAACGATTCTTACTCTAATATTGCAAATTTATTATGTAACAGGTAAGAATCGCTAGCTAAATACTGGTACTGAGTCCGCTTATTGTATCCCATTGCAAGAATGGTGTTTGGGTCAAATTGAAACCAATGGATCATGCACGATTTTCGCTAAATCTACTTCCCTATGCACAACTATAACTCTTCCATTTTTTCGTTGGAGAAATTCACTTCGGAGTTTCAAATTGGTTGGTTCTTATACCTTCTTATACTATTTAATGAGTTTTAAATTGTGAGGGTATGCGTATTTTATTACCAACGGTTCCTAATTGTGCCTAATTTTCGTACTCTCATTTTAAATACACTTTGTAATATACTATTTGTCATGATTATGCATTAGTTGTGATATTTGCCATGACTCCACTGTATTTGGTCAGCCTCATGGCATGAATAACAATTGTATTGGTTAATGATGTTTTTTTTAAGTTGAGTTTGTTAAAGTTGCATGTTGATCCCATGTTTAGTGTGTTAATTATAGTCTATTTTTTTAATTATAATGTTTTCTTTTATGATCTTATTAGACCAACTGAATTTTTATGTTAATCAAATGTGCACTGCTTGAAACTGACCATCTGAATTTTGATTTTATTATCTGCGTGCACTAGACTGGTGTGGATGGTGCACGTGGCAGGTTTCTACAAGGATGTCAATCCATAAGGAATCAAAGAGTGTCTTCAAAGATACAATGGAACATCCCAATTTTCAGATTACATATGGAACAAATGATGTTATATTTGGTCCTCATGATAGTGAAATTTGTTTCTTGGATGTTCCATCATGTAGGCATTAGTGGCATTACTACAACCGTAAAGTAAGGAAACTTGTGGATCAGAGATGGACCACTAACTGACTTGATATCGCTAGCAGGACTACAACAATATAACACTATGGTATGATACTATGGTATGATGACCCTTTTTTAAGTAACATTTGTCACTGCCCGCACAAAATACATAACTAATACACACATTCGACTACCCCCACGGTTAGTCACGGGGCTCCCGGTTTGAGTGTACGACGTAAATTTGCAAAAAGTTAGACTTAAGCATAAAAACATGCCATCAAAGGGTGAAAATGTAAAACACCCACCAAACGGTCCCATAAGAGTTATGAACACCTCGCACGGGACCAATGTGACTCGTAGGAATCGACCGGGTTGTCACGGGTTTCCCGGTTTGATTGTACGACGTAAATTTGCACAAAATTAGACTTAATCATAAAAACATTCCATCGAAGGGTGAAAATGAAAAACAACCACAAAATGGTCCCATAAGAGCCACGAACACCTCTCACGGGACCCATGTGACTCGTAGGAACGATTGTCTAGTCACGGGGCTCCCGGTTTGAGTGTACGACGTAAAATGCAAAAAGTTATACTCAAGCATAAAAACATGCCATCAAAGGCTGAAAATATAAAACAACCACAAAACAGTACAGTAAGAGTCACGAACACCTCGCACGGGACCAATGTGACTCGTAGGAACTAATCGGTTAGTCACGATGCTCCCGATTTGAGTGTACAGCGTAAATTTGAAAAAAGTTACACTTAAGCACAAAAATATGCCATCGAAGGGTGAAAACGTAAAACATCCACAAAATGGTCCCGTAAGAGTCATGAACACCTCACACGGGATCAATATGACTCGTAGGAACCGACCGCATAGTCACGGGGATCCCGATTTGAGTGTACGACGTAAATTTGCAAAAAAATAGACTTAAGCATAAAAACATGCCATCGAAGGGAGAAAATGTAAAACAACCATCAAACGGTCCCGTAAGAGTCATGAACACCTCGCACGGGACCAATGTGACTCGTAGGAACCGACCACGTAGTCACGGGGCTCCTGGTTTGAGTGTACGACGTAAATTTATGAAAAATTTGACTTAAGCATAAAAACATGCCATCGAAGGGTGAAAACGTAAAACAACCACAAAACGGTCCCGTAAGAGTGACGAACACCTCACACGGGACCAATGTGAGTCATAGGAACTGACCGCATAGGTAGGGGCTCCCAATTTGAGTGTACGACGTAAATTTGCAAAAAAAAATGACTTTAGCTTAAAAGCATGCCATCGAAGCTTGAAAACATAAAAAAACCAAAAAAAAGGTAGCGTAAGAGTCACGAACACCTCGCACGGGACCAATGTGACTCGTAGGAATCGACCGCGTAGTCACATGGCTCCCTATTTGAGTATATGCCGTAGTTCTTCAAAAAATTAGACTTAAGCATAAAAAGAAGGCATCGAAGGGTCAAAACGTAAAACAACAACAAAACGGTCCCGTAAGAGTCACGAAAACCTCGCACGGGACCAATGTGACTCATAGGAACCGACCGGTTAGTCACGGGGCTCTCGGTCTGAGTGTACGATGAAATTTTTTAAAAAGTTAGACTTAAGCATAAAAACATGCCATCGAAGGGTGAAAACATAAAACAGCAACGAAACGGTCACGTAAGAGTTACAGACACCTCACAGGCGACCAATGTGACTCGTAGAAATCGACCGGGTAGTAGCGGGGCTCTCGCTCTGAGTGTATGACGTAAATTTAAAAAAAATAGACTTAAGCATAAAAACATGCCATCGAAAGGTGAAAACATAAAACAGTCACAAAACGGTCCCGTAAGAGTCATGAACACCTCGCACAGGACCAATGTGACTCGTAGGAACAGACCGCCTAGTCACGGGGATCATGATTTTGAGTGTATGAAATAAATTTGCAAAAAAATAGACTTAAGCATAAAAACATGCCATCAAAGTGTGAAAACGTAAAACACCCACAAGACGGTTCCGTAAGAGTCACGAACACCTCGTACGGGAACAATGAGACTCGTAGAAACCGACCGCGTAGTCATGGGGCTCTCGGTTTAGTGTACGACGTAAATTTGCAAAAAAAATCGACTTAAACATAAAAACATGGCATGGAAGGGTGAAAATATAAAACAACCACAAAACGGTCTCGTAAGAGTGACGAACACCTTGCACGGGACCAATGTGAGTCGTAGGAATCGACCGCGTAGTTACGGGGCTCTCGGTTTGAGTGTACGACGTAAATTTTCAAAAAAATTGACTTAAGCATAAAGGCATGCCATCGAAGTTTGAAAACGTAAAACAGCCAAAAAAGGTCCCGTAAGAGTCACGAACACCTCGCACGGGACCAATGTGACTGCTAGGAATCGATTGCGTAGTCGCGGGGCTCCCTATTTGAGTGTATGCCGTAGTTTTGTAAAAATTAGACATAAGCATAAAAACATGCCAACGAAGGGAGAAAACGTAAAACAACAACAAAACGGTCTTGTAAGAGTCATGAAAATCTCGCACGGTCGGTCTGAGTGTACGACAAAAATTTGTAAAAAGTTACACTTAAGCATAAAAATATGCCATCGAAGGGTGAAAACATAAAACAGCAACAAAACGGTCCCGTAAGAGTCACAGACACCTCGCAGACGACCAATGTGACTCGTAGAAACCGACCGGGTAGTAACGGGGCTCTCGATCTGAGTGTACGATGTAAATTTGCAAAAAATTAGACTTAAGCATAAAAATATACCATCGAAGGGTGAAAATATAAAACAGCCACAAAACGGTCCCGTAAGAGTCACGAACACCTCGCACGGGACCAATGTGACTCGTAGGAACCGACCGCATAGTCACGGGGATCCCGATTTTGAGTGTACGAGATAAATTTGCAAAAAAATACACTTAAGCATAAAAACATGCCATCGAAGGGTAAAAACGTAAAACATCCGCCAGACGGTCCCGTAAGAGTCACGAACACCTCGCATGGGAACACTGTGATTTTTAGGAACCGACCGCGTAGTCACGGGGCTCTCGGTTTGAGTGTATGACGTAAATTTACAAAAAATTAGACTTAAGCATAAAAACATGCCTTCGAAGGGTGAAAACGTTAAACAACGTCAAAACGGTCCCATAAGTCACGAACACCTCGCACGGGACCAATGTGACTCATAGAAACCGATCGCGTAGTCACGGGACTCCTGGTATGAGTGTCAGACATGAATTTGCAAAAAAATTGACTTAAACATAAAAACATGCCATCGAAGGTTGAAAATATAAAACATCCCAAAAAAGGTCCCGTAAGAGTCACGAACACCTCACACGGGACCAATATGAGTAGGAACTAACCACGTAGTCATGGGGATCCCGATTTGAGTGTACGACGTAAATTTGCAAAAAAATAGACTTAAGCATAAAAACAGCCATCGAAGGGTGAAAACATAAAACAACCAAAAAACGGTCCCGTAAGAGTCACGAACACCTCGCACGGGACCAATGTTACTCGTAGAAACCGACTGCGTAGTCACGGGGCTGCCGGTTTGAGTGTATGACGTAAATTTGCAAAAAATTCGGCTTAAGCAAAAAAACATGCCATAGAAGGGTGAAAACATAAAACAGACATAAAACAGTCCCGTAAGAGTCACGAACACCACGCATAAGACCAATGTGACTCGTAGGAACCGACGGCATTGTTACCAGGCTCCCAGTTTGAGTGTAGCACGTAAATTTGCAAAAAAATTGACTTAAGCATAAAAGCATGCCATCGAAGTTTGAAAAATAAAACAACCAAAAAAAGGTCCCGTAAGAGTGACGAACACCTCGCACGGGACCAATGTGACTCGTAGGAATCGACCGCGTAGTCACGGGGCTCCCAATTTGAGTGTACGACGTAAATTTGCAAAAAAAAATAGACTTAAGCATAAAATCATGCCATCGAAGGGTGAAAACGTAAAATAACAACAAAACGGTCCCGTAAGAGTCACAGACACCTCGCACGGGACCAATGTGACTCGTAGGAACTGACCGGTTAGTCACGGGGCTCTCGATCTTAGTGTACGAAAGAAATTTGTAAAAAGTTAGACTTTAGCATAAAAACATGCCATCGAAGGGTGAAAACGTAAAATAGCAACAAAATGGTCCCATAAGAGTCATAAACACCTCGTAGGGGACCAATGTGACTTGTAGAAATCGAACTGGTAGTCAAGGGCCTCCCAGTTTGAATGTACGACGTAAATTTGCAAAAAGTTAGACTTGAGCATAAAACATGCCATCGAAGGGTGAAAATGTAAAATAGCCAGAAAACGATTCCGTAAGAGTCATAAACACCTCGCACGGGACCACTGTGAGTCGTAGTAACCGATCGTGTAGTCACGGGGCTCCCTATTTGAGTGTTAGACGTAAAGTTGCAAAAAATTTGAGTTAGGCATAAAAACATGCCATCGAAGGGTGAAAACGTAAAGCAGCCACAAAACAGTCTCGTAAGAGTCAAGAACACCTCGAATGGGAAAAAAGTGACTTGTAGGAACCGCCCGCATAGTCATGGGGATCCCGATTTTAGTGTACGATGTGAATTTGCAAAAAAATAGACTTAAGCATAAAAACATGCCATTGATGGGTGAAAACGTAAAATAACCACAAACCGGTCCCGTAAGAGTCATGAACACCTCGCACGGGACCAATGTGACTCATAGGAACCGATTGCGTTGTCACAGACTCCCGGTTTGAGTCTACGATGTAAATTTTCAAACAAATCGACTTAAGCATAAAAACATGACATCGAAGTTTAAAAATGTAAAACATCCAAAAAACGGTCCTATAATATTCATGAACACCTCGTACGGGACCAATGTGACTCGTAGGAACCGACCGCGTAGTCACGGGGCTCCCGACCTGAGTGTGAGAAATAAATTTGCAAAAAGTTAGACTTAAGCATAAAAATATGCTATCGAAGGGTGAAAACGTAAAGCAACCACAAAACGGTCCCGTAAGAGTCACGAATACCTCGCACGGACTAATGTGAGTCATAGGAAGAGACCGCATAGTCATGGGGCTCCCGGTTTGAGTGTATGACGTAAATTTACAAAAAAAAATAGACTTAAGCATTAAAGCATGCTGTCAAAGGGTGAAAATGTAAAACAACCACAAAATGGTCATGTAAGAGTCACGAATACCTCGCACGGGACCGATGTTACTCATAGGAACCAGTCGCGTAGTCACGGGGCTTTCGGTTTAAGTTTACGATGTAAATTTGAAAAATATTAGACTTAAGCATAAAAGCATTGCATCCAAGCGTGAAAATATAAAATATCCACAAAACGGTGCCATAAGAGTCACAAACAACTCGCACGGGACCAATGTGACTCGTAGGAACCGACCGGGTAGTCACGGGGCTCCCGATTTGAGTGTACGACAAAAATTTGCAAAAAAATAGACTCAAGCATAATAAGCATGCCATCAAAGGGTGAAAACGTAAAATAACCACAAAACGGTCCCGTAAGAGTCACGAACACCACGCACGGGACTAATGTGACTCGTAGGAACCGATCGCGCAATCAAGGGGGTCCCGGTTTGAGTGTACGACGTAAACTTGTAAAAAATTAGACTTAAGTATAAAAACATGCCATCGAAGGATGATAACGTAAAACAGTAACAAAATGATCCCGTAAGAGTCATGAACACCTCGCATGGGACCAATGTGACTCATAAGAATCGACCAGGTAGGCACGGGGCTCCCAATTTGAGTGTACGACGTAAAATTAAAAAAACCGACTTAAGCATAAAATATGCCATCGAAGTGTCAAAGCATAAAACAACCACAAAACGGTCCCGTAAGAGGCACGATCTCCTCGCACGGGACCAATATGACTCGTAGGAACCGATCGATCAATCACGGGGTTCCCATTTTCAATGTACGGCGTAAATTTGCAAAAAAATAGACTTAAGCATAAAAATATGCCATCGAAGGGTGAAAATATAAAACAACAAGAAAGCGGTCCCGTAAGAGTCACAAACACCTCGCACAGGACCAATGTGACTCGTAGGAACCGACCAGTTTGTCACGGGGCTCTCGGTTTGAGTGTACGATAAAAAATTGTAAAAAGTTAGACTTAAGCATAAAAACATGCCATCGAAGGGTGAAAACATAAAATAACACCAAAACGGTTCCGTAAGAGTCACAAACACCTCGCAGGGGACAAATGTGGCTCGTAAAAACTGACCGGGTAGTCACGTTCCCGATCTGAGTGTACTACGTAAATTTGTAAAAAATTAGACTTGTGCATAAAAATATGCCATCGAAGGGTGAAAATATATAACAGCCACAAAACGGTCCCGTAAGAGTCACAAACACCTCGCACGGGACCACTTTGACTCGTAGGAACCGATCGGGTAGCCACGGGGCTCCCAATTTGAGTGTAAGACGTAAATTTGCAAAAAAAGTGAGTTAGGCATAAAAACATGCCATCGAAGGGTGAAAATGTAAAACAACCTCAAAATGGTCCCCTAAGAGTCAAGAACACCTTGCACGGGACTAATGTGACTTGTAGGAAACGACCGCGTAGTCACGGGGATTTCGGTTTTAGTGTAGCACGTAAATTTGCAAAAAAATAGACTTAAGCTTAAAAACATGCCATCGAAGGGTGAAAATATAAAACAGCCACAACCCAATCCCTTAAGAGTCACGAACACCACGCACGGGACCAATGTGAATCATAGGAACCGAACGCGTAGTCACGGGGCTCCTAGTTGGAGTGTACGACATAAATTTGCGAAAAATTAGACTTAAGCATAAAAGTAAGCCATCAAAGGGTGAAAATGTAAAATAACCACAAAACGGTCCCGTAAGAGTCACAAACACCACGCACGGGACTAATGTGACTCGTAGGAACCGACCGCGTAGTCACGGGGATCCCGATTTTAGTGTACGACGTAAATTTGCAAAAAAATAAACTTAAGCTTCAAAACATGCCATCGAAGGGTGAAAATGTATAACAGGCACAAACCGGTCCCATAAGAGTCACGAATAACTCGCACGGGACCAATGTGACTCGTAGAAACCGACCGGGTAGTCACGGGGCTCCCGATTTGAGTGTATGACATAAATTTGCAAAAAATTAGACTTAAGCATAAAAGCATGCCATCAAAGGGTAAAAACATAAAACAACCACAAAACGATCCCGTAAGATTCATGAACACCTTGCATGGGACCAATGTGACTCGTAGGAACCGACCGCGTAGTCACGGGGCTCCCAGTCTGAGTGTACGACGTAAATTTGCAAAAAATTAGACTTAAGCATAAAAACATGCCATCAAAGGGTGAAAATGTAAAACAAACACAAAAGGGTCCCGTAAGAGTCACGGATACCTCGCACGGACCAATGTGACTCGTAGGAACCGATCGTATAGTAACGGGGCTCCCGATTTGAGTATATGACGTAAATTTGTAAAAAATTAGGCGTAAGCATAAAATCATGTCGTCGAAGGATGAAAACATAAAACAGCCACAAAATGGTCCTATAAGATCACGAACACCTCTCACGGGACCAATGTGACTCGTAAGAACCGACCGCGTAGTCACGGGGCTCCCCGTTTAAGTCTACGACATAAATTTCCAAAAAATCAGACTTAAGCATAAAAACATGCCATCGAAGGGTGAAAACATAAACCAGCCACAAAATAGTCTCGTAAGAGTAACGAACACCTCACACGGGACAAATGTGACTCGTAGGAACCGATCGGGTAGTCACGGGGCTCCCAATTTGAGTGTACGACGTAAATTTGCAAAAAAATAAACTTAAGCATAAAAGCATGCCATCGAAGGGTCAAAACATAAAACAACCACAAAATATTCCCGTAAGAGTCACAAGCACCTCGTATGGGACCAATGTGACTCGTAGGAACCAACCGGTTAGTCACAGGGCTCCCGGTCTGAGTGTACGAAGTAAATTTTTAAGAAATTAGACTTAAGCAGAAAAACATGCCATCGAAGGGTGATAATGTAGAATAGCAACAAAATGATCCTGTAAGAGTCTCGAACACCTCGCACGGGACCAATATGACTCGTAGGAACCGATCGGGTAGGCATGGGGCTCCTAGTTTGAGTGTACGACGTAAAATTGAAAAAAAATCGACTTGGGCGTAAAAACATACCATCAATGTGTCAAAGCATAAAACAAACACAAAACCATCCCGTTAGAGTCTCGAACACCTCGCACAGGACCAATGTGACTCGTAGGAATCGACCGCGTAATCATGGGGCTCCCGATTTGAGTGTATGACGTAAATTTAAAAAAAAGTAGACTTAAGCATAAAAACATTTCATCGAAGGGTGAAAATGTAAAACAGTAACAAAACGGTCTCGTAAGAGTCACAAACACCTCGCACGGGACCAATGTGACTCGTAGGAATCGACCAATTAGTCACGGGGCTCTCGGTCTGAGCGTACGAGGGAAATTTGTAAAAAGTTAGACTTAAGCATAAAACATGGCATCGAAGGGTGAAAATGTTAAAAAGCAACAAAACGGTCCCATAAGAGTCACAAAAACATCGCAGGGGACCAATGTCACTTGTAGAAACCGATCGAGTAGTCACGGGACTCCCGATCTGAGTGTACAATGTAAATTTGCAAAAAATGACACTTGAGCATAAAAACATGTCATCGAAGATTGAAAATGTAAAACAGCCACAAAACGGTCCCGTAAGAGTCACAAACACCTCGAACGGGACCACTGTGACTCCTAGGAACCGACCAGGTAGTCACGTGGCTCCCAGTTTGAGTGTAAGACGTAAATTTGCAAAAAAAATTGAGTTAGGCATAAAAATATGCCATCAAAGGGTGAAAATGTAAAATAACTACAAAACGGTCCCATAAGAGTCAAGAACACCTCGTACGGGACCAATGTGACTCGTAGGAACTGACCGCATTGTCACGGGGATCTCGATTTTAGTGTATGACGTAAATTTGCAAAAAAAATAGACTTAAGCATAAAAACATGCCATCAAAGGGTGAAAATAAAAAATAGCCACAAACTGGTCCTGTAAGAGTCACGAACACCTCGCACGGGACAATTGTGACTCATAGGAACCGACCGCGTAGTGACGGGGCTTCTGGTTGGAGTGTATGACGTAAATTTGTGAAAAATTAGAACTAAGCATAAAAATATGCCATCGAAGGGTGAAAATGTAAAATAGGAATGAAACGATCCCTTAAGTGTCACAGACACTCGCGCGGGACCAATGTGACTCGTCGAAACCGACTAGTTACTCACGGGGATCTCGGTTTGAGTGTACGACGTAAATTTGTAAAAAAATAGATTTAAGCATAAAAACATGCTATCGAAGGGTGAAAACGTAAAATAACCACAAAATGGTCTCGTAAGGGTAACAAACACCTCGCACGACAACAATATCAGTCGTAGAAATTGATCGAGTAGTCACGTGGCTCTCGGTTTGAGTGTACTACGTAAATATGCAAACAATTAGACTTAAGCATAAAAACATGCCATTGAATGGTGAAAATGTAAAACTAACACAAAACAGTCCTGTAAGAGTCATGGACACCTCGTACAATACCAATGTGACTCATAGGAATCGACCGCGTAGTCACAGGGCTCTTGGTCTGAGTGTACGAAGTAAATTTCCAAAAAGTTAGACTTAAGCATAAAAACATGCCAACGAAGGGTGAAAACATAAAATAGCCACAAAACGGTCCCGTAAGAGTCAGAATACCTCGCACAGACCAATGTGACTCGTAGGAACCAATCGCATAGTAACGGGGCTCCCGATTTGAGTGTACGATATAATTTTGTAAAAAATTAGACGTAAGCATAAAAGCATGCCGTCGAAGGGTGAAAATGTAAAACAACCACAAAATGGTCTTGTAAGAGTCATGAACACCTCACACGAGACCAATGTGACTTGTAGGAACCGACCGCGTAGTCACGGGGCTCCCGATTTAAGTCTACGACGTAAATTTGCAAAAAATTAGACTTAAGTATAAAAACATGCCATCGAAGGGTGAAAACGTAAAACAACCACAAAACTGTCCCGTAGGAGTCACGAACACCTCGTACGGGACCAACGTGACTCATAGGAACCGACTGCGTAGTCACGGGGCTCTCGGTTTGAGTGTACAACGTAAATTTGAAAAAAAATTAGACTTAAGCATAAAAACATGCCATCGAAGGGTGAAAACGTAAAAAAACCACAAAACGGTCCTGTAAGAGTCACAAATACGTCGCACGGGATGAATGTGACTCGTAGGAACCGACCGCGTAGTCACGGGGATCCCGGTTTGACTGTACGACGTAAACTTGTAAAAAATTAAACTTAAGCATAAAAACATGCCATAGAAGGATGAAAATGTAAAACGGCCACAAAACGATCCCGTAAGAGTCACGGACACCTTGCACGGGACCAATGTGACTCGTAGGAACCGACTGGTTACTCACGGGGATCCCGGTTTTGAGTGTACGACATAGATTTGAAAAAAATTAGACTTAAGCATAAAAACATGCTATCGAAGGGTGAAAACGTATAACAATAACAAAATGGTCCGGTAAGAATCACAGACACCTCGCACGGCGCCAATGTGACTCGAAGAAACCGACCTAGTAGTCACGGGGCTCTGCGTTTGAGTGTATGACGTAAATTTGTAAAAAATTATACTTAAGCAAAAAATCATGCCATCGAAGGGTGCAAACGTAAAATAGCCACAAAACGATCCCGTAAGATTCACGAACACCTCTCTCGAGACCAATGTGACTGGTAAGAACCGACCGCGTAGTCACGGGGCTCCCCGTTTAAGTGTACGACGTAAATTTGCAAAAACTTAGACTTAATCATAAAAACATGCCATCGAAGAGTGAAAACATAAACCAACCACAAAACAGTCCCATAAGAGTCACGAACACCTCGCACGGGACCAATGTGACTCGTAGGCACTGATCGGGTAGTCACGGGGCTCCCAATTTGAGTGTACGATGTAAATTTACAAAAAAATAAACTTAAGCAAAAAAGCATGCCATCGAAGGGTGAAAACGTAAAACAACCACAAAATGGTCCCATAAGAGTCACGAGCACCTCGCACGGGACCAATGTGATTCGTAAGAACCGACCGCGTAGTCATAGGGCTCCCGATATGAGTGTACAAAGTAAATTTCCAAAAAATTAGACTTAAGCAGAAAAACATGCCATCGAAGGGTGATAATGTAAAACAACAACAAAACGATCCCGTAAGAGTCTCGAACACCTCGCACGGGACCAATGTGACTCGTAGCAACCGATCGGCTAGGCACGGGCCCCCCGATTTGAGTGTACGACGTGAAATTGAAAAAAAATTCGACTTAGGCGTAAAAATATGCCATCAATGTGTCAAAGTGTAAAACAACCACAAAATCGTCCTGTTAGAGTCTCGAACAACTCACACGGGACTATTGTGACTCGTAGGAATCGACCGGGTAATCACGGGGCTCCCAGTTTGAGTGTACGACATAAATTTGTAAAAAAGTAGACTTAAGCATAAAAACATGCCATCGAATGGTGAAAACGTAAAACTGTAACAAAACGGTGCCGTAAGGGTCATGAACACCTCGCACGGGACTAATGTGACTCGTAGGAAACGACCAGTTAGTCATGTGGCTTTTGGTCTACGGGTACGACGGAAATTTATAAAACGTTAGACTTAAGTATAAAACATACCATCGAAGAATGAAAATGATAAATAGCAACAAAACGGTCCCATAAGAGTCACAGAAACATCTCAGGGGACCAATGTGACTCGTAGAAATCGATCGAGTACTCACGGGACTCTCGATCTGAGTGTACAATGTAAATTTGCAAAAAAATTGACTTGAGCATAAAAACATGCTATCGAAGGTTGAAAATGTAAAACAGCCACAAAACGCTCCCGTAAGAGTCACAAACACCTCGAACGGGACCACTGTGACTCCTAAAAACTGACCGGGTAGTCACGGGGCTCACAGTTTGAGTGTAAGAGGTAAATTTGCAAAAAAATTGAGTTAGGCATAAAAACATGCCATCGAAGGGTGAAAATGTAAAATAGTCACAAAATGGTCCCGTAAGAGTCAAGAACACCTAGTACGGGACCAATATGACTCGTAGGAACCGACCGCATTGTCACGGGGATCTCGATTTTAGTGTACGACGTAAATTTTCAAAAAAATAGAATTAAGCATAAAAACATGCCATCGAAGGGTGAAAATGAAAAATAGCCACAAACCGGTCCTGTAAGAGTCACAAACACCTCGCACGGGATAATTGTGACTCATAGGAACCGACCGTGTAGTCTTGGGGCTCCTGGTTGGAGTGTACAACGTAAATTTGCAAAAAAAAAATAGACCTAAGCATAAAAACATGCCATCGAAGGGTGAAAACGTAAAACAGGAATAAAATGGTCCCTTAAGTGTCACAGACACTCGCACGGGACCAATGTGACTCGTAGGAACCAACTGGTTACTCACGGGGATCTCAGTTTTAGTGTACGACTTAAATTTGTAAAAAAATAGACTTAATCATAAAAACATGCTATCGAAGTGTGAAAATGTAAAACAGCCACAAAACGGTCCCGTAAGAGTCACAAACACCTCGTACGACACCAATGTGACTCGTAGAAACCGATCGAGTAGTCACAGGGCTCTTGGTTTGAGTGTACTACGAAATTTCCAAACAATTAGAATTAAGCATAAAAACATGCCATTGAAGGGTGAAAATGTAAAACAAACACAAAACGGTCCTGTAAGAGTCACGGACACCTCGCACGGAACCAAGGTGACTCGTAGGAACTGACCACGTAGTCACAGGGCTCCCGGTCTGAGTGTATGAAGTAAATTTGCAAAAAGTTAGACTTAAGCATAAAAACATGCCAATGAAGGGTGAAAACATAAACCAGCCACAAAACAGTCTTGTAAGAGTCACGAATACCTCACACGAACCAATGTGACTCGTAGGAACCGACCGCATAGTAACGGGGTCCCCGATTTGAGTGTATGATATAAATTTATAAAAAATTAGGCGTAAGCATAAAAGCATGCCGTCGAAGGGTGAAAATGTAAAATAATCACAAAATGGTCCTGTAAGAGTCACGAACACCTCGCACGGGACCAATGTGACTCATAGGAACCGACCGCGTAGTCACGGGGCTCCCGATTTAAGTCTACGGCATAAATTTGCAAAAAATTAGACTTAAGTATAAAAACATGCCATCGAAGGGTGAAAATGTAAAACAGCCACAAAACGGTCCCATAAGTGTCACGAACACCTCGCACGGGACCAATGTGACTCGTAGTAACCGATGGGGTAGTCACGAGGTTCCCGGTTTGAGTGTACGACGTAAATTTGTAAAAAATTAGAATTAAGCATAAAAGCATGCCATCGAAGGCTGAAAATGTACAACAACCACAAAACGGTCCTGTAAGAGTCACGAACACCTCGCACGGGATCAATGTGACTCGTAGGAACCGACCGCGTAGTAACGGAGATCCCGATTTGAGTGTACGAAGTAAACTTGCAAAAAATTAGACCTAAGCATAAAAACATGCCATCGAAGGATGAAAACGTAAAACAGCCACAAAATGATCCCGTAAGAGTCACGAACACCTCGCACGGGACCAATGTGACTCGTAGGAATCGACTGGTTACTCACGGGGATCCCGGTTTGAGTGTACGACATAAATTTATAAAAAATTAGACTTAAGCATAAAAACATGCGGTGAAAACGTAAAACAATAACAAAACGGTCCAGCTAGAATCATAGACACCTCGTACGGCACCAATGTGACTTGAAGAAACCGATCGAGTGGTCACGGGGCTCCCGATTTGAGTCTACGACATAAATTTGCAAAAAAAATAGACTTAAGCATAAAAACAAGCCATCGAAGGGTGAAAACGTAAAACAAACACAAAACGGTCCCGTAAGAGTCACGAACACCTCGCACGGGACCAATGTAACACTATAATAACCCAAGGGCAAGGCGATAAATTTGCCCCCGTGATAAAACTCAACTCATAATAACCCGTCTTTTTTAAAAAAACTTTAAAAATAATTAAAAGACCTAAAAAAATATATTTTTTAAAACATATTAAAAAAATATTTTTATTTAAATATTAATTTTTTTAATAAAAATAATAATAAAATAATAATATATGTATGTATGCATGCATACACGCATGCAACACATAAGATGTCATGAATGTTTATCATGCATGACAAATCTCACTAAGGGACTATTCATAATACCACTCTCCCATATTATATATATATATATATATTTATATATAACAGTATATATACATATAACAATATATAGTATATATACTATTATATATAACAGTATTTATATGGATGTAGATATACTATTATATATAACATTTTATATACATATAACAGTATAACCGTATATATACTGCAGTTATATATATGAATACAACAGTATATATATATATATATATATATATATATATATATATATTAAGGTATGATCGTGCCTGAAGGCACGGTGAAATATTTTCAATGTACATAATCGCGAAACGGCAAAAATTTCTAAAGTGCGAAATTACAAAACGACAAAAATTTCATTCCCCAACAAAACATTTTAATTTTAAAAAAATAGTCATAAGTAGTATTATACCAAAAGGAGATTACATTTATAGTATATAAAAACATAGATCAATACAAAAAAATGCCTAGCGTTTATGAAAATTGTGAAAACAATTCACATAGATGAGATATCTAAAATGCCATCCATGCATCATCCATAAATGCCCTCTGCAAATCCGAAGTAAACGACACCTGGTCACTCCACTGCCTCACTACCAAATTTACCTCCCATTGGTCATGGCCTTATGCAAATTCAACCTCTATAATGCTCATAAAAAGTATTAAAGAATTAAAAGAATTGAAGCCATGTATGGCCAAGAAAGTATCTGTGTCAATATCTTCATAATCACCATAAAAAATAGGACATATGGGTCCAATACCTGTGTGCAGTAACTCCCAAAATTGAAGGATTTGTAATCTGGTAAGTTACGCAATTACCCAAAATTGCCCTTCACTATAGACAAATCAATGGTGCAAATAAACCAAAAATAAACTTCTAACTGCAATTGCAAGAACTAGAATCATTAAATCTAATGTGGAGGTTCCTCATATCAAAAAATCATAAATATTTCAAAATGAATGATAAAACTAACTCAGATAACCGTCTTAAAGTTGCCCTTTACCTATCGATAATAGTTTTTTTATATAACAAAAGACACTCCATGTTATCACACCACTAAACTAACTAAATTAAATATACTAAGCATTATATACACTTCACCAAAAACATATAAAATTACCGCAGACAATTCACAAAAGGTCAATGAAGGCGCAGTTGTAATTCAACTATTGGAGACAGCAGTTACGACACAGCGTTTTATAATCAATTTCATACACGAATTATTATTCTATGTTATGCAAATAAAGTATTTCAGTATGTCGTCGAATTATAAACAAAGCATTACATGTGAAAAGCCACATTACCTACTATGTGTATTCACTATGAAAAAATGGCATCAAGTGTTTAATAAACAGTGAAATTCTTAATCTGGGTAAAATTCAACTATGGAAACAAAAATTATTCACTCTTAAACTACTGCAAAAAAAGTGAAAGCTAAATGGAATAAACATTTACAAAAATATCACGGAGATGTGCTTAAGGTAAAGAATTAACAAATGGAATTCTAAAGACACCAACGTATTTTAAATAACACCACTAAACATCAATGCCCAATGATAAATAAAAAAAACGTGTTGCGTTATGCAATCAGGTATGTTTGTAAAATAATTGGAGAAAGTTGCAGGGAATGGTAGTAGTTTTATTCTCAGTATGCTCTGTATGCTCGTGTTTATGATCAGTGTATAGGCATGTGAACTTGATTTCAAAATCCAAGAATGGAAAGAACTATCGAGTCTTTGTTTGTGGGAGACTACGGTTGCAGCAAATAGATTATATATGCCCCTCGTAGTGTTAGGGTACCGAATTAGTGCCTACGATGATGGCGGATTCAACTTGAGGTGTTTGTTGAATATGCCAAAAAATTGGCAGTGCTAATACACATAAGTCTCTATAATCCTGCAAATACAAAGTAAACATAATGTACAAATCAAAACATAAAAACACAAAAAAGTATTGATCTTAACTTTTAAAAGGGAAAATTAAAGAACATGTGTCATCTCTCAATACACTTATTTTGTATTCAGACACTCGGTATTAGTTCCTCTAGTACAAACTCTAGATATAGTTACACTCTCAATAAAGTTCCTCTATAACCAATAATTTATCATTGAATAAAATCTAAATTACAAATTTCCATAATACCAATAACAAAGATCTATCAAAACCCATAGCTTCAATAGGTTCAATTTCTTTGCGCTCTTGAGGTGTGACACTCACAGCATGTGGCATCTCTCCATCCAATTCTCCAAGTGCCTTCCCTTCTCCTTGAATTGGTTCATTAATCAATCGAAGAAAGACAACCTAATGCTCTTGTATGAGGTGCATCAGGTGTGGATTTTGATTTCCAATCTCCTTAAGCATAGGTTATAATATTTGAGGATTAGCTTGCATCATATCTCACAACGCTTGGAACTATTGACTATTGCTTATGAAATCCAAGCTTCCAGAAGTTGCATTTGATCCCACATTCGGAAGGCCCTGTGGAAAAATAGTATCACATAAGCCAAATACATTGTGTATGGGTTATTTAAAACCTCAAATTAAACCTTATTGTGAGGTTAAGAAATAATACAACAACACGAAAATATACCAACTGATAACCACCATTGGCATCTATCAAAGATACAATGTCAATAAACATAAGAAAAAATAGGGCTATATAAAACAAATAAAGTTATATTTAGAACTGAGTAACTGTGCAAAGAAATCAGATATGTACGTGTGTGTGTGCGCTCACTCACTCACGTTTTTCTGTTGGTGTAAGCATAGTCTACATTTGAACACCAAATATATACATGATCCTTACATTTTTATAATTACAACAAAAAAATACACACAATATAAATTGGAACATAACACCATTATCCAATTTCAACCCTCTAAATCATTATAGAAACAGTCCTATTATGATGGCAGTCCTGGTAACTTAAACGTTATAGAAACAGTGACTTAAACGTTATAGAAATAGTGACTTAAACGTTATAGAAATAGTCATAATCAGTTGCTATTCTCACGCAATCTATTGTTTTCATTGTAACTGCATATGCTTTCTATATATAAAAATAGAACCGCGCGTATTATGCATCTGTAGAGAACTATTGTTATCAGAAAACAGGTCTCTTATTTTTCAGCTAATACACAGGTCTCTGATGTTTAGGCAATGAATTCGCAAGGCAAACATAAATACCCCTCAATCGTAGAATTTCAAGAGGTTAAAGTTGATCATAAAACGTTGAAACTTCCAAGTTCGAAGTGGGATAATGTAGTGGGATTATGACTAAATGCCCCTCACTACACTACACCAAATCTGCCTATTTGTCAAGGTCATTGACCTTGACAAATCCAACTTGTCAAGGTCAATGACCGTGACATTTCGAGGAGAGACAACTTTTTTTGTCACGGTCGTGTCAAGGTCAATGATCGTGACACGTTTGTCATGGTTTATAACCGTGACAAAGCCGTGACCCCTCTTACCCAGAATTGTCACGGTCATTGACCGTGACAATTCTGGGCAGAATTTAAAAAAAATCTACTGGGAAGTATGGCCACTGCCACTGCCCAGTAGTATATTTGTACCTGTTATAGCAACGATGTACATGTTCCAAACATCATATATCCAACACAAACTAAAGATAATGCAAATATATATTCATGACGATATAATCCAAATATAGTTAAAATGGACAAACTTAAAAATAATGTTACTACATGTCTTGGATAAAACTGAGGAGGTGAGTAGGCCACACGACATACGAATTGACGCACCCACTAATATACGTCGTGCCGCATTATTCGCGCAACCACAATAGGGAGTTCTCCTTCCCGGGTATGACATGCGTGACGAGCACCCTGGACTCCATCTCTTGAAGCACACGTCCATGGAATACTCCACCCTCAACGATATTCGGGTCCCTCAACCCCCGCCCTATCCGCTGGCCATCAAATACGTCCAATATGAACACGCTCAGCCAACCAATTGTCGACAATGGTCTGTTGGAGGGAGTCAAATAGGGAAGTGGATCGTCGAAGTAAGAACGTGTCGGTGATGAAGCAGCGAGGTCCACATCGTTGTCATCCTGCGGCTCGTCCTCCCGCACCTCCTCCTCCACCGCCTTCTCCTTCTCCTTCCCTTTCCCTTTCCCTTTACGGTCTCCACCCAACGTACGCTTCATGAATGCGTACATATCTTGGACCGTCGCCTCCAAACGGGACAGCTTCGCGTCGTGTGAATCCACCGTTCGAGCCAACCCGATGTTGCTCGTCTCCAATCCAATGATCCTAGATTTGGCCACCCGCGAGCTCACTCCCCTTGTCCTCCCCTTGCGATCAGAGCCAAGCACTTGGCTGAGTGCGTCTGTGGACAAAGATGCCTTGTCGGCATCAGACTGCGACTCATGCACTTCCTTAAGCTTTGCCTGAAACGACAAAAAGCACATGATTAGTAAAATAAGTAAACTAAAAAATTATAACGTAATTAACAATAATTAAACTTTCGGATTACTTACAATCGTGGCCGCGACGCTCGGGGACACCTCCTTATCCTTCCCCTTCTTCGTCCGAAGAGCCACATAAGTATCGAGCCTATGTGGCTTACCCCCTGGCCCACTCCCTACCCACTGAAATAAAATAAAGTAAAGTTAAATTAGTATCGTCCCCGCAAAGTAAAATAATATCCAATAATATATTTCTGTAGTTATAAATAAATTAAATCTTAACTGCATCCTATGCTCCACCTCAGCGTAAGAGGTCCGGCCGGAGTAGTGCACGTCCGTCTTTTTAGCCCGATTTTCCCTCCCCGATTGGCGAGATGCCAATTGTCGATCCTCGATCTCATTGTCAATGAACTTTTGCCATTGTGCCAATGAGATCGTCTCCTTGGGCGGGACGGATCCGCGCCATTGCAAAATGGACTCTCGTGTTTTTCCAAAGTACCGTGTCCGCATATTTTTCTTCCACGTCTTGTGTTGCTCCCTCAACTGCTCCAAGACGGAATCGCGTAGCTTTGGATCCAAGTTGAATTGTTCCTGTCCAGCAAATACAATGTTAGTTGCGAATAAATATAAATATAAATATAAATATAAATATAAATATAAATATAAATATGAAATTGAAATTGAAATTGAAATATTCATATAAATATTACATGTAGTGCCGCCCAAACAGCTAACTTGAGCTCATATGGCACCTCCTTCCAACTCATAAACCCCGGGCCGATGACCGTCTTTAGCAGCTCGAGGGATCTCGCTAATAGCTCCGACTTGTTCTCGACGGTAATCCCAAATTTTCCATATTTGTGGAGCCTAGGGGCGGAGGAGCCCTCGTCGCCTCCGCTACCACCGAACCCAGACGACATCATCATAAACAGCATCATCATCTTCGCCTTAACATCTGAAGGAGACATTTTTGCTGTAAAAAAATGTTATTAGTACAGATAAAAAAAAATGTTAATAGTACACATACACACACCCCTACATTATCAAATTCTGTTAAACAATTATCTAGGGTTTTACCTAATTGAATTAATTTCATGAATAAAATTATTATCAATTTAAATGAAAATATCAATTATTATCCAATATTTTTGAATGAAATATTTATTTTGAATGAAAATTTCAATTATTATCCAATATTTATATTTTTCTTTTTCTATCTAATAATTTTCAACGTAAGAGCACAGTACATAACGTATGTGTAAGTTCCGTCAATACCATTTCGTTTCAATTTTGTAATATTATGTTTTTTCCAAATATTTTAAAAGTTATTAAATGGGTGCCCCACCCCCACCCCCTGCCCCCATCCCCCCGCCACACACACACGCACACCTACGCACCTACGCGCGCGCGCGCGCACACACACACACCCCACCCCCTCCCCCCACCACGACCGTGACAACTACATATATTGTTTATCAATAAAATTATGACATGAGATAATTATAATTGGAGCATAAATTTCATTATCATAAAGGGATAAATCCAAACAAGTACAGAGATTCTACAAATTAAAGTGAGAATTAAATTTAAGACTTTCTAACAACATGCATGTATATGGATTCTAACTAATGATATTCCTAAAAACATACAATTGGCAACATTTTGTGAATTTACTAAACTTTATATAATATTATCAAATTCTGTTAAAAAATTATCTAGGGTTTTACCTAATTGAATTAATTTCATGAATAAAATTATTATCAATTTAAATGAAAATATCAATTATTATCTAATATTTTTGAATGAAATATTTATTTTGAATGAAAATTTCAATTATTATCCAATTATTATCCAACTATTATCAATTATTTATTTTGAATGTATATAATATCCAAAAATATAAATGTAAATAATATTCAAAACCCCACCACCCCCACCCCCACCCCCACCCCCTCCCGATGTTTATTATCCAATTATTATCCAACTATTATCAATTATTTATAAAATTGATGTCTACTTTTAGTGTTGTGTATATATGTTAGTTGATGCCATTATATTTTTAGCCTAATTAGATTCTAAGGTTATCTCAATTTATATTTTTCTTTTTCTATCTAATAATTTTCAACGTAAGAGCACAGTACATAACGTATGTGTAAGTTTCGTCAATACCACTTCGTTTCAATTTTGTAATATTATGTTTTTTCCAAATATTTTAAAAGTTATTAAATGGGTGCCCCACCCCCACCCCCTGCCCCCCTCCCCCCGCCACACACACACACACACCACCCCATCCCACCCCCTGCCGCCCTCCACCACCCCCTCCCCCACCACACACCACCACACACACACACACACACACCACCCCACCCCCTGCCCCCTCCACCACCCCCTCCCCCACCACACACCACCACACACACACACACACCACCCCACCCCTTGCCCCCCTCCACCACCCCCTCCCCCACCACACACCACACACACACACACACACCCCACCCCCTGCCCCCCTCCACCACCCCTTCCCCCACCACACACCACCACACACACACATTTATACACACACATACTCACACATATACACATACATACACATACATATACACACGCACACCCCCCCTGCCCCCACCCTGCCTCACCCCTACCCCCCCCCCCCTGCCCCACCCCCCACACACGCACACACATACACACACATATATATATATATATATATATACACATACACACATAAATATACACACAAACATATATATAAATGGAAGAGAGAGAGAGAGAGAGAGAGAGAGAGAGAGAGGGGGGAGGGAACGGCGGTAGGGAAAAAAGAAGGGAGTAGGGTTTTAGATGCAAATATTGTCACGGTCGTGTCAAGGTCTTTGACCGTGACAAGTATTTAAATAATTGTCACGGTCATTGACCGTGACAAGTCCGTGACAAGTAAATTTGTCACGGGCTTGTCACGGTCATTGACCGTGACAATTAGTTGTCACGGTCATGTCAAGGTCAATGACCGTGACATAAAACGCGTGTTTTTTATCACGGTCAATGACCTTGACAAGGCTGGTCGGCTGAAAGGTGACAATTTTCCCATTTTGGTGTAGTGCTAAATTCTTATGTATTAATACTGATAAAGTTAAGGATTTGTGCTGAGGATTTTTAACAAAATAATATGTACTGCTAGAAGTGAGAACATACCTGAGTTGTGCCTCTGAAGAACAAAATAAGCTAGTCGAGCTCGCAAGAATAAGGAACAGAAGGCCTATAAGCCTAAGAATATTCAGAATGTAAAGAGAACATGTATTTTTTGAAAACATGTATTTATTCAAACCTGTATTCCAGACATGAGAACATGTATTTAAGGCAAACTATATAGTTATTCCACACATGAGAACATGTATTTATTGAAACTTGTATAGAGAAACACAATCACTATGAAAACACCTTTTGTTTGGCAATCAGGGCACACGGGATTATCTCTAATGCTTTTTCCAACCAAGGAAAAACCAATTGGCTCCTCAATAATCTCCTCACAGCTATATGTCATCGAAAAATAGAGATCATCCCTATCATAAAGATTAGAAGTGAGATCCACCAATATATTCAAAACATTAATAAATGACACACATTAAATACTCAAAATGTGACTATTAAATCAAATGTGTGCTCAATGTGCTAAACCTAAGCATCTTCAGTGTCCCAAGTGTGTCGAATAAGATGTGTGCTCAATGTGCCAAGCCTACACATGCTTTCTGCACTCAGGACTGAAATATAAACACTTACATTTTTTAAATTTGTAATCTAATATGAATTTAGTAGCTTAAAGTCTGAACCAAATCTCGATGACACTGTAGTTCCAACACAAATAATTAAGACCATAGAAAATAGAAACATATTTAAGAAAACAGAATGTAATGGTGTCTCATAATGTAATAAACATATTTAACAAAAATTAACTATCTCAGAATGTAATGGAATGCTTATGAAATATTTAATAGTTGTTGTTCAACTTCAAAGCCCATCCTATAGGAGTTTCTTAGCTTGAGGAATTACATAAAACATGATGTAGGATATATTAAAGTAATTCAAATAGTACTGAGATACAGATGGTGAACTCATATTGAGATCCAAATTACTTGACAATGGCTTGCATATATGATCATTATCAAACCATGAAGCAATAAAGGTCCTCGTAAAGGATAGACATAAAACATAGAACACTAACTGCAAAATTTGATCTACAAAAAATATAAATGAATGGGATTTCGCAGAAGTCACAAAGGTTAATGTCAGTTAAAAGATCTTATAGTTTGCATTCATTCATATAAATGCGCATTAACAATTTACAAAACAATACTATAAAAAAGAACACCCCAGATCTAGTATTTTGTTACAATAGCAGTACATAAAGAACCAAAAACTGAACCTACCCCTCTCTTGAAGGGCTTATTTTCTCTATGGACACCTACTGAAAAAGAGCATACCTCCCTTGAATCCTTCCTACTTGAGTACGCATCCCAAAAATAGTTGAAATTATGATTGAGCCTTCCTATAGTATGCATCCCGAAGAAACAGATTCACCTTGAAAATGGTTCAGAAATGTCGAGCAGTGATCAACGAAACATAACAATAACCCAATAAAATGTTTTTTTGGCTATTAAATCAAAATTTTAAGCATCTATTTTGTAGAAGTAAAAACACAGACATGATTGCAACAGGGCACCAGATTTAGAACAAATGAAAAAACTGAATATGAAATAAGTATATATTTTGTTGGGTGAAAAATACACATCGTAATAACCAAGTTAGTAAGGATAAACAATCAATAACCAACGGGTAATAGCGCGCAAAAGGTTCATTAAGATAATTTCAAGTAGTAAATGTAAATGCTGTAAAAATAAACATTTGGCTTCCTTTAAGAGTGAGTTGAATTATATCTGAAGCCCCATATTTAGTGAGATTTAAAAACACATATGCATTTGGAACTTGGGGGAGACCAAAGTAAATATTCAATTTGGTTAATGCATTATCATTACCATATCATTATACTAAGAATATAAAACATGGAGTTATTATAGTATCATTATACTAAGAATAGAAAACATTTCAGCACCAACATGTTAGTTTAATGTTTACCATGGAGATTGGGAATCCTTACTAATAAGTTAACTAATCAGATAAACTTTACTCTACACCCAAACCACAAAATCTTGAAGAAATAAAAAATAGCATACATAATCTTCCTTACCAAAGCCTAACCTTATCCTCATTTGGCTAGACATTCAAGGAGATGTCGCAACATATTGTAATGACTTCCATTCCCAATCCTTACTGATATTAATAGCAAATAAATGGAATTATTCCTAATCTAAAGCCTTTAATCCAAGTAAGTAAAATAATCTGATAAAAAAAAGTGCAACACGGACACAAACACAAAGACAAAAGACTTTATTTTATGCCAAAAGTGAAGAAACTTACTGCATCATAATGAAGAAAGACTTTATTTGATGCCAAAAGTGAAGAAAGGACCTAAACTTTTTCCCAAATCTCCTCCTTATCCACGTCTTTATTTTTTAAATTTCCCCCATTACTCTCCAATCAATCACTCTTAATGCCCATTGGAGGATTGAAAATGGAGAAAACATCATGTTTTGGCTTCATAATTAGTTGGGAACCCCTCTTAATAAACACCATAGCCTGTATAGAACAACTATTGGCTTTAAAAATTAAGTTTGCCCACCACCTACAAAATCCTAAACAAAAAGTTAAGCTGAACCACCACCTAGAAATCAGTCTCAAAGATGCCATTTTATATTATTCTCCTAATAAGCCATCAATGTCCTGGCGTAAACCCCTATGAAAAATCTTTTTCCCTCCACAATCCTCTCTGGTCACGAACTTTAATAGACCATTGAACTAACTGTTATTTACAATGCATACTTTATTCGAGTTTACATTTATTTTTTCAGCAGCAATTGTATGCATCTTGCAAGTAGTATAAATGACAGTGTGGATATATACATCTATCCCTCATCAAAATCACTCACCAATAGCAAAAGACTAAAACAACACAGAAAAATAAAATAGAAATGGAAAATCCTTATCAACAACAATACGATAAAAAGTACTTTTTCATTCAAAGAGACAACAAAATTTATTATACAATATTCATTTTTATCCAGAAGTTACCATGAACTTGAAGCATGCACATATTACAAACTCACCAAATGTTTAAGAAATTAACATGATGGAATTAACTGGTTAAAGGCTGTACATATACACTAATTGTACCACTATATAATAGAGAACCAAATAAAAGCATATTTATTCACATTCAATTATCAACAAACTTTCATACATTAACAAATACATACTTTAACAAATACCAATTCAAAGATATCAAATACGCATGGTCTGTCAAGAAAAAGGAAACAAATATCATACTTTAACGAATACCAAACCAAAGATACGCATGGTCTGTCAAGAAGAAACATAAAACAAATAATAGTGGATATTTCAAACATAAAAATAAACATGTGGTTTGATTATGTTGATTTTGCTAAGTTAGTTACTAAAAATGTGGGGGTATAGAAAATAAAAGTAAGTAGCAAGGTATAGTTAATAAACTAAATAAACCTTTTTTTACCATAAATTAAACCAAAAAAACTCACTATTGCTACAGGTCAAAATTTTAGAATTTTACCCTATCACATATCATAAATTGACATGAATGGAAAGCCTACTATAGAAGGAGAAGTTCAAAAACAACTCCAAAACAAAAAAAACGAATAAGGCAATTTGCGACATAATCCCTAAACACTGAATTTCACAAGGACACAAACACATAAAAAAGAGAAACTATAAACAATCTTAGCTCCAATAAACATATGAAGGTAGTGGTATGGAAATCAGGACTAGGCAATAATTACCCAAAAGTTTGATTTAAGTATTGTAATGTCTATCATTGGAAATTTCAATAGAGACTTGAAAAGGCTTATCATGTTGAACCTTTCCACATCCACGTGGTATAAGAAAGAATCGTTGAGTTCCAAACCTGAAACAATGCAAATCATTACTTCATTGAACAATCTTAAAAAACTCATTGTTCACCTAAATATAGGTGAAGGTGAAACAATGCAAATCATTACTTCATTAACCATTATGATCGATGTTAGAAACATACATTGTTCGCCTAAATATAGGTAAAGGTGAAACCCTCCTTCGAATAAGATCTTAGATCAGTTTCACTCACAAAATTTATGCTTCACTCTCAAATTTGGCTTCCGCCATCTACTGTTGCACCTTTCGGAGGATTGAATTCATCTATTGACCTCATTGCTAAAATGTCATAAATAAATTATTTGTTAGAATCCTCATAAAGTATAAAACTAACATGATATTAAATATTATTTCAACATCATTGTCAAGACAATAAATATAATAAACCCATTAAGATAATAGAGCTTAGCAAATAGAGATAAAAACTTCAATGAAATTCATGAAAAGCTTAGAGTTATATCGTCAATATGAAACAAATTTGAAAAATTCAATGAAATTCATTCTAATAGAACATCAATGTGTGTTATTAAACCCCCAAAAGATAACATACCATTCAGCATCTTGCTAATGATTTGTAGCTGAACCATTGTCAAATAAAATTTTCCCCAATTTCGAAACTGTCAAAACCTAAAACATGCATTTTAGCACCTAAAAATATTACCTAAAATGCACAAAAGAGGAAAAAACATAAAATATATAAATAGATACATAATAAAGAGAATAAAAGGAGTATACCTATTTAGGATGTTCCAAGTATAATCAGTAACCTACAAAAGAAAAAAAAATTAGATCCCACCACATAAACATACATGTAAACATAAACATATGTAAACAAATATGAAACAAAATGAATATAATCAAAATAGATCTTAACCTAAATCAAATGAACCCTAAATCGCATGTATGTGGGGATGTATCTAAAAAAAGAGAAATATCGAGAGTCTAATAAAGGGAAATTGCGTGTATGTGAAAATAAGGTTCCTTGGATGAGAGAAAAAGGTGAGCAATGGAGGGCAACAGGCGAGTGTGTGCGTGCAAGAGTGAGATATCCATTTGAAACCTTCGAACCCTAGATTTCCCCCAAAATCCATTGGAGAGAGAGAGAAAAGAGAGTTACCCGCTGATGACTAAAGAAGAAATGGAGAAGAAAGAGGGATACTGGTTTGAGAGAGAGAGAGTAGTGTACACACACACACACACACACACACACACACACACACACATATATATATATATATATATATATATATATATATATATATATATATATATATATATATATATATATATATATATATATATATAATAGTTATAAATTATTATTATCTTTTGAAGTTGGATAGATTATAATTTATTTTGTATTTTATGTAGAATGAAAATGGATTTGTGACATATGAAAAAGTCAATGGATACGGAGGATCGATGTACGTAGTCACTCGGATAGTTATTTAAGTTTATGTAGCTACTCGGATACTATTTTTAGATATTAAATCGGTGAAAGGGTTTAATGGTGGTTTAGCTGTGTTTTTTGCTGTTAGGTTTATTTTAATGTTAAAAACATGTTGGATTTCACGAATAAACAAAGGAAACTCTGCCAAAATTTTTCGAAATTAAATAGCATTTTAAATTGATTAAGTCAAACATATATGCATTTGAAGTTATAAAAACTCATGTGGTCATTGATTTTTGTATTTTGTGCAGGTTGATGATGGATTTTGCTTGGAGTTAATATGTTCGTGGTGGCTTGGCGCTGGGGTTTCTTATAGTGTAGGGGAGCTATATTGTCGCCATCGTTTTAGTTTACGTGGACTTTTTTAACATCTTGTGTTTTGTTAAGATTTTTTATGTTCGTATTTGGGAGGCATTTATTTTGTTCCTTTATACTTGGATTGTGATGAAATATTATTTTTTAATTCATATTTATGAGATTTGGTTGAAAATTGTGGAATTTTGTATTACTTATGATTCTATGACAAATATGTAACGTTATTTTGGATTATAAGATTGTACGTTTTATGAAAAAGTGCAATTTAAAAAATATTTCCAATTGCGAAAAAAATAATAGGTAATAAATAAAAATCTAGTACTTTTGGCAACACAATTTTTTGTCGCCAAAAGTTATCATCTACATCTATCACTTTAGATATGGCAACAAATATTTGGTTGCGAAAAGATAACTTTTGGCAACACAAGAGATGTGTGGCCAAAGGTATAGCTTTTGGAAACATAAGATCTCTATTGCCAAAAGGCTATACCTTTGGAAACTCCTTTTTGCTTCTTGGGGAGTGGGATCCCGGCTCATTGCTGCCTACCTTGATTCATGGGGCAGGGGGCCTCGAGGGATGTTTGATTATCTAAAAAGAAAGCCGTTACACTTGGAGTATCAGTTGGAGGACCTCTTACTCAAGAATCGTAATGCTAAATCCTTTTTCTAAATCTCTTGAAATTATATAACAATGGAAACAACAACGTTAGTCGCCATCTTTATATCTTGTTATTCTAGCAGACGTGATACTGGTTCAGCAAACGGACTCTTCCTTTTTCAAATATCCAACCCTTTTTAAAAAGAGAGCATAAGGGAGGGCCGCACCTCCTTGATCCATCGTACTAGAGCGATCCGAGAATAACGATTAGGCTCTTGTGTTGCCAAAGATATTGCTTTTGGCAACACAAGACCTGTGTTGCCAAAGGTATGGCCTTTTGGCAACACAGCTCTTATGTTGCCAAAAGGTATAGCTTTTGGCAACACAACTATTTTTGTTGATGTTGAGTGACTTTTGGCAACACAAATAATATTTTTTATTATAAATTTAACAAATTATAAAATACTTTTGGCAACACAATTGCGTGTTGCCAAAAGTATACCTTCAGCAACACAACCCTGTTCTGTTACCAAAGGGTTTCCTAGATAGACAATTAGGCAACAAGCTAACAACATAGCAAAATATGTTGTCAATACATTTTAGCAACATATTTCTAATTTTAGCAACATAATTTGTATGTTGCTAATAGTGCAAATTCTTGCAGTGTTTATTATGTTATGTCTAAGTTAACTTAAAATATTCAATTAATGTAAAAGATGGCTTTTTTAATTAATGTAAAATAACAAGACATGGCCCCTTCGTTAATAGTTTGTATACAATTAAACCCATGTTAAAATTACCTATACATATCAACCCTTAACCATGAAGGTTACATAATTATTGGCTGCCAACTTTCTACATTTTTTTACCGCTCATTAGTACTCTTTACTTGAAAATACCAAATCAACACTACCATTTTAGATATGATTTTACATATATCCCGGCAATTACATATCCTAGTGAATAAGCTGTCCTTAATGGTATCTAGCATCAAATACAAAGCAATTTTTAAAGATACATTTTGTTTGGGTATTATAATATTTGTTGTCATCAACATCCATTTACATAATTTGTTAGTAATTTTTCTCAGTCTCTATTATCAACATAGATACATATCCATGTTAGATAACCACAAGCAGTTTTGATCAATAGACAAAAAGACTTCCACATGCATACTCCATCAAATTGATACCATAATACATTATTTAATGTAATCTAATATCTAATATGGTGTCTCTATTAGGAATTATGCCACGTGGCATAGTAGTGCTTCACATTTATTAGTAGCAGGTGAAATCTTTACTCTTACTCTGGATTGATTAGAATTCCATTTTGTACCCTTCTGGTCATCTCACCTAAAAAACAACCTTTCATAGAAGGCCCTTTCACTTATCATCTCCAAACTCCTCATTTACTCATCTACAACCCATCATCTATTACATCCTCTTATCCTCCCATTAAATGTTATAAACCCAAGCGCTTCAGATCATCTCAAACCAACTATTTACAATGGACCTGTGAAATCCAGCACCACTTTTTAACTCCCAGTCACTACGAGGATTTCATCCACCTCTGTTCCGGAGCTACCAAGGTCTGCAACACATTCTCCGAAATATGCAATTGATTAATTTGGTGTAAATATATGTGTAGTCGTGATTTCATTTCGATTTAAATTTTTTAAGATAAATATGTAGACATGGGTTTTGTTTGTTGATCTTGGTTTCTGCTTCTATTTCGGCTTTTCAAGATAAATTTTTATATATGAGTTGACGATGAAGATGTTACATGAGCGGGAATCTCTTGGGCCCTATGTGGTTCAGTTTTAAACCCGTGGCAACAAATTTTGTAAACTTTTTAATACCTGAGCAAACAAACCTTATACTTTCATCTGAAACTTGAACTCGTAGTTGATGGAATGCTTATTTTACGGATGGATTAGCTGTGTTTGGTGGCCCACCACCATTGCGGTTATTATTAGAGGCCATAAGGATTCATTGAGACAGACCAACTACTTATATACTATATATGGGCCGGGATTGAGAACAACGTGAAAGCGTTTCTTAATTCTTACATATCTATAAAAAAACTTTGCTGGATTTTGACCAAATGAGGATAACGTAGTAGGGAAGAGAGGGAATGATATAGGAAATAGAGTAACACCACCCACCAAATTTTGTATTTATTTAGCCACATGGTGGAATGAAAGTAGTTTATACAGACATTTTCAAAATATCGGTACATGTTCTATGGCATGAAACTGTCAACAACGTTCCGTAATATAAATGAATTATTTTATTCTATCCATAATTTAGTTTCGTAATATGGGATTAATTTGTTGTAGATATATGTGAAGTCGTGATTTGGTTTCGCTTTTGTGTTTTCAACATAAACTAGGTGGAAACCCGCGCGATACCCGGATTGTAGGTTATTGAAAGCACACTAAACGAAGCCAAGTGAAAAAATGAAGTTAGATAAAATAAAATGGGCAATAGAGTAATAATGTAGAGTAGAATTGATAAGTAAACAATATGTAGAAATGTTGAAAAACATTGTCAATATTCTACATAGACCTAGTCAATAAAATAAAAATGGAATGTAGTAGCAGAAGGGGTAATCTGATGATGAAGATGGGACGCCTAAAATTGAAGCTACAACTCCCTTTTTCTCTTGTCGTCAATATTCCTACAATTAAATAAAAATATAATTAAAAAAATTATAGAATAGTAGATTGTATAGGGGAAGAGAAGTTTAATAGATAATAAATTGAAAATATCCTAAATTTTAGTGCAAAACTAAAAATTGCGTGATATAGCAATTCTAAAAAATCGATCCATTTGTTATCAATTGATAACAAATGTGAGTGAGTCCCATTGAGTGGGAAAAAAAGAGGACTTAGAGGTGTTGAAGAGGAAGCTTCACTTACCCAAGAGAGCTCCTTCCAAACTGGGTTATAAATCCAGAGGATATTTGAATAAATATCATAAGCAAAGTAAGTAGAAAACATGCAAGTTATCTCTTCCTTGTAATATTTTTTCTTTGAAGAGATTACATCAACAAACTGAGGTTTCAGTTCTCCATATTGTTTAGAGAAGTCCTGCATTCCAAATTTCAATAATATAATCTACAAACTACACTAATTGGATGTTTTCTACTGTTTCCATGCAAGGCCTCAATGGCAACTTGGCTTTCATAACATGATTGCATAAGATCACTATATAGGAAAACACAGACATGATGAAGAAACTGAAAAGCTAAACATACCGAGTTAAAAGGTAAATAACAGATAAAAACTTTGAACTTCTGAATGCCAGATTAATGAACGTGTAGTACAAACCCATAACAATTTTTTTTCCACATATAACTGGAGTTTTAATGATACAAATGGCTCCAAATAATGCAACCAAATAGTCAGTCACTTAACTTTACATAAATCATATAAGCTACATATGTTGTTAGCATTTACTCAAACCGATCATCACATTTGAGATGTCGTGCCGCTAGATATTCAAAATAAAAGTAAGTTGATAAGAAAATGCAATTTATATTTTATGATAGCGGGCAACAATCATCACTTGCCTCACATGCTGGCAGGGGATGGAACAACTCTCTCACTATTAATCTCATAGCCTACTTAGCTTCCATCCATACAAAGAGCGTTATTATTGACACTCACTTCAGAGCTAACATTACTGCTTATTGCAAGTGGTCAATCTGATACACCGACTGACCTGCTCGTGTGGGCCCAGATCTCACACTGTACATGGACGATGTTGGAATGTTTGTCATCAATGGGCGTAGACTACCCGGAACACGTTGCCTTATATCCATATGCTTCATAGCCATGTCTAAAGAGCTGTCGGGAATTTCACCTTGCAGTAACTTATTCGGCAAGTCTTCAAACCCACAACAATAAAAAGACTGTTTTAGCATGCCTCATGCCTTTAATCCTTCACTTCTGCATAGCTCCTTAGTTTCTTTTTCATATGGCATGCCTCATGCCTTTCATCCTTCGCAACAATTTGCATGGCAAAAACGTCAGTGTCAACATCCAAAGCACATAGGAATATATTTTTTTTTATCAGAAACGAATAATTTTCATTAAACGACAATGAAGCAATACAAGGCAGAGGTAAACCATCAGTCCACTCCAAATAGAAACAAAAAAAAAGAAAAATATCCTAGAAACATATACATGACAACATGGAAAGGCACCCTCTAAGCATGATAAAGAATATGGTGATCTGATAAAACAACATACGCGTGAATACTGGAAAAAAAGCTTACTTTTTTGGTTGAGAGGGTCTTCTGATTTGGATATGTGGATTAACAATCAAATAAAAGAGATATTGAAGTGGGTTTTGATGGGTGTTCGTCTCTCTTTCTTCTTAGAGCTTGAATATGATACCGTAATGTAAGTATAAAATAAAGAGAAATGAAGAGACTTGAGCAAGGGCTAAATTAAGGGGAAGAAAACGTACACTTTATTAAATGGAAATATGTATAGCAGAAGCCAAATAGATAGATGCCTCAGTTTGATCTCTTAAAGGTAAAAAGGATGTGAAGAGTTTCGATATCTTTAGCAGAAATCGAATAGAGAGATGCCTCAATTTGGTGTCTCTTAAAGGAAAAAGGGATGTGAAGAGACTTGGTATCTTTATTGATGTATGTGATCATTACTGGGTAGTGAAATTGGTTGAGAACGTTTGCAAATATCCTGGTGGATCGCCTCCTTTTCAATCTAAGTAGATTAATAGCTTGCTTGCTTGCGTGGATAGTCTAGATGATAAGGGACCTATATGCTTGTAAAGCATTTTATAGTATTATAGAGATTGGACCTTGTCCACTATATTTACATGGAGGACAAACATGAAATTTTATTTCACTCTCACTCCCTTTAAATTCCACTTCTCCTCACTACAAAAAACAAAATTTAAATGTATCTTGAATAAAAATGAAAACTTCTTGTGTGCATTGACAATTACAAATTATGTAATGAAAAGAAAAAGTACCCTGACTAAACATAAGAAGAAAAAACTTAGCTTTTACAGAAATGACTCTGCAAATGGGCAAGCATTGAAATTAATGGGACAATACATCATACAATTTTACCAAGCCCTCTAATATTACAATAGGTATTAAGAATGGGTAAAAGAACTGGATGGATGGATGAAAAGATAGTGTATAGAAGTGTTTTTTCTCGAGCATCTAAATGATACTAAAGGTCGGTAATATGTGAGACAATCTTATATCAAACGACTTTATCGTAATATATTAGTTCAGAATTTTGATACAAAAAAGTAGGTACAACCTTCTAATTTACCTCGTATTTGGGTAATGATTCCCAGGACTCTCTTTGTAATTTCCTAGTTGTAGATATCAAGTCTCTTAACCCCTGTTCTGAGAATGTAAAAAGTAACACTGAGAGATTTGGTAAATAGGTAGTCTATTACTTTTTAACAGATAAAACATATAGCAAGATATATAGAGGCCAAAGATATAGAGTGTAGATCCCTTACCCCACCGAGAGCGAGGACAGCCGAACAAAGCTTTTGGATGCTTCCCCAGATGTTTGACCTGTGTTTGGTGCATATCAGTTCCCACAATCGCTCATTCTGGGCGGTCTTCTGCCACTGCTTACTAACGCACGTCGTGAAACCTAACGTCTGCTCGTCCACGTGTTTCATCACCTCGTACACTAAAATTCGTCTAACAAAACCGCTACTTCTTCTTCTTATTCTTGGGGATGGATGTTTTTCATTCTTCTGGTTTTACATTCATTAACTGTCTTAGCTGGATATAGTTACAGCAGTATAAATTTTATCTTCAGCGAAATAGGCTTCAGTTGGGCTCTTAATAGGGCATATATTTTTTACTTTTTTTTTATAATTCTGAGTACAATCACCATGCAAAAGTTATTAACATTTTACTCATAAATTAAATGACAATTTCGAAGTTATGGAAGTGGAAAATTGATTCCATTAAACGAAAGTAGACATATGGAGCAATTATGCAATTCATAAAATCCATACAAATTCACAATGTTTACTGAAAAAATAACAAAGAAATAAACATAAATATCAAACCAAATCATTGTAGAATTTGTTACATGCTCAATTAACAACAGCATACTGCTGTTTAAATACAAAATGGTAAATCATTATTAAAAGTCTAACAAAGAGAGTAACACTCTGACTCTAAGCTAGCTTGCATCATTAAAAGAATTACAACATAATCAGACGGCTCAAATGTAAGAACAAAATTATAAAATTATTTATAAAACAAATGAAATAAAGCCAAAAAAAACATGCACATCTTCAAAACTTCTCACATATAATAGTAAAGAATGAAAATTTAATTAATATATTGAAAAAGATTATGCTACAATATAAATCAAAAAGGTCTCAAGCCATTCCCCTTATGATGTCGAAAAATTAAAGGTTGGAAAAATCGATGTATCGAATCCGAAGGTTTGGATAGTGATCAGCATCAGTGTTGCTAGAATAGTGATTATCGCGGAAACTCAACGACGTAGATTGAGAGCAAGAAAATTAGTGAGAGTAGATTTTGGTGCTTTTATTGAACGCTTTGAGATACCTTAGTTTCCTCAGCCCCCTCCTCCTGCTTCTTGACAAAACCTCTCTCTGGTTTAATATTTTCCATCAAGGATGTTTTTTATGTGAAGGAGTATTTGACTGGGTTTGGGAATTCAGATTGGAAAAGGACACATGAGGCAGCTGGGAAGACTGTTGTGGTGGTGACAACTTTGTTAAAGAATGGGGCCACTTGTGTTGGAAATACTATCATGGATGAATTGGCTTTTGGGATAAATGGAGAGAATCTTCATTACAAAACACCTACGCCCCTGCAAATGCCATCTCATGTACCTGGTGGGTCGTCTAGTGGTTCAGTTGTTGCTGTGGAGTCGGAGCTTCCTGACTTCGCTCTTAGTTCGATTACTATTGGGGGTGTGAGAATCCCAACATCTTTTTTGTGGCGTTCTTGGATTCCGTCTATCTCATGGTGTTATATCTGCTTTTGGGGTTCTGCCAAATTCGAAAAGCCTAGACGTTGTTGGATGGTTTACACATGATCCATCTATTTTACATCGTGTTGGGCATATTCTACTTCAGTTAAACCTGGTGGAACATGTTCTACTTCAGTTAAACCTTGTGGAACCTAGAAGGGCAAGATGTAATATTGTAGCTGATGATTTATTTCAGCTCTCTCAATTTCCCTAGAAGAAGACTATATATGTTATTTATAGAGCAACTAAAAATTTATCAGGCTATCAGCTATCGAAACATTTGAACTTTGACCAATATATTGCTTCAAATGTGCCTAGCCTAAAATATTTTTGCGAACAATCAACAAAACAGAAAAATGGAACATCCACTTTGAAAGCTCTCTCTTCTGTGATGTTCTTACTACAGAGATATGAATTGAAACAAATCATAAATATTGGGTTAAATCAGTAAAGCCCAAGTTAGGACCTGGTGTCTCAGATCGTGTCCATGATGCAATTACAGCTACACATGAGAATATTAAAACTTACTATAAAGTCAGGACTAAAATGCAAGTTGCTCTTCATAGTCTCCTAAAGTTACCAACCTGAATGGCATGTTGTGAAGAAAACATACCCTATTAAGGATGTTATAGAGGTAATAGAAGGGGGAAACACTCAATGAAGATTTTCGATTGTCACTGGCTCAAAGAAATGTAACCGTTGTGAGTAATGGTCAATAGAAATCTAGTGACCAACTACTTTTGTATTTGGGATTAACTGTATTTTGTGTTGTGCACATTGCTCGGGAAAAGAGGCAGCTAATCATTTCGGGGTTCGAACTAAAAACATAGTTAACTGTGCTTGTCTTACACCTATTTGTTGATACAAAAGGATCTAAAAAAATTACCAAAAATATATAAAAGTTGCATGCCAGTATTAACAAAACTATAAATACCATTTTGAGAGAGAACTTGTTTGAGTTTAATAGTGTATGCAAAAGACTTCATAAAGCTGGAATTTACCCGGAAAAAAATATAAAACATTGCATTAGCAACAAAATATACATATCTATAACAGTTCGATACCCTCAATACATCAAATTATAAATTTAGATTGTTAAAGTGTCCTTTCACATTCATGTTTGTCAGCACTGATTTAACAATACATTTTGACACTTGAGGTTGTCTAAATAGAGATTTCTAACACCCTAACAAACTAAATAATAGCGGAACTCCCCGCCCTCTTAACAACAAAGTGTACATTAGTGGACAAACACATGATACAATAACGGAAGTCTCCACCCTCGCAACGACAACTGTACATCACCGCACAAACACCCGATATGTAATACTACCCCATATCCAACTTAAGACTGTCTAAAATAGAGAGTTCTAACACCCTAACCAACTAAACAATAATAGAAGCCCCCACCCTCGTAGTTACAAATCGTACATCATCAGACAGATACGTGATACATAATATACACAATAACATGAGTATCCACCCTCGCAACGACAAACTGTACATCACCCGACAAACATGCTATATGTAGTACAACTCTATATCCATATCCATCTTAACTCAAAAATCCCCCCCCCCCCCCCCCCCCCCCCCCCCCCCCCCCCACACACACACACCCAAAAAAAAAACAAAAAAACAAATAGTTCTTTCAAGTGAATATAATTTCTCAAGGGAAGGAAAATAGAGTAAAAAAAACTGTGAAATGGCTAAAGAATGGAAACATGAGAGATACAAATATATTTGGGGGTTATTACATTATTATGAAAATATTAGACACCGCTGCATTTTCTTACAACACGCCACAAATTCCAATGATGATACAATTAATTACCTCACACCTAGGGACATGGTTGGCAATGGGACACACGTGGCGTCCAACGCAGGTGGGAACCATGTCACTGGTGCATCATATTACGATCTGGCTGGGGGAACTGAACTTCTACATATTTATTAGCAGAAATTAGCACCGAGTGAAGATCCTCCTCAACAAAAGCAACATTGAAAGGAAAATTAGCAGAAATTCGCTTACCTTTCCAAACGGCGATGTATTGCTTCAAAACGCCTTCCATTCCATTCAATTCGAATTTCGGTACTTTGGGGATGTGGAACCCTTTCAACGAAATCTTGACTTTAACCCTAGATCTGATATGGGCGAGTTCTTTTTCGTCATCTTCAAAATATTTGATCTCGGTTTCTCAGAAGGGCGATGAAAGTTGGAGTGCTGGAATGGGAGAAGAAATTGGCGATTGGACTCTTAAATATTTGGAGTGTTTGAAGTTGGAGTTATATCGAAGAAATGAAGTGATAGAAAATAGGCTACGTGGATATCTTAGAAATACGACAGAATTAAATGCTTTCCCTACATGGATAGGCTAGTTGGAGAGGAGTCTTAAGGTCTTGTTTTGCATTTTATAGTAGTAAGAGATTTCTAGATATGTGTTTTCTTCATCGATCTTGGCTTAGGTTAATATAACATTTTCGTTAAGATTACTACAAAAGGGGCTAGGTCTATTGGCATGAACAATAAGCTAAAAGGAGCAAAGCTAAAGGACCATTTGCGTAAGAACTAAAGGCAATTTTAATGGGTTATCTATTTGAATTTTATTTCTCTTTGATTGAGTTTTAATAAATTTAGGGCAAAGATTTCATTGAATTAGATGACAAAATATGAAATAAGGATAGTGTTAGTCGCGAGTAGTTGAAACACTTTACAGGAACCAAGAGGCTCACACCTTCACATGTCGAAAATATGCATCCAATGCCGAATTCAACATTTTATATATAAGTAATTATACTCCAATATCTCTTAGCATGTGAAGTATGGTAAATAATTATGGACATAAATCTTTGTGGTGTAGACAACTAAAATGATTTGAAATGCGTTTTAAAACTTAAGTCTGTGGTTAGAAAAAAAAATAACCCACATCAATCTTATCTCCCATTTAATTACATCTTATTTTATTTATTTGTTTAGTAATAAGAACAAATATGTTTTTCCCTCATGATTTGATCATGTTATTTACATTGTAGGGGATAATTTTTTTCTGAAGTGTCAGGGTAAGTTTTACAATTTCTCATTGTTATTATTTAATGTAATTCATTTTGTTGCTAAATTAATACAAACTAATGGACACCCATATTATTTACACTTTGCAAATGAAAAAGTTATCGGTGGGTCAACTTTAGTTTGTGCTTGAATAAAAAGTCCCACACAAACTCTCCCTCCAATTAATTAAGTCTTATTTTTATTTATTAGTTTAGGAATAAGAAGAAATATATTTTTTCCTCACGATTTGATCATGTTATTGACATTTCATGGGTAAGGTTTTTCATAAGTAATGTTTTGACATTATATGGGGCAACTTTTATGGTTTCTCATTGTTACCATTTAACTTAATTCATTTTCTTATTATACTAATATAAATTAATGGATAGTCGTATTTTTTATGTTTTGTAAATGAATACGTCATTGATGATTCAATGTACTGTAGAAGTTTAGGCCCGAATTAGCGTATAACAATATAGAAAAATAAAATGAAGGCACGGTGTGTGATTTATGGAAATTTAGGATCTCAAGGTGGAAAGTTTGGTTACACCAAAATGTTATTTAACTTTTTATTTTAATCAATTATTACATTATTAGGGATGGATAACATAATATTAGTAACTCATTCACTTTATATTTACCTTCTACCTCATTTTTACTAATTCGTTTAATTTTTTTTAAGGTTACAAATACCTCGCTTCCAAAACATCCGCTTCATTTTCAAAGATGTTAAGGAGTTCAGTTTACAAATATAATTACAAATAAAACTACGCTTTCCATTACTCAAATTTTATAATTCCCTTATCCATTAATAGTTTATTAAATAATTTATAACTAGCCCGCGCATCGCGCAGGGATAAAACCTAGTGTATGTTGGTTTTGTTACCAAAAGGAAATAATTGTCAAAATCATCCGCACTCTTAGCAGTAATCTATGAGAATCAGTTTTTTGGTTCAGAATTTCAATTCTAATCAATTCTGCTATCCTATAAAAGAATGGGAAAATATGCCAGTTTCGAAAATAGTTATAGGTTTGACCAAGGAACATATTTTAGAAAGGCCCGAAATGTTTTTGTTGTAGATATTATGGATCCCTCTATATTGATCGTATACAAAGGGGTGGTATCTAATTCTCCCTAAAATTAATTTAAAGAAATGTTATTATATTATGTCTAAGTTATTTTAAAATATTTAATTAATGTAAAATATAAATTTGATTTTTCAAATTTTGTTTTACTCTGTTTGTTAATATAAAAAATATAGTTAAGTATTTGTTATAAAATTTCAATTTTTACAACAAATTTAATTTAAAATTATTTAAAAGTATAATTAGTTAAAAGAAGTATCATAATTTAAGATAAATGACAATTAAATTAAAATAATTTTTAACATTATAGTTAATTTAAATAATTAATTAATAGTAAAAGAAACACGTAATTAATTTTTTTTATATTACACTAAAATGAAATAAACAACAAATTTAAATTAGAAATAATTTTAAAAAATTGTTAATTTTAATAAATAGTTAAAAATATAATTGAAAATATAAAGTATATTTTTAAAATATTTATTAATAATACAATTTTATATTTCAAAAGACTGCTTAAAAAGTTACTACATAGTTTTAGAATTACTAAATAGTTTAAAAATGTTGAAATAGTTAAGGAAGTTAAAAAAACTACTTATTATAAATATTTAATAAAAATTAAAAGTAGTTTTAATAAAATAAAAGCTTATTTGGTATTTCTAAAAGCATGAAAAGTTCCTTAAGAGAAGTAAGAAACTGTTTCCTATAAAAAAAAAATATTTAAAATAAAGAGTACTTCATATAAAAGCCAGTTAATGTATTTTGTGAAGTATGTTATAGAGTATGTTAATGTAATGAAAATTTGTTATTGTTGACAATTAGTAAAGAAATAGAATAACACAATTTCTCAAACCACTGTTTAGATCAATTACATTGGTCGGGGTTAACACCGTTAAGATTTTTTAGCAGTTCATGCCACAATGTTCCAACAAGTGTAATTTGAGTATTATAAATTATGTACCATAATAGTCCAAATTAGTACTTAGCTACACTAAATAATATGAACATTCAACCATATAAATCTGATAATTGCATGTGCAACTTGCTCCCACGATAAGATGACAAATTATAATTTTTTAATCAAACGTAGTTAAAGTGCATAATCTTCCTCAACCTATTTGCCTCCGTGTTTAATGTAGTGTAACAACCCCTATTTTTCACATGTCGGTCGAATAGGCTAATATACCAAAGATAGGGTTTGTCAAATAATTTATTTCATTCTCTGTATCAAACAATAAATAAAGAGGAGTGAATTTAAGACCACTCACAACATGTGATAACTAAAATGATAAATAACTCTGATATAAATAATGTTTTAAACCTATCCAACAAATAAATAGTCTAAACAACTCAACTCCAAACCAACTAACTAAAATAAAAGAATTAGGACATAAGGTCCGCAAAAATCTTTGAAATAAAAACTGAACTGAGATTGTAAAATAAGTGAAGCACTCTATATCTTTGACTCACTTGAGTCTACATTATATAAGAGATCATCTAGTTTAGAAATAGTGACAAAATTATGTCTATCCCTAGATAAACCAAAAAGCCTCAGAATCTTCAAAGTTTCATTGATATTCCTCTACAAGTTCATGAAGGTATAACACATAAACCACACACCAGGACTACATATATATAAAGATTTATTCATGCAATGATCATGTGTGAGTTAAATCCCCTTAAAATGAAATTTAAATAGTTTTTGGAAATTAAAATTGGAACTTAATAAAGCTTTAGGGTTGATTTGCAATTATTTTTTATTGCTTAAAACTGTCTTGGGTAGAAACCAAAAGCGGCAGAAAATATTGTGGGTGGAATTGGTATTTTTTAGAAACCTAAAACATGAGTTTGAGAATGAATCTTAAGCCTACATGTGTTGCACATTTAGTGGTTTATTTTGTATTTCTTGTCACTCACATATCTGAGACTTACTTTAAACCCTTGGATAGTTTTTATCTACGGTCTTCATGTAATTGGGATTAATCCAAGTGAACTGTTTTTAACCAATCAGAGTTGGCTATTTCACCGCTTATTGAGAACCATTATATTTACAACGATTTAACTTCATTTAATCTCATCCCTTAGTTTTAAGTCATTCTAGATCCTTCTACGTCTTGTATAAATAGATGCCTTTGGTGAGGCAATTAGAGACTTTTGTTAATTCCTCATTTGATAGAAAAAAAGAGAAGAGAGAGAAAGGATTAGAGAGAGAAATAAAACCTTAATCCATACTTCATCAAATCCAAACCAGAAATACTTTTTTGAGAGTTAAACCTTTGAGTGTTTAGTTCGTGGTTTGAGAAGTTAATCATCTCTTGTTCTTGATCATCCTTCCAACTTAGTCATGTTAGTAGAATTTCTCCATTTCTCTACATAGAAATTTGAGATATCATCTTTGTGATACAAATCACATAGATAGTTTACTGTTTTGATTTCTTATTTCGAGAAATCTTTCTTGTTGGTTATTTTAAAACTGATTTTAAGTTTTGAAACCATAAACAAATAATATTCGTTCTTATTTCATTTTACTCAAACTACCAGACTTAGATCTAGATTTGAGATCTTGATTGGGGATTTCACTTTCTATCTTTACTATTTTCAAAACAAGAAAGTGTTAGGATCTTGAATATTTCACAACATGATTCCTTCTTAATCTGCGGTTGTTTTGAAAGGTTTAAAGTCTGATTTAGTCTTGACTAAACTGATTCTGGAATATCTTGCATATCTAGTGATTTTGTAATTTGATAAATCATTATGTATGTATTATGTATGAGTGTGTTTCATGCATATGTTAGAGAGAACATCACCACAAAACTTTCACTCTACCACACTTAAAGTGTTGGTTGAGTGATCTTGAAATTGGTTAGGTCGATGTAAAGATGGAATTGAGTAAAGTTATGAAGCTGAAGAGAATATAACCAACAACAACCTTCAGAAAAGTCAGATCTAATCTAGAGGAGTTGGTAACGATTTTGAACTTAGTTTAGGTGTGTTTGTGTGGTTTGATTGTTAAATATCTTGTAATTTGTTACTCTGTTTTATTGGATTTTTTCTTTGTGATGTAGAGGTCACGGTGGATGTTTCGCCAGTGGGTTGGGTTTTACCACATTAAAAATTTACTTGTGCACTTCCTCATACTCTTATCACCTCCTTCTAAGCTAAGATGATTTAATAGTTTATGTTTTGTTTTTCAAAACTGGATCATTCTAGATCTGAAATAACTCGTTCAAGCTCTTTTGATAATCATTTTAAACACATCTTGTGTTAAGTTTTGTTTTGAATTAAGAGTTTCTCTAACAAATAGTTCAAAGCCATTTTAATAGTTTAATCATGTATTAAACGTCTTAAGTGGCATTTTTCAATTGGTATTAGAGCTTGGTTGTTTTAAAATATTTTTTTATCCCGTGTTTCTGAAATTGTTTTTTCAAAACAAAAGTATGGACAAGAAATTTGAGAGACTAGGTAACCTATCTAGGCTCCCTCTCTTTGATGGAACCAACTTTCCTTACTGGAAGGTAAGGATGGTTGCATTGATTCAAGGGACTTTGGGAGATGACATCTGGGAAGTTATTGAAAATGGTTACACCTTTCCTAATAAACCAGCGGCTGAAGGAAGTATTGTGAGGATCAGGAAGTTACTAAATGAATTCACTAAATAAGAGAAACAAATTTCACTATGTAACAATAAAGGCAAAAATGCTATATTCATGTCTATAACTGAACACGAATTTAAGAGGATGTCATTATGTTCTACCTCTAAAGAAGCTTGGGACACCTTAGTGGCTGCATATAAGGGTGATACGAGAGTTAAAGCTGCTCAAACTCAAATGCTTATCCATCAATATAACTCCCTAATCATGTATGAGACTAAATCCTTTCACGATTTCTATATTAGTTTAACTGACATTGGAACTAAGTTGCATACAAACGGTATAACTTATGATAGGAAAGAGATTGTTTCAAAAATTCTAAGATCACTTCCATAGAAGTTTGATAATAAGAGATATGCAATTGAGGGAATGGTTGATCAAAATATTACCCCAAAACTCCTTAGTAGCAAACTAAGAACTATGGAAATGGAACTAGAATTCAAGAAACAATTGATCCAGACCAATAAAAAAGGGTAATTCTAATCTTGCTTTTTCATCTAAGTTGATTGAACATGACCTTGACCTTGAATCTGATGCGAATTGTGACTTGGATAACTTGGATAATCAGATTGCCCTTATGTCTAAGAAATTCAAAAAGATTGTAAAATTTAGAAATAAAGTTGCTTCTAGACAAGGGAAACCTAATTACTCCAACACTTCTAATAATAGGCCTCATGAGAGAAGACATGACAAACAAAAGACTGATGTTTACAAGAGACCTTAGAAAGAGCTTAAAATGTTGAATGTTATAGATGTAGCAAATTAGGACACATGGCTAGTGACTGTAGGGTTAACTTAGGCAAGAACCCCAAACATAATAGGGCTCAGCTATGCAAGACTTGGAATGACTCAAGTGACTCTGAAAATGATGAACCTGAGTCGCCCAACTCTTTTGACCATTGCATGTCATTCTTTGCTAAGATAATCTATACTGATGATAAGGAACTTGATCATGATATGATAAATGATATTGCTTCGACTGATGTGTCTGACTTGATGCTTGAGAATGATTGTAGTGATAAAAACCGTGTGTGTGTGAGTCAAAGTGAACGTCTTATTGATGATGTTAATGGGTGCGTGAGTCCTAAAATTGAATCGATAGGGGACACAACACACTGCTCCCTTAATGACTCCAACAATGAGGACCTTCCTAATATTCACACACTTTACACTAAAACACTCAAGAAAAGTTCTAGACTATAGAAGCTTGTCAAAGATCTTTCCAAGAAACTAGAGTCCTTAAACCAAATAGTTAAACAAAATGTTGAAATCTATACGTCTCAAAGTTTAACTCATGATGAGAAAATAAAGGCTTTTGAACAAAGAGTGAAAGGCTTGACTGAATCCAATAATGTTTTGGAAAAGAAGTATAAAGGATCGTTATTAGAATTGGAACAACTAAAAGAAAAGGATTCAACAGTCTTTAAAAAAAATCACACTTCGAAAGTAATTCTAATTGTTTTGAGGATGTAACGACATTTTTGTCCATTATCAATTTGTATGTCGTACGCCGTTACACCGTTGAAGAAACTCAAGATCGCATCTACATCAACGAATCTGAATATCAAAGTGTCTTCAACATCATAGCCTCTGCGAGAATGAACTTGGTAAAATTGTGTTTTTACGTTCCTTAAAGTTCATATTTAGTATTGGGAAATTTTTATAAAATGTTTTTTATAAAAATAAGAAGTAAGTTTTTTCAAGCAAAATGAGGCTTTTAAAAGTTTTTTATTTTTCTGGGAAGCCGGATCGGTCCGCCTCTATACCGGACCGATCCGCCTCCGGACCGGTCCGCCCTCTACCCGAACCGATCCGCCTTGCTCAAGGTCTAGTATACCACGGATCGAATACGAACCGATAAAGCCAATTTTTAAAAGAACCGATCCGAGGTCGGATCGATCCGCCTCCCAGCTGGACCGGTCCGCCTGGGATAAACTCGAGCAGTTCCGTGACTGGTTTTACCACCAACTTATTTTTCCTATATATATACCTATTTCGGTGGTGTATTTTTTCAAGTCTTTGAGAAAACGTTTCTAAGAGTACAAACACGACAATACTTCAATTTTTTATGTGCCAAACATCTTTTTGATTCACACACAAAAATCCCAATTACTTTTGTGAATCTTTTGGAACCGTAGAACACAATTTTGTTATTGTTCAACCCTTGTGGAGAAGCCGTCTCTCTTCTTCATTGCTGACCACCTGGAGTTCCTGCGGGAGATTCCAGCCGACACTGTTTCTAGCCGTTGCTTTGAAGGTTTACCGAAGACACCGCGCGTTACACTTGTGGGCGATTATCAGGTTGTATGTAAGTCAATGGTCTTGTAAATTGTTCAAAGTTCTAGAAATAAAAGGTTTTGCCCTTCGGGGATTTTTCCTTAACTTTGTGTCGCTTGCTTTATTTGTTTATGGGTTGACACTTGCACTTTAGATGCATGATTAGGGGTTGAAATTAAATAAGTGTGTGAAATTAGAAATTTACGAAGTTAATCAGTTATCATACGTAATTCTCATGTTCTCAGTGTTGCTGAAAGCAAGACCAATTCGGATGACAGATGTGGAATAGGTTTTTGCTCCAAAAATACCAAGCAAACCAAACCTCTTGAAACCATAAATTTTGTTACTGGTGGGAAAAGACCTATGGAAATTTGTCCAGACTTTCAATCTTTGAAAAATGATTTTGCTAAAAAACCAACAACAGTTAAACATTGGTGAGACAAGTACCTCTAAGCATAATGTTCAACTTAAAGGAAAGTATGTTTGTCCTCCCATTAAGAAGAGTGAGACCTCATTTCAAACTGTTCCCTCCAGGAATAATGCCAAAAGTAATAATATAGGGAAACCTATGCTCAACAACTTTCCTAAAGACTTATCTGCTATGACCAATCTTTATTGCTCATACTGTGATGTGTACGAACATTCTTTAGATGGTTGCTACTCCAAACTTCTATCCCAACCTACCTATCCCTCCTTTACCTATTAGAATTTAACTATTCTAGGATAAGCCGTAACAATTATGTCCTCCCTAAGCCATCAAATAGAAACTCTAACTATCGAAAGAGAAGGACAAGATCTAATACTAAAAGACAATCATCAAGAAATAATCCTAGAGTCTTTTCTCGACCAAATGCTCAAAATGTTTATAAATTTAAAAAACCTGCGCAAAATCTATTTAGATAAAAATCTGAAGCTCGCAAGTTTTATCAAATATGAGCTAATAAGAAAAAATTGAAAACCAAAGCAATTTGGGTAAGAAAGGATGATCTAGTACCCCAAATGATATGTAACATAGTGATCACTGCTTTGAAAGCTGAACACACCACATATGGATGGTACTTAGACTCTAGATGTTCTAAGTATATGACCGGGGATGAATCCAAACTTTCAAACAAAACTAACTTCTCTGGATGAAAAAACTTGTTTGGAGATGGTGTATTAGCCCATATCATTGGCAAAGGAACACTCCATAAAGAAGTATTACCGGTTCTTGAAAATATTTTATTAGTAAAAGGTCTTAAGGCCAATCTACTACATATTTCACAATTGTGTGACTCCAATCATACTGTCACCTTTTCGAAAAATAATTGCAAATTTTAAATGAAAATGGTGAGTGCATCATTATAGGACTCCGTACTCCTGAGAACTGTTACATAGTTAATTCATCTACAGAGGTTTGTAACATTGCCAAATTAGATGACAATGAATTATGGCATAACATAATGGATCACATAAATTATGATAGCCTCAGTAAATTGTCCTTACAGGAAATTATTGGAGGTATTCCTAAAATAAAACCTATTTCTAACGTAGTCTGTGGTCCTTGACAAGAAGGAAAAGTAGTTAAGGCACCTCATAAAAGGGTTAAAGACATTATATCCTCTAAACCCTTAGACTCGTCCATATGGACCTACTAGGTCCCTCTCGTACTATTAGTCTTTGTTGCAATAGCTACATTCTAGTTATGGTTGATGATTACACGAGATTTATTTGGGTTGCCTTTCTAAAGTAGAAGTTTGAAACCTTTAGATCATTTTTGAAAATCTTACTTCGTATAGAAAATGAAAAGGACTCCCAAGTAGATAGAATCCGGAGTGATAGAGGAGGTGAATTCATAGATTCAGGTGCCATTAAATATTGTGACTATAATGGTTACAAGCACAAGTTCACTGCTCCTAAGACACCTCAACAAAATGGGATAGCCGAGCGTAAAAGTAGAACAATCCAGGAGATGGCAAGAGTTTTGATACATGCCAAAGATTTACCTAAATACTTTTGGGTTGAATCAATTTGTATTGCATGTCACATTATCAATATAGTCTCCCTTAGGAAGAATTCTAAACAGACCCCCTATGAACTTTGGTATGGCAAGACATCAAATCTTAAATATCTTAGAAATTTTAGTAGTACATGTTATGCGAGTAAAGACAGAGAACAATTATATAAGTTTGAAACAAGAGGAGATAAAGCTATATTTTTAGGTTACTCACCTGATAGTAGAGCTTACTGAATTTACTACTTGCGAACTAAGACCATGATGGAATCCATTAATGTGATTGTAAATGACACTACTGTAGAAAGTAAGACTACTAGACCAACAATTGTGAATGAGTCTGAAAGATTTTTAAATTATGACTCTCCTGAAATAACTAAGTCTTTACCAACTGAGACCCCTGAAGTGCCTAACTAGGTTTCCAAAGACCATCCTCTAGATAACATTATTGGTAACCCTATATAACCTATTTGTACAAGATCTCAACTTTGCAACACTGCTTATTTTGCATGCTTTGTGTCTCTTATTGAGCCTAAGAATGTAAATGAAGCCTTGAATGACCCCTTGTGGATTAGTGCAATGCAAGAGGAGCTTCTTCAATTTTCCATTCATGATGTTTGGTATCTTGTACCCAGGCCCGAAAATAAAAGGGTTATTGGCACACGCTGATTTTTTAAAAATAAAACTGATGAATCTGGAATGGTTGTAAGGAATAAAGCTAGATTAGTTGCGCAGGGATAATCTCAGATTGAAGGAATTGATTTCGAGGAAACCTTTGCACCTATTACTCGTCTTAAGTCTGTTCGGCTGCTTTTTGTTATATCTTGTCATTTACATTTTATGCTTTACCAAATGGATGTAAAGTCTGCATTTCTTAATGGTATATTAACCGAGGAGACCTATGTAGAACAACCCAAATTATGTTTATCGTTTGAAAAAGGCCTTATATGGGTTAAAACAAGATCCTAGAGCTTGGTATGAACGTCTATCGACATTACTTTTAACCAATGGTTTTAGGAGAGGCAGAAATGACCTAACGTTATTTGTCAAACATTTTGACAACAGTGTTACCATAACCCAAGTTTATGTTGATGATATTATTTTTGGATCTACCTCCCTTTCAGAAGCCAAGTCCTTCTCAGACATTATGCACAAAGAATTCCAAATGTAGCTTATGGGGGAGTTGCAATTTTTCTTAGGTATTCAAATTAAACAAAATTCAGAAGGTTTATTTGTTTCGCAATCTAAATATGCATTAGAGATTGTAAAAAAGATTGGCTTAGATATAGCTAAAGAAACTAAAACGCCTATGAGTAACTCTGTCAAACTTTCAAAAGATGAAAATGGTAAATCCATTGATTCTACTTTATACCGTAGTATGATAGGAAGTTTGCTTTACCTTACTGCCTTGCGCCCTGATATTATGTACTATGTTCGTTTGTGCGTCTGTTATCAAAATAATATTAAAGAGAGCCATTTATTATGCGTAAAAAGAATAATTAAATACATAAAAGGCACTCACAATTTAGGAGTGTGGTACACTAATGACACATCGAGCACTATAGTAGGATACACTGATGCTGATTGAGATGGGTATTCCGACGATAGTAAAAGTACATCAGGAGCATGTTACTACATCGGTAACAACTTGGTAGGTTGGAACAGTAAAAAACAAAACTACACTTCTTTATCTGCTGCAGAATCTGAATATATCGTGGATGGAAGTTATTGTGACCAATTATTATGGCTCCAACTCATGTTGAAAGATTACGGTATAAATGAAGAAAAACTACATCTCTATTGCGATGAACAAAGTGCGATAAGCATCTCTAAAAATCCAGTTTAACATTCTCGCACCAAACATATTAAAATTCTATATCACTTCATACAAGAATTAGTTGAATAAAAAGAATTAGAAATTAATTATTTTCCTACTAATCTACAATTGGCGGGCATGTTTACAAAACCATTGGGTTTTAAGCATTTTGAATATTTAGGCAAATCAGAATAATTTGTTTTGCTTAATTTGTATAACTTCCAAATTTTCACATGCGTATAATCAATCTCTGTGGATATAAGGGATGGATGCTCGAATAATGACAAGGAACACCTATTATATATGTTTTATGTAGGAGATTCGTGTGAATTCTCGTTGTCTATGCAAGTTACTGCTTATCTACCTATTCATAACATTTTTTTATTATTGCCGCCCTTTGTTCATTTGAGACAAAATGGGGGAGAAATTTGAGTCCACTTGGGCACTCTTATAACTTCTCATCTAATGAACTTGATCTTAGGTACCTTATTGCAGATTTTAGTACCTCTTTATTGCATCAGATTTTGATAGGGTAATGGTTTGGCATAGTTGAGTTACGTAATTTTTCAATTTTTAGGAGATTGGGTAGATAGATTGTTTGTATAAGAATAGAATTTTCTTATTTCTTTTGGTATCCCTAGGAGTCCTATATGAGTCAAAGGAGATTTTGTCTCATATTTTCAAAGGGGGAGATTGAAGCACCCTATATCTTTGACTCACTTGAGTCTACATTATATAGGAGATCATCTAGTTTGGAAATAGTGATTAAATTATGTTTATCCCTAGATAAACCAAAAAGCCTCAGAATCTTCAAAGCTTCATTGATATTCCTCTACAATTTCATGAAGGTATAACATATAAACCACACACTAGGACTGCATACATATAGTTATTTATTCATGCAATGATCATGTGTGAGTTAAATCCCCTTAAAATGAATTTTAAATAATTTTTGAAAATTAAAATTGAAATTTAATAAAGCTTTATGGTTGATTTGCAATTATTTTTTATTCCTTAAAACTATCTTGGGTAGAAACCAAAAGTGGCAGAAAATATTGTGGGTGAAATTCGTATTTTTTAGAAACCTAAAACACGTGTTTGAGAATGAATCTTAAGCCTACACGTGTTGCACATTTAGCGATTAAAACCCTTGGATCATTTTTATTTACAACCTGCATGTGATTGGGATTAATCCAAGTAAACTGTTTTTAACCAATCAGAGTTGGCTATTTCACCTCTTATGGAGAACCCTTAGATTTACAACGATTTAACTTCATTCAATCTCAACCCTTGGTTTTAAGTCGTTGTTCCAGATCCTTATACGTCTTGTATAAATAGATGACTTTGGTGAGGCAATTAGAGACTTTTATTATTCCTCGTTTGAGAGAAAAAAAAGAGAACAGAGAGAAATAATTAGAGAGAGAAATAAAAACCTAATTCATACTTCGACAAATCCAAACCAGGAATACTTTTTTTAGAGTTAAACCTTTGAGTGTTTAGTTCGTGGTTTGAGAAGTTAATCCTCTCTTGTTCTTGATCATCCTTCTAACTTAGTCACATTGTTAGAGTTTCTCAGTTTCTCTATATAGAAATTTGAGATATCATCTTTATGATACAAATCACATAGATAGTTTACTGTTTTGATTTCTTATTTCGAGAAATCTTTCTTGTTGGTTATTTTAAAAATAATTTTATGTTTTCAAAACCTAAACAAATAATATTCGTTCTGATTTCATTTTACTCAAACTTCCAGACTTAGATCTAGATTTGAGATCTTGATTGGGGATTGAACTTTCTATCTTTACTATTTTCAAAACAAGATAGTGTTAGGATCTTGGATATTTCACAACAAGATTCCCTCTTAATCTGTTGTTGTTTTGAAAGGTTTAAAGTCTGATTTAGTCTTGACTAAACTGATTCTGGAATATTTTGAATATCTAATGATTTTGTAATTTGATAATTCATTATGTCTGTATTAAGTGTGAGTATGTTGCATGCATATGTTAGAGAGCACATCACCATAACACTTTCACTCTACCACACTTAAAGTGTTGGTTGAATGATCTTGAACTTGTTGAGTCGACGTAAAGATGGAATCGAGTAAATTTACGAAGCTGAAGAGAACATCAACAACAACAACCTTCAGAAAAGTCAAATCTAATCCAGAGGCGTTGGTAACGATTCCGAACTTAGTTTAGGTGTGTTTGTGTGGTTTGATTATTAAATAGGTTGTAACTTGTTACTCCATTTTAGATGATTTTTTCTTTGTGACGTAGAGGTCGTATTGGATGTTTCCCCAGTGGGTGGGGTTTTACCACGTTAAAAATTTACTTATGCAGTTCCTCATACTCTCATCACCTTCTTCTAAGCTAAGCTGATTTAATAGTTTAGGATTTGTTTTTCAAAATTGGTTCATTCTAGATCTGAAATAACTCGTTCAAAATCTTTTGATAATCATTTTAAACACATCTTGTGTTATGTTTTGTTTTGAATTAAGAGTTTCTCCAATAAACAGTTCAGAGCCATTTTAACAGTTTAAATTAAACATCTTAAGTGGTATTTTTCAATGAGTAGTATCCTAAGCTCGAATTAAGAGATGAAGTTAAGAAACAAAATGGAACGGCAAATCTGAAACTCCTTAGCCCTACCGATCCTGTCTATGAATGCCTAGCTAAGATTTAATGTGATTCAGGTCAGATCTCGAAAGTTGGAAAAATATCTCCAATATCAACATAAATGATCATGAGACTAAGTTACAATAAACATGCCACCCTGTCAAGTCTCACATGCAATAAGTACCTCACCCCTTAACTAAGTGCAATACTATGAGCATGTCCCAAATCAAGGCATAAATACGTTAGCACATCTCTGTTAGTACAAAAAAGAGTAAACCACTAATAATAATCATGTAATAGAGATTTAACTAACTACATGTATGAGAATATAACCCAAGTATCAATCCTCACAATGTTCCCCACAAGAGAATACACATATATCACAATGATGTAATTAATATGGCATATGGTTCATTAATAAATTGTCCATCACTAGACTAAAGTATATCTTTCATGAATTGAAAAGTAATCACAAAAATACAACAATCTCCCAAGACACTCTCGTACCTCTATCGGTAAACATGTTGGAGTCCTTCACTTATCGGATTAAAAATACAACAATTTCACGCACATGAATACGAGGAATTAATACGCAATCCCACCACTGGGTAGTCCCATACCAAGACTCAATCGATGAATCAGATTATCAACCTTTCTCATCACGAATTTTAAACCGACTGACGCATGATCAAACATAAGACCTCCACGACAACTTGCATCAATATCCAGGTGTGCCACACGCGATCGCAACCTCCAAAGCAACCCCGATCGATTGATTCACCACAAGTATGGTATGTTCATGAAAATAAGTAATAGATATATGTATGATGCATAATATAAGTATATATCCATAGGATATCGTTTCACTCATGCATCCATCCACATCTAACGTAATCCCCCGAATCGAATTGTACAATTAATTAAACTACTATCAAATCTTCTACCTTAATTAGAGTTACATTATTTAGTCTCTCGATTTATACTTTAATAAACCTAACTACTTCTATATACCAATCACATCTCAAGTGTACATCGATTCAACAACTATAATCAAATTGGATTAAACCCACCATCCTTTCCATAACCTGACCTCAGACCAACATAGAGGCTGAATCAATTTGCCCCAAGCCGAATTAATTTGATTTGGGGCAGAGGCCCGGGTTGGATTAAAAACGAAGTTCATCTTCCCCAAACCTTCATTAATTCACAAACCAAGCTTCAAGACTACCCCAAATCAAGTCTTTAAACCGATAAACATAATTATTCATCCTCTTAATTCATGGGTTCAATTATAGTAATCTACAAACTAAGCCAAATTTTAATCTTTAACATGAAATAGAATCACAATCACCACTCATTTTAGATCTAAACCTCAAATTAACAAAGGGATTCAATTACTAAATGAAATACATTGTAAATATGAGTTCTAATCATAAAATCATATAGCAAAACCATTTAATTTTAGATTTTGGTGCAAAAGTACAAGCCTTTATTACAGAGTGAATTAATACTAATCCTAATTAACCCAAAACATAAACATGATTAAGATGAACCGACTTAGATCTTAAACATGCATTCTAATCTAAGAATATAAATGGAAACATGAATAATAAATAAGTTACAGCTTATAAAGTGGTATTGCAAGAGATATCTTTCCTGAAATGACGAACAATGAATTCTCTATTCATTTGATCCTTTGTTCTTCTTCTCCCATAGTCTCCTTAGGTTCTCCCACAAGTCTAAGGATTCCAGGGTTTATTTTTATGTGCAACGTAAGTAATTAATGTGGTCAAACCCCTTAAATACATACTAATCCTACATTACTACAATAATACTCTTTCCGGGGGCCTAAATGTGCCGAAAATACTATTCACAATAGCCAAAAACTTACCCTAAGGGCATACCTACCCGTGAGCCCAACTTAAGATGATAAAACACATATCCTGGTCTCTGTACCACTATAGATTCCTCTCCAAATGGTAATACCTAATAACTCACGTAATACCACACAACGTAAAATAAAGAATCCAATTAATTATTTTACGTGTAACCGTGTATATTCAAAAGTTAATTAATTGCACCGATTAATTAAATATAACATGAAGCACAAACATATCACATAACATTAAAATTTAATAATCATCTTAATATGCGTTAACTAATTACCAAATTTCTTAAGTAATAATTAATTCCAGATTGTTATTTTATTCTCACAATTAACAATCATTTAAATAATACAAAAAATAAGAGGTATTATAGTTGATAAAACCCAAAAGTGTACATTTTATACCCTAAATAGACGTATTTTAGTTGCTAATTCTCGGCAATTTGGGTCTTATGCGCGTTAATGTTTATTTTGTAGGTCAATTGTGTCTTACGGATGTAAAAGCGATAAATCAAATTAGATATGCTATTCATGGAGCTAATTACCAATCCTATAACCCTAGCCTAACCTAAACTAGCCCAAATCGTCACCCGAACCCCGTGTGTGTGTTGTGTTCGTACTTTTATTTTTTTAGATTTTTATTTGATTCCTTTTTATTTTGAGATTTATTCAGAATTTTCTAGGATTTATTTTCTATTTTTCTATTTTTCTATTTCGATTTCGATTTTTATTAATTCTTAATTTTTATGATTATTTGATTTTTATTAGGATTAGTTTTTAGGAATTTATTTTCTAGTTTTATCAGATTTTATCTTTCTTTAGTTTTATTATATTAGGAATATATTTTTAGATTTTTATTTTTATTTTTATGTTTATTTTTTTATTTTGTGTCTTTTTATATTTTTTATTTAGGATTTTAGTTTTTTAGTTTTATTAGATTTTTAATGTATATTTTTATTTCTTTTTATTTTTAGAATTAGTCTTTAGTAGTTTACTATATTTTTATTTTTATTTTATTAGAGTTTTTATTTTTATTTTATTACGTTTATTTTTATTCACACCTAAACATATCAGTCACCCACACACCAATTCCCATACACTCACCTACACACTAACCCCACCCAACCCATCTTCAACCTTCCAACACACACCCTTTCTCTCTCCTCCATTATCACCCACCTCCATCTCTCATCTAACCTACATACCCAATCTCCTACCTTATACCACCATACCCACCTTATGTCTCCCCACCAAAAAAACCCATAAACCCATGAACCCGGATCCGTGCTCGTTTACCCCAACCCCCATTTTCGACGACCTCCACCTGATGGTAACCCGTGTTCCAGCTGCAATCCCGACCTCCGGCGAACTCGTATCCCTTACCAGCTGTTCAAACCGGCAACTACCTGGTAACCTTTCCGGACCCTAACCCACCTCTTCCATAACGTGGCTACCCGGACCATATCTGACATCCCTCTTAAACCCTCCATAGCCCTTGTTCTAGTCAAAACCAAAAACCCGCGACAACCAACACTCAAAACCCAGATACCACATGCCACATTTTCCCCAAATCCAAACCAAGATTTCTCCTACACAAACAAAGCAAAGACAAAGGCAATAAACCAAATACAAAATAAAATCCATTTACCCCACATGTCTTATTTCTCCTTTTAACCCATTTTCAAAAATACCCCCAAACAACCACTTCCCACTTGCACCTTCTTTTATCCTAAAATTGCCCTCACACAAATCATATTTTTTGTGACCTCACACCTCTCAAACCTCATGTGCACACACCCCATGATCCTCTCACCATTTCCATGCACACTCATCCCAATTAACCATTTTTACCCCTAGCCCCATTGGCACATATAAACAGAAGACTCAAGGCCATTTGAAGAAGTATCAAAATATTTTAGAAAGAATTCTAGAGAGAGTTAGAGAGATAGTTTAGAGCAGAAAATAAATTAGGTATAAATATTTTGTAAATAGTTTTTATTTTTATTTTCAGAGATTTGTAAGGATAATTTGTGAGTCATTCAATTGAGTATTATATTGAATTGATTATTGTTGGATGCTCATATTGGATGGATGATGCTTGATTTAAAATAAATTAGAGTTCAATTTCCCTTCAAGAGATTGAGTTTTATTGTTCTCTTCTCTTCTCTTTTATTTTATTTGCCTTTGATTATTTGTTGATCATGTTTAATATCATGTTAGGCTAAAATCCCATTCAAGGGGTGGGGTGACCCATTATTTTATCTTAATCATAATTTAGTTAATTAATTTAAATTAAATGTCCCTTTGATAATTAACTTTACACTCTTACTTTTTATTTACGCCTCGAGAGAGGGTAAATTATTTTCATGAGAAAATTGAAATTCTAGTTATAATACCCATTTTAGATTCGAAGTAGAGATAGAGGTTCCTCAAGTGTGGTATTATTCCTTTAATTCAACTCTAGGCTTAATGTTATGATTCAAACTAGTTTAATTGATCGATCCTAGTGGGTGATTTGTTAGATGATGTTTAATCTACTTTTCAAGAGTTGTAGGAGTGTTAAATTTAATTTTCTAAAATGTTATTGTCAAAATTACATTTGAACGAGAGTTGATTTGTGATTTTGATACTAACTTTGGGATAATTAATTTTAATGAATTAATTAATTTTAATTAACTAGAATATATGGTGTCCTCCTATCCTTTGTTAGTCCACACTTTTATTTCATCACTTTGTCTCTTAGTTTAGTGTTAGACTTTGTTCATATTTTTAGTCATTTTTTAGTTTGTTCTTTACGTCTTTGATTTAGTTAGTGTTATTTCACATCCTCACCCAAATTGTTTTAATATTGAAAAAGGCTAAAAAAAATAGAAAAAGTAAAAATCCACAAAAGAAAATAAAAGTGAATTACAATTATTTCCCCCTTGCTTTATCTCCTTGATGTGGATTGATACCCTTACTTACCTGCACACTTTAGTTTGATATTATTTTGTAGGTAATCGAGGATTTTGATTAACTTGGCTTAATAATTGAGACACACCAAAAAAACCAAGTTATCAAATGGTGCCGTTGCCATTCTTGCGAGCATGAAGCACTTGGAGCGGATTTCATTTTGTAGTTCATTTATTTTTCGCACTTTCTTTCTTTTTGGTACCATTTTTGCATTCTAGTAGAAGGCTTGTATTAGGACTTTATATTCTTGGCTTGTATTGCGGTGCATAGAGACACCATTTATTTTTTAATTTAAATTTATAATAATCGAAGACAAGCGTGATAGGAGGTAGAGAGATGGCGTCCAAATGAGAGGATTTAAAAGCCTCTCTATATTGGGTCGGTAGGACTCCTAGGGCCGACTGAGATAGGCATGATCTCCTCCTGCTTGACTCAAATTTTCCAGCACCCCATGGTGCAAAAACCTTGGGAGGTATATTTCTAAACCCTCACTCCTCTCCTGTTATGGAGTTAATTCTTGTGTGTGATTACGTGCTCTTGTGTGATTTTATTCTCGCATTTATTTTTGAATGGTGTGATGAATTAAATTACTAAGACCTTCACCTGGTAATTAACGAGAAGGGATTTCTTCACCCGACGCACTCGCTTACCATTTGTTTGCTACCCTATCCATCATTAAATTTAAAATCAATCAACTAGGTAGCTCACTAGGAGAATATTTTTACAAAGGCGATCACTAGGATAAATTCCGTGATTTTTTATCTACCGCAGACTTAATTAAAATTTGACTACCCTTTCACTAAATTTTGAAGATAAAATTAGCTATGTTCTAGTTAGGAATTATCCTTGACTTGTGTGTGTCCAATTCCATTCAATTTTTCAGTAGTCAGTTTTAGTGAGTTCGTCAAATTTAGCAAGTCCATATTTTTCCCCACCTTTTCTTCCAAAAATATTTTCTTCCCTTATTTTTACAAAAAAAAAAATCCCAAAAATATTTTCTTTCATTTTTATAAAAAATCCAAAAATATTTTCTTTCTTTCATTTTAGAAAAATCCAAAAATATTTTCTTTCCTTTTGAAAAAATTTAAAGAATCAAAAAAATATTTTTCTCTTCATGGCCGAAGAACGTCGCTTACGGGACTACTTTGGTCAATTTTCATTATCACGCAACACGTGTGAGAGTGATCCCGAGCCATCTCTTTATTATATACTTAGTGGTCACAGGTCTCTCACGAGTACCGTTGATATTCTTGCACCATCTATGCACGTACCTCCTATTCCATGACCCTCGGTGTCAAGCGTCGACGTGTCGCCTACTTTGTCGTGCACCCATTGTTCTTATGATGATAACATATCCCATGAGTGTCCATATTTTTCATATCCATACGAACCCACCATGGAACATGTGTATCCATATGACGCTCTTCCGAAACCCACCATGGCCTACTATCCCAATATATGAACTTCCTAGTGGTGTGAGTACCCAAGTTATTCGTGGAGTCTTGATCACCCTCCCACGCAATACGAATTCCAACTCGATGTTGTGGATCCTCACTCGTTCCCACAATTGTCATGGAAACCTTGTGCACCCATTATCGATCAGTTCCCTCACTATGCACCCCATGATTATCAACAATTTATCCCTCACGACGGCAATCCTTTCGTGTACGATGAACTTGACCCCGTTCCCCACACTTCACATGAATATTCTCCGCATCGTAGCGAGTTGTGTGCACCTCAACCACCACCACCACCATCATCCACCTCCTCTCTCGAAAGCCTCTTGAAAAAGTTCATACTCGAGAAAGATCACGCCACTCAAATTCAAAATGAATCCCTCCAATGGCTTGAACAAAGGTTAAATGAAATTGAGTGTGTGTGCGAGTCGGATTTCATCCCAAGTGAACCCATTGTTGCCTAAAATGATGATGCGTTGCCTTGTGACAATGATTTTGAGTGTGACTAAACCTATCCTCTAAAGACTCTCAAAGTTGAAACCATTCCATGGTTCGATCCTCAAGTTGACACTTGTGTTTATTTACCTTTCATTAATGAGCCTGATCAAATCCCGACATATCCAAAAGAACCCCACTTTGAGGTTTCTATTTCCATTCCCTCCGAATCCATAATAATGCCCGAGTCTACACCTATTGAGCCCACTACTTCTGTTCCTGAGGAACCACTTTATCATAGGTTATCTCCGTCTATGATGCTCACCATTTTCTCGGGATTGCATCCGATATGGTTTCTACCTCTCTGGATATGGATCCTGTCCCACCATGCATGGCTCTCTTAGAGCCCAATATTTTACATGTTTCCTCAATCTCTAATCTTGGTGCCTTATTTGAACCACCCATCACATTTATTGATGGTGTTCTTGGGGAGAAGCTGACCACTCCATCTTTAGATACCACGCTTCCTCCTGCGAGTGCCCTTAAGGATCACTCCGTGACTCATGAGGAGTGTGTGTCTCCCACTCTTGAGTTGCATCATGTTCCCCCACCATTTATCCCACCCGATCCACCATTTACCCCACCTATTGTCCCTTATACCCCACCACCTGGTTTGGATCTTAATTTTACACATTCCATGTTTCCATCTACATTTTTAGATCCTCACCTGAAACCATAGTTCACCTTCCACGAGAGCATTTATGGTGCTACTCTCCACCGTGACACCGAGCTTGTTACCCCATTCCCGCCACTCTCTTGTCGTGTTGATTTATCCCCTCGATAACTCCCTGGAGTGTCATGTCACAACCATTATCATCGTCCATTTGTAGAATGGTTGTGTGATTTCTATGAGACCCACCCCATTCCACTTTCTACACCATTCCGCCTCCCTCACCAACTAGAGAATCATTCTTATAGGGCCCTTGTTGCCCTTACCTTCCGGCTCAAAAAGGCCCGAGACCTATACCTCTTCACCCTTACCCTTTCCTTCCTTACCCTTACCCTAATACCCACCCACGCGTGGTCCACCGATGCTTTGCATCGCATGATTCACTTTACCATACAAGTGCATTCACCATTTTAGTTTTTATCCAACAAGACTGACGCTTCAGTCTTGCTTGGGGGTGATTCTTATCACCCCGAGTTTTCCTTGATCTTATCTTTAGGGTGAGATTCCATCGGTCTGGCTGAAGACATTAAAATTAGCGCTACCGGGAGGCAGCCCGTGATTTCTTGTATGAGTCTCATCCTGTTTGGGGGTGCTGTTTCACATCACCCAATGCCTTATCATGTTTTTAGACTTGTACAATTTTGTTATCTTGTCATTTATTCAGGTTTATTCTTGGCTTCATCTGTCCACTTCATTAGCGGTTGATTCTGGTAATTTCTTTCCTCCCTTCTGCTCTCAATTTTAAAAATCATCTTACCAAACATCGAGGATGATGTTCCTCTTTGTTTGGGTGTGGGGAATTTTATCAAAATCGTACCTCTTTTGAAAAATTTTGATTTTTAAAACCTGATTTTTTTTAAAATTAATGTAGCTTCTTTCATCTCGATCATTGATGTGAATTTTCTATCATCCATCTTTTAAGTCTAGGAATCAAGCTAGATGATTTACTTTTTCTAAATAGCTTATGTAATACGTAACAAGGCATTTTGCACCATGAATTTTTAGACTCAAAAAAATTTGCGTACGTATCACGTCACTACAATTTAGAGTTAAAGAGTACTACAATTCCCAAGAAAACCTTATAAGGATCACTAGTAGAGACTTTAGCCTATGTGATTCGTGCCTTTCACCTTTCAGTCTGCTTTACGCAATCTCCAAGTCACAAGTTGATTCAACTTCTTTTGGGTCCTCACTAAATCGTTGTATGATCTCATTATTTTTCATAAAAATTTTGGCTTGATCACTGAGAACGACATCACTTTCGAGTTATAAGAAACACGTGTCTTGAAATTTATCCCGATCACTAGGTTTTCACCCATTCACTTCATCCACTACATTCCCATGCTCTTCCATATTCCCACATATTTCCCCACACCATCCATTTATCATGTCCATTCATACATCATACATCATCATTTTGAAGAAAGAGTGCTTTCCCAAATGTAAAATGTCTTCAGAGTTGAGAGTATAAAAAAAAGAAAAAAAAAAGAAAAGAAAATTCGAAAATAAAAAAAAGAGAAAAGAGAGAGTGGCAATTAAGGCGGGATATAAGCTAACCCCGAGAAGATAAAGGCTTTGCTGGAAATGAAGACACCTAAGACAATCAAAGAGGTTTCGAGACTAACTGGACGAGTGGCTGCACTTAACAGGTTTGCCTCTAGAGCTACTGATAAATGTCTTCCACTTGTTAAAGTTCTCAGAAAATCCTTTGAATGGAATGAGGAATTCGATAAAGCTTTCTCAAGAGCTCAAGTCCTACCTTGTCTCTCCCTTATTCCTATCCCTTCCTGTCTAAGGAGAAAATTATTTGTGTACTTAGCCGTTTCGGAGTCGGCCATTAGCACTGCTATCGTGAGGGAGGAGAATAGGGTACAAAATCTAGTATATTTCAACAGCAAAGTGCTCTAAGGGTCTGAGTAGAGGTATCCCAGGATGGATAAGTTGGCTCATGCTTTTATTCATGCTTCTAGAAATATGAAATCGTACTTCCAAGGTCACGCCATAGTCGTCCTCACTGACTTCCCGCTCAGACAGATCATCCACAAACCTGAGAAATCAGGGAGACTAATGTCTTGGGGAATTGAGCTAGGAGAGTTTGATATTGTCTACCAGCCGAGAGCGACAATCAAAATTGTGGATGAGTTTACTTGGGACGAGGTCGAGGCTGAAAATGACAAATTTGAGATTGTAGACAGTCAGCCCGGGAGAAGTATTAACCCTACCACGGATGAGGCCGAGGCAAGCACAACTAGAGAAATAATATCTGAGAATGAAGAACTCTGACAGAGGGAAACTTCTCTGAGGACACCGCTATATGGAACCTCTTCGTTGATAGGTCCTCCGACGAAAATAGAAGTGGTTCCGGATTGATAGTGTCGACATCAGATGGTACAGACATCGAGTATGCTTTGAGATTTAACTTCAAGCCTTCCAACAATGAGTTTGAATATGAATCCCTGGTAATAGGTCTCTCCTTGGATTGAGCTCTTGGTGTCATCCATATCCTAGTTCATAGTGATTCTAGATTAGTTGTGAATCAGATCTTGGGGGCATATGAAGCCAAGGATGAGAGAATGGCCAAATATCTACAGAAAGTAAGGTCAATGATGAAAATTTTTAAAGAAGTGAAAATGAAGAGGATACCTCAAATGGACAACGGTCGAGCCGATGCACTTGTGAGGTTAGCCTCAACTACAAGAACTGACATTAGACGAACAGTGCCAGTTGAGATACTACTTTAGCCGACCCTTGAAGAAGATAATAGTTCAGATGGATCTTGTCGGAATATGGACATAGGAGCTTCATGGATGGATTGACGCGACCAAAAATGTGTCTAATGTGCGTGATCTATAGGCTCAAGTGCAAGATGATCACCCAAGTAATAATTCGATAAGTCTGGTATCGATCCTCAGGGAAACGGTACGAACGAATTCATAACGACGTTGGTAAAATGAAGAAATTATAGTTTTGACTCTAAAAAGAACGAAAAGGTGATTTTGGGAAACGAAACACTACAACTAGATGCAATGTTTATGAATACATAACTAATGAGATTACAACTAAATGAAATGCAACTATTCTAATTGAACGGAAAAATGATGAAAATTTGACTAAAACTTTAACTAAGAAAGGAGAAAAATAGGTTGGGTTAGAATCCCCCACACCCTAGAAATTCACTTCGTAGGATACTAGATTCAAAATTAGGACCTTAAATGAACCAGGTCTTTAGTACTCCTAAGTATTACATATATGAGGGATCGTATCCCACACAGTATGTAAGCAAATGATGAGTAAAGTATTGTCATATTAACCAATACTCGCGACGCACTCTTAAGCATCCTGGTTACCTAGGGAAAACGAAATCAAATGTCCTACGACGGTTGTACTAGTAATACAACATGATTCATCTAAGATTTTAATTCCAAACAACTATTTCCACTATCGTGTATTACATCGGGTGGCGTTCATGCACCACAACCCTTAAAAACTTAGCTGGACATATTAAAGCGAGAAGAAAACAAGATCTTAATAAAAGACAACAGTTTAACTAACAACTTAAGATTAAGAAGAATGAAATTACTATCAAATGAATTAACTACAGCAATAATGAAAGTAAGAATTGGAACAAATTTACTTGAATTGCAGAACTGGAATCAAAGCTACATAAAAACTAGGGTTTCTTGTTGTTATCTCCTTTAAACTAATTACAATGCTTATCTAAACGAATTAGAATTTCTCTAATGTCTGGGAGGAGTTAGAAATTTATACCCTACGAAAAATACAAGAGTTGGAGTCATGCAAGACTATATCTTGAAGAAGATAACTCCAAAATCTCGAACCCCGGATCGATCCGTTCAGGATATTTCGGATTGGTCTGGGTGATAACCGGATAATTTCATTTTTTATTTCATCCGGATTGGTCCTCTAAACAAGATTTTTGGAGAGATCTTTGGGTGAAGGATCGATCCTTTTTTTAGGAGGACCGTATTGGTCCGGTAGATGCAACTTTATTCATTGAATTCTAGTACCCAGATCAATCCATTTTTTGTTCCATCCCGATTGGTACGGATTTTCTTTTCAATTTATCTTCATTATGTATTCAAAACCTCATGATTATCTCACATCTTCGAGTCTTCAAAACTTCTATTCCATAACTCAGATTGGAACGCCGTTTTTGCCTACGCATTCGTAAACTCAAGATCTTTGACTTTTATTTTGGGTCCCCAACCGGATTCCTGGTAGAAATTATACTTTTTCCCTTTTTATTCTTCCTCTTTCTTCTCTCTTGCTTTTTCCGATTTCTTTCTTTCTTTCATGTATTTAATACCTGTAAAATCAATAAGAGATACACGAAGCTCAAGATACTTGTTAGACGAAACTATTAGCAATGATATGAGATAAACCAAGTCAATTTACGTTGTCCAGAGTAATAAAAGCCTCTAAATTAAGGGATAAATTTGGAAGAATTTATGCCTAATCAAACCCCCCTAACTTAGAACTTTGATCATCTCGAGTAATGTAAAAGAATCAAAACATGATCCAACTATAAAATGGGATAGAATACCTCTGTCGCGGGGGAGAGATTGCATTTAGCATATGCAACAAGGCTTTGAACCCCTAGGTTACCCTAGTAGGATGAGTTGTGTCTCGTGAGGGTTTGCAGTGAATATACCCACAAAATTCGACTAAAAAAAACTCAAAATACGCAAAAATTGTATAACTCAATTTTTTTTAGAAAATAGTCATCATCACTTCATGTTCAAGAGTCTCAAATCATATTGCATGTGTGCGAATCAAGAAATTTAACCTCAAATTTCCACCAGTAGACCATTACGTTACTTATCCAAAAATTTGTTTTGATTTCGAAGTCTCACGGGATGCTCTCACAAACGAATCTCTCGGATGTGTGGCTATTTCTCTTGGTGTACGTGATATAAGGAGTAAATGCATTGGAACCAAGTTCATGCACACAAATAAAAAGACAAAATTTTATGGTAAATGGATCTCATCATCGGATTACGATTATAGGAAAATGGGAACATAGCCTCCAATTCACACCGTTAATCTCTTTTATTATCATTTTATGTTTTAGCTCTCCACATGGTAATCAATTTCCCAATTTGGACTCGGTTAGGACTTTATTGGGTCATAAGGTGTATTGAGTAAAATGGGAGTGATTAGGAATTTCGGAATTGGAAAATTTTCTTACGTTGTCCATTAGTGCTTTTCTAGGCTTTTGATCATTTTTCCTCTCTTTTTTTTCTACTTTTCACACTTTTCTTGCTATTTTTGTTGAGCATTTTTTGATTTTATTCTTGCCCCCTTTTTTATGCACTTTTCGAACTCAAAATTTTGGAATTATTAACTTTCACAATTTCGGGCCAATTGGGGTTTTTCGGGTGGTCAAACGAAAGGGAAAACATATTCGGCTCAAATTGGGTTGCAAAGGGATGAATGTTTTTTTACAAATTTTTATGGATAATCTTTATGGCTTAACAAACGAGGGCCTAAGTTCATTGTCCGATTTACTAATTAATTTACTATATGCGTCTCGAGATTTTTTTAAATTGAGAGATTTATTTAGCGCATTTTTCATAACAACATTCCATTTTCCATAACCGATCAAAGTGAAAGAATTAAGATCCTCGATGACTTATTAAAATGCTGAAAAGACTATGAGTTACCAATTAACTCGGATTGATTTATAAACTCACAAAAATGATAGGCTCGAAAACTCACCGGGTTTGTTGATCTTCACATTTATTCGTTAAGTCGTCTATGTTCGCTAAATTTCCATCTTTGGTCAATTTTGGCTTTGTGTACTATTTTTTTTTACAATTTGAGACTTTAAACCGAATTTTAATGATATTTTTGAAAATTTTGAATTCCAATTTTTATTTATTTTGAAGAAAAAGAATTTAGGATTTTTCAACATTTTATGATTTTTTTTTGAAATTTTTGGGCATTTTTAAAAATTTGTGATGTTTTAAAAAGACGCACTTGTGACCCCCCCCCCCCCCCCGGTAACTTAGACTTTTTCATTGTCTTTAAGAAAAAAGTACTAAAATCTAACTCAAAGAGAATTAAAAGTGCGAATAAATAGAAACGAACAAATATGGAACATGCAGAATTTTATATAACTCGACCAACATGCATTACAAATGACAAGGAAAAACAAACAACCATGTGAGAATGACCAACAACTACATAACCAATTTTCTTAAAGAGAATCACTGGGGCGGGGTATTAGAGCTACCTGTCGCGTTTGGATCATATGGGTCATATAAATAGCACGGTGGTGGTACACCCATAGTCATCCGATACATCTCTGCTTGGAGACGGTGCATCATGATGGTATCGCGCTGGTAAGCCCTTAGGTCGGCTACTTAGTCAGTGTTGTATTGGTGGAGGAAGCCATCAAGTCGTGATTCTACCGCCGAAAGACGCCTATTAATTTCTGCATTGGCGGGAAAAAATCAGAATCCACATCACTATCATAATCTGCATCACCCTCGCCCATCACAATGTCCTCCTCATCTTTGTCACTGCTCTCTTCATCACCTCCCGCTTCCTCTTCTTCGTCACTATCCTCCTCTTCATCATCACTATCCTCCAGGGCTAAACGGGCTTGGATGTGTGCCTATTGTGTTTCACGTTTAGTCCTGGTGGTTGCCCCAAAAGGAGTTGGGAGGCATGGGAAATCTTGTGGGGGTGAAATTTCGGCATCGGCTAACATGGACGTGATGAGCCAGGCATAGGGGAGAGGGGTGATGCCATTTTTATCCATGACGGCAAAGAATATGTCCTTATAAATGTAGGCAGCCAGGCTGATGGGGGTGTTTTGGTCGAAGATGTGATATACGAGGGTGGCTTGACGCAGGCACATCACCGAGTTATGGCCCGTAGGGAGAATGTTTGCACACATGATTTTAAAATGGGGATCTCTTTCTCTCTTAACTAGCCCATCGGGTATGTTTCGGTTATCCACTGAGCATAAGGTCGATGCGGGACATGCATACGTCTTTTTTGAGTGGGGGAAGAGGGTTTGGTAAACGTATTGATGTGGGGTTGGGACATCTTTGGCAACCGACTTCTGGGTCAGAAGTCCAAAAGAGAATGGGACGCGGATGCCACCAATGTAAGATTCAGCCACGTGGTGTCCGGTGCGAACAAGTGAGCCATAGAAGGCGCGCACTGTTTTTGGCCATACCGCATTATGAGGTTCATTGAGGAAGCGTCACAAACTCCGGTCCATAAAAAGAGCAGTGATGGAATTAGGCATGTCATTCCAAATGACTTGGCTCTCTATTTGGAGTTTACGAGGTTGGCCAAAGAAATTTTCACACCATCTTTGCTCTTAAAGGGAGCGATAGCCGGCGGCTCCGTCGCCGAGAATTTTGACAGAATCATATTTTTGGGGAAGTGGTTGGTTGGCCATGGTTTTGGGAGTGAGTGGGAGTGCTGGACATAAATAGTGAAAGAGAGGAAGAGAGTGAGTAGTGGGGTGGGAAATGGGTTGGGGAATGGGGTGGATTTTATAGGCGCGTAGGGGAGAGGGTAGGGTAGATTGTAGGATGGAAAAGGGGGAGGTATTTGGGAAGGAAAAGGGTGTTGAGAAGGGTTAGGACGAAATGGGAGGGAAGGAGAGGGATTGGGTGAAAAAGGGGGTGAAAGGGGGTGAACCTAGGGAATTTAAAGAGTTGCGGAAACCGGATCGATCTGGGTTCACATGACCGGACCGATTCGAACCCCTTAATTTTTTATTTCGATAATTCCCAAATCGGACCAATCCGGGTGACCAGGACCTGATATATTCGGGTGCCTAGATCATCTCTAGTTCACCTATTGGATGGTATACTCCTATCTTAAGACTTTAGGCTACTACTACCGATGATCTGACACTTTTTTAACATCGCTAACCTCTCAACTCGATGTGGGGGTTCTAAATGCTCATCTCGTAAAGCGTGCTGGTGCTCAAATTCCTCTCCTCTTGTGATATGATCCTACAAACTCCACTATCATAACCTACGTGTATTTACTATACACAAGAATTCACCCCATACACGTCAGGGGTGCGACGACCTCTCAATTCGAGCTCACTCTACCCCGTAAATGGGGTCTGACAACCAAATGGTTTCGATCTCTTCTACGCAAGCCTAAAAAAAATGATTTAGGCGCTATCCATTGGCTTTGAATGTGTTACCCCCTTTTGGATCTTCTAATTCTACTGCTCCGTGGGAGAGTATGCCTTTCACAACGAATTGACCAATCCATCGAGACCGCAATTTACCCAGAAATAGATGAAGTCGAGAGTTATAGAGGAGTACCTTTTGTCCCGGTTGAAAATCTTTCTATCGAATAATATTATCATGTGCGAGTTTCATCTGGGATTTTAAAATCTTGGCATTCTCATACGCATCGTTGCTTATATCCTCTAACTCATTTAATTGAAGCTTGCGAGCTTTACCGGCTTTGTCCATATCGTAATTTACCCTCTTAATTTCCCAATATGCCTTGTTCTCCAACTCAATGGGAAGATGGAAAGGTTTTCCATACACAAAGAGGAATGGAGACATTTCGAGTGGGTTCTTATATGCGGTGCGATAGGCCCATAGCGAATCGTTCAATCGAAGGGACCAATCTTTCCAGTCAGGATTGATGGTCTTCTCTTGTATGTGTTTGATTTCACGTTTTGCCAACTCAGCCTGTGCATTCATTTGTTGGTGATAGGTCATTCTAACCTTGTGAATAACCCCACACTTTTTCCTAAGTTTTTCGAATGGCTTGTTGTAAAAGTGCGTACCGTTATCACTAATTACTTCTTTAGGTGTACCGAAGTGAGAAAGTATGTGTTCGCGCAGGAACTTTATCACCACTTTATTGTCATTAATTTTAGTAGCTATTGCTTCCAACCACATAGAAACATAGTCTACCGATACTAGGATGTATAGGTACCCAAAGGACAGGGGAAAAGGGCCCATGAAGTCAATACCACAACAATCGAAAACCTCAACGATAAGGATTGGGGTTAATGGCATCATGTCTCGTCGGGTAATCGCCCCCATCCATTGATACTTGTCGTAAGATTTGCAAAAATTATTGACAACCTGGAACATTGTGGGCCAGTACAAACCGCTTTGGAGAATTTTAGCGGCTGTCTTTTTCACGAAAAAGTGGCCTCCACATGCTTCCAAATGACAGAATTGGATGAATTTTGGAATTTCGGCATCCCGTATGCATCGTCGGATGATTTGGTCGGCAAAATATTTAAAAAGGAATGGATCATCATAGATAAACATGTGCGACCAAGTGATGAACGTCTTCTTATCTTGCGGTGTCCAATCGGGAGGGACTGCTCTAATGACAAGATAGTTCACTATATTCGCAAACCAAGGGAGAGAAGAGGTTGTAAAGAGTTGCTCATCCAAAAAATACTCGTCTATGGGTATAGTATCACTAGGTATATCGGACAAATTCCGTGATAAGTGATCAGCGATGACATTTTCTACTCCTTTTTTATCTTTTATGGAGAGATTAAACTCTTGTAGGAGTAGGATCCACCTTATGAGCCGCGACTTTGAGTCTTTCTTCGCAAGTAGATATTTTAAAGCCGCGTGGTCGGTGAAACAATTTATGGGGGAACTGATAAGATAGGAACGAAACTTGTCAAGAGAAAAAACTACCACTACGAATTCTTTCTCTGTGGTGGAGTAGTTGAGTTGTGGTCCGGCAAGAGTCCGACTATCGTAGTAGATGACATGAGCCTTGTTGTCTTTTCTTTGGCCCAAATCAGCCCCTATCGCATAATCGCTAGCATCACACATAAGCTCGAATGGTAAGGACCAATCCGGAGCTTGCATTATGGGAGCGAACACAAGCATGTTTTTCAATTTTTCAAAATCACTTTGACATGATTTTGTCCACTCGAAACGGGTGTCCTTCATAAGAAGGTTGCTTAAGGGTCTAGCGATGGAGATAAAGTCCTTAATGTACCTTCTATAAAACCCCGCGTGGCCCAAGAAGGAGCGCATGTCCGTAAGAGATTTTGGTGGGGGTAGGTCAGCTATGACATCAATTTTTTCTCTATCAACCTCGATCCCTTTGGATGACACGATGTGCCCAAGAAATATACCCTCAGTTACTACTCCCAATTTAGCACTAGGTTCTTTTCCACACATCAGGCTAGTACTTTATCAAGATTGGATATACATAAGTCGAAAGAGGTTCCAAAAACACTAAAGTCGTCCATAAACACCTCTATCCCTCTCCAAACCATGTCACTGAATAATCTCAACATGCACCTTGAAAAGGTCACCGGGGCATTACACAAACCAAATGGCGTACGTTTGTAGGCAAACGTTCCAAAGGGGCAAGTGAATGTTGTCTTCTCTTGATCAAGTACATCTAACTCAATTTGGTTATATACGGAATAACCATCTAGGAAGAAATAGTAAGGGTGGCCCACTACACTTTTAACCATTTGATCGATAAATGGGAAGGGGAAGTGGTCTTTCCTAGTTCCCGCATTGAGTTTCTGGTAATCAATGCAAATGCGCCACCCAGTGGTGGTACGTTGGGGAACTAACTCTCCCTTGGAATTTTCAATTAGATTCATGGCCGACTTCTTCGGGACGACATTAATGGGGCTCACCCACTTGCTATCCGAGATTGGGTAAATAATCTCGGCATCCAAAATTTTTATAATTTCAGTCCTCACCACATCTTTCATTGTGGGGTTTAGCCGTCTTTGCATTTCTCTCGAGGGATCAACATCCTCCTCTAGGTGAATCTTATGGGTGGAAATCAGAGGGCTTATCCACTTTAGATCATCTATGCACCAACCAAAAGAACTTTGGTGCTTTCTCAAAAATTATAGAAGCTTACCCTCATGCTTTCATCTAAGCTAGAGGAGACAATAACAAGAAATGTCTCACCATCTCCTAAGAAAGAATATTTAGCGTTAGAGGGTAGTTTCTTCAACTTGAGAGTCAGGAATGTGTTGCTAGAGGGAACCATGCGTGCCTCCCTTGGTGGTAACTCTTTGAATCGTGAAACCCAATTAACATCTCTCGTGTCCTCGTCCGATGCTCTCTCTTCGATTAAGCCTCTCAACTCCTCTATCTCCCTATCAAACTCGATGTAAGATCCCTCACTCTCATGACTAGACATTAGGAAAACCTAAGGCGTCTCCACCGTAATTTTCCTCAAAGTGATCTTCTACGATCTCATCAATTTAGCTCACTGCGTGAAGATCATCTTCTTCCCCTGCGTGTTGGGATATGTTGAAGATGTTTGTTTCTAAAGTCATATTCCCAAAAGTGAGTTCCATCTTTCCATTTCGAGTATTGATCAATGCGTTATTCGTACCAAATAATGGGAATCCAAGGATGATGGGAACATGATTTTTTGACGGGAAGGAGGGCTTCGTGTCCCAAATGATAAAATCTACCGAGAAGTAGAAAGCGTCCACTTGGACTATCACGTCCTTAAATATACCCCTCAGTATATTCACGGTTCGATCCGCTAACTGTAGAGTGATCCTTGTGGTCTTAAGATCACCCAGATCAAGTTGCCTATAAATTGAATAGGGGAGGATATTAACTCTCGCTCCCAAGTCGAGTAAGGCCTTTTCGAATTTATTCTCTCCAATGGTGCAGGAAATGGTGGGTGAACCCGGATCTTTATATTTAGGTGGGAGATCGTTAAGAAGAACTGAACTCACGTTATGTGCTAGGAACACATTTTTCTCTATCTTTATCCTCCTCTTGATAGTCAATAAGTCTTTTATGACTTTTGCATATTCTGGAATTTGCCTTATTGCATCGAGGAAAGGTAAGTTCAATTTAACATTCTTAAGGACTTCTAGTCCTTCTTCACTTATGGTCCCTTTATGGGAATGAACAAATCTTTGAGGAAATAGTGCAGAAGAGGGTGGCTTTACAACTACCTCGGGCTCACTAGTGTCTATTTTTTCACTCTTGTTCAAGGAGATATCTTCGGCCTCTTTTGTGCCAAGTGAATTCTCCTTGTCTTTCGAAGTGTCGTGTGGAGGAGGTGATAAATCAACAATTTTCCCACTACGAAGAGTGGTTATCACTTGACAATGCTGTTGTTGTTCTGTAGAGGTGGAGCTAACACTAGGTTGACCTTGGGGAGGTCTTTGGCCCTAGGCAGGAAACTTGCCCTTCTCTTGGATACTCAACGATGATTGCAACTTGGAGATGTTCGCATTCATGTCGGCGAACCTGAGTTCATATCTAGAATTATTTGCACTTTGAGAATTTATGAACTGGTTTATTGTATCCTCAAGGGTCCTCCGAGGTGGAGCTGAAGGTGGTGGTGCTTGTTGGTATTGAGGAGGTGGTGGAGGTGGGACAACCTGTGAATGTGGGTTCATCGCAGCTTGTGGTTGTCTATAGTTAAAACGGATGGTTTCTCCACGAAGGGTTATACGAGTTCCCATGCGGGGCATTAAAATTTCCATTGAATCCTCCTATAGCATCCACCTACTTTGTGTGCATGGCCTTGTAAGTGAAAATCTTCGGGCATGCCTTTGTGGAATGGCTCGCCTCACAGATACCACACACTTTTTCTTTCGATCCACGACTGGATCCCGAGATATCTCTCAACCGACCATCGAACCACTCTTTCATATCTCTCTGAAACTGATCGAATCGACGGTCTATTAAAGTATTACTATCCAAAAGGTATAGACCGAATGCAATTGGAGGAATATATGCTTGTCTTGATCGGGCTTGGGTATTAGGATCGGAGGTGTCCCATGCTTGAGTAGTCTCTCTAACATACTTAAGATAGGCCTCAACATCGTAGGAGTTTGAATCCAATAAAGGTATTTCACACATTATTTGCACAAGTTGTTTGGAAGCTAATGTCAACCCATTATGGAAGAAAGATATCACCAGGTGTTTGTCAAATCCATAATGGGGGCATGCGCTTACTAACTCTTGGAAACGTTCCCAACACCTGTCTAAAGACTCATTATCGTGTTGTCAGAAATGTTGGATTTGAGTTTTGGTAGAGTTGGTTTTGTGCTGTGGATAGAATTTTAGGATAAACTTGGATTGCATATATCTCCAGGAAGTAAAGGAGTTCAGGGGTAAAGAACATAGCCAGGTATTGGCGTTATCCTTTAAGGAAAAAGGAAAAATCTTTAGGCGAATGGTAACCTGCGTGCAAGCTTGATCATTAAATGTTTCATACGCTTCTTCAAACTCACGGATATGCAGGTATGGTTTCTTCGAATCCATGTCGTGAAACGTAGGGAGAATCTGGATTATCCCATTGTGAAAGTGAAACTGACCGGCATTATACAGAAGTAAAATGCAACTAGGGGTGACACTCCACTCAGGAAAGAGTAAGTCTTTCATGGGACGATAGTGTAGATCTCCCTCTCCAGTACCGAAACTCACTGCGTCTAACATCTCGCTCGCGCTTGCTTCAAATGACTCGGTATACTCACTCGGTGTCCTAAATGTGTGACTCGAAGGTTGACTTAGGGTGTAACTACCGATAGAGTTCTTAGGAGTAGGATGTGGAACCCAAAATTGTGGAACGCAAGGTGTGTGGGGGCTTTCAGAGTTATACTCAGCAATTGGATTTTCATGCATTCTGGTTGGAGTATTATGAGGAGTCTGAGTCTGTTCAGGATTTTGCATTAAAGGCTTTTGAGAGATGTTTTTTTTTTATGTTTTCGGATTTTTAGTCAAAGTTTTACATTGACTCGATATAACCTAAGTCTACCTAAATCCCGGGCAACGACGCCAAAACTTGACGCGGCCAGAAATGTGTCTAGTGTGTGTGCTCTATAGGTTCAAGTGCAAGCCTATCGCTCAAGTAATAATCCGATAAGTCGGGTATCGATCCTCAGGGAAACAGGATGAACGAATTTGTAACGACATTAGAAAGATGAAGAAATTCTAGTTTTGACTCTCAAAATAATGAAAAGGTGATTTTGGGAAATGGAACACTACAACTACATGCAAAATTTGAGAATACTTGACTAATGAGATTACGACTAAATGAAATGCAACTACTCTAATTAAACAGAAAGCTCATGACAATTTTGGCAATCCCCCACACCCTAGCAATTCACTTAGTAGGATACTAGATTCGAAATTAGGACCTTAAATGAACCCAGTCTTTAGCACTCCTAAGAATTACATATATGAGGGATCGTAGCCGGCACAGTATGTAAGCAAATGAAGAGTAAATCAGTGTCATATTAACCAATACTCGCGTCGCACTCTTCAGCATCCCGGTTACCTAGGACAAACGATATCAAAAGTCCTACGATGGTTGTACCAATTATACGACATGATTCATCTAAGATTTTAATTCAAAAGAACTATTTTCACTATCATGAATTACATCGGGTGGGGTTCATGCACCACAACCCTTAAAAACTTAGCCGGACATATTAAAGCGAGAAGAAAACGTGCTCTTAATAAAAGACAAAATTTTAACTAACGACATAAGATTAAGAAGAATGAAATTACTAACTAATGCATAAACTACAACAATAATGAAAGAAAGAATTGGAACAAATTTACTTGAATTGCAAAACTGGAATCAAAGCTACATAAAAACTAGGGTTTCTTGTTGTTCTCTCCTCCAAACTAATTACAATGCTTCTCTAAACGAATTAGAAGCTCTCTAATGTCTGGGGGGAGTTAGAAATTTATACATTATGAAAAATACAAGAGTTGGAGTCATGCAAGACTCTCTCTTGAAGAAGATAACTCCAAAATCTCGAACCCCGGATCGATCCGATCAGGATATTTTGGATTGGTCTGGGTGATAATCGGATTGATCTGTTTCTTATTTCATCCGGATTGGTCCCCTAAAAAGGATTTATGCAGAGATCTTTGGGGGCCGGATCGATCCTTTTTTTAGGAGGACCGGATCAGTCCAGTAGATGCAACTTTATTCCGTGAATTCTAGTACCCAAATCAATCCATTTTTTGTTCCATCCGGATTGGTATGGATTTGCTTCTCAATTTCTCTTCATTATCTACTCAAAATTTCATGATTATCTCACATCTTCGGGTCTTCATAACTTCTATTCCATAACTCGGATTGGAACGCCGTTTCATCTTATGCATTCGTAAACTCGAGATCTTCGACTTTTATTTTGGGTCCTCAACCGGATTCCTAGTAGAAGTTACTCTTTTGCCCTTTTCATTCATCATCTTTATTCTCTCTTGCTTTTTCCGCTTTTTTTTTCTTTCTTTAACGTATTAAATACCTGTAAAATCAATAAGTAATACACAAAACTCGGGATACTTGTTAGACAAAACCGATGATATGAGATAAACCAACTCAATTTACTTTGTCCGGAGTAATAAAATCCTCTAAATTAAGGGATAAATTTGGAAGAATTTATGTCTAATCATGGATCCCTTGTTCAGATACATCAAAGAGGGGGAGCAACCGAAAGAAGGAAGCTAAGATACAGAGATGCCAAGTTCTCTGTCGTAGGGGATACTTTGTATAAGAAGGGGTTTTTACTCCCATTTTTGAGATGTGTCCATCCATCTGAGGTGCAATATATTCTTCAAGACGTGCATGAGGGTTATTACTCCCGCCATATTAGAGGAAGGTCATTGGCTAAAAGGCTTATAACTTAGGGGTACTGGTGGTTGAACTTGGATAAAGATGCATCAGCATATGTGAGGAAATGTGACAAATGTCAAAGGTTTGTTACCACCCCCCACCAACATCATCAACCTGTGAGCTCAAGTACATATCCCTGGCCATTTGTAGTTTGGGGAATCGATCTGGTAGAACCCTTACCTGGAGTAGTGAATAACTATCGGTACTTGATTGTAGCGATAAATTACTTTTCCAAGTGGGTAGAGGCCGAGCTGATGATCACTATTACAGAGAAAAAGACCTACCAGTTCATATGGAAAAACATTATCTGCATGTATGGTCTCCCAAACACCTTAATCTCGGGCAATGGGACTTAGTTTAAGAATGTCTCTTTGGAGAAATATTATGAAAGAGATGGGATCAAACAATTCTTCTCTACTCCTAGCCGACGCCAAGAAAATGGGCAAACTGGGGTGATAAATCTAACGATCCTTGATGAGATTAAAAAGAAGATGGGGGAGATAAAATGAAGATGGATTGAAGAGGTTTATGCTGTGCTATGGGCCCACAGGACGACAATCAAAACTCCTAGACGGGAAACCCCATTCATGTTGGCTTATGGTTCAAAGGTTGTCTCCCCTACCGAGATTGATCTTCCTACTCATAGAATTCAGATGTACGACCCTTAAAGAAATGTGGAAGAAATCAGACTTGATCTTGACCTAATTGAGGAGAGAAGAGATGATGCCGAGGTGAGGCAAGCAACCTACCAATAGAGGGCTGCCAAATTTTATAATCATTGGGTAAAAGAAAGGCTGATAGCCGTGGGAGATATAGTTCTCAAAAAGACGTGGCAAAAAACCCAATAAGCTCCATCCAAATTGGCATAGTCCTTATAGGGTGACTGATGAGGTCGTCCCAGTCACCTACCGACTAGAAAAACTAGAAGGAGAATCTTTCTCAGATCCTTGGAATTCCGATCATTTGAAGAAATATTACTTATGATGTTGAAGTTGACTTATTTTCTTGTAATTCATATATCAAATTATGAAGAAGTGGATATCAATGAGAAACATCAGTGTTATATTAACACCTTTGTATTAGCATATGTGTCTTAACACCATTAATTTGGTGAACTATGAGGATAAACATCATTAATTTGCTGATCTCAGACACTTAACACCATTAATTTGGTGAACTATGAGGATAAACATCATTAATTTGGTGACCTCGGACCCTTAACACCATTAATTTGGTGAACTATGAGGATAAACATCATTAATTTGGTGACCTAAAACCCTTAACATCATTAATCTTATGAATAATGAGGATAAACATCATTAATTTGGTGACCTCAGACCCTTAACATCATTAATTTGGTGACCTCAGACTCCTAACATCAATAATTTCATGAGTTACGAGGAAACACCATTTATTTGGTAACCTCAGACCGTAAGGGTCATTTCATTAATATGGATTGTTTCCATGATTGTTTTCTTCTGTTATTGTGATTCTATTATGGTGGTGAATAAGTGGAACATCATAATTGTAGAATAACAAAACATCATGATAGAAGAGTAATAAAAATAAGGAATAGTGGAATTTCATTGTATCCATAACAAAAAAAAATTTGTGGGAGGTTACATTCAAAACAACTAAAAAGATACAACCATAGTTCATAAAAAAAAGAGTTACAGACAGCTTCATAAAAAAAATTCAGTAAGAAGAAGAGGTAAAGAAGGCTGGGTTTCTCCCTCGACTCGAGCCAACCTATAATTAAGAGGAGTGGTGTTGTAGAGACCAGTGCTGACTTCAACATCATCCTCATGATGAGAAAGGTCTTCAGTTTTCGTGACTTCCAGGGGACTCGTCTCTTCTGTTGCAGCACCATCCTTTTCCACCTTGGCAAAAGCCTCAGTAAGGTGAGGGTCAAGAAAGTCAAGACTAGTAAAATCTTCAGCAGTTAAGCTCCCAGATTCACCCTGCTTAAGAGCAGCCCACCGACCAACTGCTCTGATGCCTCTCTCTAGATAATCAAAACCAAAGCCTACAAATTTATCAGAGATTTTATATTCTTCAAAGATCTTTTCTGAAACATCGGCCAGTGCAGCCTTGACAGCAGAGTTAACATTTGCTTGAAGACTCTTATCCTTTGACTTTAGAGCTTTGTTGTGCTCATCCTTCAGCTGAGTGATTTGGTTGCCTCTCTCCTTCATATCTCCTTTCATATTCTCAAGCCCGACCTTGAGATCGGCCTTTGTTTTCTCAGCATCCCTTCTTTTTGGATCAGGGGCAACCTTTTTAGGGTGTAGTCAGCTAGGTGGGGAAGAGACACCATTCCTTGCAGAAAAAGATCAAAATTATGAATAATGATGACTTTTATAAAAGCAAAAACAACACTTGGAAGAAATTTTTTGATACCTGAACTACCTTATGAAGGGAAAACTCGTCCATTAGAGGGACGTCCAAGGCCTGGAGAAAATGCTTGTCTTCATTGGTCATAGTGGTGCCAATAGCATCAACAACTTTCATGCTGTGGCCGATACCGCTATCTCCTATCTTAAGCTGCGATAAACGAGAAGCCAAAGGATCGTCGGTAGAAATTAGGATGGAACGGTCAGAAGATGGAACTTTTCTTGGTCTGGTATGAAAAGCATCAGTGGGAGCCTTTCTTTTGTTAGCAGCATCGGCCTTTGAAGTGTCGACAATCCTTTTTGTTTGAGTTGGGGGAGGGGCATTCTTAACACCTCGTCTCTCAAGGACCTTTAAAAGGCTATGGGTCGACATTTACCAAAAATTGTCAGAAATACCTTTTGGTCGCTCGACAAGAAAAGTCTCGGAGTTAGAATATCAGATAGATAAAACATATGAGGTACGATTTTTAAAAAATTATTGTAACTTACAAAGCTCTTCTAAAGGATCACCCCCAAACCTGTCTGAGAAAGGTAGTAGGGGGTCATCAGATGTTCATATTTGATGAGACGACCCTTATCACATTAATTACGAAGGTCCTTAATGTCCTTATAGTTATCCTGGCTTAAACTAGGGTCTACTTTTGTCGAAATAGAGACTTTGCTCCATCTTAAAGGCGTTCATGAATCAGACATCCCATAAGCCTCATTTCGGCCGAACTCCCAGGCACCCGAAATGAAAAAGTACCGAGGTTTCCATTAATGGTTAGAAGTTTGAGTAACTAGGAGCATCTTTTTCTCAAATTTTCTAGTTATAAAGTGGTAGTAGCCTGTATGATTCTTGGAAGACAAGGGAGTATACAATCCAATAGAATTCCTAACTGGGAGGTCGGTATGGTGAAAATCCTTCCAGAGGATGATAGCCCCGACCATGACCCTTCATGTATTAGTGGAAAATTGGTAAGGGGTAAGGTTTATATAGGAAAGAATGGCTCGGATAGTTGGGTGAATTGGTAGGCAAAAACCTAGTTTGAACATCTGCTCATATATGCAGATTTCACCCTCTTGGCCATCAAAATCCCTCTCATTCTTTAGAGGTTTCCTTAGGGTGATTGAGGAGTCAATAGAATACATGTGACTAAAGACCAGAAGGTCATACTCATTGACAGTGCTCTCGTACCTAGCTACAATAGAGGTGTCGAGTTCACTCTCTTAATCTTCATCACCCTCAGTAACCTCAGCCTGGTCATTAGTGAGGACACCACTGGGAAACCTGTCCGCAAACTCAGCGCGAGTGGTAGCTATAAGAGGAATGGCATCAATAGGAGGAGAAAAGGTGATGTTGGGCTGCAAAATTTCTATGGAGGGAGATCTGCGTGAAGACCCAACATCTTTATGAGACGAGGCACGGTCTGAGACCCCTTCATCCTCATAAGATCCACTTTGTTTAGGGGAGTACTCTATAGCCTCTTGGAATGAGTCTACACTCTCAGCAATTTCAGATGTGGACATGGGGTCTGAAGAAGTTAACTCCGACATAGGGTCAGAGGCCTCGGTAGCCTCGGGGTATATGACTTCTAAAGGTGGAGGAAAGATTGGTCGAAGGGGAAAAATCTTAGCCTGACGAGTCTCGTCTTGAACTAACTCTACCTGTCTGATTTTTTCAAACACTTCTCTCATAGAGTTGGAAAATCTTCTAGAAGTTTGTACAAAGGTCTTAGCATCCGAGAGGCAACACTATATTTCTAATGAAAACCTAACAGACAAACAGGTAAATGACACAACAGTTATGCCTAGTTACCTAACCTCATCTAGTCAGTTAGGACGAGGTTATACTTATGGTTGGAATACTAATGCAATTGTCAAAATCATAAACATCATACTCGGCTGGGCCGAGGTTCTAATTGATGATGTCCCAGGTCCGAGGCATATGCAAGAACAAGGAAGACATGGAATACGTGGACAAAACCGTTATGACTAAATCATTCCCCTCACACGAGGGAATATTTGGTCATCATTATCTACATGTTGCACTACTAGGTGTCCATATGAGATTGGCTAAATCATCACACATGCTCATCGCATGCTTTGGGGGTACACTACACCACCAAGAACTATATATACTTGTCTTCTCCTTCATTATAGGGGACATATGACAAACCCTAGCTAAAACTCTGCCATAATATACAGTAGAGAGAGAAAGTAAGTGTATTGTATCTTAAGTCCAATATAGCCCTTATTTTATAGTGAAGGTCATTCACCTACACAGTGGACGTTTACCTAGATAGGTTGAACCACTTATATTGGTGTGTTTTTCCTCTTCTCCTCACCTCCTTACACTTCTGTATTGCTTGCTTATTGTCATTGGCTCAACAACACCTTGATCTGGTGGTATAATTTCCAGCATCATCAGTCACAGTCCTCTCCTAACTATTAGTCATATTTAGGCATATCTAACTTAGGCAAACTCATTTGAGAAGAAAATACTAAATTATATCCAAAGTGTCATTTAGCAGTATAGTTCATTTGTTTTTTATAATCTAATTCCATCTCCACTGTTCTTAATTTTCTACTTAACAGTGTGGGAGTCAGATTTGGATCATCCATTTCTTCAATAGCATAGCTTTTATTGTGAAACTTAGCAAGTAAATACTATTGTACAATTTCCTTTATATCATACACAATACAATTATTATGAAATTTAGTGATAATATCTAGGAGCTTAATATAGAAGTCATCAAAGGTCTCTGTGTCATCCATCATAAGGGTGTTATGTTGTTGCACAAGCATTTTGGTTTTCCCATCCTTAACACACCCGTCACCCTCATGGGTTGTAATGATAATGTCCCAGGCTTTATATGTTGTGCAAATATAAATTTTCTTAAACTCGTGTTCATTTATAGACATGAATATGCAATTTTTACACTTGTTATTGCATATAAACAATTGTTTCTCGTCCTTTGTAAACTCACTAAGCATTTTCTTAATCCTTAGTGTGGTACCTTCAGATGAAGGTTTAGTAGGATGTAAATAACCATTTTTTATTATCTCTTAGACTTCATCACCCAAAGTTCCTTGAATAAACTCAATCATCCTTATCCCGTACACAGGGGGGCAGGAGAGGTTACCAAGTTTCTCAAATTTTTGGTCCATTTCTAAAAGGTAAAAACAATTTCAAGAGTTTCAGGATCAAAAACTTTTAAAAACCTCGCTAATACCACTTGAAATAACTCAATCAAAGTTTTTAACATAGTTAAAAGTATGATAGAATTCGAATAAACTATTTGAAGAAACTCTTGTTTGCTGAAATAGGATTTGACACAAGATGTGTGAAATTAAAATTAGTAAAGTAGACTTGATATTCCAGATACATGGTAATAAGGATTTTAAAATATTAAAACTAATTAACCTAAGTCAAGTGAACGTATCACGCAATAATTAAGAACATCCACAGTAAGTTTACACATAAGATTTAACATGGTAAACCCCCAAAGGCTGAGAAAACAACCATGGTAACCTCTATGCCACAAAACAAAATCCACTAAAATAGAAATAAGGTTACAAATTTCACACGTGCAAATAGGATCATAGAATCCAAAAAACATATACCCATAGATCCTAGGTACTCTTTTTGATCCAGCAACTTTTAAACCTCCAATCCATAGTTCTCTTTATGTTCATTAAAAAATTAGTCTCTCTAAGAAATAACCATACTTTTTATATGAAGTGCGTGACAGTTAACTTGATGTGTTTAAACTATATTAACATCCAAGTATGCACATACTTAATATAAATTGTTCTATAAATTACACATGATCTACAATATGCTTAAATCTAAACAAATAATATCAGACTACCTCTAAAAAACACTAGATATGGTGAGATATTTCAAGAAAATATGCAAAAACAGATTTCACTGAGTGTAAAATCAAGTTTCTAAAATAATCAAAATCTAAAGTGAAAGTGTTTTATGATATTTAAGGTTTTTTTCCTGTAAAAAGTACAGACCTACAATATTTCGAACGGGCAAAGAGATTTACATCTAAATATCAGTTTTAGAATAAAAATGTATCGTTTATACTAATATTTTCAAATAGATCTAATGAATATATGTGTGAATGTATCATTAAAATCAGATTCTTGATTTTATGAAGAAAAATCAAGACTCTAAGAGTGTGAGGGATGTTTGAACGAGAACTAGACTAAAGAGGAATTTAAACTTCAACACTCAAACTCTCAAATACTTGCCTTGAAAAACCTAACAAGATAATCTCCCAGTAACAGATTTAGACTCGTTTTTCAGAAACTTCTCACTCTAAAAAATATTTTTTGCATGGATTTTATTTTCTGATTTCACTCCTATATATTTTCCTCTATCTTTCTCTCTCTAACCTATCCTCTCTCTCTCTCTCTCTCTCTCTCTCTCTCTCTATATATATATATATATATATATATATATATATATATATATATATATATATATATAATTGAGAACAAGTTTTGACATGTGAAGGCAATGAGGGTTTATATAAAGAGGTTGGAAAATCTGGAAATCGACGTTTGAATCAACGGTTGAGATGAGATTGACTGGTTGAAATAAGATCTAATGGTTAAAAGTTGTACGTAGCTTTTAACCAAATGGGGTAAAAGGTCATTGCAAGGTTTCAAACGTGATTGGTCAAAATTTGTTGCGCATAGATCATAAAAGAACTCAACAACAACCTTCGATCATTTTAATCCAATAGTGCGTGTTGTGTGGTTTATGTGAGAGGCAGAAAACACAACTCTGGCCAATAGGAATACAATAGGTTTTAGACACGTGTTACACACCCACACGATCAAATTAATGGAAGTAGGCAACTCTTGATATTTAAAAAATTACCCTAATGGTTTTTAAACCAATTAAAAAATGCTTATTTAAATGAACAAAATTAATATTTAAATCAAAATTAAATCAAAAAAATACTTGAAAAATTGTAAAAAATTAAGAAAAATTATTTAAACACTTAAAATGCATATGGTACAATTTGTATCCTAATGTATGGATTTTTATACATTTATAGCCTAATTTCGATACGAATGAATTTTTGGGGGATGCTAGTTGAAGTAGACAACTATATTAAAATGTAGAATACCAGCGGAGGAGCTCAAGTCTACTAAAACAGTATTTTATCCTAATATCCAAACTATATGAAAGACCTATAATGTTTAGACTCCTAATAAGTCAACCATATAGGGTGTTTCAAAGTATCTAAAATGCCCCGTTCTCAAATAAAGAATCTTTAATCGCCTCTAGTTGATTCACCAATGCCTCATTCTCCTTCAAGTCATTCAACTCCTTTACAAGCATCAAAACCTTTGTAGTTAACTTTTTATTCCTCTTTTGAATTTTTAAGGACATAACATAGAGCTTTGAACAGGCGGACTGCTGATCACCTCCATCCATATCTCCACCACTGAACCATCATTTTTTTCACTGTCGTGAAAAAAATTTAGCTGAGTGTCAATCCCATCATGTATAAGATTTTCTTCATTAGAAGGAGACATATTTAAGGCACTTGCATGACTAGATGTGAACACAACAATCTTATATTTAGGAGGATGAAAATTACGTGAATGATTCGAATAAATCCATTGTCGTTCAGAGTTGCATTATAAATAACTTTGTTCTTGACCTATCTCTTAAGCTTAGTGGGACGCTCAAATGCCCTATGACCACGACCCCAAACATTCAAATCATCTCTCCGATTCATCCTTTTTAAATATATCACATTTGTTTTTCTTGAAGTCACGATCATTAAAAGTCATTTCGCCTTATTACTCTTGTTTTTCTCAAATTTTTGTTTATCAAATTTTGAGTTTTGTTTCTTAAAGTTGATAATTTTTTTGAATTTTTTAGCCAATAAGGCCATGTCATCGGGATCAATGTCACACTCATCAGACTCATACATCTCCTCCTTCCAAGCCTTTAGAGCAATGCCCTTATCTTTCTTCTTCTCATTTTGGGAAAACATGTCAAGCTCTTAGGTTTGAATGTTTGAATGTCACTAACAAGCTCTTCAATGTTAATGGAGTGAATAGCTCCCAATGTGTTTAAGAAATTTACTTTCCGGTTAAATCTTGCAGGTAAGGAATGAAGAGTTTACGATGTCGAAGAATCGTGTATGAACTCATCATACATTTGAATTTCATTCATCTAGATGGTTTTAAATTGAGTGGTGAGATTTTGAAGCTTGGAAGATTTCACAATGTTAGTTCCTTAGTGGGTGCGTTGGAGTATGTCCTATAACCCTTTGGACATTTCACGTGTCCTAATTCAACGGAACTACTCATGTGTGACTGCACGGAATAACGTGTTGAGACCACGAGAATTGTAGTTTCACAACTTATGTTCATCCTTTATCAAACTCTCAATGGGTTTAGGGACAATACGTTCACCTACTAAAGTTATGAGTGAGGTCCATCATCTTACTGCAGCTATTCTAACTCGCTAGTCTATGGACTTAAGAACAAATTTCATATGGTTTTCCCAATACATATAATTTAACGGGCCAAACATAGGTGGACTATTTATCTACGGATCCTCCACTGAAAATACTCCAGAACTAATTCCTAAATAACTTATAGACACTCTCTTTTATACTAATTGAAATTCTGATTTTCTTGAAAGGGATCAAAATATCTTAACACAATGACCAAGTTTTACCTGGAATATATACACTATTTTAGTTACACGTAAGAAAAATACATTGATCTATTTATTACCAATTTTAATTTTGATTAATCAATTTACTAAGTGATCGTGAAAGAAAAATTGGAGAATAATGAAGTAATCTTAATTACTCAAAGAGACCACGATGTATGAGGAAAACCCAAATGAGAAAAATCTTGGATGACTAGGCCTAGACAAAATTCATTGTAAACAAGGTTTTACTCAATACTCAAAAGGATTACAACCACTCGAATACTCAAGCCTATGCTGATGAAACCTTCAGTCCTTTGTTATAGCCTCGAGAAGTCTAGCATCATCCTTACATCAAGTCCATGTCCCAGAATCCATCCATAACCTCAACCATCACCCAACCGCATGGTGTACACCACACAATAGATGTTTAGAATAAAGTTATAGGGTTTTGATCTTGGAAAAGTGATCTCAATGATAAAAAAAGGTATTTACAGATTAGGAAAAATTAAGTTTTATGTCTCTAGAGTCTTAGAAAAATTATTGCGTAAAAAACTAGTTCACCAATCTGAGAAGCCCCTTGTATATGAAAGATGAACATGCGGAATGAGTCAAAAAATAATTTTCTCAAAATTTGTGAAACTCGTTCGAATGAAAATATAGAGGTTGTACGAATGACCTAACATATCTTGTTCGAAAGAGATCGAACGACTATTGCAAACTTAATTGAACGAGCTTCAAACGACATTCTTCTATAAGTCTTGAAAATATCATTTGATGTTCGTTAGAATCTCATTTGAACAAGATATGTAACCTTGTTTGAACTCTCGTTCAAAGGACATTACAACCTCATTTGAATGGCTTTCATATTATTATTTTAACGACTAATCCAACAACATTTTCTAAAAAAAAGATTTTAAAACAAAAAAAAGCCTCAGAGTAAGATTCCAATACACTAGTGAAACATTTTAATCATAAAAGTCATATACCCTTATTTTCGAGATGCGTTCAATGCGTTTAATGATGTAGAACCGTACTATTCAAATTTTAGTCATTTGTGTGTATCAATTCATATGCTTGAGTATACGGAGACATGAAAAACTAAACCTAGGTCTTTTGACCAATGATATAATCCAATTACACACACATGAATCGATCGTAAATTTTCCCTTACAATGATATAATTCATACTAATCCCAAAAAATAATGGTGATAATATATTAAAATACTTACAAATTAACCTTGCAAAAACCAAGAAGGAGTTTGTGTACCTCTAAAAAGGATGCATTGTACAACTCCAAGTACCCATTGTCCACAACAATTGTCTAGGGTGCTTTCAAGAAGTTAACGCCATGCGTGGGGTGAGGATAACCTAATTACTTTCCAGCCTCCTTCTCTCTCAGTGCAATAAAAGAAGAAAAAAAATCTATTTATCATAGTTAAAAACCATGATAAAAAGCATTTTATCACTGTTTTAAATTTTTTAGAAAACTGTGATAAATATGGGTGACAGTAATGTTTGTAAAACTATGGTAAAAGATGAGTAGTTTTTATCACAGTTTTATGTAAACACTAAAAAAATATTGTCTGTTCATGTCATATTAATCTCAATTTAGCAAGGTAGACTGCAATATAAGTTCATATTGTTTATGATAGTTTTTAAAGTAGAATCATGATTATGCCTTTTTTGCAAAAACTGACATTAAAATTTAGATTTTTTTTCATTAAACCAACTTGCAATTTTACAATATAAGTTTTTTTTTCATCCGCTAATCAACTACAACCACAAGAAAAATAAATAGAACACTTTAATACCAAAGTTACTATATTATTCACCATTCAAATTAAAATACCACAACCAATATATATAATAATTTAAAATTACGAAGGAGTAATATTCATACTATGATTGTCACTGACAATATCCACAATTAATGATTATTACATCACAATATCTAACAAAAAGGTGAACTATTTAACAAAATTCACACAAAAATAATTGCACTATATATACATACTAGGGTATGCCCGTGCCATCGGAATGCCATTAAATTTGTTTGGGGTATACATATGAATATGACTGTAATACCCCGTATTTTTGGCTATATTTATTTTTGGGATTAATTAATAAAATGCGTATTAATTGGAAATTAATCCGGGTTATAAATACTAACGAGATGTGAGTTTTTATTTAATTATGTGCATATATGAGTATATATGAATTTGGAATTATGAAATTTGTCGTGAGATTTATATACGGCATTTTAGAAATTTTGTTGAGACGGGTGAGACCGCCGCGTCACGGTGTAATATTTTGATTATAAAAGTGAATTTAAAATCTATAAACCGTATGGTCGTTTTGAGTGCGCCAACGCGTCCGGAAGGGTCGAGATAGTCAGAAAACACTAGCCGGGGGTGTAGTTTGGGTCCCGGGGTATTTTTAGGCCATACCGGCAACTTAAAGGGTATTTTGGTAATTTTGTATTTTGAGGAATTAATAATGACGAAAATTAGGAGTCTAAATCTGATGTGGACTTAACCCACTAAACCCACTAGCCAACCCATATTAACCCATTAAGCTACGGGGGCTATCATTAGGTTTACAACTTTCCCAAAGAAAAACCCTAGCCACCATAAGCCACCATTGGAGAAGGAGCTTGGAGAGAGAAGAAATTCTGCAGAAAAGCTTCATTAAACCTACACCAAACCCAGAGACAATCAAGGCAAGTGTTTTAATTATATTTAAATGCGTAGAATGTTCCTTCCATGTTAGAAAATTGAAGAATATCAATTATTCTTGAAAGATAATGAAAACCCATGTATTTTGAAGCTTAGAACTTGAAATTTTGAGGAGAATTGCATGTAGAATGATAGGTAAATGATTATTCTCATGATATTGGTGATTGGAAGAAATTAAAACGGATTTATATTGGATTAATTCATGATTCAAAAAGTTAGGGTTCATGTTCTTGATAATTGGGGAAAAAGTTTAGAGATTGGTAAATTTGGTTAATGTTAGGATGGATTAATCCTTTAAAACGTGTTAGGATGTGATTATAATATGTTTAGGATTGTTTAGAGACCTTTAAACAATTGTTGGGACTTAGTTTAGAAGAGATTTGAGGAGTAAAAATGGTGAAAAATGAGATTTAGGAAAATCTGGGACGAAACTGGCAGGTCGTTAGAAGCCCCTCCCCAGGTCGTTCAAACGAACTCGTTCGAACGAGCTTCTAACGAATTGACCAGTCGCTCCTAACAAAAGGGAACTTCGTTCGATAATCTCGTTCGAATGAGATATCGTTAGAAGGTGAAGTTCGTTCGAACGAACTGGAATCTCGTTCGAACAGTCTCGTTCGAATGAGACTTCTAACGAGTTCACAGTGGAATCTCGTTCGAACAGTCTCGTTCGAACGAGACTTCTAACGAGTTGACAGTTTGGGCCTTTTTGGACTGTTTTGATTTTTGGAGTCCCGTAAACTTGTTCGAGGATATAGATAACATTCCGATGATGATGTAATGATAGAATTGGGACTTTTGGGTATTTATGAGAAGGAAATTATATACGAGAGTTAAATTAGATGGACGGTTTGGGTTGAGACGTGAGTGTCTACTACGACGTGAGAATAAATTATGGCGCGTATGATTATCAACCGGAATAGTATACATTGTGATAATTATAAGTTGGTACGAGAATGCGATATGTACTACGATTAAACTACGGGATTACTAAGACGTGTGTTTACTTAGTATTGGTATATGAATTATGTGTATGACATACCTACCATACTTGCTATCACGGGAGGTTTGCGTTCGCTTAGGGCCCTCTAATCCTTGTGTTTCCCGGATTTAGACTGGTTACCTTGATGAACATAGGTCATAGAAAGACTTATTGGGATATTAATAAGTCCGCTGATCGTGGGAGCGTAGGTATGTGTGTGACCCATGTGATATGACTGTGTTCGCCTCCATTATTTGTGATGTTGTTACCTGTGAACTATTCCTGACAGATTCGGAATATGTAATCCTTATGTACGTGATGTACCGGGATGGATAGAAGAGTATGTGTGCACCGCAGCTTAGTTCTCAGGGTGCTTGTATTGTATATTTATGATATGAATAATATACACTTATTTAATGGGAACCTTCATGTTATTGTTGTGAATATAATTACGGTATTGTTTCGAGAAATATAACGAGTTAACTGATAGTTATATATATTGCACATTGAGCATCTGAGTTTACGTTAAACCCCTACTTAATTACGAGCGTTATTATGTTAATAGAACCGAGTAATAAGGGTAAGACCTATGACAGTCTAGCTAGATATGATGGTACTTAGCTAGTGATTTGTGTCGTTATAGATGGGTACTTACGTTAGGAGTGCACTGTTAGACGAGAGGTGAGAATATCATGTGAGTGCACGTCCTAACATGTACTTTGCATTTAATGTTTTAAATGTTTTTAAAGAACTTGCAGGTTTTTAAAATATAACTCCACATTCGGGCTCTGACCCGTTTGCTTTTCAAATCTATTTTTCTTTGTAAAACCATTTTAGGTGCCCAGCCACAAGGACACCATGCATAGGATACTCATTCAGGTGACGAGCTGTAGCTGTTTGTGGAAGCTACAGGGATTTGCTTGTAGACGCCTCTATTCACTTGGATTCCAGATTCATTATCTATCAGTTGTAGGGCATGTTGCCCATTTCTATTAGAGTTACATTTCCATTACAGTTTTCAGACTTTGGCATGTATTGATTTAGTATTCAGTTTACTTATCAGTTGTGGGATTTGTAGTGAGGAGTTTTTTCCTCCAGACTTTATTTACGTTTTATGATGGTTATTCTATTTACTTCATTATGGTGAATGGTGTTATTATCCTTATTACACTTGTTGCATGTTAATCAGACTTTAATTAAAATTTGGCACTTACTTTTTAAATACTAGGTGGTTAGTAATCATTAAAATGTTTTCGACGGTGATGCTATTAACTGAACCAACTTGGCATTTTGAATTAATTTAATAAAGGAGTAGCTACCCGGTATTTAATTAGTCGGGGTGTCACAGGTGGTATCAGAGCATCAGGTTCTAGTGTCCTTTAGGATCTGACGGCTTATTATGTTTCCGCTAAGTTTCTTTGATATAGAGCCCTATATTTTTGGACTGTTGTACAATTTTTGTGTATGCTTCGTTCTTCAGCTATCTTAAGTTTATAAACAGCAAACTTATAAACTTTGTTCTTATTTCAGATGCCTCCACGACGTGCACGACGAGTTCCCAGGGATGCAACGCCCGAACCCCAGCCCGCTCCAGTTTAGGGCATGATGAATGCCGCTGAGGTTGCAGCTATAGTAGCCCAAGCGGTAAATGCCGAAATTGCCGTTGTTCAGCAGGCACCACCTCAGGCGCCGGTTGCCGTGCCAGTACAGGCAAATGCATTTGCGTCTGCTTGGGAATGTGTACGTGACGCTTTTCAGAAAGCGCATCCGCCAGAGTTGGCAGGTAGCTCAGATGTGGTAGTCTCGAGCCAGTGGAGGAAGGACATGCAGAGGCACTTAAGGATGTATGAGTGCACGGACGTCCAGAAGCAGGTGCTAACTACTTTCAAGCTAGTTGGATCTATGCTACAGTGGTGGGAGTCTATTACCACCGCGGAGGAGAGGGATACTCTCACTATTCAGGACTTCTGGGTGCGGTTTGACCGCAAGAACTTTCCGTCGGCTGTTCATACGGAAATGAGGAGGAAGCTGATGAATCTGAGGCAGGAGGGTAAGACCGTGGCTGAGTATGAGGCCAAGTTCACGAATCTGTTGAATATCATTCCAGATGAGATACCAACAGAGAAGAAGAAGATTGAGAAGTTCATGGACGGGTTGACATGGAGGATCCGTCAGCACCTGTTGGGGAACCTATCGTTGGCCACCTATTCTGATGTGGTTAACGCTGCATTGTTACACTGCCAGGACCACCGTTTTCATATGGCCGAGGGCAAGAGGTCGGGGGAGTCTAGCCATCAGGGCAGGACTAGAGGACATGGTGCCAGCGGGGCACAATCTGGTCAGGGGCAGAGACAGAATGAGCAGGGCTCCCAGCAGGGGGATAATAAGAGGTTCCGGTCAGGGAACTACAGATAGGGACAGGGAGGTTTCTGTCAGGGCCATCAGGGTCCAAACGGCCATCAGGGCCAACAGGGGAAGAATGGGCAGCAATTTCACCAGGGCCAAGGGAGGAACGGTAACGGCCACCAGGGCCGGGGACAGCGGGGGAAGAGAGGAGGGAACTTCCTAGGGAAGTGTTTCGTTTGTGGCAAGACTGGCCATAAGCGACAGGATTGTCCTGATAGGGGCAGGGCCCCACAGCAGCAGCAGCAGGGTGCTCGCCAGGAGCCACAGAGGCCTATGTTTCCCGCCGCTCTCCCCGCACCGCCACAGATGGCAGCATTGCCACCCATTCCAGCAGTCCCAGTTCAGCAGGGGCAGCTACAGTATGGACGTGTCTACAACGTCCACCAGGCTGCAGTTCCTCAGGCACCGCCCGCGATTGAGGGTACGTTTCCTGTCCATGGCACTATGAGTCGGGTTTTGTTTGATACGGGTGCTACACACTGTTTTATAGCTACACACTTCGCGAAAGCCTTAGGATTGTTAGCTACGACAGAGAGCACAGTGACGTGTGTCGACTCACCATTGGGGAGTGGGTCACTTATTTTCTTTATATGCCGGGGAGTGGGGGTAGAGATTGGTGGTTTGGTATTACCTGCAGACATGTTAGTATTAGATATGCATGTTCACGATGTGATTATCGGTATGGATTGGCTCGTAGCTTATAGGGCCATGATTGATTGCTTCAGCGGGAGCATTATTTTTGCCATTCCGGGGCAAGAGATGTTTATAGTGGCGATGCCTCGCCCAGAGGGAGGATCGACCGCTCATCTGTATTACATTGAGGAGGATACCTCTAAGGAGGTAGTGATTCCTTTAGATTTTATCCCAGTAGTCAGGGAGTATTCGGATGTGTTTCAGGAGATACCAGGCTTACCCCCCAGTCGAGAGATAGACTTTGTTATAGATTTGCTACTGGGTACGAGACCTATAGCACGCGCACAGTACCGTATGGCTCCAGCTGAGATGAGGGAGTTACGGGATCAGATAGAGCAGCTATTAGGTCAGGGCTTTATTCGCAGGAGTACCTCACCTTGGGGCGCTCCAGTTTTGTTTGTGAAGAAAAGGGACGGTTCACTGAGATTGTGTGTGGACTACCGAGAGTTGAATAAGGTCACGATACGGAATAATTATCCGTTGCCTCGAATCGATGACTTATTCGACCAGTTGAGAGGAGCTTCTTTCTTCTCGAAGATTGATTTGAGATCGGGATACCATCAGTTGCGTATCAGGGAGGAGGATGTCTCAAAGACTGCGTTCTTGTCGAGATATGGTTCTTACGAGTTTCGAGTTATGCCTTTCGGTTTGACCAACGCTCCAGCTGTGTTTATGGACTTGATGAACAGAGTGTTCAGGGATTTCCTAGATCAGTTTTCACATTGTTTTCATCGATGATATTCTAGTTTACTCCCAGACGGAGGAGGAGCACGCCGAGCATTTGAGGCAGTTTTTGCAGACACTTCGTCAGAACGAGTTGTATGCAAAATGTGAGAAGTGCGGGTTTTGGCTGAAGGAAGTCCAGTTTTTGGGACATATCATTTCTGACCAGGGAATATCTGTTGATCCGGGGAAAGTATCAGCGGTGAGGGAGTGGGGACATCCCACGACACCGACTGAGATTCGTAGTTTCTTGGGTCTAACAGGATACTACACGAGGTTTATTCGGGGTTTCTCGGAGATAGCAGGTCCTTTGACACATCTGACTCGTAAGGGTGTGCCCTACATCTGGAGTGATGCCTATCAGTTGGCATTCGATGAATTGAAGGACAAATTGATCTCAGCACCTGTGTTAGCATTGCCGAGACCGGGAGTTAAGTATTTGGTTTACACCGATGCGTCTTTGCAAGGACTGGGAGGTGTATTGCAGCAGGAGAGACAGGCCATAGCTTATGCTTCCCATAAGCTTAAGCCTCATGAGAAGAATTACCCCATGCATGATTTGGAAATGGCGGCAGTGGTATTTGCCCTACGGATTTGGAGGCACTACCTTTTGGGGGATAAGTTCCAACTATTCACGGACCACAAGTCCCTACAGTATCTGTTCATGCAGAAGGAATTGAATATGTGGCAGCGTAGGTGGCTTGAGTTTGTGAAGGACTACCAGTTCGACATCTAGTATCACCCAGGTAAGGCTAACGTGGTAGCAGACGCGTTGAGCCGTAGACCAGCAGATGAGGTGGCAGAGGTGTGGAAGGCTAAGTGGAAGGAATTGGGATACCAGGATGCAGTGGCCCGATCTTTCATGTCTGTGATGACCGTTACACCGCAGATTGTCATGAAGGTAGTACGGGCACAGGCAAATGACTCGTTCTGTCAGGAGAAGATAGTTCGATTACTAGCAGAGGGAGCCGAGTCCTATACCATTAGCTCAGACGGGGGATTACGCTTCAATGGGAGATTGGTAGTTCCGGAAGGGGATGAATTGCGACACGATGTGATGGCAGAGTCGCACGGCTCACGGTTCGCGGTACATCCCGGAGGGGATAAAATGTACCAAGACATGAGACGCCAGTATTGGTGGAGCGGTATGAAAAGAGATATCGCTGAGTTTGTTTCGAAATGCTCCACTTGTCAGCTTGTAAAAGTGGATCATCAGAGACCGGCAGGATTGCTACAGCCATTGGAGGTCCCGGTGTGGATGTGGGAGAGCATATCCGTGGACTTTATCACGGGGTTGCCTACGTCGCAGAGGGGTCACGACTCCGTTTGGGTAATTGTGGACAGGTTGTCCAAGGTCGCTCACTTTTTACCCGTAAGGACTGACTACACTATGGCACAGTATGCCCAGCTCTTCATTTCAGAGATTGTGAGACTTCACGGTGTGCCCCTAAATATCGTGTCTGACTGAGACAAGATATTTGTTTCGAGGTTTTGGGAGAGTTTCCTAGAGGCCATGGGCACGGAATTGCGGTTGAGTACGGCTTATCATCCGCAGATTGATGGCCAGACTGAGCGCACAAATCAGATGTTGGAGGACATGCTACGCATGTGCATTATTGACTTTGGGGGTGGATGGGAGCAGTACCTTCCACTGGTGGAGTTTGCTTACAACAACTCCTATCAGTTCACTATTGGCATGGCTCCGTTTGAGGCATTGTACGGTAGGCCTTGTCGTTCCCCAGCATGTTGGTTAGAGGTGGGGGATAACAAACTACTTGGGCCGGAAGTGATTCAGGATACTTCGGCAAGGATTGAGTTGATTCGAAGTCGCATTCGGGTAGCTCAAGACAGGCAAAAGAGTTATGCTGATGCGAAGAGATTTTTCAGGGAGTTCCAAGTAGGGGAACAGGTTTTGCTCAGGGTATCTCCTATGAAGGGGATTATACGTTTCGGGAAGAAGGGGAAGTTGGCACCAAGGTATGTGGGGCCGTTTCCTATTATTGAGCGGATCGAACCGGTTGCGTATAGACTCGGGTTACTGGAGCATTTGCATCAGATTCACGATGTGTTACATATTTCCTCACTGAGGAAACACCTTAGAGATAATTTGGCTCATTCTCACATTGCTGTGGAGGACATCGATCTCCAGCCAGATAGCTCCTAGAGGAGGGGCCAATTGCTATTTTGGATCGAAGCGAGAGGAAACTGCGGTCAAAGATAGTTCCGTTAGTGCGTGTTCAGTGGCGACATCACAATGTCGAGGAGTCCACATGGGAGCGCGAGGATGAGATGCGCGAACGTTATCCAGAGTTATTTTTAGCAGGTACTGTCTATTTTCGAATTTCGGGACGAAATTCAGTTATTAGGGGAGAAGTATGTAATACCCCGTATTTTTGGCTATATTTATTTTTGGGATTAATTAATTAAATGCGTATTAATTGGAAAATAATCCGGGTTATAAATACTAACGAGATGTGAGTTGGTATTTAATTATGTGCATATATGAGTATATATGAATTTGGAATTATGAAATTTGTCGTGAGATTTATATACGGCATTTTAGAAATTTTGTTGAGACACGTGAGACCGCCGCGTCACGGTGTAATATTTTGATTATAAAAGTGAATTTAAAATCTATAAACCGTATGGTCATTTTGAGTGCGCCAACGCGTCCGGAAGGGTCGAGATAGTCAGAAAAAACTAGCCGGGGCTGTAGTTTGGGTCCCGGGGTATTTTTAGGCCATACCGACAACTTAAAGGGTATTTTGGTAATTTTGTATTTTGAGGAATTAATAATGACGAAAATTAGGAGTCTAAATTTGATGTGGACTTAACCCACTAAACCCACTAGCCAACCCATATTAACCCATTAAGCTACGGGGGCTATCATTAGGTTTACAACTTTCCCAAAGAAAAACCCTAGCCACCATAAGTCACCATTGGAGAAGGAGCTTGGAGAGAGAAGAAATTCTGCAGAAAAGCTTCATTAAACCTACACCAAACCCAGAGACAATCAAGGCAAGTGTTTTAATTATATTTAAATGCGTAGAATGTTCCTTCCATGTTAGAAAATGGAAGAATATCAATTGTTCTTGAAAGATAATGAAAACCCATATATTTTGAAGCTTAGAACTTGAAATCTTGAGAAGAATTGCATGTAGAATGATAGGTAAATGATTATTCTCATGATATTGGTGATTGGAAGAAATTAAAATGGATTTATATTGGATTAATTCATGATTCAAAAAGTTAGGGTTCATGTTCTTGATAATTGGGGAAAAAGTTTAGAGATTGGTAAATTTGGTTAATGTTAGGATGGATTAATCCTTTAAAACCTGTTAGGATGTGATTATAATATGTTTAGGATTGTTTAGAGACCTTTAAACGATTGTTGGGACTTAGTTTAGAAGAGCTTTGAGGAGTAAAAATGGTGAAAAATGAGATTTAGGAAAATCTCGGACGAAACTGGCAGGTCGTTAGAAGCCCCTCCCCAGGTCGTTCAAACGAACTCGTTCGAACGAGCTTCTAACGAATTGACCAGTCGCTTCTAACAAAAGGGAACTTCATTCGATAATCTCGTTCAAACGAGATATCGTTAGAAGGTGCAGTTCGTTCGAACGAACTGGAATCTCGTTCGAACAGTCTCGTTCGAACGAGACTTCTAACGAGTTGACAGTTTGGGCCTTTTTGGACTGTTTTGATTTTTGGAGTCCCGTAAACTTGTTCGAGGATATAGATAACATTCCGATGATGATGTAATGATAGAATTGGGACTTTTGGGTATTTATGAGAAGGAAATTATATACGAGAGTTAAATTAGATGGACGGTTTGGGTTGAGACGTGAGTGTCTACTACGACGTGAGAATAAATTATGGTGCGTATGATTATCAACCGGAATAGTATACATTGTGATAATTATAAGTTGGTACAAGAATGCGATATGTACTACGATTAAACTACGGGATTACTAAAACGTGTGTTTACTTAGTATTAGTATATGAATTATGTGTATGACATACCTACCATACTTGCTATCACGGGAGGTTTGCGTTCGCTTAGGGCCCTCTAATCCTTGTGTTTCCCGGATTTAGACTGGTTACCTTGATGAACATAGGTCATAGAAAGACTTATTGGGATATTAATAAGTCCGCTGATCGTGGGAGCGTAGGTATGTGCGTGACCCATGTGATATGACTGTGTTCGCCTCCATTATTTGTGATGTTGTTACCTGTGAACTATTCCTGAGAGATTCGGAATATGTAATCCTTATGTTCGTGATGTACCGGGATGGATAGCAGAGTATGTGTGCACCGCAACTTAGTTCTCAGGGTGCTTGTATTGTATATTTATGATATGAATAATATACACTTATTTAATGGGAACCTTCATGTTATTGTTGTGAATATAATTACGGTATTGTTTCGAGAAATATAACGAGTTAACTGATAGTTATATATATTGCACATTGAGCATCTGAGTTTACGCTAAACCCCTACTTAATTACGAGCGTTATTATGTTAATAGAACCGAGTAATAAGGGTAGGACCTATGACAGTCTAGCTAGATATGATGGTACTTAGCTAGTGATTTGTGTCGTTATAGATGGGTACTTACGTTAGGAGTGCACTGTTAGACGAGAGGTGAGAATATCATGTGAGTGCACGTCCTAACATGTACTTTGCATTTAATGTTTTAAATGTTTTTAAAGAACTTGCATGTTTTTAAAATATAACTCCACATTCGGGCTCTGACCCGTTTGCTTTTCAAATCTATTTTTCTTTGTAAAACCATTTTAGGTGCCCAGCCACAAGGACACCATGCATAGGATACTCATTCAGGTGACGAGCTGTAGCTGTTTGTGGAAGCTATAGGGATTTGCTTGTAGACGCCTCTATTCACTTAGATTCCAGATTCATTATCTATCAGTTGTAGGGCATGTTTCCCATTTCTATTAGAGTTACATTTCCATTACAGTTTTCAGACTTTGGCATGTATTGATTTAGTATTCAGTTTACTTATCAGTTGTGGGATTTGTAGTGATGAGTTTTTTCCTCCAGACTTTATTTAGGTTTTATGATGGTTATTCTATTTACTTCATTATGGTGAATGGTGTTATTACCCTTATTACACTTGTTGCATGTTAATCAGACTTTAATTAAAATTTGTCACTTACTTTTTAAATACTAGGTGGTTAGTAATCATTAAAATGTTTTCGACAGTGATTCTATTAACTGGACCAACTTGGCATTTTGAATTAATTTAATAAAGGAGTAGCTAGTCGGTATTTAATTAGTCGGGGTGTCACAATGACTTGACTAGTGCCTTCAAATATGCAAGAAATTAAATTGAATAAAATAATGTGTTGCGATTCAACATTTATCACATTCGACCTCTGTCACATCGCGTTAGGATTTAACATTTGTCACATTCGACCTCTGTCACAACGAGTTGTGCTTTCATTGCACACATGCACCTTGATCATAGTGGTTGGAACATGAACCGTATAATTTTACAAAACCTACAAACAAACACAAAGTATATCTTTGTTAATTGTACATAGTTATATATCAGGAAACAATTAAAAAACAAATTGACAAATATTAATTAAATAAAATTAAGTATAATAATAAAGAAAATATTGTGATGACATCAAAATACTGAGTTGGTCTTAGTTGCAAGATAATGGAAGTTGACCACACCTATCCACAGTAGAAACACATGTGAGTGTATGTGTGGTGATGATGGTGGGGTCCCGAGGGTGGGGGTCGGGGGTAATGAGTTCATCAACCAAAAATAAATGTAAAAATGGATGAATGAGTTAATCATTAGTTTATTCGTATAAATTAAGCAAAATCATGACAAATACTTGATAAGATTACATAAATTGTAAAAGTTCTTGCAAATCACAATAACAACTTCATTACAATATTGAAAAAACTAAAAACTGTAACTAAGCCACACCCTAAAAATGTAACGAATAAAACCATTATTTCAAAATATAACAAATAAATACACCTACAAAATATAACTAAAGAGCAAACATAAAATTATACTGTAAATAAACAAGATCGGGACAAAGGAAACATAAAACTATGTAAGACCATGTTTTATAATTGTTCATCATCTATTTTAGTTTGGCATATTCCATTACAACTTTGTCATCATGTACTTCCCAAGATATTCAAGTGAGGACAAGTTAGTGACTGAGAAACAATCGAAGATCGAATGAGTTGAAATTATTGCTACAATCCTCAAGAAAATATATGGTCATGATTTCTGCGTAAAAAACTTTATTTATGGATTTTGTTATAAAATGTTCAAGGCTAGTTTTAAAAAATGATTTTTCAAAAGAATTTCTATTTTTATTTTGGCAGTCATTTGAACGACTTCATGTCTTCTTTGAATGAGATTAAGTGTTCATTTAAACGGATATTAAACGGGTTTGTTCGGATCATAGAATTTACATCGTTAGAAGATGGTTCAAATGAGAGCGGCTCTTCGTTCGAACGAGATTTGTCTTGGTCCTATTTTCGTTTGAATAAGGTATATGTTTCGTTCAAATAACTTTTCTCGATATTTGAGCCGCCTTAAAATTTTTGTTTTCTTTAAAATGGGGTCTTGGAATCAGCTTTTCTCATAATTTTTGGCGAGATTCATTTTTTCAATGCATATTCAAAAGGTCTCCAAACCTTAATTTGTTTTAAAGTCCTTTTTGTTATCCAAATCAAATCCCTTAAAAGTTTTTTTGATCTTTATCAAACCCTTGAAGAACACCATACATGTTCATACCCTTATATAGTGGATTCTCTACTGGTTGTGGAGTTTATTCTCTACTGCTAAAGAAGACAGGAACACTAATTCCTGAGGCTAATCGATGGATATCGAGACAAGTGGAGCTTGTTGTGGGATGGTGCGAGATATACATCATTTATTGTGGATAACATGGATTGAAGACAATACTGTATCGCTTAGTGGGGCTCTATGCTTGATAAGTCAATGGATATCTGTACGTAATACTTGTTGGAAGTTATGCTGAATACAGTTTTTACCCGAAAGCGATTTTTTCTCATCTCTTGTCTTGTATTTTTTTGGGTTTTGGATTGTTTTCATTTCGATTCAAATATCTTGAATGTTCACCTACGTTAATGAAGATAAAATTTGGACTAAATTAAATTTGGTGTGTGTGAGACTTACTCTATAAATTATAAATATAACCTGACCACTTTGCATTTTTTTAAATTGGTATCAAAGCTTGTTTATAAAAGTTACTTAGATGAATCCTGGTGGTTATATGGATAACTCATACAATAGGCCACCTATGTTTGATGGGTCTAATTAAACCGATTGGAAAGTTCGAATAAGATCAGTTATAAGTCGATTAACGAGCGTGTCTTGATTATTGTTGAAGGGGTGGGACTCCCCCCACTGTGACTAATGAAGATGTCATTAGTCTCAAACCAGTCACAATATGGACTAAGGATGATTTTATATGGAGTAACTTTAACTCCCGACGCTTAAGTGAAATTTTTCGTGTTATCACACCCGACGAATTTCTTCATACGATGATATATATGAGAGTGCACACGATCTAATGGACCAATTTATATAATTAAATGCCACACACATAAATAATTTTTTAATAAAATTTTATCTTAAATTAATTATAATGTCCATACGATATGATTTTCAATTTCTATTTCCAAGCCAAGCATGCAAATAAACACGGGCTGACGAAAAATCCCTAAGAAGGGCAAAACCTTTGTATATCAGCGCAATTGAGAGTTTTGAATATAATCGACTTACAAAACACTTAGCTACATTAAGTTAGATGTGCAGAGTTTTGAAAATACCAACATATACGACTCTGCTCCAAAGTCTTCCACAAGTAGCGATCTACCCGTGGTATCCACCGATCAGCCTTATCTTCTTCTTTAGTAGTAAACCTTGTTCCACAATCTCAGTAGTAGATAAAAGTCTCTACAAAGTGATTTGAATAAGAATCCTTCTTGTGTTAGGTAAAGTGATATTGAATAATTCCCGTGGGTGAGGAATATGATATGAGGTATTTGATCACAAAAAGAGAACTCAAAAGGTGTTTTTGTTTTTAAAGATGTTCTTAAAGTACCCGATTCCGTTTAGCCTTTTTATAAGAAGGTTGGATAAAAAGGATAAACACAAAATATTTAGAATTGATATTATCTTTAAAAAACAAAATTACGCTCGGTCGTCCGAACGAAAAGGCAGGTCATTCGAACGATATATGCAACTCATTCAAACTACTTCAAACGAGCCCTTCTAACGAGATTCTAGAGGAATGAGGTAAACTCATCATTTGAACCTCGTTTGAAATTTGAATGATAACGAACAACATTCTCGTGCAAACGAAGCGTCATTGTTTGGAATTTTTTTTTAATTAAAATTTAAGTTCCTTTATGTAAAAACTAACCTCATAAACAATAAGAAAACCCCAGAAAATATAAAGGATCTTTTACCACTCACAAGCATACACTTCTTCCATGATGTTTTAGATGACCAAGTCTTCAAATCTTTAATGGTCTTCAACAACATCTTCGAGTATCGAGAAGTTATGTTGGTGACGTGTTTGTGTAATGGGATATACCAAATCGAACAAAACAAAATAACAAGAAATCATATAACTTTCTCATACAAATCTCCCCTTTTGTCTATTCAGGTAAAAAACACACACTTAAGCTAAATTGAATCCTAATGACCTAGTACAATAACTACCCACCCAAATTGCAAAATAAATGGAATGTATAATTTGTTCAAGTCTTCGAAATGAAATTGGATCTTTCCTTTGGCTTGCATTGTCTTCATCCTGTGTGGGTCCAAATGATCATCATCTAAGAAAAATGTCTTACACACATAAGACAAAGAAAATTCCATGACGTGTAGAGTTTTAAACATAAAATAAAACTCCCCCTCAATTTGTTCTCCCCCATTTTTTCCATAATAAACAAAAAAGTCAAAATAAATCGTTAAATATAAACATCACGTGAAGAAGTAAAATATCATCGGGATAAAAATCAAGAATGAACAAGTAGTGATATTTTCAAAAGGCAATGTCTCAACCAACTATTTTTGAAAATTTTCTTTTTTCTATAAAAGATAAAGTATAAAATGAATAAATACATCACACCATAAAATACCATTAAAATATCTAAAATACGAATGCGAAATGTTGGGGTGTGAACATTTTTTAGGTAAATTAACATAGAGAGTAATAACATGTGTGCATGAAGTTTTGAGACACGTCTAACGAAACAGCTTAAAGTCTACCATAAGTGTAAAATTGGTGAACTCAAGTAAAATTGACTTAACTTAATCAATATTTGATGAACATAAATGATTCTCACACCAATGATACCAAAATATGTAATGTTTTTTGAGAAATTTTAGTTGTGAAAATCTATTGATCTTCGACCTTAACTCCCTTAAATTCTCACATATATAATGATTCTTATTGATTTTTGAAAAAATTAATGCCCTTGTGTAGTGATGCATCAATGAATCAAAAATTGGCCTGACACTTTTGTATTTATGTGCCTCTAATCTTTTTAGGCTCTTTTATGCAAATGGTGACTTTAACGCAAAGAATATTTTTATCTTTCGTAAACCCTTTACATTGCTTAACATTTAATAATATTTTCTAGAAAAATGATATAAATATGGACAGTGGTTCTTAAATGCACAACTTTTTATCTCGTTTTTACATTTGGTTCATTTTAAAGCAAAATTGAGATGATAACATCATTTATGACAAGTGACAAGCAAGTCCAATGTTCAAAACAAGTTCATGCATGTGTGCAATAAAGGTGACAAGGAGTCTAAGAGGTAGATAGTAGTATTCAAAGATCGACGTAATGAATCCACACATTATTAAGCACACTAATGAAACACCATCATGTCATAAAACACTATAAAAAAGTGACATGATTAAACGGAAAGAATGGATGATTCGAACATCTTAAATGTTCATCCATATATGGTGATAGAATAAATTACAAAAACTCTTTTTATCTTTTTCAAAATTTATCAAAATAATTTTTTTTTTGTTTTTTTCTCCTTTTTCTTAAAAATCGAAAATCTTTTTGTATTTTTCAAAAAATTTCATAAAAAATAACTCTTTTAGGATTTTTCTAAAAAAAATGAAATGAAAAAAAAAATACATGAATACAATGATAATACAATCTAGAAATAGGAATATAAGATGTAAACATGATAATCATCCTACACTAGATAAAGTCTCCGAACTCAGTTAATAGTGTAAATACCTAAAGATTTCCTAAGATCCTGAAATCGAAGTCCACCTAAAGGCTTTGTGAATAGCTAAATAACAATCAGTCCTCAAAAATCTCAAGGACACAATCTTCTTTGCAATTAGGTCTCGTATAAAGTGCTCGCGAATCCTAATGTTCTTTGTGCGCTAATGTCGGACTGGATTATGTGCAATATGGATTGCACTTGTATAATCAAAAGAAGTAGTCATTGTGCCTTGTGAGATCCCGTAATCTTCTAATATTTGCCACATCCATAAGAGTTGCGTGCAATAACTATCGATGACAATATACTCAACCTCCACCACTGGCAAAGATATGGAGTTTTGCTTCTTGCTCAATCAAGAGACAAGGGCACTCCCAAAGTATAAACACCCACCTGAAGTGTTGCTATAACCATCAACATCGCCGGCCTAATCAACATCTGAATAGGCAAATGAGCGGTCATTAGTATAAAATGAATACCAAATACCGTATGAAAGAATTTCACTCATATATTTGATGATACGTTTAAGTAAAATTAAGTGTAACTCTTTTGGGGACGTCTGGTATAACACATATATGTCAACATTAAAGGAAATATATGGATGACTAATGTTCAAAATAGAGGAGACTATCTATCATACTACGATAAAGGGTTTTCTCAACATCCTTGCCTAAAGCGCCTTTGCTAAGCTTTGTCAATGTACTCATAGGGTTACGTGAATACTTAACGGAGTGTATACCGAAGTTCTTCACAAGGTATCTTGTGTATTTGGATTGAGGTATGAATATCGCATCCTTAAGCTAACCAATATGGAGACCTAGGAAGAACGTAATCTCACCTACCATGCCCATCTCAAACTCCCTCTTCATTTCCTCCTTGAAGGTGTGAGCATGGCGGGAGCACGTGGTTCTAAAGACTATGTCGTCCACATAAACTTGGGCAACTAAAATAACACCACTTTCTCTCCTCGCAAATAACATCTTATCCACTCCTTCTCTCTTAAAGCCTAAAGATAAGAGATAGGAAGTCAGCCTATCGTACCAAAAGTGGGGGATTACTTCAAACCATACAAGGCCTTCTTAAGATAATAGATGTGTTCCGAATTCTTATGGTCTTCAAACCATTTTGGTTGCTCCACATAAACCTCCACCTGTATACTGCCATTCATAAAGGCACTTTTGACATCAATCTGATATAAATTGGAGTGCAAATAACATGTTATGGTGAGTAATAAGAGGACGGACTCAATCCTAGTAATAAGAGCGAATGTCTCGTCAAAGTCTATACCCTCGATCTGTGTGTATCCTTGAGGGACCAACCTAGCCTTATTGCTAACTGTGGTACCATTATCATCCATTTTATTCTTATAAATTCACTTGGTACCTATCACATTAGACTTTCTAGGTTGGGGGACTAACTCCCAGACATCATTCTTGTGAAACTGATGCCACTCATCTTGCATGGAATCGAATCAACCGTTGTAGTACGAGGAAGGATGGGATCGTCACCAGGGGATGCATCATCCTTACACTATGGGCTAGGAGAAACAAATGTCGGTGGCTCGTAATCTCCAATCATGATGTTTATTGACTCAATAACCTTAGAGCTTGCAAGGTTAAAACCCTTATAGGCGCTATTAGTCGATGAATATCCCAAAAATATCCCCTCATTGCTTTGGGAGTCAAACTTTCCTGAGTGCTCTCTATCTCACAATATGTAGCATGTATTCCCAAATATAAGAAAATATGATAGGTTAGGCTTCTTCCTTGTCCACTACTCATAAGGAGTGTCCAGCATGTATGGACGAAGATATACCCTATTCACCGTATGGCATGCGATGATCACGGCCTCTGCCCAAAAACACTTAGGCACATTTCACCTAAGAATCATGGATCTAGCCATCTCTTGTATCTTCCATTTCTTTCTATCAATAATATAATTTTATTGAGGAGTACCAATGACTGAAACTTATGTTTGATGCCCAATTTAACATAATAGCTATCCACTTTAGCTTCTTTGAATTCAGTGACGTTATTACTACGCATCCGATTAATAGTGACATTGTGTTGGTTTTCTAAGAAACGACACTTAGTTGTAACGAACTCAACCACAACGGACTTTCCTCTAAGTAAACATATGATAGAATATCATGAAAAGTCATTGACCATTACAAGAATGTATCTTTTACATTCTAAGCCCTTTGAGCGAGTAGGACACTTAAGATCCATGTGAATCAACTTTAAAACACGGTAGGTGGTAATGGTATTTAACTTACAATGGGGACTTCAAATTTGTTTCCCTCATTGGCAAGGCCCAAAAACCGAGGAAGTTAGTTTCCCAAGATATAGTAAGCCATGAACTAGGTCATTTTTCACTAATCTCTCAGGATCTCTAAAGTTCACGTGACCTAGTGATTAATGCCAAAGTTCCATAGTGGAGATTGTGGCATTGTTGCACACAAAGAAGGACTTGGGCACAATCCCATCACAATTATCTTCGGTCCTCACACCTTGTAGTAAACGTTCACTGGATGGGTTATAAATGTTATATTCGTACCGGTAGAACTTTATCCTAAAATTCGCATCACACAATTAGCTTTTTTTAATTAGGTTCGCTTTTAACCCTTTTACGTACAACACATTGTCTTGTTTAGTGAAATTGGGTATCTCAAAATTTCCACGCCCTAAAATACTAAACCTACTCCCATCTTCAAAAGTGACCTTACATACCTTGCGATCCATAAGGTGGGTAAAAAAATAAATATCACAAGTCATGTGACTAGACCACCCACTATCAAAATACCATTTGGATGTATTTTTAACCTTGAGAGCAACGTGCACAACAAGGCCTTTGACGCCTTGCTTAGGTACCCAAGTGGAGGTAACCTTTTGTTTTACCTTGTCGTTATTGGCTCTAGTCGGAGCATTGGAAGCATTCTCAAATGGAAAAGACATCTATTGAAATTATTCCATTAACCTTTATGAAGTGACGATTAGGAACTCAACTTTCTCTATAAGAATAGTAAAGTTGCTGGAGCAGTGCGTGGGAGTATGTGTATTCCAAATTCTATCTAGTTTATAGAAAACCTCTTTAAGGTGACCTCTTATCTTGAAAAAGGTGCGAATATAGACTTATTTGGGTCTACCTTGGTTCATTTTCTGATGTTGAACATAATTTTATGATTTTGATAGAGGTCTATAAAAGTGAACTAAAAATTTAGGAATCGGTTCCAATGGTGTGTGGGAAGTGGATGCACTACCATAACCTATTCCATGTATTTCACCAAATCCTAAAGAAGGGCCATGGAGCATATTAACTACTTTATTTAATGCATCCTTAATAGTTACCTTAACCTCCTGATTAGGCTAAAATTCTTTCGAGTTTATTCCTTTAATTTAGAGACTTTTATTATCTCGAGTAACGTAAAATGAGTGTAATTATCACATTTATTCGATACTAACTTCTTCAAATAAGTACATCTAGTTTCGTGTTTTTCTTATAAGTTTTGCAGATATTTGAAGCATTGAGGAAGAATGAAACTGGAAAAGTAATGAATAAAGTCAAATAAGGAAAGTCAAAGGGTAATTTCATAAATTTGTAGCCTTCGTCCGGAGTTGAAGCCAACTAGAGAGTTGAAGAAAATTCAATATCAAGAGCGTTGGAAGAAACGACAAGTCAATCCAAGCTACAATGAAAAAGTTACGAAGATTTGAAGTTGAGAAGAACCACGAAAAAGATCCCTGCATGAAATACTAAGGCGATCCGGACCTTTTTCCAGAAAAGGATCCAGACTGGTTCCTAAAAAATTCTCTGAATGAAAAAGGCAGCGATCCGGACCTTTTTCGCAAAAAGGATCCGGATCGCCCTGGTAAAAAGGTCATTCTATTTAAAAGGGGTGCGATTCGGACCTTTTTCCCAAAAAGGATCCGAACTGCCTCAAGCTAAGGAACTCTGTTTAAAATAAGGGTGTGATCTAGACTACCTCCCCCGATGGGTCTGGACCGCATTGGATTTCAACAAATTTTTTTGTTCTCTCTCATAGTTTTATGTGGGTCAAACTCTAGTAAATTTTGAAGTTATTTATTCAGAATAGTTACACAATATTAGGAGTTCAATTTTTTAGGTTAGCTAATTAGGAGTAAAGGGTTTTTGTAGCCAAAAACTCTAGTTTTCCATAAGAAGATTTTGTTGTAAGGATTTGAATTTAATTTCTGCAATTCAAGTAACATCTTTCCTTTGATTTTCAATTGCTCATTATTTTAATTGTTGGTTTGAATCTTCAAATTCTCTTGTCATTTAGTTCTTAAGATTTAATATTCTATTTCTTAAAAACCCTGTTTTTCTCGAAGTTAACCATGTCTAGCTAATTTTCTATGGGTTGGGGTGCATGAAACCCATCCGATGTAATTCACGATATTGGGAAGTAGACTTTTGAATTAAAACTTAGATGAATCATGTTGCATAACTGTTGCAATTGTCATAGGAATTTTGACCTCGTTTGCCCTAGGTAATCGGGATGATTAAGAGTGCGACGCGCGTATAGGTTATTGCGACACCACTTTGTTCTTGTCTTTGATTTCATATGGTGCGGGCTACGATCCCTCATATATGGAATGCTTAGGATTCAGAAAGACTGGGTTCATTTAAAATCTTAATTCCGAATCTAGTATCCTATGAAGTGAATTGCTAGGGTGTGGGGGATTGTAATCCAACCTCTTGTTCTTATCTCATAGTTAAACTTTTAGTCCATTTATAATCAACATTTAGTTTAATTAGCATAGTTTCATAATGTTAGTTGTTAGTTTCATTAGTAGTTACTCTAAAATTTGCATCTAGTCGTAGTTGTTTCATCCCGCAAATCATCTTTTCATTTCTTTTAGATTCAAAGCTAGGATTCTCAATCTTTCATACCTCATTATGTTTATTCGTCCTATTTCCCTGTGGAGACGATCCAGACATACCGGGTTTATTACTAATGCGACATGCTTGCACTTGAGCCCATATAAGCACGAACACCAGATACACATTTGTGGTCGCGTCACCTCCCGGGCATGTTTGAGATCTTTCTCGAGTTGGTATACAATGACTTTAATTTTTCACGAGTTTTCACAGTTGCTTGTAGATTTCTCGTAAGACTAGCTACCTTATTGGTCGAGTTCCCATTCTTTCTCTAAACTAAACAAACTCTCACTCCCAAATAATCTCACTCTCGCTCGCCTCTCTCACGTCCTTCTCTAATGCTAAAACTCTCATCGTTAAACATTTATTTTGTTTCTTAGTTTAAAGGACTCGGCATAAAGATCGACATCGGAGCGCTGTAGGTCACTCTCGCTCTCACTTAAAACGTCTTCCTCCTCACTCTCATCGCAATGACTAGACTCACTGTTGAGGTGTCCATGCTTATTAGCTTCCTCATCGGCATCAGGTTCACTAGATGTACTAACATTACTAACTATGAATGCGGTGAAGTTACATCCATGCGGTGGTTCATCACTCGAACTCACCGACTCGACCTCGCTATTGCTAAGAATGATATTTAAGGCATATTTTCCTTTCACTTATCTCTTTAACCTTGTCGATCACTCATGAGCTTTGTCACCCTTTTACTAACACTCATAATATCTCTCCTCGTCTTTCTTTGGGAAATGTTTCTTTTCTTTTTCAAAATTTTTCTTACCCGATTTATATTTTTTACCTTTCTAAAAACTTTTCTTTTCTTTGGAAACATTTTTTTTTGTATGTTTGAGAAACTTTTTCATATTTTAGCAAAAAGGGTAATTTAAAATCATACTTGGAATCTGACGACCCTTCCACTTTCTTTTTAAATTAGTCTTATAGTGCAATTCCCTTCTCCTTAAGCTTCACAACTTTAGGGAATATATCTATCTCGTACGTTTGAAGGTCTCCTATGAATTATTCTAATCAAAGAGTATCTATAATCCCTAACTAATTTAGCAAAGTAACCTTAGAAATAAAATAGGCAGGGAGCAATCTCAAATGTTTCTTAACGACGCGCATAAAAATTTTCCGATTGCGCAGTGATACTTTGTTGGTTAGAATCCATACCAACATCGGTTCCCTCGTGAGTGAGATGGAGGCTATCCCAAACTTCTTTGACCGTGGTACATGTCACAATGCATGAAACTCGTTAGTGGTGACGACTCCAGAGATGGAACTCAGATCGTGTGAGTTAAAATTAATCCATTTAAAGTCGTCCTCTGTCCAAGAAGAGAGAGGATTAGGGTTGATGACATTGTCAACAGTCAGAATGGGTGGTGTCCACCCTCTTTCAAAAGGTAACTACGCATGTTCATCAATATATTTTAAGGTTGAACTCATCCTAGCTTTCCAATATGCATAGTCTGAACCATAAAAAATGGGCATTCAATTATACAGATTATCCATTAAATCCAAGATTTTTAAATACCAACGATTAAAAAAAAATGGCATAAAAAGGATCGCACAATAATTTGGTGTAACTGACTCCGACACCAATTTGAGAGTGCATGTGGTCTAATGGACCAATTTATATAATTAAATTCCACGCAAAGAAATTAATTTTTAATGAAATTTTATCTTCAATTAATTATGGTGTGCATACGAGATGATTTTTAATTTTTATTTCCTAGACAAGCATGAAAGTGCCCCCAATTTTAAATTTTATCTTCTAGCTCTGATGCCACTTGTTAAGACATATGTGCCTCCAATTTTAAATTTCTTCCTTTTTAGATTTTAAATTTCCAACTGCGGACGAATGGTTCAACAACAAATTTAAAAATATTTATTTTTTCAAAATTCACAATTAAAATATTAAATTTTAATTTCTTCAAAACTGAAATTAAACTTGAACAAATATCTGAATTTTTCTTAACTACGAATTTAATTCAATCCAAGTCCTAAAATTATCCTAACAATAATTAATTCATTTTTCAATATAGGGCAAACTAAATTAACACAAATTTTATCTAATTAAATCTTCTCGACTTGAATTAAATTAACTGAAATTCACCCAAACATTTTTAGCACCAAATTAAAGTAAGATTGAAAATTAAACCAAATTTTATCTTTTTAACCTAAGCATGCGTTCTAGGTGAGTTAGACAAGATAAAAGAAACAATCTCACGACACGACGATGTACGAGGAAACCCACAACGGGAAAAACCTCGAACGACCCTAGCCTAACAAATTCACTAGATATTATTTTACAATTACAAGACAAAACTACTTACAACACTCGACTTGATTGTCTTCAAGCCCCGATGCTTTTTCTTGCAAATACATCCGTCTAGCAAATAACCACGATGTCCATCGCAGTCTTGAAGTCCACCAATCGAAGTATAGCAATCATCAACCACACTTGGTGCCTTTCACCATGTCAGAAAGCCACAACAAAAACAAATCTTCTTCCTTACAGGTAGAGAATGAACCCAAACTTCTCTTCTTATTGGTGTAGAGAAAACCCGGTGCCAAACAAACTCCCCAAGAATATATATATATATATATATATATATATATATATATGAAATCTTGGAATTAAACAAACATGGGTGTATGTGTGTTTTGTAGAATTTTCATACATTGATTTACACACGAAAAACTTGAACTTTTTATAGAAAACTTTTTTCTCTCCAAGACTAGAATAATGTGTGTCAAAAGTTACTCTAGAAGGTCTTGTTTCTGGTCTTTTTAATTGGTAAAACTGGCGGGAAACGAAATGGCCAAGTGAGAAGTTATAAAATAAATTATTAGAAAATTGCCCTGGTTGTCGAACCAAATGTCTAACGAGAACATAGAGAGCTGGGATTCCGTCTCGTTAGAAATGTCATTCGAACGACCTGTCATCTCGTTTGATCAAGATCCAGTTTCGTTCGAACTAAACTTCTAACGAGAAAACAAAAGAAAAATATCAAAAGTCGTCAGAATCTCGTTCGAAAGACTTGGGCTATCGTTCGAATGACATCCAATCTTGTTTGAACGAGATTTCAGAAATCTCAAAAACTCTTTTTAAGCCCAAAAAACTTTTACTAAAAGTTCTGAAATATTTTTCTGAGAAAAATAAAAGTCGGTCAAATATATTTTATAACCTATACACCCATAAACTATTTTCCAATCTCCTACATATATAGAGTGCATTCATACCTTTGGAGACATGGGATCCTCAATGTTAATGATGTGAAACATGTGGCACGAAACTCGGCAGGAATGAAACTTTAAATCTTCTCCGCTACGTCTTCAACTTCTTTAAACGTTATAGGCTTCATACCCAAAAGAAATAAAAATACAGACGTTATGACTCTACCAAAGGACAAACCGCTTTGCTTCTTTAAAGATGTCGCTAAAAGGAATTCAATTTACACTTAAACACACCATTAAATGCATAGGGAATATAACGATATTAAATGCAATGTAAATAAATACTTCCCCTTAAATAATTCTCCCCATTTAACCGCTTTATCGCTTTAAAGATGTCGTTAAAAGGAATTTCCTGCACACTTAAGCACACCATCAAACACATAGGGAATATAACGATATTAAATGCAATGTAAATAATTAATCCCCCTTAAATAAATCGACCCCTTTATCTAACAATGATCTACCTAGAAAGACGTCTCCCCTTAAGTTTGATCTCCCCAAAATACAAAGGATTAGGTACCATTTCTCCCGCTTTTTATTCAGGAAGAGACAAAGGTTTAGAATCATAAAGCATAACTTATTTCTCCCTGAATTAAAGAAAATGCTCCCCTTAAACTACACAAGGGATATGAATAAGGAATAAGTTAAACATATAATGGTGAGTAAGGTGAAAGGAACATTTAAGCATATGGAAACAATGAAGTACAACTAATCCATTTGAAAACAAAAGATACCAACTATGATGCGATGACAAAAAAAATGATACCAATTAAATTGTAATAAACATAAGCATAGGATATCAACCAAAATTCGCAACAGGATAGATACCAATTTTGAAATCAAAGCATATACGGACTAGCAAGCACGACAGAGACTAAAAAAATACAATATATATACACATAATGATTATCATTAACCACGCGCACACATACATAGGTATAAACAACACACACGACACAAAATACAATAAGCTTTTCACACTCGTATGGAAAAAATTTGTCCAAATACTCGTGGTAAACGGAAGAGAAAGGGTGTGAACTACAGACTAAAGTAATATAGACCTAATCACTTCAAACATATTCTCGGAGTTCTCATTTGATTGCAAAACTTGATCGCATTTAGATATAGCCTCATGTGAAAATATAAATTGAACTCAATGAACAAATATGCGCAATGCACACAAGCCTTGAATTTTGATGATTCTACAAACCAATAGAGTCATGACATTAAAATCCTAACTAGGAGACAAAGTCATTGTGCAAAACCGTTGATACATCCAACCAGACTTCTCATAATTTCCTTTCCCTTTTTCTTTTGAACATATCAACTAAACAAAACAGGCCTTGACTAGTTTTTCTTTTATAAAGCCAATTTTTTAAGGCCAAATATTCAATGGTGGCTTTTCACGCAAAGTAATTTTGTCTTTCGCATCCCGATTCCATTGATAAACAACTACAACACTGGATAAATATTTTTCTATTTTGTTTAAATTCGAGAAACAGTTATTACATGCACAAATCCTCCATAGTCATAGCAACATGTAGATGACTAAATTGATAGGAGAACATCTCAGTTAGCTTAAATATACATGAGAAGTTAAATTTTGAGTGAGCTCGTTCATGAGTGAATTGAGGCATATAAAAATAGAATCCATTACGCAACACAAACTCCAACTACTCCATGTAAGCATGTCAAAGAACATTTTAAGGATTGACAATATGAACCAAACGTTCTAGCCACATGGAAGCAAAAAGGGAAAATATTCAAACACAAGTATATGCCACATAAAGTGTGTCGAACTAAAATACACACAAAGCAAAAAAAATCTTTTTGAGGTTGTTAGAAAAAAAATAGCAAAAAAAAAGACTTTTTGCATTTTTCTCAATAAGACACAAATAAATTAAAAATAAATACAAAAGATATGCACAAGTCATAATTCTAACATGTGATTAAGCATGGAGCATAGACTAGAGTATGTAAACAAAGCTAACACATTTAACCATTAAATATATCATGGGAGGTTTCACATGATAGTAAATGAGAATCATAAACCTTGTTTTGTAAAGTTACCAAGTTGGATCTCCGAACCCAAACAAGTGAAGAGTGACAATCTCAGGATTGGGTGACCTTGGCTACCTTGGTCATGTTACCCTTGAATTTCCTAGGATCCTTTTTCAGATAATTTATTTTCCTAAGATGACCTTTTCAACCACAATGTGAGAAAGTAAATACCCAAAAAAAAGTAGTACCTAACGATTGACCTTTATAAATGTTCCTAGGTGATTCTATCAAAATAGTGATTTTGGATTTATTAGCGGAAGCATTATAAGAATCGAAACCTAAACCACAAGTTTCATTTTTTACTTGGATGGTTCCTAATATTTTGTCTAATTTATCGGACCTACATTCCAAATCAATTTTGACTTGACTTGAGTCTTTTAACTTTTCTTCCAACTCTAAAATGTGTGACTCAATCAAACAACTACTCTCTTCAAAAATGAGAGGCTCTTTCTTAATTGTTTCCATCAAACCTTTAAGGCTATCTCTCTCGCCTTCAACATATTCAAGCTTCTCTCGAAGCACTTTCTCAAGAGTCCTAAGTTCTTCCACTAAAGCACTATCATCAATGACCTTGGCACACTCTCTCAACCTAACTTGTAACTTCAAATTATCCTTTTTTTAATTTAATTAATTCCACATACAATTATTGAAAAGCTATTTGAAGCTCACTCACATCAACCTCCTCTACATTTTCACTCCCTCTTTCTTCACCACTCTCACTACCATCAAAACTTTGGAATTGACAAATCTTGGACTCGAAAGTGTCATATATTAAGATGTCATCGTTGGATGAGTTCTCACTATCACTCACATGACTTGCCATGAACGCGGTAAAGTTGCGCTCAATGGGGTAACTGGGTCCCTCTTCCTTATCACTAACACTAAGAGTAGCATTGTATGAAATTGGTTTCTTTCCCTATCTCCTTAGTTCAGTGGGACATTCCAAAGATCTATGGTCATACACTTCACAACCAAAGCAGTGATTTTATTCATCCCTATTTGGATCTTCATTTTGTCTTTTAGGGAATTTTTCGTCTTTGTCATACTTAGATTTATCAAATTTCTTGTAACATTTTTTAAGATTATCTTTGTTAAACTTAAGAAATTTTCTAAATTTTCTAGCAAACATAGCCATATCTTCCGAGTCAAAATCACTCTCATCACCCGAAACTTGTTTTTCCTCCTTTCGGGCTTTCAAGGAGATGCCCTTATCTTTATAGTTTTTGATCTTAGAGAAAAACGTGTCAAGTTTATAGGATTGTAAATCACCTACGAGATTTTCTAGTTTCGTAGAGGCTAAAGTTGGTAAAGAATTCAACACGGTCACTTTAGGAATAAATCTATTGGGTAGGGACCTTAAAATTTTCTTTATCTTTTCTCCTAAATTAAAAGATGAATTTACAATATCGAAAAGTCTAGCATAAAATTCATCAAATGTTTCACTCTCTAGCATTTTTATGGTCTCGAATTGAGTGGTGAGGTTTTGGAGTTTTGATGCTTTTACGACACTAGTTCCCTCATGAGTGAGTTGCAAAATATCCCAAGCTTCTTTAGCGGTTTCACACATCATGATACGTCAGAATTCATCCTGTGTGACAGCATTAAACAAAGCATTCAAGCCTCGAGGATTAAAATTTGGTAATTTCAGTTCATTCTCAGTCCATCTCTCTACGGGTTAGGGAACACGCTCATTATTTACTAAACATGTAGGTGGGGACCACCCGATAGCGACAGACATCCAAACCCTCTCATCTATGGACTTTAGTGCCGATTTCATACGCGCTTTCCAGTACGCATAATTACAACCATAAAAAACTAAAAATTTTGAAAACGGGGAAAATTGTATTTTTAAGCTAAACACAAAAAGGACCTAAACGCAATAACTTAGCGTTTCTAGCTCTGATACCACTTGTTAAGACATACGTGCCCCCAATTTTAAATTTCTTCCTTTTTAAATTTTAAATTTCCAAGTGCGAAAGGATGGTTCAACAAAAAAATTAAAAACAATTATCTTTTCAAAATTCATAATTAAAATATTAAATTTTAATTTCTTCAAAACTAAAATTAAACTTGAACAAATATGTGGATTTTTCTTAACTACAAATTTAATTCAATCCAAGTCCTAAAATTTGGCTAATAATAATTAATTCATTTTTCAATATATATAAAAGCTTGGAATTAAACAAACATGGGTGTATGTGTGTTGTGTAGAATTTTAAACCATGGATTTACACACACCGAACATGAGATTTTGATAGAACACTTTTTACTGTCCAAGACTAGAATAATGTCTGTCAAACGTTTCTCTAAAAGTCCTTGTTCCCGCATTTTTTAATCAAGTAAAAGAGGTGGGAAATGAAATGGGAGGTTATAAAAAAACTGTAAGAAAGCTGCCCAGGTCGTTCGAACGACTTCTTTCAAACCAAACTTCTAACAAGAAAATAGTGAGTTGGGATTCAGTCTCATTAGAACTGTCGTTCGAACAACTTGGCATCTCGTTCGAACAAGAAAACAAAAGAAAAATATCAACAGTTGTCAGAATCTTGTTCGAATGACTTGGGTTGTCGTTCGAACGACATCCAATCTCATTTGAATGAGATTTCAGAAATTTCAAAAACTCTTTTTAAGCCCAAAAAACTTTTACGAAAACTTCTGAAATATTTTTCTGAGAAGAATAAAAGTCGTTCAAATATATTTTATAACCTATACACCCATAAAATATTTTCCAAGATCCTATATATATAGATTGTATTCATACCTTTGGAGACATGGAATCCTCAATGTTGATGACGTGAAACATTTGACGTGAAACATTTGACAGGAAACTCGACAAGGATGAAACTTTAAATCTTGGCTGCTACGTCTTCAACTTTTTCAAACGTCATAGTCTTGATAGGAACAAACTACTATCCTATGAATCAAATGGTTGTGTCTAGAATTAAGCCAAAACAACATATGGACTCAATTGCAAATTTGTGTCCTTCCAAAATATCATTCTCGTTCGAATGAAGTGTCATTTTTCTGACTGTTTTTTCTTAGAAAAATATGTAAGTCCCTTCATGTAAAAAATAGCCTCATAGATAATAGGAAAACCCTAGAAAACATAAAGGACATTTTACCACTCACGATCATATACTTCTTCCATGATTATTCATATGACCAAGTCTTCCAATCTTTCACAGTCATCAACAATATCTTCGAGTAACGAGAAGTTGTGCTGGTGACGTGTTTGTGTAACGGGATGTGCCAAATAAAATAAAATAAAATAATGAGAAATCGTAAAACTTACTCTTACAATATACCATGTCTAAGGAAGCATTGTATATCCTCCAACTCACTCATGAGGGTACTAATGTTGTGAAAATTTCTAAGCTACATAATCTCTCCACATAATTTGAGACCCTTAAAATGCTTGAATCGAAAGCACTTGTTGAATTCTATGCATGCCTGTCTGATATTGTTAACTCCAGGTATAATTTGAGTGAGAAAATTCCTGAGACGAGGGTATTTAAGAAAATTCTATGATCAATTACATCCCGTTGTAGTACGAAAGTCACGATCCTTAATTCTTTGGAAATTTTAGATACTCGTAGGTAATAAGAGCTCGTAGGAGGCCGTCAGACTTACATAATATATATGTTCACAAAAATTTAAAAGAAGAAAGAAAAAGGGATCTCTTTAAAATCTCAATCAAAGAAAAAAGATGAGGTTTATAAGAACGAGTTTGATTTTGATATAGATGACCTTTCTTTATTTAAAAAAAAATCTCAAATTACGAAATTAAAGTTCTTCCAAAGTTGAAAATAAAAGTTTTGAGAAAGATAAAATTTTAAATCAGGGAAGAATTTTTTTGAGTATGATCGAAGAAAGGAGAGAGGATTACCCTAAAAAGACGGTTCGAATATATGCTATGAGTGTAAGGGTCATAGTCACAAAACCCATGAGTGTGCTACTAGGCTTAAAATACAGAGCAAAAATAAAGATGTTATCTAATCGATAGTGATGTCGAGTCAATGGACTATGAGGATGAATAACCACATGTACATAACTTTACCGCATTCGTGGCTAGTCACATTAGAACTTCAAGTACATGACACGTCAATGAGGATGTTTCGAAATGTGATACCCTCGATAAGGAGTCAAGCCATGATGGAAAGAGTGAAGGTGATGACGTTTTGAGTGAGGGAGAATCTGGCCTCTAATATGCCTATGCAGAGATTTACATTGAGTCCTCAAAAACAAAAAAGTAAAATAGGAATTTGGCTCTTAGGGTGTTATCTATTGAAAAGGCGTTTAAGGCATCTAGAGAGAGTGAGAGCTTGGGGATGATTTCTTTTAGTGAGCAGTTAGTTTCAGTAGGGAGGGAAAAGAGTGACTTGACCAACAACGTGGCTAGTCTTACAAGAGATCTTCAAAATTTACTACAGACTCATGAGAAACTTAAAGCCCATGTTTCCTATCTCTCGATAAAGATCTCAAATGTTTCACTATTAATGTAGATGACGCATTAAAGAAGGACAAAAAGATGTTCTTAGGTCTCGGGTTAAGTTGTAATAAGAAGCAAGGGATACGTTACGTTGATGCAACCACTTCCCATAATGCACTCAAATCGGTTCCCAAGTTTATCAGGGATTCGTATGTACCTCAACCTAAACCAATAAAAAGAACTCATCCTAAATGTGTTAACTAAGGAAGACCCAAATAAGTCTATGTTTGTACCGATTGCAAACAAAGAGGTAACTTAAGGAAATTTTACTATAAGGTAGGAAGAGTTTCTCACACACATGCTCCCACATACTACTATAGCGACTTTTCTAGTCTTAGAGAGCAAGTTGAGTTTCTAGTCACAACTTTTAAAAACTTAATGGAAGAATTTTAAAAGATGTCTATGCCTTTCGAGAACACTTCCAACATTATGACTAAATCTAACAATGATAAGGGAAAGCAAAAAATTTCCTCCATTTGGGTACCTAAGAATAATGAAAAAGCCCTTGTTGTTAATGTTGCTCTCAAGGTTCAATATACTTATCAATGGTAATTTGATAGTTGGTGCTCTAGGAACATGACCGGTGACAAGTTGTATTTTATCGACCTTGTGAATCGAAAGGAAGGCAAAGTCACCTTTGGAGATGGGAGTAGGTCTAACATCTTAAGACATGGTTGCATAAAGATACCTTGTTTTCCTAAGATAGACAAATATGTTTATGTTGAAGGGTTGAAAGAAAACTTAATTAACAGACCCCAACTTTGTGATGTTAACATTGTAGTAAAGTTTGATTGGTCGGAGTGTAATGATTATGATTAGTCCAGTGAACTTTTACTACTTGGTGTGAGGACTAACTATAATTTCTATGGGATCATTCCTAAGTCTTCTTTAGTGTGAAATAATGCTTATGTATCCACCATGAATCTTTGGCATCTATGACTAGGTCATGAAATTTTAGAGATCTTGATAGAATAGTAAAGAAAGACCTTGTTCATGTCTTACCATCGCATAGAAAACAAACTTTCTCAATTTGTGGTTCTTGTCAACAACGGAAAAAAAATCAAGACTCCTCATAGTAAGTTGAATACCATTACCAACTCCTGTGTTTTGGAGTTCATACATATGTATATTATAAGTTCCATGCGTAAAAAGTGTATAGGTGGTAAAAAATATATTCTCGTGATGGTTGATGAGTTTTTGAGATATTCTATAATTGGATTTCTTATAAAAAAGTCTGATACTATTGAGTTCCTAATAACAAAGTGTCGTGTTCATAAGAATTTACATGGTGTCACTATTAATCGAATTCGTAATGACAATGGCATTGAATTTAGAGAAGCCAGAGTGGATAGATTTTATGATGAAGTCAACATCAACTGTGATTTTGTGGACATATGTACTCCTCAATAAAATAGGATTGATGAAAGGAAGAAGAAAATAATTTAATAGACTTCTAAACCCATGTTTCTTGGAAGAAACGTGGCTAGATGCTTTTGGGCGAAGGCGGTTAATACCTCATGCCACATGGAGAGTAGGGTATATCTTCATCCACACACACTTCATACTCCATATGAGTTATGAATATGGAGGAAACCCAACCTATCGTAATTATAAGTTTTTGGGAGTCCTTGATATATCCTTAGAGATCGAGAGCACTTAGAAAAGTTCGACTCTAAAAGTGATGATGGAATATTTTTAAGGTATTCTTCATCTAATAGATCCTATAGGGTGTTTAACCTTAAAATCTCTAAGATTTTGGAATCAATGAACGTGACGATTAAAGACAACGCGTCAGTTGTGTTTATTAATCCTAGCCTTGAGTGTGAGAAAAATGCACCCCCCATTGACGATCTTATTATTCCCCACCCCACCACGGTGAACCACACACTTAATATAGATGATCCACCCTCTTGGGTTTAAAAGATTTATGAACCTTCTTAGATACTTGGTGTCAAGACTTGTGCTCAACAACAGAATGCGGTTAGCTACTTTTGGTACACTTCCACAGCAAAACCCAAGAATGCCAAGGAAGTACTCAAGGATGAGCAACGGATATGTTCTATGCAAGATGAGTTGCTGTAATTTTGGAAGAACGATGTCTAGGGATTAGTCCCCCAATATATAGAGACTCAAGTTATTGGTACTAAGTGGGTTTAGAAGAACCACATGGATGAGATTGGTACCGTTATTTGTAATAAGGCTAGGTTGGTCGCTTAAGTTTTCACACAGATTGAGGGTGTAGACTTTGACGAAACATTTGTTCCTTTTGCTAGGCTTTAGTCCATCCACTTACTACTCACCATATCATTCCATCTAAGGTTTAAATTATACCAAATGGATTTTAATAGTGTCTTCATTAATGGAATTCTTCAGGAGGAAGTTTATGTGCAACAACCAAAGGGGTTTGAAGACCCAAAGTACTCGGGACATGTCTTTTATCTAAACAAGGCCTTGTACGACATTATTTATTAGGATAGAGGATGGTGCTATCTTCATTGCCCAAGTTTATGTAGATGACATAGTCTTTGGATCCATGCATTCCCAACATGCTCACACCTTTGATAGGGAGATGAAGAGTGAGTTTGAGATGATCATAGTTAGTGAACTCACATCTTCTTAAGTCTCGAAATGCATCAACTCGAGAATGGGTTATTTATATCTCATTTTAAATATGTTAGGGACCTAGTGAAGAAGTTTGGTTTAGACTCCGCTAAGAACTAACGCTTGACCAAGTCTATGTGGATGACATAGTCACTGGATCCACGTTTTCCCAACATGATCACACTATTAAAGGGGAGATGAAGAGGTAGCTTGAGATGAGCATGGTGAGAGACCTTACGTCCTTCCTAGGTCTCCAAATATGTTAGGGATATTTATATCTCAATATAAATATGTTAGGGACCTAGTGAATAAATTTAGTTTAGACTCCACTAAGCACTCACGTGCATCCATGAGTTCATTGACTAACATTAGCAAAGACAATTTAGTCAAGGACATATAACAAATTCTTTATAGGAGTATGATAAGTAGTCTCCTCAAATTAATCGCTAGTCATCCCAACATAGCCTTTAGCATTGGAGTTTGTGCACATTACCAAGAATCCCCAAAAGAGTCTCACTTGCATTCACTTAAACGTGTCATCAAATAAGTGAATGTCACTCCTTCTTATGGTATTTGGTATTCCTTTAATGTTGATGACTATTTGTAGACTTACTCAAATGCCGATTGGGTCGGGTATGTTAATATTTGTAAAAGAACCTTGAGTAGATACTTTTACCTTGGGAGTGGTCTTATCTCTTGGTTGAGCAAGAAGAAAAACTTAATTTTTTTGTACATAGCGCAGGCCGAGTACATCGCCATTGAGAGTTATTACACACAAATATAATGAATGAAGAAAATGTTGGAAGATTATGGGATACACAAGGAAAAATGACTATTCTTGTGATAATATTTGTGAAATCCATGTTTCCCATAATCCATTCTAACATTCTTTCATGAAGCATATTAGGATTCGTGAGCAATTTATTTGTGACCTTGTTGAGGACAAAATCATTCCCTTGAGCTTTTTGAGTACCAAACATCAATTGGCTGACATTTTCACTAAAAATTTAGATGCACTTACATTGGAGGATCTGAGGAAGTCTTTGCATATTCATGCCATTGATTGAGTTTGGACTTGTAGTGAGTATAGGGTGATTATCATACTGCTATCTTTTGTCCATATTACTTGATTGTATTCTTATCTTTATGTTTTTGAAAAAATCCAAAACGAATTTTTTCTTTTATTAACAGTTTCAAAAAATTTCAAAAACCTTTTATTTTTTATAATAATTTTTAAAAAATTCAAAAAGATTTGTGTATTTTGTTTTACACCATATATGGATGCGCATTTAAGATGTTCGAGTCACAATTATATTTCATCCATTCATAAGGCTTATTCATGGTGTTACGAGACTTGGATTCATTTCTTTTGTGTGCTTAATAATGCGTGGTCAGCATTTCATTGCTTAACGCGACCACAAATGTGTCTAGTGTGCGTGCTATGTAGGCTCAAGTGCAAGCCTGCCGCTCAAGTAATAATCCGATAAGTCGAGTATCGATCCTCAGGGAAAAAGAACGAATGGAGTCTTGACGACGTTGAAAAGATGGAATAAAACCTATCCTTGACTCTAAAACAAACGAAAAGATGATTTAAGGGATGAAACAACTATGACTACATACAAATTTTAGAGTAAATATAATGAAACTAACAACTAACAATATGCGACTATGATAATTAACGAAATGCTAATGATAAATTGACTAAAAGTTTAACTATGAAATAAAAACAATAGGTTGGAGTACAATCTCCCACATCCTATTAGTTCACTTCGTAGGATACTAGATTCTGAATTAGAATTTTAAATGAACTCGATCTTTAGTACTCCCAAGCATTACACATATGAGGGACCATAGCCCGCACAGTACGTAATCAAAGGACGAGTAAAGAGGTATCTCATTAACCAATATGCGCGTCACATTATTAAGCATCCCGGTTACCTAGGGCAAACGAGATCAAAAGTCCTACGACTGTTGCATCAGCTGTGCAACATGGTTCATCTAAGATTTTAATTCAACACTCCATTTCCCATTATCGTGAATAACATCGGGTAGGGTTGATGCACCCCAACCCTAAAAAAACTTAGCAAGACATAGTTAAATTAAAAGAAAACATTAATTGAAAAGAAGAAAACATCATAAGTAACATAAACAATCTGAAAAGAGAAGTACATAATCTAATCATCAATTAAACTAATTAACTACTGCAAATTTAAAGGAAGAATATTACTTGTATTGAAGAAAATTAATTTCAATCCTTACAGATGAACTTCTTATTGAAAAACTAGGGGTTTTCCTACCAAAAACCCTCTACTCCTACCTAGACGACTAAAAAAATCGAACTCCTATTATTATGTAACAAACAAGAATAAATAGCTCTGAAATTCGCAAGAGTTTGACGCAATTAAAGCTCTGAGAAAAGTATTGAAAATCTGAGAAAAATCACAGGCGGTCCAGACCCATCGGGCAAGGCGGTCTGGATCCCCCCTTTATTTCAAATAACGAACCTTAGGCAAGGGCGAACCGAATCCTTTTTAGAAAAAAGGTCCGGATCGCACCCCTTTTTGAGACAGTGGATTTTTCCCAAGGCGATCCAGATCCTTTTCTAATAAAAGGTCTGGATTGCCCCCTATTTTGGGATAGAGGATTTATTTTGAGGCGTTTCGGATCCTTTTCCAATAAAAGGTCCAGATCGCCCCTTTTCTTCCAGAGGTCTTTTCCTTGTTTCCTTCTGAACTTCGAATCTTCGTAACTTGATCACCGGAGCTCGAATTGACTTGCCATTTCTTCCGAATTTCTTGAAATTGAATTCTCTTCAACTTTCTAGTTGTCTTCAACTCCGAACAACGGATACAAAAAATGTACAAAATTACCCTTTGACTTTCCTTATTTGACTTTGCTCATTGTTTTTACAGTTTCTTTCTTCCTCAATGCTTCAAATACCTGCAAAACTTAGAAGAAATACACGAAACTAGATGTACTTGTTAGAAGGAGTTAGTGCCAAGGATATGCGATAATTACACTCATTTTACGTTATTCGAGATGGTAACAGTCTCTAAATTAAGGGGCTAAATTCGAAAGAATTTGAGCCTAATCAAACACCATAACTTAGAACATTGCACGTCCCGAGCAATGTAAAAGAATGTAACTATGGGTCAACTCTTTAAAAGTTTCATTTTATTGGATAGATTATCACTTTCGCAAGTAAGCGATTGCATTTAGTGTATGCAACAATCCTTTAAACCCCTAGGTCCCCCCAGTAGGCGAGTTTTGTGTCGTGAGGGTTTGCAATGAATATATCCACAAAATTCAACTCAAAGAAAACTTAAAATATTCAAAAATTGTATAATTCAAAGTTTTCCAGAAAATAGTCATCATCAATTAATGTTCAAGAGTCTCAAATCATAGTGCATGTGTGCGAAGTCAGAAATTTAACCACGAATTTCCATCGGTTGACCATTATGTTACTTACCCAAAAATTCATTTTGATTCAAATTCTCACGGAGTTCTCTCACAAATGAATATCTCGAAATTATGGCTATTGCCCTCGGTGTGCGTGATATAAAGAGTAAACGCATTGGAACCAAGTTCATGCGCACAAATAGACAGACAGATTTCTATGATAAATGGATCTCATCATCGGATTACGGTTATAGAGAAACGGTAACATCACCACTAATTCACACCTTTAATCTCTTTTATTATCTTTTTGTGTTTTATCTCTCCACGCGGTAACCAATTTTGTAATTTGGACTCGGTTAGGACTTTTTTGGGTTTTAAGGTGTAATGGGTATAAGGAAAAAGGTTTGGGAAATTTGGAATTGGAAATTATTCTTAAGTTGTCCATTAATGCTTTTTCGGGCTTTTGCTCATTCTTTTTTCTTATTTTTCTTTTCTTGCTATTTTTGTTGAGCATTTCTATTCTTTTGCCCCTTTTTGTTCAACTTTTCAGATTTAAATTTTAATTTCTCCAACTTTCTCAATTCCGGGCCAATTGGGTTTTTTTCGGGTTGTCAAACAAAAAGGAAAAAAATTTAGTTGGCTCAAATTGGTTAGCAAAGGGAAAGAAATTTCACGATTTTTTATGGCAAATATTTTTGGGTAACAAACGAAGGCCTACTTCATTGTCCAAATTATTAATTACGTTACCATATGCGTCTCGAGGTGAATTTTAGTTTAGAGATTCATTTAGCGCATTTTTCAAGATAGCATCTCACATGTTCCCTGTAACCGATCAAATCAAATGAATTGAGATCCTCAATGACTTTTGTAAGTACTAAATTGAGCTTTGAGTTAACCATTAACATGAATTGATTTATAAACTCACAAAAAAGGATAGGCTCGAATCTCACCGGGTTGGTTAATCACCACACTTATTCGTTAAGTCGTCCATGTTCGCTCAATTTCCATCTTTGGTCAATTTTGGCTTTGTGCATTATGTTTTTACAATTTGAGACTTTAAACCGAATTTTAATGATATTTTTGAAAATTTTAAATTCCAATTTTTATTTATTTTTAAGAAAATAATTTTGGTTTTTCTATGTTTTTTAGAAAAAAAAAAAATTTGGCATTTTATTTTTTTTTTAATTTTTTTGAAGTTTTAAAAATATGCACTTATCACCCCCCCCCCCCCCCCCCCCCTAACTTAGATTTTTTCATTGTCCCCAATCAAAAGGACTAAAATCTAGAATGAAAAACAAGAGTGCGAAAAATAAAACAAACAAATGAAGAAAATGCGAATTTTTATTTATAATGAATGTGGTATATCGAAAGGGAAAAAGCATACAAACATAAAAACAAAAACAAGATAACCTACATAATCACGAATTAAACATATCACTGGGGTGGGGGTTAGAGCTACCGGGCGCATTTGGATCATAAGGATCATAAAAGAAGCTTGGAGGGGGTCCACCAAAGTTGAGGGCATATGTGTGAGCTTGAAGCTTATGCATCATGCTCGTATCCCTTCGTTATGCCTCTTGATCCCTATTGTATTGCATGAGGAACCCATCAAATTTTCCCTTCAATGCTGTTAGGCGTGCGTCCGTATCATTATCGGTTAGATCAAAATCATGATCGTCTTCGTCCTCATCGGACCCCACCTCTTGGTCCCCTATCTCGACATCGTTCGTTGCTCCCTCCTCCTTGCTATGCTCATCCTCATCGGACTCTTCAGCTTCTTGGGCTCTTAGAATGTCCCTTTGTTTCTCACTTTTAGTCCGGGTGGCCTACCCAAAAGGGTTTGGGAGATGAAGAGTCCGGACATGATGACCGAAGGGGTGATCAACCAGAATGGAGGTAATGAAACGGGCATAGGGAAGAGGAGTAACACCCTTTTCATCCATCACCGCAGAGAGGACATCGCGAATAATTATATGCACTAGGTTGATGGACGAGGTACGGTCAAATAGGTGGTACACAAGTGTTGCTTGCCGGAATCATTGGAATTCTGGAGGTTGTTTGCGCACACAATTTGAAAAGTGAGGAACACTTTTTTGCTCATCCGTCCGACCCGAAAGACACCTGTGCCCTTAATTTCCCCAGGCGCGATATGCTCAATGAGGACATCTTTTTCGAGCGGTTGGAAATTGTTGGGGTAGACAACAGCAGAAGGATTGGGGACATCTTTTTTGGTGAGCATCTCAACGATTGTCAACAATGAGAATGCGATGCATGCCCCCGAATTCGCGCTTTAGCCACGAACTCACTAGTGCATACCAGGGTGCCATAAAATTATCGAACCTTCACAGCAAAGACGGCATTGTGAGGCTCATGAAAGAAGCGACACCAACCCTTAGGCCGAAACAAATTAGTGACAGAATTGGGTAGTTCGTCCCAAAGAATGGCCTATTCTACTTGGAAGTTTCTCTTCTGTCCAAAATATTTCGTACACCACCACATTTATTGGTCAGAGCGGTAGTCATCAGGGTTATTATCGATGATAGCGACGGAATTGTATTTGGTGGGTCTATCTTGGGCAGCCATGGATTGAGAAGTGGATGGAGGAATGTCTTGAGAGGTGAGGTAGGAGAATTTCTTGAGTTCGCGTGGGAGAGATGGGGGGTACGGGTTGTATTTATAAGTAGGTTTTGAGGTGGGAAGGGGTGGATTAGGACGGAAAATGAGAAGGAGGGAAAAGGGGAGGGATTTTTAGGAGGAAAATGGTGGGAGAAACGAAATGGAGGGAAGTGAAGGGGTCGGGGGAGACAGGATGGACTTAGGTAATCATTTGGAGAAAACAGAGGGCGGTTGGGACCGGGTGCACAGGGGAGTTCCGTATCGACTGCCTTATTTTTATTTTTTTAATTTCTCCGAAGGCGACCCGGACCGGGTGCCCAGGGGCGGTCCAGAATGGGTGCCTTTTTGTGATAGAATTATTTTCTTCTCCTTTTCTTAGCCTCGCTCGTACTTCAAATGCATTCCCACTTATTTTCAACTCAATTATGACACTGAATTGTGCTTGACCCTCATTTTCGAATCCCGAAGTGGTCTCAAAGTGTATGATTTCTACCCAAGAATGTACTCGATACCCATTTAGTGAACCTACATATCCTATCCTAATTGACACCTAACTAATGTACACAATAATCACCCTATACACGTCGGGGGTGCAACGACCTCTAGTACTCCAATTACTCTACCCCGTAGACATGGTTCAATAACCAAATGGTGTTGAATGCATCCATGCATGCCTCTGGATATGTATTTAGGCATTGTCCATTGATTTTGAACGTGTTCCCCCTTTTCGATCATCCAACTCCATAGATCTGTGGGGAAACACGATTTTAACAACGAATGGACCAGTCCAACGGGACCGTAATTTACCCAGAAATAGATGAAGCCGGGAGTTATAGAGGAGTACCTTTTGTCTGGGTTGAAACTCTTTCCATCGAATAATCCTATCACGGGCGAGTTTTATCCTTTCTTTTGAACTCTTGGCATTCTCACACGCATCATTTCGTATCTCCTCTAACTCATTCAGTTGAAGCTTCCGAGCTTCACTGGCTTTATCCATATTATAGTTCACCCTCTTAATGGACCAGTACGCTTTGTGCTCCAACTCAACCAGAAGATGGCAAGGTTTGCCATACAAAAAATGGAACGGGGAAATTTCGAGTGGGTTCTTGTAAGTGGTGTGGTACGCCCATAGGGAATCGTTCAATCTAAGGGACCAATCTTTTTGGGTGGGATTGACGGTCTTTTCAAGGATATTTTTTATCTCAGGATTCGCCAACTCGTCCTGCCCATTCGTTTGTGGGTGATATGTAGTTCCAACCTTGTGAACAACACCATATTTTTTCATAAGTTTCTTAAATGGCTTGTTGCAAAAGAGCGTGTCGTTATCACTGATTATCTCTTTCAGATCATCGAAGCGTAAAAGTATGTGTTCCTGCAGGAACTTTATCCAAACTGTATTCTCATTAGTCTTGGTAGCTATATCTTCCACCCATTTAGAGACATATTCTACTGCGACTAGGATGTATAGGTATCCAAAGGATGGGGGTAAAGGTCCAATTAAGTCAATACCCCAACAATCAAATACCTCAATGATGAGAATTGTAGTTAATGGCATCATGTCTCGTCAGGTAATCACACCCAGCCGTTGACACTTGTCGCAAGATTTGCAATAATTATTTACATACCGAAACATTATGGGCCAGTACAAACCTCTTTGGAGAATTTTAGCAGCTATTTTTTCACAGAAAAGTGGCCTCCACATGCTTCTGAATAACATAATTGTATGACTTTAGGAATTTCATCATGCAGTACGCATAGTCGGATGATTTGGTCGGAAAAACATTTAAACTGGAAGGGACCATCGTAGAAAAAAATGCACGACCAAGTGATAAACCACTTCTTATTTTACGGTGTCCACTCGTGAGGGACGGCTTCCGTGATAAGATAGTTCACACTATCCGCAAACCAGGGCAAAGAAGATGCGGCAAAGAGCTGCTCATCCAGGAAGTATTCGTCTATAGGTGTGGGATCATTAGGTACGTCGAACGAGAGCCTTGAAAGGTGATTGGCTATGACATTTTCTACTCCTTTTTTATCTCTAATGGAGAGATTAAACTCTTGTAAAAGAAGGATCCACCTTATGAGGTGCGGCTTTGCATATTTCTTTACAAGGAGATATTTTAAAGTCACGTGGTCGGTGAAACAAGTGATGGGGGAACCGATAAGATAGGACCGAAACTTGTCAAGAGCAAAAACTACCGCTAGTAATTAATTCTCCGTGGTGGAGTAGTTAAGTTGTGGTCTGGTAATAGTCTGGCTAGGATAGTAGATGATGTGAGATTTTTTATCTTTCCTTTGGCCCAAAACAGCCCCTATCGCATAATTGCTAGCATCACACATAAGCTCGAATGGTAAAGACCAATCCAGAGCTTGCATGATGGGAGTGGACATAAGCATGCTTTTCAATTTTTCAAAAGCACTTTGGCATGCTTCAGTCCACTCGAATGGGGTGTCCTTCATAAGAAAGTTGCTTAAGGGTCTAGCAATGGCGCTATAGTCCTTAATGAACTTTCTATAAAACCCAACGTAGCCCAAGAAAGAGCGCACGTCCTTAAAAGATTTTTGAGGGGGAGGTAAGTTATGACATCAATCTTTGCTCGATCAACTTCGACCCCTTTGGATGACACGATGTGGCTAAGAACGATACCCTCAGTTACCATGAAATGGCATTTCTCCCAATTCAGCACTAAGTTCTTTTCCACACATCAGGATAGTACCTTTTCAATATTGGTTAGACATAGATCAAAATAGGTTCCAAAGACACTAAAGTCGTCCATGAACACCTCTAGCCCTCTCTCAACCATGTCACTGAATAATCTCAACATGCACCTTTGAAAGGTTGTTGGTGCATTACCCAAGGCGAATGGCATACGTTTGTAGGCAAACGTTCCAAAGGGGCAAGTGAAGGTCGTCTTCTCTTGATCAAGTACATCTACCTCATTCTGGTTATATTTGGAATAACCATCTAGGAAGCAATATTAACGGTGTCCCGCTACTCTTTCAAGCATTTGATCGATAAATGTCAAGTGGAAATGGTCTTTCCTAGTTCCCGCATTGAGTTTTCGATAATTAATGCATACGTGCCACCCACTGGTGGTACGTTGGGGAACTAACTCTCCCTTGGAATTTTTTATCACTGTCATGCCCGACTTCTTCGGGACGACTTGAATGGGGCTCACCCATTTGCTATCCGAGATTGGGTAGATAATCCCTACATCCAATAAATTTATGATTTTAGTCCTCACCACATCTTTCATTGTGGGGTTTAGCCTTCTTTGCATTTCTCTCGAGGTCTTAACATCCTCCTCAAGGTGAATCTTTTCAATGCAAATTTTTGGTCTTATCCCCTTTAGATCATTTATACACCAACCAAAAGTACTTTGGTTCTTCCTAAAAATCTTTAAAAAGCTTACCCTCATGCTCTTTATCTAAGCTAGAGGAGACCATAACACGAAATGTCTCACCCTCTCCTAGGAAAGCATATTTAACGTTACAGGGTAGCTTCTTCAACTCGAGAGTCGGGAATGTATCACTAGAGGGCACCATGTGTGTACCTCTCGATGGTAACTCTTCGAATCGAGAAACCAACTAACATCTATCACGTCCTCGTCCGACGCTCTCTCATTAAGAAGCTCTATCAACTCCTCAACCTCCCCCTCAAACTCGATATACGCTCCCTCGCTCTCATGACTAGACACTAGGCAATCTTCTAAGGCGTATACACAATTTTTTTTCTCAATGTGCTCTTCTACAATCTCGTCAATTAAGCTCACCGCGTGAAGATCATCTTCTTCCCCTGCTTGTTGGGCTATATTGAAGATGTCAGTTTCTAAACTCTTATTCCAAAAAGTGAGTTGCATCTGCCCATTTCAAGTATTAATAAGTGCGTTAGTTGTAGCTTAGAATGGGCACACGAGGATGATGGGAACATTATTTTTCGAGGCGAAGGAGGGCTCTGTGTCCCAAATGATGAAATCTACCGAGATGTAGAAAGTGTCCACTTGGACTATCACATCCTCAACTATACCCCTCGGTATCTTCATGGTTCGATCCGCTAATTGGAGAGTGATCCTTGTGGGCTTAAGATCACCCATCAATAAATTAAATAGGGGAGGATATTAACACTCGCCCCCAAGTCGAGTAAGGCTCTCACAATTTTATTCTCTCGAATGGTGCAGGAAATGGTGGGTGCACCGGGATCTTTATATTTAGGTGGGAGATCATTAAGAAGAATGGAGCTCATGTTCTTGGTTAGAAACATGTTTTTCTTTACCTTCATCCTCCTCTTGACAGTCAATAAATATTTAATGACTTTTTCATAAGCTAGAATTATGTTTATTGCATCAAGGAAAGGTAAGTTCAATCTCACAGTTTTAAGCACCTCTAGCACTTGATCACTTATGGTCCCTTTATGGGAAGGAACCAATCTTTGAGGAAATGGTGCAGCAGAAGGTGGCTTTACAACTACCTTGGGCTCACTAGTTTCTTCCTTTTCACTCTCGTTCAAGGGGATATCTTCAACCTCTTTCGTGCCGGGTGAATTCTCCTTATCTTTTGATGCGACACGTGGGGGAGGTAATAAATAAACAACTCGCCCACTATGAAGAGTGGTTACTACTTGACATAGCTCCTGATGTTTAGTAGAGGTGGAGCTAACACTAGGTTGACCTTGGGGAGGGCTTTGGCCCTGGGCAGGAAATTTTCCCTTCTCTTGGATACTCTACGATGATTGTAACTTAGAGATGTGCGCATTCATGTCGGCGAACATGCGATCATATCTAGTATTGATTGCACTCTGAGATTTTATGAACTGGTTTATTATATCCTTAAGGTTCCCCTACGGTGGAGTCATATACGGAGCAGGAGGAGGTGGTCCTTACCGGAATTGAGGAGGCGATGGAGGTGGAATAGCCTGTGAATGTGGGTTCATCATAACTTGTGGCTGTCCGTAATTAAAACTAAGATGGTTTCTCCATGAAGGGTTATACGATTTCCCATGCGAGGCGTTAAAAGTTCCCTCGAATAGTCTTATAGCATCCACCTACTCGGTGTGCATGGCCTTATAGGCAGAAATTATCGAGCATGCCCTTGTGAAATGGACCGCCTCACAGATAGGACACACCTTCTCTTTCGAAACACGACCGTATTCGGAGATATCTTTCAACCGGCCATCAAGCCAATATTTCATATCTCTCTAAAACTGATCGAATCGACGATATATTAAGGTATTACTATCCAAATGGTATATGTCGGATTCAGTCAGAGTGATATATGCTTATTTAGGTCGGTCTTGGGTATTAGGATCACATGTGTCCCATGCTTGAGTAGTCTCAGCGGCATACTTAAGATGGGCCTCGGCATCGCTGTAGTCTAAATCCCAAAATGGCCTTTTACACATTGTTTGCACAAGCTGTTTGGAAACCACTATCAACCCATTATGGAATAAAGAGATCAAAAGGAATTTGTCAAATCCATGATGGGGGAATGTGCTGACCAACTCTTGAAAATGTTCCCAACACTTGTCAAAAGGCTCATTATCTTGTTGTCGAAAACTTTGGATTTGAGTTTTGGCAGAGTTGGTCTTGTGTCGTGGGTAGAATTTTGAGATAAACTTGGATTACATATCGCTCGAGGAAATCACGAAGTTCGGGGGTAGAGACCATATCCAGGTCTTGGCTTTATCCTTTAAGGAATAAGAAAAAAGCTTTAGGTAAATGACATCCTGCGTGCAAGCTTGGTCACTAAATGTGTCGCACGCCTCTTCGAACTCATGGATATGAAGGTATGGTTTCTCTGAATCCATACCATGAAATGTAGAGAGAATCTGGATCATACCATTGCAAAAGTGGAATTGACCAGAATTATACGGAAGTAAAATGCAACCAGAGGTGACAGTTCGCTCAGGAAAGAGTAAATCTTTCATGGGATGATAGGGTAGATTTCCCTCTCTAGTGCCAAAACTCATTGCGTCAGACATCGCGCTCGTGCTCTCTTCAATTGACTCAGAATACTCACTCGGTGTCCTAGATGCGTGACTCGAGGGCAAACTCAGGGTGTAACTACCGATAGAGTGCTCAGGGGTAGGACGTGGAAACTAAAATTGTGGAACGCGAGGTGTGGGGGGCTTTCAGAGTTATACTCAATAATAAGATTTTCTTGGATTCTGGTTGGAGTATTTTGAGGCTTAAGTATGTTCAGGATTTTGCATTAAAGGAGATGATGCTTTTTTTATTTTTTTTTTTGTTTTTTTTATTTTTTATTTTTTTGTCTAAGCTTTAGATTGACTCGATCTAACCTAAATCTACCTAAATCCCCGGCAACAGCGCCAAAAGCTTGACGCGACCACAAATGTGTCTAGTGTGCATCCTATGTAGGCTCAAGTGCAAGCCTATCACTCAAGTAATAATCCGATAAGTCGGGTATCGATCCTCAGGGAAAAAGTACAAACGGAGTCGTTACGACGTTGGAAAGATGGAAGCAAACCTAGCTTTGACTCTAAAAGAAACGAAAAGATGATTTAAGGGATAAAACAACTACGAATATATGAAAATTTTAGAGTAAATATAATGAAACTAACAACTAACAATATGCGACTATGCTAATTAACTAAGTGCTGATGATAAATGGACTAAAAGTTTAACTATGAATTGAGAATATTAGGTTGGAGTACAATCTCCCACACCCTAGAAATTCACTTCGTAGGATACTAGATTCGGAATTAGAATTTTAAAGGAACCCGATCTTTAGTACTCCCAAGCATTACACATATGAGGGATCATAGCCCGAACAGTATGTAATCAAAGGAAGAGTAAAGCGGTATTGCATTAACCAATACGCGCGTCTCATTCTTAAGCATCTCGATTACCTAGCACAAACGAGATCAAAAGTTCTATGATGGTGGCATCATATGTGTAACACGGTTCATCTAAGATTTTAATTCCAAACTCTATTTCCCATTATCGTGAATTACATCGCGTCGGGTTCATTCACCCCAACCCTAAAAAAACTTAGCCGGACATAGTTAAATTGAAAGAAAACATGGATTGAAAAGAAGAAAACATCATAAGTAACATAAACAATCTGAAAAGATAAGTATAGAATCAATTCAACAATTAAACTAATTAACGATTTCAAATTTAAAGAAAGAACATTACTTGTATTGAAGAAAATTAATTTCAATCCTTACAGCTGAACTTCTTATTGAAAACTAGGGTTTTTCCTACTAAAAACCCATTACTCCTACCTAGAGAACCAAAAAGATTGAACTCCTATTATTATGTAACAAACTAGAATAAATAGCTTCAAAATTTGCAAGAATTTGACCCAATTAAAACTTTGGGAAAAGAATAGAAAATCTGAGAAAAATGGCATGCAGTCCGAACCCATCGGCCAAGGCGGTCCGAATCCCCCCTTTATTTCAAACAGCGAACCGTAAGCAAGGGTGGTCCAGATCCTTTTTAAAAAAAAGGTCCGGATCGCACCCCTTTTTGAGACTGTGGACTTTCCCAAGGTGGTCTGGATCCTTTTCCAATAAAAGGTCCGGATCGCCCCCTATTTTGGGACACAGGATTTCTTTTGAGGCAGTCCGGATCCTTTTCCAATAAAAGGTCCGGATCGCCCCCCCCCCCCCCCCCTTTTCTTCCAGGGGTCTTTTCCTTGTTTCCTTCTCAATTTCAAATCTTCGTAACTTGATCACCGGAGCTTGGATTGACTTGCCATTTCTTCCAAATTTCTTAAAATTGAATTTTCATCAACTTTCTAGTTGGCTTCAACTCCGGACGACAGCTATAAATTTACAAAATTACCGTTTGACTTTCCTTCTCTGACTTTGCTCATTGCTTTTGCAGTTTCTTTCTTCCCCAATGCTTCAAAAACCTACAAAACTTAGGAGAAATACACGAAACTAGATGCACTTGTTAGAAGGAGTTAGTGTCAAGGAAATGCAATAATTACACTCATTTTATGTTATTCGAGATGGTAAAAGTCTCTAAATTAAGGGGCTATATTCGAAAGAATTTGAGCCTAATCATTGATCATTGATGATTACTTCCTTCATGATAGACTCTTTATATTGCCTTTATTGTACACATGCATGGACTTTTGAATATTGTACTTGCCTATCATATATCGAATATGGTGTGCTCATCTCAATCGTTCTTAATAAAGAACCAAATGTACTAATAACAAATGGTTCTTGTAAGAACCAATGCCCTGATTTCTTTTCCCAAAAAAATTGAATTTTGTTTAAGCAATGGAAAGGGGATACAAAAGAAGAAATCTTATTTCCATTAAAGGCCACCATTAGCAAGAGCCTAAAATATTATTTCAGCACACAAAAATAGAAATTCCAAGGCCAATTTTTATTTGATTGATGCTTCCCTATCATGAGCATTGTGATTTCTTCAAAACATTTGAGAGTGTATGCTTAAAATGTGATATTTTGAGGGTGTTATAAGTTGAAGATCAATGGGTTTGCAAAATGAAATTCTTTTAAAAACACTATATTGTTTGTCATTATTGATTTGAAAAGAATTAAAATTCATGACATTTTTCATAAGTTATGTCGATTTCACTTCATTCAACAATTTTACACCTAGGGATGAATTATGTTATTTCTTTTGGACTATCTCATCAACTTCATGCACCTTTGATTCGTATGCCTATGTTGATTTACCCATCATTTAAGTTCACACAATTTCATTCCATTTTCGTGATTCGAATATTTTTGTGCTACTCCATGGTGTGACTGTTCATATTTATACTTATATGTACTTTTTACACATGTGTACTTTTTATATACTTAAAATTTTTAAAAAAAATCAGAAATAGTTTGTTGCTTCGTTGAATTCTTATCACATGTGCCTAATTATTTATTCTTTGTGATGATAATTCGAATTTGGATTCACTTGATGCTGACATTTCAGGCTTATTTTTTAACCCTTTGTCTACTATGGAACAAAAAGGGGGAGATCAACATATTGAGGTGGAGTTTTATGTTCTCTTTAAACTCCTTGAAACTCCATGTGTCACAATATTTCTTTTACTTTATGTGTATGAGTCTTTTCTACCTTGATGATTTCATGTATATTTGCTTATGGGGTAGGTTATTAGAAAATGTGTGTTGATTGGTACAATTAGCTACTGATTATTTATAGGGTCTAATTATGTCTACATACCATTTGTCTTAGTTTTCAGTGAATATTTTTAAGGGTTCTGGATGAACGTAAGCAACTGGGATTGACAAACCAACAAGATCTTATAAGGGAAAAGGTTTTTCCAATAAATGTGCAATTAAGTGTTCATGTTTTAAGCGAGTCACTGTAGATTCAATTTCTCATTCACTGACTCATGGATTTGGAGAATTGAATAACCATGTTGATCTACACATGGAGTAAAATGCATTCCAACCCAAACCCGTTTCGATTTAAATGTGGGTCTCATATTTATATAAGCTTGAAATAACCAAAAAAATATATAATTAAACCCATAAATTCTAATAAGTTATTAAATTGCACAATGGAAAAGGTAAAAAGGTCAAGTATGATATTAATATTCTTATGTTATTAATAGAGTCAATACATTGTATAATTAATGAATGACAATAGAAGTGCTCAGTTTACCATTCCAACAATAAGAGAATCTGAGAACAAATTTTTAAGGAACTATTTTATATTGTCCGTTATCAATTGAGTATGTCGTATACCGCTACAAATGTCGAATAAGGTTCAAGATCACATACGCATGAAGACATATCCGAATATCAAGTTCTTTAACATTCAAGCCTCCGCGAGTTTAACTTTGGTAAGGTTGTGTTTTAATTCCTTAGCATTTCACTTAGAATATTGGGATATCTTTTATGAAAAAAATTCTAAGTGTTGGAGCGGAGTTTTTAATTTCATCGTTAAAAAATATTTTCTAACTTTCAAGGCGGAATATTTACTGGCAAAAGGAAAACAAAAAATTAATTTTTAATTTTCTCATTCGAGCGATAGAAGACTTCGTTCGAGCGACATATTAATGTCGCGCGAAGTTGTTTGAATGACACATGTCCTCGTTCGAGCGTGATAGCGTTTTTGTTCGAACGACGCACCACCTTAGATTTTCTATAAAATGATTTTTTCAACTTCGTTTTTAATTAAAAGACCTTCGATTTTGAACGGAGAGGAAACTGCTTTTGCAGAATTCTTTGCCTTCTCACTTTTAGGGTCTTAAACCTTTTTGTTTTCAATTCACAAGATCCCAATAGTTTGTGTGAATTGTTTTGGAATCCAAGAACACAACTTTGTTATTGTTCATCCTTGTGGAGTGCATCTCTGTACCGGAAGACTGAGGTCATTGAGGTTCACTACGTGTGGATCTTTGCTAAAGATTGGACTGCAGTTCATGTGGGTTCGCTATGTGGAATCTATTACTGACTCTAGGTTTCATGTCTTTGTAGGTTTGCCGAGGTAAACGTATAACAAATTTCATTGTGATTGTAAATTGCGATTTTATTCAGAGTGAAATAAAAGGTTTTTCTCTTCGGGGATTTTTCCTTAAATCTGTGAGTTAGCATATTTATGTTTATTGGTTTCACACACGCACACAGGCAGTAGCATATTTAGGGACTGGTTTTATTTGGTTTTAAATTGACTCTAATGAAATAAGTTTGTAATTGGAAATTGCGAGTTTATTTGAATCAGTATCGCACACGGGGCATCTAGTTTTTACAAATTGGTATCAGAGTAGGTTACACTAATTTATTATATATTCCTATTTTTTTGCACAAATTTTTTTTGTGATATTGATTTTTTTGTTTAAAATCTGTTTTGTGAAAAATCGCAATTTTTCCAATGGAGCACTTATCTAATTGGATTCCCCTTCCTATTGGCACGAGTCAAAGTTTTGATGATTTAAATCATCTGAATTTGACGTTTGCTAAAAGAATTGATTTTTTGGAATAAGAAAATTCTCCTTTTAAATCCGTGATGGATATTTTGCAAACGGTTCAAAATTAAAGAGATTTTTATCATGAAAAATTTATTTCTTTGGACCATGAATTTAATGCTTTAAAATTTTCGAAAAAGGAGAGTGATGATACAGTCCTATTTTTAGAAAAAGAATTGGAGGACTTTAAAAATTCTATGATCTGTCTTTGTGCCAAAGTGGACAAAAATATTTTAGTTGATGAGTTTGTGGCACGTGAGGAGACTCTTAGGGATAAGTGTGCATATTTTAAGATGAAGGTGATAAACTTCTAGGAGTTATTAAAAATTTAGAGAAGGAGTCCCTAAAATTGGAAGAATCTAATTCTTTGCTTGAGTAAAAAATTTTGGAGATAAAAAATGATTTGACAGACTCGAGTAGTGTTGGTAGCAATGGTAGTGGATCATCGTGTTCTCATGTTTCGAGTGTTAAAGTCAAGACCATTATTTATTTTAGAGGGTCAATAAATCCCAAGGATGTTAGAAAAGGTCAACCCATAGGTGTCGTTCCACCCATTTACACATGTTCACATTGTGGTAGGAAATATCACCTTAGGCGTTTCTGTTTTGATCTTCGAAGAAGTCCTAGGAAGTTAAAGTCTTGTGTTCCATTAGTTCCTGAAACCCCCATGCGTCGTTGTACACATATTTGGGTTAGGAAATCACTTTTAGAGGCACTAGATGTTAGACTAGGTGATTCTCGGTTGCTTGCACATTATTCTTCTCTTGCTATATCATATAGATGATTGTGTTCGCATGTTTATCATACAATAGTTCTGCTTCATGTTATATTCTTGCTAGTGTTATGACTTGTGTACTTTTTGTATTAGTTTTTATTTTTGAAATTTTTTGAAAAAACAAAAATATTTTATTTTTATAAAAATTTTGGAAAATCCAAAAATATTTTTTTTGTATTTCATTTTACACCATTTATGAATGAAAATTTGGGATGACTGATTCACAATTTCATTCCATATCCCCATGATGATTTGATAGTGTTTTGATATGCGTCATCATTTCATTTTTGTTCCTTACAATGTTTAGAGTCATTGAGATATGATTTGTTGATACTACCTATTTGTTTGACTCATGAGTTCCTTTAATGCACACTTGCAAAAAAAAATTTGATTATTGTACTTGTTTATATCATATTGATCGGAGTCTTGTCATCTTAATTTTGTCTTTAAAATGAACCATATGCGATAAAACTTGACGATGAAAGTTGTGCATGTAAAAACCGTTTACCATCGAATTACAACAAAATATGATGAGTGAATCACGTGAAAGGGCTGCGAGAATATAAAATTAACTCTTCATGAAAGCCACTATTTAAAAGAGCCCGAAAAAATTTAAAAGCAATAAAAAGATAAATATGCCAAAAAGGGACCAACTCAAAAAGAAAAATATAATGATTATTATTTATGAGGGAGTTTGGATAAAAAGAAATGAAAAATGGGTTTGCACGTCCCAATAATGTCATGAAAAAGCATTTACATAGTTTTAGACATTATTGGTGTGGGAATCATTCTTGACTTTGATGTTTTGATGGATTGAGTCGATGTCATGTAAATTCAATACTTTTTGACACCTAAGGACGTTTTTTAGATTCATTCGTTAGGAGTACACATATCAATCATGCACATATGATATGTTTGATTGTGTTGATTTTCCTATTGAATATGATCACATCCATTCATTACGTTTCCATGATTTGGTTGGCTTAGTGTAAATTCATGGTGTGTGATTTGTTTTGTATAATTATTTTTGCATTTTCGTTTGAAAATTTGAGAAATCAAAAATAGTTTGTGGAAAACTTTTGAGTTCTCCTTTGCATGAGCATAGTTTGAGTCATATTTACTATGCATTTTTATCGTGACAACTCCATGCTTGATTTGTTTATTCGTTTTCTTATCTATTTTGGACAAATAAAAAGGGGGAGAACGAATTATGCGGGAGTTTTTGCATTATGGGGGAAATTTGATTATTTAGATTGATTTTTATTCTTTTATCATTTCAAACTCGATGTGTCACAAAGGTATTTGCTTTGTCTCATGTGTGTAGGTAAAAAGTTGAAGATCATTATGTTTCACACCCTGATGAGAAAAGCTTAAAGATTTGAAGTTGAAGATTTAAAAGAAAAGTTTTATACTTACATTTTTACTACCTTGCAGTTTTGGGTTCATGGGAGGGTATTAGATTTGTATAGGCATTTTGATTTGATAATTTAGATGTTTTTATTTTGTACCGGCATAGACATAGGAGTAGATTTGTAAGGACATAATTTATATTGTCCGTGATCAATTGAGTACGCCTTATACCACTACAAACGTCGAAGAAGGTTCAAGATCACATACGGATCTGAATATAAAGTTCTTCAACATTCAAGCCTCCGCAAGTTTAACTTTGGTAAGGTTGTGTTTTAATTCCTTAGCATTTGACTTAGAATATTGGGATATTTTTTATGAAAAGTTTTCAAAGTGTTAGAGCGGATTTTTTAAGCTTTTCGTCAAAAAATACTTTTGAAGTTTCATGGTGGAAGATTTACTGGAAAAAGGAAAAGAAAAAAATAATTTTTAATTTTCTCGTTCGAGCGAGAGAAGACTTCGTTCGAGCAACATACTGATGTCGCGCGAAGTCGTTTGAACGACACATGTCCTAATTTGAGCGTGATAGCCTTTTCTTTCGAGCGACGCGCCGCCTTAGATTTTCTATTAAAAGATTTTTCAAACTTTGTTTTTAATTAGAAGACCTGCAATTGTGAATTGTTTTGGAACCCAAGAACAAAACTTTGTTATTGTTCATCCTTGGGGAGCGCGTCCCTACACCTGAAGACTGAGGTTATTGAGGTTCCATGCATGTGGATCTTTACTAAAAATTGGATTGCGGTTCATGTGAGTTCGCTGCATGGAATCCATTACTGACTCTAGGTTGCTTGTCTATGTAGGTTTTCTGAGGTAAGAGTATTGCAGATTTCATTATGATTGTAAATTGAAATTTAATTCATAGTGAAATAAAGGGCTTTGCCCTTCGGGGATTATTCCTAATATCTATGAGTTAGCATATTTGTGTTAATTGGTTTGACACATGCAAACACGTAGTTACATGTTTAGGGGCTGATTTTATTTGGTTTAAAATTGACCCTAATTAAATAAGTTTGTAATTGGAATTTGTGAGTTTATTCGAATCAGTATCGTGCACGCCGCATCGCAGTTTTTACAAAATCCGATGATGAACAACTGTCGAATTCTCACTAGATAGGAGCGCTGCACTGAAAACAATAGAATTTATGAAAAATGATTGTTGCCTTCCATTTTGGACGTAAGAGATATGAATAAAAACCCCATGCAAATAGTTTCTTCTAGCAAGGGAATGATAATGGAATAAATAAGAGTGCAGACAGTTAAAGAGACATAGCCACTCAAAAGAATTTCTTTCAGTATGGGGTTGTTAGCATCCCGCTCCCATTAATGACAAGAAAATTCAGTTGGTTAAAAAAATGCATCGGACAAATCTAAATTTAATTTCTACCATCATTCTATCACATGCTAAAAATAAACCACTTTTTGGAATTAAAATAAACATTAAATCACATTATTTAAGAATATAGCATGTAGAAAACAGTGACATACAAAAGGAAGTCATATTCAATTTTCCCAATTACTTGGTATTGGTATTAACATGCAATAAAATATTTAACAGTATCTTCCGAGTTCCAGCCATGTTGTCAAAAACTGTTGGACTTTCATGGTTTAACACCCTAAGAGAATCCTCTCCAATGATTATGTATATTTTTTATGTAAAGAAATGATATTCAAACACATGTGAAGAATAATAATTTAATAACAAGATTCCATAAAATAAGAGAGAATGAGTGAATTTTATTATAGTGGTGTAGTTTAAAAAAGGAGAGAGAATGAGTGGGAAATATTCAATTTTCATTTTTGATGTGTCCACATCGGGTTATTACACAAACTTGGGTCAAAAGGCCTCAAGGATCTAACCTAGGATTAAAGATTGATCCTTCTCCTTTAAAGTTAAATCATTTTTCTTGCAAAAAAGAATGCATGAACGATTGAATCTTCTCTTTTAAAGTTTAACAAAAGAAATCATTTATTTGGGTAGAAAATATAAGTAACAACAATAAAAGAGAATTTGTTGGGGTCCCTTGTGAGATTTGGTTTGGTGTTCCCTAATACCCAATCTGTCGCATAAACCTCCTTCAACCATGCTCGAAAATTATCAAGATATAATGGTAACAACTAAAAAACTCGTTAAAAATATAAAGTAAAAGAGAAAACAACAAGCACACCAAGATAAGATATACGTAATTCACTAATCTGGCTATATCCACGGTGAGATCCAATCCCACTATATTGGAAGAAATTGCAAGTACACTAGAGAATCATACCAAGAATAAATCGCATAGCATATATTCTCCTACCTATCTACCAAAGTGAATCCAATTTTTAAGACGCGAACTGTCTCAATCCTATAATTCCATGTGTTTACCAAGTGTTTCCAATGTACCCAACCAAGTGTATCACACTCCACATATAACTCAGTGACAAACCTCTCACACCTCACACATAAAGCGATCCCGTAATATATGAAATACTCATAGAACCACTCTCTTTGCCCTTTGAGCCCTTCTCATGGGTGAGAAGGAAAATACATCACCTTTCATTACAAACCCTCATTTTAGAAAGATATTTTCATATAACTTGAAGGATGTCTCTCAAATCTCACAAATGACCAACAAATTTTAAGGTTTAAAATCCCCAAAAATGATCATTTCTCATGGTGAGAGGAAACTTATTTCAAAATCCCGAAATACCCCTCATTATCTCAGTTGTGTTCCCATTAGCTGTTATTGAGAACTTTTCTTTGTTTATTTCCCACTAAGTTGGACAAAATATATAAGCTGCTGATTTCGAACCAAATTTCAAATGATTTAGTATGTCGTTTAGGAGACCCTATGTAATAGTTGAAACAAAATTATCAATAAAAATCTATTACATTATAATATTCGACAAATGTGCGATGATAACCTTACTTTGAGGATATTAGGTAAAATGAAGGACAAAATTGGTGAGAGGAGGCACAACACGACACCAGTGTGCTAGGGACAAATAGCTAAAAGCCATAAAAATAATGGTTAGAGTAGTCATTATATTCGAATATATTATTTTAAAATATCATCGGTCCTCAATTTTTATGTTCATGAAATTTTCCTAATAATCGGTCTCATTACGAAAAACCAAAAATCATGACTAACACATATACCTGAGGCAAAGGAAGCATGTGAGAAAAGTCAATAATAAAATCCGATTTCAAGCCCAATTGGGGTTGAGGTACATGATGATACGAAAAATCATCCACTAGTCGTTCAACTTTTTGGCAAATCATGTGTAAAATAAGTAATGAGCAAATAAAGCATGTAAAGAGAAAGATAATACAAGATATAGAGTGGTTCAGCCCCTAAAATAGGCCTACGTCCACTTTGGTGCTCTACTCTCATTAGATGCACTATGTTGAATAGTATTATCAAGCCGTATGAGGCATACAAGCATAAGAGTAAAGGAGAATACATGGCTGTTACGGTTCCGGGCGTGTCAGAGATCTGGCCATGATGTAGGTGAGTAACCCCCAAGCTGTATGTTGAGGTTGCGTGGAGAGAATTTGGCAAGGCTTCGCTAAGTGTTATAGAAACTGCCCTGAGGGAGAGGAATCGATCCCTTAATTCAAGGTGTGGTCCTCTATTTATAGGAGGTACGCGAGTTATTCTACGTGCCCCGAGCACGTGACATATATCAAGTCTCGAGTTGCTGTAATAGAGAGGGATGCGACCTGTAAGGCGAGCACATTGAGTGTTGCATCCTGCATGAGGCTAATGCAAAAGATGATGTGCCCCATACTGGGTAGGGGTCGCGACCTGTTTATAAGTCCTAGTGGTAAGTGTCGCTCCCCTGTACATGGTAGGGCCGTAGCCCTTTGCTGAGTATAGCCGCGGCCCACATGCATCTTAAGCATGCGGGAGCAACATCCATGGCAGAGTGTTATATTTGTACTATCAATAAGCCCCCAAGTCATAGTGCCGAGAGATTACGATTGGGGTTACGGCTTAGTTCAGTTTTGTAAAGTGCCGTGGTACTTTCAAGGCGACGCTTCGTCTTCCCGTGCCCTCTTATATAAATTGTTCTGACCGTGAACTTCATTACGTTTTCCAAATCTTTGAGAGCATATCGATAGAAAAACCTTGTTCATACATCATCTTGGGTTTTTCGACGACCTTTCCATCCAGTGTGGGGTGGTTTTGAGATGCTTCGAGGTGGTTCAAGGCTGAGCACCACCGGTTTCTTCCTTTCCAGGTATCTTTTTCAACCACCAACCTCTCCAATAGCCTTTTTTAGTTCACAATTCACAATTCATCATTTAGCTTGAACTGAATGACAGAGATTTGTCACTATTTTAGAGTTGAATTTTCACAATTCACAATTCATCATTTACCTCGAAGTTGAATTTTTGTCAATTTGATTGAATATAACGGCTCTTGAACCTTGAATTCACTCTTCATATGATAGAAATAGGCTTTACGAATTGAACATATGAAATGCACTTTCTTGAATTGCGATAAACAATTGATATTATAATCGTGTTTGCATTTGCTACTGTACAACTTTCTGAATATTCCACTTGTAAGGATCGCAACATTTGTTCCTTGTGTTCTTGAGAGAGACCCTTCATACTCTACGGCTTGCATTTTTTAGAGAGAGACGTTTCACTTTCTAGAGCATTTAATCTTTTAACTTACAAAGATTTAATGCTCACCTATTTGAGTGAGTAGCCGTGGCAAGGTAGAATCTCTTTAGTAATTTAGGGATTTCCTGAATCAATGCCTTCATAAGATAGAAAATGTTACTGCTGTATGGATACATTTGGTTGCGGTATGTTGCAACTCGTGATCTTAGGTTCTCATACAGAGTCCGCAGAATTTAGTCAGTGCATTATCCGTAGTTTAATGACTACGGTATGTAAGAAGATAACATCCTTCCTCATAAAATAATATGTCGCGGTGATAATAAACTTCCGGGGCTTTAGAACCCAACATTTGGTATACTTGGCTCATTTAGCCTAAAATATTTCTTGTTCATCCTCAACTTGATATATCATTATACCTGTCGTGACCTATGAGTGGAATTAGGACCGTTTTAGCTACGGTGCCTAACTGCAGACTCTCTGCTTTTCAGGTACTGCTGCAGCCATATGAACTTTGACCCGGACGAATTTCTGAGAGGCTTTTAGACCAAACATTTTGGAGCATCTCCTCCAGAATTTCCTTTAGTCCGTCCTTTAAGGACTATAGGGCCGTTCCATTTGAGATATTTCCCTAACTGTGTAGTGTTTGATTCAGACTCGAATTTTGCGGGTATGGATGAAGAAGCCAATTCTAACAACCATCTCGAAAATGCCGCGGTAGGAGTTGCATCTAATGTTAGGGATGAACCTGCTGGCACATCTGGGAGGGATGAGAGACCCCTTATTACACTTGATATCCACAATGTAATGACCCAAGCATGGGTTGATCAGGTGTCTATTTCCTTTGAGTTTCCTGAGGGCTTGATGTGCTCGGCACTTACCGTGGGACAAAGGCAGTGCACGACACTTGCTGATGATGGCATCTTCTTCCCCCTGCATGTCTTCATTAACGGGTTGCGGATGCCAGTCCCTGTCCCAATTAGAAGAATCTTCCAAACCATGAGATTATCCCCAGTCCAACTAGGTCCCAATGGCTAGAGGGACCTTCTTGCAGCCATCGTACCGTGGGAAAATAAATTCAGTAGAGATATTACTCCCGTAGAGTTTTTCCATTTCTACCGTCCAAATGAAAACTCCGTAAAGTCTGTGGGGTATTACTACTTCTCAGTTCACGGTAGTGATGAGACCCTTTACTCCGGTACGCCCACTAGTGTGAAGAACTGGAAGGGAAAATACTTATACATTTCTGGAGAAGGGTGGGAGATACATCCTCAAGCGACAGAGAGGGAGAGGTCATTAGGATGCCGCGGTAATGGGGGTGTCCCTCCAAACTTGGTAAATACTTTTTTTGCGGCCGCGTCGTAGTTTATTATTTCTCCCATTATGCCTTCGTATTAACCTTTGCATTTTTCTATAGTTCTTGACAACTTGCAGCTGAGTACGTGGCAAGACAAAAGAGTTGGTGAGGCCACGATAATTCCTGCTGATCAGCAGAAATTCAATACACTTATAACCTCCACGTCTATTTTCGAAGTAGGATGTTTCCCCAACAAATCCATTCCCAAAGAAATGGTTGCTAAAGGTAATGTTGTTATTTGATTTTTTTCATTTCGAGTCAATCATCTTTAACTTTGGATATTGACTGCTTCATTTTTTCTCAGGTGAAGAAATTGATAGGTCTCGGTTAGAAGCTTAGCTAGATGAGATGGATGAGGATGCGGTGGTCCTAAATAACACCACTTGGCAAAGGAAAAGGAAAAGGATCAAGTCCAAGCCTCCTGCCGCAGTCGCCTCTAGTGGCCAAATTGATCCTCCCGCATCGAAAAATCTTGTTGCGAATTAAACAAATGCTGTCGCGCCCTCATATCAAGATAATGGTTTGGCCCCTAGTGAGAGGCCTGAGGGCGCCTCTGATGATGACATCGGGATTAACCTTGCCGCGGTGGGTGTGATGTCACCCTCCCCTGATCAAGGTGTTCGCGGTACCTCTCCTGTACATAAAAGAAATTCTCCTTCCCCTCCCTCCATAATTGCTGCTAATGCAAATTTGCCTCCTCCACAAAGAAGACATCTGCGGACACAACTTTGCATACCGGATCCCCCATCTTCTTGGGATAATACTGCTCGTGTCGTCCACAGGATAAGGAAGGCAATGGATGGATCCTACCTTGATCGGTTAGCAGCTGAGGACCATGAGGACTTAGAGTCCTATGCCCTCTATAGTATTCTGAGGGTAAATAATGATGGCTTACCAATATTTTTCGCAATTTTGAGTTTTTCTTTCTAATTTAATACACTTACAGGCTGCGAAAGTTCCGGCGACCCAAAAAATGCAGTATGAGGGTGTCTACAGGCTTAAGGAGGCTGCGGAGTCTGTTCATAAAGCTGATTTGGAGAAAACAAGAACTGAATCTTTTAAGGTTAGAAAGAAATCTTTTGTTGCGACAGTCCTCACGGCTAAATTGGATCTTGAGGCTGCTGAAAAATCCAGGGGTGAAGCTGAAGATAATTTTAAGCAAGCCGCAAAGGCTCTCAAGGCTTCCCAAGCTCAAACTGCGAAAGCTTTTAAGACCGAAGAGCTTGCAAGCAGTAAGTTGGGACTTCTTGAGAAGCAATAAGAGGAGTTAAAGATTAAAGTTTCTAGTGATGCTGAACCCCATGTCGCGGAGATGAAGAAGATGGAGGAAGATCATTCCATGGATATTAAGAGGATGGAGGAGGACCACTCTGCAGCCCTTTCCAGGAAAGATAATCCGCACGGCGAAGCCCTCCAACTAGCCATTAACAACACTGTTGCATCATATAAAGGCTCGGAGGACTACTTCCTTATCAATAATAGGGCTTATATCCGCGGCTATCAGGAGATGAGGTACAGAGTAGCAAAAAAATTCCCCGGTGTTGTATCTATAATCAAGTCTTGGAGTGTCGCAAATGTCGAACATGACGCCGGCATGGCTGAAATGAAGGCTGCATCGAGGAGAGGGCCAACCTGAGGGTTGAGGAAGAGGCCACGGGTGAAGAGAAAGAGACGGAGACAGCAGCAGAAGAGGAAGATGGGAATGAAGAAGATGATGCCACCTCCTATCTTTCCATCAACTTTCAATTATTGGGGCTGCGTCCCCTTGCACTTTTAACTTTTGTAACTCTTTAAATGGTTGCGGCCCTTTCTCTGTAACATTTTTATCAATATTTAGGTCGCGGCCACCTTTGATGTTGACTATTTTTGCCTCATTTTTCTAGTATCTTTTTTATTCTTCTATGTTACTTGACTCAACACTTGAATGAATTCCCTCTATAGATCTTTGTCCACTCTTTACTATCAAGGTTGCGACCACTTTTTTTTTTAAAAAAAAAACAATGGTTTATGTCTCTCATTTGCATGGGTTTATTCTTTCAATGCCTTGGTTCTTTAACTGTTGCTTTTACATTTAAATTGCTTTCTTGATTAAACGGACATATAGTTTAAGGCCACGGCACTATAGTGTGGATAGTTTCTTTACATAGGCTACGGCATGTTCCCTTATACTTGCATTCATAAATGTTTGAAAGTGGACACAGACTCTTCTTGAACGAGGCTGTGGAAGGTTGACACTTCTGCTTGCCTTTATCTGTCGCATCTTCTAAATGAATTCACTTAATGGTCGCAACAATATATTTATCCCTTTAGGAAATTAAGGCCGTCCTTCTATAGCTTTAGCATGCTTTGTGATCACAGCAACACAACCTCCTTTAGTCGCTTCAATTGCCTTTTATGGCTTTCCTTTAGTCGCTTCAATTGGGTTATTATCAGGCCCTCCAGGCTAGGTATTATAAAGCTTCCCCAATATTATGTGGATATATATAAAGCCTTTCCAGGCTACAATAGAGTTATCCATAGACAATTAAGTCTCTGATCCCTTGAGATACAAGATTATCCCTAGACAATCAAGTCTCCGGCCCCTGTGGGTTATTTTCAGGCCTTCCCGGGGTAGATATTATGAAGCTTCCCCAAGCTAACATGAGATCACCAAGTTAATGATGTTTAGTCTAATATCCACCAAGTTAATGATGTTTGTTGGGGGAGTAACCTCCCCAAGCTAATGACGCATCCTGAAGGCTAAGAACGGGCATTGGAAGCCCATGTGATTGATGTTGCAAACCAACATAGGTAGTTGCTCTCATCATTTTCAGATGCCACTTGCTTTCAAAAAAACAGGTGCATTGACGGGCATTTTGTGCTCATTTAGATGTGCTCATTCTCGATACAACATATTTTCTCGAAACGAGATTTGTTTAAGATAAAATTGTCTTTTCTAAGATAACATTTAATGGAATTGAGAAATCGAAATATGGCACTATAGAGTGAACTTGATTTCATGTATCTATATCTATCTATATATATATATATATATATATATATATATATGTGTGTGTGTGTGTGTGTGTGTGTGTGTGTGTGACTTTGTAAGGACATTAGAAAGTTTAATTTAAAATAGCATAGGAAGAGTTTTCACTATAAAGTAGAAACATATGAAATATAAGACATAAGCATGAAAAATGGGCATGTTGTATGTGAGAGTAGACTTCATCCCCTAAACATCTCTGAGGAACCTCCATAGCATCCCTTGCCCAATCATCCTTTCAATTTCATCCTTTAGTGCATAGCACTGCTCAGTGTCGTGGACATGGTCCTGGTGGAACTTGCACCACTTGGCTTTGTTCCTCTTGTGGGGTGGAGCTTTGATCTTCTCTGGCCACCTCAGCAGCTTGTCCTCCTTAATTGACTCAAAAATGTATTCAATTAGGAAGGACAATAGGGTGTAGGCCTTATATCTCCCTTCTGTCTTCTCTGATTTCCTTTTCTGACTCCTGTTAATTGCTTCCACGACCGAATCCTCTGGTACTGTTACGGCAACGAAGGCTGTTGAAGCAATGTTCTTGGGTGCCGCAACCACATTAGATGAGGCCACGACCTCTAGAATGAGGAACCTATGAGTCAAATAGTTGACCTAGGTTTAGAGTGAGGCATGACTATCGTAGAATGGTTGAGGTGATTGTACAGCTGCACAATCTCATCTTTGACTTTTGTGCTCTCGCTGGATTCTCCTTCCATTTTTTGCTTTTGTTAGTCTTTACAAAGTATATATAATCTGAGACAAAACTAACAGAAGTGGGTAATCTAAAAAATATTGGAGTAACAAAGCAGGAAATGGGGATGCAGCGTTTGCACTACTATATAGTATTACTGTTGAGGTTGCGGCCAGTAAGGCACCTAGGTGCACTACTGTGGCCTTTGTATGATATTCACTAAGGTTGATCTGGAGACCATATGTGTCCGTTCCTCGATGATTTGAATCTTTAGTAACAAAGTCGCGGTAGTAGAGGCCGCGACCATAAGGCATTTTAACTGCTCGGTCGCACCCCCTCCTAGGTAGCAAAGGGACCAATCCCAGAATTTTAAGCCCAGACTGAGGTTTTTCTCTCCCGACACGTGGAGATCATACCTACTAGGGTTTTTTAATGAGAGGGCAACCTCACGATGCACAAAATGGCACAGTTTCAATGATAAACCCTAGATTATAGGTCAAGATCAGCAAAAATGGGATTAATACAATCCTTCCCTAATCGTTCAACTTTTCAGGGCTAAAGCCCATCACGCTTTTCAGCACTATCTAGATCAAATGATATCATAGGGGTATTTAAAATAGATAAGGTCACAAAATAGAGACCATAACAGATATGAATCTATGAAATACCCATTTAAGGGTGTAAATATAAGACAGAGCTCAATAGCCAGAATTTACTCGTGAGACGATGATCCAAAGTACCCCATGAATAAATTACGGTGTTTAAGAACTCGAAACATAGAGACACAGGATTGAAATATCTCGTTCTCATAGACGGCGCCAGATTGATGATACGAAAAATCGTCCACTAGTTGTTCAACTTTTTGGCAAATCATGTGTAAAATAAGTAATGAGAAAATAAAGCATGTAAAGAGAGAGATAAGACAAGATATAAAATGATTCAACCCCTAGAATAGGCCTAAGTCCACTTTGGTGCTCTACTCTCATTATATGTGTTAAGTTGAACAGTATTATCAAGCCGTATGACGCATACAAGCATAAGAATAAAGGAGAATACATATCTGTTGCGATTGCGATCGTGCCGGAGATTTGGCAACGATGTAGGTGAGTAACCCCCAAGCTGTATGTTGAGGTTGCGTGGAGAGAATTTGGCAAGGCTTCGCTAAGTGCTATAGAAAATGTCATGCGGGAGAGGAATCTATTTATAGGAGGTACGCGAGTTGTGCTACGTGCCCCGAGCACATGACATCTATCAAGTGTCGAGTTTCTGTAATAGAGAGGGATGCGACCTGTAAGGCGAGCACATTGAGTGTTGCATCCTGCATGAGGCTAATGCCAAAGATGTTGTGACCCATACTGGGTAGGGGTCGCGACCTGTTTATAAGTCCTAGTGGTAAGTGTCGCACCCCTGTACTTGGTAGGGCCGTAGCCCTTTGCTGAGTATAGCCGCGGCCCACATGCATCTTGTGCATGCGGGAGCAACATCCACAGCAGAGTTCTATATTTGTACTATGAGTACAATTTTGGGTGGATGGTGATGAAGAGGTATGTGATGATAAGGAACTATTTGACAAAGAATCAAAATTATTTAGCCTCGCTTATTTTTCTAGTAGATCATACCTAGAATAAATGGAAATATGTGCATTTTAAAATGCCTTTTATTAGTTTTGAATGGTATTATTGTCATTATGATAAATATTTTCAAAGGCTCTAGTGGAAAAGTAAGAATTCATCCAAATTCCTCTGAATTATGAATCCATCCAACTTTTTACCACACCATAACTAATTCCCTGCGTCCCACCTTCATATGTAATTTAGCCTCAAACAAAATAAATCAATCCCCTTATTTTATAAGATTTTTTTAAATAAAATTAGATTCCACCTAACTTTACGACAAAACAAATAGAGGCATCACTACTTATAAATAAATTCTAGGTAGTTAGCCATATCTCACCACACTTTTGGTGTACTAAAAGTAAAGCAAACTATTTTTTTTGCATATGTCGATTTCTTTGATATAAATAGTTCATAATACTTTCTTGAATAATAATAGCAGTGTTCATTAAATCATTACCAAAACAATCTCAATCTTGGATGTTTTTGATACCTAAACTGTTTGCCATAAATAGCCATGTCCTAACTATATAAATCGGAATATGATAAACGATTATTATATCCATATTTGTAGATAAAGATTCTAGATTATTTGCATTGCCATGTTCTGATACAAACATTATTTAATACTGTAGATCTTAAATTAGTTTAAGATTAGACAAGTTGCTCAATACTCAACAAACCCAGGGTGAGAAACACACGCACACACATAAACACACTCTCTCACACACACACACACAGAAATACCTTGGCTGGAGTGACGGAGAGAGAGAGAAAGACCAGAAAGATTGTTTGATGGAGATAAAGTGAGGATGCCGATGAAATACCTTCGAGAGTGAGGGTTTCAGAGACGGAATCACAAGAGAGATAGACAGAGTTTCTTTAAATGGGATTTGTTCACCAAACAGAGAGAGACAAAAAGTTAAGCATGCGGGTACAAATGAATTCGACCATTTTTTTAGAATAGTGTACTAAATTTCTTGCAACTCGAGATTTAAAATATTTGGGGATTTTAAGAGGGAAATTTATTAGTTATTTTAATCATGGTTTCCAAAACTAACCGTGATAAACATCAATATCTCATAAACTGTGATATAAAATACATGAGTATGATATTTATATTAATTCTAACAAAAAATGAGAAAAGGGCTATTTTAAAACTGTTATAAATAACTAATTTTCTTCTAGTGGTGCCTTTTATACCTTTCATGTATATCTGGGAATAGTACGATTGAAGACTTGTAATTTTTTTTAATTCATTTTTCTATTTTTTCTTTTTAGTTGTAGTTATTCCTTCTCCCTCCTCCTTAGACTGGTTGTATAGGATTTTGAGCCATTGTTATTTATTTTGGTTCATTTTGACACCATATTATTTTGTAATAATTATTCCATAAAAAAAAGCGAAAAGGGAAACCGGACAAGGTAGAGAGAGGGCGTCCAAAGGAGAGGATTTTGAAGCCTATCTACTTTGGGTCAGTAGGACTCCCGGGGACGACTGAAGTAGGCGTTCTTCCCCCCGGTCGCCTCAGCTTGATCTTCACCCCACGTGTGTAAAAGCCATGGGAGGTAATTTTTTATCCCTCGCGAATCTCCTGCAAGCGAGTTAATTTTTTGTGTGATTAATTGCTCCTGTGTGCTTTTAATTTCTCCATCGCACTTAAATTGAATGGTTTGATGAATTAATTTACCTAATACCTGGACCCGGTCATTGTAAAGAGAAGGGATTTCATCACCTAACTCACTCACTTATCCATTGTGTGCTACCCTAGCTGTCATTAAATTTAAAATCAATCAACTTGCTAGCCCCGTAGGAACACATTTTTGCAACAAGCGATCAAAAGATAACTTCCGTGATTTTTATCGCCCGCGGACTTAATTAAAATTTAACTACCCCTTTCACTAATTTTGAAGATAATAATTGGCTACATGCTCGTTAGGATTTTTCTTGACTCGTGTGTGTCCAATTCCTTTCTTTAGGTAGTCGGTTTTAGTTAGTTCGACCAAATTAAGAGTCCATTTTCTCCCCTTTTTCGAAAAATTCCAAAAATATTTTTTTTACAATATTTTTCAAAAATCCCAAAAAGATTTTCTTTTTTTCCATATTCCAAATGCCAAATAGATTTTCCTTTTCTTATTTTCCAAAATCACAAAAAGATTTTCTTTTCTTTTGATAAATATTTAAAAACCCAAAAATATTTCTCTCTTCATGGCCGAAGAACGTCCTTTACAGGAGTACTTTGGCCTTTTCCCATTGTTTAATGTTAAGCTCGATTCAAACCTCTATTCATTAATTCATGGCTATAAATCTCAATCGCCCACCATTGATACTCGTGTGTCGTCCACGCACACATTTCCTACTCCACCGCCTCCGGTGATGAGTGTCAACCCATCCCATGCTTCTTCGTGCACACACTTCTTTCTGGTGGACCATTTGTCCCATGAGTGTCTATTTATATTCTCTCCATCTGACCCCACCATGGAACATGTGCGTCCATATGAAACTATTTTGGAACCACCCATCACTTTATTCTCACGACCTATCCAATGTCGAGGGGTATGAATACACAAGCTATTCATGGCGGCCTGATCACCCTTCCATGGAATATGAATCCCAACGCCATGTTGTGGATCCTTACGGTTTCCAACAATTGTCATCGCCACCTCGTGCACCTCATCCCCATCAGTCCTCTTACTATGCTCCTCGTGATGATCAACCTTTTGTCTCTCGCGGAGATGCGTGTCCTGTGTATCACCAACTTGACCCCATTGCCCATACTTTATATGAGTATTCTACACATCCTAGTGTTTCTAGCGAGTTGTGTCCACCACCGCCACCCATCGACACCTCCCCACCACCTTGCACATTCGCTCTTGAGAGGCTCTTACAAAATTTCGTCCACACTCTTCAATCTCAAAATGATGCCCTTCACAGGCTTGAACAACGATTAAATGATTTTGAGTCTACGAATGAGTCGGATTTCACCCCTAGTCCACCCATTGTTGCCCCCGTGTGGGACGATGATATGTCGTCTTACGCCACTAATGTTGAGTGTGACCAACCCTATCATCCAGAGAATCTTGAAGTTGAGACCACCCTGTGGTCCGGGCCCCAAGTTGACAATTGTGTTAACATATCCACTGTTTGTGAGACTGATCCCACTCCGCCCTATCCTCTCAAACCCCTCATTGAGGTTCGCCTTTACCCTTCCACCGAATTTATAATTATGCCCGAGCTTAAAGCTTTTGATCCTTCCCTATGTGTTCCCAAAGAACCCATTATATATAGGTTAACTCCAGCTGTGAGTGCTTCCCACTATCCTGAGATTGAATCCAACATGGTTTCTACCTCTTAGAATATGAATCATGTCGCACCACGCTTAGCTCACTTTGAGTCATATATGAATTTTTGATTCTTCTATCTCGGATTTGGATGCCTCATTATATTTTTCCACTACCACGGATGGTGACGCACTGGTAGAGACGTTGACCACTCCATCACTTGATACCACACTCCCTCTTCAGGAGGACCTTGAGGATTCTTTCGACCCTCATGATAAATGTGTATCACCTACTTATGAGTTAGATCATTTTCCCCTACCCTTTGTCCCGCCCGACCCACCCACTGTCCTTACCACCCCACCACTTGATTTGGACCTTGCTATTCTACCTTCCCTGTTCCCATCTAAGCATTTCGGTCCTCACCTCCACCCACCCTCCGCCCTAGTAGTCAACGATCCCATTTTTTCACTTTCCATCAACCCCACCATTTGTGTGAGTGTGCATTCTACTCTCCCCATACGTGACACCAAGCTTATTAATTTATGCACACCACTTCCTTGTGGTGTTGATTTTTTCCATCGATAACTCCCTAGCGTATCACGGTGTGACCATTATCACCATCTATTTATAGAATGGTCGTGCACTTTCTATGAGGCCCGCCCCATCATTATTGTCAAACCCTTTTGCCTCCCTCACCAACTTGAGCACCATTCTTATAGGGCCCTTGTTCCCCTCACATTTACGTTCAATAAGGCTCGTGACCGGTGCATGTACACCCTCACCCTTACCCTTCATCCATGTACCATCTTACCCACCAACCCATGGTCCACCAATGCTTTGCATCGAGTGATACACTTTTCCATACAAGTGCATTGACTTCTTCTAGCCTTTATCCAACAAGACTAATGCTTCAGTCTTGTTTATTTTTCTACCGCCCCGCACTTTCACAAATCTTATCTTTAGGGTGAGAACGGTTCGGTCTGGCTGAAAATGTTAAACTTAGCGCTACCAGGAGGCATCCCATTGTTCAATGTTTTTTAGTATGATTCTTATCCTATTTGGGGGTAGTGTTTCACACCACCCAATGCTTTTTTCATGCTTTATAGACTTGTACATATTTTTGTATCGTATTTGTTCTTCAGGTTATATCTCTACTCCACCATGCGTTACATTTTCATTTGCGGTTCATTATGGAAATATCTTTCCTCCCTTGTGCTTTTATTTTTATATATGGTTTTAAACATCAAGGACGATGTTCTCTTCTGTTTGGGGGTGGGAAATTTATCAAAATCATGCCTCTTTTGAAAATTTTCATATACAAGTGATTTTAAAAATTTTGTGGAGTTAAATTTAAATTTTTTATGACATGAATTGTCTATCATCCCTATTTTAGAAATCTCGGAATACCCGTGTTCGACCCAAACATTACGCTTTTTACAACTAAATTAATTAATACCTCTTTAAAGCGTACTTGCACTATAAATTCCTAAACTCGATAATTTTACACTATCACATTTACAATCAAAAGTTGAAGATTAAATATATTCTCAAGAGAGCCTTAAAAGATCATTAGTGGCGACTTAAACCATTGAGATTTGAGCTTTTCACCTTTTTGAGATTTGAGCTTTTACATATCTCCGAGTCACAAGTTTACTCAACTTTCTTTGGGTACTACATTTAGTCGTTGCATGATCTCATTATTTTTTCAAATTTGGCTTAATCATTGAGAATGACATTTCTTTCGAGTTGTAAGAAACACTTTTCTTGTAGTTTGTCCCAAGCACTAAACCGATTTTTCCATACACTTACCATTTCTACCTTTCACTCTACCTATTATCATTCCACATTTGTCTTATCCATATGTGTCCCATATACCATCCATATGTCATTTCCCATCACTACCATAATTCGAGAAAAAGAGTGTTTGAAATTATCAATGTAAATTGTCTTCATTTTTGTTATGAAAAGAAAAAAATGCATCGCAGTAAAAAAAATTAGAAAAAAAAAGAAGCAAAGAAAAAGGAAAAAAAATAGCAAAGAAGAAAAAGAAAATATGCGATCATAAATTCAAAAGATGAAGACAATAGTCAGTAAAAATGTGTTTCACTCTTCTCAAAAACCCTACATCATCTTCTTCAGTTTCCCATTCTCCTGTACATACATCACAATTTTCACCCTCAGTAAAGTGTTAGGGCAAACGAGAAGATTATATGGTGAATAACTCGACATTCTCAACATAGTGGTTAGCAATTATTCATGAGATCAATTTTTTTCATGTATCCGTCATTTTCTATAAAGTGTGTGAGACATTTGAATTTGCTTATATTTACTCACCTCCTCACACACTAGAGAGGTACACTTACCCAATTCTCAGAGAGTTCAATTCAGAGAGATATATCCAGTGAGAATTGAAGTCAAAACTTTGACACATGCTGAGTTTTAGGAAGGATTACGCTTTTCGGTATTAAGTAATTTTATATCTTATTTTTATAATTGAATACAGTGTTTCCTTTTTTAGTTGGGTTGTATAATGCTTCATTGTAAAAATAAGAAACTGCATTCGAATTTCATGGGTAGATTCACTACAAACCCTCACGAGACACCACTCGTCCTGTAGGGCAACCTATAGGTTTAACGGCATGTTGCACATGCTAAGTGCAATCGCCAGTGCCTACGAAAGTGGCACACTTTTGGTCACTTATCTCTATTTTCTCTCTATTTTTGCTCGGGGACTAGCAATGTTCTATTTGGGGGTGGTGTGATAATCATCAAAAAGTGTAAATTTATGCCCCGAATAGATGCATTTTAGTCGCTCATTTTAATTAAAAATGGCCTTGTGTTCGTGTTTATCTATATTTCAGGTCAATCAGCAGTCTCAGTGTTCAATTATGTTAAATCCAATCAATTACGACATATAAGCACTCAAAAGCATGCATAAAAGAAATCAAAGAAATCGCGATGTCTGAAGTCCATTTATGAGCTTGCCCGATGAGTTTCGATGTTCCAAACCCAGTCCATACCCCGAGCCTGTTGTATGTTGAGTTTGTACCTTTATTTTTTTTTTAGATTTTGTTATTTGTGTCATTTTTATTTTTAGGAATTATTTTAAAATTTTCTAAGATGTATTTTCTATTTTTCTATTTCTTTATTTTGATTAGTTTTTAGTTTTTTTTAATCTTTGTCTTCATTTTATTTTATTAGGAATAATTTTTAAAAGTTTAGTTTTAGTTTTATTAGATTTTGTTTTTTTAGGACTTTGATTTTTATTTCTTTTATTTTATTTTATTTGGGTACTTATTTTATTTTAAGATTATAATTTTATTTTCATTGATTTTAATTTTTTATTAGGTTTAACTTTTTTTAGTTAGTTTGGTTTTAATTTTATTTAGGTACAAACACTCACTCACACACAAACTAGCCTACACATACCACACACTCATACACCTAAACTAAATCACTCACCCTCGCCATTATTTCCTACACCAACACCCTTCCCATCTTCATCTTCCCCAAATAAACCATATCCTCTCACCTCCATCCATAACTCCAACCTATGTAACCATCCTTCACCACTAACGCCTTTAACCCATCACCTACTCTCGCTCCCACCCAGCTGCCCTAACCTTCTAAACCCGGTACCCCATGACCCCGAGTTCAACCTGGGCGATCTTGCAAACCCGAGACGACCTGCTCCATCCAAACCCGACACCCAGCAGCGACCATTACCATCTGTTTAACCCACTGACAAACCGAGCCGACCTCCACCAAATCTGGGCCGCCATCTGCTAACCCGAGCCCCTGCCAATACCCTTCAACCCGAAATCGCGACCCAGACCCCCTGTGCGACTCGCGACCCAGAAATTCACTCCTTACCCATCAATCCTCTCTAACCCGAAGTCGATTTCGGCCAGCTCAAATCCCCAACTCGACTGCCCTTAATCCGGATCACCCAACAACTTTCATATCCCAAAAAAAAATTCGGATCAAATCCCTCCAAAAATGTGTATTGACTTGGCCAAAAGAAATCCCACAAAAATCTCTTCATCCAAATCTACTCGTGGACTTTAAAAACAAGGAGGGGCATCTCATAAAAAAAAAGACTCTCGTATCAGGAAAAAAAAAGAGACGTAAGAGAGACAAATTGTGTATATTATGTACAGTTTAGGGTCATGAAAAAAATACAGAAAATACAAAAAAATTAGTTTAGCTTTAGAATAATTTTTAGGTTTAGTTTTTAGTCTTTTTTTTTGTAATCAAGTGTTGAAAAGTGTGAAGAAGTTGGACGCATGTCAAGGCGCATTTCAAGACAAATTTGTGGAAAAAAATTGCTTATTGTATTTCTACATTCTCTTTTCAATTTATTTCCTTCTTGACTTATTATTTATTGTTGTTTATGGTAACATGAGAATGTTTGGCTGAACACCCCTTCAAGGGGTGGGATGCATTGTGAATGATGTTAATCTAATTAATTGGTTTCTTTATTTTTATATTTCTAGGTAAATTAATTTTAACTGTCACCAATTAATTTTTGTAACGAGAGTTAGTAAATTAATTGAGCAAATTAATATTTGAATTTAGGAATCGAACTAGAGATAGGTTTTTCCAAAATTTGAATATTAATTCGGTACTGAAATTTGAGGATTGCTATTGTGGGTAATTTTCTGAAAAATGTATAAGTCCTAATTTTTCATTGTGTGATATTTTTAAATTAATATTTTGAAAAAGAGATTATTAGATTTTTAATTATAATGAGAGTTAGATTATCGATTTAATATTATCTCGAAATATTTCAAATTAATAAAATGAGAAATTAAAATAATTGATTATGCGGTGTAACCCCATCTCTTGACCTTCTCACATTATTTCACACTTGATTGCACATTTTTTTATTATTTTGTCATTTCGTAATTTTAGCATTAGTTAATTTTTCCCTTAAAATTGTTTTAAATAAAAAAAATTAAAAAATTAAAAAACATTTTCATCAAAAAATTGAATTGCACGTTTTCACATAAATTGTTTCACCTTGAAAGTTGGATCGATACCCCTACTTACCTCAATACGAGTTATTTTTAGACAAGTTTTGTAGGTACTCAAAGGAATTTTGAGGTTGGCTTTTGAAGACAACGACCATATACGCAAAAGAGCCACTTATCAAACAACCGAGATTTCAAGTTAATTCAATTTCTTAGTAACTAATTAATTAATGTCGTATTCCAACTTGAATTCACGGTTACCATTAACGAATTCAGTGTAATCTGTTGGTAACATTGAATTTAAGAAGTGCATATTTTATAGATACTAGGTGTAAACTCGCGCGATGCGGGGGTTAAGAGAATTTGATAGTCGATACACACTTTTAAGTGTATACTTTTTGTCTTTGATATTCTTGCATGTTACAATGTTGAATACAATGTTGTCATTATATTTGAAAAAAATCTTTAATTTCATATACTAAAACTTTCTAAAGTTTCAATTATTATGGAACTTTTATGAATAAAATGTCCAATCAATATAAGATTTGCCCAATAAAAATTTGAGAAATTCTAAACAAAAATTCGGTAAAAAACAAAATCATAAACAAAATACAAACTACATAAGATCACAACACTCTGTAGAATTTAAAAATTGAACTTTTAGTCAATATTCACAACCATTTCAACAATGTCCATGGGAATGTTTCGCACTTTCATTGGGCCATTTAGACTAACTTCAAACATTAGTAAAAGTCCATATATTATGATTCATAAATATGAAAGTGGAAGATAAATGGTAATATTAAAGGAGCTTTATCAGTGAAAAGCTCTTATATACAGTAGTAAAGGAATTGTTGCAAAATATCATCTAACCATTAGTAATTATGTTGACGTAGATATTTAATAGACTTGTATCTTAATAACGAAGAATAAAATGGATATTAACCATTAAAAAGGTGTACCTTCTAATGGGTATTCTGCAAAAGAGAGCACGCCAACAAATAGTGTATTGTTGATAATATCTTTAATCTACTAAATCAATGACACTAATATTAAAGGATATTGAGTTTACAACACATTTAATTATATAAAAATAAATATATACAACTTATGTATTGGGTTTAAATCGGCAATCGAAGTCAGGAAATATGAGAAATTTGTAATATGAGTCAATTAGTAAAACATTTCAAACCCCTTAATTTCAACACACACACACACACACACACACACACACACACACAGATATATATATATATATATATATATATATATATATGGTGACCCGTGCGATGCACGGCAGGTTGTAACTCATTTTGACATAAAAAATCTATTATTTAAATAATGGAACTTTCATTCAAAATCAAAACGGAACAAACTTGATAAAGGTACTTAAAAAAAATATTATGTTATTTTATAAAAAAAACTTTAGTTTGCGTTAATTTTTTTTATACAATATTATGTATTACATTATTTTTTTATAAGTAGATACAGTTTGTTACTATTTTTAACAGTTTTAACTTTTTTTGTTAAGGAAAAAAAGTTTTTACTGTTTTTTATAGCGTAATATAGTTTTTTTAAATATTTTTTGTTACATTATAAATTGTACTTTTGAGTTGTACAGAAACAATTAGTTAGAAAAATGTACCGGGGTAAATATTTTTTTTTTTAATTACTATACATTAATATTTAATAAAAATGTTTGAAACGTTAAAAACAGTAATAAAATAACATTTAAAAACATTACAATTTACATAATATTTTATTAGTGTTTTACATAACTTTTATTTCACTAATGTTTTATATAACTGCTACAATTTCTATGTTATTTTTGTTAATGTGCACTTTTCAACAAACTCTTTTACATAAATGTCTATGTTTTAAAGCTTTTAAAATGTTATGTAGCATCTCAAGATTAAAAATAACGTTGAAAATAAGTTATTTTCTAAAAAACAAAAAAAACAAATTATTACATTTTGTTTTCAAATTCACTTACGAAAAAAAAGGAGAAAATTAAAGTTTGACCATTTTAAAAGTGAAAACCCAATATATTAACATCGCGTAAAATTTGAAGTTTAAAACTATAATAATAATAATAATAATAATAATAATAATAATAATAATAATAATAATAATAAACAAAGGGCTAGAAATGAACTTCCTATCCAATCCCAACGTCTTATTATGGGTTAATAATATTCCCAAAGAATTCCTTTCCTCACATCTCTTTCAAACATGATATAAACCATGATACAAACTTAAAAAAAATAACTTCTTAATAAACTCATAATAAGAATAAATTAAGAAAAAGAGAACAGAATACCTCGAAATTAGTTTGTGTTATCTTGTAGACGATTGTGGTGCTAACTGTGAACCTATTCAAATATTGTCATTCAACAAAAAATCAAATCAAACATAATGGATAAACAACTTACCACTATAAAACTCCATGGAAAAAAAATTCTAACAAATTTTATATTGAAAATATAATCCTGAAAAAATATAACAAATTAATTGGGTCAGTAAAATCCTCACTCAAGAGTTATGAGAGAGATCAGTGTAATTCGACCTGCACAAAAAACAAAAAGATCCACTAAATATATGGAAAAGGGAGAAGTAAGAAAATAGGGAGAGGAGAATATACCTTTAATATGAAAAAATAAATAAGAAAATATAATATAAATACATAAACAGTATATAGAAATAAAATTCGTGAAAAGAAAAAGATCCTATAATAGTTTTTGTTAGAGAGAGAGAGAGAGAATAATACCACATATTTCTTCCTCCCTAGAAATATATCACGACTGAAAACTTACATTTGCACTATATCATCAATATGTACATAGAGATGGCCATATCTATTTGTTCTTTTGTTAAGGATCGTTCACACCTCTCTTCCTCCCTGTTTTTATATGTAAACACATCATAACCTTTAAATATTAATCAATAGGAGATTACTTGTTTATGAAAAGAGAAAAAAAAGAGCAAAACATAAAGAGTAAAAGGAGAAAACCTTAGGTTTTCACCATTGAGTTCATTAGTGGTGGTGGTTTTGGAGAGCGAGGTGGTTGCGGGATATAACAGTATGAAACCGAGGGTGGAGAAAGAGGGATGATACATGGCTGTAGAATGGGAGAAAGTTTATAAAGTTGAAAGTTCAAAAAGTGATTGAGGGGTGGGTGAAGTAGGGTCTGCTGTTTGGAGGAGGAGTGGAAGAACAAATGGTGCTATGTAGTTTTCTCAAGACTTGTGATTTGTTGTGACCCAAGTACCTTAGTTTTCTCAAGACTTTCGTGGGTATGATTATGTGCATGGGAAGTTGACAAATATTTTAGTGGGAAGGTTTGAAAAAGAGGGAAGTTAGTTTAGGACGTGGGTAGTTTCTATATTCTACTCGTGTGTTTACTTCATTTAAAAAAAGAAGGAATTTAAAAATTGGGAATTTTGCAGTTACAGATTTCACGGGTTATTGCTATATTTTAGGAATTCAAAATATACGTGGAAGCTTCATATGTAAGTCCGTGTATTTGTTTAATTTAAAAAAATTCAAAAATATGAGAATTTAGGATTCCCCTTTTGGAGGCTTCTCAATGCTCCTACTACATACGTATATATTATATATATATATATATATATATATATATATATATATATATATATATATATATATATATATATATATATAAAATAATAATAATAAAGCGAGAGAGAGATAGTACCTTAATTAGTGGTGAATTATGGATGTCTTGAAAGGTTGCTTCTAAGAATGGGAACAAAGCAAAAAATAATGAGACATGGTTTGAGAGATGAGGAAGATAAAGAGTCAAGAGAGTAAATATAAGAACAAAGAGCGAGAGTTCCATAAAAAAATATAAATATTATTAAAGCAATCTGGTTAAACTTTTCACATCAATAACAATACTCAATAATTTAATCCTCAAAAAATTAACATTGATAACAACATTCCATAAAAACTTAAAAAGCACAGAAGTGCAATTCATTTTAATAGTCCCTGATCAAAATACTAAATAGGCACTTTCATAATCATTATTATACGCGAAGTGAATGATAATATTAATGGCAAGAATGGATCATTAACACCTCTAATACCATCGTATAAGAGGTATAATATAGATACTCAAGTCTCTTAACCCAGCTACCTTACTTATATAAGGCCTTTACAACTTCTTTTTTATTTTTTAATTTACCATCCAGCCATAGACTTTATAAAATTATAATACATTGGGTCAATAAAATTGATCACATAATGAAACTTATACAACTTGTCAATCTATTATTATTACAATTATACCATCGATTTAATGGAAAAATACATGGTAGTATACGGGTCAGTATAGTTTTATTTAAAAAAAACTCTCACCTTTATATTTTTATGGTTATAAGTTAATTTCAAATTCTAATTTGTTCAGATATTATATAGTACCTAAATATAACATCTTATATAAACATTTTTCGGCAAAAGATGATACAAAATTATAAAGGTTATTTGAATTTTGGGGTACGTTTGTTCATCTTTATTCTTGGTTGGGTGCCATTATTTCTTCTATTATCCGTTGGGCGTCATTTCTAACTATAACCGTTAGAATCATTTGTTGGAAATGTTTGACACCCCTTGAGAAGCGTAAAATTATCCACTTGCCCCTAAAAATGTAATTTTTTTCCAAAAAATTGTATAGTATTATTTGATAACTTTTATAACTATTATACAAAGCATGTTACACAAAAAATGTTACAAAAAATTATTTTGTAAAAAAGTTGTAAATAAATTTATTTTTGTTATTTAAAAAAAAGCGACATTATTTTTAATTTAAACAAAAAAGATGGACACTATTTCTGTTTTACAAATATATGTTTTATAAAAAAATCATTGAACATTTCCCTATCCCTTACTCTTACAACAATTGGCCATTGAGACATAAAAATACCAGACCGTACCAACAAAGATTCAAAGCTAAAGCATCGTAGTGATCATAATAACCGACATGGAAAAGAAAAATGACAATCCTTTTAGCCATACAAGAGAAAAGCAAAAATATTTAAAAGGGTACTTACTGACTGTAGATTATTGCCCAATAATAATAGATCATCAACCACCACTTCAAACAAATTTTTGACTGGAATGGAACTTCTGGTCTCTTTCTTCAAGTCTAACATTGGTGGAGGACCCTGTGCAACCCCTGTCCTGGAGCCATTACAAAATCAAAACTATTTAAAAACTCAGCCAATTGAAAAAGAAAAAAAAACGAGTACCATTGAATAAAGTCGGACATTTACCATCCCACAAATGTGGACGAAGTCATACCAATTCACAAACGTGCATGAAGATTACTATGCAATGCATATGTGATAACCTTATGATACCAATTCCTTAGGCTTTAGTACTCCTAGTACCAATCAAGTACCGAATGTACTTTAAATGCCTTGTACGAAAGTGTGGTCCCCATATATTAAAGTGTAGGTCTCATGATAGTACAATGTATTTAAAGCACAGTCGAACTGAATTGGTACTAGGAGTTGGTGTTTGTGGCATTACCCTTTCACAAAAGTTGTTCCGTAACAGCAAGGATATCAAATATCTTTCATTAGGTTTTCAATGGTGGCTCAGCTATAGAGATTTCAATTTAATATACGCTTTAGACGTTTTAGTTTCTAGGGTAGAGAAATAGAAAAGGATATTGAATAAAGAATGAGGAGAGATCTCTTCAGATTCAGACGGAAGAAAGAGAGGAGAGAGAAAGAAAATTATGTAGTGCCACATGAATACCTCAAATGATTAACATTATTGATTGTTTGTATATAATTTTGTAGTAGTATAGAGATGTCCAGAAGTGTATTTTTTTTTGTAAATATTTAATAAAAGTACGATTTATAAATAAAAAAACTCTAGAATAAGAATTTTACAAAAAAATTTCTCCCTAAATTATTTACAAGTATAGTATTTATATTAGATTTCTTTTATGTTCTTTTATTTTTTTCAAGTATTTATTAAAATATTGCAAATGTTATTTTATGGGGAAAAAGGGGGATAAGAAACTATCAGTTTTTATTTCATTTTCTTAATTTTTTTATCGTTATAAACTCGTGCAATAAATTATTATACACTGCCATAAAAGAATAATAAACTTATTCATTGTCAATATTCAATGATATCATATCATTTAGTGCACTATTATGAAATTCTTTTGTACTCCTAATATTATGGGTAATCATATATATGGGGTTAGGGACAAGAACCAGTTTATATGGGCATAAACTTTATGCCCGAAATTTTTTTGATGTGATGTCTTAGAAAGAAAGAAAAAAATCCTTTATACCCATCAAGCTGAAAACACTGTTTAATTTTATAATGTCAATGATAAATGTAGTCTTGTATACAATAATTGAACCCGGCATCCACTGAACTTCTAAATAAGTGGTGTGAAACAAAGCCTCTCAAAATCAAAAGGTGACGAAACCTAGTGTAAACTATTGACCTTTGTATGAATTACAGACAGGACATAAACAAACAGATGAGAACAAATTGTGTTACGACTAACATTGTTACCCCTAATTTCTAAAAAGCAAACATACCAAAAATGCAATAACTAAACCGCAGCTCAATTTATTGTTACGATTAACATTGTCACTCTTAATTTCTAAAAAATTGTGTTACACCCCTCATTTTGTATTGCGCCAATTTTTTTTTAAAATTTGTGTTACACCCCTATTCCATAACATCGTTAGTCAAATGTTTATTTAAACAATGGTATATTATTTTTAAATTAATACCTTAAAATGCAAAATAAAAATTAGCTAAGATCTTTTATATAAAATAAACAAAAAAAATATTGATTCATTAGATTAAAAATAAATAAATAATAATGGTTATTTTGTGCTAACCCCCACCTTTGATAAATAAATAAATTGTATATATAACATTTTGAAAACATGGTCAGTTTTTGAAATTCAGCTTTTGAATTTAGTTACAAATGGACAAATTAATAGAAATAACTGTTTTTCTTACTTTGTGATGATACACTGTTAAATCCTTGCCTTTCCTCAGACTTTGAACCCCTTCAAGCTCCCCCGGATAAGAAAATAGACTCCAAAGCTAATCTCAGACATGAGACAAAGGGTTACTTGTTTCAAATACCTATGCCACTTCCAAAGGTAAGTCGTGGTACTGTAGCAGAACTCAGACTTTCCTGAGATTAGAAAATTTTATATGAAAAAACAAACGTAACCTAAGTGAAGTTCAAATTTGAAATTTTCCAATTCTAATATGTTTTGTAACTATTTTGAAAATTTTGAAATTCTGATTTCTCTAAAATGTATACCTATCGAAATTTGTAATTATACTTTCCATGGATAATTGATGTAGTCACCTTCCTCAATCAAGAGTATTTTTCCTTTTCGGAATAATTAAGAATTTTAATTATAACTATATTAGGTTGGATATTGAATCAAATAATCTACTATTAGGGACATTACATTAAATCTGAAGATATGAGTCCGGACAAATTTGAAAAGATGCATTGCATATAATGTTGAACCTGTAATATAAACAACTAAGTAACAATACTAATTATAAGAATTATAAGCAGATTTAGCAAGTATAAAATGAAGAACACTACCATTTAATTACTAACAATATCAATATGAAATGTAAAATAGATTAAAATAGACTTGGCCTTTGAGCTATGAGAGGCACGCTAGGCATTTTGTCTTAAAGCCTCTATTTCCTCCCTACGTGCAGGTTTCAGTGACCAATATCAACTTCAAGATACAACTCAAAGTGTTCACAACGGTATCTTGTTTTCATGCACATATGTAGAAGGCTGGGTACTAATACTACGTCGATTGCCCAATATACTATGAAAATATAGTAAGTGGAAATTTGAAGAGAGAGTGGTGAAGTGTGTGTATGTGAATAGCCTAACCCTAGCCTTTATAGGCTTTAAGAACTAGTCGTTAAAAGATAGTAATGGCTACTACAATAATAATAGCCTATAAAATTCATAGGAGTTATATTCATAAAACTCATAAAGACCACATAAATGATAAATGAAAATTGACCAATTAGGTGTGTGATTGTATAGGAAAAGATGGAGATGCGGGGAACATTGAATCTCACTCACAGAGAGGAGATCCAGAACACCAAAATATCCTAATACAAAGGTTAAACTACAGAATTGTTCATAGTTGTACAGTAGGAATATGTTGCTTCGACTGGCTTGCCATAAAGCACGAGGAGCAAATTTAGACTATGTCCGGTTGGTTTGTCCTCCTAATGAGCCCTTTAATGTTTGCGGGTCAGGAGTGAGTGTGCCTTTTAAGGCAATCTATATCTGGTTTTGCTTTATTTTACGTATGAAAAGGCCAAGTTGTTTCATTAATCTTGTTTATTGAGCACAAAACAAGGGTACTATTGAAGGCACCTACACAAACTACTGTTTAATTTTATAATGTCACTGATAAATGTAGTCATGTTGACAATAATTGAACCCGACATCCACTGAACTTCTAAATAAGTGGTGTGAAACAAAGCCTCTCAAAATCAAAGGTGTCAAATCCTAGTGTAAAATATTGACCTTTGTATTAATTACAGACATGACACGATGAGAAAAGGATACAACAATACTTTTTTTTTGTTTCAAATTAAGTGTTCATATATATTTTTTTGTATAAATTAAGGATACCCACAATCAATGATTAAAATGAACCCTTGTTCATAATCATGGAATTTGATTAGTTGATTATCTTCAAAAGCTATTTGGAACAATCCAAAATAAAATAAACAATGTTGAATCCAGTGTAAAAGACTCTCGCTTAACTACAGAGTCTGAAAGATATGGATGTCGATTGACCTTACCCTGTAGCTTGGGCGAGGACACTTACCATCGCACCAAGGTGTGACCTCTGATAATCCAAAAGCAGTACAAGAAAAACACCTTTTTATGACGCTCGAAAAATTAATTTAAAGACATTTATTACAAAAATATCATTTAAAGGTTAATGCTATTATTAATGTGACATTTCTAATATAAAATGTCATTTTTTACATATTAATATTATTTTTTATGACCCTTTAAATATAAAAATCGTATTTGATTATAGATATTATGACATTTTTAAATAGTTTTTAACCTAAATATGCATATTGTGACGCTTTTTTTCTCCTCCAAAATTAAGAGGCGGAGCTTTCCCTCTAAATATTTTTCGTCTTTTACCTGCTCCCTCCAAACATTTCATTTTACCCGCTCCCGACACTCCTCTCCGTTCTCCTCATGGCTCTTATCTCCATTCTCTCCCAAGCTGGTCCCTCTCCCCCTCACTGCTCTCCTCTCCTCTGGTACGTTTTCTCTTTCAGTGTTTCCCTCTCCTCACAACAAATCGAGGCTCAACAAATCAAAACAAGGTATTAATTTTTCTGTCAACTGTTTTGACCGTAGAATTTTAGGGTTGTTTAATTTTTCTGTTTAATTGAAAAAAGGTAACTTGTTTAATCGAAATACGGTGTTAATTTTTCTGTTTAATCGAAATAGGGGATGAATTTTTCTGTATTAATTTTTTGTTTAATGTTCCAAAATCGATGGAACTCTTATGTTTGGGGTCTTGTTCAGATATTCCTACAAACACAAAATCGATGGAAAAAAGAAGTTCCTGTTCTGGAGCAGAACAAACATGTTCATAGCACCACTGTTCTTTTGTCTAGCAAAGGAATTGGTTTTCAACAACACATGGACTGTAACTTTCCATTTTACCGATCTGTGTATGTAGATTTTATTTTATTTTTTATATTTTATTTTGATATGTAGGATCTGTGTATGTAGATTGTAGCATACGTAGTACTTTGCTCCAAAGATCATATATGTTATTTATAGTAAAGGTTTAATTTTAAAGTGTGTTTTGTAAGAAGGAGTTGCAGGGAGAAAGACCCATACTCTTCCAATTCCAAGTGTAAATGCCATATAAATTATATTCAAGTGGATAAGTAATGTTAAAACTCATGCTTCAACTTGCAATTTTTCTTTAATATCCAATATTTCAAGCCTAACCAAACGCCACTTCACTTATTATTGACATTAAGTATGGTGTGTGCCTGTTATGAACCAATACACATTAGAATATTATAGAAAATTTTGCCTCCTTTATAAGTGTTATTCACTCCTAAAATTTAATGACTATGAACAAATATGAGACTTCTATTAATATGAGATATTTTTGTATGTTACAATCTATTGAAAATGTCATATGTTACGAGTTTGATAAAATGCTAAAGAGAGATTACCTTGGTGCAATGTCTGAGTTGAGTTCTTTGACATAGTTCATAATTTGTTTGGGTCCCTCTCTATATGTAAAAAAGAATACTCATTGATTTACTAATTAGAAGTATGACTGAAGGATTTAAACCGTGACGAATTTGGGCAAGTTTCATTAAAGTAAGCTTTGGATGCATATGTAACCTTTCATGTATTGTTGTTTCAGGTGTCTCCAATTCTTGTTCAAAAGATTTTCGCTCAGATTTTCACTTATATCAATGTCCTATTTTTCAATAGGTAACTACCCTACCCTCGTTCATAGCTGGTGGAACATTTAACATTATTGGCAACCGTATTAACTTGTGAATTGTATCACTTTTATGTTGAACTTACTCTATTTCTTTGTCGAGAGTGCTGAACAATGGTGAATATGTGAAGGCTGACTTAGTTGGATTGGAGATTTGGTGTGGCCAAGTCAAAAGAAGAGGTACTTATAAGTTTGTAATAGGCTAAAGGGAATGTCTTTGATCAAATAGCTTATCTCATTCTCATAATATTGTATGTTGTTACCTTATGTTTGTCCTTTTCATTTGAAATCATTTGTAAGGACCTAAAACATGATTATGAAGGTTAATTACACGATTAATTATAACTTAGGAGTTATACGTTATAAATTGGTTATGTGTGTTAAACACGTTAATTATCATGTTTAGGGGATGCATGCTCATGTGATATATGTGTTATTTACATTAGGTGCTAATTGAGCTTATAATCGGGGATAGCATGTTTAGAACATATGATTAGTTATGTGGTTAAATGAATCATAAATTATGTTTTTAATGCATGATTATGTTTATAAAAGTAAATTAGGGTGTTGATACGAAATTGACAATGTTTGGTCGCCAAATGTGAATGTTTTGGGATTTTCGGTAAATTACTACTTTCTTGTTTAAGCCCAAATTAGGCGTATTAATTTTATGATTTTGGGAAAACACAAAATATCAAAGTTGTATATGTTTAAGTTATCTACTCATAGACACAAAGAGGGAGTAAATCGGGGCCCGTGATAGTGAGTAATGGTAATTTTACTAAGGTGGGACAAATGTGTCATTAATGGAATTGTCTAATTCGACCTTTCATCCAACCAATCATGTGTTACCACTACCCCTATTGCTATTGGACCACTATACAACATATTTCTGATTATAAATGAGAGTTATGTCTTCTTCCTCATAAGAAATAACCAGTTTTTCCTAAAGAGAGAGAAAGAGAAGAAAGTTAAAGGAGAAATCTAAGGAAATTTTTTATAAATCGAGGAATCCTCGTAAGATAATTAGATCTTTATTAAAGTTGATCACATGGATGAGTTCTATACTTGACATATGTTTATTTTTTATTTGGATATATATTTTAATGATACCCATATTTCTAAATTGTGTGGGAACAAGGATGGGTTAATAACATAAGTTAGAACTGGAGCTAGGATCGTAAATACATACTTTAAAGTCCTAAATTTACATCATTTTTTTCGTAAAGCATTTTGATTTAGAAAATTCATGATTATGTTGTATATTTCTGCTAAAACATGTTTATTATATGTTTCCATGAATTATACCCAAGGTCAATGTTATATATGCTTAAAAATGTTAAGTTATGCCTTAATGTTCAATTTTGACCTAGTTATGCTAAAAATGGCATAAATCATGGAATACTTATTGGAATTGAGTAATTCAAGTTGGAGAGTAAAATATACTCATAGATGTATAACATATACGAAAAATGTATAAAAATACCAAGGAATTAACCATTGGTGATAGTTTGAAGTTTTGGTTTAAAATTTGCCCTAAAGGAGCAAGAATGCATACCCGGTGTTTGACGTTTTGTTCGACATACAAAATGAGCCCTAAAAATTATGAAACATTAATTTTGTATTATTAAATATGTTTACTGATATTGGGTGGAATATCATCCAAAGTTATATTGTATAAAAATTATGAAAATTCCAGGAAGTTGAAGTTGAAGTTGTGTTATTGTTTTTCTTGAGAAACGATTTGGAAAAGGTTGTAATAAAATGGGCATAACTTTGTCTAGCGAATTCTTAAATTAATTTCGTAAATTGTGTTAGAACTCTAATTAATTGCGTGTTATAGAAATGTGAAGTATCATATTTAATATCTCTTTAGTTATTTCTTTTTAACCAAATGATGTGATGTATTACTGGGTTTGATGTTAATCGGTGTATTCAAATATTAATGGCATTGACTTGTTAGGTGGGGAAGCAGCTAATACTACCATACCAAGGAAGTAGTTTGGTATTAATCTTAGCACCAAATCCAAGGTGTGTCACTACACCAAATCTGCCGAATTATCACGGTTATTGACCTTGACAAGTTGGACTTGTCAAGGTCAATGACCGTGACAATTCGGGGTGAGATAATTTTTTTTGTCACGGACGTGTCACGGTCATTGATCGTGACAAGTTCATAAGAATTGTCACGGTCGTGTCACGGTCAGGGACCGTGACACGTTTAGTTATGGTTAATAACCGTAACAAATCCTTGACCCCTTTAAAAAAATTGTCACGGTCATTGACCGTGACAAGACTGTGACAACTTTTATCACGGTCAATGACCGTGACAATTCTGGGCAGAATTGAAAAAAATTTGTTGGGCAGTATGGCCACTGCTACTGCCCAGCAGTATATTTGTACTTGTCATATCAACGTTGTACCTGTTCAAACATCATATATCCAAATAAACTAGAGATAATGCAAATATACATTCAAAATAGAAACTATTTAAGAAGAAACAACATCACCATCAATTATCTCAAATCCACAAACTATTTAGCTGGAAAAGAGATTTTGTACCGCGACGCTCGGGGACATCTCCTTATCCTTCCCTTCTCGTCCGAAGAGCCACATAAGTGTCGAGCCTATGTGGCCTACCCGCAGGGCCACTCCCTGTCCCCTGAAATAAAATAAAGTAAAATTAGTATCCTCCCCGTAAATATAGATAAATATAAATATAAATCGAAATAAAAATTAAAATCGGAATTGACATATAAATATAAATACATTACCTATAGTGTCACCCAAACAGCTAACTTGTGCTAATATGACACCTTCTTCCAACTAATGTACCCGGGGCAATCATGTCAAATATAATTCCCTTCATATCTGAACACTAAGAAATGCCATATGGAGTTATGCTCTGCAAATTCCTTCCAACCACTGTGTAGCCAAAAATTAGCAGTTGAAGTTGTCAATTACACCTTCCAAAGGTCTCCCATGTTTTGCTAGAGGTTCCAAGTGGTGGGGTATGGTTAGTGGAATTGACAACTTCAACTGGTGATGTTTGGCTACATAATGATTGGGACAAATTTGCAGAACATCACTCCCTAGGATTATGACATTTCTTAGTGTTCGGATAGACGAAGAGATTAAGTCTCCTCTCCACAAATAGGACACCCCAAATAACTATGTACTAATCACCTATTAAAGGTAAGAAGCATATATTCATGGATTAGTATAAACAAAACTTAGATGTAGTTGGAATATTTATTTATTAATCTCGTCTCCACACCCGCACACTACACAAGAGTGAAAATGATAAAGTGCAAATCAATTAAAAGCATTAAAAATGGATGTTTCGGTACAAATTGGAATATTTATTACTAATTGAAAAAATGTTTCAAATTCGGGTTATCATAAAAAATGGATTGATATTCGGTATGAGCAGCCAAGTCATCCACACTACTATTTAGACGCCTTGGCGCGTGTTGGACAATTGACCACTGCTCGTTGTTGATATAATCTGAATAAAACACTTTCTTAACCTTTTGAAATGCACAAACAAATGGCTCATCCCTCACGTTGTCATTGCTCTTCAACTTGGACAAGTCAACCATGATCAAATTGGTGACAGGATTAACTTTACAAGCATTTTTATCCTCAACTCTTACCCAGTCAGAGTAAAATACAACCTCTTTGAAGCTTATATAATCCAATTCAAATATATTTTGGATTACACCATAGTAAGTCATTTCAGCTTCAATGAGGTTTTTATCTTTTGCGCTCGCTCGAAAGAAAGTAAGAGCCTTGTATGAAGTTTCCGAGTTCTGTACATTTGTACTTTCCTCGTACACTTTAGCCCCGAAAATGTAACCATTAAATCGATACTTTTTGTACTCTTGTGCCACGAACAAGGGTCCAGTGGCTAGACGAGCAAGCCTTGATATCACATCACCCGTCTTTAGGAGCTGAGAATATAGATAAATTAATTATATTAGTGGTAAAATTTGAGTGTAATGTAACGTTGTATAACGAATATTTTCATTATAATTACCTCTTGTGTCAACCACAGCCTAAATTCGCTTTCTGATTGTACCATTACTTTTCATCTTTTATTGTTCTCACAGGCTTCATATTTTCTGCATATTACAAAATTAATCATGTATAAAATAATCTAAAATAATGTTAAACATTATAATAATCGAAACTTATTTTTCCATTCTTCGACATCTTCATGTGTGTCAAATAGTTAATGAGCTACTTGTTCATGTTGCAAACTCGTTAATTTCACTCGTTTTCCCATCACATGACCACCATCATCGACAAACTCATTACTGTCATCAACACTGGTCGAGTCAGGCATATATTCCCGAGTATATATTGATGAATCTACGGTGATGTATTCCTTTGCAATTGATCTTGCAATGTATCGCGTATTCTTGACGTAATCTTTAAATTTTTTTATCAATCTTTCAAATGGATACATCCATCGATATCTAACTGGACCACAAAGAAGTGCCTCGTCACATAGGTGTACCAACAAGTGAACACTTATGTCAAAGAGTGCTGGGGGAAAGTACTTATCCAATACACAAATCGCTTCGATCACAGCCAATTTTGCGGCCACTATGTGTTCTCGATTGACTACCTTCTCACACAAGAGGGAGAAGGTAATAATAATTTGCGTAATAGCCCTACGCAAATCCTTGTGCTTGGAGAAACAGTGCTTAAACAATAGAGGATCCAATTGCATAATCACATGCCAATCGTGGGACTTACACTTATGTAAATAATGAGTAGCATAATTCACAATCCTTTGCAAGTTGGATGAAAAAGTAGATGGGCCCTTCAAATTATATATTGTGTCTAGAAGCACCTTACTTTCCCCACTCGTCAAAGTAAACGCACCAGAGGGAATTATTGTCCTTCCCCTACTATCTTCTTTCAACCATAGTTGTGGCTTAAGTTTTAACGATTTAAGTTCTTTTAGTGCATTTTCTCCATCCTTCGAATGACTCCCTGATTAGGCATAAATTCTTCCCAATTTATCCCCTAATTTCGGTACTTTAATCACCTCGAACAACGTAATTGGATTGACTTTATCTCATAATCTTGCTATTGACTTATCCTAACAAGTACACCGAGTTTCTGGTATTTCGTTATGATTTTACATGTATCTAATGTCAAGAAATGGAAGAAGGAAACCGGAAGAATAGAGAAAGTCAACAAGAAAAGTCAAAAGGGCAAAAGAGTCATTCCTACCCAGAATCCGGATGAGGTACCTAAAGAGAAGTTAAAGGTATCATCTTCACAAGTACCTGGGAAGAAACGGAACCTCAATCGGATACCCGGAGCAAAAGATATGGGCAGTCAAAGTTTGAAGGAAAAGTCAAATATGCAGACCGGTCCGCCCTCAACCCGGACCGGTCCACTGTGCAAACTCCAGAGGACTGCGAACCGAAGGCGAACCGAAGAGCAAAAAAAATAAAAGAACCGATTCGCACACGGACCGGTCTGCCTGGAAAATAAAAGAACCGATCCGCTTTAGAAGCGGACCGATCCGCCTAAGGGCCGGACCGGTCCGCCCATCGAGATTTTGTTTTCTGATTCTCCTTTAAAGACTCCGACTTATACTCAACATATTGGAATTTCATGTATGGTATAAAAACCCAAATTATTTTGATTGTAAAGTAGGCAAGAACGGAGAGGATTAGTTTAACCTCTCTTATTCTTCCATAAACCCTAGTTATAGATACCATTTCCAGTTTTATTCAAAGATTGAAGTTTTATTCAAAGTTGTGGGAACACCAATTTTATTCATTGCTGCGATTGTTCCTTGTGTAATTTTAGTAAGTTGTTTCTTCTTTGTGATTCTATTCTACAGTATTCCATCAATTGTCCTTCGCTTAATCATGAACTCTTGCATGTTAAACACTGTTTTCATCACTTTCGATATGTCCGACTAGATTTCCAAGGTCGGGTTACATGAACCCAACCTGATGTGGTCATTGCACGTATAAAGTTAATCCTATGAATTTAGTAATTAATTGTGAACGTATTGCGTAGGGACACAACAATTATAGATCTAAATATCTCGTTTGCCCCTGGGTAACCGGGATGATTGAGAATATAATTCGAGTGTCACTATCGTGATACTGATTTACTCATCCTTTGATTAAGTATGACGCGGGCTTGAACCTGGTATACGTAATGCTTGGGAGTACTAAATTCCGGGTCAAATTAATTAGATAAATTTACGATTAATATTATAACTGCAGTACACTAGGGTTGGGGGATTGTATTCCCGTCCTATTTTCTTCATCATCTCATTTAAAAGTTCAAATAAAATTTTCATTTACATTTTAGGTAATTTAGTGTAATTGCACATTTTTACAATTTCATTATTGCATTTAGTGTAATCGAATCTCAAAATCCAAATAAAATCTTTTTCTTCTTTTTAGAGTCATCGTTAGGATTCCTCAGTCTTATCCCGTCGTCACAACTCCGTTGTCCTTTTTCCCTGAGGATCGATACCCGACTTGTCGGATTATTACTTGAACGACAGGCTTGCACTTGAGCCTAGAGAGTACACACTTTAGAGACACATTCTGAGTCGTGTCAAGTTTTTGGCGCCGTTGCCGGGGAATTAGGTAGACTTAGGATTAGATCGAGTCAATCCAAAGCTTTGACCAAAAATTAAAAAATCCCCCCCAAAAAAATAATAATATAAAAAGCACCAAAAAGATTCACCACCATCTCTCACAAGCTTAATGAAAAATTCTGAAACCACTCCCACACCCCATAATACTCCAACCAGCATTCACGAAAATCCACTTGTTGAATATAATCCTGATAGTCCCCACACTACACAAGCCCCACAGTTCTGGATCCCAACTCCCACACCGTCACACTCAATCTCTAGCAACACTCCCTTCTCCTTCGTAGGACACACGTCGTGCACACCCAGTGAGAGCACCGAATCGTCAAGTGAGATAGAGATGTCGCAGCACAGTAATGCAACTACCGGTGAGGAAGAGCCTCCGTACCGCCCATTGAGAGAATTCTTATATCCTGAGCGCACTGTCACTCCGGGATGCATTATACTCCCGTATAATGCCGAGCAGTTCCGATTCAAAAATGGGATGATCCAGATGCTACCACACTATCATGGTATGGATTCTTAAAAGGCATACTTGCATATAAGGGAATTTGAGGAAGTGTGTGATACCCTCAACGATCAAACTTGCACACAAGAGGTGATTCGCCTCAAACTCTTCCCATTCTCGTTAAAAGATAAAGCTAAGACCTGGCTATGGTCTTTACCTCCGAGCTCGATTCCATCTTGGAACGAGTTGCAATCCAGATTTCTCAAGAAGTTCTTTGCACCACATCGAACAATCTCCATAAAGGCTCAGATTCAATCGTTCAAGCAATTGGATAATGAGCCGTTCCATCGATATTATGAGCGTTTCAATGAGTTAACTGCTTCGTGCCCCCATCATGGATTTGATACAGATTAAATCATTTCCTTCCTCTATAATGGGTTGAACCTTAACTCCAAGCAACTCATTGAAACCATGGGTAGTGGTCCGTTTATCGAGCTATATTGCCACGATGCTGAGCTTCACCTGAGGTATGTCGCCGAGACTACCCAATCATGGGATATTTCTGATCCTAATGCTCAGAATCGAAATCGTCAAGCGACCACCACTCCATCGGCGCCCGGCCTATACCATGTAGATAAAACCTCTATGTCGGATGGACACCCTTGAGAAAGGATTTCGAGATTTATGCGAGGTAGTTGGATCTATCAAGAATCCCATCGAAAAGGTGTGTGCAATTTGTGAGGCGGGACATTCAACTAAGGAATGCCCGACAATACCCGCCTGCAAAGTAATGTTGCAGGAGCAAGTTAGTGGTATAGGAGGCTTTAAGGGTCATTTTGGTGCCCCTCACGGGAATTCATACAATCCTTCGTGGAAAAATCATCCCGGATTTAACTACGGGCAACAACATGCCGCAATGAACCCTCCTTCGCATGTTGCCCCTCCTCCTCCACAACAATTTCAACAAGCTCCACACATGCAAGGACATGTGCAAGCACCACCACCTCACGGAAATTATATCCCGCCACAGCGGAGAACTCTCGAGGATACAGTAAAAATATTTAATTCGTGTTAGATAATATTATGAGAAAAATAATTATGCGTATTTTATTTATATTATGTTATGGTAGTTGTATTTTTAGGAAAAAATATTTCCACATTGTTCTCTTCAATGACTATATGAGCTCATCCTATTGTTTTAATATATATTTCCACATTGTTTGGGTTCGTAAGATGGCTTAATTTTGATTTTGCAGATTTAAAGTTTTTATTTTTTGTGCTTATTTTTTTGCTACTATTTTTCTACTTTGCAGATGGTGGTTGGGATTAAATATCAGTGGCACTCTCGATAATCTAATGAATGTATTTCCATCCACATGTGGTTGGGATTAAATATCATTGTTACTCTAGATGTTTTTCAAATGTATTTGGTTGTCCCTGCCTAATCCTTTGATGTATATGGGTATTTTCATTAAGTAAACTTTATTTTGTAATTATGTGTGCGTAAAAAAGAAAATTAGTTAATGGGATAAGCCTTAACGGGTTTGGGTCCTATTGGATGGGCATGATAAGACACGATAGTTAATAATATATGTTGGTTATACATTAGTACTTAATAAGTATTTTCATTAAGTAAACTTAATTTGTTATTTCATACATATTTCTCCATATTTCTCGAACTGTGTGGGTTTCTCGTCTCTCTATCTATATTCTAAAATTTAGGGTGATTTGAACAGGAGCTTGGGATTTTTTAACCTCCCAATTTTTGGGTTAGAACTCTGAGGTAATATATGATTTTGTTCCTTTCCAACATTTTTAATTTCATACCATTTTACTGCCCATATTAAATTGCATATGGGTTTTTCTCTATATAGATTTAAATATGCATATCCTATCATGAGATGAAATGAAATGATTGTGGTTGCCTGTCATTACTTGATTAATTTAAGGGAGGAACGTAGGTAATTTCATTATTTTGCTTATCTTCCTCATAATATGTGTAATTTTCTTATATTATATAAGGCTTTAATATTAAATTTTATGCGGAATTATTCAATGTAGGTACATGAAGTGATTGGATGACAAAGTAGAAAGCGAAAGTCGAAGTCCAAGTTCTCCGAGATCCGAAGGATTCAATACACAATACAAACACGAACACAAGTTTTGTGCATGTGAAACAACACTATATGAATCTAATGAAGTGATCATTTAAGTTTAAGCTTCTTTTCCTGAAGTGATCGTTTAAGTTTAAGCTTCTTTTCCTCGCATCATTGATGCTTTATATGAATCTAATGTGTTTCTTATATTCATTTCAGTGTTTTTTTACAGATGATTATTACTTAGAAGATACAAGCCTCAACTTGGTATTTTAAGCATTACGATACCATATATAGACAAATAGGGGGCACTAACATGGGTTTGTATACTTTTTTCATAATTAAATGATGGCGTTTAGTGATGTGAACCAAAGAGATGGCCAATAAGCTTCTAATATCTCAACGGAGAATGCTTATATTCTAGGTGTGTAAGTTTATTGTGTACTCAAAGTTTATTCGGATCCAAGTAATATGTATAACTAAAATGATCTGTTTTGTCGGTGAAGCGATAAAAGTAAACCATTTATTGTAATTTTTCTTTGAGTCACTAAATTGGTTTCACTCATAATAATTCTATTATGGTTCTCTTACTCTTAATACATGTACTTTATCATTTTATTTTTTTAAAGTTTTATAATTTTACTAATATGATACACATATTTGTATTCGATTAAGAGACATGACTGGAAATATGCTTGAGATGTGTTACACGGATTTGTATTTGTAACATGTAGATATAAAGACCTCACCTAGCAACAAGTAAAGCTTTAAATCTAATACGAACAATTATCCATTTCTTTTGTAATTTAGAAAGGGTAAAGCTTATACATATGCCTAATATAAGTTGGACTGCCTAAAACATCATTTGGAGGATCAGGGAGAGGGCCTGCAACTCTTCCTCTTCAGGTATTGTCAAATCCTTCCACATTATCTCATCCATTGATCTTCGGTGGAGGTATTGGTCATGACAGACTGTCAAAAACAGGTGTAAATCCATTGGTGGAGGTATTCGATGTTTCTCCACATAAGTTTTTGATCGACCGTTACTGATAAAGTTTTTAATCGAGTTTTTGATTGACTGTTATTTTGATTTGGTCCAATCAAGTTCACCAAGAGGAGAACTAATAAATTTCACTAGCAATTTCATATTGTTTACTGATGTCATTTTTCTGTGCTTAAGCAGAGTTCTATGTTTATAGAGTTTTTGTCATTTTCCTGTGATTAAAAAAGTTGTGTTTATATTTATGCGATGAATCAATTCTCATATTATTTACATTATCATTTTCTTACATTATCTCCATTGTTTGCCATTATGATATTTTCAATCGAATGTGGCATTGTGATATCTTCAATTATGATATTATCAACTGAATATAGCCCCTTCAAAGATTCAAATCCATTTTACTGTTTAATAAACGGATCCTGAGGACCCCAGACCCCATACATTTACGGGTCTTAGCAATTTAATTGCTAACGAATATTAGTAGTTTAGGGAGTTTCTTTCTTTTAACCTAGAAATAATAAATGAGAGGTATTGGATGTTTCTCCACACAAGTTTTTGATCAACACAAGTTTTTGATCGACCATTACTGCTATCAATGCTTTAGTAGCAGAAAGGTACTTTTTTTCATCTATTGGCAGTTTCACTCTTTGCTACTTAGATGAAGGTCATATATAACCTTTGACCCCTAGCAAAATACAATGCCTGAAGTACTATTACTTAAACCAAAGAGATGTCCAAGAAGCTTCTAATATCTCAATGGAGAATGCTTATATTCTAGTTGTGTAAACTTATTATGAGTTTTTTTTTTACTCAAAGTTTATTCAGATCCAAGTAATATGTAGAACTAAAATGGTCTATTTTGTTGGTGAAGCGATAAATGTTAAGCATTTATTGTAGTTTTTCTTTGAGTCACTAAATTGGTTTCACTCATAATAATTCTATTATGGTTCTCTTACTCTTAAAACATGTACCTTATCATTTTATTTTTTGTAAAGTTTTATTATTTTACTAATATGATACACATATTTGTATTCGATTCATAGACATGACAAGAAAGATGCTTGAGATGTGTTACACGGACTTGTATTTGTAACATGTAGATATAAAGGCCTCACCTAGCAACAGGTAAAGCTTTAAATCTAATACGAACAATTATCCATTTCTTTTGTAATTTAGAAACGGTAAAGCTTATGCATATGCCTAATATAAGTTGGACTGCCTAAAACATCATTTGGAGGATCAGGTAGAGGGACTGTAACTCTTCCTCTTCAGGTATTGTCAAATCCTTCCACATTATCTCATCCATTGATCTTTGGTGGAGGTATTAGTCACGACAGACTTTCAAAAACAGGTGTAAATCCATTGGTGGAGGTATTGGATGTTTCTCCACACAAGTTTTTAATCGACCGTTACTGATAAAGTTTTTAATCGAGTTTTTGATTGACTGTTATTTTGATTTGGTCCAATCAAGCTCTCCAAGAGGAGAACTAATAAATTTCAGTAGCAATTTCATATTGTTTACTGATGTCATTTTTTTGTGCTTAAGCAGAGTTCTATGTTTATTGAGTTTTTGTCATTTTCCTGTGATTAAAAAAAGTTGTGTTTATATTTATGCGATGAATCAATTCTCATATTGTTTACATTATCATGTTTCTTACATTATATCCATTATTTGCCATTATGATATTTTCAATCGAATGTGGCATTGTGATATTTTCCGTTGTGATATTATCAACTGAATATAGCCCCTTCAAAGATTCAAATACATTTTACTGTTTAATAAACGGATTATGAGGACCCCATACATTTACAGGTCTTAGCAAGTTAATTGCTAAGGAATATTAGTAGTTTAGGGAGTGTCTTTCTTTTACCCTAGAAATAATAATTGAGAGGTATTGGATGTTTCTCCACACAAGTTTTTGATCCACACAAGTTTTGGATCGACCGTTACTGCTATCAATGCTTTAGTAGCAGAAAGGTACTATTTTTCATCTATTAGCAGTTTCACTCTTTTCTACTAAGATGAAGATCATATATAACCTTTGATCCCTAGGAAAATACATTGCCTGAAGTACTATTACTTGAAACTAAAGAGATGGCCAAGAAGCGTCTAATATCTCAATGGAGAATGGTTATATTCTAGTTGTGTAAATTTATTATGAGTTTTTTGTGTACTCAAAGTTTTTTCGGATCTAAGTAATATGTAGAACTAAAATGGTCTGTTTTGTTGGTGAAGCGATAAAAGTTAAGCATTTATTGTAATTTTTCTTTAAGTCACTAAATTGGTTTCACTCATAATAATTCTATTATGGTTCTCTTAATCTTAAAACATGTACTTTATCATTTTATTTTTTGTAAAGTTTTATTATTTTACTAATATGATACACATATTTGTGTTCGATTCAGAGACATGACTGGAAAGATGCTTGAGATGTGTTACACGGATTTGTATTTGTCACATGTAGATATAAAGACCTCACCTAGAAACAGGTAAAGCTTTAAATCTAATACAAGCAATTATTCATTTCATTTCTAATTTCGAAAGGGTAAAGCTTATTCATATGCCTAATATAAGTTGGACTGCCAAAAACGTCATTTGTAGGATCAGGGAGAGGGCCTGCAACTCTTCCTCTTGAGGTATTGTCTAATCCTCCCACATTATCTCATCCAGCGATCTTTGGTGGAGGTATTAGTCATGATAGACTGTCAAAAACAGGTGTAAATCCATTGGTGGAGGTATTGGATGTTTCTCCACACAAGTTTTTGATCGACCGTTACAGATAAATTTTTTAATCAAGTATTTGATTGACTGTTATTTTGATTTGGTCCAATCAAGTTTATCAAGAGGAGAACTAATAAATTTCAGTAGCAATTTCATATTGTTTACTGATGTCATTTTTATGTGCTTAAGCAGAGTTCTATTTTTATAGAGTTTTTGTCATTTTCCTGTGATTAAAAAAAGTTATGTGTTTATATTTATGCCATGAATCAATGTTCATATTGTTTACATTATCATGTTTCTTACATTATCTTCATTATTTTCCGTTATGATATTTTCAATCGAATGTGGCATTGTGATATTTGCCTTTGTAATATTATCAACTGAATATAGCCCCTTCAAAGATCCAAATCCAGTTTACTGTTTAATAAACGGATCCTGAGGACCCCAGACCCCATACATTTATAGGTCTTAGCAAATTAATTGCTAATGAATATTAATAGTTTAGGGGTTTCTTTATTTTACCCTAGAAATAATAACTGAGAGGTATTGAATGTTTCTCCACACAAGTTTTTGATCGACCGTTACTGCTATCAATGCTTTAGTAGCTAAAAGGTACTTTTTTTCATCTATTGGCAGTTTCACTCTTTTCTACTTAGATGGAGGTCATATATAACCTTTTATCCCTAGCAAAATACATTGCCCTAAGTACTATTACTTGATCAAGAGTTCATACGCTTGTCTCGAGAAACATGGTATAATTGCCAACATATTTGTCAGTTAATATGAACTTTCCTTTTTAGATTCAACATATTTGGTGATAATTTTGAACATGCATGCTCGGGAGTTAGGGGCCTTGAATGATTTGGGCTGCTGTCCACCGACTCAGTTTCCCCTGCATCTTCATAGAGATTTCCCCTTGGACAAGGCATTAGACATTTTCCCAATATTGTTAGTTACGGTGAAATCACTCACATTGATCTAGATACTGCAAATTTTATATTTTGTTTCTTATCTTCATTATTATTGATCTTACTGTTGTGATGGCATCTTATCTTTTTTGCATTACAAAGGTTCACAATCCACCTTTTGTCATTTTTTATTTCTGATGGATTTTTTATGATGTTCGGATTGAGAAAGGTTTAAAGATGACAAGTTACTTGCTGAGGTGATGTAGTCGATCAAAAGTAATTTTTGGCTTCCTATATCTGTAGACTGCAGCTAATGTCACATGTGCTTCACAAGGAGTAGAAGGTAAGGTAGAATGTGGGTCCATATATGGAAGTTATGAAGTTATCTCCATGTACATCAGCAGGACACTTTTTTTATGGTAAAATCTCACAAATGTATTCTTTAATTAGGACACTTTTCATAGTTGGATTCAAGTGTCAAATGAACATAATATAACTAATATATGAGGTTATCCAGTCAATCAAAATTAATTTCTTGTAAATTTATTGTTTTATACATCTAACATAGTTTTTTTTTACGGTTTTGCAGATCTAATCACCAAAGTCTTTATATTTGGTTCATATATCATGTATAGATCTGTTCATATCTTATGTATGGACTCTCTTGAAATCAATTTATTGAATTTTATGAATCTAATCAATGTTTTCTGGATTTGATATAATGTGGTTAAACAGGTTTCTTTGTTTCAAATTTTTGAAGCTTCAACAGTGGTGATAAAGCGCAATGAGAAGATGGCATGCTACGCCACAGTCAGGGGTGATAAAACAATGAAGCTTCTGGAGAGCGGGTTGAAGGTGAAGGAATACGATCTCTTGAGAAGGAACTTCAGTGTTTTTTGGGCTTTAATATTCAGGAGCACATTGATTTGGGGATTAAGTATGACCCTTCTTCTCATTTACGGTATGGATTTCTTTGTTGTGCTGGAATGTCCCTGATACCGCGTGGGACACCATCTTAGGTGGAAGGCACGAGTTGGAGTCTAGCACATGGTCACAAAGGAAGATGTAATGATGTGGTTCCACCTTAACAAATCCCAGAATATTGGGGGTTAAGTATTGAATCAGTTTTTGTATGGTGGTAAGTTTTTTTGAGTTTAGACATACTGAGTTCTTTATTTTGGATAGTTGCATTTAAAAAAAAGTATTTCTCTTTGTGTTTGTGTTTTCTTTTGTAGAATCTTTTCGGGTGAATTTATGTATTTTCTATTGAACTATATTTGTTGTTTTTGTTTCTTGGCATTTTTTTTTCTTTTAAACAGTTGTGGATTTTCCCCCTTAAATTAGTGACCATGTGCTATATCTTTATCAATTTTAGATGTAAATGGTATTGTAGAACTGCCTTGATAAGGTGAAGATTTTTGCAAGTCTATTCAAATGATGTGAATATTTTAACCTATATCAACAATATTTGGAGTGTTTAAATTCTTACTGTCATAAGGTGAAAAAACAATGTAGAACTTCCTTGATAAGCTATGTAATAACCAGTAGACACATGGAATCCACAACAGGAAGTATCTAAAGAATTAAAGTAATGTCTTTCTTGCTTCCATTTGTCAATTTTTTACCATTTTCTTTCTGTTTCTTTCCCAATGGCTAATCTACGTGTATGGGAATTATCTTCATATGTGCAATTAGTATTACCCTATGTTTTTGGTACAACAAATTTTAGCAGCCTCATCTTAGTTTCTTAAGCTTTAAATGCAGGCATTCAATTCACACATAAAAATATGTTATTTCATGTTTAGATGTGACCTGATTATGTTCTTTCATGTTTAATCATTATTCCTTCTTATTGCAATACTGGTATATGATGTTCACTATTAAGCCTTCAATATTGTGGGGTTTTATTTTAAAGGTATCCCTCCCTAACAAATAAAATTTGATTCACTTGAAGTACAAACATCATAATCTTAGATTTGTTTTATCCAGTGAGGTTGGGAGAAGACAACAAATGTTCTTATACAATATGCAGTTATGCTAAAAAATATGTAGGTATATTATACAATGTCATTTAAAATAAAATGGTTTTCCCTCTTCAGCATTTATTTGCTAATTTTGTGAAAGAAATATGTTGTTTTTTGTTCTTAATAACTTTTCTAATAATTGGATGAATGTTTATAATCTATATTCAGTTCTTAGTAAAACCTCTTTTACAACAAAGATGGAGCAAGGATACAAACACTATACTGTACAATATTTCATAGAATTTTTTACGTAACTTTACTTCATGCATTCTTTATGTTTTTCATTAGATTACTTTGCATATTTTATTATCGTCCTTTCCTATTTGATCCCATTTTGGGGCACTATAGATTATTACATTAGTACGGCACTCATTCGGGGTTCACCCATCCTCACGGTTGTTCCTAATTCATCGTATTTTATTTTTTACTCTACCAAAAAGAAATTTTACTCATTGTTTGTCGGGGTTTATTGTGTTATATCATTTTGAACTTAATTTTCCTTTAGCGAGGGATATAAAAATCTATGTGATATAACTTTTTTTCATTTTTTAAATTAATTTTCACTTTTTTTTTACAATTTGAAGAGGTGTCCCTTGATGCCGATGATGCTGAGTAATAGTTTTTTTTTTACTATTTTATTGTTTATATTATACACGACTTTATACTTTTTAAAATTATCAGCGTGCCTTCAAGCACGGGCATACCCTAGTGTATATATATATACACACTATCACACACCGTATATATATTATTATTTAAACCCTGGCTTTACCGTGTACAAAAATCCATAGCACTAGACTACATATAAATCTCGATTCTATGGTCCAACTCTAATTTAATTAATTTGCACACTAATTAATTTAATACTTTTGGTGTCGCCCAACCAATGTACTCGAACTTGCTCTCTAGGCCCGAATTTAAATATCGCCCGAGTCTATACCCGACTCTAAATTAATTAGTTTTACTACATAATTAATTTAGGTAGGTAGTGTCCCACTACCACTATACCCGAACCTATCCAGCCAGTTCATTATTTTATCGTTAAGAATTTATTTCATCAAAATTCATCCATGATGTGTCGCACGTAATCTCCCTACCAATCCCAATTATATTCCCTTATAATTGTTAGGCATTAACTCCCACATTTAATCTCTCTCTGTTATTTTTAGTAGGTAGGAAATTTAACTAAGATTTTTAACCTTATAAATCCCAAGGCCAAACTGCCGAAAAACCTCAAGGGTCGATCGATCGACCCCCGACTGTCGATCGATCGATCGAACAGGTGGTTGTGTTCTCCGAGACTCTGTTTCCAACATTAACGAAAACCTCCAAGTTCTATCCTCTCCCGTGGTCTAACCCAAGCACAATCAACACTATATCTACATAGGAATAGGATCAAGGCACCTTATAGAACTTCAAACTCAAATTAAATCTCACGAAATTCTACTTTTTCGAGTTGGGGAATTTCCGAGTTTTTACACGTTAAATACAAATCCATCAATTCATCCCAATTTCATCCATAATTTCTACTGGATTTCACATTCAAATCAGATATCTGTACTCAGAACCATGTAATACAATTAATTCTCACCTTGAATTCATTCCAGTGTTCCCTTAACAAAAACCCCATTTTGTACCCATTTATACCCAAAACGAATTTTTGTTTACACATCACAAAAATATTAATTGAATATAACAATTAAAGATCACAACAAGTTAACCACTGGCCTTATGGGTTCGTAGGGTCTGATCCGAGTGTGTGGTTCTCAAGGTTGATGATGAACTTCCAATAGGTTCCTTACCTTGTCTCCAAAAGACTCCAATTTTGTAGGGAAATCACTCCCTATGGCTTCTTCTCCAAACCCTAGGTTCTCCCTTGTGTTTTCTGCCTTTTTCCTTTTCTTAGATTTAGGTCTTAAAACAAAAATCCCGTTTTTAGCCTAATGGGCCAAGCCCAAGTGACCCAATAGCCCCGTGTGGGCCCGGTTATGCATAAAAATGCCCCGTGACCCGTTTACTACCCCCTGGTACACTTTTTTTTACTATCTCGGCCCATCCGGACTCAGCCGTGCATTAAAAATTGATATCTGAATTAATTTATACAAATCCTTATCTCACACTCAAATTAGTCTATACCGACTCCCGACTGAGATAAATAAATGCCACGTCACTAATACACGTTATGACGTAAATAAATTATTACTATTCACTTAGTAATTAAATTTCCCTAAATATTAACCATTCACTCACCGATTAATATTTTAATAAATATTACCATAATTAATTCAATTAAATTACGACACACAAGTAATTTAAAATTTCCTGAATTAATTAAATATTACATGCACAGAAATATGGCGTATTATATACTCCCCCCTTGCAAAGGAATTTCGTCCCCGAAATTTGGTCTTTACTACGGCGAATAACTTTTGATACTGTTCAAACATAATCTCGTATAGCCCTCCATCTATGCCATGTGGAACGCATCCCGTATCCGCGGAAGTTGTTCTGACAAACCCAATCGATAAGCTAAGATTCCCACCCTCTCAAAGATAGGGAAATGACCCACATACCTCGACGCTAGCTCCCCTTTCTTGCCTAACTTCATCACTCCTTTCATAGGAGACACCCGAACCAATACCTGGTCACAAATTTTTAACTCGGTGGCCCTTGAAAACATAGTGCCCTAGAAGATGAGCCTATACTCTGTCGGCTCCACTATCTCCAAGTTAGGAAATTCCTCTCCTATGTGGGTGTCAATTTCCTTATTGCCAAAACGCGTGACTATCTTCCGAGTAATTACCCGCATCAACCCTGACTAAGCATGTTAAACTTGAACCTTTAACTCACGGTGTCGTACCCCTCCTTATGTCCCTGAACTATACGGAAGGAGACAACTTACTTAATTCCCGCTGATGGACCATAACCCATCTCCGGTTCTAGTAGCTTGTTATTTCCCCACCTCTTATCTACCAAAGGTGGATAATGAAACTTTTCCCATAAAGTTTCCTAAGGTGTCACGCAGACCAAACCGTTACGAGGCATCACACGTAACTCTACATGTGGTAATTTCTACTCCCAAATTACCCAAAATTTAAAATGCATAATCCTCATTTCCCACCTACCCATCGTCTTATGGCCGACACCTTTAACCCAATAAGTAACTCTGTCCCTATCACCTCCTGACACTATTTACTAGAGGTGGGACTGAAGGTCTCACCCAAATTTCCAACAATCTTTGATGACACCTTATTCTGTTTCACTCCTTCCCATTAAGGGTAAAGATGGGTATACTACTCGATAGTATAACCCATTCCAAGATAACAATTCGTGTTCATGTCAATCCATTCAGGAACACGATGGAAACCGTTACCCCACCACGATTTTACCAACCCGAGCATTAATTCCTTCACTGGAACCATAAAAACTCCTGTTTGATATCTTCTAATTAACCCTTTTCCATCCTTAAATGATCTACCCGGAGACAAAATTACTATGTCTCATTCATCACTAATTCCCATGCTCACGAACTCTAATCCTTGTGCAGATTTCGTTGGGTAGGATTGTCACACCCCAAACCCAAATATATTCTAATCATTTCATTTATATTATTATTAAATCATAATCTTTCGTCCATTCGAAATGTAATTCATTTATGATTTTTTTTTCATGTATAATAAACATAATCATGTTCTTTGTACCATAACGTAATTAACATCAGAGTCGCAATTAAACGAACATGTTATACTACAATTGACTATGATTAAATATTACAATCATCAAATCAACCCATGCCAATTCAATATATAATATGTGTGAGTGTAGTAAAATCTCAGTGTGACAATGACAAAATCCCCATGTCTAATCCCCAGATCCTCTAACGGTGCAACTCTCAAATCACCGATCATATGATATCCTAACTGGCAGCGTATAGACCTGAAAATGTTAAAATATAAATCGTAAGCATTAAGCTTAGTGAGGTACTCCTTCCCTGAAATGAAATAACAGTTCTTTATCATATATGTTGATATAAAATCCAAATAATCCTTCCCTGCTATGAAATAGCAATATTATGACAAATATCTAGATATAAAATCCAAATAATCCTTCACTACAATGAAATGACAATTCTATATCAAATCTATGGATATATAATCCCAGTAATAACAATTTTATATGAAATTAGTGGATATGAAATCCAAACAATCCTGCCATTGGCAATAACAAATCTTGGAACATAAGTTCCAACAAATCCTTATCATAAGACAAATCAAATTATTGGATCTTTGTCCAATTCCAATCCTAGATCATAAGTTCCAAACAAATCCTGGATATTTTAATATCCAAACAAATCATAAATATCGAAGTATTCAAACCAATCCTGGATCATTAGACCCAAAAAAATCCTAAATATTATAATATTCAAACAAATCCTGAATACCTAAGTATTCAAACCAATCCTGGATCATAAGACCTAAAGAAATCATGGATACTTTAATATACAAACAAATCCTGAATACCGAAGTATTCAAACCAATTTTGGATCATAAGACCCAAAAAAATCCTGGATATTTTAATATCCAAACAAATCCTAAATACCGAAGTATTCAAACAAATCCGCTCTTAGAGCTATATCCATATTTATGTATGAAACAAATCATAAGTACACACACCTTGGAAACTTATCAGGCTTTTCATTTTCTTTTGTCCGGCACTTGTTCAACCGATTCTTCTTCCGTTCCTATCATTCTTACACTATTAGTATCACCATAAGAATATCAACAATCCGAGGAATATCTCAAACATAACTCAATTCATAATCATCATAAGATTCTATTCAAATCGTTTATTACCAGTGAAATTCCATCCAAATTCATATTAATAAATTTGACATATCCAATTCATACCAAACATACATTCATTTATTCTTTTTAATTCAACCCTTATCATATTAGGAGTCCAATATAAAATACGACACATCATTTCAAGTTTCCTTGAGCAAGATAGGCCCGTTTGTTTACTACATAGGAAATTTTGCCCTATAGGTTCTTTTATTGTTCATTCGTCTTCCCGGAAATTTCATATTTTTTCTACATCATAACTTCTTTTGATATTTTACCAACTATGAGTAAACATATTTAACAATATAAAATTAAATTTTCATATTTTTTAAGGTTCATTTGCTATGTCAAGGAAAACATCGAACAAATAGCGTGCATACTTTCACCCTTGGGGAAGATTTCATACCCGAACTTCGAACCATCACCCAAGATTCATTTATTGGTATTTTCATATGATTTTTGGATATGTCATGAATATAAGAGTATGTTTTAATCTCCAATTGGAATAAATAACTTTCATTAAGTATACAAAAAGATATGGATGGTTGAAGAAACAAGGTTACTAAATGAAGAAATTTTAAGGGTTTGTACATTCAACTTAACTTAAACTTGAATCTAAGCATACATATATATCAAGGGCTGAAAGTTTAGTAAAAAATGATGATTTGTATCATATAAGTCAGTAATATAAGAAAACAACAAGATTTGGGGTTAGGATTACCTTCCGAACTTTTATGTAATTTCCACGAATTTTTCTCCAAATTTTCTCCTCACTTTCTTCCTAAACTTTCCAATTCTCTCTTCCTCTCAAGCCAATCTCTTTAATGTCTGAGTAATGCTGAAGGAGGGGATTATTTCAATCCTTTAAAGTAGGACAAAACCAACCTCCTTCTTTAACCAATAAAAATCCACCATTTGTTAGCCTAATAAGACGAAATATCATTTAATGGTTGGACAAATTTGTCCCTGCTTCGTAATTCCAGTAGAACTTCTCGCTCAGACCTCCGTTTAACACACTGTTTATCGTGTTACAAACCTAACTCATATATATACAACTATTTAGTTTTCTCCTCAAGTCAATTGTTATGTCATAATGGTCAAAACTAGTTTTAAAGATGAACATTCCTACCGAAAACATCAAAATTTCATATTTGTAACTACTTCGATATTTCATGCTTTATGAAGGTAGGATTAGACTAAACATAATAACTTAACATTATATATACTAATAAAATATTATACATATCACACAATGTAATCATGATTTAAACATAATTTATCATAATTATATTCGGGTTGTCATAATTCTCCACCTGTTAGGAAATTTCGTCCCCGAAATTAACATACCTTGGTTGTTCGAATAAAACAGATATGGATAACGCATATTCATGGTATCCTCTCTATCCCATGTAGCTTCTTCAATGGAATTCCTTCTTCACACAACTTTCACAAGTGGGATCACTTTTGATCTCAATATTTTTTCCTTCCTATCCACGATAGCAAGTGGTTCTTCCACATAACTCAAGTCTTCCTTCAACTCAATAGGTTGTTCCACTAACACATGTGAAGGATCTGCTACATACTTTCTTAACATAGAAACATGGAAAACATCATGTAATCAAGCTAGCTCTGGTGGTAATGCTAACTTGTAGGCAAACATTTCGACTTTGTCAAGAATTTCATAAGGTCCAATGTAGTGTGGACTTAATTTCCCTTTCTTTCCAAACCTCATAACTCCTTTCCATGGAGATATCTGAAGAAACACATAATCCCCTTTCTGTAATTCCCAATCTTTTTATCGCTTATCCGCATAACTTTTATGTCTTCTTTGAGATGTTCTCATTCTATCTTGAATAATCTTTACTTTTTCTGTGACTTCAATCAACTTTGGACCCTCTATCTTCCTTTCACCAACTTCACCCCAACATACTGGTGTACGATATTATCTACCGTACAATGCTTTGTATGGAGCCATACCAATAGTAGATTAAAAACTATTATTATATTCAAATTCTATCAAAGACAATTATTCATCATAATTACCTTTAAAATCAAGCACGCAAGCTCTAAGCATATCTTCCAAAATTTGTATTGTCCTTTCAGACTTCCCATCTGTCTGAGGATGAGAAGTCATACTAAACTTTAAATTAGTACCCATATCATATTGCGAACTATCCCAAAATCTAGATGTAAAAGTAGGGTCCCAATCTGAAACAATAGAAACAGGTGCCCCATTCAATCGAATAATTTCATTAACATACAATCTAGCATACCTATCAACTGTATACATAGTCTTGATTGTTAGAAAGTGATCTAACTTATTTAACCTGTCTACCACCACCCAAATCGAATTTGACCCCCTTTGAAATCGAGGAAGCCCAACCACAAAATCCATTGTTACATGATCCCATTTCCACTCCAGTATTGGCAATTATTTAACCAAACCAATTGGTTTATGATGTTCCACTTTCACTTGCTGACATATAAGTCATCTAGCAACGAAATAAACTATTTCCTTCTTCATATTATTCCACCAATAATGGTCCTTTAAATCCCTATACATTTTGTACTACCAGGATGCATAGTATAAATGGAATTATGAGCCTCATCTAAAATTTCCTCTTTTAATCCACCCACATTAGGCACACATAACCGTTGATTACACAATAAAGTTCCATCATTCACAATATAAAAATCTTAAGACTTACCATCTCAGACATCTTGCCGATTCTTCTCAAGAAAAGGATCTTGACTTTGCAAATCATGAATACGGGCAGCTAACAAAGGTCTCACGCTTACATAAGCAAAGAACATGTCCCCATCTGCTAGCTTCAATTATACTCAAATCAATCTCAACTCCATGATGTGGGAAACTCTAGCACACTGAATACAAGATAACCTGCTCGAAGTTTTTCTACTCAGAGCATCTGCAACTACATTTGCCTTCCCTGGGTGGTAGTGAATTGTACAATCATAATCTTTAATTAACTCCATCCACCGCCTCTGTGTCAAATTCAACTCCATTTGAGTAAATAAATACTTAAGGCTTTGATGGTCAGTAAAAATTCCACATACCTCACCATATAGTTAATGACACCATAATTTTAAAGCAAACACAATAGCAGCGAGTTGAAAATCACGTGTAGGATAATTACGTTCATGCGTATGCAACTTCCTAGAAGCATAAGCAATAACTTTACCATGCTGCATAAAAACACAACTCAACCCCTGATGTGAATCATCGGTATAAATAACAAAACCATATCCACCATAAGGATTAATAAGAACAGGTGCAGTTACCAACCTCATTTTTAATTCATCAAAACTATTTTCGCAATCAGAATTCCATTCAAACTTAACATCTTTCCGGGTTTGCTTAGTCACTGGCAAGGCAATCGAAGAAAATCCCTTAATAAACCTTCTATAATACCCAGCTAAACCCAGAAAACTCCTCACCTCAATCACATTATTGGGCCTCTCCCATTTTATAATAGCTTCTACCTTTTTAGGATGAACCCATATACCAACTCCAGAAATAACATGGCCTAAAAATTCAACTTGTGATCGCCAAAATTCACACTTGCTAAACGTAGCATACAATTTCTTATCTTTCAACAGATTTAAAATAGTTGTGAGAGGCTTTTCATGTTCAACCATATCACGTGAATAAATCAGAATATCATCAATAAAAACTATGACAAATGAATCAACAAAAGGATGTAGTACCCAGTTCATAAGATCCATAAATACAGCTGGAGCATTAGTCACCCCAAAAGGCATCACCAGAAATTCAAAATGATCATACTGAGTATTAAAAGCAGTTTTAGATATATCACTCTCCTTGACCCTTAACTGATGTTAACCAGATCGCAAGTCTATTTTTGAAAACACTTTAGCACCCTGTAACTGATCAAACAGATCATCTATACGAGGTAAAGGATATTTGTTCTTAACTGTAGCTTTATTCAGTTGCATGTAATCAATACACAAACTCATAGTACCATCTTTATTTTTCACAAATAAAACTCGTGCACCTCACAGAGATACACTAGGTTGTATAAACCCCATAACAAGTAAATCATGCAACTGAATCTTAAGTTCTTTCAATTCAACAAGTACCATTCTATACGGTACCATAGAAATAGGGTATGTCCCCAGTGCTAATTCAATACAAAATTCAACTTCTCTTTCTAGAGGTAACCCAGGCAACTCATGGGGAAACACTTCTGGAAAATCTCGTACAATAGGAACATTGACTAACTATAAAGCCCCCTTCCTAGTGTCAAGAAAATATGTAATAAAACCCTCACAACCCTTACTCAATAATTTCCTCGTCTGAATAGCAGAAATGATGCAACTGGGAACACTTTTCCTTTCCCCCACAAATTTAAATTCAGGCCCACCAGGCATATTAAAAACAACATCCTTATAGAAACAATCCATAGATGTATGATATTTAGGTAACCAATCCATTCCCAGAATTATATCAAAATTGGAAATATCTGATGGAAGTAGATCTATAACTGTATCTCTAACCCCCACAATAAAAACACAATCACGAAAACATATTCAACTACAACCATATCCCCCATATTCATATAAATACCCAACCCCACATCTAAACGAGTACACAGTCTATTCAGGTATATAGCAAATGAATAAGACTGAAAAGAATGTGTGTAACCAGTATCAATCAAAACATAAACACTTCTATCAGTAATAAAAAGTGTACATGTCACCACATCCGGGATAATATGAGCCTCTTTCATAGTAAAGAGTCGCCCACCTGGCCTGAAACCACTGGCTTATCCCATGCCCCAGGTTCCATCTATAATAAGCGAGTTATAACAACCAATACAAACAATTTATAATACTAAATTATTGGTTAGTACATAAACCATTCATAAATATCATATCAAACCAACAACTGCCATCTAATTGCCACACACGCCCAGAATTAATAACCTAGATGCTCTGATACCACTTATTGTCACACTCCAAACCAAAATATATTCTAATCATTTCATTTATATTATGACTAAATCATAACCTTCCGTCCATTCGAAATATAATTCATTTATCAATATTTTTTTTTCATGTATAATAAACATAATCATGTTCTTTGTACCATAACGTAATTAACATCAGAGTCATAATTAAACGAACATGTTATAATACGATTGACTATGATTAAATATTACGATCATCAAATCAACCCGTGCCAACTCAATATATAAGATGCACGAGTGTAGTAAAACCTCAGTGTGATAATGACAAAATCCCCATGTCTAATCCCCAGATCCTTCTAATGGTGCAACTCCCAAATCACCGATCATATGATATCCTAATTGGCAGCGTACAAACCTGAAAATGTTAAAATATAAACCGTAAGCATTAATCTTAGTGAGGTACTCCTTCCCAGAAATGAAATAACAGTTCTTTATCAGATATGTGGATATAAAATCGAAATAATCCTGCCCTGCTATGAAATAGTACTATATATCAAATATGTAGATATAAAATCCAAACAAACCTTCCTTACAATGAAATGACAATTCTATAAAAAATCTGTGGATATATAATCTCAGTAATAACAATTTTATATCAAATAAATGGATATGAAATCCAAACAATCCTGCTCGTTGGCAGTAATAAATCCTAGAACATAAGTTCCAACAAATCCTTGTCATAAGACAAATCAAATTATTAGATCTTTGTCCAATTCCAATCCTGGATCATAAGATCTTAAAAAATCCTGGATATTGTAATATCTAAAAAAATTCGGAATACCGAAGTATTCAAACCAATCCTGGATCATTAGATCCAAACAACTCCTGAATATTTTAATATCCAAACAAATCCTGAATACCTAAGTATTCAAACTAACCCTGGATCATAAGACCCAAATAAATCCTGGATATTTTAATATCCAAACAAATCCTGAATACAGAAGTATTAAAACAAATCCGGGATCATAAGAACCAAACAAATCCTGGATATTTTAAAATCCAAACAAATCCTAAATACCAAAGTATTCAAACAAATCCACTCTTAGAGCTATATCCATATTTATGTATGAAACAAATCATAAGTACACTCATCTTGGCAACTTTCCAGGCTTTTCCTTTTCTTCTGTACGTCACTTGTTCAACCGGTTCTTCTTCTATTCCTATCATTCTTACACTATTAGTATCACCATAAGAATATCAATAATCCAAGGAATATCTCAAACATAACTCAATTCATAATCACCATAAGATTCTATTCAAATCATTTATTACCTATGAAATTCCATCCAAATTCATGTTAATATATTTGACATATCCAATTCATAGACCAAACATACATTCATTTATTCTTGGTAATTAAATCCTTATCATATTAGGATTCCAATATAAAAGGCGGCACATCATTTCAAGTTCCCTAGAGAAAGATAGGACCGTTTCTTTACTACATAGCAAATTTGCCCTATAGGTTCTTTTATTGTTCATTCATTTTCCCTGAATTTTCATATTTTTTATACATTGTAACCTTGTATGATATTTTTCCAAACATCATTAAACATATTGAACAATACAAAATTAAAGTTTCATAATTTTTAAGGTTCATTTGCTATGTCAAGCAAAACATCGAACACATGGCATGCATACTTTCACCCTTGGGGAAGATTTCATACCCGAACTTCAAACCATCACCCAAGATTCATTTCTTGATATTTTCACATGATTTTCTGATGTGTCACGCATATATGAGCCTATTTTAATCTCCAATTGTAATAAATAAATTCCAGTAAGTATTCAAAAATATATGGAATGTTGAATAAACAAGGTTACTAAGCGAAACAATTTTAAGGGTTTGTACATTCAACTTAACTTAAACTTTCATCTAACCATACATATACGTCAAGGGCTGAATGTTTAGTGAGAAAATGATGATTTGTATCATATAAATCAGTAATATTAGAAAAACAATAAGATTTGGGGTTAGGATTACCTTCGGGACTTTTACATAATTTCCACGGATTTTTGTCCAAAATTTCTCCTCACTTTCTTCCTAAACTTTCCAATTCTCTCTTCCTCTCAAGCCAAACTCTTTAATGTCTGAGTTATACTGAAGGAGGGGGTTATTTAAAGCCTTTAAAGTCGTCCAAAACTAACTTCCTTCTTTAACCAATCAAAATCCACCATTTGTTAGCCTTATAAGACGAAATATCATTTAACGGAAGGACAAATTTGTCCCTGTTTTGTAATTCCAGCATAACTTCTCGCTCGGACCTCCGTTTAACACACCATTTGTCGTGTTACAAACCTAACTAATAGATATAAAACTATATAGTTTTCTCCTCAAGTCAATTGTTACGTCATAAAGGTCAAAACTAGTTTTAAAGATGAACATTCCTACCGAAAACTACAAAATTTCATATTTGTAACTAATTCGATATTTCATGCTTTTTGAAGGTAGGATTAGACTAAACATAATAACTTAACATTATATATACTAATAACATATTATCCATATCACATAAGATAATCATGATTTAAACATTATTTATCATAATTATATGCGGGTTGTCACAAGGATTCTACACCATGCGTATGCGAAAAACCACTCTAGGCATAAGACTAAGTGAAACCCTTTTCTATTTTCCCCAAAAAATGTGGGTTTCTCCCTTGCCTCGGGATATCCTATTTCATAGGTCTCCCCCACCTTCCCACTCCCTATGGTGGAGGTAGTTATCCTTGATATACATATAGTCAGACCGTTTCCTTTCTCAAACGGATTTCAGTTCACTACACTTTTCCACTTATTCTCTGACTTCCCCGCATGCGTACATTCAATCTGTTTATTTACACATCCCTTTTATTTAAGACGAATCTAAAATCACACTAACTAGGGCACCCATACACCCTATATCTCGTGCTTAACCACACAAAAATTACCTTAATTAACCAGGGTGGCCATACACCCTGTCCCCGTGCTCAACAGCATGAATGTTACTCGACTATGCTAGTCGTAACCCGTAGTATACTTCCAACTTGTAGTCATATCGCATGCATGAATAATAACCGGGTTACCCAACCTATGTACTAACGACCAACCATCTACCCACTTCCAATGTTTCTCTAAGTTTCATACGTGGGACATTTCGCAAAGAGAAATCCAAACAAGGAACCCCACCCCCGGATACACTACTAGCTAACATTGTCGGTCGTTGAGACCTGTTAGGCCCTCATTCCATAGAACGTACCCCCAAATACTTGTCTCTTAACACAAAAGTATACACGCCTACTCTTATGCTATAAAAGACAACATAAAATACCGTGCCCTTACTATCACTATTTCTTGCGCAAAATAAATCTTGAGCTATCTCTCTCCGCTCGAAAAATAATTATAATCTCCATAAATCTATTCTGTATACATCCCTTATTAACGGGAAACATATAATAATACAAGACATTTTTATATGTATATCGTACCACATAGTACAAGCTATTTACACACATAAATATATAGGCTAGTCTCCCTCTTAGGTGACACCTAGCAGGACTCATTCATAACCTGGTGTCACGAACACCAAAACTTATTATCACTATCTGCAATAGTTCATACCCATTGCTAACCAATCCATACCCAGGAAAAATCATACTTCCATAACACTCCTCAAAATGAGTAAATCACATACAAATATTCCCTCTCAGTTTTCACACCTCCTCCCCTGCAGGTAAGACCAAAGAGAGCCCTGTTACCCCATGGTAACCATATACTTAACAGTAACACTACTATACACCCACTAAAAAGAATATTGTGATCACTCGTGTCACAAAATTCACCCCATCTATCTATGGATGAAACTCATACTTCCACTCGCCTATCTACCGGTGACCCAAATGGTTCTTGGACACAATATTCCCATCTGACCGAACCAAAATTTTGCAATTTTTGTCCCTACTGGGCATTCCACTTCTATCTCCTGCCTCTTTGTGGACATAATCAATTGTTGTGGTTCCACTTCCACACATAAGACACCTCTCTGTGTCAATCCCCTGCCTTTGGCCCAAATGGCCATGATGGGGTTGTCCTTCTCGCGTACTTGGTAGTCTTGACACTAAGTGCTACCCCCGTTGTCCCTTAGGCTTCCCTAGACCCATGGGAATCGTTATTGGCCTCGATGACCCGGATCAAATCCAGCGTCAATAGGTACAAATTTACTTAATTTAAAATGTCAAGATGGGTCCCTTACTAGGTATACCCTCCCGTCGTGCTTCACTAGCACCATTAAATCTCATTTCGTTCTTAGGTTAAACTCTATAACCTTTTTGGCTCCTGCATCTTAGAAGCATTAATGTAAGTTGGCAAACAAAAGATGTTGATGAGCTCAACACTAGTCATCCTAGTCGGATTTCCCATCCATTATTGTGTATTCTCACACGGTTCATTATCAATTTTTGGGTTCCTTTATTGTTCTTTGTATCCCCACCGTTGGTTATGAAGTTTTCTTATACAATTTACCATCTCTCTCACGATCAGTTACAATCTTACCCATTTCATAAACTCTGAAATTTCGCTCTCATTCTTATTTGAATAGCGGATGGACGATCTTATGATCACACTGTACCCAAAATTTCTCGTTTGATTCCATATATTCTCCTTCATACGTGGTGGACAACTCTCCTACCACTACAACACCTCCCCAATGGGCCAAAATTTCATACAAAATTTAGTCTTGGGTGCCACCTCACACCATCCTACACAATTGTCTTTGGGTTATTTCCTCCCATCGACTTATCGCATTATTCTGCTACTCCATCCTTATAGGTATCCCTTCCAAAAGGGTCCTTCCACACTTCCCCACCTTTTGCTGACTACGCCGAGTGAGACTGAAATTTTACCACCATTATCTACAACAGTGCTTTGGAATACTATGGCTCCCGGGTGATTGTTCTATCCCCACTGGCCTAAACAACAATCAAGGTGATTCCTATCACGATAACCATTCCTAGAATACCCTATGTCTTCTATTGAGCCTCTCCTCCTCCAATTCTCCCATGGCCCTCGTTGGTCACCCCAAAGAATGTTCGGTATATAAAGCCCAACCAAACTCTGTTATGAATCACCTCACTACAGTTGATAGCAGGGGAACGTAACTTGAATACGTAGAGGAATACAACAATCCTATCATAAGGATATACATCAAAGAACGCTAAGCTAAAATGTGAAAAGCCGCACAGATCCTAAGGACACTAGAACCTGATGCTCTAATACCATCTGTGACACCCCGCCCAATAAAATACTAGGTGATCAGTCCTATATCAAATTAAAATAAGAATCTCATCTGGTTCATTCTTAGCATCACTGTCGAAAACTTTTTAAAACTTACTGACCACCTAGTACTAAAAAGATGATGTCAAAATTTTAATCTTTTTATTCAACAATAACAACTATATAAATATCAATATGAACCATTCACATAAACCATGAATGTAAAGCAATACTTAATAAATCAATAAATTACCGGCCGAATAAACCATCGGTAGAAAACCAACATAAATAACAGAAATAATAAATCCCATACAATCTGAAAGAGATAAAAAAATAAATTTGGGAGCAACATGCTCGAAGTAAACTGAATTGGATCCCTACACTATCAATAGAAAAGACAAAAGCGCCTATTCCAATCCTACAACATCCACATGTGCTACAACAGCGTATCCCTGGAATGAATTAAGTCTAGCGTCCCTGTGGCTGGACCCCTAAAAGGTTTTGAAAATATTTGATAGCAAAGGTTAGAACCCAAAGAATTTTGAAAACATTTAGCAAATAATTAACATGCAGTAATATAAAATGCATGAATGCGCTTCATAATTAAGTTAGTGTCGCACTCCCTTGAGGACAACTCACCCCTCAACTAATGTGCACACATAACACTTCCCCTTATATCCCACCTAGTCCTCTACCCAAAAACTAGATATTTGATATAACTCCTGTCATCCACCCTACTCAATCCCGAGTATTTTTAATGCATGATTTATAAGTTATTTATCAGCTTAACTTAGTTAACCATCTTTCCTGGAGAGCCATCTAACTTTCACTAGTTATATAAATAATACAATTTTCCCAATGTATTTGAATTACCTGTATTTAATTATTTACCCCATTACAGACGTACAATTATCTTACAACAATCACACATGTTGAATATGAACATAACCCATATATAATTAATACAATTCACTTCATGTATCTAATGATCCGTATATGAATATTTATCCCATTATATACGTAGAACCATATTACAACATGCACACATATGTTGAATATAAATATAACCCATCCTCTCGAGTAATAACTCACCAGATGTATTCTCTAAAGTGCTATCACACTAGGTTTACTCATATAACCTAATTACCTCAAGTCAGAATTGCTCACTAACTTGGCCAAAACTATAAACATAATGGAGGTGGTCATATTCCTTCCCTGAAAGTGAGATAAGCCCCTCACCCATATAACAGACGCTATGACCTGGGGATATACTCGCCCTACTCCTCAAGCTAGGGAATTCACCCATTACGCGCAACCTCCCTTGATAGCACCAGAGTATAAACTTTAAATAAATATCTAGTCACTTATATTCATAATCACACATAATATATATATATTCCATCACACACCGCATATATATAATTATTTAAATCCCGGCTTTACCGTGTACAAAAATACGTAGCACAAGCCTATATATAAATCTCAAGTCTATGCTCTAACTCTAATTTAATTAATTTCCACATTAATTAATTTAATACTTTCGGTGTCGCCCAACCAATGTACTCGAACTTGTTGTCTTGGCCCGAAATTAAATATCACCCGAGTCTATGCCCCGACTCTAAATTAATTAGTTTTACTCCTTAGTTAATTTAGGTAGGTAGTGTCGTACTACCACTATAACCGAACCTATCCACCCAGTTCGTTATTTTATCCTTAAGAATTTATTTTATCAGAATTCATCCGTGATGTGTTGCACGTAATCTCCCTACCAATCCCAATTATATTCCCTTATAATTATTAGGCATTAACTCCCATATTTAATCTCTCTCTATTATTTTTACTAGATAGAAGATTTAACCAAGATTTTTTCCCTTATAAATCCCAAGACCAAACTACAGAAAAACCTGAATGGTCGATCGATCGACCCCCAACCATCGATCGATCGATCGAACAGGTGGTTGTCTTCTCCGAGACTCTGTTTCCACCATTAACGAAAACCTCCAAGTTTTATCCTTTCCCCTTTTCTAACCCAAGAACAATCAACACTATATCTACATAGGAATACGATCAAGGCACCTTATAGAAATTCAAACTCAAATTAAATCTCAAGAAATTCTACTTTTTCGAGTTGGGGAATTTCTGAGTTTTTACACGTTAAATCCAAATTCCATCAATTTATCCCAATTTCGTCCACAATTTTTACTGGATTTCACATTCAAATAATATATCTATACTCAGAACTATGTAACACAATTGATTCTCACTTTGAATTCATTCCAGTGTTCCCTTAACAAAAACCCCATTTTGTACCCATTTATACGCAAAATGGATTTTGGTTTATACATCACTAAAATATGAATTGAATATCACAATTAAACATCATAGCAAGTTAACCACTTGCCTTATGGGTTCGTAGGGTCTGATCCGAGTGTGTGATTCGCAAGGTTGATGATGAACATCCAATCGGTTCCTTGCCTTGTCTCCAAAAGACTCCAATTTTGCAGGGAAATCACTCCCTATGGCTTCTTCTCCAAACCCTAGGTTCTCCCATGTGTTTTATACCGTTTCCCTTTTCTTATATTTAGGTCTTAAAACACTAATCCAATTTTTAGCCTAATGGGCCAAGCCCAAGTGACCCAAAAAACCACGTGTGGGACCGGTTATGCTTAAAAATTCCCCGTGACCTGTTTACTACCCCCGGGTACACTTTTACGACTATCTCGGTCCATCCCGACTCAACCATGCGCTCAAATTCGACATCCGAATTAATGTATATAAATCCTTATCTCACACTCAAATTAGTCTATACCGACTCCCGACTGAGATAAATAAATGCCACGTCACTAATACGCGTTATGACATAAATAAATTATTACTATTCACTTAGTAATTAAATTTCCTTTAATAATAACCATTCACTCACTGATTAATATTTAAATAAATATTACCATAGTTAATTCAATTAAATTACGATACACAAGTAATTTAAAAATTTTCGAATTAATTAAATATTACATGCACATAAATACGGGGTGTTACATGCTCTAAGGGCACAAGTTATCATTTTCCTTAAAGAAATAACCTCCTTCGAAACTTGATTAAAAACTAGCACGTAACCAGCATAATGCGCGAACATATTAGCTTTTTTATTATCTACAATCTCTCTATTTTTTTCAGTTTAAAAAAGTCTATGTCATTTATAGATAAAACCTTAAAAATATTTTTATAACCAATTTTTTTTATTTATATAATTTTTTTTTGAAATTTTATAAACTTTTTAAACTTTTTAAACTATTTTTTATAAATCAAAATTTCTAAAATAATTGTACATCCAATTTTATTCATCACTCGCCCCTAGTCGGTGTGATTTTTTATAGGGTTGGTCTGGTCTAACTTGGCGGTCCTTATCTTATTAAATTAATCACTTTAAAATAAAAATTACCCTTAAAAATTATCCAAACTTTACCAAATATTACCAAAAACTATCTACAATATACGACATAAACCAAAAAACTCATATCATGTTAATATTTCATACATAATATTTACAAAAATAAAAAATAAAAAATGATAATATCCGATTTAGTAAACTTAATATTTCATACAAAATATTCAACTTCAAGTAATGTTCTCTTTTATCTAGTTGAGTTGGTGGATATAGTTGGAAGCCTTCCAAACCCATTTAGTGAGATTAATAACTATGGAAAACTGTTATCAACCCGTACTTTTGGGGATAATTATCTCACTAATATTTCAACTATATCCAATAGTTTTCCAAAAGTACGGGGATAATTAATTATCCCCAAAAGTACGGGAAATATTACCCACCGAAAATATATCACCCACCGAAAATACCCGTACTTTTGGGGATAATTAAATTCCATAATTGGGTATAAATTGGAAATTTTGGGAATTTTAAGGATTAGATGATTTTCGGTGGGTGATATATTTACTTTTGGGATTAAGTAAATATGTCAGAGTATTTTAATTATATGTCGTCATTGAGTAAAGCGACGAAAGGTAAGATTTTAATTAGAAAACTCGCATTGAGATGTATAGGGCTAAAATTGTGGGTTGCGGTCAAGTACCTCAGATGGAAATTTCGACTACGCGATGAGTCTCAAAATGGATGAGATAGTCAGAAAAGAGTGTCCGATGGTCGAAATTTAGTTTCAGGAATTTTAGAGTTAAAAGGAACTCGTAATTAAGTAAACGAGTCATTTTGGGTTTTAAGGGGTATAAACCCCTTTTCTCCCTATATAAGGAGAGAGAGGGGGGATAAGATAAATAAAAGAGAGAAGATAGTGAGTAGGAGAGAAAAGAGGAGGAAAATGGAGATTCCGACCAACCTTCGTGGGATTCGACATGGGATCGTCGGATTTTATCCACGAGGCAAGTGTTTACTTGCTTTATTTACTTTTGAGCATAAATATCATATCATAGTTTGGTAATAACAAACCCTAATGATTTTGGGTTGGGTTTTCGTGGATAAAATGGGTTTTTGGGAGTTTAAACGAATAAACCCCAATAATTTTCCAATTCGAGAACCTTAGGATTTAATTGAAATTAGTTGTTGGTTTGGGGTTCTAGGATGTTTAGAACTCGTTTTATATGTGTATATATTGTTGATAGAGGTTGGGAAACGTTAGAGACGGAGAAGAAATCTTGGGAGAAGCTTTAATGGCCGAAATATCTTCTCGGAGAAGAAGTTGTCCGACGTGATCGATCGATCGAGGGTATAGGATCGATCGAGGGGCATGGGTCGATCGATCGACCCTTCAGGAATTTTTGCAATTTTTCCTAGTGTTAATTGGATGGGATGAATTCCAATTTTAATTGATTCTAGATTATTTAAGAAAGGAAAGAAGTAATCTTTTAAGAGTAAATAGTTATCCAATGGAAGGAAATTATGGGAACTAAGTTAGGGTTTTATGTGTGTAACCCTAAAACTATATTTTCTAGGAAAATAGAATAATTGAGAAATTAGAAGGTTGGGGTTCCTAAAATAGGGTGGGGACCTCTAAATGATTATTTGGACGAGATGTAGTCCTTGGGCTTGTGGGAATGAAATCCATAACCTATTTAATTTAGGGGTGTTCGGGGATGAATATCAATTGGGATAGTTTCAGTGGCCATTTTGGCCTATATGATTATACGTGTGGGAAAACATAATTATGTTGATTATGGTGGAGTGAATCCTATGAGATTATTAGGATCAATTGGAGAATATACTTATTTAGTTAACGTAAATTGGTATATTTGGGGATATCCACTAAATCCTTAGATGGGAATAAGGTATTTATTATTTATCAAAGTGAGGGAATACTTTGGGTATAGTATCATGAGTACTTGAATGCATGAATATTATTCTCTGAGAGAATCATTGGGATTATTGGTCATCGCTATGTGTGATTGGCAATTATGGCCATTTATATATATATATATATATATATATATATATATATATATATATATATATATATATATATATATATATATATCTCTGTGTGTGTGTGTGTGGATGGTATATATATATGTGAAGCATACCCCCATTAATGCTATCATTGGGAAGTTGCGCGATGAGAGTGAGCACCCTGGCTCGAGGAGCAGAGTGTGAATATTGCCCAGGTCATAGTCGTCCATTGTGTTATTATGTGATATACATTTTTTTTGGGATGAGATGTGGTGGGTATGTTTCGTCTCATTGCCGGTGAGGAGCTATGACCGCTTCCCAGACGTTGTGATATTTTTTACCACGAAGTAGGTGTCGTTTAGTCCTACCGGTGGTTCCCAGTATGCTACGTGAGTCCGGCACTAGAAGATGATAGCATTGAGAGACCGCATCCTCGAGTGATAACTCAGTGGGATGGTTATTATACTTGTGTGTATAGTATATTACTTGTCTATGGAAACAAGGTAATATATATCTCAATGAGACTAAAGAGACAAAAATGATAAATGATAAATTCTCAGTCCAGGAGATATATCCGGATGTGCATTATAAAAATGAATTTAGAATAACCTCAGTCCGGGAGATATATCCGGAAGTACATTATAAAAAGTGAATTTAGAATAAACCTCAGTCTGGGAGATATTATCTGGATGCAGGTTGTAAGATGTATATGAGAATGAGTATAATATGTATATTATTATCTAAGTATATGTATACATTCGTTTTGTACTAAGGGCCAAATGGATCTCGACGATCGACCTTGCCAAGTTGTAGTGTATCGAGGGGGTTCCTTGTTTGGATTTCGCTTTACGAGACACCCCGCGCACGATTAGGGCATAGCGTTGAGACTTGGGAGAAGTTGACCCCTTAGTACTCGGGTTGTTAGGGTTCTGGCAAACGGGTGAATTAGATTAGTTAGGCGGGGTAACTGAACTAGGATGTTTTAGACGAGTGCGTTAGGCGTGCACTATTAGAAGAGGGGTGAGGGGTATCTCATGGGAGTGCGATACCAACTTAAATATGAGATAAAATATATTTTTTCAAAATAAAGCATTTAAGAACTTGCTAAATATCTTTCACAACTCAGGCTCTGACCCGTTTATCTACTTTTTCCTCTCTTGCTATATATTATATATATAGGTGTCCAGACACAGGGATACCTGGATGACACTTCTTTTGAGTCAGACGCCTGCTGCAGTAGTTGTGGATGCTTGCAGGGTTACCGTCGACACTTATACCGTTGTACTCTAGATAGGAGGTACTGTATATACATTCGGGCTGATATCCCAACTGTTGTTATTTATTCTTTTACCGCCTTTTATGCGGATTCGATTTGGTTATATCATATTTGAACAAAGTGTTTGGTTATTTTATCTCTTTTTAGTTTCATTTATATAAACTATGTGGATGCTTTAATTGTGTATTTGTTGAAAAAGAGTTGTTAAGTAAAATTTTAACGCCAGCCTAATAGGTTATTAGTAATTAAATTGGTTTTTCGACAGTGATGCTGAGAATGATCCATATGCGACTCCTGTTTTAATTTGATATAAGAGTGATCGCCCGATATTTTATTAGGCGGGTTGTCACAACATATAGCAAAAAATGAAAGATATTAAAGACCATAATATGACCGAAATAATAATGATACGAGGGATCATATTCTCCAACTTGTTCCAATAAAATTCAACTAAAATTTCTACTATAAACAAAATAAAAGGAACCCATAGAATTATACATACAAAAGAAACCTATAAAAATAATATAAAACATATTTTGAAAATGTAAAACTGAAGTTCATAAACACCAATATAAGATTAACATCCATATTTCGAGACCATGATATAAAAAACAAATCAAGCTAAAAAAATGAAAATGTTATCGAAGTTGTTGGAAGCTCAGAAGGTTCCGATATTATGATAGATAAATATCTAAATATATTAAGGTCTTATTTGGTTTGAGAAAAAAATGAGAAGAAATTCCAAATTAATATCTCCAAGAATACAAGATTTTTTTTTTGGGTGGGGGTGGGGGTGGGTGGGGGGGGGGGGGGGGCAAAATTCAAATATCCACTAACATTTTGGTTCCCTTTTGGTTGGATGTGTTCTCTTGCAAATGAACAACTGAGTTTGTATATTATCAAGGATGTGATATAACTAACGATAAAATTAAAGTAGGTGTGATGAAAAAGATGAAAAATGTAACAAAAACCCCGATTCTAAAAACCTTTGTCACTTACTTCTCATTATAAAACTACAAAGCAAAAACTTGCCATGTCACAATGGGCACCCCAACGTTTATTACTTGTAGCGTAGAATTAGAGCCATAGTGAGTCACAAAACCAACTACTTCGTGGTCCATAATCAACACTTGGGGATCCCATCCTCTTACAATCATTCCCCTATCTTTCACTCTCTCCTCAAATCCCTCTGACACCCATTTCTCACTTTCATCCCTGTTTTCAAAATTTTCTGACCACCCAAATAAACTGCTGTCCAAAAAGCTTTACGTTCATGAACCTTTTTTATGAGTGTGTATGTTAAGGGGGAAGAATGAAAGTTGAAATTTGGAGAGTGGAGGAGGTGGTGTTTTTTGATAGACTTTTGGGTGTCTCATTTCATCAGAGAAGTTGATTTCATGGGTTATTGTAGTTTAGTCGTTTGGTTTTCTTTAACTGAGTTTAGTTGGCTAATTAATTTTCCTTAGTTATTACAACTGAGTTTAAAGAGTAGGTTGAGGTATTAATTGCTATTAAACATCTAATACTATCGTATTAGAGGTATAATATAGATTAGGGTACTTTATAATTTGGCCATACTTTGTAATCTGAACATTAAGTTCATTCTCCGCGAATACACGACCATTTTAATTTTAATTTTAGTGATGTGGATTGAAAAATTATAAATTTACCAGATTTTACTATCCAAAACATCAAAAATATAATTTTGTGAGTTTAATGTCGGGGACAACAAAGTTTTTGTAATTTTATTTTTGAGTTCTTCGATAAAGAAATGTAACATTCCATATTTTATAGTAATTAGAAATAAATCAAATCGGTGAATTTAATTTTCATTTGTGCCGTGATTTGATGAAACTAAATATGTTGGGAGAAAATGATTATGGTTGATGGAATAATTTGTGAGATAATTATTATACGTTGCAGCGAGTAATACGTGTAGAATAATCGAGGTCAAGGTGAGAAACTATTGTTCAGTGACTCGGATGGAAATTTAGAGGTCACGGTTGATTCTGAATGGGTCGAAATAGTCGAAATAGTGTGCTTGGGGGTTTAATTGGGTTTCACGACCTTTTTAGTCATAACCGATCCCACACGGGAGTGTTCGGATCACTTGGGCTTGACTCGTAAGCCTAATTTTGGGAATTAGGATTTAAAACCTAAGATTAGTCATTTGGTGCAGCATCCTATCATATCTCAAGCCCTAAGAATCAAAGGAAAAGATAAGAGAGACCATTAGAGATGAAGAAAAGAGAGCTGGGAGGTGTAGCACCTTGATTTATCCACAATTATTGCCGAAATAAGAATCAAAGCGAGGATAGATCAACTCCATTATAAATAAATGAATTCAGTCCTAAAACCGTAAGGCGAGTGTTTATCTTGCATATCTTTAAGAGGTTATAACACCCATGTAGTGTAGGGTTCTATAATTATAGATTTAATTGATGTTCTTTAGTTTTTGAGGAATAGACACATAATTTTGGGTAGGATTTGCATTTACATTTAATCCCCACGTGATAAGAAAAAGAAATCAGTATATACCTGATGATTTAAATGGGAAAATATGGGTTTATGATTGATTATGGATGAAGAACAATGAAAACTAGGGTTTTTTTGGTTTTTAAAAGATAATCGATTCTTGGATTGAAATTGTGATGAATTATTGGTATATTTATGTTAGAAATCATTCCTATACACTTATATAATGGTTAGCTATGTTTGGTTGAAATTTGGTGAAGTTTCATGATGAGTGGATTAAGTTCTAATGGTGAGAAATCGAAAAACGAGAGGAAGAAGAAGACCTATACAATTTCGAATCGATTCGAATCCTAGGCCGAGGTCAAGGCCGAATAAATTCGGTTTCCCAGATTTTAGAAATTTCCCCCTTTTAGCCTAGAACTTGTGATTAATAATCGGGTGGGCTTTTTGGATGCCTTTAAAATATATTGAGAGATATTTTGATTATCAATAGGCTAATGGTAGGTTTGGGGCTTAGTCATAAGTGAGAAGAGCTAAGGCTAAGTTTAATCTATCATAATGTGGAAAGTAATTGAATTCGGGAGAATGAAATCGAGACATGGGGATTTCGAGTGAACCTATGATATAGACTAGCACTGCGTGAGTGTCATAACTACTGAATTAATTTAAGGTAAAACTATGAGCCCTTCGAATAATACTCGAGAAAATGTGATAAAGAGTTATAATTCTAAATTGATAAGTATGGTAAGTATTCGAGACATATATACTACGTACGAATGATAATTATAGGTTGAGTGTATACTTATATGGATTATATTATAGGTTGAGTGAATATCTATATAGATTATATTTATAGGTTGTGTGTATACCTATACGGATGATATTAATAGGTTATGTGTATACCTATACGAATTATATTTATGCGTTGTGTGTATGACTATATGCGACATATGACTAGGTTGTGTGTCTGCATATTATGTTCTTTCTTATGTATGTGACCATACCTACATTCCATGCTATCTAGATGTTTCCGTGTAGAGGGCCATCCCACATTAGCGATTCTAACGAGGTCGGGATTTGTGCCCCAGAACAAGGAACTTAGGGTGGCTCACTGTGTGTGTATTAGTGGGACTGGCCGGTCGTTTTGGTACGTTAGGTATGTGCATATACCAAAAGCTTGGAACCATGTTTTACTCCATTGTGTGTTGATTTATTTTGGGTTTGAGGAGACATGCCAAACCCTTGGTCCTTGATTGAGTACGAGAGGCACATGGACTTGATAACAGAGTATGGAGACTCGCACCGTGGTTCTTAGCCCGGGGATGCTGGATTTATGTATATAGAGTATGTGATATATATATATATATATATATATATACATACATGTTTATTTATCCTACTTGCGTGTCAAAGTAGTAGGTGTAGATAACGTATATCTAAATGTGATTTAATTATGAGATAATCTATTTATTAGGTGATGGTGGTAAAGTTAGATAACGTATATCAAAAGATGATCTAAGTAGAGCAACTCAAGGAAATTATTTAATGACATCATATGCGAAATTTTAATGATGGTTAATAATATTAACATATGAGACATGTTAATTATTAATGTTACGGTAGCGTATTGTATGGGTAGTATTTGGGAAGTTAAAGAGATATGTAACTAAGGACTTAAGGAGTAAAGATTGGAATACTTTAGCGTATTATATGGGCGAGCTAAACTTGTTAGTGGATAGATAATTGTGGGTACCTCGATTAGCTATTCCGGGCCAGAGGAGTAGCCCAATTAAATCAGGCCCAAAGTCTAGAGTCCCCGCGCTATAGCTGATTCTTTATGACCGATTCAATTCCTAAAATCTCTCATGGAGATATTCTAAGGATTATGGGCTAACATGGAGGAGTCCAACACCCCGATTCTCTAAGAAATATCAAATATATATTAAACCCTAAGCCTGAGACAAAGGGGATGTATTCTTTTCTGTAAACACTCCCCCGGAGTAAAGAGAAATAAAATACTAAGAGCACCACAGTGTACGTAGGCCTTCTTGCCGAACCACGTATATCTTATGTTATGTGTGATTGCGATTCTTTCAAGTTCTTTATTTATTCTGGTGATTGCCTTTGCTTGTTAATTTGTGTTGAGTTTTATTGTCGCCATAATAATTATTGATGTGACCTAGATGGAATGGGTAGCATAGCTAGGTAGGAGACTTTAAGCGTTCACATTAGTTGAGAGGTGAAGAACTCAAGGGACTGTACATTGAACTAACATGCGTAATCAATAAATGATTTTAAACCATGATAAATACTTGCTAAATGATTTCAAAAGTTTTGGGCTTTGACCCGTCTTGAAAAATATTTTGAAAACCTTTTAGGTGTCTAGCCACAGGGACGCCAAGCCTAATAATTTATTCCATGGATGCGTAGTTGCAGCACTTGTGGATGGTTGCAGGGTTTGGATTATGCTCTTTAATTGCTATACTCCTAGAGTAAGATTTAGTTTCAGTTATTCTATTTGGGCATGTAGCCCCTTAAGCTATTTTAATTACTAAGTTGTATCAGAATATGTATTACTAGATTCATTTTTATTTCATAAACTCACAGTTGGATTTTTGTATTGTGAACTGATGGTTTATTCTTTATTATTTATTTAGTTATTTATCTTGTGATGGATTCATATTGAAATTACTATTTAGATGGTTTGGTTATCGTATTTAATTTCCAAATGTTGTTATTAACGGAAGATAAAATTTGGCACACGCATAATTTAAAATAGGTGGTTAGTAAATTAAAAAGATTTCGAAAGTAATGGTAAGGATGATCAAAATGTGATTCCTGTTTATTTTATTGAAGGAATGATCACCCGTCATTAAAATAGGTGGGGTGTCGCAGATGGTATCAGAGCATCAGGTTCTAGTGTCCTTGGGATCTGTACGACTTACTATGATTTCAGCGTAGCGTTCTTTGATATAAAACCCTATTATATGATTGTTGCATTCCTTTAGGTATAAAACTTATGTTCTCCTGCAATTAAGTATAGTTGATGTGAATCAGATGCGAGTTTGGTTGGGCTTCATAAACCAAACAATATAGGACGACCAACGAGGCCCATTGGAAGGACTTCGAAAGGAGAGGCTCCGCAGAATCCATAGAGTATTTTGGGAATGATAATCACATTAGAATCACTCTGATTAATGTTCACACATATGACAATAGGATGATTACTCGAGCACAGTAGCTTCCCCAGGCATAGCTGTAGATAATGGTGGTACGAATTCAGATTCACCCACGTAGTCGAGAAGAGGGAGTTGGAAGAACTCTTTTGAAAAGTCATCTGTAAGGATTTTGGTAAGAGAGGAACGTGCAATGGGCCAATGGAAGGACATAATCCACAAGTAATTGTTTAGGGAGGAGTGTAGCGACACCTAGGATGAAATTTCAGGCAAAATTATTTTTTCTCATAGGAGCAGTGTTGTAATGATAGGAGTTAGTCATCAGAACCATGGAGAGATATATTAATAATGAGAAATTTGGATGCGGTTTCAACGTAAGTTCTTCCATCTACTACTCAGATAGAAATGTGAATGGAGTTTTTGAACTTATCACAGGAGGGCCAGATATAGACCAATTAGTGAACTTCATACCCGACGAAGGAAATATAGAGTACATAAAAGGTCCGTAAGTTGATAAGGGACTCATGGGTAGAATATACAAGCATGAATGGGAAATTTGTCTAGGACAACTAGTACCGATATCGTCAAGGTCATACATTTACAAGTTTATATGAATGCTTCCATGAGAAGGGAGCCAAGAGAGTTGGAGAATCTAGCTGAAGAGCAATACTAGATTAAACGGTACTAGAGAAGCACCGTAGGAGGGTATAACCAGTAAGGGGACCATTTAAATGATTGAGATTATTGGAAGTGCTACCAAGTGATGGTGGATTCAGTCAGGGTCATCAAGGCCAGCCTCGAGTACCATAGGTCTAGTGGATCCAAATGGATAAAGAGGGGATAGCAATTAGGGACAAGACTACTAGGTTCGAGAGAAGAACATCCTATCATGGAAAGTAGGATTTAAAGCCTAAGATTTTTCATTTGGGACAACAACCTATCATAATTAAAACCCTAAGAATCAAAGGAAAAGAGAGGAGAGACCATTAGAGAGGACGAAGAGAGTGTTGGGAGGTGTGGCACCTTGATTCATCCATAATTATTGTTGGAATCGGAATCAGAGCGAGGAGAGATCAACTCCATAATTAACAAATGAATTCAGACCTGAAATCATAAGGCAAGTGTTTATCTTGCATGTTTTTAAGAAGTTATAATATCCATGTAGCGTAGGGTGTTATAATTATTGATTTAATTGATGTTCTTAAGTTTTGAGGATTAAACACATAATCTTGGGTACGATTTGCGTGTAGATTTAATACCTGTGTGATAAGAGAACGAAATTAATATATATATATATATATATATATATATATATATATATATATATATATATATATATATATATATATATATATATATATATATATATCTGTGTGTGTGTGTGTGTGTGCGTGTGTGTGTGTGTGATGATTTAAATTGGAAAAAATTGGGTGTATGATTGATTATTTATGAAGAACACTGAAAACTAGGGTTATTTGAGTTTTTAAAAGATAATCGGTTCTTGTATTGAAATTGTGATGAATTATTGGTATATTTACATTGTAAATCGTTCTTATACTCTTATGTAATGATTAGTTATGTTGGGTTGAAATTTGGTGAAGTTTCATGATGAGTGGATTAAGTTTTAATGGTGAAAAATTGCAAAATAAGAGGAAGAAGAAGACCTATATAATTCGTATCCTACGCTGAATCGATTCGATTTCCCATATTTTGGCAATTCTCCCCTTTTAGCCTAGAACTTGCGATTAATGATCGGGTGGACTTTTGGCTCTGACCCGTCTTGAAAAATATTTTCAAAACCATTTAGGTGTCCAGCCACAGGGACGCCAAGCTTAATGACCTGTTCTAGGGATGTGTAACTGCAACACTTGTGGATGCTTGCAGGGTTTGGAGTAGATGCTTCAGTTGCTTCAATCCTAGAGTAGGATTCAGTTTCATTTATTCCAATTGGTCATGTCGCCCCTTTAGCTATTTCAATTACTTATTTGTATCAAACGATGTATTAGTGGATTTATTTTTATTTCATAGACTCATAGTTGGATTTTTGTATTGTGAACGAATGGTTTATTTGGTATTATTTATTTAGTTATTTATCTTGTGATGGATTCATATTAAAATTACTACTTTGATGGTTTGGTTATCATTTTTAATTTCCAAATATTGTTATTAATGGAAGTTAAAATTTGGCACACGCTTAATTTAACATTGGTGGTTAGTTAATTAAAAAGGTTTTGGCAGTGATGCTAAGGATGATCCATATGAGATTCCCATTTATTTAATGAAGGACTGATCACCCATGATTAAAATTGGTGGGGTGTCACAAGAAACCACAAAATTCTTAGCCGCTAACAATGAAATCAATGGTGGAAGCTTTGTTGTTGGGAAAGAGTTTCATTGGGCGCAAATCCTTTGAGTGTTTCGAGGTTCATTTTCTGGGGCTCCGCGAACGGGCCCAGATCAACGAGATTGGGTTTGTTAGCTGAGAGTATTTTTAGGGTTTCACTACAAATGTGTTCTACCTATAAATTGAACATGTTCATAGTTTTTAACTGTAGTTATGAAAAACCGTTAATTAGTATTGATTTCTCTTACTCTTGTATAGATGTAGATAGAGATTTGAGCATTCTCCTCTTGTGTTTCAAACGAAAGAATTTGTGAGTGAAAATTAAGGGTTCACTTTTGTGTAGATTGGTTACATTTGGGAACTAATTTGGGTATTCTCTAATGAGTATTTGAGTAGAATATATGAACATTTTATGGTGACATCAATATTTGAGAGAGTCTTCCAATATTTATGAAATAATCATTATGTTTGTGACAATTTATCTTAAATAAGGAGCAAAAAGTCATTACATATGTAATCGTCTTCTATTTAGTGACACGGATCTCCCGTGCCAATTTTGGTGAATCATGTAAATTGTTTAGTCTTTATCTCTTTTCAATTTACTTTATTTTTATTGTTATATTTTGGTGTAATTGTTTGTTGGTTGTGCGTTAGTTGATCAATATACGTCGCTCTTTCGCATAACAAATTGCTATTAGAGCCTAGGTTACAAACTAGGGTCTATTTTTGTTATGGCATCCATGATAAAGTGTGATGTGGAGGAATATGATGGGAAGAACATTTTTGGCTTTTGTAAAGTGGAAGTGATGGATATCCTTGTCAAAGATGGATTGATCCACGCCTTAAAAAGAAAACCCGACATAATGATAGATGGAGAATGGAAGAAGGTTGATAGGGGGGTCTTGTTCCACGATTCATTTTTTTTGTCTAATGAGATTAAACACAACATTATGATAAAGACTTCCACTAAGGTGATTTGGGAAAAGATCGATAAATTTTATTAGAGAAGTCATTGGCAAATTGAATTTATCTAAAAAAGGAATTGTACCGACTTAATTTGGTCCCGAGTACTTCCTTGCAAGACCACCTCAATGAGTTTAATAGGATTCTCATGAAACAGTTAAAATGGAATTGAAGATGGATAAAGAGGACAAGGTTGTGATTTTATTGGATTCTCTTCCTCAGAGGTACAATCATTTGGTGACTATGATGATGTATGGGAAGAAAAGGGTCACTTTGGACGAGGTCACATCAACACTTCTCTCAAATGAGAATATGAGGAAAGTGGTTGTGGGTGACGATGATGCCAAGCATAGTCGTTTTTGGAAGACAGAAGATTCGAGGTTCAAGGAGCACCAGGTTCAAGTCAAAGAGGCACAAGGACTGGGAGTGTTACTACTATTATGAGGTTGGGTGAATCATTGCCACTTGTCCAAAACTTAAAGATAAGAATTGTAAAGACAAAGATAAGGTTCAAAACACATCACCAACGGTGAAGGATACAAGTGATTCAGAGAATGTCTACAATTTTTCTATCATGGAAACCCAAATTGGTGGTCATTTAATGACATATGGGTTCTTGATTCCGATTGTTCAATTCATATGTGTCGTAATAAGAATTTTTCCTCCTCCTACAAAGTGGTGAAAGTTGGCTCTATTATGATGGCCGATAGGAGAACCTTCAAAATTTTTATAATTGGTTCAATCAAAATGAAGACATATTATGGGTTGGTGAGAACTTTTTGTGGTGTGTGCCATGTTCTGTGTCTTCAAGTGAACCTAATATTAGTGGGTATGATATATTTCATGGGTTACAAGGTTGTAGCATTAGCCGGAGGTAGGAGGGTCGTGGAAGGTTCCTTTATGGTGTTTAGGGTCATCAAGGTTAATAATATGTATATTCTCCAAGGGAATATGATGATAAGTGGAGCCATAATGGGTTCTTCTATTATGGCGTGTAAAAATTCGTATTTGAACTTGGTAACGAAGGAGTAGGTAAATGGAGATCACACTATGAGAAGATTGGAGATCTTTACTCTTACTCGGGTTATGAAGGGATTACACAACATTGTGAAAGTGTAATATTCTTTTTAGATGAAATCAAAACTGTAATATTCGTTAAAAGGGGTTGGACCTATAAGGATATGAATGGCATTAACTTGAGGTGGCTGTAGGGGCATTGAGTTAGCACATTAAAGACACACAAATACGAGGAGGATGCAAGCATCGAGTCATGATAGAGATGCGAGGGAAATTCAGGAATGTCCCATTGTCCAATGATAGGACAAATGAGTTTCAATTACCAACTGGTACTTACGGGGTTATTGGAGGAGGGTGTAATGTCGAACTAGGAGATTATAAGGGTGTTGTGGAGCATTATGGGTTTGATAGAGATGGTGGAAGCACTCTTGTGGCTGGGCAAAATATGCATCAATTAAAGGTTGAGACGAGGGTTAGCTTTGAGGAGACAGGGTTAGCTTTGAGGACGCCTCAAACCTAGTAAAAAATAGTCATTAGTGTTTTTCTGATGGCGATCGTGTATTTTTTTGGCGATATCCCTCACTTTATGTAGGGTTCTTTGGAGGACTCATTTTGGTGTGGTTGTTAGTTTTTCGCCAAGATGGAGATTTGTGAGGTTTGGCTCAAAATACTAGTGGTGGAACTAGCTTGACTGCATCAAAGGGGTTTCATTAGATGAGGTTACTTCTAGGGTTTTGAGGTTCCTTTTGAATTGATTAACGAAGGATGTTAGCTATTGGGAATGGTCCTAGATCTGTGAAAATGAATTTCTTAGTTAGGGGTTATTTTGGGGATTTCACCATAAATGTGTTTTACCTATAAATAGAACATTTTAAGGGCTTAAATCGTATTTTTGAGAGGCCATTAATTAACATTGATTGATATTATTCTTGTATACAATTGGAGAATGATTTACGCATTCTACTCTTGCATTATAAAAAAAGAATTTCTGAGTGCAAAAGTAAGGTTCACTTTTGTGTAGATAAGTTACATAAGGAACCAATTTGGGTATTATATATTGAGGATTTCGATAGAGTATATGATCCTTTTGTGGTGAAATTACTCTTTGAGGGAGTCTACCAATATTTATGAGAGGGTCATTTAGTTTGTGAGGAAAGATTTTATTTGTGTGTGAGGAAGGAACAAAAAGTCCTTCCATTTGTAATAGTCTTCTATTAAGTTCTTCCATTTGTAATCTTCATCTCGTTTCTATTTTATTTATTTGGATGGCTATATTTTGGCGTGATTTGTTATCAATGGTTCCCTAGTTGATCACTATACACCATGCTACCACATAACATAAATGTCTAAATATCAAAATCTTGATCTTCATATTTCCCTTAAAAAAGTAAAAATGAAAAACAAAATAACCAATAATTTTTCATTTAACGATTGCACACAAAGATGACAAAGATGAAAATCAACTTACTTTCTGAACTAACCAATACAATTCACCCTTATTTTCACTCTTTCAAAATTATATTTTGCATGTTATTAATTGTAATGTTATGATATTTCTTTCAAGCTATAGACATGAAGAAGGAGATGTTAATGTGTATGATATCTAAGCAGCACAGTGTCAATGCATTATATGGTCCTTCTATGACCACAATATACCATTTGCAAACTTATTGAATCCCTTAGCTCAATGTTGTATCCCTCATCGTGATACTCTATCAGGTCAGTACAATGACATATATATATATATATATATATATATATATATATATATATATATATATATATATATATATATATATATATATATATATATATATTGCATGGTAAATGTCAATGTATTATTTCAACCAATATGAAAATTTCCAATTTGAAGACACCTGAAAGGGTGGTTTTGCAACCCATTTACAGATTACAAAATTCAACCTATATTTTGAAGACCTTTTATGACTTCCTTGTATATTACCCACTCTTAGAAAATGCATTGTAAGAAATCTTGATATAGAAAGTATTCATCAATAAAATCCCTTCATTATTGTTTGTGCAGAGGCTACTGTAAAAAAACAAAAACAAAAAAGCAATCGGTTTAGGAGTTTAGTGCTTAAGGGCCCTATTTCCGTCAGCCTTATCAAGTATTTTATTATTCATCTACTCTTCTTCCCTTTTGTTGGATGACTCGCCTTTATACACTTTTCTTACAAGAAATAATTTTATTAACTAAATAATGCTACCTTTGTAACGTCCCGAGGCCTGCCCTATTCAGTCGCATACGTTAGGTCACTTTTGCTTATGAGAATTTAAAACTTAAGAAATATAGGGAAATTATTATACTACAACGGCCTATAAGTGCCTCGACTTCTATATCAGAGTTGATATATTTAATAGTTCATCACAATATATTATAACACCATATGAGAAGAATCATCATCTAAATCTTTCAAATTTCATTAATCTCTTAATAGTGTCTGATAGATGTCATAAACTAAGCCCTTCCTCATAAAAACGTTCAACATAAAAATGTAAAGCTGAATAAGTATAACTAAGAGTGAAATTGATATATAAACTCGTAAAGTATCTCTATGCAAAGCTATCTTCGCAGTCTCTACGTAACCCGCAACCTCTACCAAGGTCCTTAATTTCTACCCTAAGGAAAAAAATAATAAAAAAGCGGTGAGATCTAATAACTCAACAAGGGTTAACTCAAAGGTCCTCTAACGCGACTCAATTTGTGTCAAAAGTGTGTGCTAATTACGGTTTAAGTGCAAACCAGTAGCGAAAGTAATAAACTCAGTAAGATGGGGTATCGATCCTCGGGGAAATAGGACGTGGAGACATGAAGACGTTAGAAAGATAGAAAATCCTAACTTGACTCTAAAAAGAAACGAAAAGATGTTTTAAATGGGAGGATCTCTACGAACTAAATGCATATTTAAATTAAATACAACTAAATTAAAAGCTATTGAAATGTAACTAGTTTATCTAATCGAATAACAGATGATATTTATATGGATGAATTAACTACAAATGGAAACAATAGGTGAGGGTAAAATCCCCCACACCGTTGTACTTTACCTAGTAGGATACTAGATTTCGGAATTAAAACTTTAAATGAATCTGGTCTTTATTAATCCTAAGAATTAGGTATATGAAGGAACGAAGCCCGCATCATATGAAATCAAAGGCAAGAATAAAGAGGTGTCCCATTAACTAACACGTACGTCGCACTCTTAAGAATCCCGATTACCAAGGGAAAACGAGATCAGAAGTCATACAACGGTTGACATAATTGCGCGACACGATTCCTTTAAGATTTCAATTCAAAATTTTATTTCTCATTATGATGAATTACATTGGGTGGGGTTCATGCACTCCGACCCTTAAAAACCTAGACGGACATAATTAAACTAAACAAAAATGAAATTTTTGAAAAGAAAAACATCATGCTATATGAAGAATGGTTGATTTTTGAAAAGAAACATAGAAATTCGTAGAAATTAATGGTTGATTTTCGGTTCTAGGATGATTAGAACCCTTTTTTATGTGTGTAAGTATAGTTGGTTGTGAGTAAATGATGTTGGGAGAAGAAATAAAAATCTTGGAGGTGTATTAATGGAGGTTTGGGATTTTTGGAGAAGATGGTGAATAGTGACCAACTTCACTTACGAATCGATTCGGCTAGGAAGAGAATCGATTCTTTTCTTGGTCAAAGAATACAATTTGTAGATCTTTTTGATATGGTAGTGTGGGCACCGACTGTGTATTTTTTAGATTTTTTTTAGATTTATACTGATTTTTCTACGGAAGGTTATCCGAGATCGAAATCGTTATTTAGAAATCAAACTTGACATTGGGAGAAAAGAAATCAATGTGTTTGTTAGAAATCTATGTTATGATGATTATAGAGTTGGTGGTTGAGATTAGAAACCATAAAAATGGAGGTTGAGTTGATATTTGGGTATTTTAGAGATTGAAAAGTCGCCCAAACAGTGCCCCTCGAACAGGCTGAATCGATTCGGGTCTTGGCTGAATCGATTCGCCTAAGGGCATCTGTAAGGCTGCCTTGGGCCAAATAGAATTGGATTTAGACCGAATCAATTCTCCTTTAAGGACCTACTTGCAGAACACTTTCCGAATCGATTCTGATTGGTGGCCGAATTGATTCGCCCACCCGAATCGATTCCCAATAAGAGCGAATTGATTCGCTTTGGCCAGATTTGTTAGTTTTCTTCCCTTAAGAGTACGAGGAGTTAAATTACAATTTAGGGGTTCATATGGGGGATCCAAGTTATGATATTGGGACTCCTAAATGATGGTTTTGAGGGTAAGTAAACCTTTAGATGAAAGAGAAGACCTTGGATTGGTGTAGGGCATAATCCCGGGAACAGACCTAGTAAACGTTCAGGATGAACAACATTAGAGATAGAGAGAGTTCTTCTTCCATCAAGAATAGGTATTTACGTTATTTGAATGTATATGAGCTGAATACATCAGAGTAAATCCTAGGACGCGATTACTAGGGATTTTTATCTTCGGGATTAGATGTGTGTAAATCCTTAAACGTGAATAACGTATAAGTTAATTAGCAAGAGATGGAATACTTTTGGGTTTAGTATCGTGATTGTGCAAATACTTAAATGATATTATTAGTGAGAATCTTTGGGATTATTGTCCATCGTTATACATGATTGACAATTGCGACCGTTTATATTTGAGGAATGATGTAGAATATATATACGATGTCATTAAAGTATATATATAATATGATATGGATATGTATATATATATATATATATATATATATATATGTGTGTGTGTGTGTGTGTGTGTGTGGATGGTGTATATATATATATGTGAATCATACCCCCTCTAATGCTATCATGGTAAGTTTCGCGATGTGGGTGAGGTCCCTGGCTTAACGAGCAGGGAGCGTATATTCCCCAGGTCATAGCGTTCATTGTTATGTTGTGAGATTTTTTATTAAGGGTGAGACGTGGTGGGTATGTTTCGTCACATTTTTGGGGAGGAACTATGACCACTTCCTAGACGTTGTGATTTATGACCGCGATGTCGGTGATATTGAGTCTGACCGCGGGTCCCCAGGATGGTATAGTGTGATGCCCTGGAAGATGATAACATTGAGAGATCGCATTCTTGAGTTATAGCTCGTTGGGATGGTTATATTACTGGTGTGTATAGTATATTTCTTGTGCATGAGAACAATGTATTGTATATCTCTATTAGAGTAAAGAGATACAATGAAAAATGATTAATTCTCATTCCGGGAGATTATATCCTAACGTGTATAATGATATCCATATAAAAGTAAGTATGATAATGTATATAATTAAATGAGTATAATTATATATGTTGTGTACTAAGGGTCTAATGGATCTCGACGAAAAACACGACCAAGTAGTAGTGTATCGAGGGGGTTCCTTGTTTCGATTTCGCTTCGCGAGACACCCCACGCACGAATTTAACGCAGTGTTGGGAATGGAGAGAAGTTTAGCCATTAGTACCCGATGGTTTAGGGGTAACGTATTATTTAGTCAGAGTAGCTTGACTAGGATGTTTAGAGGGATACGCTAGGAGTGCACTATTATAAGAAAGGTAAGGGGTATCTCATGGGAGTGCGATACCAATTTAAATATAAGGTAAAACATATGTTTCTAAATAATTCATTTATGCACTTGCAAAATATTTTCACAACTCGGGCTCTAACCCGTTTCTATATTTTACTTCTTGCTATACATTATATATATATAGGTGTCCAAACACAAGGATGCCTAGATGATGATTCCTTCGAGTCAGACGTGTGCTGCTGCAGCTGTGGATGCATGCAGGTTTTCTATAGACGCTTATATCCTTGTAATATAGATAGGAGGTATTGTACAAACATTCGGGCTAATAAACCAATTACTTTTATTTATTCTTTTATCGCATTTCTATGTGAAATTCAATTGGGTTGTATTATTGTTACCGAGTGTTCAGTTATTTTATTTCATTTTAGTTCCATTCATATAAACTATGTGAATATTTTATTTGTATAGTTTGTTTAAAAAGATTAGTTAAATAAAATTTTGATGCTAGCTTAATAGGTTATTAGTAATTAATTTGGTTTTCGACAGTGATGCTAAGAATGAACCATAGGTGACTCCTATTTTAATTTGGTACAGGAGTGATCGCCCGATATTTTTTTAGGAGCGGTGTCACAAATGGTATCAGAGAATCAGGTTCTAGTGTCCTTAGGAATCTGTGCCGACGTACTATGCTTTCAGCATTGCTCTCAATTTGTTATAAAGACTTATGATTAGGATTGTTGATTCCTCTTGTGAGATTTCGTTCTCCTCCCATATGGTGAGATTATAATAAATCTTTTTTCGGGCTCATTTGAGGTTCGTGTGCTGATCGAGGAAGGGTGACCAAGGAAGGCCGTGATGAGGGTAGAAGGAGGCAGGGCTTAGTTGGAGATGTTAGTGAAAGTCGGAGACTAGGACCATAGTAGAGGTCATTATCCTTGTGGCATTTGGTAAGAATTGTTGCAATGACTACTAAAGAATAGTAGTTATGAGTACCACAGTACCGCTATAGTAGAGAGTGGGGCTAAAGTTGAATTACCCGGTGAAGCTAAGGGTTCGAAAGGGGTCTTAGATAAGGACCATACTTTGAAGTTTATTCATGTGAAGGCAGTGTAGCATTACTTAGTGGAAGTAGAAGGATAAGAATCTTTAACTTAGAGCAAGGTATGGAAATACCCAGATATGAAAATTTGGGGAAAATTTTTCTCTCGTAGGAGAAATAATTGAAATGGTGGGAACGGTGATCACCATATTAGGGGGAGAATGATGTTTTACCACTAAAGGAATCTTACGGATATTTTTTAACCATGAGTCCCCATGATTTAGCACGAATGAAAAGATTGCAGTTTTAATTATTCGGGTAAGAATCGATCAGAGTCCAAGAGTGAATAAAAAAAGTTATGGATAAGTGAATTTTGTACTGAATCGAGTTAAGTCAATGAAGAGAGAGTCCTTACGAGTAATGATAGGCTAACTAGAGAAGTTTTGTTAACACTTATGGAGGATGTGTGTGTTCTTGGTCCCCATTGGTGGACATCCACCCGGTGAATTCTTTGAAACATGACTTTTGAGGCCGGTGGTGGAGTTTCCTTTTTATGAAGAAGATAAGTGGAACTAGTAAGGCGATTCTAAGGATAGAGACTATAGAGTCTGAGATACTGATAACCTAACATGGTCAGGGTGGCCAGAGATGGGGAATGTTGCAATGTGGAGCATAGAACAACACGGTTAGTCCTTGCCCGGTAGGATTTGAAGGACAAGAATGGAGTGCCGAGGTGGGGCATTAATTAAAGTAGTTTTTTGATTCAGTTGGGATAAGTGTACTATGTTTGAGAACCATATGGATTAGTCAGGGAGACTGGAGAAGTTATTGTTATGAGTTTTGCCTCGGACGAAGGAGGTATATTTTGTGTGGAAAGATTGAGTCACAGTATTTCGTGTGCTTGATTCGAGTTTACTAATAGTATCGATAACATTATGTATTATATGTTTTTGTATTTTTCCGCGATAGCGGGAATTTATTTTCTTTCATTCGCTGTGAAAAGTGTGTGTTAGTATTTTGAGTTTACATCAGATTGGTATTGCTCATTTTGTGTATGTTATACGAGTATGGTGTTAATTTGAGTATTGTATGATATTCATTGTTTGAATCGATAGCAGGCTAATGATGGCAAGACTATCGTGTCCGTGGTTCTAGGGTGCAGCAAGTTATTGTTGCGACATCTCACTTAGATATAGATTGAGTTCGCCTTTGTTATTATGGGTAGCTGAAACTTTGGTGAGCAAATGTTTCTTTATCGTGATACGAGTGTGTAGAGACCTTATAGATATGATTTAAGGTATGCAGGGTTAATTGTTGAGCTTTGAGTTTAAGCTCATTATTGGTTACGCAAGGACTGAGTGTTAGTGAGAGCGCTAAATGGTGTGGCTCCTAGACAGAGATAAGAGTTTATACCACATTTTGTTGAAAGAGGGGATATGTCCCGGTTACATATTTGAAGCTAGCGGACATCCACGACCGACAAAGTTAAGTAGTAGTGTATAGGAAGGGTTCCTTGTTTGGATTTCTCTTTGCGAGACGCTTCATGCATGAACCTTAACGACTTCGGGAGTGGAGAGATGTTATAGGATGCAAGGATGTTGGTTATGTCGATAAGTAATATAGTATGGAGGAAACACTATAGACTAAGGGCCTTATGATGATGGTATGATTATGGAAATATAAGTGCTATGGAGATAACTAAAGTGGTCCTCTCACCGCAAGTAGGTGCGGGAAGTAGGAGTTAGAGAAATTGATTTGAGGCTTATAGGCAAGCCTTAATGAAAAGGTAAATTTTTGAGGAAGTCTGTTTTGGGCATGATGTTCCTAACACATTTGCAGAGAGTGGGCGCCTCGATTAGTTAGACTTTACTTTTCTCCTAGGTGGAAGGATAAAATAGTAGAAAAGCATTAATAGGTTCACGAGAGAGCACTTTGGACATCTCGTTGGTGTGCCTTAGGCCATTATATCTCAATGATCGACGATGCGAGGGTGTAGTGTAACGGGAGGGTTCCTTGTGTGGATTTCACTTTGCGAGACATCCCATGCATAAAATCGAGCAAATGTCGGGAGTTGAGAAAGGTCTTGGTCACTAGGGACCTAATTTAGGATAGTACAATTTCACATAGGTAGGAAACACTTTGATCTTAGAATTATTGGGCAGTAAAGCCAGTGGAGATAGTGGCGTCGATATAGAAAGATTTATTAGTTATCCTTGAGAAGGATGGGATTTTACGGGTTGGGAAGACCCTTGTAGGAGTATTACGCCGAGGAAATAAGGCATATTGTTTAGAGAGAGTGTACGTATTAGACATTTATTATTGTTGTGCAGAGAAGGATGGGTTATAATGTGTGTGGGCACTTTAGTAAGTTGAGCTTATATACCGCCTGAGATAGAAGGGACGTAGTGTATAGAGTTGAAGATTATGCAGAGATGGCCGCATAGTGTATAAACCTTGATAGAGATGAGTGATGATTGAGTGTATGGTTGAGAGCCATCGGGTTAGTATCGTTCCCCTTGAGGCATTAGGATGTGGAACAATCCTAGTTTAGTGTTGGTAGTATCGCTTGTATCTGAATTTTGAGGGTGAAATTCCGTTGTAAGGGGGGTAGTATGTAATACCCCTCACTTTTGAGGATAATTAGAATTCACAAGTAAGTGTAATTTGGGAATTTAAGAAATTATTGTGAATAGTAATTTTTGGAGTTTGCAAGGATTAGATGATTCTCGGTGGGTGTTATATTTTACTTTTGAAGTATAGTAAATGAGTTAGAGTATTTCAATTACATGTCGTTGCTGGGTAAAGCGATAGAGGAGAATATTTTAATGGGAAAATCCGCATTGAGATGTATTGGGTTAAATTAGTGAATTGCGGTCAAGTACCTCGGATTGAGATTTCGAGTGTGCGGTTGGTTTCAGGATGGTCGAGATAGTCAGAATAGAGTATCCAGGAGTAGTGTTTGGATTCCAGGAATTTTTGGATTAAAAGGGACTCGCAATTGAGTAAATGAGTCTTTTTTGGATTTAAAGAGATAAACCATTAATTCTCTCCTATTTAAGGCAAGAGAGAGTGGTAGAAAGGATAGAAAAGAGAGAAAAGAAAGTGGAGAGGAAAAGAAGAGAGAAAAAGAGGAATAAAAGGGAGTTTTCGGCCAAACTCCGTGACATTCGACTCGAGGTCGTCGAATTTTATCCACGAGGCAAATGTTTACTCTCTTTATTTCTTTTTTGAGCATCAATATCATATCATAGTTCGTAATAAAAAATTATACAATTTTTGAATTGGGTTTTCATGAATGAAACTGGTTTTTCGGAAGTTTAATGGGTAAACCCCAAAAAATATTAAATTGGAGAAACTTAGAAATTCGTAGAAATCAATGGTTGATTTTTGGTTCTAGTATGATTAGAAACCTTTTTATGTTTGTATGTATAGTTGGATGTGAGTAAATGAGGTTGGGAGAAGAAATAAAAATCTTGGAGGTGTATTAATGGAGGTTTGGGATTTTTGGAGAAGATGGTGAATAGTGACCAACTTCACTTACGAATCGATTCGGCTAGGAAGAGAATCGATTCTTTTCTTGGTCAAAGAATACAATTTGTAGATCTTTTTGATATGGTAGTGTGGGCACCGACTGCGTATTTTTTAGATTTTTTTTAGATTTATACTGATTTTTCTACGGAAGGTTATCCGAGATCGAAATCGTTATTTAGAAATCAAACTTGACATTGGGAGAAAAGAAATTTATGTGTTAGTTAGAAATTAGTGTTAGGATGATTATAGAGTTTGTGGTTAAGATTAGAAACCATACAAATGGAGGTTGAGTTTATATTTGGGTATTTTGGAGATTGAACATTCGCCCAAACAGTGCCCCTCGAACAGGCTGAATCGATTCGGGTCTAGGCCGAATCGATTCACCTAATGGGATCTATAAGGATTCCTTGGGCCGAATCAATTCAGATTTAGACATAATCGATTTGACTTTAAGGACCCGCTTGCAGAATACTTTTTGAATCGATTCGGATTGGGGGCCTAATCGATTCGCCCACCCGAATCGATTCACAATAGGGGCGAATCGATTCGCTTTGGCCAGATTTGTTAGTTTTCTTCCCTTAAGAGTATGGGGAGTTAAATTACAATTTAGGGTTTTACATGGGGGATCCTGGTTATGATATCGGGACTCCTAAATGATGGTTTTGAGGGTAAGTATACCTTTAGATGAAAGAGAAGACCCTAGATTAGTGTATGGCATAATCTGGGGAACGGACCTAGTAAATGTTTAGGACGAACAACATTTGAGAGAGAGAGTTCTTCTAACATCGATCATAGGTATTTACATTATTTGAATGTATGTGAGCTGAATAAATCTGAGTAAATTCTAGGATGCGATTACGAGGGATTTGTATATCCGGGATTAGATGTGTGTAAATCCTTAAACGCGAATAACTTACAAGTTAATTATCTTTGGGACTATTGACCATCGTTATGCATGATTGATAATTATGGCCGTTTATATTTGATTAACGATGTAGAATATATATACGATGTGATAAAAGTATATATATAATATGATACTGATATGAATACATATCTATGTGTGGATGGTATATATATACATATATCTGTGAAGCATACCCCCTATAATGCTATCATGGGAAGTTACGCGATGTGGGTGAGGTCCCAGGCTTGACGAGCAGGGAGCGTATACTCCCCATGTCATAACATCCATTGTTATATTGTGTGATTTTTTATTAGGGGTGAGACGTGGTGGGTATGTTTCATCTCATTTTCGGGGAGGAACTATGACCTCTTCCCAGACATTGTGATTTATGACCACGATGTCGGTGATATTGAGTCCTACCGCTGGTCCCTAGGACGGTATGTGAGTGATGCCCTGGAAGATGATAGCATTGAGAGATTGCATCCTCGAGTTATAGCTCGTTGGGATGGTTATATTACTGGTGTGTATAGTATATTGTTTGTTCATGAGAACAATATATTATATATCTCTATTAGAGTAAAGATATAAAATGAAAAAGGATTAATTCTCATTCCGGCAGATTATATCCGAACGTGTATAATGATATGCATATAAAAATAAGTATGATAATGTATATAATTGGATGAGTATACCTATATACGTTGTGTACTGAGGGTCTAATGGATCTCGACGAAGAACATGGCCAAGTAGTAGTGTATCGGGGGGGTTCCTTGTTTGGATTTCGCTTCGCGAGACACCCCACACACGAATTTAGCACAGTGTTGGGAATAGAGAGAAGTTTAGCCCTTAGTACCCGGTTTACTTAGGACTCGGTGTAGGGGTAAAGGATTAGTTATGCAGAGTAGCATGACTAGGATGTTTAGAGGGATACGCTAGGAGTGCACTATTAGAAGATAGGTGAGGGGTATCTCATAGGAGTGCGATGCCAATTTAAATATGAGATAAACCATATTTTTCTAAAGAAAGAATTTATGCAGTTGCAAAATATTTTCACAACTCGGGCTCTGACCCATTTCTATATTTTACCTCTTGACATACATTATATATATAGGTGTCCAGACACGGGGATGTCTGGATGATGATTCCTTCGAGTCAGACGTGTGCTGCAGCAGCTGTGGATGCATGCAAGTTTTCTATAGACACTTCTATCCTTATAATCTAAATAGGAGGTATTTTATAAACATTTGGGCTAATAACCCAATTGCTTTTATTTATTCTTTTACCGCCTTTTAATGCGGAATTCAATTGGGTTGTATTTTTGTTACCGAGTGTTCGATTATTTTATTTCATTTTAGTTCCATTTATATAAACTGTGTGAATATTTTATTTGTGTAGTTTGTTTAAAAAGATTAGTTGAATAAAATTTTGATGCCAGCCTAATAGGTTATTAGTAATTAATTTGGTTTTCGACAGTGATGCCAAGAATGAACCATAGGTGACTCCTGTTTCAATTTGGTATAGGATGATCGCTCGGTATTTTTTTAGGCAGGGTGTCACAAAACTATATAGGCTTATGATTTTGGATTTATTGAATTAGTGGTTATAAATTAATTATATATATATATATATATATATATATTTATTTATTTATTTATATACCTCTTATAAGGATTCAGAACTGCTAGGGCATATGTGAGAAACTGAGAAGATAGGAAGAAAAAGGAAACTAAGGCGAAAAATTCTTTATTGTCACTCAAATGACCATGGGTGTGGTTTGAGCTAGGGGAAGATCTCGCTTGAACGACTAGCAGAGTCGTTTGAGCGACGTCCGATGCACGTCAGCTCTTCTGCCGTTTTAAGTGACGTCTTCTTGATAAACCCTTGGATTAATTGTACGATGTGATATAGAGTGGAGGTTTAATAAATAACTGATAACGAAAGGAGTGTGGGGATAAGGTTTTCTCAATTAGAAAACAATTCGTTAGATGGATTTATGGGATTGATTATGAGTATAAGGAGGAGGGCTGAGCAGTAAACCTCACAAAAAGGGAAGAGAGTAGCCCTTCATCTCTCTCAACGTTTCTCTCCCTCCACGGTCTGTAAACCATACAATTACCTTAGTTAAGTACCTACGCTCACACCTGAATACTAATTATTATGGATCCAAGTAAATATATCAAAAAGTTGTTGCAAGTTTTTGTGAGGGTATTCTTGGAGAAAGAAGGTGTATCTATGAGGGCATTTTAGAGGTTGTGTAGAGGGTTTTAATGGAGTTGTTGGAGCTGATTTGGTGGAGAATTTTGTAACTTCCTTTAGGGTCAAATTTGGAGGAAGGGGAGTCACCCATCTTCATCGCCACTACCACTTTGGAGTGATTTGAGGTGGGAAAATTTAACATTGATTAAGTTTAATGCGTAGTTTATTTTCAGCATGTAATTTACACCCATTAGATTAAAAATACGTGTGTAGGATATTGACTTGCATCCTCGTGATAATTGTTAATCATATTGGAATTTGTATGGAATAAGTATCAAAAGATGATTTAAATTGGGTCTTGAAATAGAATAAATTCTAGAATATAACTAATACACATTTTTATGTAATAAAATGTGAAATAATGTTATTTTGGTATATTTTTAGTAAAAAGAGATAATATAAATTTTTATGGAATAAAAATGTGAAATAATGCTATTTTATTGTATTTCTAATAAAAAGAAATAATCCACATTTTTATGGAATAACAATGTAAGAAAATTCTTTGTTAGTGTATTTCTAGTAAAAAGAAGTAATGCACATTTATTTATGGAATAAAAATGTAAGAAAAAATTATTTTAGTGTATTTCTAGTAAGAAGAAACAATTAACATTTCTATTGAATAAAAAGGTGAGAAAATGATATTTTGATGTACTTCTAGTAAAAGGAGATAATGAGCATTTTTATGGAGTAAAAATGCAAGAAAGTAGTATTGGTGTGCATTTCTAGCAAATGAAAGTAACAAGTATTTTTAAGGAACTAAAATGGAATGATGGTAATTTTGTTGAACTATTTATGAAATAAATATTTCTAAGATTCTTGAAAAAAAAGTAGACTTTATGAATAGATGGATATTTGTTGAGTTTAAATAAATTAATAAAATGTCCTTATTACTTGAAAGGTGTGATTGTTGTAAATGGTAGTTTCTAAGGAAGAAAAGTACTCTTGTGTAAAGTGTGCTACCAAACAAGTGTTAAGATGGCTAATTTTTTTTAAGTGTTAAGTTGGAGACTAAACAACCACTTGAGAAATAATGCTTGTTAAGGAACTAAATTATGAGTTTGGCAAATAATGGGGTAAATTGGTAATTTACTTAAAGTGAAACATTTTTATGGAATAAAAATGTTAAAGAATGTCTTTGCAATAATGTGTGAAAATGAATTTAAGTCCTAAAGGCATAAATGATATTAGTATAAATCATGTGTGCGTGGGTGAGGGACTTAAAGAAGAAAATAAACAATTTTCCAAGTGTTAATGGAAAAACGAACGGTTAACCGGGTTTTGGCATCGGTTGGGTAAAAGTAAGGGAGTGGATAATGTGGACATTTGTAAAATTTTAAAACACATAAAAGGAACATGGATGATACCGGAATAAAGAAAGAAGGGTCCAGAGCCCTCAGGTGAAAAGCCCTAAATCACTGGCCAGAGCATATGGTGCATATAAATGTCGGTGTGAAGCCCGTGTACGTATGCGCTATAGGAAAATTCTAACAAAAGACAATGGAAACATGGTACATATGAAGAAATGGGTTGTGTGGTAAAATGATTTAATACAACCTAACTTGAATGAATGTAATAAATGTTCTGGTAAAAGTGAAATGGATAAGTAAGTGCGTAAATCTATTAATGTCCATAAAGGAATAAAAATAGTAAAAGTGAGTAAAGAAATCGGTGGTTAAACAACCTAAATGGTTAAACCCATATTTAACACAAGAACGAGTTGTGAAAAAGATTTTCAAAGATTAAATAAGTATTTTCTAACACGGCGAATGCGTGTGTTGAAATAGTGATTTTGAAGGAAATACTTAAGTGTAATGGCTTCAAAGTGTTGAACTGGTGTGTTAAATAAAGTGAAAATGATAAGTATTAATAAAGAAAGAGTTTGAGAAGATTTAGGTAAATGAATCTGGATAAGTGAGGTTTTCGAAAGTAAAACAGTTAATGAATTGAATATGTATTTTTCAAAGGTATATATATATATATATATATATATATATATATATATATATATATATATAGAGAGAGAGAGAGAGAGAGAGAGAGAGAGAGAGAGATAGATAGATAGATAGATAGATACGTATATATGTACTTTCGCATTCATGTGATTATAGCGAGTGAGTATTCCTTTATGCCATTCATTTCTATACTGCATGTATATTCCCACTGGGCATAGGCTCACACCCTGGCTATGTTACGACAGGTTGGGTGAAGGTTCGTATTTTGAAGGCGTTATATAGGTAAGTGTACTTTATTAGTTTTACGTTAACAACTTTGTTTACTTGGAATTAGGGTGCTTCCCATGGGTCCCACATGTAGTTTATCTTGAAATTGGATTCGCATGCTAAACAAGGGAAATGTTAATTTAAAATAAAACTGGACTAGCAATAGTATCTAGGTTAGTTCATTGAAATTCACACCTAATGTTCGATTCGGATTAGGTTGACTCGTAGGAAGTCCATAAATTCAGGTCGGGTCGTTACACGTCTCCTTCACACTCTCCGAATAACACCGAGAGACAAGGTTAACATTATTTTATTAATTTTAGTAAGGAACATCATTCAATGCTGATAAGATAGGAAAATGCAGAGACTGTAGTTATGCAAAAATGAATATATGTCCATTCATATTCACATAAAAAATAAGAGTGTGTGGAGATGATTAAAATGTTAACGTTACAATACATCCAAAGTTTGAGAAATAAAGAGCAACATTATACAAAAAATTGTTACATCAAAGGGCGTACATTTAAAAAGAATAGAAATTTAATTTTTCTTCACCGTCTTGACCTTGACAGAGACGTTAGGGACTGGTTGAATAGCAGAAAAATTGGTCTGAGCTTCTTTATCATTGGCACCATTTTCCACTGTCGTGCCATCCTGGGTGACCACCGTCGTCTCAGCCACAGACGCCTACAGATAAACCTCAGCTTTAACGTCGTCGATGGAAATATCGACCTATGGTTAAGAGAATTCGAAGGACTTCAAGTCATCAACAAATTATGGCTCGATCTTTTCGAGGTTTAGATGTTTGTTCAACACCCAGTGGCAGACATTCTTTGCTTCTCTTTCCAAGTACTACAGGGCACAACTAGAAAACTCCTCAGACGACAATTACTTTCTTCCCAGCCTCGTCCATAGATTTTTGATATCTTCTTGATGCTTAAGCTTGAGTTATTGATCCTAGAACGGTGCCTCATCCTCTGATCTAGGAATTCCTCAGATTGTTTCTTCTTCAACTCGATGATCACATTATTGTGGCTTATCTTAACATCATTAAGCTTCTTCTATACCTCTTCATTATCTTTGATAACATCTTCATCATTTTTTATTTTTGGGGCATTCTCCTGAACCCATTGATTCAGGTGGTGCAGAGTTAGCACATACTACAAAACAAAGAAAGTAGAGTTAGGAAAAGAAGAGTCAACACTTCAATAGAAATTCTGAAGCATGAATAGAAGTCTTACCTAAGTTACCCCGTGAAGAGAAAAATCACTAATAAAAGGAGGGTGTAGGGCATGAAAAAACTCACTGTTAGACTCGACCACGATCAATCCTACGACATCATTAGCCCTCATCTTACAGCCAAGTAGAGATTCAGTGGTGACAGCAAGTTGGGTTAACTAGGCTATAGTTATAGTGCATTTTGATATGGGGAGGACCGTGTTATTAGAAGTTTTGGATAAGACGTACTTTTTTTTCTTGCTATGGGGAGTAGGGACAGTACCGATATCCTCATGAAAGTCTTTGCAATTTTAGGTGCCCTCGACCTGAATCTCCCCCAGCAGTTGTCTTTTTTGGAGCGATAGAGGGAACAGTCTTTTTATCGACCAACTTTGTCAGCATGTTGACAAGATTAGGAGCAACCATCTTCCAAATTTCTTATGGGGTATAGGCTGGACGACCTACAATTGGATAAAGTGGTTAGTATTGGCATTATAGATGAAAGATGGCATTACAGTTCACAAAATAATCTATAACTTACACAGATCAGTGATGGGGTTAACCCCAAGGCTAATCTCGACCCAGAGTGATGAGTCAATCAGCTGTTCATAGATGACTAACCCATTTTTCTTATCGTAACTCCACAAAAGGTCTATCTTTCTAGACCATCTTTTCTTAGGATGGAATCAAACCTGGACAACATTGATAATTAACCCCATTTCAGGGGGACTCTTAGGTCAGTGGCACTAGATGGAACATTGATGTCGAATTCCAAGGCACTTGATACAAAGAAGTACCTTGCATTCCAGTCATGATTTGATGTTTGGTTCATGATTAGAACCTTTTTATCAGATTTCCTGGCTACAAGGTGAAAGTAGCAGGGCTGAAACTTTATTATTCAGACAGTATAGCAAGCTTTGAAAATATTAACTGAAAGATCAGCTTAGTAAGATGGCTTTTAATGTTGGATGAAGCTGGGAATGATCCTCCACGCATTGGTAAAAAGTTAAGTTATGGAAAGCCCCGTGATTGCAACGATGGGTCTAATGTTCAGGTGGATGAAAAATATGAAGTTAATCCAAAACATGTGTTCATATACTACGACCTCCCCCTTTTTGTTGTCAAAAGATATATTGTCCTCGAATGGGACTCTCATGTCAATAGAGGACTTTATTCAATAAAAGTTCCACCATATGATTAAACCTGTCTCTCATACGGTGTTGGGAAAGGTGGAGGAATATGTAGTATCCAGTTCTTCTGCTTCTTCATCATCCTCATCATCAACTACAGTCACACCCCCAGGATATCTGATGGTGAATTTGGCATCGGTCACGATAGAAATTGGAATGGCCATAGGTTGTTTCTTAAAAGATACCTCGACTATGGACACATCATTGTTCTAGATTTCATGAACTTTGGGTGAATGAAGGTTCCCTCGATTTCTCAACTCAGTGTCCCCATTTGAATCACGACAAGATTACGAAACATTCATGGCATCTTTAAAAGAGTTGTCCCCATTAGTGTCTTTTTATGGGGAAGGACTGTAGCCCTCAAATAAGGCTACAGACTGAGAACCATTAGAACACATGCTAGAGATGGTATCACTACTAATCCTTGTGAAGAACCTAGGATCTACTGGGGCGGGATATTTAATAAGTATTGGATGAATCTCCCTAAATATTCTTTACCACAAGTGTGGGTACTAATTTCCAAGTTCGTATAGTCTTTGGTACATCCAAACAAAAAAAAAATTTGACCAAGGTTGACTATAAGATCAAAGGGGGAAGTTAAATCACTTTCTAAGGAAAGCAGGGAAGAATAATATAAATGGCAACCAGAGAAGGGGACAAGAGAGTTCACTGAAAACATGGTCCGGTCCCCAAAAATACACAATGTCTACTAAAACATAATGTTTACAACCTCTAATAACCTAAACAATAGCTTAAAATCACTAAAAAAATCCATAACAACCACTAGTGGTGGCCAAAAAACTAAAAAATTATCGAAAAATAAGCAAAGCAGAAATCAAGCAATTAAATGGAAATCAAATGATAAAGATCAGGAAAATGGGTTACTTGAGTGAAGAAGAAGAGGGTGAATGAAAGAAATACACTAAAAACTCACCTGAAATGGAGTGGTTGAAGGAGAGATAAATGGGAAGCTTAGTTTTTTCACCGAAAGTTTGAGAAGGAGACTGAAGTTTGGATAAGAAGAGAAAAAAAAGATTTTTGGGTATCTAAATGGGTAATTATTGCGAGTTCCAAACAAGGATTCTATCGCCATTTCTTCCCTCACACGCCAGCCCATCCACTTGTTGACATGTGTCCATTCAAGGACCTTTAAACATCACATCTATCTAGGACACAGAGTGAGCCTCATGACACGCCTACAACTTATACACGTCTCTAAAGCATCCTCTTACATCGATGGGTCATTTAATCAAAAGGGGGTCAGATGACTATACACCTTAGCCTCCCATTCACATTAAAGCATAAGGTTTATCGGATGATTGATATACATAAGTGTGGTATCATCTGGAGGAAACTCAGTCGTACTTCATGACCTTTTATAGGTTTTAGTTAGACTCTACTACATATGGGACCATGACAAGCAGGTTTTCTCCGTGGCGTGAGCATCACCTGCGCACATATCATTTTGAATTCGGCTCACCTGAACTATACAAAAACCTAAACTTATAACTACACTCAACGGATGAGTATAGCGGCCAAGTTTAGGTATCAAAATTCCACATAGACGAGTTGCTAGAATTTATACGGTTTAGTAGTTCAGGAATAAAAGTGAAAAATATATTTACAATAAAAAAAGGAAAAGATGCTTAAAAGTTAAATATTAATCTACACGAGGGAAAATAAAGATAGACTAATAAAGAGAGTAAAAACTATAAGTTGCGTCGAATATCCCTCACCCGAGTTAATTAGTATAAAATGGTTATATAGGTCGACGAGTCACTACGAATGCGTCTCGTTTCGACAATTAAATAAATCAAGGGTTGTCATACCCTTAAATTTGCATAAAAGCCTAATATGATTTTGGCGTCAACAAATACCCTAGAAATTACGCACGCAAGCTCATAAGCATGGAGCATACATGATATACCCTCGTCAAATATCTTAGGCGCAATAACTAGGACAACGCACTCAAAATAGACCCGTAAATACCATCACCAAAGCACGACAGCATGTCAACCACAAAGCAATAAACGTAAATGAGAGAAAGTAAATACACGTAATAAAACTACACTACAAAGTAAGTAAATGAGAGAAAGTAAATAAACCAAGTAAGCTTAATTGTGAAAGCATGTAAATTAACTACAAAACAAGAAATAAAGAAATACAACTTAAATTAATGGATATGGAAGATGAATAGTCAACTTACAAACCCAAATGGGTGTCAAACCAGGACGAAATGAAGAAGAACTCTCCAAATCCCCAAACACTAAGCTATTATAACCAAAAAATAATTATATCTATCTCCCTCTTTTTTACAAACCAAAATTTGCCTTAAATAGTAAGTGGGAAAAAACACTAAAAGAAAAAGGAAAAGGAAAAGAAAAGGAACGAAGGGCAAAATATCTGGCAACCGCGGTCGACCTGGTCGACCGCGCCTTCAATTAAAACACCACTATCTCCTTTCCACAACAAAATCCAAAACCACAGTCGATCGCGCATTCAACCGCGGTCGACTAGTACTCACTTTTCTGTAACTCTTTGGTCCATAAAAAGGGGGAAAGGGGTCGCAAACGGAAATGACCATACCTTCCTCATTCGAACTCCAAACGACGCATCATTTACAGCCATGTGATGCTAACTCGATGAAATACGCATCCGTTGAATTTCCATGAGTAGGAGATGAAATGTGAATTGACTAAAATGCCATTAAAGTAACGTCCGATGATGGAACTTTTCCCAAATGCAACGAATCGGCACTTTTTGTGTTCCAATACCTACAAAAGCATAATTAACCCATTCAAATCATGTATATATCCAAATCTGAGGTTCTCTAGTTAATGGGCATAAATATAGGCATTTAGGACCATAAAAGCCCTAGAATACATAATGATAAAGCGCGAAAATATGTAATATTTAATACGAATCATCCCCCAACATGAAGGCCCATGTCAATAATGTCTTGGCCTCCGAGACCTAATTGAAAAATTACTAAAATCATGCATGAAGGCTAACTATATTCTTATAATTGATCCTATGTCTCGGCTTATAATGTGTCGGCCTCCTACGATACTGATAAGCTGAGACCTACCTAGAGTTCCAGGACTAGTTCCAAACCTCAAAGTTATGCATATATTAGACTACTCTCACCGCCTCATCATGGATGAGACCTACAAAGCCGACTTCAGTGCCTTGCATGGAACATGTGACTTACGCATCCCGGAGCTAGGTGGAGAAAATCAATACAAGAGACCAATGACCCATGAGGGAGTATTTGATCATCATGACTCACACATGAAGAAGACACGTAGTACCCTATCATTGGACTACTTAGCTTGTGCACACCAGCAGAATGCTTGTTGGTAATAATGCACACCCGCAAGGCTATTTATGCCCACTTTTGCTTCTTTGTAAATTGTAATCTAGAGAGAGAAAGATTGAATGTATGTAATAATGTACTTTAATGCCTTATAGAAATACAAACCATCATCATTGTGCACAGTGCAGTAGGCTAAGGACGAACCACTTAAATCTTAGTGTCTTATATCTCTCTCATTCCCTTCTCTTTACACATATATTACTGCGACTTCCTCCATTGTTGACATATCTTGATCTTGAGCTGCACATATCATTGATGTGGTGATTCTGAACATCATCAGACATAATTCCTTTATTAGGAGGGGAGAATATGATACCCCATATTTTCGTAGACTATATTTACTATTTACTGAGTGAAAAACTAATAAATGGTACTAATTATTATTTATGGGGGTTTAGTAATAATAATTTGGTATAATTTAGATGATAAATGAATATGACAGGTGGTTTGATTTTTGTAACGTGTGTTAGTAATAATTAATTATATGACTATGGGCTATGTGTATGCCCAAAATAATTAAATGTGTTGCTATATTGAACCCGTGAGTTATTACCATAGGTTCTGGGTAGTGTGATTTAGACTGGTCTCTAGGGTGAGACAAGTGTCCATATATATGATTTTATCACTTTAAATTGGTCCCGGAGGGTAGGTATACTCATATGAGATATTTTGGGCTATTCCGAGTAGCATTTTGGTCTCTTTTAATGGCCCTAATTTAGGCCTTATTAGGAGGTGCGAGAATTAGAAGTTTATTAATGACTTAAACTATAATAATTAGGTTATTCCATCCATTAAATATAACCCTAGGAGCATTAAACACATTTGAGAAGTTAGGAAGTCTTGCACTACACCAAAATGGGCAAATTGTCACCTTTCAGCCGGCCAGCCTTGTCAAGGTCATTGACCGTGACAAAAAAACACGCGTTTTATGTCACGGTCATTGACCTTGACACGACCGTGGCAACTAATTGTCACGGCCATTGACCGTGACAAGCCCGTGACAATTAAATTTGTCACGGGCGTGTCACGGTCAATGACCGTGACAATTCGTGTCACGGTCAAAGACCTTGACACGACCGTGACAACTTTTCCAGCAAAATGACTTTCCCCCTTCTTTTTTCCCTCCCACCGTTCCCTCCCTCTCTCTCTCTCTCTCTCTCTCTCTCGACTCGACGCTGCTCTCTCTCTCTCTCTCTCTCTCTCAGGTCCAATTTCTCTCTCTCTCTCTCTCTTCCATTTATATATATATTTGTTTGTATATTTATGTGTGTATGTGTATATAAATATGTGTGTGTGTATGTGTGTGCGTGTGTGGGGGTGGGGCGGGATGGGGCAGGGTGGGGGAGGGGGTGGTGGAGGGGGGCAGGGGGTGGGCGGGGTGGGGCAGGGTGGGGGAGGGGGCGGTGGAGGGGGCAGGGGGTGGGGTGGGGTGCAGTGTGTGTGTGTGTGTGGTGGTGGTGTGTTTTGGGGGAGGGGGGGAGGGGGTGGTGGAGGGGGGCAGGGGGTGGGGTAGAGTGGTGTGTGTGTGTGTGTGTGTGGTGTGTGGTGGGGGAGGGGGTGGTGGAGGGGGGCAGGGGGAGGGGGTGGGGTGGGGTGGGTGGGTGTGTGTGTGTGTGTGGTGGTGTGTGGTGGGGGTGGGGCGGGATGGGGCAGGGTGGGGGAGGGGGTAGTGGAGGGGGGGAGGGGGTGGGGTGGGGTGGGCACACCTACGCACACACGCACACCTATGCCCCTACGCACACACGCACACCTACGCCACACACACACACACACCTACGCACCTACGGACACACACACACCCCACCCCACCCCACCCCCTGCCCCCCTCCACCACCCCCTCCCCCATCATTGTGTGAATAGGTATGAGATCATAATTTGGAGGAATTCACGTCCAAGAAATAATTTGGATTCCCTTTAGGGTCTTATGTCTTGAATTAATCTGAGGGGGTGGGGGTGGGGGCGGGGGTGGGTGGGGTTTTGAATATTATTTACATTCAAAATAAATAATTGATAATAGTTGGATAATAATTGGATAATAATTGTTTTTATACCTATAGAACAGCTTAGATAGTGTGTGTGTGTGTGTGTATGTGGTCAATACATGAATTTCTTTTTGTATTTGAATTATCCCATGAATTTATTTTTGTATTTGAATTATCCCATGAATTTATTTGTGTATTTGAATTAACCCATTATATGAAACATACTTGAAATTAAATATAGTGCGCATAGATACTAGCATTCTAGTTCTTATGCGTACGCATTCAATAACCCTTAGACCCGTTCGAGAGTCATTACCCCTGTAATGAGATCTCTCGAATTGTCCCGTTTGGACAGTTTGAGACTGTATAATTTTTGTATAATATTCTTATTGGCTTAAAGTTGTTACTTTTGGAGGAAGTTCTGCAGTCGTATCTTAATGTTCTCTGGGTACATACTAGATTGACAAGTGTGACTGTTATTTTAATTGACCAATTGAAATAACACTCACACCTGCCAATCTACGTCGTGTACTTGGAGAACTAAGGGGATATGCTGTCGAATTTTTTCCAAATCGTAACAATGTGCATGAGCTGTTAAGTATATTACAGAAAAATGCATTCTTGAATGGGATAGGACCACATACCCATTAATAGGATAATTAAATGATGGGATAATTAAAAAAAACATACTATAAATCTAAGTTTTGTTTACCTTTAATAGGTGTTTAGTTGTGGTAGCTGTGATGGGATATCCGAAATACAAAGAGTGGATGGGTGAGACTAATAGAATGGGGGATGTGTTTCGCAGAGGTGCTAACGAATTTGTGAAATATGCAAAGAGATGTCGTAATGATGAAGAGTTTCCGTGTCCGTGTGCTAGGTGTAAGAATGGTAAGGTGTTTGAGTGGAAAATAGTTGAACTACATTTGTTAAGATCGGGTATGCAAGATAGTTATCGATTTTGGAGTTTTCACGGTGAATTGAAAGTTCCTTTTGTCCCTGACCAACCTTCACAACATCCTTCAACAAGTAGAATAGATGAAGAAGGGGACGACGTAGATCATAATATGTTAGAGGATTTAGTTGATGATGCGTACGGAGTTTATGAAGCTGAGGAGAATGAGGTTACTGATGATGTAGAAGATTCAAGTGCTCGTGAAGATAACACGATAAAACTTGACGATGACTACCAAAGTTTAAAATTTAAGGCGACCCAACCGTTATACTCTGGCTGTGAGAAAGATCAAACAACTTTACATGCCATGGTTGGTTTGCACAGTTTGAAGACGCAGTACGGTTTGTCTGGCAATAGCGTGACGGGAATTCTGAAATGGGTGAAGGGCTTATTACCTAAGGTGAATACAGTTCCAAATAGCTATCCTGTTATGAAGAACAGTTTGAAAGGTTTGGGAATGAAGTACAAATCGATTCATGCTTGTGTGTATGACTGCATACTATACCGAAAGGAGTATGAAAATCTCGATCGTTGTCCGGTATGCGATGAACCTAAATATGTCCAATCTACTAGTAAGGAAGGCACAAGCTCAAAAGTGCCTCAAAAATTATTGAAATATTTTCCCGTTGGGCCTAGATTAAAGCGATTTTTCACAGTACCATGGATTGCAGAGGCAATGACTTGGCATGCTAGGGCAGAAGTAGGGGGTAATATCATGCGTCATCCTATTGATTCTACTGCCTGGCGGAGGATGAATTATGAGTATCCCGATTTTGCTCGAGAACAACGCAACATTCGTTTGGCTATATCAACAGATGGTTTCAATCCATTTGGAAATCTAAGCACCAATCAGAGTGTATGGCCAGTGATCCTAGCCCCACTCAACCTCCCTCCTTCACAGTGTATGAGACGTGAATTTTCGATGATGGCTTTATTGATACCTGGGCCAAAGGCACCAAGTGAAGACATTGATATCTACCTGGCTCCTTTGGTAGAAGAATTAAATGAGTTGTGGGAAGATGGTGTGAAATCATTTGACTCTTTTAGAAAAGAAGAGTTTACGCTGAAAGCTATGTTGATGTGGGCAATTCATGATTTTCCAGCTTATGGGACATTATCCGGATGTGTAGTACATGGTTATTTGGGGTGTCCTATTTGTGGAGAGGAGACTGAATCTCTTCGTCTATCCTCCAGCTTAAAAAATGTATACCATTGCCACAGGAGGTTTTTACCCCCAGCTCATAGTTTCAGATTTGAGAAAGCTTCCAATTTTTTATTGGGCGGAGTTGAACATAGGCTACCGCCGAGACAACTTTCGGGTTCAGAAATTGAAAGTAAATCTTCTCAATGTGGCCCAAATATGCCAGGTAAGAATCCCAAATTTAAGAATGTCAAGCATAAGAAGACCCCAACTGGGAATGAAACTGAGATAAGAAAGGCATGGTCTCGGAGGTCAATTTTATTTGACTTGCCTTATTGGAAGAAAAACCCGGTGCGCCATGTATTGGATGTGATGCATGCAGAGAAGAACTTCGCTGAACATATTGTGGGTACTTGCCTTGGGGGGAGTCATTCGAAGGATGGAGAAAATGCACGAAAAGACCTTAAAACGTTAAAACTTAAACCACAACTATGGTTGAAAGAAGATAGTAGGGGAAGGACAATAATTCCCCCTGGTGCGTTTACTTTGACGAGTGAGGAAAGGAAGGTGCTTCTAGACACAATATATAATTTTAAGGGCCCATCTACTTTTTCGTCCAACTTGCAAAGGATTGTGAATTATGCTACTCATGATTTACATAAGTGTAAGTCCCACGATTGGCATGTGATCATGCAATTGGTTCCTCTATTGTTTAAGCACTGTTTCTCCAAGCACAAGGATTTGCGTAGGGCTATTATGAAAATTAGTATTACCTTCTCCCTCTTGTGTGAGAAGGTAGTGAATCGAGAACACATAGTGGCCGCAAAATTGGCTGTGAACGAAGCGATTTGTGTATTGGAGAAGTACTTTCCCCCAGCATTCTTTGACATAAGTGTTCACTTGTTGGTACACCTATGCGACGAGGCACTTCTTTGTGGTCCAGTTAGATATCGGTGGATGTATCCGTTTGAAAGATTGATGAAAGTTTTTTAAAGATTACGTCAAGAATACGCGATACATTGCAGGATCAATTGCAGAGGAATACATCACCGTGGAGTCATCAATATATACTCGGGAATATATGACTGACTCTACCAGCGTTGATGACACTGATGAATTCCTCGATGATGGTGGTAATGTGATGGGAAAACAAGTGAAATTAACGAGTTTGCAACATGAACAAGTAGCTCGTTATCTATTTGACACACATGAAGATGTCGAAGAATGGAAAAAGTAAGTTTCGAATATTATAATGTTTAACATTATTTTAGATTATTTTATACATGATTAATTTTGTAATATGCAGTAAATATGAAGCCTGTGAGAACAATAAAAGACGAAACACAGTGGTACAATCAGACAGCGAATTTAGGCTATGGTTGACACAAGAGGTAATTACAATGAAAACAGTCGTTATATAACGTTACATTACACTCATATTTTACCACTAATATAATTAATTTATCTATATTCTCAGCTCCTAAAGATGGGTGATGCGACATCAAGGCTTGCTCGTCTAGCCACTGGACCCTTGTTCGTGGCACAAGAGTACAAAAAATATCGATTGAACGGTTACATTTTCGGCGCTAAAGTGTACGAGGAAAGTACAAATGTACAGAACTCGGGTATTTCATACAAGGCTCTTACTTTCTTTCGAGCAAGCGCAAAAGATAAAAACCTCGTTGAAGCTGAAATGACTTACTATGGTGTAATTCAAAATATATTTGAATTGGATTATATAAGCTTCAAAGAGGTTGTATTTTACTGTGAATGGGTAAGAGTTGAGGATAAAAATGCTTCTAAAGTTGATCCTGTCACCAATTTGATCATGGTTGACTTGTCCAAGTTGAAGAGCAACGACCACGTGAGCGATGAGCCGTTTGTTTGTGCATTTCAAAAGGTTAAGCAAGTGTTTTACTCGGAGTATATCAACAACGAGCCGTGGTCAATTGTCCAACACGCGCCAAGGCGTCTAAATAGTAGTGTGGATGACTTGGCTGCTCCTACCGAATATCAATCCATTTTTGATGATAACCCGAATTTGAAACAATTTTTCAATTTGTAATAATTATTTCAATTTGTACCGAAACATCCATTTTTAATGCTTTTACTTGATCTGCACTTTATCATTTTCACTCTTCTGTAGTTTGCGTGTGTGGAGAGGAGATTAATACATAAATATTCCAACTACATCTAAGTTTTGTTTATACTAATCCATGAATATACTCTTCTTACCTTTAATAGGTGATTAGTACATAGTTATTTGGGGTGTCCTATTTGTGGAGAGGAGACTGAATCTCTTCGTCTATCCGAACACTAAGAAATACCATAATCCTATGGAGCGATGCTCTGCAAATTCCTCCCAACCGTTACGTAGCCAAACATTACCGGTTGAAGTTGTCAATTCCACTTTCCATACCCCACCACTTTCCATACCCCATTCAAAGGTGGAGTTGACAACTTCAACTGCTGATTTTTGGCTACACAACGGTTGGAAGGAATTTGCAACGCATACCTCCATAGGATTATGGTATCTCTTAGTGTTTAGATATGAAGAGAATTATAATTGACACGATTGCCCGGGGTACATTAGTTGGAAGGAGGTGCCATATGAGCTCAAGTTAGCTGTTTGAGTGACACTACAGGTAATGTATTTATATTTATATGTTAATTTCGATTTCGATTTCGATTTCAATTACAATTTATATTTATCTATATTTGAGGGGCGGATACTAATTTTACTTTATTTCAATTCAGGGGACAGGGAGTGGCCCTAAGGGTAGGCCACATATGCTCTACTTATGTGGCTACTCGGACGAGAAGGGAAGGATAAGGAGGTGTTCCCGAGCGTCGCGGTACAAAATCTCTTTTCCATGCAAATAGTTTGTAGATTTGAGATAAAATGATGGTGATGTTGTTTCTTTTTAAATAGTTTCTTATTTGAATATATATTTGCATTATCTTTAGTTTGTTCGGATATATGATGTGTGGAACAGGTACAACGTTGCTATAACAGGTACAAATATACTGCTGGGCAGTGGCAGTGGCCATACTGCCCAGCAGTTTTTTTTTAATTCTGCCCAGAATTGTCACGGTCATTGACCGTGACAAGCCCGTGACAATTTTGGCACGGCTTTGTCACGGTCATTGACCGTGACAATTTTTTTTACAGAGGGTCATGGCTTTGTCACGGTCAATGACCGTGACAAACGTGTCACGGTCATTGACCTTGACACGACCGTGACACAAAACGCGAGTTTTATGTCAAGGTCATTGACCGTGACACGACCGTGACAAAAAAAGTTGTCTCGCCTCGAAATGTCACGGTCATTGACCTTGACAAGGTGAATTTGTCAAGGTCAATGACCTTGACAAATGGGCAGATTTGGTGTAGTGTTGGACAGGAGAAATCATGGGTATTCAAGAGGGAGGGGGGGTCTTAAATCTTCAAATTCCAGGAAAGAATTTGCTTGCAATACTACTAAATAATGTGTTCTGAATTTAAAATCATGATTTTCCATACATTTTTTCGATTTATAATTATACTGGAGAATTATTTCATGTGATGTTAATGATTGCGACTGATTAGGATTACTGTTTAATTAATCTCATGTTGAAAATTATTGCTTTTGTGATAAAACCCGAAATCGATATCGAATAATAGTGGAAACTATGTTAGAATCCATGGTTGGGTTTTTAGTTGCTATTAATGAAATCCATGTTTAATAAATCTTGACCAGAAATATATTAGGGATTTATAAATCAATTTTAGATTAATTTGATTATCGATTGAAATTATGTTTAAAACCCTTGTTTATGATCTCAAATCATTAGGATTCTTATCCCTAGATGTTAGTTTTAGGTTCTGGTATGATGGGGATTCGATTGAAGAACTTAATAGGTCTTTAATGGAAGTTTTTGAGAAGTTTTGGGGTTAATTTTCTTAGTTGGGGACGAAGAACGTCTTTCCCATTCATACAAGGTACCAATTTCATTCAAACGAGGTCCCTTTCTCATTCCAATGACTTTGGAAACTTGTTTAAGTTATGAAAAAGCAAAATATGAAGGATTGGGCTCTAATTTTGTATTTCTCTTATTATTTTGGATTTTATATGTTTTTCCTACTAAATGGTGCATGAGACTTGGATTTGGGTATTTTTAGTTAGTACTTTTGATTTATTATTAAATGAGGAAACATACATGTACGTTAATAAAGAGTGTGTGTACATGTAGGGATGGATGTACATATAGTTTAGAGATGCAATAAACTTGGAGTTAGTTTTAATAAGGACTAGGGTTGATAAACTAAAGAATGTAAAATTAATACGGTGTTTAGGGATTTAGATGTTTGGGTATTCTTGAGTGTATGCATTACATATATATGTATATGTATGTATATATATATATATATATATATATATATATATATATATATATATCTATATATATGTATGTATGTATGTATATTGTGTGGATTGTGGGAACATGCCTTTAGACATGGTGAATCTATCGGTTGGGGATTGCGCTCAACACTAGGATTGTGTACCATTTTCCGGCCAGACGTGTTGGGCGTAATAGAGGTCATTATTTTAGATCATGTTGTCAACGACCACTGATCACTATTTATCGATAGGGTTTGTGTATAGGTTGTTCGTGTTGTCACTGCATAGTGATCGACCCATTTTTGTGTGTTTTTCTTATGCCTATTAGGTGTTGGCTATGACACCCCACCTAATGAAATACCGAGTGATCAGTCATATATCAAATTAATAGAGGAGTCTCATTTGGTTCATTCTTAGCATCACTGTCGAAAACTTTTTAAAACATACTAACTGCCTAGAATTCAAAAAGATGGTGCCAAATTTTACCTTTATTAATCCGAACAAAATAAGTGCGGAAATAAAATAATACATCCAATGGTGAAAGAATAAATAATCACATAGATTAATAAAAGTCTTGCCGAATAAACCATCGGCCAAAACCAAGATAAACCAAAATAATAGAGTAATAAATCCAATATAATCTGAAATGAAGTAACTGAATAAATTGTGAGAAACATGCTCAAAATAGACTCGAATCATACTCATGTACTAGAAATATAATGAGAGAAGCGTCTATCCAAATCCTGCAACATCCACATATGCTGCAACAACGAATCCCTGGAATGAAATCAAGTTTGGCATCCATGTGGCAGGACACCTAAAAGGTTTAAAAAATATTTGATAGCAAGGGTTAAAACCCAAAACGTTTTGAAAATATTTGCCAAGTGATTAACATAACACAATTTGAAAAATGCATGAATGCTCTTCATATTTAAGTTAGTGTCGTACTCTCTTAAGGACATACTCACCCCTCAACTAATGTGCACACCTACCACTTTCATTATCTCCCACCTAGTCCTCTACCCCAAAACTATATACTTGATATAACTCATGTCAACCAACTTACTCAATCCCGAGTATTTTTAATGCATGATATATACGTTATTTATCACCTTAACTTAATTAATCATCTTTCCTTGAAAGGCATATAACATTCACTAGTTATATAAGTAATATAATTTCCTCCAGGAATTAAATTACCCGTATTTAATTATTTATCCCATTATATACGTAAAACCACATTACAACATTCACACCTTTGTTTAATATACATACATAACTCATTTGTAACTAATACAATTCACTTCATGTATTTAATCACCCGTATATAACTCTTTATCCCATTATATACGTAGAACCATATTACAACATTCACACATATGTTGAACAAATATATAGCCCATCCTCCAGAGTAATAACTCACCGAATGTATTCTCTAAAGTGCTAACACACTAGGTGCGCTCACATAACCTAGTTATCGCAAGTCAAAATCTCTCACCAACTTGGCCCTAAATATAAACATAGTGGATGCGGTCATATTCCTTCCCTAAAAGTGAGATGATCCCCTCCCCCATATAACGGACGCTATGACCTTGGGATATACTCGTATTACTCCTCAAGCTAGGGGATTCACCCACTTCGCGTCCCCTCCCTTGATAGCACTAGAGATTATAAATTAATTAAATATCTAGTCACTAATATTTAATAGCAGACACAATTTATATATATATATATATATATATATATATATATATATATATATATATATATATATATATATATATATATATATATATATATATATATATATATATATAATACATAATTCCCGGCATTTATCGTGCATAAAAATCCGTAACACTAGCCTATAATTTTCCCCGAGTCTATGGTCCAACTACAATTTAATTAATTTACAAATTAATTAATATAATACTTTCCCAAGTCTATAGTCCGACTCGAATCTAATTAATTCACACAATAATTAATTTATTACCTTGGTGTCACCCAACCCATACACCCGAGCTCGCTCTGTTGGCCCGAAATTAAATATTACCCGAGTCTATCTCCTAACTCCAAATTAATTAATTTCTCTCCATAATTAATTCACTGACTTGGCATCGCTAAACCATTATATCCTGACTCATCCACTTGATCCGTATCTAATTATTTTGGAATCAAACATCTCAAATTGATTCATAAAGTGCCCCACATAAATCCTCCCTAATCCCAATTATTTTTCCCCATAACTGTTAGGAATATGTGCCTTATATTTATTTATCACTAAATAAAGTATAGGATTTAATTAATACTTATTTTCCTCTTTATATAAAAATCTGGACGAACTGCCAAAAATCAGGGAGGATTGATCGATCGACCTCTGGAGTCGATCGATCGATCGATTAGGTCTCTTCCTTCCCCATGATTCTGTTTCATCCATTGTTAACCCAACCAAGCTTTTACTTTTTCCCATAGTAATATCCGATAAAAATCAACCATATTAACATGTTTAAATAGGTCCTATCAACCTAGAAGCCTTAAATCAACAACTAATTTCCACGAATTTTAATGTTTTCGAGATTCATGTTTCATCCGGGTTGCAAACATCCAATAAAAAATTTCATCTCTATTATAAGAAGTTCAATAATGATTCTTGCTAGATTTAATCATACTATTCATATTCCTATAGTACAGAATCATGAAACATACTAATATCACCCCAAATCTCATCAAGATATATCCTTTATCAAAAACCCAATTTCACCTGAATACCCATTGATACCCAAAACGGATTTTCTTTCACACATCACCCAAATATGAATTGATTATCAAAAATTTAAAATCAAGGAAAGTTAACCACTTGCCTCTAATTGTTCATAGAGTCTGATCCATTGACGTAGAGGAAGGTTTGATGAAGAACGCCCAAATCCCTTTATTGATTTTTCTCTCCCCAAATTAATCTCAATTTGCTTCCTCTATTTCTCTCACAAATCCCAAGGTTTGGAGGTATGATTTCTGCCGTTCAATACTCTAGGACCTAGTTTCATTATAACAAATCCCGTTTTTAGCCTAATGGGCCAAGCCCAAATGACTCGAACACTCCCGTGTGGGGCCGATTATGGCTAAAAATGCCCCGCGACCCATTTAATACCCCCGAGTACACTTTTCTGACTATCTCGGCCCATCCGAACTCAAACGTACACTCAGAATCGACATCCAAATTAATTTATAAAAATCCTTATCTCACACCCAAATTAGTCTATACCGACTCCCGACTGAGATAAATAAATGGCACGTCACTAATACACGTTATGACATAATTAAATTATTACTATTCACCTTGTAATTAAATTTCCCCAAGTATTAACCATTACCCTTTGAAAAATATTTAAATAAATATTACCATAATTAATTCAATTAAATTATGACCCAAAAGTAATTTAAAATTTTCCCGAATTAATTAAATAATAAATGCATAGAAATACGGGGTATTACATACTCCCCCCCCCCCTTACAAAGTAATTTCATCCCCGAAATTTGGTCATAATTGCGGCGAATAACTCTGGATACTAATCTCACATATCCTCCTCCTACTCCCGCGTAGACTCGTCAATACTATTGTGCCCCCATCAAACTCGACCTTAGATCATAGCTTTCGCTCACTACGAACCAAAATAGCCTTAGATCTCTCTTCCTATGAGATATATGGTTGCAAATCAATCTCCTCGAGTGGCCCATGCTACGAATCCCTCTCGATGGTCACCAATATCTAACTCGATGGTCGCCGACCATACCGTGCCTCAAATGATGAGCCTATACTCCACCGGCTCTACTATCTTTATGTTAGGAAACTCCTCTCCTGTATGGGCGTCAATTTACTTGTTTCCAAATGCATGACTATCTTTCAGGTAATCACCTGCATTATCCCTGACTAAGCATGTCAGACTTCAAACTTTAACTCACGGTGACGTACCCCTCCTTATGTCCCTGAACTATACGAAGGGATACAACTTACTCAATTCCCGCTGATGGACCATGACACATTTCGGGTCCTAGTAGCTTGTTATTTCCCCACCTCTTATCTACTAAAGGTGTATAATGAGACTTTTACCATAAAGTCTCCTAAGGTGTCATGTAGACTAAACTGTTACGAGGCATCACACGTAACTCTACTCGATAGTATAACCCATTCCAAGATAACAATTCGTGTTCAACTCAATCCATTGAGCAACCCGATGGAAACCTTGACCCTTCTACGATTTTACCAACCTGAGCATTAATTTCATCAACGGAACCATAAAATTTCAAAAGTTTCCTAGTTGATATCCTCAAATCATCCACTATGTCTCATTCGACATCAATTCCCATGCTCAAGAACTCTATTCCTTGTGCAGTTTTCGTCAGGTAGGAATCTACACGGTGGCTATGCGTAAAACCACTCGTGGCATGTGACTAAGTGATACTATTTTCTATTTTCCTAGAAAAATGTCGGTTTCTCCCTTGCCTAGGGATATCTTATTACTTAGGCCTCCCTTACCTTTCCACTCCCTATAATGGAGGTATTTCTCCAAGATATACATATAGTCAGACCGTTTCCTTTCTCAGACGAATTTCAGTTCACTACACGTTTCCACTAATTTTTTGACTGCCCCGAAGGCATACATTCAATATGTTTATTCACACATCCCTTTATTTAAGATGACTTTGAAATCACACTAACCAGGGTGCCTATACACCCTATATCCTCTGCATATTTGCACAACATCACAAACGCACAAACGCACATGCATAACAACACGCATCCTGCCTTGGAACTGCGAACACGATAGTATTGCTGTAACCACCCACCATCGCTAACTAGTCCATACCCAGAAAAGATCATGCTCTCATAACACTTTTCAAAATGAGTTAACCTTAAAAAATATACCCTCTCAGTTTTCACACCTTCTCCCTTGCAGGTAAAACAAAGAGAGCCATGTTACTCTATGGTAAACAGATACTTAATAATAACAATATGATGCACACACTAAACTCATTTCCCGCGCGAATATAATGTTAAGAAAAATACTGTGACCACTCGTGTCACAAAGTTCACCCTATCTATCCGAGGATAAAACTCATACTTCCACTTGCCTATATACCGGCGACCAAAATGGTTCCTGGACATAATATTCTCATCTAACCGAACCAAAACTTCATAATTGTTGTCCCTGCTGGGCACCCAACTCTTATCTCCTGACTCAATGTGGACATAATCAATTGTTATGGTCCCACTTTCCACACATAAGACACCTCTCTGTGTCAATCCCCTACCTCAAGCCCCAATGACCATGTCGGGGTTCTCCCACTCGCGTACTTGGTAGTCCTGACCCAAATTGTTACCCTCGTTGTCCCTTTGGCTCTACTAGACCTATGGGACATGTTGTCGGCCTCGATGACCTTGATTAAATCCACTATCAATCGATATGAATTTAACTGATATAAACCATATAGATGGGTTTCTTTATTGGGTATCCCCTTGTGGTGCCTCACTAGTGGTGATGCTGAAATCTAGCACCACTAGATAAGTGATGATAAGCTCAAACTATAGTAACCATGGAAGCCATAGAGATGTAAGTGTATAAGTATGTAGAAGGAGATGAGTATAAGAGGAATAAGACAATGATGTATAGTGGTTCAGCAAATTTGGCCTACATCCAGTGTGAGTGTGTGTGTTCCACTAAGTATGGGCACTAATGGCGTTGGATACAATGCACATAATCTCACTTTCTCTTTCTACTGTGTATAAGAAGAGTTTTTTCTAGGGTTAGAATTATCCATCGATCCTCTCCCTATTGGGTTATAGGTGATAAGTATATATAGGTCTTGGGGGGTGTAATGTACCCCCCAAGTATACATGGTGTATGTGAATGATCATTTATCCAGTCTCCTATTGAAACCTGTAGATGCAAAATGATGACATAATATTTCCTCATGTGAGGGTGTGATTTGGTTATAACGGTCTCCCACATGCCATGTGAGCCTCACACGCACTGTTCCATGCGTCTCCCAAACCACGCGCTGTGATGATGTCACCCTGGGCCTTTGATACGAGGCCGAGGGCAAAATTCCTTATGGCAATGAGTCTGGCTTAATTTGGGCCTCGTACTGTCGTACCCTCGGAGGGTCGTTTGGAGCCTGATGAAGGGTCGGCCCCCTAAGGGGTCGTCCAGAGCATGATGAAGGGTCGGGTCGGCCCCCTGAGGGGTCGTTCGGAGCCTGATGAAGGTTCGGCCCCCTGAGGGGTCATCCAGTTAGAGGGTGCCCTCGGCCTGGCCGAGGATATATATGGGCATATCAATCACCCCCCAACCCTTAGCCATGGATGTTGTTGAGATGGCTGAGGGATAGTGTTGTAATTGAGATGGGTTTATGATCAGTTAGGTGAGTGACACCTGTTAAGTTGATATGACACCTAGGCAGGTACTCATTGTCACTTCAGTTTCCAAGGCGTGGTGGCTTCACACTTTGCCTGGGGCTTTGTGCCCTAATGATGCTCTCCTCGTGGGTTGTGCTCTGCATTGGTTAGTGGGCCCACTTATTGGCAAGGTATTTAAATTTTTTTTTGAAGTTTCTCTTTCTTCTTCTTCTTCGCGCCTGAACCCTCTCTCTCTAGCTCCCAGCCTTCTTGCCATTTCTACAGTTTTCAAACCTTCAAGCTTAGCATCTTCGCCATTTCTCCTTAGGTAACACCTCGACCCTAGTGCCTTATCTTCATTTCTGTTTGTTTTCCTGTTTTAAGCTCATAGGGTTAGATTCTTCTTAGGCTGTTCCATAGCTTTTCCAATGTGACCTCCGGTAAGCTGTTCTTGAATTATTCTTGATAGGAAACCCTTCAATTCCTTGGTTTTGATCGAAAAGTCCACCCCATTGTGATATTTTTTTGTAGTTAGGTTAACCAAGTTCTTCTAAGTGTAGGGTCTCCCCCCTAATGCTTAGAAGGCTTTATAATTTATACGGGGAGTTCCCATCCTTGCGAGATAAGCTTTTCATAGATATTAGACGAGGAGAGGAAGAGGAGGAGAGAAGACGAGGGGCCGACCCTAATTGGGTACGGCCCATCTTCCCCATTCCTCTTGCCACAATAAATCCATTTGAGCCGCCTGAGTCTTGTGGGTCGTCCTGTCGTCCAGCCGAGAGTTATTCCGGAGAGATGGATGAGAGAGCGTCATCGCCAACTGGCACTGGACCTTCTGGGAGAGGTGAGGCATCTGGCCTAAGCCCAAGCCAACAGGCTGAGGGTATGGTTGCTTCTGAGGCCGTCCCTGTGACTACTCTATCTCCACGTGCCTTCCAGATGGATTTTCCCCAAAGGTCTCTGACTGGTGATGAGGCCGAGGGAGAGGGGATAGAGGACGAGGGTGAGGACTCAGATGTCGACCAGGTTGACACCTCCCATGCCTCGTCCTATATATCCTCAATTAGGGATTGTGACCTCTTGCTGTGGAGGCATGCCTATGGAGTATCCCCCAACATAACTATGAGGGTTCCCTCTGAGTCTGAGAGGGTCTTCGAGGGTGAAGAGGGAGAGGTTGCAGTATACGAACAAATGTTCAAGGTTGGTGTCAGATTCCCTCTGCATCCTGTTGTCGTAGATATCTTGTCAGCCCTCGGCGTTGCCCACTCTCAGCTTCCTCCCAACTCCTGGAGGACGATCCTGGGCTACATCTCCTTGTGGAAGAATGCTTTCACTGATGAGCCCTCGGCCGACGTATTTTTGGCCTGTTACAATATCACCTCCTCGTCTAAACAGACTGGGTACTATCACCTGGGGGCGAGGAGGTCTGACAAAAAACTTCTCCAAGTGGCACAAACCTCCAACCATGATTGGAAGAAGAGATTCTTCTTTGTCTCTAGAGAATGGGAGTTCTCCGCTGAGGCGCAACCTGTAGCCGATGGGCCGAGGGTCCTCAGAAGATGGTCTAACCCTTCAATGAAGGCCATATCAGACCCCAGACTTAGTCTAGAAGAGAAAGACATAGTTGAGTATCTGAGAGGACGAGGGAGAGGGGGTGAACTTGTAAAGTTTGAAGATCTGATGACCCCTCGGTTCCTCAAGGAAGTTGGTCTGAGGGTCGGCCCCCTGACAGAACTATGTGAGTTATATTCTTTTTTTTCCATTCTTTACTTTCTTTAAGTGTTTCATCTTTGCCTCTGCATTTTTCTGACGTGTCGTGCTCCTTTCAGGTCGTCCCTCTGGTATATCGGATCAACTTTGGGAAATGACTGCTCCCAGTTTACTATTAGGTCTAGGGAAAAAGAAAGGCAAGGAGCCTCAGCAAGCTCCGAGGAAGACGAGGGCCGTGGGGCCGACGGCTATTGAGCCAACTGCTGACAGTCACAAATGGAAAGAGCTTGAAGCTCCTGCTGACCCTCGGCCGGACTCAAGGACGAGGATGAGGGTAGAGTTGTCCGAGGGGCTGGTTCCTCTTCCAGCATGGGGGCCTTCTGGTCCCAGAACTTGGCGCTTCTAAAGGCCGAGCCATCCTCCCTCATCGCGAACCTGAGGGTAGCCAAGGTGTCCATGTTCTTAGCCCCCTCGGCTGCTAATTATGAATTTCTATCAAAGATGCCTCCAAAAAAAGTATATGACTATGGTCTGCATGCCCTAGCTTAGGTATTTGTTCTCCGTTCATTCCCTTAGTTGCATTGCATTCTTTCACTAACTATTTTATCGGCCTCTTGACAACTATTTATTATTTCTGTGCGGTCTGTATGCGCCTTTACCTCGGCTACTAAATGGATGGATGAGAATAACCACAAATTCTATGAATCCGAGAGAGCCATCCAGCAAGAGGCCGATTTGCAGATGAAGTTGGAGACTGCAAGGGCTGAGCTAGAGAGTGCCAGAATTGAACACGCAAGAGTTCTGGACGAGCTGACGAGGCAGCATGATGCAGACATGGCGGCCAAGGACTTGCTTATTAATGGGAGGGACGAGGCCTTGACCAACATGGGGGCTCAGCACAAGACTAAACTATCTGAGGTAATGAACAAGGCAGAGGCCGATGCTGTGGAGGCCTACAAACTCTCAGACGAGTTCCAAGGCTTCGGTCTTGAGTACTTCGAGAGGGGGATTAGGACGACCTGTCGGTGGGTCGTCCTTAAGTTTACTGACGCAGTATCGTCCGTCCGCCCCTCTCTTGAGGCAGTTCAACTGGACGATCCACTTATTGCTGAAGCTCTAGCCCAAGTGGAATCTCATCATGTCGAAGGCACGGGCACGTCTGAGGCTCGGCCTGTCATGGTCATAGAATAATCCCCAATAGATGTTGAGGCCTTGCCCTCTGATATTTCTCAATAGGGTGACTGTCTGTAGCCCATACCCTCTTCGTGTAATTCATATTTTTGTACTCTTTACCAGACGAACATCTTCATTTTGTAATGTAATATAATGCCTCTCTGTCTTCTATTTTTTTCTCTCATATGACTTTCATTATGATGTTTTTAACAATATCACTGACCCCTCCCTCGTCTTTCTTAAGGGCAATGGTGGGGTCGTCCCCTATATTAACCCTCATTATAGGCCGAGGGTTATAATTACCAAATTAATGGTTTTTAACAAAGTCTCCCCTCGTCTTTCTTGAGGACAATGGTGGAGTCGTCCCCTCCATTGACCCTCATTATAGGCCGAGGGTTATAATTACCAAATTAATGGTTTTTAACAAAGTCTCCCCTCGTCTTTCTTGAGGACAATGGTGGGGTCGTCCCCTCCATTGTCCCTCATTATAGGCCGAGGGTTATAATTACCAAATTAATGGTTTTTAACAAAGTCTCCCCTCGTCTTTCTTGAGGACAATGGTGGGGTCATCCCCGGCCCTCATTATAGGCCGAGGGTTATAATTACCAAATTAATGGTTTTTAACAAAGTCTTCCCTCGTCTTTATTGAGGACAATGGTGGGGTCGTCCCCTCCATTGGCCCTCACTATAGGCCGAAGGTTATAATTACCAAATTAATGGTTTTTAACAAAGTCTTCCCTCGTCTTTCTTGAGGACAATGGTGGGGTCGTCCCCTCCATTGGCCCTCACTATAGGCCGAGGGTTATAATTACCAAATTAATGGTTTTTAACAAAGTCTCCCCTCGTCTTTCTTGAGGACAATGGTGGGGTCGTCCCCTCCATTAACCCTCATTATAGTCCGAGGGTTATAATTACCAAATTAATTGTTTTTAACAAAGTCTCCCCTTGTCTTTCTTGAGGACAATGGTGGGGTCGTCCCCTCCATTGATCCTCATTATAGGTCGAGGGTTATAATTACCAAATTAATGGTTTTTAACAAAGTCTTCCCTCATCTTTCTTGAGGATAATGGTGGGGTCTCACCCTCCATCGTCCCTCATTATAGGCCGAGGGTCGTCCTCTGAAGATGTTTCCAAGCGTACTAGAACTGATAAACACAAGATGAGAGGAAACACTAATATTTCTCAATAATTTTCTAAGTGTTCTATCGGAGCAACACCTATTACAACTGTCGTTCGATAGGATTTTACAAAACTACTAATAGTATTTCTTCAAATGATCTGCATTCCAGGGGTTGGAAAAGGGCTTCCCCTCTAGGTTTTTTAGTCTATAGGTCCCAGGGATGACTTCATCGATGACCCTATATGGGCCATGCCAATTAGGATGGAGCTTGTTGGGCTTCTGCCAAGTCTTTTTGAGGACCAAGTCCCCCACCGCAATTGTTCTCTGTTTCACCCTCTGATTGTAAAACCTTGTAGTCCTCTGCTGGTAGGCGGCCTGCCTTATCTCGGCATCTTCCCTCGTTTCCTCAATCAGTTCTAAGTCGAGTCTCTTATCTTCTGTATTTCTCTGGGGGTCATACATTTTGACCCTATGAGTAGGAAACCCAATCTCGGTGGGGATGACGGCTTTCGAGCCATAAGCTAGCATGAATGGGGTCTCTCCGGTAGAGGTCATCGCTGTCGTCCTGTAGGCCCACAGCACGGCATATAATTCTTCAGCCCATCTTCCTTTTGCCTCCTCAATTCTCTTCTTGATCCCGTCTAGGATCGTCTTGTTTGTGACTTCCGTTTTCCCATTAGTCTGATGTCGGCCTGGGGTAGAGAAGAATTGTTTGATACTCACCCTTTCACAGTACTTATGTAGAGATGTATTCTTGAATTGAGTCCCGTTATCCGAGATGAGGGTGTTTGGGAGACCATATCTGCATATAATGTTTTCCATATAAACTGGAAGGTCTTCTGCTCTGTGATCGTTACCATCGGCTCCGCCTCCACCCATTTTGAAAAATAGTCAATGGCCACGATGAGGAGCCGATAGTTATTGATGGCCCTGGGTAAGGGTCCTATTAGGTCAATCCCCCATACTACAAATGGCCATGGGTATGTAATGGAAGTAAGAGGCTGATGGGGTTGGTGGCAAATCTTTGGCATTTGTCACACTTTTTTACATATGTCGCGGCATCTTTCCCCAAGGTCGGCCACCAGTACCCTTGGATGATCACCCTCTACGCTAAGGACCTACCCCCAATGTGGCTTGAACATGATCCTTCATGCACATCTTGAAAAATGGATGGGACTTCAGATGGATTCACACACCTAAGTAAGGGGAGTAAAAATCCCTTTTTGTACAAGGTGTCCCCAATGACAATGAACTTTGCAGCACTGTATCTCAACTTCTTCCTTTCTTGCCTTGCTTCTGGCATCTCCCCCTCTTTAATTTATCTAATCAAAGGGTCCATCCATGAAGCTTCCTTAGAAATATTCAGGCTAGTGCCAAGTATTCCCTCAGCCTCTTCAATAGTTGATCGAAGCAAAATTTCCACTCGGACTGTCCTCCTGATGTCTTTCCTAGTCGCCGAGGCCAACCTAGCAAGGGCATCAGCACGGCCATTGTCAAGCCTAGGTATCCTCTTTAATTTCACCTCTCTGAAGCTCTTCAGCAATGATCTCAAATTCTCGAGGTACTTGGTCATTCGCTCATCGTTAGCCTCGTAGGCTCCTAGTATCTGATTCACTACTAGCCTTGAATCACTATGGACCAAAATTTGGCCGACACTAAGGGACTTGGCGATGGAGAGTCCTACTATCAGGGCCTCATATTCGGATTCATTATTGGAGGCTTTAAAGTTGAACCTTAGGGCATACTCAATGTCTGTGCCATCGGGTCCTGATACTATTAGTCCAGTCCGACTTCCGCTATCGCAGGAGGACCGTCAATGAAGAGGCTCCACATAATCTGCTCTTCTAAGAAACTTCCCTCGGTGAGGGTCCCCTGTCTGAAGAGATATCTTCCCTCTTCATTTTTGGCCACTTTTCTTCTAGCGGTGCTGGTCTCAGCCTTATCTGCGGGTGTGTCGGCGAGCCTTCCATGTAGGGTATCTGTCTTCTGGAGGCTCTCGTCTTCAACTTCATCATCTTCCCAAGTAAATTCAGCCACAAAATCTTCCAATGCTTGCCCCTTGATGGCCTTCCTAGGCTGATACACTATGTCAAACTCCCCCAGCTCTATATCCCAGGCTATTAGCCTCCCTAATTTTTCAGGCTTGTGCAAAACCTGGCTAAGGGGAGAGTCAGTGAGGATGAACATTGTATAGGACTGGAAGTATGGCTTCATCTTTCTCGATGCATGGATTAAGGAATGGGGCAACTTCTCTATCCTTGGATATCTTTACTCTGCCCCCTGGAGTGCCTTGCTATTAAAATACACGGGCTTCTATACCCCGTCTTTGTCTCTCACAATGGTTGCACTGATGGCTGACTCTGAGACGGAGAGGTACATATAAATTTGTTCTCCCATCACGGGCCGTGACAACAGCAAGGGAGACCCCAGGTATGATTTTAACTCTTTAAAAGTCTCATCACAGTCTTCACTCCATTCGAAGGATTTTCTGAGAATTTTGAAGAATGGTAGACACCTGTCTATGGCCCTAGACATGAACCTGTTTAAGGCAGTAACTCTCCCTGTGAGTCTCTGAACATCTTTAATGGACTTGGGGGTCTTCATCTCAATAAGGGCCTTTATCTTTTCAGGATTGGCCTCGATGCCTCTTTAGTTGACAATGAACCCCAAGAACTTCCATGCTCCAACCCCGAAGACACACTTGGCCGAGTTGAGCTTCATCTGGCATTTGTCCATCGTATTAAAGGTCCTCTCTAGGTCTGCCACATGTTCCTCTGCCTTCAAACTCTTAGTCAGCATGCCATCTACATAGACCTTCATAGACTTCCCAATTTGGTCTTCAAACATTTTATTTACATAGCGTTGGTAAGTCGCCCCCGTATTTTTTAGGCCAAAGGGCATGACCCTATATCATTATGTCCCCTTGTCAGTAATGAAAGCTGTCATCTCTGAGTCTTCAGGGTTTATGAAGATCTGGTTGTACCCTGAATAGGCATCCATCAAGCTTATGAGCTCATGGCCTGCGGTAGCGTCTACCATCTGGTCAATGAGGGGGAGAGGGAAGCTGTCTTTGGCACAGTGTTTATTGAGTTCGGTGAAGTCCACACACATTCTCCACTTCCCGTTGGCCTTTGGGACAATAACTGCATTGGACAGCCATTCAGGGTAGATGACCTCTCTGATAAATTCAGCATCTTCTAATTTTTTGACCTCATCCCTTATGACCTCGTACTTTTCTCTGGAGTAAATTCTCCTCTTCTGCTTTACCGGATTTGCTCCCTCTACCACATTGAGCTTGTGGCATATGATTTCAGGATCGATCCCTGGCATATCTATATGACTCCACGCAAAGACGCTTCGTCTTCTCCTCAACAGTTTAATGAGGTCTTCCTTGATATTGGGCTTCAGAGACTTGCTGACTTGGACGGTTTTTTCTGGGTGATCCTCATTGAGGATGATGGATTCTTCCTCTTATGCCCCCTCTCCTTTCTTTAGCTTCGTCTCATCCCTGGGGTCTAGGGTATCAATATTATAAGTGGTTCTAGCCCTCTTATGTGCCTCTCTTTCTTCAGTGGAGTTGTAGTAACATTCTCGCGCTGTCGTCTGGTCTCCCTGAACTTCCCCCACCCCGTAAGGGGTAGGAAATTTAATCATCTGATGGACCGTAGACGACACAGCTTCAAACCCCTTGAGGGCCACACTCCCCAGTATGATGTTGTACGCCAAAAACACATGTTCATCCATCACAAAGAAACTGACCTTCTTGGTAAGCCATCTCGGCCACTCGTCCCCCATCCTGACATCGGCCTCATACACTCCAAGGGAATGAACCTTTTTCCCACTGAACCCAATCAATGGATGATGGTATGGGACGAGTCTAGCACGACTGAGATCTAAGGCTTTGAAGCACGGCCAAAACATCACGTCTGCAGATGAGCCCCCATCTACTAGGATCGTCGGCACCTCGCACCCGTGCACCCTGGTAGTGATGATGAGAGGGTCATCATGTGGGGCTAAGAGGCCTTTTAAGTCCATTCTTGAGAATCCCACTATCAGAGTGTCCATGTCGACCTTCTTCCTTTTTTCTGACTTCGCCTCCAGAGAGGTTGAGTGTACCTTCTTCGTCACTGCCTTAGCCTCAGCAACATGGGCCTTCCTGTCAGCGACCTCTGACCCTCCTCCTGCTAGACCCCCGAAGATCATTCCCATTCCGAGCGATATCATATTAAGCCTCTTCACAGGGCCTTGATCGTCCTCATCATCAAAAGGGTCATCCCCTCTTTTTTGAAGACCTTCTTTACATGTATCACCTCGCTTTTTTTTGGGGTCATCCCCTCGGCCCCTCTTGAAGGCACCTCTATCAACGTATTTTCTGAGCTTCCCTTCTTTCAGCATCTTCTCAATCTCATCTTTCAAAGCAAAACATTTGTCTGTTATGTGGCCATGGTCTTGGTGAAATTCGCACCATAGGTTTTTATACCACTTGTTGGGGGCTGCCCTCAACTTCTCAGGCCACTTCAGAGACCGATCACTCTTTATCTCATTGAGAATCTGTTCACAGCTGACCGTTAGAGGGGTGTAACCAGCGAACTTGTCATCCGTAGACCTCTTCTTCCCCTCTTTGTTCTTCTTAGGGTATTTACCCCCACTAGCGCCTCCTTTTTTGTCTTCGTATTTTATGGCCATTGCCTCTTTGGCGTTCATCACCTTTCCTGCTGTTGATAGCAATTCAGCCATCGTCCTCGGAGGGTCTTCAGAAATCTTCCGTAACAGCTTCCCCTTTTGGAGTCCTCCGATCAGGGCTGTCATAGCTATGCTCTCATCATAGTCTTCCACCTCCAATTTTTCTTTGTTGAATCTGGCTATGTAGTCTCTAAGACTCTCATTCTTCCCCTGCTTAACATAGAACAGGTGGGTGGTCTTCTTCTGTGGCCTCATCCCAAAGCAAAAGTTGTGGATGAACCGGTCTGCCAACTGCTTAAAGTTTTCAATGGAGTTTTTTAGGAGAGACGTGTACCAGGCATGTGCAGCCCCAGTCAGGGTACCAGAGAAGGCACGACACTTCATCTCATCTGAAATAGAGTATATGTCTGCTGCTGATTGATACATCTCAATATGGTGGACAGGGTTGGTGCTCCCGTCATATCTTGGTGTGACCACAGGTGGCTTGAACTTTGATGGCGTAGGGAAGTTGACTATCTTCACCATAAAGGTTGAGCCCATGGTGTATCTCCTCTGAAGAGGGTCCCGACTTTTCAGTATATCACCAATTTTATCCTCCAATCGCTGGATCGAATCGTTCCATGGCCTCGTAGGGTCGGCCTGGCAGATGTTATCCCCTGCCGCCTCTTTCAGATGGCTGTAAGGTCCTGCCGCGGCTGGCCTGTGTCAGCTATTTACTTCCCCTTGGCCATCGTCCCATCCTATGGGCCGGCCCCCGCGGGGTCGGTCATCTGTTGCCTCCCTTCTGGACCTCGCAGCACTCCTTGACCTGGACAATTTTTCCCGTAGGTCATTTACTGGGCCCAGCCTTTCAAAGTCCGACCCCCTGCTCAAGCGATCGAAAGAAAAGCCTCTTGGGAGATCGTCAGGATTTTTCCTTCCACACTTCCCTCTTCTCTCCTGGAGAGGTCGTACAGTATTGTTGGAGACCTCACACGGTTCCCAGCATTCTATGGGGGCCTCCTCCCCCTCCAGATCATCGTACCTGTCCTCAGGGGAAGGGTTTCCTTGCTTCCCCAGGCGTAGACGCCGGGGTTCAGCAACATCCCTACGTCACTGAGGGGTTGGCAGGTCTTTGCATGGTGCCTGGGGTGGTCCCCTGGCCTCATGCTGTCCTGGAGCTGCTGTCGGAGTAATCATCTCATGTGAGACCCCTGGTGGTCTTAGTATGTTCTGGCTTGGAGCTGTGAACTGCTCCTGCATGATCTGCTGGCTTGCTGCCAGAGACTTCAAGGCTGCCACCACATCAGCCATCTCAGACTGAGGTGGCGGTTGACTGGAGCTGGGTCCTACTCCACTATCTGGTGGAGGGAGTGGCGGTGGTGGCATCTCAGGTGCCATGTGTTTGAGCTATGAACAGCTGAACTGGAAAAAAGACTGATGAGCTTGAGAACCTTAGTGGGTCTCTTTCAATGGTGAAACATCTCCTCTCAGGGGGAGAACTGGCTCACCACCAGAGTTACCAGTGAGGTCAAGCTGTATTCAAGGAAGAGATGTCTTCTCGTTCCCACGGATGGTGCCAAACTGGTGATGCTGAAATCTAGCACCACTAGATAAGTGATGATAAGCTCAAACTATAGTAACCATGGTAGCCATAGAGATGTAAGTGTATAAGTATGTAGAAGGAGATGAGTATAAGAGGAATAAGACAATGATGTATAGTGGTTCAGCCAATTTGGCCTACATCCACTGTGAGTGTGTGTGTTCCACTAAGTATGGGCACTAATGGCCTTGGATACAATGCACATAAGCCCATTTTCTCTTTCTACTGTGTATAAGCAGAGTTTTTGCTAGGGTTAGAATTATCCATCGATCCTCTCCCTATTGGGTTGTAGGTGATAAGTATATATAGGTCTTGGGGGGTGTAGTGTACCCCCCAAGTATACATGGTGCATGTGAATGATCATTTATCCAGTCTCCTATTGACACCTGTAGATGACAAAGGATGACATAATATTCCCTCACGTGAGGGTGTGATTTGGTTATAACGGTCTCCCACGTGTCATGTGAGCCTCACGCGCACTGTTCCACGCGTCTCCCAAACCACGCGCTGTGATGATGTCACCCTCGGCCTTTGATATGAGGCCGAGGGCAAAGTTCCTTCCGGCAATGAGTCTGGCCTAATTTGGGCCTCGTACTGTCGTACCCTCAGAGGGTCATCTGGAGCCTGATGAAGGGTCGGCCCCCTGAGGGGTCGTCCGGAGCATGATGAAGGGTCGGCCCCCTGAGGGGTCGTCCAGTTGGAGGGCACCCTCAGCCTGGCCGAGGATATATATGGGCATATCAACTAGCACTGCTAAATACGATCTTGCCTTTTGGTCAGATACTCCACCTCTCCTGGCTTACTTCTCATAGAAGTATTGATAACAAATCGAAAATATACTACCTTGATGACTATAACACCAGTCATCCAAGCCAGAGTTTTCCATCCATGCTTGTGTGTTACCCACGAGTCCATTATTAGCTAATGGGACCCTTCTTGACCTCTGCATCCACCTCATTCAGTATGAAGTTTGCTGCATAATTCAACTTTCCCTTATGTTCGACCACTGTCCGACCCTTCTGAAGTAAGTACTGAAATTTACTTTGCCTACCAGTTTAAAGGGCTGATGCAAAGATTTACGGTCAAATTGCATCCTAAGTTACTTATTATTCATGGTATTTCTCCATGGTTGTGGTGACTGACTCCTACCACTACAACAACGCCCCACTAGGCCAAAGTTTTATTGAATATTTAGTCATGGGTACCGCCGTACACCACCGTAGACAATTGCCTTTAGGTTATCTCCTCCCATTAACTTATCACCCTACTCTGCTAATCGAATCCTTATATATGGCCATTCCAAAAGGGTTTTTACACACTTTCCCCACCCCTTGCTGACTACACTGGGTGAGGCTAAAATTGTACCACCGTTATCTATAACATTGCTTTAGGAGACTATCACTCCCGGGTGATTATTCTATCACCATCGGCCTGAACAACAATCAAGGTTTTTCCTATCACAATCACAATCTTCAGAATACTCAATGTCTTCTACTAAACCACTCCTCCTACCATCCTTTTAACGACCCTCGCTAGTCGTCCGTGATGTTCGGTGCATGAAGCCCGATCGAACTCGTATATGAATCACCTCAACTATATTTAATAGCAATGCACGTGTGTAAAGGAATACAACAATCCTTTCATAATTCCCTACATCAAAAAACCCTAAGCTGAAATGTAAAAAGCCGAACAAATCCTAAGGAACTTGAACTTGATGCTCTGATACCATCTGTGACTCCCCACCTAATGAAATACTGAGTGATCAGTCCTATATCAATAAAATAGGAGTCTCATTTGGTTCATTCTTAGCATCACTATGGAAAACTTTTTAAGACTTACTAACCACGTAGTGTTCAAAAAGATGGTGCCAAATTTTATCTTTATTAATATGAACAAAATAAGTGCGGAAATAAAATAATAAATCCAATGATGAAATAATCAATAACCACATAGATTAATAAAAGTCATGCCGAATAAACCATCGGCGAAAACCAAGATAAACCAAACTAACAGAGTAATTAATCCCATACAATCTGAAATGAAGTAACTGAATAAACTTTGAGCGAAATGGTCGAGATAGACTGGAATCATACTCCTATACTAGAAATATAATGAGAGAAATGTCTATCCAAATCCTGCAACATCCACATATGCTGCAGCAGCGAATCCCTGGAATGAAATGAAGTCTAGCATCCCTATGGCTGGACACCAAAAAGGTTTTGAAAATATTTGATAGCAAGGGTTAGAACCCAAAAGGTTTTGAAAATATTTAGCAAGTGATTAACTTAACATCAATTAAAAAATGCATGAATGCTCTTCATATTTAAGTTAGTGTCGCACTCTCTTGAGGACATACTCACCCCTCAACTAATGTGCACACCTATCGCTTACTTTATCTCCCACATAGTACTCTACCCCGAAACTAGATACTTGATATCACTCATGTCAACAATCCTACTAAATCTTGAGTATTTTTAATGCATGATATATAAGTTATTTATCACTTAACTTGCTTAATCATCTTTTCTTGAAAGCCATATAACATTCACTAGTTATATAAGTAATACCACTTCCTCCATGTATTGAATTACCCGTATGAAATTATTTATCCCATTATATACATAAAACCACGTTACAACATTCACACCTTTGTTTAATATACATATATAACTCATATGTACTTAATATAATTCACTTCCTGTATTTAATCACCCGTATATAACTATTTATCCCATTATATACATAGAACTATATTACAACATTCACACATATGTTAAACATATATATAGCCCATCCTCCCGAGTAATAACACACTGGATGTATTCTCTAAACTGCTATCACACTAGGTGTGCTCACCTAACCTAGTTACCCCAAGTCGGAATCACTCACCAACTTGGCCCAAAATATAAACGTAGTGGAGGTGGTCATATTCCTTACCTAAAAGTGAGATGATCCCCTCACCCATATAACGGACGCTATGACCTAGGGATATACTCTCCCTACTCCTGAAGCTAGGGTATTCACCCACTTCGCGCAACCTCCCTTGATATGACTAGAGCATATAAATTAAATAAATATCTAGTCACTGATATATATATATATATATATATATATATATATATATATATATATATATATATATATATATATACTATCACCACACCGTATATATGTAATACACAGTTCCCAGCATTTACCGTGCACAAAACTCCACAGCACTAGCCTATAATTTTCCCCGAGTCTATAGTCCGTATCTAATTCAATTAATTTACACATTAATTAATATAATACTTTCTCGAGTCTATAGATCGACTCTAATCTAATTAGTTCATACATTAACTAATATATTACCTTGGTGTCACCCAACCCATGCAACCCGACTCGCTCACTTGGCATGAAATTATATATTACCCGAGTCTATCTCCCGACTCCAAATTAATTCATTTTTCTCCATAATTAATTTACTGCCTTGGTGTCGCTCAACCATTATATCCCAACTCGTCCACTTGATTCGTATCTAATTATTTTGGAATCAAAACCCTCAAATTGATTCATAAAGTGTCCTAAATAAATCCTCCATAATCCCAATTACTTTTCCCCATAATTGTTAGTAATATGTTCTTTTTATTTATTTATCACTAAATAAAGTATTGGATTTAATTTAACATTTCTTTTTCCCCTTATATAATAATCTAGGCGAACTTCGAAAAAACAGGGAGGGTCAATCGATCAAGTCCCTTTCTTCCCCATGATTCTGTTTCAGCCATTGTTAACCTAACCAAGCCTTTACTTTCTCCCATAGTAATATCCAATCAAAATCACCCATATTAACCTATGAAGACAGGTTCTAATCAACCTAGAATCTTTAAATCAACAACTAATTTCCACAAATTTTAATGTTTTCCAGATTCAGGTTTCACTCGGGGTTCAAAAACCCAATAACTTTTTTAATCTCTATTATCAGTAGTTCAATAACTATTATTGCTGGATTTAATCATACGATTCGTATTCCTATACTACAGAATCATGAAACATACTAATATCACCCCAAATCTCTTTAAGATATATCCTTTATCAAAAACCCAATTTCACCTGAATACCCATTTATATCGAAAACGGATTTTATTTCACACATCACCAAAATAGGAAACCATTATCAAAACTTTAAAATCACAGTAAGTTAGCCACTTGCCTCTATTTGTTCATAGTGTATGATCCATTCAGGTAGAGGAGGTTTGATGAAGAACACCCAAATACCTTTCTTCACTTGTATTCATAAGCTCCCCAAATTGCTCTCAATTTGCTTCCTCTATTTCTCTATCAAAGCCATAGGTTTGGGGTATGATTTCTTCCATTCAATACTCTAAGACCTAGTTTCATTATGCCAAATTCCGTTTTTAGCCTAATGGGTCAAGCCCAAATGACCCGAACACTCCCGTGTGGGCCCGGTTATTCCTAAAAATGCCCCATGACCCATCTACTACCCCCGTGTACACTTTATTGACTATCTCAGCCCATTCGGACTCAACTGTGCGCTCAGAATTGACATCCGAATTAATTTATAAAAATTCTTATCTCACACCCAAATTAGTCTATATCGACTCCCAGCTGAGATAAATAAATGCCAGGTCACTAATGCATGTTATGCCATAATTAAATTATTACTATTTACTTAGTAATTAGAATTCCCCAAATATTAACCATTACTCTCTGATTAATATTTAAATAAATATTACCATACTTAATTCAATTAAATTACGACACACAAGTAAGATAAAATTTTCCAGAATTAATTAAATAATAAATGCATAAAAATGCGGGTGTTGCATTGGCTTCCTATGAACTTACCGATAAAGGCACGATATAAACACCAAAGGTAGTTACCTTTGAGTGATGTAGTGTGTGTGTATATATGTAATGAGAAATAATTAATATAGTCTAATGGTCGATAATGGATAATGAACCCTATGTCTATTTAGTTACTCTATGTTGTATATTTGTGTGTTCCTTGTGAGTGACCTTGTGGGGGAAACTACTTGGGTTGTACTCTTGCACGTATAACTAGTCACAATCCCTTTTTAGGGTATATAGTTGTTACTTATCCTTTATCAAAGCTTGGATAGTATTTGGTTTAATTAAATGATATCAAAAGAGATGGAGTATTACTTTTTATGAGACTAAAAATATGTTTATTAAAATATAGGTTTGGGCCTTTGGGTGTAATCCTATTTAGGTAATTGTTAGTGTAACATGTTAGTTGTTCATTATGTGATCGTACTTAATTATCTAGATATGGAGAATTTTGTCATAGTTAAGCCTTGGGTTGGGACATGCGCATAGTATGGAACATATTGCATGTGAGAATTGATTAGTGGCATGCATTTCAAATCAACTACAATATTATTTATTGATATTGAAGTTAATTCTTACAACTTTAGGGCACTGACCCAAATTATAAAATGCCCCACCCTAGTCATTATTATTATGATTATAAACAAGTTTAGTAGGGTTGAAGACCCAGACTTTCAGTTGCGGAGATTCGGGCTAGTATCCTTTGAGCGAAATGGATGGTTCATTACAGTTGTCAGTATAAATTCAGAGTCGATTTAGAGGTGGTTATTGATGTACGCTAAATTATTTCGTTGGGATATTCTAATCAGAGGAAGTTTCCATTGCATTCTTTTATTCCATTAAAACAGATGTAATCCGACATTTTTATATAGTGGATTTAGTTTTCACAGTTTAGTAGTGTATGCTCATAATCTTTTATTGAGATCTTTACCGTGTAGGTTTTGGTTTACTACAATTTTAGTTTATTGTCGATGATGAGAATGATATCAATTGTTGTAGTATCCTCAATATTTCATCTACATCGTGATTAACCAAGCGTGTAAAAATCGGTGTTATCACATATGGGCCCTATTTTATATTATACTGGATCATCACATTCACTTTTTAGCCGCATATTTTTACAGTCTCCAGGTCTAACAGATGTAAAGAGGGACACAGTACATCCTATGTATACACATTTGGGTAGGGTTACATCTTTACACCATGTTTGTAATGGTGTGTGTGTAGAGAATGGGATATTATGATTTCTAGAAAACTTATTGGTCCTAGATATGTATTCTTATGACATGATTTTGGAAATGGACATGTTATGTGCTTACCATGCCAAGATGGATTGTCACGAGAAGGAAACAATGTTTTCTATTCCCATAACTGAGATTTATTTGATCACTACGCCTAGATCCGAGGAGGGTAAATCTAGTACCCATTTATATTATATGGAGGAGAGTACTTCCACTCATACTACCATTTCTTCAATGCCTATTGTCGTAGTTTAGGACATCCCAAATGTGTTTAAGGAGATTCCAGGGTTATTGTGGAGCCTGGAAAAATACTTTTTTTATTGAGTACCCAGTACTATTTCGATAGCGAGGACACTATACCATATGCAACCATTGGATATGCATGAGCTTCTGAAGCAAAAACATGATTTACTCAATCTGGACTTTATATGATAGAGTACATTACCGCGGGGAGCTCAGGTCCTATTTATAAAAAAAAAGTATTGATTCCTTTATTTATGTGTGGATTATCTGGAGTTGAAAAAAATTCACGATTTGGAAAAAAATATATGTTGCCATGTATCAATGATTTGTTTGACTACCTGAGAGATTCCTTGTCTTTTCAAATATATACTTGAGGTCTAGGTATCCCCAGCTGCGAGTACGGGAGGAGTACGTACCAAAGACTTCTTTTCTTTCTAGGTATGGATCATATAAATTCAAGGTTATGTCCTTTTGAATGACTATTGTGCTAGCATTATTCATGGACCTAATGAAGAAGATATTTAGATTGTATCTTGAACAAATTTTTATTGTCGTTATTAATGACATATTTGTTTATCAATGGAATGAGAATGAGCATGGCATTTGAGGATGGTCTTACAATCCTTATGGGAGCACCTATTGAATGCAATAAAATTGAAGTATTGATTTTGGATGCGAGGAGTTTCATTTTTGGGCCACATTGTTTTAGAGGATAGGATTTATGTGGATCGAATAAGGTGTCTGTAGTATTAGAGTGGGGAAAACGAACTACAATGATAGAGGTTCGTAGTTTTTTTAGACTAGTAGATGTGACACCCCACCTAATTAAATACCGGGCGATCACTCCTTTATTAAATTAAAATCAAGGTGAACAGTTGAATCATTCTTCGCATCACTGTCGTAAAAATAAATTTCCAATTTAAACACCCTAATTAATTAAGTTAAGTGTCAAAACCATTTTTAACATTCCTTTCAAATTTTATTTTTGAAAAATAAAGATTTAATTATCTAAAACAATTCAATATTTAAAAAAAATCACACCACAATAATCCTAGAACATATAATCGAATTAATTTAAACATTCAACAACTAAATCCCAGCATTTAAAACTTAAAGTAAATCATACATGCTGAATAAATCCCAAAGTAACAGTACTAGAATAACTGAATCACAATGTCCCAATAAAATAGCTAAATAGTGGAAAGGGCGACACATGCCCCAATAAGGAGAATGATAGAAGTGGAATCAAGTAAATGAAATCGTCTAATCAAGTGGCCTGTAACTCCCACCTAAGCTGCAACACGTTCCTTCCAAGGGATCCTAAGCAAGACGCCCCTGTGGCTGGGCACCTGTAATATATACATATATACACAAGAGAGAAAGAGAAATAGGAACGGGTCAGAGCCCGATAGTGTATGATTTAAAAATTTGTTTAGCAAGTATTTAAATTGATACAGGCCAATGCAACAACATATTAGTGCAACACTCTCTTGAGAAATTCTCACCTCTCTTCTAATGTGCACTCCTATCGCACTAACCTTCCCAATGGTTTATCTCGTCATATATCACACTATCTTTCCCGAAGGGTTTAACTTAACTTAGGTTATTCGCAGGATTTAAAATTGAACGATACAATTGTTTGAAAAGAATATTTCAATTAACTTTATTAATTTATAAAGTTTTCCAGTGTCATATTATACTCTCTCAAAACAAGTATTTACAGTATGAGTCATCAACCATGTCCTACTTACCATATCACAGTAGGCAGTTCCAAATTCTAGTATTTCATATATATATATATATATATATATATATATATATATATATATATATATATATATTATAGCAGCACCCCAAATAAAAACTACGGTGCGGGCATACTTTACTATCCAAAACCCCGTATAACTCGTATTAAGGGGAATACAAATTCGGAATCACTCTCGAATTGTATTAACACATACACAAACAATATTGAGGCGAAGCATAGATTCAAAGTCTCTAAGAGGATGGCACATACCCGCGTCTCTTAGGACCGTCTGAACTATCAAATCGATAGCTTGTACCAAGCATATCTATCTCCTAGGGTACGAGTTAATATCTCCCATAAGGCAACACAGGATAAGATCATCCCAGCGCGGCAACCTCAGGGATAGGAAGTAGCGTGGGCATGATTTTCACAAGTATATAATATATGCATACACAATCATATAAATATACCACTTTTATTATATCAATTTAGGTTTATCCCATAACCCACATTCACAACATTTATCTTTATTCTCCCATTATTATATATCAAGTATAATGGTTCGTTTCTAACTTTAATTCGAAGGGTTTTTCCAACTTACTACGTGATTGAACATAAATATTGTATATTTATTTTCCTAATTTCAGTGCATTTGTGAACCCGAGTGATGTAACCCATATGGATTTAACGCACATTTATGCTACTAATCTTCGTTGGCAAGTATTTCGTGTTTCGTGCTTCTCTTATTGGTTTTACAGGTTAATTATGCAAGCAGCACAAAAGAGAAAGCGAGATAATGAAAGAAAAGCTAAGAAGGCAAGTTCAAGGGCATTTTGGTAATTCTACAGTCTATTCCCGAAGGAGGAGTCAACTGGAAAGTTGAAGAGATCGGGACAATGAGAACACTGGAAGAAAAAGCATCCAAATCCGAGCTACGGTTGATGAGTTATGACCCGTTGAAGTTGAAGAAAAATCCAAGGAAGAAAGGAAAGAAAACAAGAAAAATTTCTAAGTGTTGAATGGAAGAAAAAGCACCCCAGACCAGCAAACATTCGCGAACCCAAGGGCGAACCGGTTTGGGGGGCGAACCGGTTCGGGGTACAGGCGAACCGGTTCGGGGGTCCTGATACGCGAATTTCCTCCTTTATTCAGATTGGCTCTAAGGTTTCCTTCTTATACAACATCAAAATTTCATGGTTTAATCCTCTACATCACAAAAGGTTTCCAGAATATCATTTAAGTCATCACTACATGCAATTTCCTATCTCAAATTGGGTTTTTCTTCCATACAATTCATCCTAATAATTCCTAAACTAATATGAAAGATGCATCAGCGAAATAAGCAAGACAAACACTTGCCTGGGATTTTCGACGTTCAGGTTTGGTGCCGAATTTGGTGTGGTTGCGTTCCCCATCTCGCGATCTACGCGTTGGTGGTGGCGGCGGTGCAAACGGATGGATTCCGGGCCTTGGATTGCTTTGGAAGCTCTCTCCTTCCCTCTCCTATGGCCGTCACTTCTCTTTGGTTATTCTAACCCTAGAAGACAACCTTAGACATCTTATATACCCCTTGAAATTTCGTGGGTTTAATTACCCAAAAATGTAAATGACCAAAATGCCCTCCTGGGGTACTAATTAAGCCTAAAATTGCCCCGAGACTCAAACCAAACCCCCGGGTACACTTTTCTGACTATCTCGACCCTTCCGGACGCGTTGGCGCACTCAAAACAACCATACAGACAACTTATAAAATATTTACTTTCATTTATCAATATTTATTCCCGACGCGACACAGGCGCGTCCCAACTTAAATTTCCATAATTGTCATTTTATTCACACGTGACAATACTATAAAAATAAATCTCATATATTTCTATACTCATCCAGTAACATTCAACAAATAATATATTCCCAATAATTACTAACTCTTGTCACGCTAGTAAATATTTAAAACAACATTTCGGATTAAAATTAAATTAATTTATCTCAATTAAATTTAATAAATCCCATAATTTAAAAGCCATGAAAATATGGGGTATTACATACTTCCCCCCTAATAATGGAATTTCGTCCCAAAATTCGGAAAATAAGGCCTACCAGGTAGCACAATTCTGGATATCCTTGTCAGTACGCAAACTATCTACATAGTACGGCGCTCAATCACTATAGCTTTTTCCTCACAGCAACATTTTTTTACATTCTTATTGGAGACACTTCACATTGCACTCCCAACTGACAATATTTGAATAGGTTACGTCTGTACGTTATAAATTTCATTATCTCCTATCATTAGGAGGATTCCCACTCAGAGAAGACCATACTTATATTTGACCACTCTTGTTTGCCTAAAACACTCGTGGAATTTTACCATACTTATCGGTTATTTTCTCGATCAATCCAAAAATTCTGATTATCTACTCTCCTCTAAACATACGGAAGGAGAATAGTCGAGGTTCTTCCATAACAAAACCTTAATAAGCACCTTATACGCGACAAACAGGTACGAGTGCTTCTACCGAGCATTCCTGAAATCATCGTACCAATATTCCAAAATCTCCTTTACGTGGCTCCATAAATCTTTAATCACCGTGCGCCCATTCACTGGCTACGGGTGACACATCCTACTCGAAACTAAACCTTATCTCCGATGGTTTCTGAAATCCCATATCAAAGGTGGGATTCACCAATCTCATCCTGATTTAGAAATTTATATTGCGCCGGATCATGCACTGGCGCGATCCTTCCTTTCAAAGGTGGGATTCACCAATCTCATCCTGATTTAGAAATTTATATTGCGCCGGATCATGCACTGGCGCGATCCTTCCTTTCAAAGGAAGTCTGGGGCATACTAGTTAATATTGTAAGTCAGCCCAAAGGAGTATCAATCACCTCCTTCTTAACGACTTTATTCACATGTTCGGGATGAACCTTTTATCTTGTTTTGAGTATGGCAAACCATCCAAGAACTTTACCGACTTTACCAACCTCTTACAATTTCAGGAATTTTCGATAAACACAAAATTCTTTGGTTGATTCTCCTCTTTTAACCAAACCTTACCTATGGGCAGTGCATGTAGAGACTACTCACTACGTCTCGCTAAACATCGATTCTTCCCTTGAAATGTCTCACATTAAGTGACACGTAATACTCCCCTTCCTTCCTTGGAGTATGCCGAAAGTTCCGACCCGTGCTCTTCTCTCCACGAAGCGCACTTCTGGATCTCTTATACTATACTAACATCATTACCCTTTGTATGCGCAAGTCTCTATCACACTTGACTAATAACAACTCTGCTCCGGGTGTGGTTCATAACAATTAAATTCTACTCTATTCAAGGAATACCAATTCTTGAATGGCTTCCCACAGCCTTCCAATCAAGTTAAGGCGTGCTATTCTAATTGAACACTTATGTATGGATTATCGCCCCTCATGTGACGTTTAATCCACTTTATCACTTCCACTTCGTTATACTAGTCCCACAAACATATATTTCACACGTCTATTACCACGTCCCTTCGACTCGGACTATTTTAACTGTAGTTAACCAAGATGCCTACATTTTTTCAACACTCCGACCGCCCTGGGTGAGCGAACGGCGTGCTACTCATCTGTAGGACTAACTAAATTCAACGGAATAGAAGGAATAGGGCATTTAAATTCCATGACAATAAAAGAGGAATAATAATTTTCAACCTTCCTCAGATAAGTACAACAATTTTCCTAAATAGGTACAACAACCAAAATAAATCACTAACGCTCTATTCATCAAAATAATTACAGGTCATCTCTTTTGTATAATATAAAGTTCTTTCCAGATAATCCATGCTAAAAATCATTCCAACTCTTTACTCACCTTGTGTTCTGTACGCGGTTATGACATTTGGGTACTCTCAATCACCCTAGAAATCAAAATTCTTAAATTCTCCTTATCATCGTTCCACCCCTCAACTCGTGGGGATAACTTCCAATGATTTCCTACCACTAAAATCCGGCTCCAATGACCTTAAAACAAAATTCAACTTCCAACTTACATACATAATTACTTGATCCCATTTCGACCAGGGTACCGAACTCATGGAATAGTGACCAAACGTTCCCTATTTTCAACCTTACGCTAAGTTTCATGCGTGGGATGTCTCGCAAAGAGAAATCCAAACAAGGAACCCCCCGATACACTACTACCTAGCATTGTCGGTTATCGAAATTCGTTAGGTCCTCCGTCCATAGTATATACCCCTTTATTCCGTCCCTTGACAGAAAAGTTACAATTTCTCCCGTAATTATGCTTAACAAAGAACGTTTCACTAATTTCACTATTGTTGAGTATAGGTTGGTGGTAATAGCATTCTATAAACCTCGAATACATACACTCGGAATTCTCGATATTCTTTTCCCTAATAATAGGGGTGTAAATATTAACTCCCACATCTCTAAAGGATAAATATAACAATGCACTTTTCCTATCACTAAGTCCGGAGTGCTAAACATGATACTGAGTCAAATCTTTTTTCGCTCAACGGTAAATCCCGATACATACGGAATTATACTGACAAAATCTATACATACTCTGGCATCAAATATCTCGAGACCACTATCTCCTACGAAGTCTCTGGGATAGATAATATAAGTGCGAGTCCAACCTTCTTACAGGTAAAGCCTCGCCAAAACAAACATAAAACATGATGCACTAGTGCAATCACTCCGATAGACTTGCAATAAATGCTCATTATCGTACTAACCATTTCTATAACATTTTATCAAAGATAATACCATACTCGTATATCGCATCACTACAACGAGTAACCTCAACAAAGTATTAAACACTGTTAATATACTCATTCATCCCCCGCGGATAGCACCGAAGAAAAATACCGCTATACTAAGGAAAAATATTCACATAATGGTAACATTTATAATGATATGCATTAAACTCGTCTCATATGCTAATCTAGCAATGAACAAAATATGGTGACTCGCTCGCGTCACAAAAACACGCCGCATCCTCTAAGGATACAACTTATACTTCCATCCTGGCAATCGTCTTGACTGCACAAAAGGTTTTCGGACGTAACACGTCTGCCCAAACCAAACCAAAATTATTTTTAATCGTTGTCCTTTACTAGGCACCGTATTCTTGTCCCTTTTCTCACTTTGGAACATATTATCGTGAGAAATTTCACTCCGCACCAAAATACCTCAACACATAATCCACTTACCACCTGTCCTACTAATCAGGTTAGGATTGTCCTTCTCTCGGACTTTAGTAGACTCGATTCCTGTTAGCCATCCCAGTTGTTCCCTTAGATTTTTAGGCCATAAAGATCATGTTACTATCTATAATAGTACTTACTGAATTTACCATCACTTGGTAAGAATTTTAACTATCTGAAGCATTTAAATGGTTTTCCTGATGTGTATCAACATCCTTTTGTGGTGCAATACTACCACCGTTGTATTCAGTCTTGTTCTCGACTAAATTATTTGATTCCTTTAACTTCCCCCACAAAGAAGCATTATCATTTATATTGACAAAATATGACATTGTCAACCTCTGAATCGGTCGTCCATCAGAATTTCCACCTCGAGTATTATCAAGTATTATTACAAGTTGGTCTCCCACTTGGAGTCGTTTCCTCCACTAGTATCTACCTCTTTCGATACAAAATTTGCTAACGATTAGGATTCATATCCACAATTGGACTTCTGTCATGCCCTCTTGCGATGAGTTCAGAACCACGTTTGCTTCTCATCCTGAACAGTCGAGGAAAGAACATACGGTCAACAATATACTTAAGGTTCTCCTATAGGCATAGCATTCCACTTCTAAAGTTGGTGGTTGACTTCAACCATTATAACTTCGTCCCGAAAGCCTAGAAGATTTTCTCTAAATTTTCACTTTCAGTTTGCCACACTCCGTCCTATATTTAAGCCTTTGGATACTGTGACACCCCGACTAATTAAATACCGGGTAGCTACTCCTTTATTAAATTAATTCAAAATGCCAAGTTGGCTCAGTTAATAGCATCACTGTCGAAAACATTTTAAAGATTACTAACCACCTAGTATTTAAAAAGTAAGTGCCAAATTTTATTTAAAGTCCGATTAACATGCAACAAGTGTAATGAAGAAATAAATAACACCATTCACCATACTGAAGTAAAACGAATAACCATCACAATAGAGTAAATAAAGTCTGGAGGAAAACTCCTCACTACAATCCCATAATTGAAATAAATAAACTGAAACAATACATGCTAAAGTCTGAAAACTGAAATGTAAAAGATGTCTCTAAAGAAATGGGCAACATGCCGTACAACTGATAGATAGTGACTATGGAATCCAAAATATAGAAGCGCCTACATGCAAATCCATGTAGTTTCCACAAGCAGCTACAGCTCGTCACCTGAATGAGTATCCTATGCTTGGTGTCCATGTGGATGGGCACCTAAAAATGGTTTTACAAAGAAAAATATATTTGAAAAGCAAACGGGTCAGAGCCCGAATGTGGAGTTATATTTTAAAAACCTGCAAGTGCTTCAAAAACATTTAAAACATTAAATGCAAAGTACATGTTAGGACGTACACTCACATGATATTCTCACCTCTCGTCTACTGTGCACTCTTAACGTAAGTACCCATCTACAACGGTATAAACCACTAGCTAAGTGACATCATAACTAGCTAGACTGTAATAGTTCCTACCCTTATTACCCGGTCCTATTAACATTATAACGCTCGTAATTATATAGGGATTTAACGTAAACTCAGATACTCAATATGCAATATATATAACTATCAGTTAACTCGTTATATTTCTCGAAACAACACCGCAATATTTTTACAACATTAACATGAGGATTCCCATTAATTAAATGTATATTATTAACATCATAATTATACAATACAAGCACCCCGAGAACTAAGCTGCGGTGCACACATACTCTACTATCCATCCCGGTACATCACGTACATAAGGATTACATATTCCGAATCTCTCAGGAATAGTTTACCGATAACAACATCACAAATAATGGAGGCGAACACAGTCACCATCACATGGGTCACGCACATACCTACGCTCCCACAATCAGCGGACTTATTAATATCCCAATAAGTCTTTCTATGACCTATGTTCATCGAGGTACCAGTCTATATCCCCCCCGTAGGCACACAAGGATTAGAGGGTCCTAAGCGAACGCAACCTCCCGTGATAGCAAGTATGGTAGGTATGTCATACACACAATCATATACCAATACTAAGTAAACACACGTCTTAGTACTACCGTATTTTAATCGTAGTACGTATCGCATTCTCGTACTAACTATAATTATCACAATTTGTACTATTCCGGTTTGTAATCATACACGCCATAATTTTCTCACGTCGTAGTATACACTCACGTGTCAACCCAAACCGTCCATATCATACAACTCTCGTATGTAAATTCCTTCTCATAAATGCCCAAATGTCCCAATTCTATCATTACTACATCTACGGAATGATATCTATATCCTCGAATAAGTTTACGGAACTCCAAGAATCAAAACAGTCCAAAATGGCCCAAACTGCCGGCTCGTTAGAAGTCTCATTCGAACGAGACTGTTCGAACGAGTTTGGACTGTCAGCTCGTTAGAAGTCTCGTTCGAACGAGGCTGTTCGAACGAGATCCAGTTCGTTCGAACGAACTGTCCCTTCTAACGATATCTCATTCGAACGAGATATCGAACGAAATCCCTACTCGTTAGAAACGACTGGTCAACTCGTTAGAAGCTCGTTCGAACGAGTTCGTTCGAACGACCTGGGGGCTGCTTCTAACGAGCTACCAGCTTCGGCCCAGATTTTTCCCAATTCGTTTTTCACCATTTTTATCACTTTTAATCTCTTCCAAAGTTCATCCCAACAGTGCTTTAGGGTCTCTAATTCATCCTAAACATATTCAAATCATCTCCTAACATATTTTCAAGGATTTAATCTCTTTAACATCAATCAAAATATAAATCTCTACACTTTTTCCCAATTCTTTCAAGAACATGAACCCTAATTTTTGAATCAATAATTTACCCAATATAAATCCGTTTTAATCTCTTCTAATCACAAATATCATGAGAATAAATAACTACCGATCATTCTACATGCAGTTCTCCTTAAGATTTTCAAGTTCTATGTTCTAAACTACAAGGGTTTTCATATTTTATCAAGAACAAACCATAAATCCGAATTTTCTAACATGGAGGGAACATTCTCTGAAATTAAATGAAATAAAGTCACTTGCCTTGGTTTGATTTCTGATTTTGGTGTAGGTTGGTGATGTTTTTCTGCAGAATTTCCACTCTCCAAGCTCCTTCTCCAATGGTGGCTTAAGGTGGCTAGGGTTTGTTTTGGGGAAAGTTGTAAACCTAAAGATAACCTCCTTAGCTTAATGGTTTAATATGGGATGGTTAGTGGGCTTTGTGGGTTTAATCCACATCAGATTTACATCTCTAATTTTCGTCACTTTTTAATTCCTAAAAATGTAAAATTACCAAAATACCCTTTAAGTTGCCGGTATGGCCTAAAAATACCCCGGGACCCAAACTATACCCCCGGCTAGTGTTTTCTGACTATCTCGACCCTTCCGGACGCGTTGGCGCACTCAAAACGACCATACAGATTATAGATTTTAAATTCACTTTTTATTATCAAAATATTAACAAAATTTTTGATACCAAGTTCATATATAATCATATATGCACATAATCAAATACCAATTCGAATCTCATTAGTATTTATAACCCGGATTAATTTCCAATTACTACGCATTTAATTAATTAATCCCAAAAATAAATATAGCCAAAAGTACGGGGTATTACATACTTCCCCCCTAATAACTGAATTTCGTCCCGAAATTCGAAACTAGAAAGTACCTGCTAAAAATAACCCTGGATAACGTTTGCGCATCTCATCCTCGCGCTCCCATGTGGACTCCTTGATATTGTGGTGTCACCACTGAACACGCACTAACGGGACTATCTTTGACCGCAGTTTCCTCTCGCTTCGGTCCAAAATAGCAATCGGCCCCTTCTCGTAAGAGCTATCCGACTGGAGATCGATGTCCTCCACAGCAATGTGAGAATTGGCCAAATTATCTCTAAGGTATTTCCTCAGCGAGGAAATATGGAACACATCGTGAATCCGATGCAAATGCTCTGGTAGCCCGAGTCTATACGCAACCGGTCCGATCCGCTCAATAATAGGAAACGGCCCCACATACCTCGGTGCCAACTTCCCCTTCTTCCCGAATCACATAATCCCCTTCATCGGAGATACCCTGAGCAAAACCTGGTTCCTCACTTGGAACTCCCTGAAAAATCTCTTCGCATCAGCATAACTTTTCTGCCTGTCCTGAGCTACCCGAATGCGACTTCGAATCAACTCAATCCTTGCCGAAGTATCCTGAATCACTTCCGGCCCAAGCAGTTTGTTGTCCCCCACTTCCGGTCCTCTTCGGACATCCGTCATCGCTCGGCACACGCACTCATCCGAACGAAATTAGAATTCACTAGTGTATACACATTATAGCAGGAGAATAAAATCTCGTCAAAGAAATCGACAATCCTAAACATAGGGCTCTATAACAAACAAAGCAACGCTGAAAGCATAATAAGCCGTACAGATCCTAAGGACACTAGAACCTGATGCTCTGATACCACCTGTGACACCCCGCCTAATTAAATACCGGGCGATCACTCCTTTATTAAACTAAAATCAAGGTGAACAGTTGGATCATTCTTAGCATCACTGTCGTAAAAATAAATTTCCAATTTAAACACCCTAATTAATTAAGATAAGGGTCAAAACCATTTTTAACATTCCTTTCAAATTTTATTTTTGAAAAATAAAGATTTAATTATCTACAACAATTCAATATTTAAAAAAAATCACACCACGATAATCATGGAACATATAATCCAATTAATTTAAACATTCAACAACTAAATCCCAGCATTTAAAACTTAAAGTAAATCATACATGCTGAATAAATCCCAAAGTAACAATACTAGAATAACTGAATCACAATGTCCCAATAAAATAGCTATATAGTGGAAAGGGCGACACATGCCCCAATAAGGAGAATGATAGAAGTGGAATCAAGTAAATGAAATCGTCTAATCAAGTGGCCTGCAACTCCCACCTAAGCTGCAGCACGTTCCTTCCAAGGCATCCTAAGAAAGATGCCCCTGTGGCTGGGCACCTGTAATATATACATATATACACAAGAGAGAAAGAGAAATAGGAACGGGTCAGAGCCCGATAGTGTATGATTTAAAAATTTGTTTAGCAAGTATTTAAATTGATACAGGCCAATGCAACAACATATTAGTGCGACACTCTCTTGAGAAATTCTCACCTCTCTTCTAATGTGCACTCCTATCGCACTAACCTTCCCAATGGTTTATCTCGTCATATATCACACTATCTTTCCCCAAGGGTTTAACTTATCTTAGGTTATTCGCAGGGTTTAAAATTGAACGATACAATTGTTTAAAAAGAATATTTCAATTAGTATCCAAAATTCTCATTTTAACTTTATTAATTTATAAGGTTTTCCAGTGTCATATTATACTCTCTCAAAACAAGTATTTACAGTATGAGTCATCAACCACGTCCTACTTACCATATCACAGTAGACAGTTCCAAATTCCAGTATTTCATATATATATTAAATACTCGTATAATATATATATATATATATATATATATATATATATATATATATATATATATATATATATATATATATATATATATTATAACAGCACCCCAAATAAAAACTATGGTGCGGCATACGCTACTATCCAAAACCCCGTATAACTCGTATTAAGGGGAATACAAATTCGGAATCACTCTTGAATTGTATTAACACATACACAAACAATATTGAGGCGAAGCATATATTCCAAGTCTCTAAGAGGATGGCACATACCCGCGTCTCTTAGGACCGCCTGAACTATCAAATCGATAGCCTGTACCAAGGATATCTATCTCCTAGGGTACGAGTCAATATCCCCCATAAGGAAACACAGGATAAGATCGTCCCAGCGCAACAACCTCAGGGATAGCAAGTAGCGTGGGCAAGATTTTCACAAGTATATAATATATGCATACACAATCATATAAATATACCACTTTTATTATATCAATTTAGGTTTATCCCATAACCCACATTCACAACATTTATCCTTATTCTCCCATTATTATATATCAAGTATAATGGTTCATTTCCAACTTTAATTCGAAGGGTTTTTCCAACTTACTACGTGATTGAACATAAATATTGTATATTTATTCCCCTAATTTCAGTGCATTTGTGAACCCGAGTGATGTAAACCATATGGATTTAACGCGCATTTATGCTAATAATCTTTGTTGGCAAGTATTTCGTGTTTCGTGCTTCTCTTATTGGTTTTACAGGTTAATTATGCAAGCAGCACAAAAGAGAAAGCGAGACAATGAAAGAAAAGCTAAGAAGGCAAGTTCAAGGGCATTTTGGTAATTATGCAGTCTATTCCCGAAGGAGGAGTCAACTGGAAAGTTTAAGAGCTCGGGACAACGAGAACACTGGAAGAAACGGCATCCAAATCCGAGCTACGGTTGATGAGTTATGACCCGTTGAAGTTGAAGAAAAATCCAAGGAAGAAAGGAAAGAAAACAAGAAAAATTTCTAAGTGTTGAATGGAAGAAAAAGCACCCCAGACCAGCAAACATTCGCGAACCCAAGGGCGAACCGGTTTGGGGGGCGAACTGGTTCGGGGTACAGGCGAACCGGTTCGGGGGTCCTGATACGCGAATTTCCTCCTTTATTCAGATTGGCTCTAAGGTTTCCTTCTTATACAACATCAAAATTTTGTGGTTTAATCCTCTACATCGCCAAAGGTTTCCAGAATATCATTTAAGTCATCACTACATGCAATTTCCTATCTCAAATTGGGTTTTTCTTCCATACAATTCATCCTAATAGTTCCTAAACTAATATGAAAGACGCATCAGCAAAATAAGCAAGATAAACACTTGCCTGGGATTTTCGACGTTCTAGTTTGGTGTCGAATTTGGTGTGGTTGCGTTCCCCGTCTCGCGATCTACGCGTTGGTGGTGGCGGCGGTGCAAACGGATGGATTACGGGCCTTGGATTGCTTTGGAAGCTCTCTCATTCCCTCTCCTATGGCCGTCACTTGTCTTTGGTTGTTCTAACCCTAGAAGACAACCTTATATATCTGATATACCCCTTGAAATTTCGTGGGTTTAATTACCCAAAAATGTAAATGACCAAAATGCCCTCCCGGGGTACTAATTAAGCCTAAAATTGCCCCGAGACTCAAACCAAACCCCCGGGTACACTTTTCTGACTATCTCGACCCTTCCAGACGCGTTGGCGCACTCAAAACGACCATACGGACAACTTATAAAATATTTACTTTTATTTATCAATATTTATTCCCGACGCGACACAGGCACGTGCCGACTTAAATTTCCATAATTGTCATTTTATTCACACGTGACAATTCTATAAAAATAAATCTCATATATTTCTATACTCATACAGTAACATTCAACAAATAATATATTCCCAATAATTACTAACTCTTGTCACGCTAGTAAATATTTAAAACAACATTTCGGATTAAAATTAAATTAATTTATCTCAATTAAATTTAATAAATCCAATAATTTAACGGCCATGAAAATACGGAGTATTACAGTAGAATACTACCAATAGTTTATTCCGGGGTTCTTTGAGATTAAGGGTCCACTAACTAAATTGACAAGGAAGGGAGTGAAATATATTGGGATGCTCATTATTAGTGAAATTTTGAGGATTTTAAAGACAAGATCACTTATGTGATGGTACTTGCACTATTTTATATTGGGATTGACTTCATATTGTATACCAATGCATCATTGAAAGGTCTTGGAGTTTATTGATGCAAGAAAATTGGCCAATAAATTTTGAATCATGGTAGGTAAAGCCTTATGAGGGGAGTTACCTAATCAAAATTTTGAGTTAGCTATAAGTGTTTTTACCTTCGGCATCTCGATACACTACCTTTTTAGAGAGAGGATCATATTTTTTACTGACCATAAGAGTCTTTAGTATCTCTTCACTCAGCAGGAGTTGAATATGAGACAATGCCAGTGGCTAGAATGTTTGAAGGACTACCATTTCAACATTTAGTATCATCAAGGTAAAACAAATATGGTGGCAGACACTTGGAGACATAGACTGATAGTGATATTTTTAGCTATCTAGAACTCATATTGGGGTTGACTTAGGATTGTCGACCAGTTTTATCATGATTCTATAGTTATTTTGAAAGTAATTCTACACATCATTTTTCGGGTGGTGAAGGCCCAGACTATTGAATCATCTTATGAGGAGAAGACTCATAAGTAATTGGCAGGAGGGGTACCATTATATACCATTTGTTCACTTGGGGACTTCAGTTCAAAGGTAGGATATTAGTGCCTAATTATGCATACTTTAGGACATGAGTGTCAATCGAAGCACATGGGTCTTGTCTCTCAATACATCTAGGAGGAGAAAAAATGTACTAAGTAATGAGACAATTGTACTAGTGGATGGGATGAAATGGGATATAAGAGAGTTTGTACCTAAGTGCACCATGTGATGAATGATGATGATTAAGCTTCAGCAACCACTAGGTATTCTATAACTACTGGATATTTTGTTATGGAAATGGGAGAGAATTTTAATGGACTTCATTGTGGGGTTGTTATTGTCCCGGCGAGGGAATCATGCCATTTTGGTCATACTTGAAATACTGAATAAGGTGGAACACTTTCTTCTGTTGCAAATTGGTTAGATAGCTGAGTAGTATGCCAGACTATTCATTGATACGATTGTACAAGTTCATGGGGTAGTGTTGGATATAGTGTTTGATCGGGTATCTACTTTCATTTATTACTTTTGGTATAGTTTCCAGGAGGTGTTGGGCATACAAATTCATTTTATCAGCTAACATCAACCATATAAATATAGGTAGATCGAAAAAACCAATAAGATATTGAAAGATATGTTGAGGGGGTGTATTTTAGACTTCAATGATAGTTGGGAGCATTACATTACATTAGTTAATTTTGCCTACAAGACTAGTTATCAACAAACAATTGGTATGGTACCCTATGATGCCTTATATGGGCATCCATGCAATTCAACGTTTTGTTGGTTGGATACCAAACACAACCTGTTATTGGGGGACACTTTCAATCAATACACCTCAGAGAAAGAGAGACTTATTAGATATCATAAGATCACTTCTCGAACTAGGCAGAAAAGTTATGCATACAGGCGTAAGCATTATTAAAAGATCATAGTAGGTGAGTAGATTATTTTGTGGGTATCAGCCACTAAGGAGGTTATGAGGTTTGGAAAGAAATGTAAGTTAACACCCCATTACATTGGGTCTTTTACCATTAATGATTGGGTTGGACTAATTAAGTCTGACAAAAATATAAATAACTCCCAATACTATGTTGTAACAACCATCACTTTTGAGAACTTATTTTATATTAATTTACTGTGTGAAGTAATTATATAAAATGTTGGAATATGGAGTATATATTAATTGAATGAGTTGAATGATAATATTTACTAGATTGTTGTATATTTACCGTATGTGTATGTAAATATCATCATGTCACATTTTATAGTGTCATATGGTTTAAATGACATTTATGGTTTAGATGAAATTGAAACTTGAAATGATTTATAAAATTGTCGGATGCCAATTTAGAGGGCGTAGTTAGTCCCGAAATGTGCAAGATAGTCGAGATAAGTGCCATATTGTATTTTTATGTTTCGGGCACTTTTGACTGGTTTTAACTTTAATGTGTAGTTGTGAGTCATCTTAATGTGGTATTAACCAATTAAGTTGGGAGTTTAGACTAAAGCCGCGATTTAGTCTTGCTAAGCCTTACATTTCTTATATGTGTATTACCAAACCTAGAGAGGTAGAGAGAAGAAGAAAAGTGTGGAGAAAAGAGAGAGATTGAAGATTTGAGATTTGATCTTGCTTCCATCTTCCAAGAATCTGAGATTTCAACCTCAAGGCAAGTTTTCTACTTGCTAATATGTGATTGAAAATGAAAAAAGTGTATTTATTGTTGTGTATTGGAAATAATGGAACAAACATGGATTTTATGGTGTTTGACCCCTAATCATAGTTTAAGTTGATGATACTGTAGGTTATGGTAGTTGATAATCACTTAAGATGGTTTTGGGTAGATTAATGTGGATGGATATGTGTAAAAATGGAGTAGAAATTGGTTTTGGGGAAAAACTAGGGTTCATAACCCGTAACCCATTCTTGGAAAATTCGCAGGGGCGAAACGATTCGGCCCTAGGGCGAATTGATTAGCTAAAGGGTCAGCCTACAGGTCTGAGAACCCGAATCGATTCGGGTTAAGGCCGAATCAATTCAGATAAGGCAGAAACTTGGATTCTCCATACGAATCGATTCGCTTTTGGGCGAATCGATTCCGAAATCATGCTGTTTTGAGTTATTTTTATAACTCAATTTTCATCCTTTTTCTTTAGGCTTAGGACTTAGGAACCTTCTTGTATGAAGTAAACTTAGATTACTAGGGTCCTAGATGAGTTAGTTAACTACCCTACATTAGAAATGGATTAAATGGGGCTTATTTCGAGGGTGTACAAATTGATGTTTGGTCATTCTTTTCCTTTAGTTAATTATTATGAGACTAGGAGTCATAATGTCATATTGGGAGACGTTAGAAGCTCAATTGAGGTATGCTAGTCTTGGTGGTTTATAATAACGCCATAAAATGTTTGGAGAATAAATTGAGAGTTGATTCCTTCATTGAAGTCGTAATGAGGATATGGATTACGTATGGCTCCGGATAAAATGTGATATATTTATCAAAATGGAAATGAAAATGAAAATGGTAAATAATAATTTACTTAAACACACCTCTCTAAATGCTATCATAAGGGAAGTTCGCGCGTGAGGTGAAGTCCCCTGGCTAGTGAATGCAGGGTGAATATAGTCCTCGGCCATACGACCGGTTATTATGTATGTTGTATTTATTGTGCGACTATGAAGTAATTTCAGGTGTGGTTATGACTCACTCGTCGGTATATGGCCACTTACCGATGTTGTGTTAGGTTCCCAGGTTGTCTTGGTTGTTAGGCCCTGGAAGATGATAGTCATTTAGAGGCGTGCGGAGTGGGGAAACCTAGACGGGAAGTCTTAGAATCATTATATATATATAACTATTCTCATCCAAGTTGGACTTGATTTATGATAAATGCCATAAAGAGCACATAATTGTGATTATGTTTCATATTGAGAAATGGAACGATGAAATGAATCAGTGTAAATGACAGAGGTTTTTAATTAATGTTAATCATTTTTATCCTCTTGCATAATTGAATTAAACTTATGATCATTTAAATTGCCTTAGCTTATGCATTGAGTTGAGTAGGTAGATTCTTATTACTATCAATCATGATTTACTGTTCATAACTGTCATACTCTTTATTCATCTGGTGATCATATAAAATCGAGCCCTGACCTGTTCGTATTTCTTGTTGTGCATGAATCTTGTATCCTCTCAGGTGCTCCGCCACAAGGACGCCCATTCTGACTTTCCTATTCCGGTGTTTTTCGGTAACCGTGATAGTTTGCGGATATTACGGGATATGTTTTTATAGCCGCCTTCATTTTTGTACTCTAGTTACGATCGGGTCATTTACTCGGGCGTGTGGCCCAAACTTATGTATTTGCTTATTGTAATGTATTATGTAACTTAATTGAACTGTTGTAATACGTTGTAAGTGACTGTTGACCGACAGCATATTCGGTCCCCTTATTGTATACTTGATGTGGATGTAATATAAGTTCTTTTAGGTTTCCACTTTCTTTTCAAATTGGGTTGTTTAAATTCTTTCTTTAACTTATAAATTAAATTTTGGCAACCAGTTTTTTCAAAATATAGGGTTGTTATCCCATATACTTAATGTATTATTGTGATGTTGAGAATGGTCCATCTATGATTCCCTTTTTTATTAAAGTATCGGGCTGGCCACCCCTTATTTTGGTGAGCGGGTCGTCACATATGTTTTACTCCGAACTACATGCATAAAATGAAAGTGAATATAAAGAATTAAAATAAACATGGAAAGGAAATATGTGAGTAGGTAAATGGAATAGGATGTTGGATAAGTCTCCAAGTACGAATGATAAGGTTCGAGGTGGAGACTGCGGACTGGTACCTATAAAAAAAGTTCCACAGACAGGATTATACATAAAAAGTCTCTAATGTATCTGGATATAAATATATTTTGAATAAAATAATAAGAATACATCTTCCTCCAATATATAAGTTTATTTTATGTTATCCCAACCCAAATAACCAAATTAAGGATGTGGTTCTAAAACCAATCCCAAATGAGGCCCATATTATATAATTACGTCTTTTAATAAAGTACTCATTACATTAACATTTTTCATGTAGTAATCATAGTTGTACGTATCTAGATTAATCACAACTTTTAAGAAAATGAAAAGACACCATCCAATATTCATGTGATAATTATCCCTAATATTGATATCAGAGGGGATACACGCAACCCAAAATCAAAAGTGTTAAGGTCCATCCCTATTGCCTTTAGGGATCACTCGTGACACTACTACTTATAGTTATAGGACATACCGAACCTATAACCTCAAAAAACACATAAGGGAAATCACTATTCCCTCACACAAAACATATGGCCCAATATCAAAGGCCATATGAGAGGATTCGTACCCATTATCTTAACATAGGAGATGGGTGCCTTAGCACATACGATAGGGGTAATTGGACCTAGTTAGAACATCTATTATCGTTAGAATAATCACACGATCACATTTTATGCGCCCTATTGAATACCTACTAGTAGGTTACCCACGAGCGCCCCCCCCCCCCCCCCCCAAATTATGATTCACATAAATCAAGTAAATTATCAATCAAACTTATGTTGTGGGTCATCAATACAAAATCTTTCATCTCTAATTGTTACATGCATTGAATCATATTAAATTTTAGGTGATTTAACCCGAACACATAAGGTTCCTAACTATAGAAACCAATATCGAAACCTACTAGTTATTAAGTATTTTTATGTTATACAAAGGTTCCCAAACTAGCCTAACATCAAAACCTCTCCCAAAAGCCCCCAAATAACCCACATTAGGCAAGGCCTAAGGGCCCAAAGGATTTGGGTCTAGTCTGGATTGATTTGAAAAGGTGATTGGGTTCTTCTTCTCATTTTTACCCATATAGACCATATCCAAAACATCCTCAACCCTCGAGCCTCTAACATAAAAAAATAGCAATTCTCCTGTTTAACTTATCAACACGCGAGTATTAGAAACATGTTACCATAAGATTTAGATGATTAACAATATGTTTGAGAGTCCAGTTATATAATTTATAAAACTAACCATAAGTTTAATTGCTAATTAATGCGTAAGAAATATAAACATGTTATCATACGCCTTTCTCTTCATAGATGTTCTAAACAAGATTGATGCAATTAACCTACTAATTCAAATCAATTATCAAAATAAATTGAGGGATTTTATAGATTACAATTATTAAGATTATCATTTAATTATTTGTAGATATGATTACTTGGATTGATGGGTTAATTACCCCACTCATTAACAAAGCTTTAGTAGTTACTTTCTTATAGAAACTAGGTTTTATACTATGGTTAATCTTAATGACGAAATTACGTTTAATTGTTAATACAAGTAAGATTATATGAATTCATCAGAAGATTCATACATATTAGTACTATTGTAACACAGACCTAACAATATGCTTATACAAAATATATTTGCCTCGGAATATTTCTCCTTCAAATCCCTCAATTATACAAAGCCTAAGTTCTTACACTACGTCCTTAGCAGCTAGGGTTCCTCTTTAATTGCATTATGTAAAATTTGGTTTAGCAAACTAGTTTAATATAATAACTAAAACCTAAATTAGACTTAGGCCTCCAAATAGCCCAATCCATAAGGCCCAAAGTAATCTTCAAATGGCCTTAAACTTTTTCCAACCCATATATTAACCCAACAAAAAAATATTCCTAAATATTAAACCCGAAACGGACTTTTTAAATGTCGTAAGAAGCAATCCCGGAAGAGAACATATTCTACAAGTCAATTAAGTTATTAAATAAATTAACTAGTGGATATATGTAGATGAAGTTTAAATTTATTAGTAATTAATTAAATGTGACTCAGTATTATACGATCCTAATTCACGATCGATGGGACCTAATACTAATGGAATAATCCAAAGAAGAAAACCTCGGCACGTAGCCCTGACCAGTCCACAACTGCTCATGACATTAAATCACTTAAATATTTCAATTAGTGAATTAATGTGTGCTCATCAATTTTTGAAGAATGTGTATTCATGTAGCACACAAAGAATTATGTAACATTATGTAATACCCCGTACTTTTGGCTATATTTATTTTTGGGATTAATTAATTAAATGCGTATTAATTGGAAATTAATCCGGGTTATAAATACTAACGAGATGCGAGTTGGTATTTGATTATGTGCATATATGATTATATATGAATTTGGAATTATAAAATTTGTCGTGAGATTGATATACGGCATTTTAGAAATTTTGTTGAGACGCGTGGGACCGCCGCGTCAGGTGTAATATTTTGATAATAAAAGTGAATTTAAAATCTATAAACCGTATGGTCGTTTTGAGTGCGCCAACGCGTCCGGAAGGGTCGAGATAGTCAGAAAACACTAGTCGGGGGTGTAGTTTGGGTCCCGGGGTATGTTTAGGCCATACCGGCATCATAAAGGGTATTTTGGTAATTTTACATTTTTAGGAATTAAAAGTGACGAAAATTAGAGATGTAAATATGATGTGGATTAAACCCACTAAGCCCATTAACCAAACCATATTAACCTAGAAGGCTACGTAGGCTATTAGAAGAGTTTTCTAAATTTCCCAAATCAAAACCCTAGCCACCTTAAGCCACCATTGGAGAGGAAGCTTGGAGAGAAGAAATTCTGCAGAAAAGTTCTACCAAACCAACACCAAACTCAGAGACAATCAAGACAAGTGACTTTATTCCATTTAATTTCAGAGAATGTCTTTTCCATGTTAGAAATTGAGGAATTTTAATTGTTCTTGAAAGATGAATGAAAACCCATGTAGTTTGGAGTTTAGAACTTGAAAATTTTGAAGAGAATAGCATGTAGAATGATAGGTAGATGATTTCTCTCATGATAGTTGTGATTAGAAGAAATTAAAACGAATTAAATTCTGGGATTTGATGATGATATAAACCTAGGGTTCTTGTTCTTGAAATAATTGGGGAAAAAGTGTAGAGATTTATATTTTTGATTGATGTCAAAGAGATTTAATCCTTGAAAACATGTTAGGAGTTGACTTGAATATGTTTAGGATGAATTAGAGACCCTAAAACGTTGTTGGGATGAACTTTGGAAGAGATTAGGAGTGATAAAAATGGATAAAAACGAATTGGGGAAAAATCTGGGCCGAAACTGGTCAGTCGTTAGAAGCAATCCCCAGGTCGTTCGAAGGAGCTCGTTCGAACGAGCTTCTAACGAGTTGACCAGTATCTTCTAACGAGGGGTAGTTTCGTTCGATATCTCGTTCGAACGAGATATCGTTAGAAGGTACAGTTCGTTCGAACGAACTGGGATCTCGTTCGAACAGCCTCGTTCGAATGAGACTTCTAACGAGCTGACAGTCCAATCTCGTTCGAACAGCCTCGTTCGAACGAGACTTCTAACGAGTTGACAGTTTGGTCCTTTTTGGACTGTTTTGATTTTTTTGGAGTCCCGTAAACTTAGTCGAGGATATAGATAGCATTCCGAGGATGATATAATGATAGAATTGGGACTTTTGGGTATTTATGAGAAGGAAAATTATATACGAGAGTTATATTAAATGGACGGTTTGGGTTGAGACGGGAGTGTCTACTACGACGTGAGAATGTATTATGGCGCATATAATTACAAACCGGAATAATATAAGTTGTAGATATTATAAGATAGTACGAGAAAGCGATATGTACTACGATTAAACTACATTGATTACTAAGACGTGTATTTACTTAGTATTGGTATATGAATTGTGTGTATGACATACCTACCATACTTGCTATCACGGGCGGTTTACGTTCGCTTAGGGCCCTCTAATCCTTGTGTTGCCCGGATTTAGACTGGTTACCTCGATGAACATAGGTCATAGAAAGACTTATTGGGATATTAATAAGTCCGCTGATCGTGGGAGCATAGGTATGTGCGTGACCCATGTGATGTGACTGTGTTCGCCTCCATTGTTTGTGATGTTGTTATCTGTGAACTATTCCTGAGAGATTCGGAATATGTAATCCTTATGTACGTGATGTACCGGGATGGATAGCAGAGTATGTGTGCACCGCATCTTAGTTCTCGGGGTGCTTGTATTGTATATTTATGATGTGAATAATATACGCTTAATTAATGAGAACCTTTATGTGAATGTTGAGAAATAATTACGGTATTGATTCGAGAAACATAACGAGTTAACTGATAGTTATATATATTGCATATTGAACATCTGAGTTACGTTAAACCCCTACTTAATTTTCGAGCGTGTTAATGTTAATGGAACCAAGTAATATGGGTAGGACCTTTGGCTGTCTAGCTAGATATGTTGTCACCTAGCTAGTGGTATGGGTCGTTATAGATGGGTACTTACGTTAGGAGTGCACAGTTAGACGAGAGGTGAGAATATCATGTGAGTGCACGTCCTAACATGTACTTTGCATTTAATGTTTTAAATGTTTTTAAAGGACTTGCAGGTTTTTAAAATATAACTCCACATTCGGGCTCTGACCCATTTGCTTTTCAAATCTATTTTTCTTGTAAAACCATTTTAGGTGCCCAGCCACAAGGACACCAAGCATAGGATACTCATTCAGGTGACGAGCTGTAGCTGTTTGTGGAAGCTAGAGGGACTTTGCTTGTAGACGCTTCGATCTTTTGGATTCTAGAGTTATTATCTATCAGTTGTAGGGCATGTTGCCCATTTCTATTAGACATCTTTCTATTTACAGTTTTCAGACTTTGGCATGTACTGTTTTAGTTTTCGGTTTACTTATTTCAGTTGTGGGATTTGTAGTGAGGAGTTTTTCCTCCAGACTTTATTTACTTTATGTGATGGCCATTTTATTTACTTCAGTATGGTGAATGGTGTTATTCTTTATTACACTTGTTGCATGTTAATCAGACTTTAAATAAAATTTGGCACTTACTTTTTAAATACTAGGTGGTTAGTAATCTTTAAAATGTTTTCGACAGTGATGCTATTAACTGGACCAACTTGACATTTTGAATTAATTTAATAAAGGAGTAGCTACCCGGTATTTAATTAGTCGGGGTGTCACACATTACTACATCTTCATTCTATATAACTACGAAATGACACATCGCATGCCATAAGAAATATGTAATTACTAATTAATTAAACAAGTAAATTAATTCAAAAAAATATGGGGTATTATAACTAATACACGTATATGTGATTTGAGAATTATAATAATAACATAATAATACTTTTATAATAACATAATTAGTTTGGACTAAAACAATTTGTATAGAACTAAATTGGGGTTTAAAGCTTACTTAAAGGCTCACATCCATTGAGAATAATGGGAGAGTGAACCCATGGTAGGAAAACCCATTGGGGTTAGTTTGAACACATTAGATTTGACTTTCGAGGGGTCCATAGTCCCACTTAAAATTACGGTTAAAGCTGATTGATGGACTATAAATTTTTAAGAAAAGTCGAAGACTAACCCTAAATCACTATAAGAGCTATTAAACACTAAAAGCTAACAAAAATCCAAAAAATACAACTTGAGAGCGAAATCGGCCATTTTTTAGGTAATATTTATTAGGTGACCTTTGGGTGCAATCTAGAAAAGGAATATAATGGAATTAAGCTAAAAGAAGAGAAACAACAGATTTCGTCATCGTCTTCAACAATTCACAAAAATGCTTTTTCACCAAAAACCTAAAGAAAAAATTTGAGTCATAAGATTCCTCTTTCAATATTTTCTTTTATTTTAAAATTGTGTTTTAGAAAAGATAAATTAATTCTTTTGAATAAATTAAATTTATAAATTGATATTGTAGGACAAATTTTAAAAACTACGGAAATTAGACTAGTTGATTAATTGTATTATTGGACTAATTTTAAAGATAAATGCACCTCAAAAATTGAATTCATCTTTTTATGTAGTTATGATTCTGAAATTATATATGTAAATATTAAGGTGTCACGTGCATAGGTAAGATACTATATACATGCTAAATGGTAAATATGTAGGATTGCATATAGTTATAGAATTGGGTCTTAGAACATGTTATGATAATGTTATAGGTATGAAATACCAGGTGAATTTGTATAACTGAAATCATTTTATCAAGTTAGAACAATTATCACTTATTTGTGTTGTTCTTCATGTTTTGGCTGTTCTTATGTTTAATTTGATTAGTTTGGATTATGTGGTTGTTAATTAACTGTTTTAGACCCTTATTAAACTTACTTTAATTTCCTTACTCATGATCTTAACATTTAGGAACAAATTGAATTGGAATTAACTGGAAATTTGGTTGAAATTGGGGTATAGCCGGTATTTAAATTTGGGAAGATTTTGGGAGGCTCCGACCTGAATAGAGTTATCTTTAGGACAGATCAAGCCAACCCTTGGAGTTGGTCCCAACTTGTTTTGGTCTCTGTTTTCTCCAGGGTTGGTTCGTGGTTATTTCCGTTTGATTCCCAAAGCTTATTAATATAATTTTAAGTACAATTTATGTGTTTTAAGGACTTGAAATATTTAGGAACCTAATTAGTAAATGTAAATTTAGTTAGTGAATTAACAAAAATGTGTTAACATAATAGAAAACACTTAAATGCGATAGAGTGAATTAATGTAATGTGAGTTAAACAACATAAAAGGATGGAATTCAAATAATAAGAATTTATAAGTATTAAGTCTTATAACCATGATGGGATGAACTTAAGACTATATGTTTGTATTATGGTGATGTGCGCACTGTATGTATTGTATATTATTTGTTATATATGAATATGCTATATGTCGTGTGTCGAGTGAGACCGTGGTATAGTACATGGGTGCAAGATCTCACTAGGAGTAAGGAGGAGAGATCACATCGTATGCGCGTTGAGTATGCTCTGCACGATATATAGAGGTCTATTTCAATGTATCTTGTTATACATTATCCGTCAATAGAGTCTATATATGTTATGATTAAGATGTGAGTATACTCCATGCATGCTATATTTGAACTGCGAGTAAAGGTCGGGTATTATATATATTACGGTATTGATGTCGCGACCTGTTAGTTGTACTATTGGTAATATTTCACACATTTGAGTCATGAAAAAATTAACCCGTGGTAAATGGTTAAGAAAAAAATTAAGATTCATAAACATGAATCAAATTCATAAATTATATTTAATTATGAAGTTGGTGAGGGGAATGTAATATTACACTTGGGTTGGAAGAAATTCTCTAGTTAATATGAGTAGGAAGACACTATATTATTATTAGATTTAGGTTATGTGATTAGTATCACGTAGGAAAGTTCTTACTAGAGTCTAAATCTAATTTCATTAAACACTTTTAAGCCACACATAACTTTCATAGTTTAGAGGTTTACCGCTGTGTCAACTTCGATGTCTATCCGGTCATCCATCCACTTTATGTACGTATTTGGGGTACATCGCTCTTAATCCTTTACTTTTATGTTATCTACATTTGCATAGATGATGTTCCATTGTGGCGCCCAATTATTATTTACTATCAGTAGTTACTCTTGATTTGTGTTGAGTTGCTATTCAGATAGGATTGTCAGTTAAGACTATTAACTGATGGCTCTATTATAGTGGATACATTCAAATTATCTTTTTATCATAATATTTATCTATCACTTATTTTATATTTGTCAACTCATTTATTATCACCTTCTTAGAACTATACATAATTTTTTTGATAGACTTTATTGATTATGTATGATCTAGACACTTTATGTATGGAAAATGCATGGTGTCACATTTTCTCCAGTGCATTTTTATGGACCTACCAATGCTCCTCATATAGGGTTGTTGGCTAGAAAGAGAAGATCCTTTAAGAAGATAAAAAAAAATTTAGGGAAAAGATCTTTTGAGAGATATTAGAACTGGTATTAGTAATCTCATTACGCATGTTAATTTGATTATGAATCAATAAAAGAGGTTATGTATGCCATTGTTTAGACATAGAAACACGTTTGATATAAAAAAAAAATCCTATGAGAAAATAAATGTTGTTTTCCTATGAAAGGTATATCTAGGAATTCTCCAAGAAGAAGGTTGATATAACAGCTCCTCAAAACATGATTGATATGAAGAAAGATTTCATGTTTTTGCCTCCCAATGATCGAATAGAGGCAACATCCCCAGCTATCTAGGCATATGAATGTGATATATAGGGACTTTGTTGGGTCTGAGCCCCTTCATATAAACTCATTTATTCATACGAGTTATTTCATTGTAATATTTAGATATTTTACATGCTTTTGGTGAGGATTTTCATGAATTTGTGCATTTCATGCTCTTAGCTTATATGCTTGTTCCTAATATAGTATGTATGTACATACAATATTTTAAAAACCATAATAATTTTGAGTTTATTCTTGTTGTGATGGTTGATTATGTTTTATGAACAAATGTGATTCATTTTATGAACTAATTTTGAAAAAAGAATTAAAACATGGATTGAGAACAATGACAACGAGATTGATAATATTTTTAGTGATATTTTTAAAATAAATATGAAAAATCATAATAAGTAAATTTGGTTGAATTTTTGGTATGTATTTTACTTTACACATGAACATTACATGTGTTTTGATCATATGAGACTTTAAGATGATTTTCATAATTTTTTGATGTTTAAATCATAATTATCCCCAATATCTAAGATTGGTCTATTATTTTAAACCATTTATATGGATAATTTTAGATTTTTGTGTGAACATACTTTTACGTGATTGAGTTGATTTATGAGATATTTTTTAAAATGGAAAGGGCTGCCATCGATGAGATTACATTGATTTGAATTTAAGTATCATCAATACGTGTTGACCAAACTGTGTGTGAAAGCCGACATAGAAAAATTCATTTTATGATTAAAATAGCAAAAGCCAAGTGCTAGAATAGTCAATAAAAAGAAAACCTGGTTGAGGTTTTAAATTTTTGTAGTATTGCTGTTAGTATCTACTTTAGAGTTTATGCATCAATATACTTTAGAGATTATATGGTTAAAATTAACCATTTTCAAGAAGTAAAGAGGATATTGATGCAATGTTATGATTAATCTTGAAATGTAATTGATATGAAAATACAGTGGATATAATCCACCATACATGGGAGGTGTGCACGTTCCCTACTGATGTGGTCAAAGATTGTCATTTAAAAATATAAGGACCATTAAAGACAATGGACTTACGAGAATCAAGGAAAAAAATATGTCCGATCATATGGGGATAACTATCGTAGTGATTTAGGTCCCAAGGACTCAATCAACACCTCTTATAAATGTAAACCTTGATCCAATTGCAAATGGGTAATGCGTTCATGAGTATTGAATCTATAATAACTGAAATGTTTAAATTCTCGTGGATGCGAATGTTATCAAGGCACATACATCTTCATCTTTAGTGTGTGTGCTTGGTTTTTTTATTGTGTTCAGATTTTCTGTGTTGAATCATAACTATTACGATTTTACCACCTAAATTCACTCATATGGATTTTTATAACGTTGATGGAGGCCAATGAATATTTGAAAGACATAATTCCATGTAGAAAGGAAGATGTTGACGTAAAAATAATTGAGGGAAAATACAGGGTCTGAGCTCTTGAAGGCAAGGGCACTTTTTAACTATGAAGTCAAACTGATAAAAGAGAGATGGTTCAGTGGCTTCCAATGAGTTTCAATACATTAACCCATCATTAAGCACACTATCCCCCTATTAATGGTTGGCACGCGATCACCCCTTCAACTCAAACCATCCAAATGACCAATACAACCCCTCTATGAGTAAGGAAAAGGGATAGTGTCCCCTCAAGACTTAACGGAAAAAACGACTCTTCATTATGAATGAAATTACCTCTATACCCCCTGATCATAGCATAACTGGGCTATCAAGATAGTCCACGACCACAGCATGGATTCTTTTGAAAATCAGGACAATCATGGATGAAAGCTTTCGGGGAAATTCCAAGGGAAATAATCCTCGACATATGGAAGGAATTCACATGCATTGATTTGATCAAGCATTACCATTTTTGAAGATAAGGACAATTAAAGACAACCGACCTATATTTTTGATAAAATATCAATAACTATCACACTAATTAAGGTTCCAAAGACACAATCACCGCTTTTTAAAAATGTGAACCTAGACCACAAGGGAAAGTGGGAATGTAATCACAAGTATTTAAGATAAAATAATAAAACAATTGGACCTACTAGGGATATAGCCATGTTATCCAACAACATGTGTCTAGTTCCTATATGTGTGTTCTTCGTTTCTTCATTTTGTTCAACTACTCATTGTTAAATAAATACTAGTAGTATTTTACAAACTTTAGAAACACTTATCTCCATTAATTTGATTACCTAATATATTATTTTCTCATATAATGCCATGATTGTTATGCAAAATTCATTAATTTATTTTATTATCATTCGAATGAATATCATTTATTAATTAATGTTTGCGTAGATTTGTGTTTTATCCATGCTATTAATCGTAGTTCAATGAACATTTATGTTCTAATCAATATCACAATATATGTTTTTGTGTTTACACACACACAGACACACATATATGTGTGTGTGCGTGTGTGTGTGTTTATTTGATTCTTTAAAAACACCAAAAATTTCAAATAGTAGTCTTTTAGGTTGAATTTTTCATGTTGCATTCCATATTATAGGAGTGTTTGTATTAATAGGATCATAACAAGTCTTTCTTTGTAGTTTGACCCTTAGTTGTGTATTTTGTGCAAAAGCATGTGCATGGTCAGCTTTTGGTTTGTTCGCACCACAATACAAATATGGTTTTTTAGACATTTTCTAAAAACCTCATTCGTCCGGATGCTTTTTCTTGGTTTTGACCTTTCACATAACACATTATACTTTGGCAATTCTTCATGTCCATTGGCATTGGTGTTATATGCGTTGTGAACAAGAATTTTTCTAGTGATAGTTCATTAACCCTTCTTGACATAAGAGCGTTTCTTATAACAACCCCATATCTTCCACATATTGGTTGGCCATTCCATTACGCCAGATATAAGGAACCTAAAACATTCAATGTCATTCTCAGCATCAACATACAAATAAAAATAATTGAAGTGAATTTAAATCCATCCACAACATGCAATAACTAAACTGGAAAAAATAAAGTCTAAGATCCAACATAAACAAACTAAATAATCTCAACTCCAAACATAATCTAGTTGAATAAACAAACTAATTGGGACACTATGTCCATAAAATCACTACAATAAAAAGATTAAACTAAAGTATATAAATAACTAGAAAACTATGCTAAGAATCAACTGAAAGGAAAACCATAAAGCAAATGGAGCTGGAAGTCTTAATCCCCCTCGCCCTGTGAATCCTCTATATGAATGTTAGAAAAACCATTTTACATGATTTTGGTCATCCCCCTAACTTGCATGAAACATCTTCAATATCAATAGTAATAACCATACGACTCATTTACCATTAACATGTAAACCTCTCAACAGTTACGTGCAATAAATACCTCACCCCTCGTCATAAGTGCGATACTAGTGCACATCCCAACCCAAGTAACATGGGATACTAGAAGTCTTTGTCACTAGGCTAATAAGTGAGTAACAAAATAACCAAATGCAATAGGTATGTAACTAACTACACGTGTTAGAATACTACCCAAATAGAAACCCCCTTTATGTCACCCGCTATGTTGGATGTACACAATCTCATAATAACAACACACAAATGTGACAAAGATATCATTTTAACTAAACGTTCATCAACAGAATAAAATATCTCATTAAATAATTTTATTAACGAAGTATGAAGGCAACTACCTTCGTGGACAATCTCATGCTTTTATCGGTAAATTTGTATGATTCACTTACCTAGAATACTTGAATAAACACAAATAATGCAATGGGGAGATCACTATGTAGTATCACCATCAGTTGGTCCAATACCCAAACATGCTCGATAGGTCGAGTCGATCCAGGAAGGGACTAGAGGGAAGGGTGAGATATTTAAGAGGGGCACATTGCTTCGGTCGTTTTAGGGATCCCTACAGGGATGCGATATTTCATATCTCTAAGTTCATCATTTCTCCCTGAGGTTAAGTTGACGATTCAGTGATTGACGATTTCCCTTAGAAGTTTTTTGACAACATATACAATTTTTGTTGCACACCATTGTTTAGGACTAAGCCTAAGTTTGCTCTGTTAGAGGGTTTATTTGTCATTCACTCTCTCAATTTTATTTTATACATAAACAAGAAAAAAGTTTTAGGTAAGAAATTTTGGTATAATCCTAAGGCACGTTTAGGTCTTCCATTAATTTAGACATTATTATTGTGGGTCTAGGGACTGGTTTATGAGTGGGGAAGGTATTAGGTACCCCACTTGCACTTTATGAATCCTTATATATATACTTTCACAGGGAAAATACAAAGATTTGGCTTTGTTTCTCGGAGGAAGAAAATTTTCTCAACTCCGAACATTACTGCAGTTTATTCTAACAAAATTCAAATTTTAGAGATTCCCAGGGTTGAAGAAAGTTTGAAAATCGCTTCAATTTTTTTATTTTGGGTTTTTTTTTAATGTTTGTGGGGACCTCTTTTATAGGGTATGATCCAAGTCCTATAACCGAATGGTTAAAGAATCCTTTAACCGAATGGATAAAGGAGGTGCCACATGATGGGTGGATCAAAAGGGGAGGAACGCGCTTGGGTTTACATGGAAGATTAAAGGATATGGGACGTTTTACGGTTCAGTTAAAGGACCCACGACAACAATTGTACTCTATTTTTGCTAGATTTTTAGAATTTCCCAATTTTTACTTTCAATGTTTCCAAGGATTTTTTTTAACCTTATTATTTTTTATGGTGTCTATTTTCCCCTCATTCAGATTTATTGGGTGTTTAACTGGAGAGGGAATTAATCCCCGATTATAAATTGGAGTTTCTACAGAGGTGCTTTTTGTCAAACATGGGAAGGAAATAGGTTTTCCTATTTGAGATGGGTGTGCAGGTGGGTGAAAAATGTAATTTGTATAAATCATGGGGGCTTAAAATGTGAGTTTCGGAAACATCCGACGAATTTAACCATCCAATCAATGTTTAGATGAAGGCCCATCCTTTCAACCATTCGGGTAAACATGGTTGTTAGTCATTCGGTTAAGGGGGATGTTTAACCATTCGGTTAATTTCTTTATGCTTCTCGAACATTAATTAATGAAGTTTTGACATTTCCATTTTTTGAAAGTTTCCTCCAACATATTTAGCGACACTCCTTTTCTATCCAAAAATATTATTTTGCTTGTTCATGTAATCTCATATTTCTCGTACAAACATATAGGTAGTGGCACGAGCTTTGGGATGTCGGACGCACCGTTCAATTTTTAATTGTCAGGTTCATTACTAATAAGTTGAAGGGCTTTATCCCCCATGACTTTGATTTTGATTAGCATAGGGAGGTCATCTCCTTGTCACTAAAGCACCAATGTTGTCCTCACCAGTGAGATGAATTGATAATTTCATGTTGCTTGTCCTCCCTCTTACATTCAGTAGGGTTTTCCACAAAGAGGAACATTTAGATAACATTATCCAACGAGGGTCTCCCTTCAGAATTGTGATCTTTTTTCTTTAGAATGATTTGACTGCTTTAATTTTGGAATATTTTTTAAAATTATTTGGCTATAAATGCCTGTTGTATTTCTAGATTTACAAAAGGTCATTGTGGATGATGCCTAGTTTCACGAAGTGTTGACGCACTGATCTTTCTCCCATTTGGCCTTTCGAAAGCTATCTTTGAAAGTATGTGTGGATAGTACCACGCACTACATGGGTTCATCCTCGGATTTGAGTACGAACATGGATGGTTTTTCGCATCTGGAAGGTGCGCCTGTATCGGGTGTACGACTAAGGAATACAAGTCGGGGATCTTTTGATTGTGATTGTGATGAGGGTTATTCGGGGAGGAATTTGATAATGTGAGTAGTAATGGGATAAGATTGTTCGGGTGAATTATATGTACTCCTCCCCAAAGAGAATTTTTTTATTATTTTCTTTGGGTTTTTCGGTTTAAGACCCCGTGTATAAAATATGTTGCATTAAGAGGATCACAATGAAATCCTATTACATTTTTTGGGTTCTAAGGGTGACCTCGCCAAACATCGTGTTTTATAAATAAATTCATTTTTATTTTATGTTAGTTTGTTGGTACTTATATGTTTTCATTCCTGTTTCATTTATATTTTCAATATTTTGTGAAGAAATACAAGTGAAAATGGTGAAATAGAAAAGTAGACTTATGTTACTCAATTTAGAGGATATATACCAAAAAATGTTCATATTAACGGAGTGAACCAAGATCTACTTTATGGAAAAAAAAAATTACCAATAATCAAGAATGCCTTCAAGATTCCTTATAAAAATGTTTATAAAAATGGAGTGAGGTAAGAACTCCTTTTGGAAAGAGGTTTTTTTTATATTTTTCTTAATGAGTTGTATGTTCTATTGATGTTTGAGTATAAGGGAAGGAAGTTGCCTTTCTCCATTTGTGACCTATAGAGAGACCGTGTTAATGTTACTTTGGAATTTGAGTGTCATCTTTAAGGCATGATAAGGTGATGTTTATGGGGAGACCTATCACCCCTTAACCCCATTAGGATATAATTAACTCAATAGTTCACAAACTGCACTTATTATTTATTTATTTGGTAATACACATTACAATAACTTCAAGGTTAAAATGCGGAAGAGTAAACATACAATCGTTTTAAGGAGACATAATTTAAACAAAACTTCCATACTATTTAACTTAATTACAACTAGTACAAGGTACAAAACAAACTGACGAGACAATACTACTATTCACTCAACATCCTAGACTTGGCAGTGGCAACTTCAATACCTGAAAATGTAAACATATAAAACCATGATTTTAAAAACTCAGTGAATGTACCACATCTCTATATAGTAAAAGTACTATATTAACATCTCAACATATCAATATATCCATCTCTGTGCCAAATTAGGCCATATACATATCCGGAGTTAATAAACCCCACATCTCCTGCCTGTAGGCAATAATCATATCCATAGGTTTTAATAACCCAACATCTCCTGAATTGGATAGCAATTCAACATATCTTGACTTTTATAAAGACATAACATCTCAACATCTCTTGACTATCAATAACTCATAATATCTCAACATCTCTTGACTTTCAATAAGTCATAACATCTCAATATATAATACATACACATCATATCCATAATCAACTTGATAAGTACCCTCACATTGGGTTGTCAACTAAGTATTCACGTTTCCCTCGGTTGGAGCTGAACTGGGTTGATTTGACCTTACACCTGTTGATCCAACTAAATCAATTCTGAATCTCAATCATAAGTATTATCTTAATATATCAATGTAACTTTCAATGACTATACAACAACAATATAATTCTACTCAAGTCACATTCCATGAAACATGTGTAACGACAAAACCATGGTATACATGTTGAAAAAGTTATGGACATTCAACCATAGGAAATACCTCATAAGGAATTTAGAAATAAAATTAAGTAAACATAAAATTATACTTATCAATGTATATACAGACTAAACATGTACTCAAAATACCCTTGGGAAAGAGAAGATAAAAACATTATTTCATGGGGTATCCAGTACGGCCTAAAATTATTGTCCTCTATACTTAACCAGCCCAATTTCATAAATAGTGCAGATAAATGTGTCCAAGATTATCAATATGAAAACATATCTGACTATACTTTCCGTTACAAGTGACGGTGTAATTTTCCAAGCTTCTTAGAGCAAGTTATGACCATTTCTTTACAACGCAAGAAATTTTCCCTACAAACTCCTTTATTGTTACTTCAACTTCCAAGAATTTTCATAATTTTTATCCAAAATTACTTTTCATGATTTCCAACCAATTTTTAGTACACATACTTAATAGTACGTAATTAAAGTTTCATAATTTTTTGACATCATTTGCTATCTCAAAAGCTTGACCAAAGTCATAGCATACCGAAATGAAATACACAAACAAAAACTATATACCAACTTCCAACCATCACCAAGGCCTAACCACATAGATTTAAATTCTAATTCTCGGATATGATATGAATATATGGGTCTAATTTCATATCCAATTGGAATTTATGAATTCTAGTAAGCACATAGAGAGATATACACATTTGAATACAAGGGGTTTCAATATAAAGCAATATGACTTATAAACACCACTTATCTCACATAGTAACCAATACATATTATCACAAAGGATAATGTAATTTTTATCAATAATTAACGATTTATATACTTTTAAATAAGTATAATACAAGATTAAAACAATATTAACACATAATATTACCTTAGAAACACTTTAAGGATTTTCTTGGGATCTTCCTAGCTTTTCTTGAAATCTTTTCTTCCTTAAACTTACACTTTCTCTTTCCTCAAGCAAAAACTCTCCAAAACTTAACCTAGGGTTTTATTCTCTGAAGAAATAGATTAGAAGAAGAGTTTTAAGTCGGAAAAGGCATGCCTCCTTTCCATCCAATCAAATTAAACCACTTGGTTTACTAAGAGACAATTTTCCAATAAAAGCGAATGGACAGATTTCCCCCATGTTCGTAAATTCGGCCAAACTTCTTAATCAAACATCCGTTTGATGCACCGTTTGTTTTTTTAATACCCTAGCTCATATGTTTACAACTATGTAGTTTTCACCTCAAGTCATTTGTAATGTTATAAGGGTCAAACCTAGTCTTAAACAGGAATATTTCAATCGAAAATAACAAAATTTTTGTGTTTGTACATAACTCGACATTTCACGATTTATGAAAGTAGGATTAGACTAAACATAATCACTTAGCATTAGATATACTAATACCAAATTATCCATATCACATAAGATAAGCATGATTTAAATATAATTTATCATAACTATATCCTGGTTGTCACAACCTCCCCCTAGAAAATTTCATCCCCGAAATCTAATATGAAGTCCACTTACCAAACAAATGGGGATACTGTTTCTTCATGATATCCTCCATTTCCCAAGTTTCTTATTTAATACCATGGCTCATCCACATAACTTTAACTAAGAGAATAACTTTATTTCTCAATACTTGCTCCTTACGATCAATAATTTCCATAGGTTCCTTGATGTACGACAAGTAGTCCTTCAGTTCAATTGGTTGAGTTTTCAACTGATGCGATGGATGTGCCAAATACTTACGAAGCATAGATACGTGAAACACATCATGTAAAGGAGATAAATCTGGAGGTAATGCTAGTCTATATGCCAGATTCCCGATTTTTTCCAACACCTCATTTGGTCCAATGTATCTTGGACTTAGTTTCCTCTTCTTCCCAAATCTCATAACGCCTTTCCATGGTGAAATATGTAGGAATAGAAAATCTCCCTTCTGAAATTCCAGTGGACACTTCCTTTTTTCTGCATAATTTTTTTGCCTTTATCCGTTCCCGGATCATTTTAATTTTTTCTGTTGTCATATCTATCAATCCAGGACCCAAAAGTTTCCTTTAACCTACTTCATCCCAACAGAAAGGCGTTCTAAATCTCCTCCCATATAAATCTTCATACGGAGCCATACCAATGGTGGACTGACAACTGTTATTATACGAGAATTCCATCAATGGCAAATGATAATTCCAACTACCCATGAAGTCAAATACACAAGCTCGTAACATGTCTTCTGATATTTGAATCGTCCTTTCAGATTGCCCATCGCTTTTTGGATGAAATGCAGTGCTGAACTTCAAACTTTTGCCCATGGCATTCTGTAAATGAGGCCAAAATTTAGAAGTGAACATTGGATCTCTATCTGATACAATTGACACTGGTGCCCCATGTAAATGGATAATCTCATCAACGTACTTACGTGCATACTTGTCAACAGTGTAGGTGGTCTTAACTAGAAGGAAATGGACTGACTTTGTCAATCGGTCTACAATAACCCGAATAGAGTCATTCCCACTTCCATTTCGGAATAGGCAATGACAGCAATAATCCTGCCGGCTTCTGATGCTCCACTTTCACTTGCTGACATACTAAACATTTAGCTACAAATTCTGCAATCTCTCATTTCATATTATTCCACCAGTAATACTCTTTCAAATCTCTGTACAATTTGCTACCTGTCAGATGCATAGAGTAAATAGAACTATGTGCCTCTTCTAATATATCCTTCTTTAAGGGTGGATCATTCGGTACACAAATCCTATTTTTATAACACAACGATTCATCATTCTTAATCTCAAATGCACTCTCTTTACCATCCAAGACATCTTGTTTCTTCTTCTTAATGAATGGATCACTGACTTGTAAATTTCTTATGCGTTCTGCCAATAAAGGTCTCACTATGACAGTTGCTACTAAGCCTCCCCCTTCTGAAAAACTTAATTCAATGCCCATCGATGCCAAGTCAAGGATATTTCCCACACGTGCACACTGTATGCAACCTAAAATCCACGATGATTTTTGACTCAAAGCATCTTCTACTACATTGGCCTTACCAGGATGATGATTGTAAGGACATTTTTTCATGTCCAACATGTTACATTTATGTATGTCGTACGTCGCTACATTTGGCACGTCACCTCATGATCTCACATGACGGCCTCTATCCGAATTGCAGGAATCAAACATTCAACATCTCCATTAATGTGTCCCACATCTGCCTCAACGACTTCACATTCCACGATTTCAGGGACTGAATGAGAGTGGTACGCAAGAGAAGTCAAAATAGTGAAAGAAGGCGTGATATGAAAGTTCAAGGGCATTTTCGTAATTTTATAGCCATATTCCAGATGTCTGGTCAACTGGAAAGTTGAAGATCTCGCCGTAACGAAGATACTGGAAGAAACATAACCTCAATCCGAGCTACGGTGAAGGAGTTATGACCTTTTGAATATGGATAAAATTGCTTAAAGAATGCTGATTTTTTAATCCCCAAACCAGAGAGGCACCGCGAACCGCATGGGGAACCGGTTCGAGGGGGAACCTGTTTGAGGTACACCAGAACCGCTTAAGGGTACACGCACAGAAACAATCCCAGTTTCTTAAAACTCTTTTGGTTTCCTTATAAAAGCCCACTTCGGGGGAGCTGTTTTGCAAGACTTGCAATGACGTTTTTTAGAGTTCTATTACCTCAAGTCTTCATATTTTTTGAGTCCCAAGACTCATGTTTTGATTCACACATCACTGCCAAATATTTGTGATTCCTTTTGAAATCCAAGAACACAATTTGTTTTTGTTTATCTTTGTGGGGAGATCTTTGCAACCGAGGACTGCGTGTTATTGCTGAGGGAGTTTGTACAAAGTTTTATGGCTGTGTGTCATTGAGGAGTGCTGCAGTTCTTCCTTTGTTGATTGGACTGAGGTTTATGTGGGTTCACTGCGTGTGAATTCATTGCTGACGACACCAACCGACGCCTTCGGGTATTCGTGTGTCACTGTATTTCATTGTAATCCGTGTAAGGTGCGATTTACTTATTATAGTGAAATAAAAGGTTTTGCCCTGCGGGGATTTTTCCTTAAATTTGTGTCGCATGCTTTATTTATGGTTTGACACACACACACACGTAGTTGTTTGTTTATGGGTTATTTCTAAATAGACTCTAATTAAATAAGGTTTACTTGGAAACTTGCGAGTTATTTTTAATCGGTATCACACAGTCATACGACTTTTCAAATTGTTATCAGAGCGGGTTGCGCTAATTTATCACGTATTCCTATTATCCGCAAAATCGTGTGATATTGATTTTTTTTGAAAAATCGTAATTTTTCGATGGAACACTTATCTAATTTGATGCCCCTTCCTGTTGGGACGAGTCAATGTTTTAACGATTTAAATAGTTTGAATTTGACGTTTGCAAGGAGAATTAAAGTTTTGGAAAAAGAAAATTCTCATTTTAAATCCGCAATGGATCTTTTGCAAACGGTTCAAAATCAAAGAGATTTTTATCGTGAAAATTTTGTTTCTTTTGACCATGAATTTAATGCTTTAAAATTGCCCAAAAAGGAGAGTGATGATAGGGTCCTATTTTTAAAAAAAGAATTAGAGGACCTTAAAAATTCAATGGTTTGTGTTTGTGCCAAAGATGAAAAAAATATTTTAATTAATGAATTTGTTGAACGTGAAGAGACTCTTAGGAAAAAGTTTGCTTTAATTGAGGGGGAGAGGGATACCCTTTTAGAAATTGTTGAAAATTTGAAAAAGCAATCCCTCTCTTGGGAAGAGTCTAATTTGTTTCTTGAATCAAATATTTTGAAGTTGAAAAATTATTTAAACGATTCTAGTAGGTTTGATTGTGATGGTAATGGCTCATCTTGTTCTCATGCTTTTAGTGCTAAAGCCAAAACAATTATTTGTTTTAGAGGGTCAATTAATCCCAAGGACATTAGAAAAGATCACACTTTAGTTAACATTCCTCCCATTTACACATGTTCACATTGTGGTAGGAATGGTCACCTTAGGAGATTTTATTTTGATCTTGTAGATGTCCTAGGATGTCGAAGTCTAGTGTTTCCTTGGTTCCTAAATGCCCCACACGTTGTTTCACATCTATTTGGTTTAGGAAATCACTTTTGGATACACTAGATTTTAGACAAGTTGATTCTCGTTTGCTTGCACATGATTCTTCTCTTGCCATATCATATAGATAATTGTGTTCGCATGTTTGTCATACGCTAGTTTTTTTTTGGTTTCATGATATTTATGTTTTCTAGCGTTGTGACATGTACTGTTTGTATAAATTTTTTATTTTAAAAAAAACAAAAAGATTTTATTTTGATAAATTTTTTGAAAAATCCAAAAAGATTTTTTTTGTTTACACCGTTTATGGATTAACACTTAGGATGACCGAGTCACAACACCATTCCATTATTTTCATGTGACTATTTGATAGTGTTTTGAGACAATAGGTCAATTCATCCATGTGCTTTATAATGTTTGGAATCATTAAGATGTAATTAAGTGCTACTTCCTATATGTTTGACTCATGTTTCCTTTATTGCACATGTGCACGGATTTGTTTGATTATTGTGCTTATCTTATCACATGTTGGTTGAGTGTTTTCACTTCAATCCTGTCCTTAAAATGAACCAAGCGCGATATATTTTGATAAGGAAATTATGCATTTAAGAACCATTTTGTGAGTTTGTGTGCTTTGTTTTAAAACGGGGAAGGGCTACGAAAGGTTCATTTTGCCTTTACGAATACTAAGCCACCGTTAAATTGGACCTAAAAAATGGAGGAATTTTATTATCCGAGGTCCAAAGAGGTTTAAAAGAGCCCGAAAAATTTAAAGGCAATAAAAATAAATTCATGCCAATTATGGGCCATTTAGGTTTTTTCACCAATTCTCCAAAGTTTGAGAATTTAGTTTAACACCTCTAAAATAAAATATGCATGAGGGAGTTTGGTTGGAGAATTTTATGCGGGTTTGCACGTCCTTTAATTGCTTGAAAATGCGCTACATAGTTTTGGACGTTAATTGTGTGGAAATCACTTTGACTTTGATTTGTTGATTTTCATAAGACGATGTCATCAAAATTCAACAAATTTTTACACCTAAGGATACTTTTGATGCTCATTCGTTAGGGGTACACATATGCATAGTGCACATATGATTGATTGAGTTGATTTACCTTACGAATGTGTTCACACCCATTCATTCCATTTCCATGACTTGGTTGTTCAAGTTTAAATCCATGGTGTGATTATTTTTTTTGTATCATGTTTTTTTCAAATGGTATCTTTTTTTATTTTTGTATAAAAAATTTGAAAAATCAAAAATAGTTTGTGAAGATTTGTTTGAGCATCTCCTTGTAAGAGCACGTTTGCCATTTGATTGATCCTGTGTTTTGTATACCGTGACACCCCGATTTTACTTGTTTGATTCATTCTTCTTATATGTCTATTTGGGGACATCATAAAAAGGGGGAGAAAGAATTATCATATTATGGGGGAGTTTGAATTTTGGGGGAGTTTTTTTTAGATTTGACTTGTGTTTTCATCATAAATTGGTATCCATGTTTATCTCATTTCAAACTCGATACGTCACTTGGTATTTTATTTTTCTCATGTGTGTAAGTACTACATTGATGATCATACATTACACACCCTGATGAGAAAAGATTTGAGATTCCTGAAGAATTGAGGAACAAACGATGGAGACTATTCATTTGTACCTTTTCCAGTTTTGGGTTCATGGGAGGGTAGATTTGTATAGGCAATTTGTTATTTGATAATTCGGATATTTTTATGTATGTACCGGAATAGACATAGGGGGAGATTTGTAAGGACATTTTTTCATGTCCAACATGTTACATTTATGTATGTCGTACGCCGCTACATTTGGCACGCCACCTCACGATCTCAGATGACGGCCTCTATCCGAATTCTTTGAATCAAGCATTCAACACCTCCATTAATGTGTCCCACATCTGCCTCAATGACTTCACGTTCCACAATTTTAGGGACTGAATGAGAGTGGTACGCAAGAGAAGTCAAAACAGTGAAAGAAGGAGAGATATGAAAGTTCAAGGGCATTTTTCGTAATTTTTCAACCATATTTCGGAGGTCTGGTCAACTTGAAAGTTGAAGATATCTCCGCAACGAAGATACTGGAAGAAACGGCACCTCAATCCGAGCTACGGTGAAGGAGTTATGACCTTTTGAAGATGGAGAAAATTCCTTAAAGAATGCTGATTTTTTAATCCCCAAACCAGAGAGGTAACGCAAACCGCATGGGGAACCAGTTCTAGGGGGAACCGGTTTGGGGTACACCAGAACCGGTTCGGGGTACACGCATAGAAACAGTCCCAGTTTCTTAAAACTCTTTTGGTTTCCTTATAAAAGCCAACTTCGGGGGAGCTGTTTTGCTAGACTTGCGAAGACGTTTTTGAGAGTTCTATCACCTCAAGTCTTCATATTTTTTGAGTCCCAAGACTCATGTTTTGATTCACACATCCTTTCCAAATATTTGTGAATCCTTTTAGAAACCCAAGAACACAATTTTTTTTCATCTTTGTGGGGAGATCTTTGCAACCGAGGACTACGTGTTATTACTGAGGGAGTCTCTACAAAGTTTTATGGCTGCGTGTCATTGAGGAGTGTTGCGGTTATTCCTTTGTTGATTGGATTGAGGTTCATATGGGTTCGCTGCGTGTGAATTCATTGCTGATGACACCGACCGACGCCTTCGGGTATTCGTGTGTCACTGTATTTCATTGTAATCCGTGTAAGTTGTGATTTACTTAATATAGTGAAATAAAAGGTTTTGCCATGCGGGGATTTTTTCTTAAATTTGTGTTGCATGCTTTATTTATGGTTTGACACACACACACACGTAGTTGTTTGTTTATGGGTTGTTTCTAAATAGACTCTAATTAAATAAGGTTTACTTGGAAACTTGCGAGTTATTTTTAATCGGTATCACACAGTCATACGACTTTTCAATGATGAATGGTACAGTCATAGTCTTTAATCAGCTCTAACCAACGCCTCTGTCGCAAATTCAAGTCTCTCTGTGTAAATAAATACATCAAATTTTTATGGTTAGTGAAAATTTCACACGTCTCTTCGTATAAATGATGTCTCCATAATTTCAAGGCAAAAACAATAGTTGTAAGTTCTAAATCGTGTGAGGATAATTACGTTCATGCATCTTCAACTGTCTAGATGCATAAGAAATTACCTTTTCATGTTGCATGAAAACACAGCCCAGACCCGGATGTGAAGCGTCAGTATAAATCACAAAACCTTCTCCACTGGATGGAACATTGGGAATTGGAGCTGATACTATCCTATTTTTCAACTTTTCAAAAGTTGTGTTGACATTCATCACTCCACACAAATTTCACTTCCTTTCGGGTTAATTTAGTCAACGGTAAGGCTATAGATGAAAACCCCTTTATGAATCTTCTATAATATCCAGCCAATCCTAGAAAACTCCTTATGTCCATTACATTTCTTGGTCTCTCCCACTGCACAATTGCCTCTACCTTCTTAGGGTCAACATAAATTCAATCTCCCGAAACAACATGCCCTAGAAATACTACCTGATTTAACCAAAACTAACATTTGCTAAACTTATCAAATAATTGACTATCTCGCAAAACTTGCAATACAACTCTTAATGATTATCATGTTCCTCTTGGCTAGGTGAGTGTATCAAAACATCATCGATAAAGACAATCACAAATGAATCTATGAAAGGATGAAATACCTGATTCATTAAATCCATAAACACTACATGAGCATTTGTTAACCCAAATGGCATTACAAAAAATTCATAATGACTATAGCGAGAATGAAAAGCTATCTTAGAAATGTCACAATCTCTCACCCTTAATTGATGAAAACACGATCTCAAATCAATTTTTTAAAACACTTTAGCACCCTGTAATTGATCAAACAAATCATCAATACGAGGAAATGGATATTTATTTCGAATAGTTACCTTTTTAACTGTTGATAATCAATGCAAAGTCGCATGGTGCCATCTTTCTTTTTCACAAATAATACCGGAGCACCCCATGGTGATACACTGGGTCGATTAAAACCTCTGTCTAGCAAATCTTGCAGTTGAACGTTTAACTCCTTTAGTTCCACAGGTGCCATTCTATATGGAGAAATAGGATCTGGAGTTGTACCAGGAACTAAATCGATAGTAAACTCTACCTCTCTGCTAGGTGGCAGTCCAGGTAATTCATCTAGGAACACATATGCAAAATCCTTAACTATTGGGATATCTTCTAATTTTTGTAATTCCCTATTTGTATCCACAATATATGGTAAAAGGCCTTGACAACCCTTATTTAATAATTTCCTCGCTCAAAGGGCAGAAATAAGACAATTTGGAACCACATTACTTTCCCCAGTAAATTTGGATTCTTCCTCCCCTGGCATATTAAATGTAACCTCCTTACGAAAACAGTCAATTGATGCATGGTAGGAAGATAACAGTCCATACCCAATATAATATCAAAATCTCGAATATCTAGTGGAATTAAATCAATGGTCCACTCCCTCTCCCCCATATACAATACACAATTTTTATACACAAGCTCCACTAACATCACATCCCCCATAGGTGTAGAAATATATAAACCAAAATCTAGATAAGAACATGGTCTACCCAAATGCATGGTAAATGACAGTGATACAAATGAATGAGTAGAACCTGGATCAATAAGCACGTAAGCATGTTTGTTCATGACAGAAAATGTACCTGTCACCACCTCTGGAGTATCCTGAGAATCCGATAAAGTCATAGCAAGTATCCTTCCTGGAGCCTTGGATCCACTAGCCTGTCCTTTACCTCCTCCTCTCCCTATGCCTCCAGGTGATGAGCCTTGACTAGTAGTAGCTGATTGATTCCCTCCCAGTAGCATAGGACAATTCTTTTTGGTATGACCAATTTGATGATAGTGATAACCCTCTACCCCCTTTAACTTGGGACAAGCTGGACTGATATGGCCCTCAGCTTTGCAAAAATAGCATGTAACAGGCTTAGACTGCCCATTGTCATTCTCATGCTGTCTATTCTGTTGGCCCATCGATCCTGCACCCCTAAAACTGCTTGGTGTCCTATTCTGAACAAAATTTCGAGACCCTCTACTACGCTGAAATCTTTGACTCCCCTATTTTGAGTACTCTATATTGCCTTCCTTTTGCTGAGATGGATCAAATCTACTCCTCTTTCCCCTTTGTTCCCTATTCTTTATTGCATCATTAACATCTCCTTCAGCCATCATAGCTTTGTTAACTAATGAAGTATAATCTACCATTTCAAGTGCAGTGAGTCTAGACTTGATAACCAAATTCAACCCATCCTAAAATCTGGTGCATTTATCCTCCTCATTGTGTAAGAAACGTAATGAAAATCAAGACAAAGATATAAATTTAGTTTCATACTCCCTGACCGACATATTCCCCGGAGTCAATGATAGAAATTCTCTCTCTTTTTGCTTCCGATACATGCGAGCAAAATACTTTTCATATAAGACTTTAATAAAGGAATCCCAAGTAATTACCTCACCTCCCTCCGGAGTAAGCAATAAATATTTGGAAGACTCCCACCAATATTTAGCTTCTCCCTTTAACATGAAAGTAGCCAAAATTACCTTCTGTGCACCAGGTACATTCATCACCCCGAAGATAGTTTATATGTCTCTAACCCAAGCCTCAACTTCCAAACGATCTACAGAACCTAAGAATGCTGGGGGGGTTCAATTTTATAAAGTTCTCGTATAGAGTATTCTTCTCCTCTCATTGTATTTCCCTTTCTCTCTGTGCCAAAGTCTGCTCCTCTAAGCACTTGTCTTGTTGTTCTGCTATTTGTGTCATAAACATATTTTGTTGTTCTGCCATTAAAGTCATGCTAGGAGCCATTTTCTTCATATCTGTAAGTTGTTCAGGAGACCCCTCTACATTATTTGGATTTTATTGGTTTACTGTATTTGAAGACTCCTCATCCACCCTCTCATGAACATTTTCTCCTTCCATATCTTACTATCTGTCATAAACCACTATTATAGAAACAAGAATAAAACATTTATTTAATGTTTAGTATTTCCCACAAGTTAATATAAATGACCCACAACACACTATTTCTGCCACTGCCACATCTATAATCTCTAACCCATAATATAAAAACCTAAAGCTCTAATACCAAGTTGTCACCCCCTAACCCCATTAGGATATAATTAACTCAATAGTTTACAAACCACACTCATTATTTATATACTTATTTATTTGGTAATACACATTACAACAACTTCAAGGTTAAAATGAGGAATACTAAAAATACAATCGTTTTAAGGATACATAATTTAAACAAAATTCCTATACTATTTAACTTAATTACAACTAGTACAAGGTATAAAACAAACTGACGCGACAATACTACTATGCACTCAACATCCTAGACTTGGCAGTGACAACTTCAAAACTTGAAAATGTAAACATATAAAACCATGAGTTTAAAAACTCAGTGAATGTACTACATCTCTATATAGTAAAAGTACTATATTAACATCTCAACATATCAATATATCCATCTCTGTTCCCAATTAGGCCATATACATATCTGGAGTTAATAAACCCCACATCTCCTGCCCGTAGGCATTAATCATATCCATAGGTTTTAATAACCTAACATCTCCTGAATTGCATAGCAATTCAACATATCTTGACTTTTATAAAGCCATAACATCTCAACATCTCTTGACTTCCAATAAGTCATAACATCTCAACATCTCTTGACTTTCAATAATTCATAACATCTCAATATATAATTCATACACATCATATCCATAATCAACTTGATAAGTACCCTCACGTTGGGTTGTCAACTAGGTATTCACGTTTCCCTCGGATGGAGATGAACTGGGTTGACTTGACCTTACACCTGTTAATCCAACTAAATCGTTACTGAATCTCAATCATAAGTATTATCTTAATATATCTATGTAACTTTCAATAACAATACAACAACAATATAATTCTACTCAAGTAACATTCAATGAAACATGTGTAACGACAAAACCAAGGTATATATATATATATTTGATAAAGTTATGGATATTCAACCATAGAAAATACCTCATAAGGAATTTATAACTAAAATCAAGTAAACATAAAATTATACTTCTCAATGTATATACAAACTAAACATGTACTCAAAATACCCTTGGGAAAGAGAAGATAAAAGCATTCTTTCATGGGGTATGTAGTATGGCCTCAAATTATTGTCCTCTATACTTAACCATCCCATTTTCATAAATAGTGAACATACAGGTGTCCAAGCTTATCAATATGAAAACATATCTTAATATACTTTCCATTACAAGTGACGGTGTAATTTTTCAAGCTTCCTATATCAAGTTTTGACCATTTCTTTACAACATAAGAAATCTTCCCTACAAACTCCTCTGTTGTTCCTTCAACTTCCAAGAATTTTCATAATTTTTATCCATCATAACTTTTCATGATTTTCAACTCATTCTCAGTACACATACTAAATAGTATAAAATTAAAGTTTCATAATTTTTTGACTTCATTTGCTATCTCAAAAGCTTGACCAAAGTGAGAGCATACCGAAATGAAATATACAAACATAAGCTCTATACCAACTTGCAACCATCACTAAGGCCTAACCACAAGGAGCTAAATTCTTATGCTCAGATATGCTATGAATATATGAGTCTAATTTCATATTCAATTGGAATTTCTGAATTCCAGTAAGTGCACAAAGAGATATACATGTTTGAATACAAGGGGTTTCAATACAAAGAAATATGACTTATAAACACCACTTATATCGCATAGGAACCAATACATATTATCACAAAGGATAATATAATTTTTATCAATAATTCACGATTTATATACTTTGAAATAATTATAATACAAGATTAAAACAATATTAACACATAATATTACCATGGAAACACTTTAAGGATTTTTTTGGGATTTTCCTAGCTTTTCTTGAAATCTTTTCTTCCTTAAACCTCCACTTTCTCTTTCCTCAAGCAAAAACTCTCCAAAACTTAACCTAGGTTTTTATTTTCTGAAGAAATAGCTAAGAAGAAGAGTTTTAAGTCAGCCAAGGCATGCCTCCTTTCCATCCAATCAAATTAAACCACTTGGTTTACTAAAAGACAATTTTCCACTAAAAGGCAATGGACAGATTTCCCCCTTGTTCGTATATTCAGCCAAAGATCTTACTCGAACATCTGTTTGATACACCGTTTATTGTGTTACCACCCTATCTCACATGTCTACAACTATCTAGTTTTCACCTCAAGTTATTTGTAATGTTATAAGGGTCAAAACTAGTCTTAAACAGAAATATTTCTATCGAAAATATCAAAAAATTTGTATTTGTACATAACTCAACATTTCACGATTTAAGAAAGTAGGATTAGACTAAACATAATCACTTAGAATTAGATATAATAATAACAAATTATCCATGTCGCATAAGATAAGCATGATTTAAATATAATTTATCATAATTATATCCGGGTTGTCCCAAGACCTTTGTGAGTCTACCTTCTTAATTATTTTGTCCGAGGATGCAAATTTTTTTTAAAAGAATGATTATTTTTCTGAAGAGAGGTATGAGGTTTAATGTCTTCCTATAAGGAATTTTCAACTATTTTCTTCGTAGTATTATAACTTAGGTGTTGATTCTGAAATAAGGATAACTCCGCAGAGTTTCGAAATGCCTTTGGGAACCATTTTGTTACTTCACATTTGGTTTATTTAGACTACGCCAAACATTTAGGATTGAGGGCACCATGACAATAAATAGGGTTTTATTTAAGAAATGGGTTTTTGGTGTTTGTTTAGACCGGGCCCAAAGTGGTATCTCAGGGTTCCTATTTATCTCCAATTCTGAGAGAACGACGCGTCTGTCTTTGAATGTTTGCGAGATCAATATAGCTAAGAATTGGGTTGATGTAGTTATCTTTAAAATGAAAAAGTTTGGGGGTTGATGTTTTTAGTTTCCTTCAAATGAGTGGTTAATTACGCAAGTGGGATTTTTTTATGTAGGGCTACAAATGTTATGGGTTTGTATGGTTTTTCCTTCCTGTTATAACTGATTTTTTTGTATTAAATCAACTTTTTCCATCTCACCATAGGTGGTTCAATGAAATAATTTCTCCAACCAGTCGAGATTTAAAGGTGGGAAAATGCGACTCCATCAAGATAAGCTAAGGTAGCTACATCACCGGATTTATAATAGTGATGAGGTAGCGCCTCCCTAATTGGGTATAAATATTTTTCTAGGAGTCTGGGCAAGTTTTAATTTTTTTATAGGACTAGATCTCCTTCTTGTATGTTTCTCTTCTTGACCCTTTTTTAAATGTTCAGTCTATCCATTATTAGTATCCCTGATTGTAATAAGCGGTCCTTATTTCCTCTCGTCGAGGAGGGCTAGTTCTCGTAGTGAGCTTAAACCCATTTCGTTTTATCCACATAGATTTCAAGCATGACCCATAAATAGGGTATCTCGGTATCTATGTGTAAAACTTCCTCTCTTTCATAAACTAATGAGTAGGGGTGGCCCTATTAAAAAAAATTATGTAGTGGGATAACCATAGAGAGAATATGAGAGATTTTATGTCTAGTCATTGTAGGTCTCGTTCATCGTGCTCATGATGTTTTTTGAAATTTTTGTTAAAAGATTTTACATACCCTTTTGTTTTAAATATGTATGGGGAGACTTATGCCGAGTGATCCTATACTTGTGTAGCGGGTTTGAGACGTATTTTTCAAACTAAGAACCATTGTCTGATACTAATTTGTGGGGTATGCTAAAGCGACATATGATGTTTATAGGCATAAATTTGGATACTTTCTTAGCCTTTAGAACCGATTAAGTTTAGGCTTCGACCCACTTGGTGAAGTTTTTTATTGAAACCAAGATGAACTAATGCATGGTGGAGGTTTTAAAGGTTATTTTCCTTATTATGTCTAATTCCCAGGTGGTGAAGATCCATGGTGAGTTCGTAAAATAGAGCTCTCGGGGAGGTAGATATTGGCAGGGGCCATAAAGTTGATATTCGAGGCACTTTCTAACCTAATTGATGCACTTATTTTGTGTGGCAGTACAGCAGTACATCAATCGTAGTGTTTTTATTGAGAGCATGTGTCCACTCATATGCAGACAAAATTGCTCTCTATGGATTTTGTTCATGATCTCAAGGGTCTCGTCCTTTGTGATGCACCTATAGTGTACTCTGTTGAACCCTCCATTGGCAGGGGCCATAAAGTTGATATTCGAGGCACTTTCTAACCTAATTAATGCACTTCTTTTGTGTGGCAGTACAGTAGTACATCAATCGTAGTGTTTTTATTGAGAGCATATGTCCACTCATATGCAGAAAAAATTCCTCTCTATGGATTTTGTTCATGATCTCAAGGGTCTCGTCCTCTGTGATGCACCTATAGTGTACTCCGTTGAACCCTCCATTTTAGAGTTTCCCCCACATATGATTAACTGGGTTATTAATCGTCTTAAGAAGAATCAATCATTTGGACAGGATTTAGGTGGGTAATGGTTCTCATATATTAAGTTCCATGAATCTTAGTACCATATAGTGGGTCCTAATGACGTTTCCTCAATGGTGTAAATATAAAAGCAGTAGGAACGGGTGCTCTGGCTTGTCACGGTAAACGTGATCATCGTGGTTCCTTATGGAATTTCTATTAGAGAGACTAGTGTGGCAAGTTCATCTGTAATGTTATTTTTATCTCTGAGGAGAAAGTAAAATTCAAAATGCTCAAATAGCGATGCTACCTCTTCCAAGTAGGTATAATAAGGTTTTAATTTGTCATCTCGTATCCTCCACTTGCCTAATATCTGAATAATGACCAAGCGTGAGTCTCCATAGTCTTTTAGTTAGGTTATTCCCATATCTACGGAAATTCCAAGACCTGTGATGAAATCCTTGGATTTGTCAATGTTACCGATGAATTCATAGATTAGTTTGATATTTGATGGGAGACAATTTGAATAGGGAGATATCATGAGAATTCGGATGTCGAATCCTCTTTTGTTTGAAGCACCGTCAATAGAGTTTTTTAGTTTCTCTATTTTCTGAGGGTAATAGGTCCTCATATAGAAATTATGTATCCTTCTATCAATATTCATCTGATAAGTGTTCTCCTGCTAGAAATTTTGAGATGGCTCGTCCTTTGGTATTTTTTGCATGATGTGTGTGATTTTAAATTTGAACAGCATTAATATCCATTTGTCCATTCGACTAGAGAGATATGGTTTTTTGAATAAGTATTTTTAAGGATCCATCCTAGATATGAGTCATATGCGAAGGGCATCATGTCATGGAAGAGTTTATGAGTGATCCATACGAGAGATACACAAGCATTTTTACGTATTTGTCCAGCATGGCTCCAGCAGCCATATCGATTATAATCATGTAGTAAGGCACGTTCGTGAGTAAGGTACTCTTGTATTTTCTCAAATGCTTCCTAGAATTAAAAATTACATCCTTTGAGCGAGTTTTTCTTGAGTATTAGGAAGATGGGATCAAAAATGGTGGTAATATGTTGATGAACCGACTTATTGTATTTGACATAGGAATGCTTTAACCCCCTTATCCATTTTGGGAGGTGGAATCCCCCATATGGATTGTACCATGGAGGGGTCTATTTCTATCTGTCTTTGCATAGAATGAAACCGATCCTTTATTGAATACAGACATCTATTTCTTAGTGTTTAGCCTTATTTTGATGAGTCGTATCCTTTTAAAGAACTTCTCGAGTGGCAGAATATGTTTGTCATGGTCCTAGAATTTAATGATCATTTCATCTTCGTATACCTCTACTTCCTCGTGTATTATCTCAAGTAGGATGGTTGTGGATGATCTTTGGTTAGTTGCAACAGCACTCTTGATATCAAAAGTTACAATTGTATAATAGCACGTTCCCCTTAGGTGATGAATTTGATTTTTCCTAGTGATTGGGATAATTTCTATCTAGTTGTAGCCTCCAAATTCATCTACAAAGGGATTGAGTACAATTCTAGTCGTCTTATCCACCAATAAGTCGATATGTGGTCGGGACATCATCCTTGGGACATGCTTAGTTGAGATCTTTGTAATCTACGCACATTTGGACTTTTCTAATTGGTTTCAAGTAAGGGTATGATATTGGCCACCCAAATGGAATATTTTACTACCTGGATGAACCCGACGCAGAGTTGTTTCTCCACTTTCTCCTTAAATTTGAGATAATTTTATGGTGTCATCTTACAAAGTCTTTATTTTAAAGGCTTTGCATCCCCGAGACTAGGTATTTAAGCCATGACGATAGTTGGGTCAATTTTGAGCATGTCAGTCTAAGACTAAGAGAATACGTCTATGAATATGGGGAAGAGATTAGTCAACTTCTTTTTCTCATTTTCATTCAGGAATGACCCTATTTTTAATTAGTTGGTGCCCAAGTTTATGGTAATTTTTTCATCCTCGATGGGAGACATACATCTATTTTGACCTTGGTCAAGTATATGTTAGTGTTTTAAGTATTTTAAATTGATAGAATAATCAACATTACGCGTGCGTTTTAACACATCATTGAATTCATAATCAACACATCCAACATATGCAAGTAAATACTGCAAATCATCATTTATTAGGACATCAAATAGCTGAAGGACATAATTGATAATAAAAGAAAAACCTCTTTCATAAAGGTATATATTAGGAGAGGGGATAAGGATGGGACTAGTTATTAATATGCAAGACTCAAAAGTGCTTTGAATGAGAGGTGATGGAATGCATCTGACAGAGGTCCAATTATGAAGTAACGGATGCAATAATAGAAGTCTTTTCATGTGTCAGGGAGAGCATGCTAGTGGTCAAATATCTCAGAGTTTGAAACTGATAGACTCCTAAAAAGAAAAGTGATCTTCAGTCTTTTTATTGGTGGAGACACATATTACTCTTCAATAATTGGATAATTACTGCGGAGGTGCATTGCCTTCATAGTTCTGGAAGCCAATATGTTCATTATTTCCCTTATTAGGAGAGTAGGAGTGAGGAAGAGAGAGCTAGAATTTTATTAGTTGGAATTATTTCTCTATATGTGGTTTGGTTGAGATCTCTTACTTAAAGCCTTTTTTCATCTCTCTAATTCCATTCCATCGTGAGAAATTTTTTTCCTCCTTGAATTATTGTAAAGGGTGAGTAGGTTGAGTGAGTTATTAATCCAAAAGTAGTGGAAATTGTAGTAGCATACCTTCCATACCAAGATTTGGAGATAAGTGATGGTTTTCCCACTGCATGAAAATTAGTAATGGCCACAACAACAATGTCGCTCCTTTGATGGTTATGATAAGGTGTCTTGAGTTGTGTCATATGACCTTTATATTGGTCTTTGGATGCTCTGTAACCTTGGTAGGGAGAGTAGGCTGGAAAATGTGGTGTTCTTCAAGTTGGGTTATTCTTTCTTAGGAGGTTACCACAAGGTCCCATGTTGGTTCTACCATGGGATCAATGTTGGGGAGGGCCTTGGAGAGGGCTTTCAGCAAGTGATGGTGACTCACTTCATTCCACTAGTATTCCCACGGTAGCTGCCACATCGCATCCTCTGGTTCGATCAAAGAAGGTTTCTGACCAATGAATCTGGTATACGTAGGTAGAAATTAAGTTTAGGGATGTTGACTAATATTACATTCTCGATTTTGTTACCATGGGCGGTGGAGGTGGTTTACTAGTCATGAAAGCTTTATAAAAGGCTTAATTCTGAGGATCCAAACATGGTTACCAGTGAAATTTCATCAAGAAATAAGGCGGGTAATCCCCATTCTGGTTCTAGCTTAGGGTATTTTTTTATCTTCCTCAGTAGCTCACTATGGTTAGACTTTTGTATTTTCATGTACATCACATAAAATCCTTCCTTGTATAGGATCTCCATCCCGGGTTGTACAGATTTCTTTGCATCATCTCACCATGGTTTAGGGAGTTTATGATAAGGGAAGTCCTCCCTTTGGATATGGAAATGTACATTCCACCCATGTTGGGTTGTTTAGGAAAAGTGGTTTGGGTTTTATTTATAGGGACATAGACCATTCTATATTCTGGACAAGCAAGGTTTTCCTTCCATTAGATTAGGTTAATAAGTCCTTTTCTTATTAGAAATTTGTCATTTGTTTGTTATTATCTTCAATCTCAAGCTTTGTAAAATCCACCTTGGTAGGGCTTTTACAACAAAGTATTTATATAAAATAATGGGTACTTCCTAGTTTATATATAAAAAAGAATGTATCCCAGACCAAATTTTCTTTTATAGCAGTGATGACTTCCATAGGTCCTTTTTTATTCCTTCCATGTTCGAATCCTAGTAGGTACTCCAATTTTATGGATGACTCTAGCATCTATATTATGAATAATAGTCTTCTCTTCGATCATGTGAGCATTGAATTGAAACTTAGTATGGTAGATGTTACTACTGTCATAATTGGGTAATTATGCGGGGAATGTTAGTAGTGTTGGAATCTATTAGCTAACATGCATCCCCTTATATAATTATGAAGTCCGTGTCGAATGATAACCTTACTTTCATATGCATTTATGAGGGTGATGACCCCATAGTATGTATCCAGGACCTTACTAGGAAGAAGTTAAAGATGGCAAGGATGTCAAGTACTTGTAACTCCGCATTGCAGTTTATAGGACCCATTATGAGTTTGATGGTAATGGACCCTAGGACCTCTCAGTGAGTATTATCATAGACTCTGATGATTATAGAAGATGGATTGAACTCAAAGGTGGTGTATCTTATACCGGTGGTAATACGAAGGGTAAACACAGTGATGGTGGACCCATTGTCTATTATCACTTAAGGGAAAAATTTCTACCAATGACGGTGGTGATGTGTAGTGCAAACCGATTATTATAACCTTTCATAAAGAGATACTTTTTAGGGAATATGATGTTCGGTGACGTGGTTATGGACCCAATAGTGGTGGACATCTCTAATGAAGTCAAGTATTAAGGCACATAAGATTGATAAAATAAATAGATTATGAAGGCTCGATGTTTTCAAGATGTAGCTAGTAACTCCCACTTGGGGATATTAGCTTACGTCCAACAGAGTTACTCCTAGACTTTGTTATTTTATCAATGTGGGAGGATGATAGCTCCTTCGAAGGGAGTTTTCTCCTTACTATCCGGGTTCAGTGGAGAGAGTGTCATCCAAAGGGAATGAGGAACTCAACCACTTTTTCTGGGATTGTATGGGTTCTATCTGGTATTCTTGTTCATAGTTTTATAAATGGAGGAGAATGTCAGTTGAGTATGTTATGTCGGAGGAAGGTGGTGTTTGATTTGGAACCATTACCTCACTCCAATCAAGGACAGGGTTAGTTTTGGGTTTTTAAGAGATTTGAAATGTCCCGGGGATGGATTTAGACTCAGTATTTTCTATCCAATGTATGGATATGTCTGCTTCGGTGGTGTGAATGAGGATTTCTGCTACCGTGGCAAGGACTTGCTAATTCTTTTTACTCGAGGTGTCAAATGGTTGTTCTATATACATGGATGATCCAGACCAGATGTCGGCATCCTAGGTGGTATCGTGGATGTCGTCAACGTCGTGATTTCAAAAGGTTTTGAATCTCCCCAAGTTTATGTACCTCCCTATGCTTGTGGCCTCATAGTAGATGTCTCTGTAACAGTAGTGATACTCCTTAGGTTTTGGCCCTGTCCCCAAGGTTAATTAGAGTCCCTTGGCAAATATGTAAAAGGCTAACGCAGTCAACACATATTGAAAACTATCGAAATATCCCCATGTATGATCATGGATAGACATGATAACTATTTATGTCCACAATTTGTATGAATACCTTAGGGTGGGGGGATTTTCTCGTGGAAGGTGGCCTCGGGGGATTATCATATCTTAGAGATCAATGACGCTCGACAATATGGAAATGATCCATGTACATACTCACATGGGTATTCCCTACACTAGTGTAGTGACGGGTCCATGGTGATATTCCAAGTATGAAAAGATCAAAATCTAACCGCAGTATTAATAAGTACAGTTTACTACGAGGACCAATATGATTTTGGCGTGGTTCCTTTCGATTTATGGGATAATTACTGATGGTTCGAGATCTACTTTTATAGATACACAAATGACATCTTGTATGTCCATCGTCATGTGATCCCCTCTCGTGGACCAGATACTTTAGTACACATTGCAACTGGGGTGTCTAGGTTTTCCCTAACTGTTGAAGAATTGTAGGGGTGGTCCTTCATATGGTAGACTTACCCATAAACAATCTGCAATGTAACCTCACTTTTTCATATGGATAGTCTAGTGTTTGTGCTTCTCAGGGTGGTCCAGTGACTGGTAGCCCGGTATCCAAACCCTAAATTTAATCTAGGTTGTTAGGAGCCTCTTTAACTCCCTGACATGAATATATGGGTTACTCGTGAGTCAACTCTGTCCGAACCAACCATTAGGTGTGAAGTGCAATGGAACATCCTAAATAATGTTGCTAGTCCAGTTTTATTTTAATTAGCGTTTCACTTGTTTAGAATGCAACTCCAGTTCAATATAAAACAACGTGTGGGACCCACATGGAGTACCCCTAAGTCCAAGTAAATAAATCTACTAAGGTAAAATGAATAAAGCGTACTTACTAGTACAACGCTCTCAAAATACGAAACTGGTACCAACCTGCCGTGGCAATGCTAGGGTTTGAGCCAATGCCCAATGGGAATATACAAAGCAGTATAGAAGCGAACGGAAGAAAAAGACTCAACGTGTTATAACTACATATACATGCAACTTTCTTATATATATATATATATATATACAAACTAGCGGAATGCCCGTACCTGAAGGCAGGACAAAAATTTTGAAAATACGTAAATGCAAAACAATAATACATTTCAAATTACGTAACTGCAAAATGAAAAAATTTCATTCCCCAACAAAACAAAGTGTAATTTTTTTATAAATTGACCATAACCTCCTTTATTTATTTGACTATCCACTCTGCTTAGCAAATAATAATTGGTCCAACAACATTCTTTCAAATAGTCTAAATGCATTAAACAAATTCACATGTAGCATGAAATTTACAATATTCATCCACCGAATTCACATTGTGCCATAAATAATCAAAGTATCAATTTTTAAAAAAAATTGACATGATTTCATTTGTTTATTGGACTATCCACCCTATTAAGGGATAACCAATCCAACAACAAAAAAAATGAATATGCCAATTAAGTAAATGAATATGCCAACCAATCCAACACTATTATTTTTATGTATGGTTTATTTTAATAGAAAAAATAGTAAATGAATATGCCAAAAGCAAAAAAAGTCTTTAAGTGATCGTGTGCCTCCTATGACAGAGCTGAGGCAGTTACAGTCGGCCATTATTTCCGGATTTTCTTTTGTTTTGGGGTGATCTGCATGGTAATTTCAGCAAGATTTGTTGTCTGCGAGATTTGATTTCCGTTTTGATTGAACCATTGTGCTTGTGTTGATCCCAGTAAATACTGCTGGATGCGTGTTTATCATTGGTTTCCTCCAACCTTCATGGTGGTTCTGATGGTTGTCGATCGTCGTTGGCATGATATTTTGCATTCATTTAGCCGTGATAGTGTTGTTAAGACTGTTACAACCAATGTATCTTCATCATTGCGACCCATGATTTGAGAACACCTGAAAGAGGCAAAAACTCATTCTCTAAGTACCATTACAAATTTTCAATGTGTGGCAAGGAGTAAAGCATCCCATGAACAGTACCTCGCTAACTTGATAAGATTGTTATAGCCAGCTTCATCCATTACCAGGGGCCACAGTACACCTAGGCTCAAGAATTTATCTCTGTAGAAGACCAAAGAAATTCTACCCCAGGTCCATTCCCATTGATTTCAATTTATTTTCTTGACTACATATCAAAACAAACATGTAGCAGACATATTATTGTGTTTATGGTAACATCATCCCAAAGTTATAAATCATCACAAAGCACATCGATCACACACACACATGTAAAATTAGACGTAACAAAAAATATATTTACAACCCATGAGATTTCATTTAATTTAGCGTAGAGGAAGAAGAGGCATAGTTTCATCATAAAGGAGCATAATTTCATCCAAGAGATGTAAGAAGAGATATAAGATGGTTGGGCCTATAAGGTAACACCACTGCATTACCCTAGTTTGTTATTGATGAGTATTCCTAATTTTTTATGTGAATAGTATGGACCAATTCACGGGGCTTTGAATTTCAAATGTAATCGTAATTTCTGAAAACCAAAAAAGACAGTACATAACCGACACCATATAACAGTCTTGAAGTTTTAACAGTCTTTAGCACAATATAGCAATAATACTAATAATTCAAAAAAAAATATCAAAAGTCAAAATATGCTTTACATACCTAATTAGTACCATAGTTATCATTCCCAAGCAGAGTTATACACCTTAGAAAAATAAAATACATGACAGATTTAAATACCTGATCAGTACCGTAGTTCCCATTCCAAAGCATTCGTCCATTAGATATTTTGACAGATTTAAATCTAAGGTATGACAAAACAAAGTTAATTCTCTTATCTATTTGACTTGGAATACTTAATGAGTCAATCAGTGATTGAATCAATATTGGTGGAGCTTTTGCATGAGACCATAAAACATCATACCTCTCTATCAGTAATAGATGTTATCCACATCTGCTCAGTCTAATCCTGCTTAGAGAGGGCTCATCATCTTTATCAATCTTATTGCTTAACACCAGCAAGGGAATGCCACTGAGTGATGGTTAAAGATATGTGTAATACTAAAATATTCCACTGAGTGAGTGGCACGGAGAAAATATTCGCTTGAGTAAAGATATGTGTAATTCTAAAAATGCTTACGGCACTTTAATATCGTGGAGATGTGCTTATGTAAAATTTCAACAAAAGTATACATATAAAGAACCGAAGTTCGCGTACAACACTACCAAAGATCAATACACCGTTTCGTCATAGCATTTGAAAATGTAAAGCTAAACGGGAAAAAAAGTATGTACCCAACTGTATCACCCAAACTGGCTGAAAATATGGTAGTATCATAAACAATGAAATCTCTTGATTAATTGAGTAAACCATGGAAAAGTTCCAAAGATAATTTAGTAACCCATCCAAACCATGATCCATATTCTAGGTTCCTAAACATACCACCACATTAAACTTATAAAATCTCCTATTGAAACTACAACTAATTATTCATCAAACCATTTGTTCTGAACAGTTAGTATAGAACCATATTTTGGGAAATAAACAAAAAGATAAGCAAACTAATCTAGTATCTATCAAAACAAAAAAAGAAGAAGTTAGAATTGCATAAATTTTGGATCCATTCATGATCAAATTAATAGCATATGTTAGCATTATGCATTACAGCAGCAATAACATATAAGTTCATACAGAATAAGCAAAAGACTAAACCATCATCATGCCATGCCATGCTTTACAGCAGCAACAGCCATGCCATGCCAAATCAGAGACTAAACCATCATCATGATAAATCTGTACCAACCTTGAGGATGGGGTGATACCATACTGAAATAAATCAAACAATATAGGCATTACATTTCGAAAGAATTTTACCTTAATCTTCATGACTAAACCTATAGTTGAACCATAAGCACTCAACAACTCGGTTATATTTAAAACACCAAATCCAACCACAACAGAGTATTTCACCTTAAGCAGAAAGTCATATAAGCAAAGCCATATGGTACACCTGTGCGTTCGTTCCAGAAGTGCGTTGAATTACGGCATAATCCAATATGAATTGTAAAATAATAATATTATGCATACATTTCAAATCCTATTTTCCAATGCCTGTAAATTTCAAGACATTTCAAATAAATCATTGCCTTTGTCTTGAACATTTAATGGACAAAAAAATGAAAAGAAATATGGTATTAGATAAATTTGTGTTTTTAGAATTTATTTTATTATTTCTTGACAGAAATATTAATATCACAAATACAAAGGGGAGGAGGTAAATCTAAAACCTACCTCACTTTAATGAGCAATTACAGACTAGATAAGCCTGCTGATGGAGGGAGTTTGGAGATCCCATATATGCAAATATTGATCATCCCCAACTGAATCATAAGTAAGAAGATCTCCTACTTGCAAAGTCAAGACAAATTTATTAGGAAAAAAAATGAAAAGAAAAACATGAAAAGAAATAGGTAAACATAAAACATTAAAAGAACTCTTCACAATACAATCCCTGAGAATTAGGGGAATCAATGGCCACAGAGGTACAATACACAAATTAAAATTGAAACTAACACTTCAAAATAAACAAAAAAGGCGGCAGAGGTAAAAATAAAAAATCAGAACATTTATTTCACGTAAGAAAACTTTAGTACCTTGGCCATTTGTTTAATACAACAATAATGATGATTCAAATCAATCCCTGTTCACTTGAGCATTTTTTCTAACACCTGTCATGCATTCAAAAAGTTCATAATCTTTTTAGTCACCAAAATCAAACACCGGTAGTTTTGAATAATTGATATAAGACACAATGAGAGACAGAGCGGGTTGGGGGAGGGTATAGAAATTTTAATAGAAACATTAAACTCCAACAATATCAAAACCCTAGGCTACTACTTATCCATATTTTCAATATGATCATTAGGACCTAACACGCATTTGGATCAAACACATGAGCTACTCATTAGGCTGCTACTGTTCGAGCTATAGGAAGAAGCAGAGATTCCAAAAATATGAAAAAAAAAATTAAAAATGTTATCCAGAAGCATCTATGCCTGTACAAAACTACACATACATATTCATAAACAAAACAACCATGATAATCACTCATAGGAATCTCGTGTTAAATTTGGGTTCCCATTTATTTGCATGCTAAGTATATTAATTTAGCTTCTTAGGTAAGATGGATTTATAATTTATACACAACATGCACAACCAGCTATTGAAAATGGATAACTCTAGATATGCACCACCAAAATGCTCACCTAACTGAATGCTAGTGCCCATAAAGAATAAGCCAAATAATAGAGTGTAGTAAATAAGAAAAAGGTGAAGAGTTAAAATACAATAAAACATTTCCTAAAACTCCTTAGAGGCTTGCCCTTCCCTAGCTGTCGAGATTGCTAAGCAGCTGAACAAATATTGAACAAATCAAAGCCCTGTATACTAAGATATGATCATAGTAGTGTGTATTTGTTATTCAACGTATCTTATTCTCCCTCTGTGCTCCTTATTTTCCATTTCTAGTGTGTAGCTTTTAGTGAAATCCCATTTGAATATGCTGTCTAAGTGGTAAACAAACTCAGATTTATATTGGACTTACTAACAACAATTAGATATTTCATCTGAATATGGATTTATTCATACATAAGTTTTATTTATCAAAAACTATCATAGCCTTCCTTTAGACGAAAAGAAAACATAGTATCATTTGAAAATGAGACAAAAATAACAAAATATGACCTTCCCACACTTGTCTGCTTTAGATTCAAATTTCCCATCCATTCTCTACGAAGAAGACTTTTAAAATAGATAAAATAAACTAACTAAATAACATATTATAAAACACTAATGAACCTAAACCAAAAGTAAAAACAAAAAACATTCAGAAAACCAAAAAAGAAACCCTAACAATGGACAATTTCTTTCCAAAATCAAATAAAAAGATATAAAATGAAACCAATAAATAAAAAAGTCACCCCACAAAAACCAGGCCCTATATATAATGACTTTCAAAAACCATGATTTTTAACCTCAAGACAGAGTCGAATCCCATTTGTTTGGAACCTAAAACCCCTCAAAATGGAGACCCAGAAGAAGTATCATGCCATTTACCAATTCCCAGAGCATGATACACTTAACACCAAATGAAAACACAGAGTCTTAAATTAAACCAATATGAAAACATTTCCCTAAATTCTTATTCTGTGCTCGTGTTTTGGCATGACCTGTTTTAGTATGGCGTCTCTCATATCGTGATCGTATCGGGTAAAAAACATGATTACACGATTACATGTCTCATGTCGTGCTTGTTTTGGGTTTAATATGAATCATTCTCAGATTAGGTAAAAACCTTGATAATTTCGTGTTGTGTAAACCTTAACTATGTACATTGACTATCAACTCCTCCATCTAGTCTTAGAACTTGCTCCTCATCCTCGGACATGTACTTATATGCTTCCTATACAATCTTTTTGAATGGAACTGTCTTCTAACTGAATGTAATGGAACTGTTTTCTAACTAAATGGAATGTACTACATATTTTCTAATTGAATTGAACTGGAACTGTTTCAACATTTGTAATGTCCTACTTGTTTCAACATTTGTAATGGACTACATTATTATCATTGAATCTATTTTCTAAAATGTTGGAACAAACTATGTGGAGTAAACTATTTTCTAAATTCCAAAACACAAAAGACACCGACAACGTGTCAAAGGAAACTTACCAAAATTCACTAAATTGAGTCAAATATAGCATATTCTGAAAAAATTAGGTAGCCCAATCTAAAATTTATAACAATCTTACATAGCATATTACTGATTAGCTAGCAAGAACCTCAAATGAATCATTATTACTTACATGAATAAATGTTATGAATCTGCCTCCTTTTATGGTCCCAAATCGGTATAACACAAATAGAGACTCGGGCCGTGCAATCGTCAACACTGGCAGAGAATCGTCTGAACAACCTACACGCCCCACAGTGCAGAGGAAATGCCAAGAGAGGGAGTTTTTCCTCATCGTACCCGAGCACCTTCGGTTCAGGATCAATCTTCGCCCAGCGTGACTCTTCAACAAACTGCTGCAAGGCAGCGACCGAATGTGAAAATATAATAACCACAAAATAAAACAGAGCATAAAACTCAAATTCATAAAATATTTGTCTGCACACATGGTAAAAAAAAATGTATTCATTTACCTCCAAGATTTGTTCGTACACATGGTCAATGTAGCACAAACCTGAAGCATTGAGATAAATAAGTGAAATCAGAATATTCCATGATCAAATTATTACAAACCAAAACATTAGAGATGCAAAAACAATAAAATGTTTCGTGAAAAAACCACCGTATGAGTAATTCCAACCATGTAATAAGCAAAATAAACAACAGTTTTAGTCATTAAACGGAAAGATGTAAACATATCAATACTAAACTTTAAATTGATGCCATAGCTCAAATGGTACCTGAGATTAAAAAAAAATCTACAATGATACCTGAGATAAAAAAAAACGTCGAATTAGTAAAGAAACCCCAAAGTTAAATTGAAGCCCAACTGTAAGAGGTTTCACATAAGCAACACATATATTCATATTTTGAGTTTCTATAGTTTTTCGCATAAGCTAACATATGCTCACATAAGAAGGACATTCACATAAGTAGTCCTAAAAGTTAAATCTGTACAGAAATGTCATATACATATTGTGTATGAAATCTGTACAGAAATGTCATATACTGAAATCTGTACAAGACATTTACAAGTATGAAATCTTTACAGGACATTTACAACTACATAGATTTCATACATATATTGTATCTGTACAGAAATGTCATATACTGAAAGTGAAACCTCAAATTGAAGAATATTATACCTAGAAGTATATCAGACCAAAAAGTAAAACCCCAAACTGAAACTAAAAAATGTATATCAGAAATTGAAAAATGTATACACGGATATTGAAAATTGTGTAGTAAATCCCAAACTCAATGAATCTACCGAAGCTGATATACATGTATATCAACTTTCATCATTTTCTTCTATGCTTGAATCTACCGAAGTACATGAAAGAAGCCAAATAAAAATGCATCAATATTACATCGCAACATGTTGTGGAAGCTAATAAAAATAAACAAAAAAACAGAGGACGATTGAAGGAAGAATAGAGATATCATACCCAAACCCTCCAATTTTCAAAAAACACAAAGCTAAGAATTAGGGCTTCAAAAGCCCTAATATCAAAACTTCGAAACAAAAAAAATCTGCCAGAGAAAACTTAAACAAATTTGGAAATAAAAATTACAAATGACAAATAGATGAGAGAAAAAGAGATTAGAGAAAATATAGAACATATAGATAGAGATTTGCCTCGTAAGAGAGAGAGAGAGACGAAACAAAACAAAGGAATGAAATAAAGCGTGTTTGATCTTGCTTCTCTTGGTGGTGGTGTCTCTTGTGAAGTTACTAATTTAACCCTTGTTTTGAATTAAAGTAAGAGAGGTAAGTCAAATAGAAGTGAAGGAAAAGAGGGGGAAACCAAAAATTAGAGGGTCAAAAGAGGAAAATGCAATAAAATAATCTCAACCCTTGATTTCTTGCATTGGTGTTTTAATATCAACCCCTAATTAGCTTATGATCTTATTGAATAGTGTCCAAATTCTACTCCTTATTATATAGATATATGCTTTAATACTCGAAACCGTTTTGTGCAAAAATGTTACTTATTCGGATTAATTTACCTTAATATCATAAAAGAACTTCCTGTTAATGCTTAACATTTATTCCTTCATTTAACTCACATGGTTAAATACTTGAAAAACTACCCTTTTTAAGGGAAAAATTATACCTTTATCGAAATTTCCATATTTACACAAGTAAACTATTTTAGTATTTTCGTTAAATGCACCCATTCAAGACACACGACGATCGAGTTGGAAAATACTTATTCAACTTTTGGAAAAAAAATCATAAACACACTCTTGTGTAAATTTTGGGTTGAACCTTTAAGGTTTCTTAACTTACCCACTTGCCAATATACCTTACGCTTTCCACTTAGTTTATGGACATTATTCATTTTGCACTTTTCTAGTCCACTTAACTCATAATCGGAACATTTGTTAATTCATTTCAAGTCAGGTTGTACTCACACATTTTACCACAGAACCTGTTTCTTCATATGTTCCACATTCCATTACATTATTTGCGAAATCATTCCACATAACCACATATTTTAACCAGTTTCACATCACCGACAATGTACACCATATGATCTGGTCAATGATTTAGGGTTTTTCAACCAAGGGCTTCAGGCCCCTTTTTCTTACTTCCTGGTTGCATCCAAGTCTTTATTAATGTGTTTGACATTTAAACATGTTCCCATTAATCCCTTTATTTACCTCTACTCTGCCGAAGCCAAAACCAGGACTTAACCGTCCGCTTTTCCCTTAACACTTGGAAAATTATTTCTTTTTCCTTTAACTCCCTTATCCACACACACGTGATTTATACGAAACTTGTTCATGCTTTAGGACTTGATTTATTCTTTACCCACACTAGTGTAAGACGTTCTTTTAACATTTGTACTCCATAAAAATGTTCCACTTTAAGTAAATTACCAATTTACTCCTTTGTTACAAAACTTACACTTTAACACTTTAACAAGTATTATTTCTACAAATGGTTATTACGTTTTCACTTGACATTTCAAGCACCTCTAGCCACTTTAACACTTGTTCGATACCGCACTATTACCTAATTGTCACACTTAAAAATTTTACAATTCGAATATATAAATCACAACTTCAAACAATAGATCCCCATTATTAGTTTTACTAGAACACACTAAAATGTCTTCACACATTTTTTATTCCATAAAAAAGTTAATTATTTATTTTTACTTGCTATACACTAAAATAGCATTTTATACATTTTTGTTCAATAAAAATGTCCATTACTTTCCTTAACTAGAAAATACACTTGAATAGCATTTTATACATTTTTATACCATAAAAATCTCCATTACTTCCTTTCACTAGAAAATATATTCGAATAACATTTTATACATTTTTATACCATAAAAATGTCCATTACTTTTGTTCACTTGAAAATACATTAGAATATCATTTTATACATTTTTGTACCATAAAAATGTTAATTACTTTCTTTTACTAGAAAATACTCTAGAATAACATTTTATACATTTTTATACCATTAAAATGCCAATTACTTTCTTTCACAAGAAATACATTAAAATAATATTTTATTACATTTTTATACCATAAAAATGTCCAATATTAGTTTACTAGGAACCCATATTTATTTCATAACAATCATACCCTTAATCATTCAACAAGAAGAACACAACAATAATTATCAAGTAGAGCCTCAAATATACTAAGAGTTGATTATCCCACCTTAATGAAATCTAACACTGGATGAAATGGTGTGAAAGATGTAGGACCCCGCACCTCCAAAGGTGGCCTCAAGGGGGTCTCTAAAAGCCCCTTCAATCTTCGTTCCATGAATGATTGAATGGTTTTCTTCAAACTTCCATCTTCAAGTGCCCAATAACACCATGTTTGTCTCCAAGATAAACACCATAATGCCTCTCTACAAACCTTGAGTAATATACTCACCAAAGGTCATATTATTACCATTAAACTCATCTCCATGAATCCATCATACGTGGACTTACAAACCTACGTTCCCTTAATCAATTTTTGAATTGTGCTTAGCCTTGGTTGATGCCACCTCATCACTTCTCACCATACACATCAATGATCATAAGACATCATATCACATTTGTCTACCCGATCGATATCTTCCACAAGGTCTTACGTTAACCTAGAGTCATCCTAGTCATAACCACACATGGGTACACAAGCGATCACATCCTTGATCTGCATATTTCAAGAAAAGTGAAATACTAACCTCTAAATTTTTATCAGGGTCAAATGTTCAAAATTTCCTCGAGTTATGAACTCGAGGACCACGACCAAGTCGTAGTTAGAAATACCGGTTGACAAACAACATATTAACCTAAAGTAATCCAATAACACACGCAACCTATATGTAAGAGGCTAAGAATATGCACACACGTGGGCTGGTGCAGAGTAAAGGTGCATCTAAAGAAGAGTGCACTCACATACCGTGATGCATTCGCCACAACAGTCCTAACCCTCATCACTACTGAGCTTAAGCAGCGTCACACCTGAATAAAAACAAATCGATAACTTCCCATTATCGGGATCAAGGAAGGCACAAGAATGAAACGAATCAGGTAACTCCCACGCCAAGAGAAGACAATCCGATTCTGACAACAAATCAAATCTCATGGAGTAAAAACCCATAATGATCATTCGAAGTCTATAACTTTAAATGGTACATGTTAAGTGCCACGGGATTTCCATGCATCCTGGCTTGGCCAAATTCTTCGAAGAGTTAAAATGCCAGTCGTCCCTCCTTAGGACTAGTGCTATCTATCCGTCGCTCGTAAGAATAACGATCCTAATTCAAGGCAAAGTTACTTCTCTTATCACTCATCGTTAGTCACCGGCCCATCACAACTAGGCCTCCAAAATTTTAACATGTGGTAGCTAACCTCAGTTTTTGAGATCATTCTCATCAAGTGAAACACAACGTCCATAAAATTTTAAACCTTTAATTCCTGAATCATTCCTACCACCTTTAGCACCGTCTGCATGATCCCAAATAATAATCATTCTAATGGAATCTCAACTTTTAAGTATAACTCATGAATAATGATTTCCTTCCAATGGAGTCATCACTAACGATACATGTAGCACACGTAGGGGCTATAACCCACTGCTATATTAAAGACATGATAAACACCATCGTATTCTCACCACCTAGCATTGATCAACCTATCATCCTCGATGGCCTATCATCACTAATTTAAATTTCAATACAATAAATATTCCCAATGCCTCATGGCAATGATGTGAAACTCAATTATTTCTTTGAACGGTTTATATGTCTATTACAAGAAACCACGAGTTATACCATGACCTATGTTACGCAACATTGATTCACTACTACTATGAAATGATTATCCCTTGCATTAATATCTCACGAGATAAACCTTAGCATATATCTCCAAGGAAACTTTACATACAATTTCCCTAGATTATATCTTTTAATTCTCAACGAGTGTTCAACAACCATAATCGAATTACCTTACCATGCAAGTCTCATAATGCGTATTAATCTGCCAATTAACACAACTACCAAGTTTGTATTGGTATAATAAGGGATGTTGGGTATTGCCTATGAACACTAAGTTCCATGCTCACGAACGCCTCAACGGATCCTATTTCTCAATGATAACCTAAGGTCACCAACTATAAATTAATAACATTTAGGTGCTGGTAGGACACAGGAAATCAGGTATTGCCTAAAAGGAGGCCTACCCTAATGATGTCATAAGAGGTCCTACTCTAAATCATCACAACTCATTTATTGAATACTAAGTCACCACCCTTTTTTTCTTTAAACATAGGTTACCTCAATCATCAAGATTATTTAAAACCTACGTTATAGTCAAGGAATATGAATCGGGACATACTAGATCCAAGCCCACAAAAAAGGTCCTAATAGGTTCTTACCATGGAACTAACATTTATAAACACATTACTCTTTATTTTCGCTCTATAACCCCCCACTCAAGGCTTATATGATATATTCAAATGCTAACAATCACTTAGTAATTTTACTATAAATTTTCCATCAGTCACGGTGTCACCCGAAGAATTGGATTTACCTAAGCCTAACATTGATATGGAATCCTCATATGAGTCACACCTAAGACTGCATATAATTTGAATCATAATTTCCCATTTAATGACACTCTAACTATCAAACTACAATTGGTTATATACACTTTGCTACCTTCCCTAAGGGCGTTATCTCATTCTATTAATATCCTCAATGACTCTACGTCATCAAAGTCTGAAACAAACACCTCACCTTATAAACCACGATGTCCCCAATTACTGGCTCGCGTGGACTGATACAACACAAATATTGGGATTTTTTTCTAGGAATTGACTTTTCTGAAGTTCGAACTGAACTTGGGAATTTTCTGACATTAATTGAGATTCAGACGTGCTCGAGGTGGAATAAAGTTAGAAAATCGAATCAATGATTGGTTAAAAGTCGATTTTAAGGTTGTGGGAACCCCTTTATAGGGTGTGATTAGATCCCTTTAACATAATAGTTAAGTGATCCTACAATCGAATGGATAAAGGAGGTTACACATGTAGGGTGGATAAAATGGGTAAGTACACATGTCGGTCTTCAAGGTTGATTGAAGGATATGATAATGATTACAATAGATCTTTAACTATTGAGTAAAGCCCTTTAACGGTTCGATTCAAGCATTGAAGGGTCCTTTAACCATTCGGTTTAGGACCCACCATAACTGGCCTACTCTCTTTTTGCTATGTTTTTAGGATTTCTCATGTTTGCCCCTAAATATTACAACAACTAGTTTTATCCTTCATATCTTTGGTGGTGTCTAGTTCCCCTCTTTTTGATTTATAGGGTGTTTAGCGGGAGAAGGACTTAAGCTATGATTATGAATAGGGTTGTCCATAACATCGTGAATCACAAATTGGTGACCATCCTAAAGGTATGGTCACATGTAATGACCTCCACAATATCCTGTGTCAACAGTCAGTTGTGGGGTACATGATTACCTTTAAAGTAACCCCAGTTGATAGATTCCCCTTGATTAATGGTATATTTATAGAAATAAGAAATATATATATATATAGACTAGGGTATGCCCGTGCCTGAAGGCACGCTGATTATCGCAAAACGACAAAAAAAGAATTCAAAGTACGTGCTTAAAGGCACAAAGAGAATTTCCATTGTAATGAATACGTAAACAATTTAAGTCATAAAGTTTTTCTTTACAACAAAAACGTGTAAGCAATTTAAAAAATGTGGGCAATTTTTTCTTTATTTATAGGACTATCCACATTATTTGAGAAATAAAAAAAAATACTCGAACAACAAATGTGTGAACACTAACTTACAAATAAAAACCAATTATGTTAATTCTAGATTTGTATAAATACACTAATTTACAAATAAAATTAATAAAGTGAACTCATGGGTATTAATAATTTATAATCAGGCCTCTAGGCGAAAAACATTAACTGTATTACTATCTTAATATGGGTAAGTTATGATCTGTCATTAATAAAGTTTGATTAATGCTACATACCCCAAATAACTCCCCCAATCCTCCCCCAAAATGACCTGGGCTTTGTGCCCTGACGGGACCCGCACCATATGATAATTGATGACAGGCAAGTGGAAGAATGACGTGACGTCCACGTAAGATTTGAAAAAGATTTGAGAGAGTTATTTGGGACTCAAAGAATTTTCCATAAAGTTTTGTTCGCATCTCATTTTTGGCATCTTGAAATTGAAAACTCAAAATAGCTTTTTTTCCCCTGCTAATTAGTCGGGCCACAAACTCATCTGAAAAATCAATTATGTTAATTCTAGATTTATAGAAATACACTAATTTACAAACAAAATTAATAAATTGAACTCATGGGTATTAATAATATATAAGCATGCTTCTAGGACAAAAAATCAACCTATTATATTAAAAATAATAATAAAATGATGGTAGAAAGTGATAAGGGCTTTAAAGTTGAAGTACATGAACAGATTTACAATAGGATTTTGTAACATTAAATATGGGTATTAATTATTATGGGTGTTGGACAAAAACAATATTAGTTACTATGTTTGAGGCAAAAAAAAATACACTTAAAAGTATTTGTAACATTCAATATGGGTATTAATAATTGTTGTGTGCATAGTGTTTGTTAGGCAAAAAAAAAATGAGCAGTTGGTATTTAACAGTTTTGAAGTATCTTTGGTGTAAATAATCAAATTGTCCTAGTATAATTTTTAAGAATAACAACAATGATTTTGTTTTAAAAGTATTTTTTAAATTTTATTTTTTGTATAAAAAAAATAATAGTGAGATTCAGTACTCTTGATAAAAAATTTATGCCAGACTCTTATATCGAGCCTTGTGCCTCCATGTGCCTACCAGTTCCTACTTACCTCGAGCCTTGTGCCTCGAGGCCTCCAATGCACATTATCAATCAAGCAAAATAAAAAATTGGGACATACAATCTGGACAAAAAAAATATTCAAAATCATTCTAATCAAAACCAATGCTGATAGAGACATAAAACTGGCCATGGGAATTTGTGTATAATAGAATCAGAATCCTCATACTTTACAAACCTAAACTATTCTAAACAAAAACTGAACACTTCAATGAAATTAGAAATCCATGAAATAAACTATGTAAGGATTGATCGATGGAATTAAGAATCGGAAGAAATAAATAACAAAATAACAAAACCTAAAAGTAGGGATCACAATCTGTTCAGAAGTTTAATGCGACCCGTAAAGAGGAGACCCACCTGTTGAAAGACCAAAAAATGCAGATATAACGAAAGTGGAAAAAAGTGCCCAAAATTTAAAGAAGACAGATATGGTTAACTTGATTTAGTCACCACAAACCTGATTTAGTCACCACAGATACGATTTAAAAAATAAGATATTTTTTTTATGCAAACATAAAGCATTCGATACAAACATAAAGAACCAGCAAAAGTGTAACATAACAGTCACACAACAAATTTCTCGTCATAACCCAAATTAGAAGTTACAGACAAAACTGCCTCATTTCTCGTCATCACCCAAATTAAATGCCAAACAAACTCAACTAACATTTTTAACCAAACAGCAAAACTGTAACATAACAATCACACAACAAATTTCTCGTCATAACCCAAATTAAAAGCTAAAGACAGTCATCACCCAAATTAAAAGCCACACAAACTTAACTAAAAAAATTTTACCAAAAAGGCAAAAGACAACATTGCCGTCATCGGGACATCACCATCCGTCAAGTATCCCTTCCTCCGGACAGACCAGCCCTCCGTAAGTCGGGCACGACCACCAGTCAGCCTCCGAACAGAACAACCCTCCGTAAGTCAAGCACGGCTACTAGTCAGCTGGCACGGCCACCAATCGGCCACCAGTCCGTAAGTCTGGTAATACCAGAACTGTGCGTCCTCTTCGCAATAAACCCAACACAAATCATTCTGCAAACCAAATGACCAACGTTTGTTAACTTGTTCAGCAGGAGAGAGAGAGAAGGGTGATAAAAAGTGTGAGCTTGAAGACGGATATGAAGGGTGATAAAAAGTCACCACAAACCAAACGTAAATGACCAACGTTTGTTAACTTGTTCAGCAGGAGAGAGAGAGATAGAGAGAGAGAGAGATAGAGAGATAAATATCTGATTCAACAGAGACACGAGTTTAAGACTTGAGTATAAAAAAAGATTAGATGAAAAATCATGGATCTAAGATTAGAGAGATTAACCTACCGATTGTTCTTTCCTCAATAATGGAGAGTTTTCTCTCTTTTCTCTCTCTAGGATATGCGGCTGTGTGGGTTAGAAAGTGAGATGAGGTATCCTAATAGGGTTTGAGAGAGCAAGTGGGCGTGTAATATTAAAGAAAATACCATTATACCCTCATTTTTGAATTTTGAAGAAGGGGCAAATAAATTAGAGTCCTTTTGATACATATTGGGCACCCGTGTTGGCATGGCAAAATTTGCCTAGGCAAATTTTGCCTAGACAAATATTTTTTTCTCACATTAGACTATCAAACACCAAATAAGGTAAAACAAATTTTTTAGGCAAAACATTTTAATAACACATTTTTCGTCCATATTAACATATATAATAATAAAAAATATGTTTTTTTTTTAATTTTCGTTCCAAGTCTTATTTAATAAAAAAACAGTTCTTTCTTTTCTTTTTCACTTCCCGCTTTTATTTATTAAAAAAGTAACAAACTATATATAAAAAAAAAGTTTTTTACGCCAAAACTACTTACTAAAAACAGTTTTTACATTAAAATAATTTTTAATTTTTACATTAAAACAGTTTTTACGTTAAAACAGTTTTTAATTTTTTTTTAGATTAAAACAGTTTTTATATTAAAATAATTTTTTGCATTAAAACAGTTTTAACATTAAAACATTTTTAAATTTTTTACATTAAAATAATTTTTACATTAAAACAATTTTTTACATTAAAACAGTTTTTACGAAAAAACAGTTTTTACATTAAAATAATTTTTTACATTAAAACAATTTTTACATTAAAACAATTTTTTATATTAAAACAATTTTCACATCAAAACAATTTTTAATTTTTTACATTAAAAACATTTTTTACATTAAAACAATTTTTACATTAAAACAGTTTTTTACTTTAAAACAGTTTTTATGAAAAAACAGTTCTTAAACAGATTTTAATTTAAAACAGTTTTTTTAACTATTTAAAACAATTTTTAAAATATTCATAACAATTTTTAAAATATTCATAACATTTTTTTTTAATTATTTAAAATAGTTTTTAAATTGTTTTTTTAAATATTAAAAGCGTTTAAGAAGTTAGCAAATTTGTTGGCAAATATTTCTCACCCATATAGCAAAGCAAAATTTGCCAACATGTTATGCATAAGAGGTGTTGTACATTGGCAAATAGCTTGTAGGCAAATTTTGCTATTAAACACACCATATTGTAGGCAAATGTCATATTTACGAACTTATTTGCCATTTGTCATGGCAAATAATGCTATCAAACGGACCCTTAGTGTGTGTTAAAAGAGGGGGGATTCAAAAATTTCAAGGGCAAAATAGAAAGTGTAAACAAAATTCATCTTGATGACATCATCTTTGAAGCTTATGACATACATAAGTTTTATACTTTTATATATATATATATATATATATATATATATATATATATATATATATATATATATACACTAGGGTATGCCCGTGCCTGAAGGCACGATGAAATTTTTTCAAAGTACAAAATCGCGAAACGGCAAAAATTTCTAAAGTGCGAAATTACAAAACGACAAAAATTTCATTCCCCAACAAAACATTGTAATTTTAAAAAAATAGTCATAAGTAGTATTATACAAAAAGGAGATTACATTTATAGTATATAAAAACATAGATCAATACAAAAAAAATACCTAGCGTTTATGAAATTTGTAAAAACAATTCACATAAATGAGATATCTAAAATGCCATCCATGCATCATCCATAAATGCCCTCTGCAAATCCGCAGTAAACGACACTTGGTCACTCCACTTCCTCACTACCAAATTTACCTCCCATTGGTCATGGCCTTGTGCAAATTCAACCTCTCTAATGGGCATAAAAAGTATTAAACAATTAAGATAATTGAAGCCATGTATGGCCAAGAAAGTATATGTGTCAACATCTTCATAATCACCATAAAAAATAGGATATATGGGTCCAATACCTATGTGCAGTAACTCCTAAAATTGAAGGATTTGTAATCTGGTAAGTTACATAATTACCCAAAATTGCCCTTCACTATGGACAAATCAATGGGGCAAATTAACCAAAAATAAACTTCTAACTGCAATTGCAAGAACTGGAATCATTAAATCTAATGTGGAGGTTCATCATATCAAAAAATCATAAATATTTCAAAATGAATGATAAAACTAACTTAGATAACTGACTTAAAGTTGCCTTTTAACTATCGATAATATCTTTTTTATATAACAAAAGACACTCCATGTTAGCACACCACTAAACTGACTAAATTAAATATACTAAGAATTATATGCACTTCACCAAAACCATATAAAATTACCGCAGACAATTCACAAAAGGTCAATGAAGGCACAATTGTAATTCAACTATTGGAGACAACAGTTACGAGACAACGTTTTATAATCAATTTCAGACACCAATTATTATTCTATGTTATGCAAATAAAGTATTTCAGTATGTCGTCGAATTATAAACGAAGCATTACATGTGAAAATCCACATTACCTACTATGTGTATTCACTATGAAAAAATGGCATCAAGTGTTTAATGAACAGTGAAATTCTTAATTTGGGTAAAATTAAACTATGGAAAAAAATGATTCACTCTTAAACTACTGCAAAAAAAGTGAAAGCTAAATTTAATAAACATGTACAAAAACATCACGGAGATGTGCTTAAGGTAAAAAATAACAAATGGAAATCTAAAGACACCAACGTATTTTAAATAACACCCCTAAACATCAATGCCTAGTGATAAATAAAAAAAAGTGTTGCGTTATGCAATCAAGTATGTTTGTAAAATAATTGGAGAAAGTCGTAGGGAATGGTAGTAGTTTTATTCTCGGTATGCTCGTGTTTATAATCAGTGTATAGGCATGTGAACTTGATTTCAGAATCCAAGGATGGAAAGAACTATCGAGTCTTTGTTTGTGGGAGACTACGGTTGTAGCACGTAGATTATATATGCCCCTTGTAGTGTTAGGGTACCGACTAAGTGCCTGCGATGATGGTGGATTCAACTTGAGATGTTTATTGAATATGCCAAAAAATTGGTAGTTCTAATACACATAAGTCTCTATAATCCTGCAAATACAGAGTAAACATAATGTACAAATCAAAACATAAAAACACAAAAAAGTATTGATCTTAACTTTTAAAAGGGAAAATTAAATAACATGTGTCATCTCTCAATACACTTATTTTGTATTCAGACACTCGGTATTAGTTCCTCTAGTACAAACTCTAGATACAGTTACACTCTCAATAAAATTCCTCTGTAACCAATAATTTATCATTGAATAAAATCTAAATTACAGATTGCTATAATACCAATACCAAAGATCGATCAAAACCCATATCTTCAAGACATTCAATTTCTTTGCGCTCTTCAGGTGTGACATTCACAGCCTGTGGCATCGCTCCATCCAATTCTCCCAGTGCCTTCCCTTCTCCTCGAATTGGTTCATTAATCAATCGAATAAAGACAACCTGATGCTCTTGTATGAGGTGCATCAGGTGTGGATTTTGATTTCCAATCTCCTTAAGCATAGGCTATAAGATTTGAGGATTAGCCTTCAACATTTCTCACAACGCTTGGAACTATTGACTATTGTGTATGAAATCCAAGCTTCCAGAACTTTCATTTGATCCCACATTCAGAAGGCCTTGTGGAAAAATAGTATCACATAAACCAAATACATTGCGTATGTGATACGACGCAAATATTGCGTATTTCACCCGTTAACCTACGCCTTATTAGCCCCCTCGGGTATCTTAATCCCTATATTTATGCTCGTTAACCAGACAAGCTCGGATTTCTATGTTAACATATTTTGCAGGGGTTAATTGAGCTTTTGTAGGTATTTGGATGCTTAGTATAAAGTTTGGACGCTTTTCGGAATTGTTTCGTCGACTTTTGCATCTTCGGGGGTATTTTAGTAATTCCAGCATTCGGGTTTGAATCCCGAGATCTTCACGGAAGTTGAAGCCCTTTGATTTCTCTTCGCGTGGCCTCCGACGGTGCATGATTCCGAGTTGTATCGATGGAGTTATGGCATTTTTAGGATGGTTTTGACATAAAAGTACACTCAAGGTCACATTCAAGGGCATTTTAGTCATTTCATATTTTAGTTTTTTAGCCTGATGTCTTCTTTGATGTTGTAGTCCTCTGAGTTATCTTCGCGTAGCCTCCGACCGTGCCTCATTCCGAGCTATAACGAAGAAATGGCGGCATTTTCCGTAAAACAGGACAAAGCTGCAGATTGCAGACCTGTAGGTGCGAATCGATTCGGAATTTTTCCGAATCGATTCGGCCCTACAGAAAGTCCGAAATTCTCTATTTTTAAGTGGGTTTTTGGTGGGTTATTTATATGTAAACATTGTATTAAGTTGGGATATCATTTTTAGACATTAGTTAGGGTTAGAAATCAGATTTTTGGGGGATTTTTGTTGGAGCTTCCCTCTCCTTTTTTCTCTTGGATCCTTGTCCATTTATATATGTAAGTTTTACTATTCATCATCTCTTTCATTGTTTATGCTTTATTTCTTACTTTGTTCTTCATTTCCATGCCTAGATAAATTAGTTTAGTTTAATTAATTCTTGTTTTATTAGTTAATTAGTTGTTTAAAGTAGTTTAATTCATGTATTTCCCGTAGATAATGGGTTGGGATTGCGTTTTCGCCATTTATGGGTTTGGACCTCGAAAATTAGGTTTTGTGTAAAATCGCGTTTAATTGAAACCTCGCGTATTAAAGTCGGATTATTATGCGTTTAACTTTCTTTGTCACACAACGTTAGTGTTTATAGCGATTATCCGAATTTAATCCGCGTGTGACCATTTTTGATTAAATGTTTAATCTCGCAACTTTGGGTTAAATTCCTTCTTGTGTGATGTTTATGCTTAATTGGAAATGCTCGATTAGATTGCTTTCGAGCCTTAACTCTAGTTAGTAGTTGTTTCGATCCGTTTGGTAGAATGCGATCCCGATCCTCGCTTTCCTTTAATTTAGCGTTAACTTCTCTTTTCTTTTGTCACCATAACCACACATCACCTTTTACACTTTTATTCCTGAAGTAATTAAACAATTAACATCTGAAATTTAATAACTCCCTATGGATTCTCGATACCCGACTTACCGCTTTACTTGCTTGTCAAGTGTAGCAGTATATTAGGTTTTCTTTGTATCGTGGCGGCGAAACACACGACGATTGTGTCCACACAGGAACACACTTTTTCCGCCCGACCAAAATGGCGCCGTTGCCGGGGAGTGTGTTTTAGATTCTAATTATTTTATTATTTCGTAGTATTCTTCCTTTTGTATTTGTATTCTTTGTTTTAACCTTTTTTGCAGGATTTGCATACTTTGAGCGCTAAGAAACTTTGATTCGCGGTTGCTCACTTTATTTCTTGGATTCTCCATCTTTCAACAACAAGGTAATCATGTCCTACTATTATAGTTATTACGGTTTTTCTAATGATTCATACTTTGGGGATAGTTTTCAAGTTTTCCATTTTCAAGATTTTCTTGAAAATGAAAGACTTGAAAACATTTATCGCAATGAAAATCATTATTGGGAGCTTGAGTTGGATGCACTATTCGAATCCAATGACGATCTTCATTTCATTACTTTCGAAGACGAGTTTCAACCAAATGAGGAGTACGAGGCTCTTGAGCCGAGGAAGCCTACTTTGGAAGAAACTTTTCTTCTTTTCCTCCAAAGTGCGAATAACGCTATTAGTGATGAATCGGGATTTGAAGCACTTTGCGGTGAGATTGATTCTTTTGTGCAAAACAATGAGGAGGTGGAAACTTGTGTTTCACCTCAATTTTTCAAAGAATTTCTCATCGAGTGTGAATCTCTCTCCCTCGAAATTCAATCTCCTTCCGACGATGAGTCGATTGAGATTGAATTTGTTTCATCACCATATTCGTTTTCCGTCATCGAACCATTAGAATTACCGGTTGATTCCTATGAGTCGGTAGAAATTAAAACTTCTACACTTTTTGCCGATGAGGACTCTTTACCGGACTTGTTTTCGATGGATCCTATCCCCGTGTGTGCACTATCTCCCATTCCACTTGAAAAAATTTTGGGAGATGAATCGATTTTTCTTGGATCTCTAGTATACCTTTCCCCCTTGTTATCCAAATCCCCCATCGTCCGCCCAAAATTTCAAATTGGCGATGGTTCATTTTTTTCACCACCCACATGCCTTCCGTTGTTCAAACGGAATTCATATCTTTCGGGAGGCATGTTCTCTTTGGAGGGTCCACCATTGATCTTTCAAAGTCAAATCCCTTTTTGGGTGGACCCTCAACTATTTAGACTTCTAGTGTATAGTTAGTGTGAAGCCTAAATAGTAGGTTGTAAATAGTTAGCTTTTTAATTTTCTTTCTTTCCTATTGTTTTTTCTTTCCTTTTAATTTAGTCTAGTGTAATTAGTTAAATTTTTGTTATTTGTTTTTGCTATGCTCAGTACTAACTTGTTTTGTAGATTTCATTGGACTCGTGCTTATGGAGATCTCTCCAATTTTGGGTAATATCGTTCTTTTCCTCTCTTTGTGTTGTGTTCTTAATGCACATTGAGGACAATGCAACATCTAAGTTATGGGTGTAGGATATTCTATCCATTTCATGTGTAGTCCATGGATTTGCTCACATTTAGTTACTAAGTATGCCTTTTTGTGAAAAATTTGAAAATTTTCAAAAATATTTTCTTTCTTTTTTCTCCTTTATTGGGCATTTTGCCTTGTTTCCAGTGACAAATTTCAATAATTGCCCGATCCGATTGACAACTCAATGATGCATGTTCTCGATTTTAGAAGTTATTAGATTTTAGTCCTCAAATCATTGATTTTGTGAATAACTTCATGAATTAAACTTTATCCCATGAGCATATGCACTTTCCTTGTTATATTGATTTGGTTTAAGATTTTTATAACTCGGTAATCTTTTGTTGCATTGTATATACTTACACCGAGTAATCTTTGTACCTTCATCATTTGTGAGTGTTATACGCTATTCTTTTCTCATTGAAAACGTTGAATTCGTTGATAATCTCACTATTCTTTCACTTGGCCGTTCATTAATTGAGTTCATACTTGAAATGTATTACTTGAGCATGATTTTCATATATTGTTTTGACTTGAGAATTGCGTAAACTTTTGGAAATGATCATAGGCCCTCTTTGTTATATCACCCTCATTAGCCTTGACCTCACCTTATATGTTTCCCTAGTCAACCCCTTTGAGCCAAAATATAGCCTTTCGTTTCATAACCCCATTCCCATAACCAACTCCGCATTGGAGTTTTAGCCCATACATACACTTTCCATACCTTTGTTTGGAATGTTACTTGGGATTGAATGTTGTTGTTATGATGTCGGTTGCAATTTAGGCATATGAGAGTTTGAAAAGTAAAAGGAAAGAAAGAAGTGAAAAAGGGAAGAAAAAGAGAAAGAAAAAAAAAGCAAAATCAAAAGAAAACAAAAACAAAAAGATAAAAAGAAGAAAAGAAAAGAAAGAGAAAGTTGTATATGTTGTGTATAGTTCAATAAGCTTTGATTACTCTCTGGTTGTTATATCTAATGCTTGTTTGGAAGTTACTTTCCATTTTTGATATTGTCCGCATTCTTCCCATTATCCCGAGTTTTCATCCCGAACACTTTGAATTCGTACATACATTCCTTCATTTCGTACCCTAGCCTATCCTACATTACAACCCTATCAAGTCCTATGTGATCTTAGGGTGCATTGAATTTAAAAGTCATAATAGTTTTGATAATCTGTGAAAATGCATTTCGCCTCTTTTAGTGTGCGGTATCCTTTCATTGAGATTACAAGTTTTTCATTTCCTATATAGCGTTCTTCATTTGTGACATGTGTGCGGCCTAGTTTCCATTTACATTTACTCTTTAGCCCGCATGTCCCGTGTATTACCTCCCATTCCGAGTGATTTCATTTGTTGAGCGTAATGCCCGTGAGGATTGAATGTATGCTTGCTTTGATTAGTATCCGGTTTATATAAGTTTTTCGCCAAATCATACTTTGTATGTGCTCTTCCCCCTCCCACTTTTAAAGTTTCAATTCTATGAGGTGCATTCAACCTGTTAATAACAACGGACTTTTGCTTGAATTCGTTCAATATGCTAATAACATGTTTGAAATCTTTTTCGTTGTTGTTGAGTTTGTCTCATGTTGGGTTGGGCATATTTTGAGGAAACCATATGATGTTTGTGGGTTTCATCACTGAAAACCCTCACGAGACGACACTCGTCCACTAGGGTGACCTAGGGGTTTAACGGCTTATTGCATACGCTAAATGCAATCGAATCGCCCGCGAAAGTGGCCTTATGCATTTATACCATATTTTTGTACTTATCCTACTTTTGTTCTGCTTGTAGTTCTTGTTGTTTCCTACTTCATTGCTAGGGACTAGCAATGTGTAAGTTAGGGGGTGTGATACGACGCAAATATTGCGTATTTTACCCGTTAACCTACGCCTTATTAGCCCCCTCGGGTATCTTAATCCCTATATTTATGCTCGTTAACCAGACAAGCTCGGATTTCTATGTTAACATGTTTTGCAGGGGTTAATTGAGATTTTGTAGGTATTTGGATGCTTAGTATGAAGTTCGGACGCTTTCCGGAATTGTTTCGTCGACTTTTGCATCTTCGGGGGTATTTTAGTAATTCCAGCATTCGGGTTTGAATCCCGAGCTCTTCACGGAAGTTGAAGCCCTTTGATTTCTCTTCGCGTGGCCTCCGACGGTGCATGATTCCGAGTTGTATCGATGGAGTTATGGCATTTTTAGGATGGTTTTGACATAAAAGTACACTCAAGGTCACATTCAAGGGCATTTTAGTCATTTCATATTTTGGTTTTTTAGCCTGATGTCTTCTTTGATGTTGTAGTCCTCTGCGTTATCTTCGCGTAGCCTCCGACCGTGCCTCATTCCGAGCTATAACGAAGAAATGGCGGCATTTTCCGTAAAACAGGACAAAGCTGCAGATTGCAGACCTGTAGGTACGAATCGATTCGGAATTTTTCCGAATCGATTCGGCCCTACAGAAAGTCCGAAATTCTCTATTTTTAAGTGGGTTTTTGGTGGGTTATTTATATGTAAACATTGTATTAAGTTGGGATATCATTTTTAGACATTAGTTAAGGTTAGAAATCAGATTTTTGGGGGATTTTTGTTGGAGCTTCCCTCTCCTCTTTTCTCTTGGATCCTTGTCCATTTATATATGTAAGTTTTACTATTCATCATCTCTTTCATTGTTTATGCTTTATTTCTTACTTTTTTCTTCATTTCCATGCCTAGATAAATTAGTTTAGTTTAATTAATTCTTGTTTTATTAGTTAATTAGTTGTTTAAAGTAGTTTAATTCATATATTGCCCGTAGATAATGGGTTGGGATTGCGTTTTCGCCATTTATGGGTTTGGACCTCGAAAATTAGGTTTTGTGTAAAATCGCGTTTAATTGAAATCTCGCGTATTAAAGTCGGATTATTATGCGTTTAACTTTCTTTGTCACACAACGTTAGTGTTTATAGCGATTATCCGAATTTAATCCGCGTGTGACCATTTTTGATTAAATGTTTAATCTCGCAACTTTGGGTTAAATTCCTTCTTGTGTGATGTTTATGCTTAATTGGAAATGCTCGATTAGATTGCTTTCGAGCCTTAACTCTAGTTAGTAGTTGTTTCGATCCGTTTGGTAGAATGCGATCCCGATCCTCGCTTTCCTTTAATTTAGCGTTAACTTCTCTTTTCTTTTGTCACCATAACCACACATCACCTTTTACACTTTTATTCCTGAAGTAATTAAACAATTAACATCTGAAATTTAATAACTCCCTGTGGATTCTCGATACCCGACTTACCGCTTTACTTGCTTGTCAAGTGTAGCAGTATATTAGGTTTTCTTTGTATCGTGGCGGCGAAACACACGACGATTGTGTCCACACACGAACACACTTTTTCCGCCCGACCAGTATGGGTTATTTAAAACCCCAAATTAAATCTTATAGTGAGGTTAAGAAATAAGACAACAACAATAAAATATACCAACTGATAACCACCACTGGCACCTATCAAAGTTACTATGTCAATAAACAAAAGAAAAAGTAGGGCTATATAAAACAAATAAAGTTATATTTAGAACTGAGTAACTGTGAAAAGAAATCAGATATGTATGTGTGTGTGCACGCTCACTCACTCACGTTTTCTGTGGGTGTAAGCATAGTCTACATGTGAACACGAAATATATACACGCTCCTTACATTTTTATAATTACAACCAAAAAATACACACAATATAAATTGGAACATAACACCATTACCCAATTTCAACCCTCTAAATCATTACAGAAATAGTCCTACTATGATGGCAATCCTCTTATATTATGATGGCAATCCTGGTGACTTAAACGTTATAGAAACAGTGACCTAAACGTTATAGAAATAGTCCTAATCAGTTGTTATTCTCACGCAATCTATTATTTTCATTGTAACTGCATATGCTGGCTATATTTAAAATTAGCACCACGCCTATTATGCATCTATAGAGAACTATGGTTATTCAGAAAAAAAGTCTCTTAGCTTAAAATCTCGATGACATTGTAGTTCCAACACAACTAATTAAGACCATAGAAAATAGAAACATATTTAAGAAAAAAGAATTTAATGGAATGTAATGGAATGTAATGGAATGTAATGGTGTCTCAGAAGGTAATAAACATATTTAACAAAAATTAGCTATCTTATAATGTAATGGAATGCTTCTGAAATATTTAATAGTTGTTGTTCAGCTTCAAAGCCCATCCTATAGGAGTTTCTTAGCTTGAAGAATTACATAAAACATAATGTAGTATATATTAAAGTAATTTAAATAGTACTGAGATACAGATGGTGAACTCATATTGAGATCCAAATTACTTGACAATGGCTTGCATATATGATCATTATCAAACCATGAAGCAAGAATGGTCCTCGTAAAGGACATACATAAAACATAGAACACTAACTGCAAAATTTCATCTACAAAAATCATAAATGAGTGGGATTTCGCAGAATTCACAAGTGTTAATGTTAGTTAAAAGATATTCTAGTTTGCATTCATTCATATATATGCACATTAGCAGTTTACAAAACAATACTACAAAACAGAACACACCAATTCTAGTATTTTGTCACAATAGCAGTACGTAAAGAACTAAAAAATGAACCTACCCCTCTCTTGAAGGGCTTGTTTTATCCATGGACAACTACTGAAAAAGGGTATACCTCCCTTGAAGCCTTCCTACTTGAGTACGCATCCCAAAAATAGTTAAAATTATGATTGAGCCTTCCTACCTATGAGGCACGGACAATTCTCAGAATGCAATGTGTCGTGTCGGACATTATGAAGCATGGACACTCTCCCGGAAGCCAAGAGTCAGCTTTGACTCAAGTTGAACACACGACACGCTCCGACATGTGATGGTGATTCTACTTTATTTATGATTCTTATTGTCAAAGTGAGTTTAAATTTTGTTTTGTATGGTTTATTTTCTAGATTTCATGTTAGGAATGCTCTAATAATGTATTTTATGAAAAAAATCTATTTAATTTCATTAATATATATATACTAGTGGATGCCCGTCCCGAGGGCACGGCGATAAATTTGCCCCTGTGTATAATTGTATATAATGGTATATATAACACAACAAAAAGGAAAAAGAAAAAAAATAACTTTTAGCATGACATTCATGTATGGGCATAAAAGAGAAAAATGTCATGCATGCCAAAGTGAAGATATTTTGGCCAAAATTTTCAAAAACCATGCTCCTTTATTATATGTATATATATATATAGATATATATATATATATATATATGTATATATGTATATATATATGTATATATGTATATATGTATATAGATATGTATATATGTATATATGTATATGTATATATATATATATATCTATGTATGTATATATATATATGTATATGTATATATATATATATATATATATATATATATATATGTATATATATATGTATATCTGTATATATATATGTATATATGTATATGTATATATATATATGTATATATGTATGTATATATATATATGTATATATGTATATATATATATATATATATATATATATATATATATATATGTATATATATATATACATATATATATATATATATATATATTTAAACATATATTATATATTCTGTATCATAGCATGTCGTATCCTATTTTTTGGACCAATCACGCGTAACGTATCGCGTGTCGAAACACGTATTACATGTCCGTGCTTCATAGATTCCTACTATAGTATGCACCCCGAAGAAACAGATTCACCTTGAAAATGGTTCAGAAATGTCGAATAGTGATTAACGAAACATAACAATAACCCAATAAAACGTTTTTTGGCTACTAAATCAAAATTTTAAGCATCTATTTTATAGAAGTAAAAACACAGACATGATTGCAACAGGCAGATTTAGAACAAATGAAAAAACTAAATATCAAATAAGTATATATTTTGTTGGGTGAAAAATACACATCGTAATAACCAAGTTAGTAAGGATGAACAATCAATAGCCAACGGGTAATAGCGTGCAAAAGGTTCATTAAGATAATTTTAAGTAGTAAATGTAAATGCTGTAAAAATAAACATTTGGCATCCTTTAAGAGTGAGTTAAATTATATCTGAATTATATCTGAAGATCCATCTTTAGTGAGATTTAAAAGCACATATGCATTTGGAACTTGGGGGAAACCAAAATGAATATTCAATTTGGTTAATGCATTATCATTACCATATCATTATACTAAGAATATAAAACATGGAGTTAGTATAGTATCATTATACTAAGAATAGAAAACATTTTAGCACCAACATGTTAGTTTAATGTTTACCATGGAGATTAGCAATCCTTACTAATAAGTTAACTAATCAGATAAACTTTAATCTACACCCAAACCACAAAATCTTGAAGAAATAAAAAATAGCGTACATAATCTGCCTTACAAAAGCCTAACCTTATCCTCATTTGGCCAGACATTCAAGGATATGTCGCAGCATATTGTAATGACTTCCATTCCCAATCCCTACTGATATCAATAGCAAATAAATGGAATTATTCCTAATATAAAGCCTTTAATCCAAGTAATTAAAATAATCTGATAAAAAAAGTCCAACTCGGACACAAACACAAAGACAAAAGACTTTATTTGATGCCAAAAGTGAAGAAACTTACTACATCATAATGAAGAAAGACTTTATTTGATGCCAAAAGTGAAGAAAGGACCTAAACGTTCTCCCAAATCTCCTCCTTATCCACGTCTTTATTTTTAAATTTCCCCCGTTACTCTCCAATCAATCACTCTTAATGCCCATTGGAGGATTGGAATTGGAGAAAACATCATGTTTTGGCTTCATAGTTAGTTGGGAAACCCTCTTAAAAAACAACATAGCCTATATAGAACAACTATTGGCTTTAAAAAATTAAGTTTGCCCACCACCTACAAAATCATAAACAAAAAGTTAAGCTTGCCCACCACCTAGAAATCAGTCTCGAAGATGCAATTTCATATTATTCTCCTCATAAGCCATCAATGTCCTGGTGTAAACCCCTATGAAAAAGATTTTTCCCTCCACCATCCTCTCTGGTCACCAACTTTAATAGACCGTTGAGTTTACTATTATTTACAATGCATACTTTATTCGAGTTTACATTTATTTTTTCAGCAGCAATTGTATGCATCTTGCAAGTAGTATAAATGACAGTGTGGATATATACATCTATCCCTCATCAAAATCACTCACCAATAGAAAAATACTAAAACAACACAAAAAAATAAAATAGAAATGGAAAATCCTTATCAACAACAATACAATAAAAAGTACTTTTTCATTCAAAGAGACAACAAAATTTCTTGTACAATATTCATTTTTATCCAGAAGTTACCATGAACATGAAGCATGCACATATCACAAACTCACCAAATGTTTAAGAAATAAACATGATGGATTAACTGGTTAAAGGGTGTACATAGACACTCATTGTACCACTATATAATAGAGAACCAAATAAAAGCATATTTATTCACATTCAGTTGTCAACAAACTTTCATACATTAGCAAATACATACTTTAACAAATACAAATTCAAAGATATCAAATACGAATGGTCTCTCAAGAAAAAAGAAAAAAATATCATACTTTACCAAATACCAAACCAAAGATACGCATGATCTGTCAAGAAGAAACATAAAACAAATAATAGTGGATATTTCAAACATAAAAATAAACATATGGTTTGATTATGTTGAGTTTGCTAAGTTAGTTACTAAAAATGTGGGGGTATAGAAAATAAAAGTAAGTAGAAAGTCATAGTTAATAAACTAAATAAACCTTGTTTTAACCATAAATTAAACCAAAAAAACTCACTATTGCTATAGGTCACAATTTTAGAATTTTACCCTATCACATGTCATAAATTGACATGAATGGAAAGCCTACTATAGAAGGAGAAGTTCAAAAAGAACTCCAAAACAAAAAAACGAATAAAGCAATTTGCGCCTTAATCCCTAAACACTCAATTTCACATAGACACAAACACATAAAAAAGAGAAACTATAAACAGTCTTAGCTCCAATAAACATATGAAGGTAGTGGTACAGAAATCAGGACTGGACACTAATTACCCAAAAGTTTGATTTAAGTATAGTAATGTCTATCATTGGAAATTTTAATAGAGACTTGAAAAGGCTTATCATGTTGAACCTTTCCACATCCACGTGGTATAAGAAAGAATCGTTGAGTTCCAAACCTGAAACAATGCAAATCATTACTTCATTGAACAATTTTAAAAAATTTATTGTTCGCCTAAATATAGGTGAAGGTGGAACAATGTAAATCATTACTTCATTGACCATTATGATCGATGTTAGAAACGTACATTGTTCGCCTAAATATAGGTGAAGGTGAAACCCTCCTTCGAATAAGATCTTGGATCGGTTCCACTCACAAAATTGATGCTTCACTTTCAAATTTGGCTTCCTCCATCTACTATTGCACCTTTTGGAGGATTGAATTCAGCTATTGACCTTATTGCTAAAATGTCATAAATAGATTATTTGTTAGAATCCTCATAAAAGTATAAAACTAATATGATATTAAATATTATCCCAACATCATTGTCAAGACAACAAATATAAGAAACCCATTAAGATAATAGAGCTTAGCAAATAGAGATAAAAACTTCAATTAAATTTATGAAAAGCTTAGAGTTATATCGTCAATATGAAACAAATTTGAAAAATTCAATGAAATTCATTCTAAGAGAACATAAATGTGTGTTATTAAACCCCCAAAAGATAACATACCATTAAGCATCTTGCTAATGATTTCCAGCTGAACCATTGTCAAATAAACTTTTCCCCAATTTCGAAACCGCCAAAACCTAAAACATGCATTTTAGCACCTTAAAATATTACCTAAAATGCACAAAAAATGGGAAACACATAAAATCAATAAACAGATACATAATAAAGAGAATAAAAGTAGTATACCTATTTAGGATGTTCCAAGTATAATTAGTAACCTGCAAAAGAAAAAAAATTAGATCCCACCACATAAACATACATGTAAACATAAACATATGTAAACAAATATGAAACAAAATGAATACAATAAAAATAGATCTTAACCTAAATCAGATGAACCCTAAATCTCATGTATGTGGGTATGTATCTAAACAAAGAGAAATATCGAGAGTCTAATAAAGGGAAATCGCGTGTATGTGAAAATAGGGTTCCTTGGATGAGAGAAAGAGGTGAGCAACGGAGGGCGACATGTGAGTGTGTGCGTGCAAAAGTGAGATATCCATTTGAAACCTTCGAACCCTAGATTTCCCCCAAAATCCATTCGAGAGAGAGAGAGAGAGAGAAAAGAGAGTTACCTGCTGATGACTAAAGAATAAATGGAGAAGAGAGAGGGATACTTTTTCGATTGAGAGAGAGATGGATACTTGTTCGATTGAGAGAGAGGGAGAGAGAGTAGTGTACACGGATAGTGTGTAAAAGGTTCTATAGTGTTAATTTCCAATTTTATCCATGTATTTGAATTTTAGGCAAGAGGAGGAAAGGAAACGATGAAGAAGTGGAATCCCCGGTGATTTAAATAATTATATCTCGATTAAAAATTATTTAATTTCCTTTTATGTAAATCGATGCGGAAGCGTTGTAAAACAGGTGATGGTTAAACTTTCAAAACAACAACAACAAGTTTTAATTTCTCAAAACAAATTAAAACCCAATTCAAGTCTTAGAATTTGCCCAAGTCATAATTTTCAATTAATCAAAGTTAGGCGAAACCAATTTTAACAAATGACTTGAATAAACCAAATTTACCTTGTATTTAATTTAAGTCCCAAATTAAATGAGTGTGATAATTAAACCAAATTTTATCTTGAAATTATCCTAAGCATGGATTCTAAATTAATGAGCAAGATAACATAAACAATGTCACACTACGCCGAGATGTACGAGGAAAAACCCAAGACGGGAAACAACCTCGGACGGCCCTAGCCACAAGTCCACTAGATACGGAATTACAATTACAAGATAGATAGACTTACAAAACTGACTCGATCCCTCTCAAGCCTCGACCCTCCTTCTCGTAGAAACCTCTTCCTAGCGGACAACCTCGGAACACCACCGCGGTCTCGGAATCCACCGATGGGACTTTATATGGTCACCGTCACCCAAGCATGGAGCCTTTCTCCAAGTGGGTAGAATCTCAACAAAAAGTCTTCTTTGTGATGGGGTGTAGAAGCAAACCCGAAACGTCTCTTTTTCAATTCGGTAGAGAAAACCGGTGCCAAAACTCCAAGTAAAGAATATGAATATAGAAACTTGGAATAAACAACTATTGGGTGTAAACTAGAGTGTGTATGAATTTTTCTTTAAAAATTAACACTCAAAACATGAACATTTTCCCTAAATAAATTAGCTCTCTATGGAATGGAAAAGTTGATTGGAAAAATGTGATTCCCGCACATATTAAGTCTTGAAAAAGTTGGTTAAAAACCAAGTGGGGAAAGTGGGAGAAAACTGCAAAAAACTGCTCAAAATTGTTCCCGCCCTGGCGTCTCGTTCGAACGAACTTGACTCTCGTTCGAACGAGGCTTCTAACGAGCGACCAGCCTGGGCTCGTTAGAATCTCGTTAGAACGAAAAACTCGTTCGAACGACATATCGAACGACTGGCCAGTTTAGGGTCGTTGGCAAACTCGTTCGAACGAAACCTGGTTCGAACGAAAAAACTCGTTCGAACGACATTTCTAACGAACGACCAGAAAGTTTTTAAAATTTGATTTTGGCCCTGGAACTTTTATATACTTATTTTAAAGTTCTAATTGATTCTATCTGAAAATAAAATGCAGTTTTTTATTACACCTAACACCCAATACAAATTGTTCCAAGCTCCTATATAAATATAATTACATTCATACCTTGGGAGCATGGAACCTTAGTTGATGACGTAGAAACGAGGCACACAAATCGACATTTTGATAAAGCTTTAAATTCTTTGCCACTACGTCTTCAACACACACTTCATAGGCTTGAGAATATTACAATAAATCACTAACCTATGAATAAATGTTTTTGTCCGGAATTGAGCCAAAACTATATATGGACTCAATTGGAAATTTGTGTCCTTACAAATCTCCCCCTTTGGCTATTCCGGGACAAAAACCAAACAAAATCCTAAAGGGCCGTCAAGCTCACTAGACTCAAACCATAACCCGCCCAAACTTGACTCAACCCAAGGATCAAACGCTTTGCCATAGAAAGATGCCGCTTCAGTATAATTCCTGCACACTTAAGCAAACTCATCAAATGCATAGGGAATATCAAAATATTAAATGCAATTAATTAAGTACTCCCCCTAAATTAATTCTCCCTTTAAACACATGATCTACTTAGAAAGACGTCTCCCCCTAAGATAAATCTCCCCAAACTGAGATACGATAATAATAGGATTAGATACCATTTCTCCCCCTATCATCATTCTCCCCCTTTTTGTTCGGGAATAGGCAGAGGATAAAGAACTAATAAACAACATGTGAAAGTTTAATGTGATAAGACATGAAAGCATATGGGCAATAAAAGCAGGGCAAAGACAAATATCATATATATAGATACCAAAAATATACCAATAGAGCACTTGCATATATATATAGATATAAACACACACATGACACAAAATACAATAAGTTTGCACACTCGTATGTCAAAAAAGTGTCATATGGAAACGGAAGTGTAGGGGTGTGTACTACCAACAATTAAATTTAGACCCAAACACTTAAGAAATGTTCACGGAGTTCTCATTTGATTGCAAACTTCATCACAGTTAAATATAACCTCATGTGACAATATAAAGATTGAACTCAATGAACAAACATACACAATGCATACAAGCCTAGCATGATGATGATTCTACAAACCAAATAGAGTCATGACATTAAAGACAACTAGGATAAACGGACATTGTGCAAACCGTTGATATACCATCCAATTCTCCCTCAATGAGCATATATATTCTTTTGTTTTTGAATGAATATATCAAACAAACATAGGCCTTGGCAATTGATTTCTGTTTAATGCCAAATATTCTGTTTTTAGGCATTTGGATCACGTATTTCTTTTAGATCCAATCAACGGTGGCTTACTATCGCAAAGGATTTAATTCATCCTTTCGGAGCCCTTCCCCGTGCATATATTAATTTATCATGTTTTCATTTTTCACACAAATCTCACATGCAACGGATTTTGACATGCACTAGTCCTCCTAGGTCATAGATATGTAGATGACTAGATTGATAGGAGAACACCTCAAAAAGCTCAAATATAACATGTGACATTAAGATTTCAAAAGAGCTCGTGCATGTGTGAAAAGAGGCATATAGAAATAGAATCCATTTAAACAATACAAAATCCAACTACTCCATAAAATATGGTAAAGAACATAATAAGGATTGAAAATCTAAACCAAAAGTTCTAGCCACGTGGGAGCGTAAATGATGGGATTCAAACACAATTATATGCCACATAAAGTGTGTCAAACAAAAATACACACCAAGCAAAATCTTTTTGAGTTTTTAACATTTTTAATCAAAAAGAAACATATATACTCAAAAGACTAAACAAAATTCATTTGTATTTTTCATTAAGCATAAATGAAATAAATAAAACACAAATGATAAACAAAAATCTTTTTATATTTTGCAGTTAAATCAAACACAAAAAAAATAATACAAAAAGATAAACAAGGCATAATTTCTAGCATGTGATATGAAATAAGGCAATGACTAGAAAATGACTAAACAAGCATACATTTAGCATATGAATATGGCATGAAGTACAAACGCTAAAGCATGCAAACACTAACACATTTATCCTTTAGATTTAGCAAGAGAGGAAGCATGTGAAAGTAAATGAGAATCAAAATCCCTATTTTGTAAGGCAACCAAGTCGGATTTCCTAACCCAAATTAATGAAGAATTACTATCTTGGGGTGTAGGAACGTTAGCTATCGTGGTTATTTTACTATGGGATTTTCTAGGAATTCGTTTAAGATCTAAACAAAATTGCCTAAGATGACCTTTTCGACCATAATGTGTATAAGTAAGAACATGTCGAAAAGATTTATCTAAGGAGTGATCATTAAATGCATTCCTAGAAGATTCTCCTAAAACATTGGTTTTGACTTTAGGGTTAAATTCATTACAAGAATTGAAGCCTAAACCAAAAGTGTCATTTTTAATTTGGACCGTTCCTAACATTTTATCTAGTTTTTCCGAACGACACTCCAAATCAAATTTGACATTATTAGAATCTTTTAATTTATTTTCCAAATCTAAAATTTTAGATTCTAGTAAAACATTTCGCTCTTCAAAAGCAAGAAGCTCCTTTTTCAAGGATTCCATTAAACCCCTAAGGCTATCTCTCTCGCCTTATACATAGTTAAGCATCTCTTTAAGAGTCCTCTCATGTGTCCTAAGGTCTTCTATTAAGGCACTTTCATCAATGACCTTTACACTCTCTCTTAAACTCGCTTCTAACTTCAAATTAGCTCTTTTCAATTTAATAGATTCTTTATATAATTCATGAAAAGCATTTTGAAGTTCACTCTCATCAACCTCTTCTTCATTTTCACTCTCTCTTTCTTCTTCACTCTCACTATCATAAAAAATAAGAGAATCATGTACAATGACCTTGGAAGTGGCATGTGCTATAATTTCATCATTCGATGAGTTCTCACTATCACTCACATGTCTAGCCATAAAAGCCACAAAATTTTTCTTAGTGGGGGAATCGGGCTTCTCTTCCTTATCACTATCACTAAGGGTCGCATTATATGCAGTGGATCGTTTACCCTCTTTCCTTAGTTTAGTGGGGCACTCATAAGCCCTATGGCTATAACATTCACAACCAAAACACTTATTAGACTCGTCCCTATCTAAATTTTCATTACTAGTTTTAGGGATCTTCTCGGCTTTAGAAAATTTCTCGCGTTTATCATGTTTAGAAGAATCAAATTTCTTAAAATCATTTTTAACTTTATCTTTGTTAAATTTAAGAAATTTTCTAAATTTACGAGCAAACAAAGCCATATCTTCCGAGTCACTATCACTATCGCTCTCTACTACTTGTTTGACCTCTTTTCGGGCTTTTAAAGCAACGCCCTTTTCGATTTTCTTTTCAGTTTTAGAGGGAAGCATATCTAGTTCATAGGTTTGTAAATCACCTATAAGCTCTTCTAATTTCGTAGAGGCTAAAGTGGGTAAAGAATTTAAAACGGTCACCTTTGGAATAAATCTATTGGGCAGGGACCTTAAAATTTTCTTTACAACACGGTCGTCAGGTATTTTCTCTCCCAAGTTAAAAGATGAATTAACAATATCAGAAAGTCGAGCATAAAATTTATCAAAAGTTTCTAATTCATCCATTTTGATAGTTTCAAATTGAGTGGTGAGGTTTTGGAGTTTTGAAGCTTTAATGACACTAGTTCCTTCATGAGTTAATTGTAAAATATCCCACGCTTCTTTAGCGGTTTCACACGTCATAATACGTCGGAATTCATCCGGTGTGACAGCGCTAAACAAGGCATTTGAACCACGGGAATTAAATTAGCAAGTTTAAACTCATTTTCAGTCCATCTATCGACGGGTTTGGGAACATGTTCATTTTCAATTAAATGTGTTGGTGGGGTCCAACCGTTAACAACAGACATCCAAACACATTCATCGATAGATTTAAGTGCCGATTTCATTCGCGCTTTCCAATACGCGTAGTTTGAACCATCAAAAATAGGAAATTTTGAAAATGGGGAAAAATCCATTTTAGCCAAAAATTAAAGGATCTTAACGAAGTAATTTATCGTTTTTGGCTCTGATACCAATCTGAAGAAGTGGAATCCCCGGTGATTTAAATAATTATATCTCGATTAAAAATTATTTAATTTCCTTTTATGTAAATCGATGCGGAAGCGTTGTAAAACAGGTGATGGTTCAACTTTCAAAACAACAACAACAAGTTTTAATTTCTCAAAATAAATTAAAACCCAATTCAAGTCTTAGAATTTGCCTAAGTCATAATTTTCAATTAATCAAAGTTAGGCGAAACCAATTTTAACAAATGAATTGAATAAACCAAATTTACCTTGTATTTAATTTAAGTCCCAAATTAAATGAGTGTGATAATTAAACCAAATTTTATCTTGAAATTATCCTAAGCATGGATTCTAAATTAATGAGCAAGATAACATAAACAATGTCACACTACGCCGAGATGTACGAGGAAAAACCCAAGACGGGAAACAACCTCGGACGGCCCTAGCCACAAGTCCACTAGATACGGAATTACAATTACAAGACAGATAGACTTACAACGACTGACTCGATCCCTTTCAAGCCTCGACGCTCCTTCTCGTAGAAACCTCTTCCTAGCGAACAACCTCGGAACACCACCGCGTTCTCGGAATCCACCGATGGGACTTTATATGGTCACCGTCACCCAAGCATGGAGCCTTTCTCCAAGTGGGTAGAATCTCAACAAAAAGTCTTCTTTGTGATGGGGTGTAGAAGAAAACCCGAAACGTCTCTTTTTCAATTCGGTAGAGAAAACCGGTGCCAAAACTCCAAGTAAAGAATATGAATATAGAAACTTGGAATAAACAACTATTGGGTGTAAACTAGAGTGTGTATGAATTTTTCTTTAAAAATTAACACTCAAAACATGAACATTTTCCCTAAATAAATTAGCTCTCTATGGAATGGAAAAGTTGATTGGAAAAATGTGATTCCCGCACATATTAAGTCTTGAAAAAGTTGGTTAAAAACCAAGTGGGGAAAGTGGGAGAAAACTGCAAAAAACTGCTCAAAACTGTTCCCGCCCTGGCGTCTCGTTCGAACGAACTTGACTCTCGTTCGAACGAGGCTTCTAACGAGCGACCAGCCTAGGCTCGTTAGAATCTCGTTAGATACCTCGTTAGAATGAAAAACTCGTTCGAACGACATATCGAACGACTGGCCAGTTTAGGGTCGTTGAAAAACTCGTTCGAACGAAACCTGGTTCGAACGAAAAACTCGTTCGAACGAAACCTGGTTCGAACGAAAAAACTCGTTCGAACGACCAGAAAGTTTGTAAAATTCAATTTTGGCCCTGAAACTTTTATATACTTATTTTAAAGTTCTAATTGATTCTTTCTGAAAATAAAATGCAGTTTTTTATTACACCTAACACCCAATACAAATTGTTCCAAGCTCCTATATAAATATAATTACATTCATACCTTGGGAGCATGGAACCTTAGTTGATGACGTAGAAACGAGGCACACAAACCGGCATTTTGATGAAGCTTTAAATTCTTTGCCGCTACGTCTTCAACACACACACTTCATAGGCTTTAGAATATTACAATAAATCACTAACCTATGAATAAATGTTTTTGTCCGGAATTGAGCCAAAACTATATATGGACTCAATTGGAAATTTGTGTCCTTACAAATGAGGGTAAGAAAGAGGGGGAACTCAAATACTTAAGGGGTAAATATGGTATGAGGTGTATTTTAATCTAAACCATTGGATCGTTGCCTTGTTGGCTTCGATCTGAATCGTGAAGTGTCTCCCCATCTTATGAATAGTGAAAACACCATTGTAACTTATTATATATACTAGCAAAATGCCCGTGCTTGAAGGCACGGAGAAAAGTTCGAAAGTACATAATCGCGAAACAACGAAAATTTTGAAAGTACGTAATTGAAAAAGGACAAAAATTTTCAACGTACGTAATTGAAAAATAAAAAAAGAATCCTTACCCAACACAATAAAGTGTAATTTTAAAAAAATTAGCCATAATTTCCTATGTTCGTAGGACTATACACCCTGCTTAACAAATAACACATAGTCCAACAATATTGAAATAATCTAAATTCTTCAAAAAGTTGAAGAATTTAACAAAAGTATGAATTTTTAAAAAAAATTGAACATAAACTCCTTTATTTATTGAACTATCCATCCTCCTTAAGGGATAACAACCAATCAAACAATATACAAAGAGCCCAAATTCATCCAACAAATTATTTAGTGCAAATTATACAAACCTATAATGTAATTATACACTATCATGCATACTAAATATGATGAAAGCATAGTTTGTTGTGTCCAACAATTTGAAATACAATTACCGAAAAAAGAACTAACCCCCTTTTCGAAAAAAAACATGGAACAACGCAGCCACGCAACACCTCCATCTCGAACTCCTGCCACTTTTCTGTTCAACCCACGACCTCAAACCTCTCCAACTCGAGTTGATCTACAAAGTAACAATTTGATTGATAAGAATAAATGACTATAAATAAAAAACCTAATGTGAGAAATATGTATCGGACTTATGTCTTACCTCATTTGCATTTGTAATGCTTGCTCTGAAATAAATAAAGAGACCAGCCAACATAAATAATAAGAAAATGTGCGAACTAAACCATTAGCATTCATGTAAAAGAAAATGAAAATTAACGATAGTGAAAATTATAAACTAAAGTACTTGTAAAAGAAAAAATTAATAAATGTCCCACACCAAAATTAAAGTTTCTTCACATTTTGGGTTAGGGAGCTGCTATAGGTACAGGATCCACAATTCATCCCACAATCTTTGAACTTAAAATTAGATAGGGGGAAAAAATCTGCAAACTTGTAGTAGGAAGAAAAAAATATTCAAATTAGCAAGTGTGCTAGTGTAACAAAGTGAGGGAGAGATAGGGGAGACCTAAGTTACTTGATGAATGAAGCAACAATGGGTTCCCCCCCCTGCTGCCGCCACACCTCACCCACACCTGTTGCTTCCCATCATCCCCACCCCCTTCCTCCCCCACCCCCTGCTACTGCCTCCCCACCCACCTTAAGCTTTTCATGTCCACCCTGCTGCTGCCTACCCATCCTGAAAAGATGAAGAAAAAGAGTAATTATAAAACGGTGAAAATTTTCGAAGTACGTAATTGCAAAACGGAAAAAAAAAGAGAAGTTTATAACAATTGGCCATAATCCCCTTTGTTTATAAACTATTCACCCTGCTTAACAAACAACAAATAGTCCAACAACATTTAAATAATCTAAATTCATCAAACAAATTCACATATAATATGAAATATACAATATTCATCAAATGAATTCTCATTGTGTCTCAAAAAATTAAAGTGTCAAAGTTTTAAAAAAATTGGGCAAAATCTCCTTTGTTTATTGAACTATCCACCCTTCTCAAGGGATAACGACAAATCCAATAATATAAAAAAAAATCACCCAACAAAAGCTTCAATGAAACAAACATCTTAAAAAATAAATATATATCAATGGAATCCCCATTGCAGCGCCATAGCATCCATGTAGTAGCTATTACCATAGCAGCCCTGTATTATCCCCGTAACAGCCCCGTAGCAGCCCAATAGAAGTTCGTAGGACCACCATAAAAGTCCCGTGGTAGCCCAATAAAAGTCCCGTAGCAGCCCCATAGAAGTCCCGTAGCATAAAAATCAAGTCCATGTTTGATTGGTCTTGGATTAAAACCTGAAATGAAAAGAAAAAAAATAGTTTGTTCCCAAAAACATTGTAGGTTAGCAATTCAACTTTCGAGTGGCATGGACGTCGTTGGATATGAAAGCCTTAAGTTACTAAATTTATGAAATCTGTAGTTACCCAATCAATAAAGCTTAAGTTATTTTCTTATGGGTGGAGGTTGGAAAAAGAAAAAGTAAAGCTTTAGTAATTTTGGCTTAAGGGTGGATGGGAAAAAAGATCATGGAAATCAGACCTGTTGGTTCAATGTTCAAGACCTATTGACATGTTTGTTCAATGTTCAAGAATTATTCATAAAACATGTTTTTTAGATATGTCTTCTCTTTATAACTTTATAGTTAAACATCTAATTTGTTTTCAACAGACTATAAATGATGTTGTTACAAGGGTAATCTTCTTTGGAACTGGACTATACATGGCAGGGGAATGCTATGAGTCCAGAAACTCACATTGAATAGGACTGGTAGTGCTTAACACTACAATGCGTATTGTAAAAAGTAATAAACTTGAAAACTAGCAAAAAGCACAATGGAATTTCAACAAATAATGGTTAATAAGTCTTAAATACCTTTCAAGACTTTTCTTTACGTTCTTCCTCTATAAACTCTTATTCGCACTTTACCTGCTGCGAGGTGAGATCTCCTACTTCATATATATTAAATAGATATTAATATTTATAATCCGTCCACCAGCATGCCAATGTCAAATTTAAATCATAATTTATTTAGGGATTATTCAGGGATAAAGTAAACGGAAAGCCAATATGGCATGCATATGGGAAGAAATTAATACCTCAGTCAGTGGCACGTTTTCTTATCCCTTCGCATGTTGATTGACACGATTGTTGCTATTAATTGGTTGAACCTACACATGAAAACAGAGAAACCTACACATTTAAATCATCACTGTCAAATATTTGAAACATCACTGCCATATGCAATATGAAACATCACTGCCATTTGCAATATGAAACATCAAAGTCACAATGAATATTACCAAACTAATGGATCTAAATTACTACCTGATGTAAAATGGAAGAAGGTAAAATTTGCAATATAGGCAGATTAGTATTGATGTTACAATCTTGCTGATACTTTTATCATGTTAGGGATGACATTTGACTACAAAAGGAGGGATGAATTCACATATGAATGTTTTAATTCTCATATAGCATTAAAACTAATCATTAATTCACATATAGCATTAAACCATTATAGCATTAAAATTAATCATTAATGGAATAAAAAAAAGGTTTTAATTGACATATGAACGAACAAAAATATGGAGATGAATGAAATAAAAAAAAATCTATGAAATAGATTGCAAATTAACAAAATCGTGTATTGAAAACGGAAGTATAGACATCAATATTAACAAAATCAAAGCCATTGTCCAATTTATGTTATTTGTACAGATGGTATTTAACAAAGTTAAACAGAAAATATGGGATTAAAAAATATGCAACCGCATTTTGTTACATGTTCAAGGAAAGGGGAAAGGGGAAAGAAGTGGGTTAAAAGCTACCTGTTATGCACACATGTCAACATAATTTAAATTCAGCATAAAATACAAAGACACATACACACCTCATCGCATAATTTAAAACACAACTAATTTAAAACATTTAAATCACAAAGTGAAGAAAAATAAAACACCACTAATGGAGTATGTTGGAAATAGGTGATACATGTAGAATATTTAGCTAAGACATAAAATTCAAGGGAATTTATTACCGAAATTTTTATCTCCTTCAAGTTGAATGTTGAAAGTGTTGCTTGCTTGCAAAATTTGTAATTAACTTAATCGCCATCTTCATATTTCACTTCCAAATGGATATACTAAGGTACTAATATGTTCAAATGGAATATAAAAACCAAAAATAATATACAAAAACTAAGGTACTCGTATAAAAAACACAAAAACTAAGGTACTCATATAACTTCAGAATTTGTATGAAAAGTAAAACTAAATAGTGTACTTTAAAAAACACATAAAACTAAATAGCATACTCTAAAATTCCATAATGAAAAGTAAACACCAACGCATTGATTAAGTTTCAAAACTAAAATTCAAAACCAATTAATAGGGTAATCCTTTCACCTACTAAAAATTCAAAACCAAGTAATAGGGTAATCCATATGCTTATAAATAGCATACTCATAGCATAAATAGTAATTCTTATAAATAGAAAATACCTAATACTATTGATGCTATTATCAAGAAAACATAAAACTAACCTATCCATAAGAAGACTAAGCACACATCACCTTTACCACAACGACTATAGTCCCGGAGGCAAGAAGCACATAAAAACAGAGGGATAGGGAGAGTATACCTGAGATGTGTTGAACACCAAATTGAAGATAAACAAAATTAGTACCTGGAAAGCGAAAAGAAACACACAAAAGAGCCCTATAAGTAGGATCTTGTCAAAATGACACAAATTCTAAATAGAAAAAAACTTAAATACTTATCCAAGAAACCCTAATAAATATATAAAAAAAAAATGAGAGGGGTTACTTGGGAGATCTGAACCTAAACAAATGCACAAACCAAACCTAATTTGAACATTGAACAAAAACAGTAACTTAATATAAATCTTCAACCAAATTGGAGAGACAAAAATGGTTAAAACAAAGTGAACCGAAACATGGTTAAATCTGCAAAATGAAACCAAAAATCATTATTAGATCAGGAAAAACAAATACCACCAATACATCTAAATCGAAAAATGCAACATAGTTGACAGATTGCACCAACAATACATCTAAACCCCTAAATTTTTAAATAAAAAAATAAAAATTAAACGAACAAAAATCGCACCAAAGTTGACAGATCTTCAAAAATCGCTCCATAGTTGACAAATCGCACCATATGTGTGGGTGTGCGCAGCTCTGTGTGTGCTAGGGTGTGTGTGCGCGTAGTTGAAGGAGGGTGAGGCTCCAAAGAGATGAAATGAGGGAGTGCTGGGATTGAACCGAATGAAAAAATGGAACGGGGGAATGAGGAAAAGTTTTGGATTTTTCTCCCCCTTTTCCATGCCACAATGTTACAATCCTACGTGGCACAATCCCATACCCTTAGATCGCCCAAAAAAATTTGATCTCAACCGTTAATTTTTTGGAACAGTAAAACACCCCCCTCTCATATAATATATATATATATATATATATATATATATATATATATATATATATATATATATATATAAGGAGTGGAATTTTCGTCACTTTTCCATAAATCATGACACAATTAGGGATCCATATTAAGCCAACAAGGTAAAAAAAAGGGTTGTGATTGATTGATTCTATTTTACTCTTTTACCCCTTTATTTTTGGTTTTCCCCTCTTTTTCTTCACTCAAAATTAATTTCTCTCTCTTAATTTAATTCAAAACTAGGGCTAAATTAGTAACTTGACACAAAAATACCCAAACATTCACCAAAAAGTCCCGTCATTCTCTCTCTCTCTCCTCATTATAGGATACGATTTGGGGATTTCATTTGTCCCATTTTCCTTTCTCTTACCTTACAACAGAGAACAACGAAGAGGGATAAATTAGATTCTCCCATACCATTTTTGTTTTTTCCCCGACTCAGTTTATGGAGACCATCACAAACCCTCTCACCTCCAATGTCAAGGTTCGATTGGGAGGTTTTTGCCTTTGGATTTCATGGGTTTTGGATTTCGTCGATTTTGTGTTTATTGGATCAAGTATTGTCATTTCCTCTCTTATTTACTTATTTAAATTCTTAGGTTGTTTTTTGTAGAACTAACCCTAATTTTATTTCAGATCTTTCGAAAGACTCCATTGATAAGCAAGGTTTTTACACTCTCTAACTCGGTGAATATATTTGCAGATCCAATCCACGATTTTAGGTATATTATTTTTTCTCTCTCCCTATTTTTTCTTTTTACGGTTGTGCATCTAATTTTGTTAGTTTTGTAGTTTTAAGTATTTTGGTTTAACTTTATATTGGGAGAATTTATGAGTTTTTAAGCGTTTTCAAAGTAACTTTTGAGCATTTTTTTTACAAATCTAGCAACTAATATGACTTGACATTTTACGGATCTAGCAATATTGTGGGTCATTTGCTAGTTATGGTTTTGTTTCTCTCTTTTAAGGGCTTTTGGTTTTTAGTTTCACACTGTAAATACATGAAATTTGTCGAATGGTTTAGTTAGAGTGTTTCCATTTATCAGAAAAAACTAATGGATACTTTGGAAGTCATGCTTATCCGTATAAACTACTTGAACAATTTAGTTCTCTGTTATAATTAACAAACGATATAGTACATTAAGTCATTTGATATTTGGACAATATTTAGATATATATTGTTTTCAAGTATAAAGACAAACTTAGTTGCATTTTAATTTTTAGTAATGTTTTGACCATTGTAGATAGGCTAAATAGATTTTTTTAAGCACCATAGTGTTCTTAACATTTAAGTTTAGGTTAGTTGGGATATTATTTTCTCATGCTTAATCATTGTTCATGGTATTTTTCACTATGTAGGCAGGTCAACTAACAAGTATTTAAACTTTTTGTTACGAAACTATTGTTGGTAGATTACCAAACTATTGTTTTAAAATAACTTTTTCTATCTTAGTATTATGGTTGGAGTAGGTGCGTATCCTCAAAGTATGTGTTTTTCAATCTAAGATTTTATTTAAGATTTTTCAAATTTGATAGTTTTGTATGGTTTTAGGTTTGATACTGTGATATAAATACAAGCTTTAAATCAGGTATGCTCGGATTAGGCATGTATCCCTCACTGTATCGCTACAACATCACGATCTTTGTGTAGACATCACATTCGTATGTTAGTGTCATAGGTACCCCACATAATAGTTTTAACTGTGTCACTTGCATGGGTTATATCTATAGGCATCTATCCCTAATTTGTATGCTTTGTTTATTATGCATATATATTTTCAGCTCTGTCGGTGTACTTCAGCATATCACTTCCATCACCATTGAACATGGTGTTGGGGTTCAGGTTAACATTGCTAATTATTAACTCTCCCTCATAGTCTCTTTTATTTCCATCTATATTAGTTAGTTGATAACTAATTTATCTGCACTACGATATTCAGTGAATTTAGAATATGCATTTTAAGCCTCTTATGTCACGTGCCCAAGGTTTGTGGGCGGGTTTGTGTAAGAAAGGCTCTACAATTAAAATTTTGATGTTAAGATGTTTAATGTGAGGTAAAGGGACATGTCATGTTTATTTTCACGATTTGAATTCACTCTATATTTTAGTTAAAAATGTAGTTTTAAATCTGGTATGATAACTTCACCTGTTATTTATTATGTTACTAATTATTATTTTCTTTTACATAGGGAACACAGTGTTGTTTAATCATATGTCCATCCCTTTGGTGTTGTGACTCTTCATGTTCAATCACAAGAATGGGATATCATGTCTACTTCAGTTAAGTAAATTTATGTATTCCATAGATTAGTGGTTGATGTTGGCAACCACTACAAGGAAGTCTCCTTCAATTATAATGAAAATTAGCAGCCTGTTGTAGGCTACAAGGGCTGCAATAGCTTCATCCATAATAGTAGAGGAGGAGACATTGTTTTTGGGATGCATACTCAAGTTAGAATTCTTCAAAATATGTATGCTCTTTTTTACTTTCATTGTGTTTATATTTATAGATTTTAGATTGTAGGTTAGGTGTACATAGAGAAAATAGGTATGCTTCAAAAGAGGTATGCTCTTTTCCACTTTCACTGTCATTTTGTGCATAACACTGATTACTTCGTGCATAACAATGTCCAATTAATCATTTTGTTTATATTTAAGACTAATATTAATTTCGAAATAGAAGTTGAGCATTAAGATAAAATGATCAACAAAAAATGCAAATAGTCCCATGAAAGTAAATCTAAATCTACTGGTTCCAAAATTTGGACAGTGTTATGCAAAAACAGTTTTGTGTTAAAGTTGTATTCTATGGGGGTGATGTTATCAAATCAACCTCATATTTCTAAATAAATGGTCTCAAATACAAGCTGTACTTGTATAGATTTAGAAATCACACAAGAGGAGTGATGTTGTAATCACCCACAAGCATAACCGGTACAGTACTCCATTTTTCTGAGAGCATTTTCAAACTCCCAAATTTTTATGACCATAACCTCCCAATCAACCGACTTCGCATCTAAATCCAATGTCATTCTCTATCTCTCTCTCTTTCTATTTTTCGGTCATTAATTAACTGATTTAGCCGAAATAGTTATGTATACATACAGATCTCTCCAAGAATTCTTTATATGTTCTGATAATTAGTGTCATGCAATTGATATTATTTTGGATTATTAGGACCAGGATGGCCATTCGAATAGTGATAAAATGAAGATTGTTTTTAGTTTAGGACTTTGTATAGATAAAAAACGTTTAGATAAAAAAATATGAATATGCCTTGGATGGCAATTCGTATGAATTTTGGTTGATTTGGTTCGTCGGGTGATTTTAGTGTCTTCTCTTTTTCAATTTATGAAGTTTTTGATGATGTGCCTTTATGTAGATACCAATTAGTCCTCGCATAGGATCTTGATTTTGGGGCTGCAATCCTCTTTTTAGATAATCACTTTGCTTTTCATATCTCTCCCATAGTTATTATTTTTCAAACCAAATTACATAGTTGTTCTTTTTCAAACCGAATTACTGGACAATCGACCTTCTCCACTCCTAGATGTCCTCACCAGAAAGTAACATCATACCACCTCACTCAGCAAACACCACCACCTGTGTGTTCATTTAATCATTACAATATGTAGTTTTATTTATTATCCACCTCTTATTTGGTAATCTATTATCCTTTTGAACCATTATATTTTACCTATTTACTTATTTATTTGTGTATTCTATTTACATGTGTATTAATCTCTTATTTGTGTTGCTTTACATGTGTATTCTTTTTATTTATTTTCTTATTTATTTATGAACACCACCATATCCGTTTGAATCATGCTTATGTAATTGATTCAGTCACAATATATGTATTTAACTTTGGAAGAAAAACTGGATAAAAAAGTCATTAGAAATCTAAAGATAGACATTGCTGCAAGGGAACCGGAGCCCATTATAGGGAATGGCAGAGTGTCAGTTGATCCATGAGGGTAAATATTATGCAAATGCGGAGCTGTGGCATCAACACCTCAGAGCACAAAAATAGTGCTCACATGACCCTAATAGTTGAAAAGGAGAGACTTTAACCTTTGATGCCTTTGTTCTCATCATTTATTTATCCCAATCACCGTTTTCCTCACGCCATATCAATCATGTTACCATTTTTTACGGTCTTAATTTTTTTTAACAGTATAGGGATTTCTAAGTTGGTTTTGATTTTTCTTAAATCTTTGATGCCTCCTATTTATTGCTTTAGTGATGAAGAGATAGAGGTTCGACTTAGATCATCTCTACTCTTTAAACCACCCATGTTCGCTCCATCCAAGCAGTAAAGGTATTTCCTCTCCCTTCGGGTTTATTGAAGTTTTGGTTTTAAAAATCTACATAGTGGATCTAAGAGGTGTTTATTTTTTTAGCACATATCTACATACTGATTGTGGTGTTTTTTTATCAGGTCTTATGGTCTTGGTTTCTTATCTATAGGTCTTATCTACACACCACAAGTCTTATCTACACTAATTTTGATATACACCTTTATTTATATATTAATGGGATTTATCTACATATTGAGTTGATTTCACCTTTAAGTATTTATACCAAGTCAGCTATAGGTCTTATCTACACACCACAGGTCCTAGATAAGACCTTTGAAGCTACAATGCTTTGTCTATAAGTGTAATATCATTTTGACTAGAAGTTTGTCATGCTACTAATTTTTGTCTTGAGAAACTTCACTACTCCTAACTGTTGACTATGTACTACTACTGATTTATCCAGCGTGAGGAATGAGTTAACCTATTGACTATGTACATATATTTGGTATCCAAGTGTTATATTTGAAATCCATGTTTTCTATATTACTGTTGTATTCAGGTCTTATAGAATTGTCTACGGACCACATTTTTTGCTATTCCAATCTTGATCCAATTAGAAAAATATTATTTCTTTAAAAATGTTAGGATACTTGTATTTCTTCATTAATTTTTACCGCAATCTATTTTTTTTGTGTTATTGGGGAGTGAATGGTTATAAATCATATTAATAAGATTTTCATTATTACTGGTGGTCTAACATGACTGAAAGGATAGTCATGTTATACTTAATGTGAACATTTATTGGGTTTAGTTTGGTTAATTTCTTTGTTGTAAGTTTCTTCTATGTTTTCAATTAGTTTTTATCTATTTGATTTACACTTATAATACATGATAAGATTCATTCCATATTTCTATTTACTTTTCTTCTCCGTTTTCAATTAGTTTTTTCTATTTGATTTACACTTATAATACATCAGAAGATTCATTCCATATTTCTGTTTACTTTCCCTTAATTTTTAATACCGTTTAAGCATTTGATAGTGCTTGATGATGCCACTATACTATTTACAGATTTGGTTCTTGGTAGGTTGCAGTAGGTTATCAGATATGGCGTTATATAATATTGCACACTCCTTCTCTATTTACACACTCCAACTCTGTTCTTATTATTAATTTTAATTTTCTATCTCAATACGTGTATAATAGTTTGATAGTCATCTAATTTAGGCATAAAAGAAGCCATTCATGGCAAAGATTGTGAACTCAACGATGGAAGAAAATCTCTATTCATCCCAAGTTGGACCCATTATTCGGTCTCAGGTTAGTCTTGAAATGGTTTTTGGTAGTTACGATGCATTCTATTAGGCTTCTTTGCATCATAATACTAACAATTAATCAATTGTTAAATGATTATTTATATTACTGGAAAAGAGAGCAAACAAAGACCGGATGAAACCGCTATTAGGTACATGTTTGTTGTTAACTGCAACTGCTATTGAGACTAGATGCAACTTATCTTTATGAGGTACATGTTTGTTGTTAATTTTTTGTTTTCACTACTTTTATCGAGTGTACTGAAATATTATCCCTTATGTTATGTTAGTATACTACCTAGATATTATATTGACATTGATTCATCTCATTTTGCAGTCGAATTATACAGTAGTGTTGAAATAGATCATGAAGACACAACAATATCAAGTTGATGTTAAATGTTAAGTTGTAAGAATATCATCTTCCCAAACTGTACCTTGAAAATAGATCATGAAGCACACACATAAGAGTTTCTTCACACCACTTTCGAGGTCAAAACAGGTGAGGTACACAATATATTGTTTAAGACAATCGATTTTGAGTGTTTAATAAGAATAATGCAAATTGTGAAGTAGTTTGTGAACTCATATAGTTCACTAATCATAATATTCATGAAATTTGTAGGTGATTTTCAATTATACATGTATGAGGGAGATGCAACTAAATTTCTCCAGTAGATCAAGCTATCTCACCATTAAATACATGGACATATTGGTGATATTTATTAGGAATCAAATAGGATACTCATATATTCTTTTTAATATTGTTGATATTTTTATCAATAATGGTTTGTTGTGTACTCATACCTAAGGATGAATTATTATTACTGTTGTATTGTTAGAATACTCCTTTTTTTAACAGGGTTGATAATTTTGTTCAAATTGAGGAAATTGTTAACATGCTATTTGTGTAGGAAAACAAAAGTTTGACTTAAATATTGTATATTTATTTCGACCGTTATTTTGTTCCTTTTTTAAAGTAAACGATTATTGTTGTCGTGGATTATAATTATCTATATTAGTTTAAGTTTGTGGCCTAATATAGTCGATATATTGTGCCTTTAGTTAAATTTGCCTTGTTTATATGATGGCTCGAAAGGATTATTTGTGGTGTTTGGAAAGTTTTCGCCATGCCTTCAGGCACAGGCATTCCGCTAGTATATATATATAAGAAAATATATTTACTTAACAATATGATATTTCTCCACTCACGTGCATATCCAAAATTGTCCGAATCCCCAAAGTCAGATTGTACGAAGTTAAATAAAGGTTTATAAATCTTAAACCTACATTAAAGTCTATTATCATTTTTCTCTAGTTTAAATAACATCTTAAACTGTATTATAAGTGCATAAAGATTACCCAAGAATTGATTAAGCACAAAAAACCCAAAATTTTTCCTTCATGCCCTAAACGTGGCCGACAGTGTAATCTCGGTCGAACGAGATTTGAAAGTCAATCTAATGACATACACATTCTCATTCGAACGAGACACCAATCTCATTTGAACGAGATAGGCGCAGAAGCCTTCTTATTTTTGAAATAGAAATCACAATTACGAACAAAATAAAGTAAACAATACAACTTTAAATCATCAGAATATCCATTCTCTTATGAAGTTGAGTTATATAAATATAATGCCAAAAGTTATTAACCAACTCTAGTCTAAACTAAAGGCCTAATTAATCAAATCTCAAAATCAAGCCTAATTAATAAACAAGTGATTCCAGATCCAAATATCAAATTAACGTGGAGATTCATCTTATTTGAGAAAATCAAACTTAAACGTGATTTATAATCATAGATTCATAGTGCAAAACGATTCAATTTAAGGTTTCTCTTCCTGAAAGCTTAAGTCTTTTAATTGTGAATTAATTCAACACTAATTACAATTCATTCATCAACTAAAGATGATTAAGATATTAAATCACAATCACAAACATGCATCTAAAATCAGAATTATCTACAAAACATGGATTATAAACAAGTTACGAATTTTATATGTGATAAATGAACATATTTCTTTCTTGGGTGTATGAAATGTGAATCTCTACACGTTGATACCTATTCTTTCGTCATCCAAATTTTCCTTAAGCTCTGCCAATTGTGTAAGTCTTTTAGGGTTTATTTATCTGTGTAAAGTAATTGATTAATGAAGTTTCTCTAATCGAATTAATCATTAAATCCGCAAGCCAATATTAGGCCTATTTTTGGACCTCCAAATGATCCCAAAATACTAATCAAAATTGTCCAAAATGTGGCCTAAGGGCATGCCTACCCCATAGGCACAACATAGAGAAATAAAAACAGATATTCGAATCTTCGTATTGCTATAGAGTATGCTCCAAATGGTAGTACCTCATAACTCAAGGTAACACCTCGTAAATTAAAATAAAAATACACTTGTTTATTTTATATGTAACCCCATATAATAGAACTTAATTAATTATATTGATTAATATTATATAACATGCGACACAAACGAATCACATGACATGTAGATTTAATTATCATCTAAATATGCATTTTTATTATTACCAATTCACTCAAGTAATAATTAGTTCCCATTTAATAATTTATTCCCATAATAAGTAAATAATTAAATACCCAAAAATACGGGGTATTATAGTCTTCCCCTTACCAAGGAATTTCGTTCACTCAATTCGATATATTTTTTATTAGAACAGTTCCAGATACTTTCTCTCATGTCATCCTCCTTCTTCCATGACGACTAGTCCTCATTGTGAGGAGACCACTAGACAAACACTAAAGGAATCACATTGGAGTGAATATTTTTCTCTCTACGATCCAAGATAACAGGTGGCTTATCCTCATAGCTCACATCGGGATGAAGCTTTATCTCGCCGAGATCAATATTTTGATATGATAAAATGTATCTAAGGAACCTCCATAACATCAAGATATGAAATACATGATTAGGCTGATACGATAAATAACGGTAAATGAACCAACATATTGAGGAGACAACTTTCCATTCTTCCCAAACCGCATCATTCCCTTTGTTGGAAACACCCTAAGTGTCTTATCCCCGTATCGACGTGACTCATCTAATGACACTAGGCAGTCTGAATCTTCTCTCCGATAAGCTCCACATTCTAGAAGTTTTCCTTAACAAACTTCGGTTAAAGAACCTTGTTCTCTCCGACCTATATCCAATAAGTGGGAAAATGGCAAGGTCTTCCATAATAGGCCTCAAGTATTGACATGATAATAGTAAATTGATAAATAATTTTGTAAGAAAACTCAATCAACGATAAGTGTTGCTGCCAACTTCCCTTGAAGTCTAAAATTCACCTCCTCGACACGTTCTAAAATATAGGGTTCACCTGCTCCATTTTCCTATTTGTATGTGGGTGATACAAGATACTCAATCTAAACTCTGTCCCTAACACCGACGAGGAACTCCTAAAAAAGGGGGACACAAATGTCTTGTACCTATTTGACACAAAATTAAATGGTACACCATTCAACTTCACAATATTTTTAAGGAAAAGCATTGTATGCTTATCTGAATTAATGTCTTTTCGAACTGACTATAAGTGAGCCGCGATATTCAAAGGGTCCACGTTCACCTAGATGGAATGTTATCCACTTTACGACATAGGTAACCTTTTAAAAAATCCATTGAATTATCTCCCATTTCCACACCAGAATATCGACAGGTTGTAGAACACTTGTTGATCCTCAGTGATCTACCTTCACTATTTAAAAGGGAGAACACTTGAGCACAAACATTGTGGTGTCCTTTTTCATGCCCGCCCACAAATAATGGCACCTCATATTCTAGTACATCTTATCCCCATCGAGATTCGTCGCAAAACCTAACTCATGGGCCTACATCATCACTAAATGTCATAACTCCTCATCCTCTTGAACCATTAATCTATCCTAGAATGCAACCCCTCATTATATCCAATCGAGTATTGACTCTGCACTCCTAGCCAACAACAAATTGACCTTATATGATGAACCAATTGACCTTGTCTGTGCCCTTATTTGATGAATAATTATTGATAAAAGGCTTTTTGCGTGTGGTCCTTGTCCTCAAAAGCCAATCTCAAAATTCCCTTGACTTACCTACACAACCTGCTAAAACAACTCTCATTGTGGTAAGTACGGGTATCAATCCAACTTCCACGGTGAAATAATTGACTTGAACACTTGCAATTAAAGTTTTTTATTATAATATTTTTTAGTTTTTTTATTTTAACATTTTTCAAAAACAATTTCAAGGGAGAATTAACTAATTAATGTTAAAATTATGAAATAACTAATTAACGAAAAATATTGAGTAACCGAGTGTGATAAATGTGAGAAAGTCAAGAGATGGGATTACACTGCATTAACAATTATTTTAATTTCTCAATTCATTAATTTGAAATATTTTGTGATAATATTAAATCGATATTCGAACTCTCGTTGCAATTATAAATTTAATAAAATCTTTTTCAGAAAACTAATTTAAAAATGACACAGGATGAAAAATTTAGAATTATACTATTCAAGAAAATTACCCGCTAGGATCTATTTAATAAAAATGTATCAATTCTATAATTTCAACATCGAATCAATATTTAATTTTAGGAAAAACTTATCTCTAGTACGATTCCAAAAATCAAACATTAATTTTTAAAATTAATTTACTAACTCTCGATACATCAATTATTTTTTGACAATTCTAAATTAATTAACCTAGTAATATAACAATCAATGAAATTATTTAATTAATTTAACATGCTACGTTGTTCGTCCCACCCATTGAACATCATGTTTAGCCTAACATTCTCATATGAGAACATAACAGAATAATCAAATATATGTCAAGAATAATATAAAATAAAACACGAAGACGAAATATGCTACGCAATTTTTCCTATTGAATCATGTTCTGGAAATGCATCTTGACATCCATCTAATCTTCTTCACAATTTTCAGCACTTGATTACACTAACAAGATTAGAAAAAAACTTAAATCTATTCTAAAGCTATACTATTTTTTTTATTTTTTTATTTTTTTATGATCCTACTTTGGACATAATATACAATGAGTTTCTCTCTTTTCAGTCTGAGAGTCTTATCTGTGAGAGTCCCTCTATTTTATATGCCTCGAGTTTGGCGGTTTGGGGGAGATTTTGTGGAATTCATATTTGGCCAAGTCAATAGTGTGAGAGGCCCCTTTATTTCTTCTCTTTGCACGTGGGTTTTGACATGAGATAAGAAGATGATTAACAACATTCCCATTTCTTTGGATATGGCAGGTGAGTATTTGGGTTGATTGGAATGGACATGGAGATGGGTCGGGTAATATTGGTGGCACGGCTCGAGTCGGGGGGGTCGGAGGCGTAGTTTGGCTGGGAATAAAACTCGAGTTGAGCAGGCTTCGGTTTCACTGTTGCTCCGAAATTGAACTCGGGCAGGTCTGGACTTGTGGTCTGGTGTCGGGCGATGGTAAGGACAGTCGGAAATGGGAGTAATAGCTTTGGGTTATGGCCAGAGTTTGACTACTGCCCGATTTCAGGCTGGGTCTTGGTGAATGGGGCAACCACCAACTACTAGTGGTTGTAGGTGGTAAGGCGGGAGGTATGGAGATGGTTTAAGGGTGGTAAGGTGGGTATTTGGTTGAGTTGAGTAGTGTGGAGGTTTGTTAATGGAGGTGAGAGGGGAGAGAATTAGTAGGATGGTGGAGAAGATTAAGGTGAGTGTCATTTGGTGATTGTGGTGTATAGGGGAATGGTGTGTGTATTGTGATTATAACCTAAGAAAAAGAAATAAGAATTAAAATTATCTAAAAATAAAAATTAAATAATAAAATTAAAGTCCTAACTAAAAAAAAGCAAACTAAAAAGAAAATAAAAATAACAATAATAAACCCTATTAAACTAAAAAGAATCTAAATAAAATAAAAATAATAAAAATATTAAAAATCTAAAAACTAAAGCCCCCAAAAAACAAAATATCTAATAAAACTAAAAAAATATATTCCTAAAAACTTATCCTAATAAAATAAAAACTAAAACTAAAAATAACTTCCTAAAAAAGTAGTCCTAATAAAATATAAAATGAAATAAAATAAAGATATTAAAAAAACTAAATACTAATAAAAATCAAAATAAAATTACACCAATTAAAAAGAAATAAATAAAATAGAAAATAAATCCTAAAAATCCTAAATAAATCTAAAATAAATTCTAAAAATAAAAATTACCCAAAATAGAAATATAAAAATCCATAACAGTACAAACTCAACACACACCGGGCTCGGGGTAGGTTCGGGCTAGGTTTGGGTTACGTGATTGGTTTGGGGACAACAAAACTCCTCGGGCAAGCTCAAGTTGGGACATTGACTTCTCGGTGCTTTGATTTCTTCGTTTCATGCTTTTGACCGATATTGTGTCGCAATTACGCCGATTTAGCACTATTTGTACCGCGACAGCATATTAACATGCAAAATGATAAAATATAAACATAAGGCCAATTTGTAATTAAAATGAGTGGCTAAAAGTCTTATATTCGGGGTATAAAATATTCACGTTTAGGCGCTTATCACACCCCCAAACATAACATTGCTAGTCCTCGAGAAAAAATAGAGAGAAAACAGAGATAGGTAACCAAAAGTGTGTCACTTTCGTAAACACTCGCGATTGCACTTAGCATGTGCAACAAGACATTAAACCTATATGTTGCCCTACATGACGAGTGGTGTCTCATGAGGGTTTGCAGTAAATATACCCAAAAAATTCCAAATTTTACAGAGATGCAGTCTCTGATTTGACAATGAAACGTCATACAACCCAACTTAAAATGACATCAAGGAACAGCGTATTCAATTATCAAAATGAGATATAAAATTACTTAATACCAAAAGCCTAATCATTCCTAAAACTCAGGATGCTCTAGTGTGAAACAATATTAAGCATAATTAGAGTAATTTCTAGATTACCTTTTTAAGAATCAACACTTTGACTTCAATTCTCAATAGATATATCTCTCGGAATCGAACTCTCCGAGAATTCGGTAAGTGTATCTCTCTAGTGTGTGAGGAGGTGAGTAAATGTAAACGAGTTCAAATTTCTCTAAAACTTTATATAAAATGACGAATACATGAAAGAAATTTTATATCATGAGCGAATGCTAACCACTATGTCGAGAATGTCGAGTTATTCACCATATAGACTTCTCATTTGTGTGAACACGTCACCAAGGGTTAAAACGGGGTTTACGTAAGGCATAAGCGGAAAATGAAGATATAATGTAGGGTTTTTGAGAAGAGTGAAACACATTTGACTGAGTATTGTCTTCGTCTTTTGAATTTATTATCGCATCTTTTCTACTTTTTATTTTTTATTTTTCTACTTCTTTTTCTATTTTTTGTTTGTTTGTTTTTCTCTTTTTATTTGCGATACATTTTTTTCTTTTCATAACACAAATGAAGACGATATACAATTGAAATTCTAAACACTCCATTTCTCATAAACGATGGTAATGATGGGAAATGACATATGAATGGTATTTGGAACATACATGGATATGGGAAATATGGAAAATGGGTGAATGATAATGTGGTAAGTGTAAGGTAAAGATGGTTTAGTGCTCGTGACAAACTACAAGACACATATTTCTTACAACTCGAAAGTAATGTCATTCTTAGTGAAAAATAATGAGCTCATTCAACGACTACGTGCGATTACTAAAGAAAGTTGAGTCAACTTGTGACTCGGAGATACGTAAAAACCCTAAAAAGGTGAAAAACTCAAATCTCATGGGTTTAAGTCGCCACTAGTGATCTTTTAAGGATCTTTTGAGAATATAGTTACTCTTTAACTTTTGATTGTAAATGTGATAGTGCAAATTGCCGAGTTTAGGAATTGATAATGCAGGTATGCTTTGAGAGGTACTAATTAATTTATTGGTAAAAAAACATAATTTTAGGGCCGAACACGGGTATTCCGAGATTTCTAAAATAGGGATAATAGATAATTCATGTCATAAAAAATTATTTTTAACTCCACAAAAAGTTTAAAATCACTTGTTTCTGAATTTTTTTCAAAAGAGGTATGATTTTGATAAATTTTCCACCCCCAAACAAAAGAGAACATATTCCTCGATGTTTAAAAGTATATATAAAAATAAAAAGAACAAGGGAGGAAAGTTAATACCATAATGAACCGCAAATGAAAATGTACCGCATGATGGCACAGAGATGAAACCTGATGAATATATGCGACACAAATATGTACAAGGCTATAAAGCATGTGAAAATCAAAGGGTGATGTGAAGAACCATCCCTAAACATGATAAGTGTCATACTCAGAAATAATGAACAATGGGATGCCTCTCGGTAGCGCTATGTTTAACGTCTTCAACCACACCGATCGCAACTCACCCTAAGGGTAGGAACTAGGAAAGCACGGGGTGGCAGAAAAATTGGGGGATGAGAATCACCCCCAAATAAGACTGAAGCATCAGTCTTGTTGGATAAGGGCTAAATAGGGTCAAAGAACTTGTATAGAAAAGTGCTTCACACATTGAAAAGCATCGGTGGACCATGGGCGGTTGGGTATTAGGGTAAGGCAAAGATGGGTAATGGTGAGGGTGAACAGGAACCGATAACGGGCCTTATTGAGCGTAAATGTGAGGGCAACTAGGGTCGTGTATGCATGATGCTCCAATTGTATAAGGAGGAAAAATGGTGTGGCAATAGTGATGGGGTGGTCCTCATAGAAAGTGCACGACCGTTCTATAAATGGACGATGATGATGGTCGTGTCGTGACACGCCAGTGAGCGATAGCGGGAAAAAATCAACACCATAAGGAAGTGGTTTTCATAGAGTAACAACCTCAGTGTCACGTATGAGGAGAGTAGCACAAATATGCACAGGGAAGGTGTGGTCGATAAAAAATGCACAAATTGTATCGTGGAGCACTAGGGTGGAGGGAGGGTGGAGGTGAGGACCTAAATGCTTAGATGTGAACATGTGAGGTTCAATAACAAGGTCCAAACCAAGTGGTGGGGTGGAAGGGACATTGGGTTTGTCGGGGGGATAAAGGGTGGGGGAAGATGATTTAACTCGAGAGTAGGAGAGACACACTCCTCACGAGGCTCGAAATGATCCTGAAGGGGACTCGTAAGAGGAGTTATGAAAGTAAACAATGGAGTGATCAACTTATCCACCCGAAATGCACCATCCGAATTGGTGGAAAACCTAATGAGGTATCCAAAACCGAGATAAATGAATCAACATTAATATCTGACTGAACTGGAGCCAAATAGGGTAGGGCATGATCCATATCCAGAAAGATAGAAACCATCTCAGATTCAATCTCATGATGGTGGGAATCACTCATAGCCGGAGCTAACCTATAAATAAGTGGTTACTCGGGAACACACATAAAAGGATCAAAAGGTGTAGACTCGAGAATAATTGGGGATTATGTGGAAGGGGAAAGGAGAACCTCAATGGTGGGTTATAGAGGAGAGGACGGTGTGGGATCAGTCTCACAGTCAATTAGAAGTCAACATAATTGTCAACTTGAGGAACGGACCATGAGGTGGTCTCAACTTCAAGATTCTCAAGATGATAGGGTTGGTCACACTCAAAATCAGTGGCACAAGACGACATATCATCGTCCCACTCAGGGGGAAATAATGGGTTGACTTGGGGTGAAATCTGAATCTTTCACACACTCAAGAGAATTTAATCGTTGTTCAACTCTTTGAAGGGATTCAGTTCGAGAGTGAAGAGTCTGCTCGAACCTTTTCAAGAGGCGTTCGAGAGAGGATGTCCAAGGTGGTGGTGAAGTGGTAGTGGGTGGCGGTGGTGGTGTAGGTGGACACAAATCACTATAGACACTAGGATGAGGAGAACGCTGATATGAAGTTTGGGGAATGGGGTCAAGTTTGTCAGACATGGGAGAAGCATCTCCGTGAGAGACAAAATGTTGATCAGCATGAGGAGCATAGTAAGGGGACTGGTAGCGATGAGGTGAATGAGGTTGCGATGATGACTGTTGGAAACCATAAGGATCCACAACATGGAGTTGGGATTCATTTTGCATGGAAGGGTGATCAGGCCTCCATGAATATCTTTGGTACTCATACCCCTCGGCATTGGATATGTCGTGAGGATAAGTCAAGGTGGGTTTCGAAAAAGTGTCATATGGATACGCATGTTCCATGGTGGGTTCAGATGGAGAGAAAATAAATGGACACTCATGGGATAAGTGATCGGTAAGAAAGCAGTGTATGTATGAAGAAGCACGGGATGTGTTGACACTCATCACCATAGGTGGTGGAAGAGGAGATGTGGTCGTGGATGACACACGAGTATCATTGGTGGGCGTTTGAGAGTTAAAGCCATGCATTAATGAATGGAGGTTTGATTTGGTCTTAACATCAAACAAACTTCGAGAGAATGGAAAATGACCAAAGTATTCCCGTAAAGGACGTTCTTCGGCCATGACGAGAGATATATTTTTGGATTTTTAAATATTTTTCAAAAGAAAAGAAAATCGTTTCGGGATTTTTGAAAATAAGAAAATGAAAATCTTTTGGCATTTTAAATATGGAAAAAAAATCTTTTGGGGATTATTTGTGAAATATTTGCAAAAGGAGGAAAATATTTTTTGCATTTTTAGAAAAATGGGAGAGAAATTAGACTTTGTGTTTGGACGAATGAATTAAAATCGACTATCAAAAGAATTGAATTAGACACATACAAGTAAATGAAAAATCATAATCAACAAGTCGACAATTATTATCTTCAAAATTAGGGAAAGGGTAGTCAAATTTTAATTAAGTCCGCGGGCGATAAAAATCACGAAAATATATCTTTGTGATCGACTGTTGCAAAAATGTGTTCCTAGTGGGATGGCTAGTTTATTGATTTTAAATTTAATGATAGCTAGTGTAGCACGCAGTGGATAAGAGGGTGAGTTGGGCGAGTGATAGCTAGAGTTAGATTATCGTTTCAATGATCGGGTCCAGGTTTTAGGTAAATTAATTCATCAAACCATTCAATTTAGGTGCGATGCAAAAATTAAAAACACAAAGGAGAAAATAATCACACAAAAATTGAGCTCGCTTGCAATAGATTCGCGAGGGATAAAGAATTATACCGCCCACGATTTTTACAAAGATCGGGTGAAGACCGAGTTGTATCGATCGGGGTGAGATCTCGTCTATCTCAGTCGTTCTCGGGAGTCCTACCGACCCAAAGTAGAGAGGCTTCTAAATCCTTGCCTTTCGACGCCCTCTCTCGACCTTGTCCTGTTTTCCTATTCGCTTTTTGATTTTTATGAATAAATCTTACAATAAATCGGTGTCAAAATTAACCTAACTAAATAAAAAACTTCAAGCATCTTATACAACCAGTCTAAGGAGGAGGGAGAAGGAATACTACAACTAAAAAAATAAAAATAAAAATTACAAACCTTCACTTGCTTCAATCTTCAAGCAAGCAACAACTAAGAGGCTTTTTGCGTGTTGTCGTTGTCTTCAAAAGTTAATCTCAAAATTTCCTTGAATTACCTACAAAACTTGTTAAAACAACTCGTATTGCGTTAAGTACAGGTATCAATCCAACTTCCAAGGTGAAAATAATTGACGTGAAATCTTGCAATTCAATTTTTTTTTATTAAAATATATTTTATTTTTATATTTTTTTACAAACAATTTCAAGGGAGAATTAACTAATTAATGTCAAAATTATGAAATAACTAATTAACGAAAAATAATGTGTAACCGAGTGTGATAAATATGAGAAAGTCAAGAGATGAGATTACACTGCATTATCAATTATTTTAATTTCTCGATTTATTAATTTGAAATATTTTGAGATAATATTAAATCGATAATCTTACTCTCGTTACAATTACAAATTTAATAAAATATCTTTCAGAAAACTAATGTACAAATGTCACACCATGAAAAATTAAGAATTATACTATTCAAGAAAATTACCCGATAGGATCAATTTAATAAAAATGTATCAATTCTATAATTTCAATTTCGAATCAATATTTAATTTTAGGAAAAACCTATCACTAGTTCGATTCCTAAAATCAAACATTAATTTTTAAAATTAATTTACTAACTCTCGTAACAGAAAATAATTTGTGACAATTCTAAATTAATTAACCTAAAAATATAGCAAATAATGAAATTAATTAATTAACTTAATATCCTACGCAGTTCATCCCACCCCTTGAATAGAGTGACCTAACATTCTCAAGTCAGAACATGACACGATAATCAAATATATTTCAAGAAAAATATAAAATCAAATAAGAAGAAGAAATACGGTACGCAATTTTTCCTATCGAATCATGTTCTTGAAACGTGTCTTGACATTCATTCAATCTTCTTCATAATTTTTCGCACTTGATTACACCAACAAGATTAAAAAAACTAAAATCTATTTTAAAGGTAAACTATTTTTAATTTTTTTTTTTATGATCCTGCTTTTAAATAATATACACTGACTTTTTCTCTTTTGCAATCTCGTGCGTGAGAGTTTTATCTGTGAGAGTCCATATGCCACGAGTTTGGTGGTTTGGAGAGATTTTGTGGGATTCATATTTGGCCAAGTCAAAGTTTGAGAGGCCCCTTTCTTTCTTCTCTTTGCATGTGGGTTTTGACATGAGATAAGGAGATGGGTAATGTTCCGATTTGTTTGAATATGGCAGGTGAGTATTTGGGTTGACTCGAATGGGTATGGAGATGGGGTGGGTAATCTAGGTGTGACAGCTCGGGTTGGGGGTTTGAGGTTCATGGGTGCCCGGGTTGAAGGCGCAGTTTGGACGGGGATAAAACTCGGGTTGAGCAGGCTTCGGTTTCGCTGTTGCTCCGGATTTAAACTCGGGCAGGTCTGGACTTGTGGACCGGTGTCGGGCTATGGTAAGGATCGCCAGCAATGGAGGTAGTAGCTTTGGGTTATGGCCGTAGTTTGACGGGTGCCCAATTTCGGGCTGGGTCTTGGTGAATGGGGAAGCCACCACCTACCAGTGGAGGCAGGTGGTAAGGCAGGAGGTATGGAGATAGTTAAAGGGTGGTAAGGTTGGTATTTGGTTGAGTTGTGTAATGTGGAAGTTTGTTAATGGAGGTGAGAGGGGAGAGAATGAGTGGGATGGTGGAGAAGGTGAAGGTGAGGGCGATTTGGTGTGTATGGTGTATGGGGAAATGGTGTGGGTGAATGTTGTTTTGGTTTGTGTATTGTGATTGTAACCTAAGAAAAATAAATAAAAATTAAAATTATCTAAAAATAAAAATTAAATAATAAAAATAAAATCCTAACTAAGAAAAGTCAAATTAAAAAGAAAATAAAAATAATAATAATAAAACCTATTAAACTAAAACGACTCTAAATAAAATAAAAAGAAAAAAAATATTAAAAATCTAAAAACTAAAGCGCTAAAAAACAAAAGTTTAATAAAACTAAAAAAATAAATTCCAAAAAAACTTATCATAATAAAATAAAAACTAAAACTAAAAAAAACTTCCTAAAAAAACTAGTCCTAATAAAATATAATGTAAAATAAAATAAAGCTAAAAAGACTAAAAATAAAAATAAAAATACACTAAAAAAAGAAATAAATAAAAATAGCAAATAAATCCAAAAAATCCTAAATAAATTCTAAAAATAAAAATGACTAAAAATAGAAATATAAGAATTAATAACAGTACGAACTCAACACACACCGGGATTTGGGTAGGTTTTGGTTAGCTCTGGGCTAGGTTAGGATTACGGGATTGGTTTTGGGACATCGGAACTCCTCGGGAAAACTCGAATTGGGACTTTGACTTCTCGGTGCTTTGATTTCTTCGTTTCATGCTTAGGACTGCTATTGTGTCGCAATTACACCGGTTTAGCACTATTTGTACCGCGAGAGCATATTGACCTGCAAAATGATAAAATATAAGCATAAGGCCAATTTTAATTAAAATGAGTGACTAAAATGCTTCTAGTCGGGATACAAAATATACACGTTTGGGTGCTTATCAATTATCTCATGTGTGAGGGTAAAAACTATCGTAAATGTGATAGACTGAGTTTCTCCGCGGCGCGATAGTCACCTACGTGCCGGTCGTGTTCTTTTTGGCTCACTAACTCTATATAAACACCTAAACTCTAACCAAACTCTTTTACGGGACTATAACGGCCAGTTCGGGTATCAAAAATCCACAGAGATGAGTTGCTAGAATTTAATTGGTTTAATACTTCTCGAATAAAAATATAAAAGGTGATTTAGGTGGTTTTAAAGGAAATAAGGAAAAATCGAAGTTACGCTACACAAAAGTAAAGCGAGGATCGGGATCGCATTCCACCACACGGATCGAAACAACTAATAATTAGAATTCCGATTCGAAAGCTATTTAGCAGACATAATCAATTAGGCATAAACATCACATAATAAGGAATTTAAATCAAAGTTGCAAGATTAAACATTTAATGGAAAATGGTCACACGCGGATTAAATTCGGATTATCGCTATAAACACGAACGTTGCGTGACAAAGAAATTTAAACGTATAATAATCCGACTTTAATATGCGAGGTTTCAATTAAACCCAATTTTACGCGAAACCTAACTTTCGAAGCTCAAAACCCAGCAATGGCGAAACCATAACCCCGACGCTATTTAACTAGTGAGAAGGCATGTTACTAAACTAATTTTCACTAATTAACTAAGAAAGAAAGAAATCAACACAATAAATTAATTAAAAAACATGTAAATCTAATTAACAAAGCAATAAATTAAGAAATACAACTATATTAATGAAGGAGAAGATGAATAGTTCAACTTATAACACCCAAAGGGGTCACAACCAAAGAGAGATGAAGAAGAGCTGTAAGGACATTTTTCTCATGTCCAACATGTTACATTTGTGTATGTCGTACGCCGCTACATTTGGCACGTCACCTCACGATCTCACATGACGGCCTCAATCCGAATTTCGGGAATCAAGCATTCAACATCTCCATTAATATGTCCCACATCTGCCTCAACGACTTCACGGTCCAAGATTTTAGGGACTTAATGCAAGTGGTACGCAAGGGAAGTCAAAACAGTGAAAAAAGGCACGATAGGAGAGTTCAAGGGCATTTTCTTAGTTTCACATCCATAGTTAGGAGGTCTGGTCAACTGTAAAGTTGAAGAGCTCGCCGTAACGAAGATACTGGAAGAAACGGCACCTCAATCCGAGCTACGGTGAAGAAGTTATGACCTTTTGAAGTTGGAGAAAATTCCTTGAAGAATGCTGTTTTTTAACCTCATACCAGAATGGGAACACCAAACCGGTTCGGTGTACCCCAGATGGGGTTCGGTGTACCTGTACGCTGATAAGTTTTTAAGAGTTTTAACAAAGCGGGATTCTTCATATTTTTTCCTATAAATACCAACTTCGGGGGAGTTGTTTTGCAAGACTTTAGAAGACGTTTTTGAGAGTCCAAATACCTCTAGTCTTCATATTTTTGAGTCCCAAGACTCATGTTTTGATTCACACAATTGCCAAACCTTTGTGAATCTTTTTGGTAACCCAAGAACACAACCTTGTGTTTGTTCAAACCTTTGTGGAGAGATCTTTGCAACCGAGGGCTGCGTGTCATTGCTGAGGGAGTCTCTACAAAGTTTTATGGCTGCGTGTCATTGAGGAGTGCTGCGGTTCTTCCTTTGTTAATTGGACTGAGGTTCATGTGGGTTCGCTGCGTGTGGATTCATTGCTGACGACACCGACCGACTCCTGCGGGTATTCGTGTGTCACTATATTTCATTGTAATCTGTGTAAGTTGCGATTTACTTATTATAGTGAAATAAAAGGTTTTGCCCTGCGGGGATTTTTCCATAACTTTGTGTCGCATGCTTTATTTATGGTTTGACACACACACACACGTAGTTGTTTGTTTATGGGCTGTTTCTAAATAGACTCGAATTAAATAAGGGTTACTTGAAAACTTGCGAGTTATTTTTTAATCAGTATCACACAGTCGCATACGACGTTTTTCAAATTGGTATCAGAGCAGGTTACGCCAATTTATTGCGTATTCCTATTTTTCGCAAAATCGTGTGATATTGATTTTTTTTTAAAATCAGTTTTGTGAATATTCGCAATTTTTCAATGGATTTTGATGGTTTTGATGATCTTCGATGTCAAATTTTTGAAAAATTTAATTGGAAAATTCACACAAACTCTTGTTTTAAATCTTCTGTTGAAAACGAATCTGAGAGGTGTCCTTGTTGTGAGGGTGTTGGTCACACGTTACATGAGTGTACCACAAATTTAAAGAAGAAATTGAGTAAACCGATTTCTCATGTTTCTACCCTTAGTGATAGTGATTCGGAAGAAGAAGTCTTTTATGCTTCTAGGCGAGAGTTTCCCATCCGTGTGATTAGTGATGAGAGTGAGGGTGAAAAGAGTGAGGAGGAAGAAGAAGAATTAAGTGAGTTGCAAGTTGCCTACAATAATTTGTATTTTGAATGTTTAAAGACAAAAAAGGAAAACTTGAAACTTGAAGCTCAATTGAAAGAATGTGCCATAAAAAATAATGATTTTCTAGTCAAAGAACTTAAGGCACATGCGAAAATTTTGAAAGAGAAGCTTGAGTACGTCGAGGGTGAGAGAGATAGTCTTAAAGGGTTGATGGAGACTATGAAAAAGGAGCTTTTAGAGTTTGAGGATTCTAAACGAGTACTTGAATCTAGGATAGGTGAACTTGAGGTGAAATTGAAAGATTCAAGTAAAGTGAAATTTGATTTGGAGTCTAGGTCTGAAAAACTTGATAAGATTTTAGGCACAGTCGAGATCAAAAAGGATAGGGGTGGGATTGGTCTTGAAAAACATGTTGCACCCATTCCCACACGTGTGAGAGAGCCTCCTAGGATTGTTAAGAGAGACTCACCTAGGCAAATTCGGAGAGAGCAACCGATAAATTTGAGGAGAGGGCCACCTTTAGGTAACACACACCGCCCGATTTACACTTGCACACATTGCGGTAGGCAAGGTCATCTTAGGAGATTTTGTTACAAACTTTTAAATGGACCCAGGAAGGTTAATGAAAGAATAAATTCGATTCCCCAAACCCCCACACTTCGTTACAAATCTATTTGGGTTAGAAAATCGGATTTAGAGGCTTATGGTTTATTTGTCCATGATTCCCGTTTGCTTGCACGTGATTCACCCCATGTGAAATCTCTTGGTTGATTGTGATTGCATGTTTGTCATACACTAGTTGTGGTTTCATGTTATATTTTTACTAGTGTGATGACTTGTACTTTTTGTATAAATTCTTGTTTTGAATTTTTTTTGAAAAATACAAAAAGATTTTATTTTGATAAAATTTTGAGAAAATCCAAAAAGATTTTTATTTTTTGTTTACACCGTTTATGGATGAACACTTTGGATGATCGAGTCACAACATCATTTCATTTTTTTGTGACTATTTGATAGTGTTTTGAGACAATAGGTCAATTCATCCATGTGCTTTATAATGTTTGGAGTCATTAAGATGTAATTAAGTGTTACTTCCTACATGTTTGACTCATATTTCCTTTATTGCACACATGCACAAATTTGTTTGATTATTGTGCTTGTCTTATCACATGTTGGTTGGGTGTTTTCACTCCAATCCTGTCTTTAAAACGAACCAAGCGCGATAATTTTTATAAGGAAATTGTGCATATAAAAACTGTTTTGTGAGTTTGTGTGCTTTCTTTAGAAACGGGGAAGGGCTGCGAAAGGTTCATTTTACCTTTGCGAATACTAAGCCACCGTTAAATTGGACCTAAAAAATTGAGGAATTTTATTATCCGGGGACCAAAGAGGTTAAAAGAGCCCGAAAGAAATTGAAAGGCAATAAAAAGATATTCATGCCAAAAAGGGGCCATTTAGGTTTTTGCATCAATTCTCCAATGTTTGAGAATTTAGATTACCTCTAAAAGAATATATATATGAGGGAGTTTGGTTGGAGAATTAAAACGGGTTTGCACGTCCTTGAAAATGCGCTACATAGTTTTGGACGTTATTGGTGTGGAAATCATTTGACTTTGATTTGTTGATTTGTATAAGACGATGTCATCTAAATTCAACAAATTTTTTACACCTAAGGATACCTTTGATGTTCATTCGTTAGGAGTACACGTATGCATCGTGCACATATGATTGATTGAGTTGATTTACCTATCGAATGTGTTCACACCCATTCATTCCATTTCCATGACTTGGTTGTTTGAGTCTAAATCCATGGTGTGATTTTTGTTTCATATTTGTTCATATTGGTATCTTATTTTTGTATGAAAAATTTGAAAAATTCAAAAATATTTTGAGAATATTTGTTTGAGCATCTCCTTGCTAGAGCACGTTTACCATATTGATTGATGCCTTGACTTGTATACCGTGACACCCCAATTTTGCTTGTTTGATTCATTATTCTTTTTTGTCTATTTGGGGACATCATAAAAAGGGGGAGAAAGAATTATCTTATTCTGGGGGAGTTTGAATTTTGGGGGAGTTTTTGAGATTTGACTTATGCGTTCATCATAAATTGGTATCCCTGTTTATCTCATTTCAAACTCGATACGTCACTTGGTATTTGCTTTTTCTCATGTGTGTAGGTTCTACATTGATGATCTCTGAATTGCACACCCTGATGAGAAAAGTTTTGAATGTATTGAAGATTTGAAGAACAAACGATGAAGACTATTCATTTGTACCTTTTCCAGTTTTGGGTTCACGGGAGGGTAGATTTGTATAGGCAATTTCATATTTGATAATTCGGATTTTTTATGTATGTACCGGCATAGACATAGGGGGAGATTTGTAAGGACATTTTTCTCATGTCCAACATGTTACATTTGTGTATGTCGTACGCCGCTACATTTGGCACGTCACCTCACGATCTCACATGACGGCCTCAATCCGAATTTCGGGAATCAAGCATTCAACATCTCCATTAATATGTCCCACATCTGCCTCAACGACTTCACGGTCCAAGATTTTAGGGACTTAATGCAAGTGGTACGCAAGGGAAGTCAAAATAGTGAAAAAAGGCACGATAGGAGAGTTCAAGGGCATTTTCGTAGTTTCACATCCATATTTAGGAGGTCTGGTCAACTGTAAAGTTGAAGAGCTCGCCGCAACGAAGATACTGGAAGAAACGGCACCTCAATCCGTGCTACGGTGAAGAAGTTATGACCTTTTGAAGTTGGAGAAAATTCCTTGAAGAATGCTGTTTTTTAACCTCATACCAGAATGGGAACACCAAACCGGTTCGGTGTACCCCAGATGGGGTTCGGTGTACCTGTACGCTGATAAGTTTTTAAGAGTTTTAACAAAGCGGGATTCTTCATATTTTTTCCTATAAATACCAACTTCGGGGGAGTTGTTTTGCAAGACTTTAGAAGACGTTTTTGAGAGTCCAAATACCTCTAGTCTTCATATTTTTGAGTCCCAAGACTCATGTTTTGATTCACACAATTGCCAAACCTTTGTGAATCTTTTTGGTAACCCAAGAACACAACCTTGTGTTTGTTCAAACCTTTGTGGAGAGATCTTTGCAACCGAGGGCTGCGTGTCATTGCTGAGGGAGTCTCTACAAAGTTTTATGGCTGCGTGTCATTGAGGAGTGCTGCGGTTCTTCCTTTGTTAATTGGACTGAGGTTCATGTGGGTTCGCTGCGTGTGGATTCATTGCTGACGACACCGACCGACGCCTGCGGGTATTCGTGTGTCACTATATTTCATTGTAATCTGTGTAAGTTGCGATTTACTTATTATAGTGAAATAAAAGGTTTTGCCCTGCGGGGATTTTTCCATAACTTTGTGTCGCATGCTTTATTTATGGTTTGACACACACACACACGTAGTTGTTTGTTTATGGGCTGTTTCTAAATAGACTCGAATTAAATAAGGGTTACTTGAAAACTTGCGAGTTATTTTTTAATCAGTATCACACAGTCGCATACGACGTTTTTCAAGAGCTCTTCACCCCCAAACCTTAACCTAAATTATCTATTAAAACTAAATATGTCATTTATTACAACAAAAATCCTTTTTATAGTAAGTGGGAAGAAAGTAAAGGAAAAAGAAATGCAAAGAGCAAAATTGTCAAAAATATCAGGGGATTAATCGATCGACCATTTTAGTCGATCAATCGACTGATTAAAATCAGCTCACTGCTTCCTTTGATTTCTAAAATGCTAAGGTGTTGATCGATAAACCCTTTTGGTCGATCGGTCGATCAAGCAGGTCTGAATAAAATCCCCCATGTTTTTGGTATGTTGTTATTCTCTTCCACGAAAAATCTTGTAACTTCTTCGTTCGGACTCAGAATTGTGCACCGTTTGCTACCATGTGAAGCTTTCTTGGAGGTCTACAACTTTTGAGAAGATGTTTGGCCAGTTTCCCAAACTATGGAATGATCGAATTGCCCTTGCATGTGAATATATGTATGGAACTTCACCGGAATGCGTCCAAACTTCATAATAAGCATCCAAATACCTATAAAAGATCAATTAACCCCTTAAAAGTATATATATATTGAAATATGATGGTTGTCTGGTTAATCAGCATAAATATGAGGATTAAGATATCTGAGGAGGCTGATAACGCGTAGGTTAACGAGTGAAATACGCAATATTTACGTCGTATCACATCCCCTAACTTACACATTGCTAGTCCCTAGAAATTAAATAGAAGAAAAAAGATATACAAGTAGACCAAAGATAAGAGATAGTACAAAATGGGAAAAGTATATAAAGGCCACTTTTGCAGGCGAACGATTACATTTAGCTTATGCAATAAGCCGTTAAACCCCTAGGTTACCCTTGTGGATGAGTATCGTCTTGTGGGTGTTTTCAGGGATGAAACCCACAAAAATCATATACTTTCCTCAAAGTATGCCCAACCCAACATGCGACAAACTCAACAACAACGAAAAAGATTTCAAACATGTTATTAGCATATTTAACGAATTCAAGCTGAAATCCGTTGATATTAACAGGTGGAATGCACCTCATAGAATTGAAAGTTTAAAACTGGGAGGGAGGAGAGCACATGCATAGTATGACTTGGCCAAAACTTAAAAAAACCGAATAATCATAAAATCATGCATATAATTCGATCCTCACGGGATTAAACTCATAAAATGAATTCACTCGAAACAGGGAGGTAACCCACGGGACATGCCGACATAAAGAGTAAATGTAAATGGAAACTAGCATGCACACATGTCACAAATGGAGAACTCTAGATAGGAAATTAAAAGCTACAATTTCAATGAAAGATACTGCACATTAGAAGAGGCGAAATGCATATTCACAGATTATCAAAACTATTTAAATTTTAAATTAAATTCACCCTAAGATGACATAGGATTTTACTAAGGTCGTAATGGAAGTTTGGGGTTAAGGGTACGAAACAAAAGGGTGTATGTACGGATCCAAAGTGTTGAGGGATGAAAACTCGGGATAATAGGAAAAATGCGGGCAATATCAAAAATGGAAAAACGTTCCATAATCAAGAATTAGATATAACAACGGAGAGTAACAAGGATTATTGAACTCTATACACACATATACAAACTTTTTCTTTTCTTATTTTTCTCATGTTTTCTTTTCTTTTCTTTTGTTTTTCATTTCTTTTTTTCTCTTTTCTTTTGCACTGCACTTTGTTCTTCACTTTTCTCACTATTTTCAAATGCTTAAATTTCAACCACACTACAATAATATCTTCCAATCTCAAGCGACATTCCAAACAGAGGTATGTAAGGTAAGAAGTATGGTTCAAAACTCCAATGTGGAGTTAGTTATGGGATTTTGGGTTATGAAATGAAATGATATACTTAACCTAAAGGGGTTGATTAGGGAAAACATATAAGGTGAGGTCAAGGCTAATATGGGTGATATAAAAAAGAGTGCCTATGATCATTTCCTAAAGTTTACAAAATTCTTAAGTCAAAACAAACTTTGAAAATCATACTCAAGTAATAGATTTCATATATGAACTTAGTTAATAAACGATCAAATGAAAGAGTAGTGAGATTACGAACGAATGTAACGTTTTCAAAGAGGAAAGAGAAGTGTATAACATCCACAAATGGCGAAAATCACAAAGCTCACTTGGTGTAAGTATATGCAATGCAACAAAAGATTACCGAGTTATTAAAATCTTAAACCAAATCAATAAATCAATAAAAGTGCATGTGCTCATGGGATTAAAATTTAATTCATGAAGTTATTCATAATATCAATAATTTTATGACTAAAGTCTAATAACTTCTAAAATCGAGAACATGTTTCATTGAATTTTCTATTGGATTGAGCAATTATTGAAATTTATCATCGGAAACAAAGTCAAAATGACCAATAAAAGGAGAAAAGAGAAAGAAAATCCTTTTGGAATTTTTAATTTTTACAACAAAAGAATGCTTGGAAATAACATGTAATCAAATCAAAGAAACTACCAATGAATGTATAGAATATCCCACACCCCGTAACTTAAAACCTGACATTATCCTCAATGTGAATTAAGAACCAAGTTAAAGAGAGCAAAAGAGCGATATTACCACAAAATGGAGCGATCTCCTAAAAGTTCAAGTCCAATGATTCTACAACACATGTTAGTAACAAAGCATAATGAAAATAACGAATAAAACTTTAACTAATTACACTAGACTATAATTAAAAAGAAAAATAAATTAACTAAGTACAAATAACAATTTAGATTTATAACTAACTATACGCTAGAAGTCTAAATTTTGGAGGGTTCACCTAAACTACGATTTGACTTTGGAGGATAACCGGTGTACCCTCACTTACATGTATACCTTCCAAAAAATTAGAATTACGTTTGAACAACGGAAGGAATGTGTAAGGCGGAAGAAATTAACCATCGCCAATTTAAAGTTTTTGGGGGATGATGGGGGATTTGGATAAAAGAGTGACAAAAATACAAGAGGGCAAAAAAACTGAATTTTCTCCCAAGTATTTTGAAATTGGAATGCGAAGGGACGCACAACGAGGCAAAGATGCCTTTATGAAAGGCGACACAAGCGAGTACTCCTCATCGGTGAAAAGGTTTGAAACTATAAATCTTGGAACCGATTCATAGGGTATTAGCTTCAGTGTGATAGTATAGAATAAAGATGTGGACAAAAGAAATTCAATCTCAAGAGATGAGTTATCATCGCTTAAAGTTTGAATTTCTAAGGTAATATGATCGTTTGCAATGTAACTTTCTTCTTTGAGAATCAAAGAAGAAATGAGTTCATTGCAAATGGATACTACGTCCATTTCTTCCTCATTTTCATTCTCTACTATACCATTGGTCAAGTCAAGAATGATTTATTCTAAACTAGGCCGCGATTCCTCATTTGGTTCAAAATATTCTTCTACTTCAAAAGTCTCGATAGAAAAATCGTCATCGGATTCAAATAATAAATCCAATTCATGCTCCCACAAATGATTTTCTTCCCGATAAATATTTTTAATTCCCTCATTTTCCAGCATGCGCAAGCCCTCGTCGAAAATCATAGGCTAAGGTGCGGATTCTTGAAAATGTGAAACTTGCAAGTCGTTATCGGAACTACCACTACACAAAAAACATCAATTTATCACACCCTAATATTAAAAATCTGGCACAGTGTAAAACTGCGCCAAATTCTGGCATGGTTTAATGATAATCTGGCACACTTGAAAATAGTGCCAAAATTTGGCACCATTTTAAAGTGTGCAAAAATTGAGTACAGTTAACTAAAATATAAAAGACCTAAAAAAAATTCACTATACTCCCCCTTTGTTGTGTCTCATTCAATCTTCTTGCTCCTCATTTAACTCTCCATTTTCCCAGAAAACCCTCAACAACGCCCTCTGTTCTCCACACTCAGTCCGACATCATTCCTCCTATAACAGTCCTGCACCGCTCTCCTCCGTACTCAAGGTTTGTCCTTCTTATTTTTTCCATTTTGTTTCCTTTGTGTGATGTTACCAAAATGTTATATCGGGTTGTCCTCCTATATCAGTTTGTCCTCCACACTCAGTTAGAAATTTGTTGGTTTTTGTTGCCGACAAAAGGCAACTTGAGATGGGTAGAAAGAAGAAAAAGAAATTAAGGAGTTGAGCTTTAACTTTATCAAAATCGATTTAACTATTCTTTGATCGATAAGACATACACCTGAGATTGGTATATAATAGATTCACCATGAAATGTTTGTCAAAATGCCCAAATCAGTTTTTTCCATGGGTCATGTAACAATTTCCATGCTTTAATGTTTGGGTGGCTGAGAAATTTTCATGTTTATTGTACTTTGATAACAATTTTGTACTTTGATTGAGTTTTGAATATGTTATGTTTATTTTTTGGTGATTGTTGCTGAACATGTGAATAGTGAAGCACTTGCGACACTTATACTTAATAAATATCGTGATCGATATCTGTCAACTGTGAACGATGTAGGTTTATTCCCAATTTATTGGATTGGCTTGGTATGCGAGATAATTTTAAAAAATAAGAAATTTTATGTCAACGTGTCCAAGTAATTATATATCCCTCTCTTTCTCTTCAGTGTTTTCACAAAAAATGGTGAAATTATTTATGTTTATCTATATGCATTATGGGTTTCCAATTTACACATTTACTTGAAATGCCATGTTTATGAAGATTGAAATGCCATGTTTATGAAGTTTGCAGTTTTATTGTAGTTCTAGTGGCAACAAAGAAAGGGATACTTATGGTTTGTAACAATTGAAATTTTTTCCTTACTTTTTTGGAACCTTTTACAGGTGAAAGAATTAAAATGAAAAAAATTTATATGACCCCTGGTGCATCAAAACACCTAACAACGATCACTTGAGGTAAAATGTTAGCTTTCATGTCTTTGTTCACACAAGTACTTCACATATACCATTAACGAATGTTGTGATATCAAATTATAGGTTCATATCTTGAATATTATGAGGATGGGAAATTACTCACAAATGTAAGTTACCATAAGGACTAGACTATTAATAATTTATTTAGTTGCTCATTTTCTTATTTAAAGTGTATAGGGTCATGGACATTGAATTGTGACTCGGGCACAACACCGGATATGTAGCAATTTCCCAATAAATTATGGTACTTGGGATGGGTTCTTGACTTGATTATTTTTGTTATTACTTAATATGCATTTTTTTTGTTATTACTTAATATAATTTTTTCACTTCCACTAAGAAGTAAATTTGCAACTTTCTTGTAAAGCTACTCAGCTCATGTAAATTTAGTTGTAATTTTCTTCCTAAAATGTTAATTTTAGTTGGCAGTTTTAGGTTCCCTCTATCTCTTTATGCTTCTAATTGATAAGAATCACACTTTTTCAGTTGGTATCAAATCTAGAACTCATAACATACAATCAGTGAACTTTAAATAATTTCATTGTCGAGTTTGGGCCCTGCTTTTAAATTTCAATAGTTTTTGTATATTTGATAGAAATATTTGTATATTTGAGTCCTTTTGTAATTCTAATTTCATGGGGATTCCTTTTGGAGTTTAAGGGTTCTTTGTTTTTTCATGGGGATTCCTTCTGGAGTTCTAATTTTTGCTATTATTTTGTTCTACAAGTATCATCCATGTTCTCCCTTGATTCTCTCCGCACGGTTTGACTTTCGATAATATTCTCAAGTATCATCCATCTTCTCGTATCCTTTTATGTGTGAAAATGAAATTAGAATGTCTCAACTACAGTTCTTCAGATATACTACTCTTCTAAAGTGCGTTCAAATTGGCAGCTTGGTAGTGAATTGGTTCTTCTTGATTTTATGGCAGGGAACAACATTCGCTAATTCAAGGATGATGAAAGCAAGTGAAACACCAACCTGGAATTTAAAGAATTTGCAACACTTGAAAAGGTAAGCTTTATACATAAATTCATGCCACTTCCCCCACATATACAATACTAATACTAGATTTATTTTGTCAAGCAATGGATTTGTGCTAATGGGTTCAAATTTGAGTTCATTTTCTTGTTTCAAACACGTTTTTTGGATTTACGATCTTTTGCGAATATCGGTCACTTGGTTTTTGATTTACAGGGTGGGGGCGGGGGAGGGCTTCTAAAAATCAATTTTATGATTGTATTTATATGTTCAACATTAAAAAAAAACACTTTTTTTCTTTTTCTTCATAAAGTTTGGAGTGTGTCCAACCTAGTTGGGGCAACTTTTCACTTTCAGAGCTTGGATCTATGATTAGTGTCAAATCTAAAAATTTCAACTCGAATTCCATTTTTTTTCCTATTATCATATCGTGTTAAAATTTTCTAACTTCGTCTGGAAGTACTTACCCTCATAGCTGCTTGCGTATTCATGTAATGATTGTAGGGCAATATTTAACATTCACCCTGAGTTTTTATTTATATAAGTGAGGGTGAAAGTAAAAAAATTATTCATATGTGCAAATAATAGTGAGGTTTGTAAATATCTTTATGTTCATTTTGATTGATTCATCTTGTCATTATAGTTGTCGATTAAAGGAGCTAGAAAGACTAGAAAACATACACGTGTAATAAAAAAATTATTTTCTTTTAGACAAGTGAAAACTTAAACCATCCCCCAAACGGCCCCGTAATAGGCACTAACACCTCGTATGGGGCCAATGTAACTCATAGTAACTGACCGCATACTCACAGGACATATGGTCTTAGAATATGATGATAATTTAAAAATATCTAGACTTTGGCTTAAAAACATGCCGTTAGTCGGTGAAAACCTAAACTAGACCCCAAATGGACCCGTAAGAGGCACGAAGACCTCGCAAGGCGCCAATGTAACTCGCAGGAATTGATCTCGTAGTCGCTAGTCTGTCGGTTTGAAAATACGAAGATAATTTGAAAATATGTACATTAGGCTTAAAAGAAAGCCGTTAAATGGTGAAAACCCAAATTAGCTCCCCAACGTCCCCGTAAGAGGCATGAAAACCTTACACGGGTCAATTGTAACATGTAGGAACTGACCGTGTATTCATGGTTCTCCCAGTTTGAGAATATGACGATAGTTTGAAAATATCTAGATTAGGATTAAAAACAAGCCGTTTGAGGGCGAAATCCCTAAACCAGCCGCCAAACGGCCCCATAAGAGGCACGACCACCTCGCCCGGGATAAATGTAACCTTCAAGAACTGATTGAGTAGCTGCGGGTCTCCCGATTTGAGAATACGATGATATTTTGGAAATATTTAGATTAGGATTAAAAACAAGTCGTTTGAGGGTGAAAACCCAAACCATCGGCCAAACAGCCCTGTAAGAGGCACGAATACCTTGCACGGGACTAATGTAACTTGTTGGAACTGACCGTGTAGTCACGGGTATATCGGTTTGAGAATATGATTATAATTTTAAAATATCTAAATTAGTCTTAAAAACAAGCAGTTAAAGGGTGAAACTCAAACTAGCCCCCAAATGGCCCCGTAAGAGGCACATACACCTCGTACGGGACCAATGTAAATTGTAAGAGCTGACCGCGTAGTCGCACATCTCCCGATTCGAGAATATGATGATAATTTTAAAATATATAGATTATGATTAAAAACAAGTCGTTTGAGGGTGAAAATCCAGAGCAGTCCCCAAACGACCCTGGAAGAGGCACGAACGCCTCCCATAGGACCAATGTAACTTGTAAGAACTGACCGCGTAATCACGGGTTTTCTGATTTTATAATATGACAATAATTTGAAAACATCTATATTAGGCTTAAAAACAAGCCATTAAAGGGCGAAAACCAAAACTAGCCACGAAACGGCCACCTAAGTGGCGCAAGTACCTTGCACGGGACATATGTAACGTGTAGGAGCTAACCGCATAGTCGCGAGTCTCCCGATTTGAGAATATGAAGATAATTTGAGAATATTTAGATTAAGCTTAAAAATAAGCCATTTGAGGGTGAAAGTTAACACTAGCCCCCAAATGGTCCCGAAAGAGGCATGAATGCCTCACATGGGACCAATGTAACTTGTAGGAACTGACCGCATAGTCATGAGTCTTGATAATTTGAAAATAGTTCTTTTTATCAAATGCTGTCATTGCCATTCTTGGGAGCGTGAAGCACTTGGAGCGGATCTCATCTTGTATTTAATTTATTTTTCGCACTTTGTTTTTTTAGTACCATTTTGTTCATTTTAGAAGGTTTGTATTAAGGATTTTTATTCTTGGCTTGTATTGCGGTGCATAGAGACACCATTTATTTTTCAATTAAATTTATAATAATTAATTGAGAAGAAAATTGTGATAGGGAAACCAGACAAGGTAGAGAGGGCGTCCAAAGGCGAGGAAAAAAAGGCGAGTTCTCTCCACGGTCGACTCAATTTTTTTGGCACCCCAGGGTGTAAAAATAGTGGGAGGTACATCACTTGAACCCTCACGCCTCTCTTGTTAGCGAGTCAATTATTATGTGTGCTTGCGTGCTCTTGTGTGATTTTGTTCTCACATTTACTTTCGAATGTTGCGATGAATTAAATTACTAAGATCTACACCCGGTCATTCACGTGAATAGATTTCATCACCCGACTCACTCGCTTACCATTGTGTGCTACCTTAGACATCACTAAATTTAACATAAATCAACTAGGTATTCCACTAGGAGAATATTTTGCAAAGGCGATCACTTAGATAATTCCATGATTTTTTATCGCCTGCGGACTTCATTAAATTTTTTTATCGCCCGCGGACTTCACTTAATCTAAAGATAAAAATTGGTTGTGTGCTAGTTAGTAATTATCCTTGACTTGTGTGTGTCCAATTCATTTTTCGGTAGTCGATTTTAGTTAGTTCATCCATTCAAAGAGTCCACCTCTTTTTCCCTCTCTTTTCTTCCAAAAAAAAAAAATCCAAAAATCTTTTCTTTCTTTATTTGTATAAAAAACAAAAAAAATCCAAAAACATTTTCTTTCTTTCAATTTTAGAAAAATCAAAAAATATTTTCTTTCATTTTCAATAATAAAAAAAATTAAAAATTCCAAACAATATTTTTGTCCTCATGGCCGAAGAACGTCATTTACAAGACTACTTTGGTCATTTTCCATTCACACTCGACACGTGTGAGAGTGATCCCGAGCCGTCTCTTTATGATATTCTTAGTGTTCACAACTCTCTCATAAGTACCGTTGGTACCCTTGACCCATTTATGCACACACCTTTTATTCCATCACCCTCGGTGTCAAGTGTCGATGTGTTGTGTCCATTGTACTGCACCCATTGTTCTTATGCCCATCACATTTACCATGAATGCCCTTACTTTTTATATCCTTACGAACACACCATGGAACATGTGTATCCATATGACTCTCTTTCGAAACCCATCTCGGCCTATTATCGAGATATACCCAATCCCGAGTTGTGTGAGTACCCTAATTATTTGTGGAGGCCTGATCACCCTTCCATGCAATACGAATCCTAACCCGATATTGTGGATACTCACACGTTCACCCACTGAGTATTACCCATTTTTCTCTCACGAAGGAGATCCTTTCATGTATGCTGAACTTGGCCAACTCCACATACTTCATATGAGTATTCTCCATATAGTCATGTGACACGACTCAGAATGTGTCTCTAAAGTGTGTACTCTCTAGGCTCAAGTGTAAGCCTGTCATTCAAGTAATAATCCGACAAGTCGGGTATCGATCCTCAGGGAAAAAGGACGACGGAGTTGTGACGACGAGATAAGACGGAGGATTCCTAACGATGACTCTAAAAAGGAAAAGAAAAGATTTGGTTTTGGTTTTTGGGATTAATTAAACTAAATGCAATTATGAAATTATGATAAAATATGCAACTAACTAAATTATCTAAATGAAGAATGAAGAGTTAAATTGAAACTTTTTTGAACCCAAATGAGGAGAAAATAGGATGGGAATACAATCCCCCAACCCTAGTGTAATGTAGTGACAACGTCAATCATAAATTTATCCGATTAATCCGACCCGGAATTTAAGACTCCCAAGCATTATGTATACGAGGTTCAAGTCCGCGTCATACCTAATCTGAGGATGAGTAAATCGGTATCGCGATAATTGCATTCAAATTGTACTCTAAATCATCTCGAGTACCCAGAGGCAAACGAGATATAAAGATTTACAATTATTAGGTAATTATGCGATACGATCAGAATCAATCGTTAAATTCATCGGATTAACGTTAGACACATGCACTAACACATCAGGTTGGGTTCATGCATCCCAACCTTTTAAAACCTAGCCGGACATGTTAAATTGACTAATGCATGAAATAGTAACGTTGCATGTTGAGGAATTCATGATGAAACTAACTAGAAGCATATAAATACGTATTATGAATGCGAAAACAAATTGAATCGACTACGAAAACTAAGCATGCAAGAACAACGACAAAAATATTGAATCTTGAATTAAAACTTGAAAAACAAACCCTTAACAATTGAATCTTGAAGCAAATAATTCCTTTGATGTTCCTAGATGTTTCTCCTTCTTCTTCTCTATCAAAAACTGAGTAAAACTACTCCTAATGGCTGCCTCTTAGTTGTTACCTACGTTCCCTACAATATTGGAGAGTTTAAAACCTAATAGGAGACTTGGGAACCAATCAGCATAAAAGACAAAATTCGGGCATCAGGTACCCTGAAACCGGTTCGGGGGTACCTGCAAACCGGTTCGCCCGTCCAAACCGATTCGGCCTGGGGTTCGCGAATGTATGCTGGCCTGGAGTTCAACACTTAGCATTTTTTTGGATTTTCTCTTCTTTTCTTGGATTTTTCTTCAACTTCAACTGAGCATAACTTTTCAACCGTAGCTCGGATTTAGGTGCCGTTTCTTCCAGTGTTCTCGTTGTTCCGAGCTATTCAAATTTCCAGTTGGCTTCTTCTTCCGGATCGGGATGCAAAATTACCGAATTTCCCTTGAACTTGCCTTCTTAGTTTTTCTTGCACTGTCTTGCTTCCTCTTTTGCACTGCTTGCATAATTAACCTGTAAAAACCAATAAGAGAAGCACGAAACACGAAATACTCGCCACGAAGGTTAGTAGCATAAATATGAATCAAATCCATATATGTTACATCACTCGGGTTCACAAATGCACTGAAATTAGGGGAATAAATATACAATATTTATGCCCAATCAAACCCCCCTAACTTAGAACTTTGCGCGTCCCGAACAATGTAAAAGAATGAGAGTATGAGTTAAGGATCCATCAAAGACTTTATTGGGATAGAGTACCTCTTTCGCGGGAAAGCGATTGCATTTAGCGCATGCAACAAGCCTTTTAACCTCTAGGTTACCCTAGTAGGACGAGTTGTGTCTCGTGAGGGTTTGCAGTGAATATACCCACAAAATTCGACTCAAAGAAAATTCAAAATACGCAAAAATTGAGCAATTCAAACTTTTCCAGAAAATAATCATCATTAAGTCATATTTATGAGTCTCAAATCGTTGTGTGTGTGTGCGAAGCCGGAAATATAACTGCCAATTTTCACCGATTGATCATTACGTTACTTATCCGAAAATTCATTTTGATTTCAATTTCTCACGAAATACTCTCTCAAACGAACCTCTCGGATTATGGCTATTCTCTCGGCATGCGTGATATAAAGAGTAAATGTAATTGAAGCAAATTCACGCATGCAATTAAAAAGACGAAAATTTTATGGCGAAAGGATCTCTTCAACGGATTACGATTTTAAAAACGGGAACATTGCCTCTATTTCGCGCATTCAGCCTCTTATATTATCTTTTGGTGTCTTAACTCTCCATGTGGTAATCAATTTTCGCAATTTGGGTTCGGTTAGGACTTTTTCGGGTTGAAGGTTGCATTGGGTAAAATGAAGGAGGTATGGAAAGTTGGAATTGGAAAAATCATTCGTGATGTTCAATTGTGCTTTTTCCGGGCTATTGCTCATTTTTTTTCTTCTTTTTCTATTTTTTTTTTGTTATTTTTGTTGAGCATACTATTTTGTTTCTTGCCTCTTTATATGCACTTTTTGGACTTGAAATTTGAATTTTTTTCATTTTTCACAATTCCGGCCATTTTGGGTTTTTTCAGGTTGTCAAACGAAAGGGAAAATTATTCGGCTCAATTTGGGTTACAAAGGGTGATTTTTTTGCTACTTTTTCTGGCCAAATTTTTGGGTGACAAACGAGGGCCTACTTCATTGTCCAAAATGCCAATTGCGTTACCATATGCGTTTCGAGGTGAATTTAAGTTTAGAGACTAATTTGGCACGTTTTTCAAGGCAATATTGCACAGATTTTTTAAAACCGATCAAAATGAAAGAATTGAGATCCTTGATAACTTATTAAGCGCTAAAAAGAACTTTTAAGTTAACAATTAACTCAGATTGATTTAAAAAGCTCGCAAAACGGGATAGGCTCGAATCTCACCGGGTTTGTTAATCTCCACATTTATTCGTTAAGTCGTCAATTTTCGCTCAATTTCCATATTTGGTCAATTTCGGCTTTGTGTATGTTGGATATTTACAATTTGAGACTCCAATTCGACTTTTAATGATATTTTTGAAAAATTTGAATTCCAATTTTTATTTATTTTGAACAAAAATATTTTTGGATTTTTCAAAATTTTATGATTTTTTTTTTTTGGAAATTTTTGGGTATTTTGAAAATTTGTGAAGTTTTAAAAATACGCACTTGTGACCCCCCCTAACTTAGACTTTTTCATTGTCCTCAAGCAAAAAGGACTAAAATCTAACTCAAAGCAAATAATAAGTGCGGAAAAATAAAACAAACAAATATGAAAAAAAAATGCAAGCTTGTATTATAACAATGAGAAGCCTGTGTTACATGAGAAATGGGGAAACAACTGTGAACAATGTTAAAGCCCTATATGACACCCCGACTAATTAAATACCGGGTAGCTACTCCTTTATAAAATTAATTCAAAATGCCAAGTTGGCTCAGTTAATAGCATCACTGTCGAAAACATTTTATTATTACTAACCACCTAGTATTTAAAAAGCAAGTTGCCAAATTTTAATTTAAGTCTGATTAACATGCAACAAGTGAAATGAAGGAATAAATAACACCATTCACCATACTGAAGTAAAACAATAACCATCACACTAGAAATAAATAAAGTCTGGAGGAAACCCCTCACTACAATCCCATACTGAAATAAATAACTGAAACTGAAATACTACATGCTAAAGTCTGAAAACTGAAATGTAAAAGATGCTCTAAATAGAAATGGGCAACATGCCCTACAACTGATAGATAGTGACTCTGGAATCCAAAAGATAGAAGCGTCTATGAGCAAATCCCTGTAGCTTCCACAAACAACTACAGCTCGTCACCTGAATGAGTATCTATGCTTGGTGTCCTTGTGGCTGGGCACCTAAAATGGGTTTACAAGAAAAAGATTTGAAAAGCAAACGGGTCTGAGCCCGAATGTGTTATATTTTAAAAACCTGCAAGTGCTTTAAAACATTTAAAACATTAAATGAAAAGTACATGTTAGGACGTGCACTCACATTATATTCTCACCTCTCGTCTAACTGTGCACTCCTAATGCAAGTACCCATCTATAACTATCCATACTACTAGCTAAGTGGCAACGTATCTAGCTAGACTGCCAAAGGTTCTACCCATAATACTTGGTTCCATTAACATAATAACGATCTTAATTAAATAGGGGTTTAACGTAAACTCAAGTACTAAATATGCCATATATATAAGTATCAGCTAACTCATTATATAACTCGAAACAATACCGTAATATGCTCACAATATTAACATGAGGATTCCCATTAATATAATGTATATTATTCATCTCATAAATATACAATACAAGCACCCCGCAATCTAAGCTGTAGTGCACACATACTCTGCTATCCATCCCGGTACATCACGTACATAAGGATTACATATTCCGAATCTCTCAGGAATAGTTTACTGATAACAACATCACAAATAATGGAGGCGAACACAGTCACCATCACATGGGTCACGCACATACCTACGCTCCCATGGTCAGCGGACTTATTAATATCACAATAAGTCTTTCTATGACCTATGTTCATCAAGGTACCAGTCTATATCCCCCCCGTAGGCACACAAGGATTAGAGGGTCCTAAGCGAACGAAACCTCCCGTGATAGCAAGTATGGTAGTTATGTCATACATACAATCCATATACCAATACTAAGTAAACACACATCTTAGTAATACCGTATTATATTCGTAGTACATATAGCACTCTCGTACTAACTATAATTATCACAATTTATTTTATTCCGGTTTGTAATTATACGTGCCATAATTCATCCTCACATCGTAGTAGACACTCACGTCTCAACCCAAAAGGTTCATTGAATATAACTCTAGCATATGATTTACTCAGCTCAATAACCCAAAAGTCCCAAATCAATCACTATATCATCAAAGGGATGCTAACTCTACCCTTGAACCAGTTCCCGGGACTCCCAAAAGTCAAAACAGTCCAAAAAGGACCAAACTGTCAACTCGTTAGAAGTCTCGTTCAAACGAGGCTTCGAACGAGTTTGGACTGTCAGGTCGTTAGAAGTCTCGTTCGAACGAGGCTGTTCGAACGAGATCCCAGTTTGTTCGAACGAACTGACCCTTCTAACGATATCTCGTTCGAACGAGATATCGAACGAAAATCCTACTCGTTAGTAACGACTGGTCAACTCGTTAGAAGCTCGTTCGAACGAGCTCGTTCGAACGACCTGGGGGCTGCTTCTAACGAGTGGCCAGTTTCGGCCCAGATTTTTCCAAAAATCGTTTTTCACCATTTTTATCAATTCTAATCTCTTCCAAAGTTCATCCAAATAACGTTTTAAGGTCTCTAATTCATCCTAAACATATTTACGTCATCTCCTAACATGTTTTCAAGGATTGAATCATCATAACATCAACCAAGTTTACAAATCTCTACACTTTTCCCAATTTTCTTCAAGAACATAAACCCTAACTTTTTCTCATCATAAATTCCCAGATTTTAATTCATTTATATATATCACATAGATATGAAATCTTCGAAATTAAATCTCCAACAATGTTTCTACATGCAAACCTATCCCAGAATTCAATAATAACTTCAAATTTCATGGGTTTTCTTTTAATCTTTCAAGAACAATCAAGATTCTTCAATTTCTAACATGGAAAAGACATTCTTCGAATTTAAATGAAATAAAGTCACTTGCCTTGGTTTGATTTCTGAATTTGGTGTGGATTCGGTGTAGAATTTCTGCAGAATTCTTCTCTCTCTCTCCTTCTCCAAGCTTTCTTCTCCAAAAGGCTATGGTGGCTAGAGTTTGCTTTGGGGGAACTTATGAAAACCTAATTTAATAAACCTCCGTAGCTTGTTGGGTTAATAAGGGTTGGTTGGGTCAATTCCTTATCAGATTACAACTCTTAATTTTCGTCACTTTTAATTACCCAAAAATACCAAATTACTAAAATACCCTTTATGGTGCTGGAATGGCCTAAAAATACCCCGGGACCCAAACTATACCCCCAGCTAGTGTTTTCTGACTATCTCGACCCTTCCGGACGCGTTGGCGCACTCAAAATGACCATACGGATTATAGATTTTAAATTCACTTTTATTAACAAAATATTATACCGTGACGCGGCGGTCCCACGCGTCTCAACAAAATTTCTAAAATGTCGTATATAAATCCCACGACAAATTTTATAATACCAAATACATATATAATCATATATGTACATAATCAAATACCAATTCGCATCATATTAGTATTTATAACCCGGATTAATTTCCAATTAGCACGCAATTAATTAATTAATCCCAAAAATAAGTATAGTCAAAAGTACGGGGTATTACATACTTCCCCCCTAATAACTGAATTTCGTCCCGAAATTCGAAACTAGGAAGTACCTGCTAAGAACAGCTCTGGATAACGTTCGCGCATCTCATCTTCGCGCTCCCATGTGGACTCCTCGACAATGTGATGTCGCCACTGAACACGCACTAACGGGACTATCTTTGACCGCAGTTTCCTTTCGCTTCGGTCCAAAATAGCAATTGGCCCCTCCTCATAAGAGCTATCCGACTGGAGATCGATGTCCTCCACAGCAATGTGAGAATGAGCCAAATTATCTCTAAGGTATTTCCTCAGCGAGGAAATATGGAACACGTCGTGAATTCGATGCAAATGCTCCGGTAACCCGAGTCTATACGCAACCGGTCCGATCTGCTCAATAATAGGAAACGACCCCACATACCTCGGTGCCAACTTCCCCTTCTTCCCGAAACGCATAATCCCCTTCATCGGAGATACCCTGAGCAAAACCTGGTCCCCCACTTGGAACTCTCTGAAAAATCTCTTCGCGTCAGCGTAACTCTTCTGCCAGTCTTGAGCTACTCGAATGCGACTCCGAATCAACTCAATCCTTGCCGAAGTATCCTGAATCACTTCCGGCCCAAGCAGTTTGTTGTCCCCCACTTCCAACCAACATGCTGGGGAACGACAAGGCCTACCGTACAATGCCTCAAACAGAGCCATGCCAATCGTGAACTGATAGGAGTTGTTGTAAGCAAACTCCACCAGTGGAAGGTACTGCTCCCATCCACCCCCGAAGTCAATAATGCACATGCGTAGCATGTCCTCCAACATCTGATTGGTGCGTTCTGTCTGCCCATCGGTCTACGGATGATAAGCCGTACTCAACCGCAATTCCGTGCCCATTGCCTCCTGGAAGCTCTCCCAAAACCTCGAAACAAATATCTTGTCTCTGTCAGACACGATATTTAGGGGCACACCGTGAAGTCTCACAGTCTCTGAAATAAAGAGTTGGGCGTACTGTCCCGCAGTGTAATCAGTCCTGACAGGTAAAAAGTGAGCGACCTTGGACAATCTGTCCACAATTACCCAAACGGAGTCGTGACCCCTCTGCGACGTAGGCAACCCCGTGATAAAGTCCATGGATATGCTCTCCCACATCCACACAGGGACCTCCAACGGCTGTAGTAATCCTGCCGGTCTCTGATGATCTACTTTTACGAGCTGACAAGTGGCGCATTTCGAGACAAACTCAGCAATATCTCTCTTCATACCGCTCCACCAATACTGTCGTCTCATGTCTTGGTACATTTTGTCCCCTCCGGGATGTACCGCGAACCGTGAGCCGTGCGACTCTGCCATCACATCGTGCCGCAATTCTTCCCCTTCCGGAACCACCAATCTCCCATTGAAGCGTAATCCCCCGTCTGAGCTAACGGTATAGGACTCGGCTCCCTCTGCTAGCAATCGAACTATCTGCTCCTGACAGAACGAGTCATTGGCTTGTGCCCGTACTACCTTTGTGACAATCTGCGGGGTAACGGTCATCACAGACATGAAAGATCGGGCCACTGCATCCTGGTGTCCCAATTCCTTCCACTTAGCTTTCCACACCTCTGCCACCTCATCTGCTGGTCTGCGGCTCAACGCGTCTGCTACCACGTTAGCCTTACCCGGGTGGTACTGGATGTCGAACTGGTAGTCCTTCAAAAATTCAAGCCACCTACGCTGCCGCATATTCAATTCCTTCTGCGTGAATAGATACTGTAGTGACTTGTGATCCGTGAACAGCTGAAACTTCTCCCCCAAAAGATAGTGCCTCCAAATTTGTAAGGCGAATACCACTGCTGCCAACTCCAAATCATGCGTGGGATAATTCTTCTCATGAGGCTTAAGCTTACGGGAAGCATAAGCTATGGCCTGTCTCTCCTGCTGCAATACACCTCCCAGTCCTTGCAAAGACGCATCGGTGTAAACCAAATACTCAACTCCCGATCTCGGCAATGCTAACACAGGTGCTGAGGTCAATTTGTCCTTCAACTCATCAAATGCCAACTGACAGGCATCACTCCAAATGAACGGCACACCTTTACGAGTAAGATGTGTCAAAGGACCTGCTATCTCCGAGAAACCCCGAATAAACCTCCTGTAGTATCCTGCTAGACCTAAGAAACTACGAATCTCCGTTGGTGTCGTGGGCTGTCCCCACTCCCTCACCGCTGACACCTTCCCCGAATCAACAGATATTCCCTGATCGGAAATAATATGACCCAAGAACTGGACTTCCTTCAACCAAAACCCGCACTTCTCGTATTTTGCATATAACTCGTTCTGACGAAGTGTCTGCAAAACCTGCCTCAAATGCTCGGCGTGCTCTTCCTCTGTCTGAGAGTAAACCAGAATGTCATCAATGAAGACAATGACAAACTGATCTAGGAAATCCCTGAACACCATGTTCATCAAGTCCATAAATACTGCTGGAGCGTTGGTCAAGCCGAAAGGCATAACCCGAAACTCATAAGAACCATATCTCGATAAGAACGCAGTCTTCGAGACATCCTCCTCCCTGATACGCAACTGATGGTATCCTGACCTCAAGTCAATCTTCGAGAAGAAAGAAGCTCCTCTCAACTGGTCGAATAAGTCATCGATTCGAGGCAACGGATACTTATTCCGTATCGTGACCTTATTCAACTCTCGGTAGTCCACACACAGTCTCAGTGAACCGTCCCTCTTCTTCACAAACAAAACTGGAGCGCCCCAAGGTGAGGTACTCCTACGAATAAAGCCCTGTCCTAACAGCTGCTCTATCTGGTCCCGTAGCTCTCACATCTCAGCTGGAGCCATACGGTACGGTGCACGTGCTATAGGTCTCGTACCCGGTAGCAAATCAATAACGAAGTCTATCTCTCGACTGGGTGGTAAGCCTGGTATCTCCTGAAACACATCCGAATAATCCCTGACAACTGGGATCGAATCTAAAGGAATAACAACCTCCTTAGAGGTATCCTCCTCTATGTAATACAGATGAGCGGTCGATCCTCCCTCTGGGCGAGGCATCGCCACTACGAACATCTCTTGCCCCGGAATGGCAAAAACAATGCTTCCGCTGAAGAAATCAATCATGGCCCTATATGCTACGAGCCAATCCATACCGATGATCACATCGTGAACATGCATGTCTAACACTAACATGTCTGCAGGCAATACCAAACCACCAACCTCTACCCCGACTCCCCGGCATATAAAGAAAATAAGTGACCCACTCCCCAATGGTGAGTCGACACACGTCACTGTGCTCTCTGCCGTAGCTAACAATCCTAAAGCTTTCGCGAAGTGTGTAGCTATGAAACAATGTGTAGCACCCGTATCAAATAACACCTGACCCATAGTGCCATGGATAGGAAACGTACCCTCGATCGCGGGCGGTGCCTGTGGAACTGCAGCCTGGTGAACGTTGTAGACACGTCCATACTGTAGCTGCCCCTGCTGAGCTGGGACTGCTGGAATGGGTGGCAATGCTGCCATCTGTGGCGGTGCAGGAAGAGCGGCGGGAAACATAGGTCTCTGTGGCTCCTGGCGAGCACCCTGCTGCTGCTGCTGTGGGGCCCTGCCCCTATCAGGACAATCCTCTCGCCATAAGTAAAGCACTTCCCTGGGAAGTTCCCTCCCCTCTGCCCCTGCTGTCCCCGGCCCTGGTGGCCATTACCATTCCTCCCTTGGCCCTGCTGGCCCTGATGAAACTGCTGCCCATTCTGCCCCTGCTGGCCGTTTGGACCCTGATGGCCCTGGCGGAAACCTCCCTGTCCCCGCCTGTAGTTCCCTGACCGGAACCTCTTATTGTCCCCCTGCTGGTTACCCTGCTCAGTCTGTCTCTGCCCCTGACCGGTCTGTGCCCCGCTGGCACCATGTCCTCCAGTCCTGCCCTGATGGCTAGACTCCCCCGACCGCTTGCCCTCGGCCATATGAAAACGGTGGTCCTGGCAGTGTAATAATGCAGCGTTAACCACATCAGAATACGTGGCCAACGATAGGTTCCCAAGCAGATGCTGACGGATTCTCCAATTCAACCCATCAGTGAACTTCTCTATCTTCTTCTTCTCTGTTGGAATCTCGTCTGGAACGATATTCAACAGGTTAGTGAACTCGGCCTCATACTCGGCCACTGTCTTGCCCTCTTGCTTTAAACTCATCAGCTTCCTCCTCATCTCTGTATGAACTGCGGACGGAAAGTACTTGCGGTCGAATCGCACCCAGAACTCCTGAATCGTGAGGGTATCCCTCTCCTCTGCGATGGTAATGGACTCCCACCACTGCAGCGCAGATCCAACTAGCTTGAAAGTAGCTAGCACCTGTTTCTGAACATCTGTGCACTCATGCATCCTCAAATGCCTCTGCATGTCCTTCTTCCACTGGCTCGAGACAACCACATCTGAGCTACCTGCAAACTCTGGCAGATGCGCTTTCTGAAAAGCGTCACGTACACGCTCCCAAGCAGACGGAAATGCATTAACCTGTGCTGGCGCGGCAACCGGCGCCTGTGGTGGTGCCTGCTGAATAACGGCAATCGCTGCATTTACCGCTTGAGCTACTATAGCTGCAACCTCAGCGGCGTTCAACATGCCCTGAACTGGAGCGGGCTGGGGTTCGGGCGTTGCATTCCTGGGAACTCGTCGTGGAGGCATCTGAAATAAGAACAAAGTTTATAAGTTCACGGTTTATAAACTTAATATAGCTGAAGAACGAAGCATACACAAAAAGAGTACAACAGTCCTAAAATATAGGGCTCTATATCAAAGAAACGTAGCGGAAACATAATAGCCGTACAGATCTTAAAGGACACTTGAACCTGATGCTCTGATACCACCTATGACACCCCGACTAATTAAATACCGGGTAGCTACTCCTTTATAAAATTAATTCAAAATGCCAAGTTGGCTCAGTTAATAGCATCACTGTCGAAAACATTTTATTATTACTAACCACCTAGTATTTAAAAAGCAAGTTGCCAAATTTTAATTTAAGTCTGATTAACATGCAACAAGTGAAATGAAGGAATAAATAACACCATTCACCATACTGAAGTAAAACAATAACCATCACACTAGAAATAAATAAAGTCTGGAGGAAACCCCTCACTACAATCCCATACTGAAATAAATAACTGAAACTGAAATACTACATGCTAAAGTCTGAAAACTGAAATGTAAAAGATGCTCTAAATAGAAATGGGCAACATGCCCTACAACTGATAGATAGTGACTCTGGAATCCAAAAGATAGAAGCGTCTATGAGCAAATCCCTGTAGCTTCCACAAACAGCTACAGCTCGTCACCTGAATGAGTACCTATGCTTGGTGTCCTTGTGGCTGGGCACCTAAAATGGGTTTACAAGAAAAAGATTTGAAAAGCAAACGGGTCTGAGCCCGAATGTGTTATATTTTAAAAACCTGCAAGTGCTTTAAAAACATTTAAAACATTAAATGCAAAGTACATGTTAGGACGTGCACTCACATTATATTCTCACCTCTCGTCTAACTGTGCACTCCTAACGCAAGTACCCATCTATAACTATCCATACTACTAGCTAAGTGGCAACGTATCTAGCTAGACTGCCAAAGGTTCTACCCATAATACTTGGTTCCATTAACATAATAACGCTCTTAATTAAATAGGGTTTTAACGTAAACTCAAGTACTAAATATGCCATATATATAAGTATCAGCTAACTCATTATATAACTCGAAACAATACCGTAATATGCTCACAATATTAACATGAGGATTCCCATTAATATAATGTATATTATTCATCTCATAAATATACAATACAAGCACCCCGCAATCTAAGCTGTAGTGCACACATACTCTGCTATCCATCCCGGTACATCACGTACATAAGGATTACATATTCCGAATCTCTCAGGAATAGTTTATCGATAACAACATCACAAATAATGGAGGCGAACACAGTCACCATCACATGGGTCACGCACATACCTACGCTCCCATGGTCAGCGGACTTATTAATATCACAATAAGTCTTTCTATGACCTATGTTCATCAAGGTACCAGTCTATATCCCCCCCGTAGGCACACAAGGATTAGAGGGTCCTAAGCGAACGAAACCTCCCGTGATAGCAAGTATGGTAGGTATGTCATACATACAATCCATATACCAATACTAAGTAAACACACATCTTAGTAATACCGTATTATATTCGTAGTACATATAGCACTCTCGTACTAACTATAATTATCACAATTTATTTTATTCCGGTTTGTAATTATACGTGCCATAATTCATCCTCACATCGTAGTAGACACTCACGTCTCAACCCAAAAGGTTCATTGAATATAACTCTAGCATATGATTTACTCATCTCAATAACCCAAAAGTCCCAAATCAATCACTATATCATCAAAGGGATGCTAACTCTACCCTTGAACCAGTTCCCGGGACTCCCAAAAGTCAAAACAGTCCAAAAAGGACCAAACTGTCAACTCGTTAGAAGTCTCGTTCGAACGAGGCTTCGAACGAGTTTGGACTGTCAGGTCGTTAGAAGTCTCGTTCGAACGAGGCTGTTCGAACGAGATCCCAGTTCGTTCGAACGAACTGACCCTTCTAACGATATCTCGTTCGAACGAGATATCGAACGAAAATCCTACTCGTTAGTAACGACTGGTCAACTCGTTAGAAGCTCGTTCGAACGAGCTCGTTCGAACGACCTGGGGGCTGCTTCTAACGAGTGGCCAGTTTCGGCCCAGATTTTTCCAAAAATCGTTTTTCACCATTTTTATCAATTCTAATCTCTTCCAAAGTTCATCCAAATAACGTTTTAAGGTCTCTAATTCATCCTAAACATATTTACGTCATCTCCTAACATGTTTTCAAGGATTGAATCATCATAACATCAACCAAGTTTACAAATCTCTACACTTTTCCCAATTTTCTTCAAGAACATAAACCCTAACTTTTTCTCATCATAAATTCCCAGATTTTAATTCATTTATATATATCACATAGATATGAAATCTTCGAAATTAAATCTCCACCAATGTTTCTACATGCAAACCTATCCCAGAATTCAATAATAACTTCAAATTTCATGGGTTTTCTTTTAATCTTTCAAGAACAATCAAGATTCTTCAATTTCTAACATGGAAAAGACATTCTTCGAATTTAAATGAAATAAAGTCACTTGCCTTGGTTTGATTTCTGAATTTGGTGTGGATTCGGTGTAGAATTTCTGCAGAATTCTTCTCTCTCTCTCCTTCTCCAAGCTTTCTTCTCCAAAAGGCTATGGTGGCTAGGGTTTGCTTTGGGGGAACTTATGAAAACCTAATTTAATAAACCTCCGTAGCTTGTTGGGTTAATAAGGGTTGGTTGGGTCAATTCCTTATCAGATTATAACTCTTAATTTTCGTCACTTTTAATTACCCAAAAATACCAAATTACTAAAATACCCTTTATGGTGCCGGAATGGCCTAAAAATACCCCGGAACCCAAACTATACCCCCGGCTAGTGTTTTCTGACTATCTCGACCCTTCCGGACGCGTTGGCGCACTCAAAATGACCATACGGATTATAGATTTCAAATTCACTTTTATTAACAAAATATTATACCGTGACGCGGCGGTCCCACGCGTCTCAACAAAATTTCTAAAATGCCGTATATAAATACCACGACAAATTTTATAATACCAAATACATATATAATCATATATGTACATAATCAAATACCAATTCGCATCATATTAGTATTTATAACCCGGATTAATTTCCAATTAGTACGCAATTAATTAATTAATCCCAAAAATAAGTATAGTCAAAAGTACGGGGTATTACACCCTACCACCACTAACAATTACACCAAAATATAAAAACAATGATAGATCATGGTGGAGGTGGGTGGGAGGTGGAGGGTGCATTCGGATCATATGGGTCATAATAGAAGGGGGGAGGAGGACCGCCGAAGTTGAGTTGGTGAAGGTGGAATTGGAGTTGGTACATCATTCGGGTGTCCCTCCGGTAAGCCGCTTGGTCTTGATTGTATTGGTTGATGAACCCGTCGAGACGGGACTCAACCGTCGAAAGGCGACTATCGAAGTTTGCCCCCGGGGGCTCAAAATCGGAATCCTCCTCATCATCCTCAAATTCTTCCTCATCGACGTCCATCATCGGGTCGTCATGAGCTTCCTCCGGCACATCTTCTTCGAGAATGGGACGGTCGGGGTGAGCTAAGCGCATTTGGTGCTCGCTTCGAGTGGTAGACGTGCCGCCTATGGGGCGAGGAAGGCGAATTTGTTGCCCGGGGTCATCCACTCCAGCATCCATCAATAGCTCCGTGATGAAACGGGCGTACGGGAGTGCAACTTTGCCATATTCGTCATAGGCGGCATTGATGATATCCCTATAGTAGAGCTGGGCAAGGTTGATGGAGCTCTCAGGGTACAAAAAATAGTAGAGGAAATTGGCGTGACGTAACCGTACCACCGAGTCATTAGTGGTTTGGTGGATGGCCCCACAAGCAATGAGTTGTGTGAAGCGCACCGTGGCGGCTAAACCACCAATAGGAAAGGATTCCCGCGCCCATTCCACCCCGGGTGCCATGCGGGCAATGCATTCTTCTTTTGTGTGGGGGGCACTATTGTTGGGGTATTGGAAGGGAACGGGGAGGATCACCCCTTTGGCACGCATTTTGCGTGCGATGATGGCCACCGAGAAGGGAATGGTGATACCGTCAAGGTGTGCCTCGTGAAGTGTGGAGGATTTGCGAACCAAGGTCGCATAAAATTGGCGAATGGCGGCATCAAACACGTTATTGCTCGTAGGGGCGAGGAAAGAGCACCACCCGCGGCGATCAAATAGGGCGGTGACATCGCCCGGAAGGTGGTCCCAATCCATGAAATGTTCAATGTGAATGGGGCGCGTATGAGAGAAGTAGTGCTCGGCCCAATAACGTTCTTGGACGCATCGAAAGACCCCCTTACCTGGGTCATCAAGGATGGTGGTATCATCATATTTCTTTGGGCGGAGGTTGGGGCGGCGTTGGCGCGGTATATTGACGGAAAGAGGGAGAGAGAGGGAGAAAATATGGGAGAGAAAAGAGTGAGGGAGATGGTTGTGGTGTGAGAAATGGAGGAGGTTCCATCGATAGTGAGCCTGATCAAATCTCGTCATATCCAAAAGAACCCCACTTTGAGGTTCCTATTCCCTTTCCCGACGAATCCAAAAAATTGCTCGACTCTACACCTATTGAGCCCACCGCTTGTGCTCCCGATGAACAAATTCATCCTAGGTTAGCTCCAGCTATGAAGGCTCACCATTTTCCCGAGATAGAATCCGAGATAGTTCCTACCAATCCGGATATGGATTATATCCCACCATGCATGGCTCCCTTTGATCTCGATATTACTAGTGATCGCTCTATCTCTCAGCTTGGTGCCTCGTCTTACCCACCCACCACATTCACCGACGACATTCTTGTGTAGAATCTGACCACTCCATCCTTAGATACCCCACTTCCTCATCCGAGTGCCCTTGAGGATCACTCCGTGCCTCATGAGGAGTGTGTATCTCCCACACTTGAGTTGGATCATCTTCCTCCACCATTTATCTCACCCGATCCATCGTTTACCCCACCCTTTACCCCACCCATTATCCCTTCTACCCCACCACCTGGTTTGGATCTTGACATTACACATTGCATGTTTCCATCCACATTTTAAGATCCTCACCTGAAACCAACCTCAACCTACCATGAGAGTATTTGTGGTGGTACTCTCTACTTTCATGACACTAAGCTTGTTATTCTATGCTCGCCACTCTCTTGTGGTGTTGATTTTACCCATCGGCAGCTCCCTGGCATGTCAAGAAACGACCATTATCATCGCCCATTCATAGAACGGTCGTGTAATTTTTATGTGGCCCATCTCATTCCACTTACCAAACCATTTTGCCCCCTCACCAATTAGGGCATCATGCCTATGGGGCCCTAGTCTCCCTCACATTTAAGCTCAATAAGGCCCGTGGCCGATAACTCTCCACCCTTTCCACCCTCACCCTTACCCTAATACCCACCCACGTCCATGGTCCACCGATGCTTTGCGTTGCATGATGCACTTTGATGTATAACTGCATTGAGTCTCTTTAGCCTTTATCCAACAAGACTGACGCTTCAGTTTTGTTTGGGGGTGATTATCATCACCCAATTTTTCTATCGCCCCACGCCATCATAGTTCTTATACTTAGGGTGAGATCCCTTTGGCCTGGCTAAAGATGTTAAACTTAGCTCTATCGGGAGGCAGCCCGTTGTTATTATGTGAGTCTCATCCTGTTTAGGGGTGGTGTTTCATATCACCCTATGCTTCCTATGTTTATAGGCTGGTGCACATTTTTTTCTCTTATCATCTCTTCAGGTTCATTTTGGCTTCATCTTTCCACTTCATTACCGGTTGATTCTGGTAATCTCTTTTATCCCTTCTTCTCGCAATTTTAAAAACCAGTTTATTTAACATCGAGGACGATGTTCCTTTTTGTCTGGGGGTGGGGAATTCTATCAAAATCGTGCCTCTTATGAAATTTTTTGATTTTGAAGCCTGATTTTTAAAATTTCATGCAGTTGTTTTTCCATCATATTCATTGACTTGAATTTTCTATCATCCATCTTTTTATGTCTAGGAATCGAGCTAGAAAATTTATTTTCCTAATAGCTTATGTAATACATAACAAGGCATGTTGCACCATGAATTGCTAGACTCAACAACATTTGCGCCCATATCATGTCACTATGGTTTAGAGTTGAAGGGTAACATAATTCTCAAGAGAATCGTAAGGATCGCTAGTAGAGACTTTAGTTTGTGATATTCGTGCCTTTCAACCTTTCTGAGAGTTTTACGCAATCTCTGAGTCACAAGTTGATTCAACTTCCTTTGGGTCCGCACTTAATTATTGTATGATCTCATTATTCTTCAATTTTGTCTTGATCACTGAGAATGACATCACTTTCGATTTGTAATAAACACGTGTCTTGAAATTTGTCCCGAATACTAGAGTTTCATCTATACACCAACCACTTTTCCATATCACATTTCCATTCACTCACCCATTACCTTTCCATATTCTCCCCATCCATATACATACCCCAGCACATTCATATATCATCCATCATATTAAGAAAAAGAGTGTTGATTCCAAATGTTAAATGTCTTCAGTGTTGGTTTGAAAAGAGAGAAAAATAAAAAAGAAAAAAATAGCAAAAATATAAAAACAAAAGAGAGATTTTTTTTAGAAAAATAGCAAAATAAAAGAAAAAGAAGAAAAAGAAAAGAAAATTAAAAAAAAAAAGAGAGAAAAGAACAGAAAGAGAGTGTGTAGTTTGTAGTTAGTCCTTGTTAAATAAAGACATTTGTTCCTCATGTGTACACTCTTATCTAATCCATCATCCATCATATCTCTATCCTACCTACCTCATCCAATCCATAAAACCTATCGTATCCTTCTCATATCATTTCATTTCCCCTCACCCATAAAAATCCATGTTTTCCCCTAGGTGTTCGGGCAAATGAGAGTCAACGTGGTGAATAACTCGACGTTCTCACTATAGTGATTATCACCCCTTTCATGAGATCATTTTATTTCTTAATGTTCGTTCCTTCTTGTGTGTGCGTGAGACGTTTGAACTTGATTACATTTCCTCACCTCCTCACACACAAGAGCGATACACCAAATATCGAGAGTTCGTTTGAGAGAGATATATCAAGTGAGATTTTGAAGTTGAAGAGTTGATTGTGAAAAGGCAATCTAGGAATTACTCTTATGACACTCGATCAATTTTGACTTATTCACACTACACACGTCGAGTTCTTGGAAGGATGAGCCTTGAGTATTCACATAGCGAAACTTTTTACACACTTCTAGCTTGTATTTCTCAAAATATTTTTCTCATGATGGAGTGTGAGATTATTCTACGTCTAATAAGAGATAGACTGTCGTTTGCAAATAAGAATTTTGTCGGTATATTCCCTGCAAACCCTCATGAGACAAAACTCGTTATGTAGGGCAACCTATAGGTTTAAAGGCTTGTTCCACATGCTAAGTGCAATCGCAAGTTCCTGCGAAAGTGGTACACTTTTGGTTTCTTATCTTTCTTTTTCTCTCTATCTTATTGCTCGAGTACTGGCAATGCTCTGTTTGGGGGTGGTGTGATAAGCACCCAAAAATGTACATTTTATACCTCGAATAGACGTATTTTAGTTGCTAATTCTCGACAATAATGGTCTTATGCGCGTAAATGTTTAATTTGAAGGCTTGATTGCGTTTACGGAGTTCAGTGGCTTAATTTAAGGGAAATGCGCATCAAATGGAGATAATTACCTTGCCTCGTAACCTCACCCAAGACAAAACCTACCTCGAAGCCGGTGTGTGTTTAGTTTGTGCCTTTTTTCTATTTTTATTTTGTGTCGTTTTATTTTTAGGATTTATTTTAGATTTATTTAGAATTTTCTAGGATTTATTTTCTATTTTTGTATTTCTTTTTATTTCGTGTATTTTTTTTAATTTTTTTATTAGTTTTTAGTTTTTAGTCTTATTTTATTAGGATTAGTTTTTTTTAGGAATTCATTTATTTTTATGTTTATTTTCGTTTTAGAATTTTAGTTTTAGTTTTAATAGATTTTTATTTATATTTTTATTTCTTTTTCATTTGTGTCTTTTATTTATAGATTTAGATTTTATCCTTTTTAGTAGATTTTAATTAATTTAATTTTTTTAGTTATGTAGTTTTATTTTAATTAGGTACAATTAAACAGACACACACTTTACTTACCACACTCCTAACATACACACAAACACCTCTTCCTCACCTTCCCTACACCTCACACACACACACACACTAATCCCCCACCTTTCATCTTCAACCTCTCTCTCTCTCTCTCTCTCTCTCTCCCCTCCATTACAACACACCCAGACCAATTAACCCACATGTTAATAAACCCATTAACCCTCTTTTAACCCCTTACCCATTATACCCCCACTTAACCCCAATTCCCAAAATACCCCCATAACCAAATCAAATTTTATTCCCCAACTACCTTATTTCTCCACTTCCCACATGACAAACCTCTCCCACATGCTCACCCAAGTATGTTTCCAAATTTAACCCCTTAGCTCCATGTGGTATAAAATGAAGACCTCAAGGCCATTTTTAGGGGATTGGAGGACTAGGGTTTTAGATAGTTAGAGAGAGAAACACTTTATATTTTTAATTTTTTAGGTAGGTCTATATTTTTTTATTTTTTTTTAGATTAGTGAAAAAAACGAATTTGTGAGAATTCATTTTTGAGTGTAATTGTTGATGTAATTCTGGTTTGATCACACAAATTGGAGGTATGTAAATTGCAATTTCAAGGACTGGAGTTCAATTTCACACAAAGAGATTTGGTTTGATTGTTCTCTTCTCTACTTTTATTTTAATTGCGTAGTTTATTTGATTATCACGTTTAATATCATGTTAGGCTAAATCCCCTTTCAAGGAGTGTGGTGAACCCTTATTTGATGTTATTTTAATTTAATTAGTCTGATTACTTGAAAATTCCCTTTGAATATTAATTTTGATCTCTCACCCTTAAATTTACGCCTCGAGAGAGGGTAAATGATTTTCGAGAGAAAATCGAAATTCTAAGTTATAATACCCATTTTAGATTCGAACTCGAGCTAAGGGTTTCCTAAGTATGGTATTATTCCTTGAATTTCAACTCTAAAATTCATTTTCTAGATTTACATAAATTTTGATAAATCGATCCTAGCCGGTGATTGATTAGAAGGCATGTAGATCTATTTTCTAGAGTTGTGGGGAGTTAATCTTAATTTTCTAAATGATTACTATCAAAATTACACTTGCAACGACAGTTGATTTGTAATTTTGATATTAATTTGGGAAAATTCAAATAATTAAATTAATCAGTTAGAATAGCTAAAATTTGTGGTGTAGTCCCACTCCTTGATTGTTCTCACTATTATTTACTTCACTTTATCTCTTATTTTTGTGTCATACTTAGTTTTCTTTATTTGATCACTTTTTAGTTTGTCATTTTATCTTCCATTTAGTTTAGTGTTATTTCACTTCATCTCACCCAGAAATTGTTTTAATATTTGAAAAGCTAAAAAAAATAGAAATAGTAAAAAGTTCAAAAAATAAAATAAAAGTGAATTACAATTGAATTTGCCTCTAGCTTTACCCCGTTGAAATGGATCGATACCCTTTTTTTACCTCTACACTTTAGTTTGATGTTATATTTTGTAGGTATTTTAAGGTTTTGATCTACTCGGCTTACAACAATGACTACACACAAAAGGAAAAGGTATCAGGTCTCCCAGTTTGAGAATATGACGATAATATAAAAATATCTACATTAGGCTTAATCACAAGCCGTAAAGGGTGATAACACAAACCAGCCCCCAAACGGAACCAAAAGAGGCACGAACACCTACTACGAGACATCTGTAACTTGTAAAGGAACGAACACCTCGCATGGGACTAATGTAACTTGTAGGAACTAACTGTGTAGTCTCGGGCCTCTCGGTTTGTAAATATAAAGATAATTTGAAAATATATAGATTAGGCTTAGAAACAAGTCGTTGAAGGGTGGAGACCCAAATCAGCCCCCAAAGGACCCCCCGTTAGAGGCAATAACACTTCACATGGGACCAATGTAACTTGTCGGAACTGACTGCGTAGTCGCGGGTCTCCCAATTTGAGAATATGATGATAATTTGAAAATATCTAGATTAGTCTTAAAAACAAGTCGTTTGAGGGTGAAAATCCAAACCAGCCCCCAAACGGCCCCGAAAGAGGCAGGAACGCCTCGCATTGGACCAATGTAACTTCTAGGAACTCGCAGCGTAGTCACGGGTCTCCCGATTTTAGAATATGATGATAATTTGAAAATATATAGATTAGGCTTAAAACAAGTCGTTAAAGGATGAAAACCCAAACCAGCTCCCAAACGGCCCCGTAAGACGCACGGACACCTCGCTAGGGACTAATGTAACTTGTTGGAACTAACCACGTAGTCACGGGCCTCTTGGTTTGAGAATATGAGGATACTTTGACAATATAAAGATTAGGCTTAGAAATAAGCCGTTGAAGGGTGGAGATCCAAATCAGCCACCAAATGAACCTATAAGAGGCAAAAAAACCTCACACGGGACCAATGTAACTTGTAGGCACTGACCGTGTAGTTGCGGGTCTCCCAGTTTGAGAATATGATGACAATTTGAAAATATCTTGACTAGGCCTAAAAATAAGCCATTTGAGGGTGAAATCAAAATAGGCCCCAAACGACTGCGAAAGAGGCAGGTATGCCTCGCACGGGACCAATGTAACATCTAGCAATTGACTACGTAGTCACTAGTCTCTCGGTTTGAGAATATGACTATGATTTGAAAATATATAGATTAGGCTTAAAAATAAGTCGTTAAAGGGTGAAAACCCACACTAGCCCCGAAACGGCCCCATAAGAGGCACGAACACCTCGGGCGGGACATATGTAACTTGTAAGAACTGAGTGCATAGTCACGGGTCTCCTGGTTTGAGAATATGATGATAATTTGTAAATATCTAGATTAGGCTTAAAAACAAGTCGTTTGAGGGTGAAAATCCAAACCAGCCCCCAAACATCGCCGTAAGAGGAATGAACACCTCGCACGGGGCTAATGTAACATGTAAGAACTAATCGTGTAGTCTCGGGCCTCTCAATTTGTAAATATAAAGATATTTTGAAAATATATAGATTAGGTTTAGAAACAAGTCATTGAAGGGTGGAGAGACAAGTTAGCCCCCAAAGGACCCCCCGTTAGAGGCAATAATACCTCACATGGGACTGTTGTAACTTGTCGGAACTGACTGTGTAGTCGCGGGTCTCCCAGTTTGAGAATATGACGATATTCTGAAAATATCTAGATTAGGCTTAAAAACAAGCTGTTTGAGGGTGAAAATCCAAACCAGCCCCCAAACGGCCCTGGAAGAGGCAGGAACACCTCGCATGGGACCAATGTAACTTCTTGGAACTGGCCGCGTAGTCACGGGTCTCCCGGTTTCTGAATATGATGATAATTTGAAAATATATAGATTAGGCTTAAAAATAAGCCATTAAAGGCCAAAAACCCAAACCAGCCCCAAACGACCCCGTAAGAGGAAGGAACACCTCGCTAGGGACTAATATAACTTGTTGGAACTAACCACGTAGTCACGGGCCTCTCGGTTTGAGAATATGAAGATACTTTGACAATATAAAGCTTAGGCTTAGAAATAAGCCATTGAAGGGTGGAGACCTAAGTCATCCCCCCAAACGACCCTGTAAGAGGGAATAAAACCTTACACGGGACCAATGTAACTTGTAGGAACTGACCGTGTAGTCACGGGTCTCCTGATTTTAGAATATGATGATAATTTGAAAATATCTAGATTTGGCCTAAAAATAAGCCGTTTGAGGGTGAAAATCAAAACCAGGCCCCAAACGACCGCGAAAGAGGCATCAATGCCTCGCACGGGACGAATGTAACTTCTAGGAATTGACTACTTAGTCACTAGTCTCCCGATTTGAGAATATGACTATAATTTGAAAATATCTCGATTGGCCTAAAAAACAAGTCGTTAAACAGTGAAAACCCAAACAAGCCCCCAAACGACCCCATAAGAGGCACGAACACCTCGCGTGGGACATATGTAACTTGTAGGAACTAACCTCGTAGCCACCAGTCTCCCTGTTTGAGAATATGATAATAATTTGTAAATATATAGATTAGGCTTAAAAACAAGTCGTTTGAGGGTGAAAATCCAAACTATCCCCCAAACATCGCCGTAAGAGGAATGAACACCTCGAACGGGGCTAATGTAACATATAAGAACTAATCGTGTAGTCTCGGGCCTCTCGATTTGTAAATATAAAGATATTTTGAAAATATATAGATTAGGTTTAGAAACAAGTCATTGAAGGGTGGAGACCTAAATCAACCTCCAAAGGACCCCCCGTTAGAGGCAATAACACCTCGCATGGGAGTAATGTAACTTGTCGGAACGGACAGCATAGTCGCGGGTTTCCCGATTTGAGAATATGATGATAATTTGAAATTATCTAGATTAGGCTTAAAAACAAGCCGTTTGAGGGTGAAAATCCAAACCAGCCCCTAAACGGCCCCGAAAGAGGCAGGAACCCCTCGTATTGGACCAATGTAACTTCTAGGAACTGGCAGCGTAGTCACGGGTCTCTCGGTTTTAGAATATGACGATAATTTGAAAATATATAGATTAGGCTTAAAATAAGTCGTTAAAGGATGAAAATCCAAACCAGCTCCCAAACGGCCCCGTAAGACGCACGAACACCTCGCTAGGGACTAATGTAACTTGTTGGAACTAACCACGTAGTCACCGCCCTCTCGATTTGAGAATATGAGGATACTTTGACAATATAAAGATTAGGCTTAGAAATAAGCCGTTGAAGGGTGGAGATCCAAATCAGCCCCCAAAACGAACCTGTAAGAGGCAAAAACACCTCACACGGGACCAATGTAACTTGTAGGCACTGACCATGTAGTCGCGGGTCTCCCAGTTTGAGAATATGACGATAATTTGAAAATATCTTGATTAGGCCTAAAAATAAGCCATTTGAGGGTGAAAATCAAAATAGGCCCCAAACGACCGCGAAAGAGGCATGAATGCCTTGCACGGGACCAATGTAACATCTAGCAATTGACTACGTAGTCACTAGTCTCCCGGTTTGAGAATATGACTATGATTTGAAAATATATAGATTAGGCTTAAAAACAAGTCGTTAAAGAGTGAAAACCCAAACTAGACACAAAACGGCCCCATAAGAGGCACGAACACCTCGGGCAGGACATATGTAACTTGTAAGAACTGAGTGCGTAGTCACGGGTCTCATGGTTTGAGAATATGATGATAATTTGTAAATATCTAGATTAGGCTAAAAATAAGTCGTTTGAGGGTGAAAATCCAAATCATCCCCCGAACATCGCCGTAAGTGGAACAAACACCTCGCACGGGACTAATGTAACTTGTAGGAACTAACTGCATAGTCTTGGGCCTCTTAGTTTTTAAATATAAAGATAATTTGAAAATATATAGATTAGGCTTAGAAATAAGTCGTTGAAAGGTGGAGATCCAAGTTAGCCCCCAAAGGACCCCCCGTGAGAGGCAATAACACCTCGCATGGGACCGTTGTAAGTTGTCGGAACTGACTATGTAGTCGCGGGTCTCCCGGTTTGAGAATATGACGATAATTTGAAAATATCTAGATTAGGCTTAAAAACAAGCTGTTTGAGGGTGAAAATCCAAACCAGCCCCCAAACGGCCCTGGAAGAGGCAGGAACACTTCACATGGGACCAATGTAACTTCTTGGAACTGGTCGCGTAGTCACGAGTCTCTCGGTTTTAGAATATGACGATAATTTGAAAATATATAGATTAGGCTTAAAAATAAGCCATTAAAGGCTAAAAACCCAAACCAGCCCCCAAACGGCCCCGTAAGAGGCCGGAACACCTCGCTAGGGACTAATGTTACTTGTTGGAACTAACCACGTAGTCACGGGTCTCTCGATTTGAGAATGTGAAGATACTTTGACAGTATAAATATTAGCCTTAAAAATAAGCCATTGAAGGGTGGAGACCTAAGTCATCCCCCAAACAACCCTGTAAGAGGCAATAAAACCTTGCACGGGACCAATGTAACTTGTAGGAACTGACCGTGTAGTCACGGGTCTCCTGATTTTAGAATATGATGATAATTTGAAAATATTCAGATTTGGCCTAAAAATAAGCCGTTTGAGGGTGAAAATAAAAACCAGGCCCCAAACGACCGCGAAAGAGGCAGGAATGCCTTGCACAGGACGAATGTAACTTCTAGGAATTGACTACGTAGTCACTAGCCTCCCGATTTGAGAATATGACTATAATTTGAAAATATCTTGATTGGGCTAAAAAACAAGTCGTTAAACGGTAAAAACCCAAACAAGCCCCCAAACGGCCCCATAAGAGGCACGAACACCTCGCGTGGGACATATGTAACTTGTAGGAACTAACCGCGTAGGCACCAGTCTCCCGGTTTGAGAATATGATAATAATTTGTAAATATATAGATTAGGCTTAAAAACAAGTCATTTGAGGGTGAAAATCCAAATTATCCCCCAAACATCGCCGTAAGAGGAATGAACACCTCGCACGGGACTAATGTAACTTGTAAGAACTAATCGTGTAGTCTCGGGCCTCTCGGTTTGTAAATATAAAGATAATTTGAAAATATATAGATTAGGTTTAGAAACAAGTCATTGAAGGGTGGAGACCTAAATAAACCTCCAAAGGACCCCCTGTTAGAGGCAATAACACCTCGCATGGGACCAATGTAACTTGTCGAAACGGACAGCATAGTCGCGGGTCTCCCGATTTGAGAATATGACGATAATTTGAAATTATCTAGATTAGGCTTAAAAATAAGCCGTTTGAGGGTGAAAATCCAAACCAGCCCCTAAATGGCCCCGAAAGAGGCAGGAACGCGTCGCATGGGACCAATGTAACTTCAAGGAACTGGCAGCGTAGTCACGGGTCTCCCAGTTTAATAATATGACGATAATTTGAAAATATATAGATTAGTCTTAAAAATAAGTCGTTAAAGGCTGAGAACCCAAACCAACCGCCAAATAGCCCTGTAAGAGGCACTAACACCTCGCTAGGGACTAATGTAACTTGTTAGAACTAACCACGTAGTCACGGGCCTCTCGGTTTGAGAATATAAAGATACATTGACAATATAAAGATTATGCTTAGAAACAAACAGTTGAAGGGTGGAGACCCAAATCAACCCCCAAACGACCCTGTAAAAGGCAATAAAACTTCGCATGGGACCAATGTAACTTGTAGGAACTGATCGTGTAGTCACGGGTCTCCCGGTTTGAGAATATGATGATAATTTGAAAATATCTAGATTAGGCTGAAAAATAAGCCGTTTGAGGATGAAAATCAAAACCACGCCCCAAACGACTGTGAAAGAGGCAGGAATGCCTCACACGGGACCAATGTAACTTCTAGGAATTGACTATGTAGTCACTAGTCTCTCGATTTGAGAATATGATTATAATTTGAAAATTTCTAGATTAGGCTTAAAAATAAGTTGGTAAAGGGTGAAAATCGAAACAAGCCCCCAAACAAACCCCATAAAAAGCACAAACACCTCGGGCGGGACATATGTAACTTGTAAGAACTGACCGCGTAATCGCGGGTCACCCGGTTTGAGAAAATGACGATAATTTTTAAATATCTAGATTTGGCTTAAAAACAAGTCGTTTAAGGATGAAAATCTAAACCAGCCCCCAAACATTGCTGTAAGAGGAACGAACACCACGCACGGGACTAATGTAACTTGTATGAACAAACCGCGTAGTCTCATGCCTCTCATTTTGTAAATATAAAGAAAATTTGAAAATATATAGATTAGGCTTAGAAATAAGTCGTTGAAGGTCGGAGACCCAAATCAACACCCAAAGGACCCCCCGTTAGAGGCAATAACGCCTCGTATGGGACCAATGTAACTTGTCGGAACTGACTGTGTAGTCGAGGGTCTCCCGGTTTGAGAATATGACGATAATTTGAAAATATCTAGATTAGGTTAAAAACAAGCTGTTTGAGGGTGAAAATCCAAACCATCCCCCAAACGGCCCTAAAAGAGGCAGGAACACCTCGCATGGGACGAATCTAACTTCTAGGAACTGGCCATGTAGTCACGGGTCTCGCGGTTTCAGAATATGATGATAATTTGAAAATACATAGATTAAGCTTAAAAACAAGCCGATAAAGGCTGAAAACCCAATCCAACCCTCAAACGGCTCCGTAAGAGGCACAAACACCTCGCTAGGGACTAATATAACTTGTTGGAACTAACCACGTAGTCACGGGCATCTCGGTTTGAGAATATGAAGATACTTTGACAATATAAAGATTAGGCTTAGAAATAAGTCGTTGAAGAGTGGAGACCCAAATCAGCCCCCATACGACCCTGTAAGAGGCAATAAAACCTCCCAAGGGACCAATGTTACTTATAGGAACTGACCGTGTAGTCGCGGGTCTCCCAGTTTGAGAATATGATGATAATTTGAAAATATCTAGATTAGGCCTAAAAATAAGCCGTTTGAGGGTGAAAATTAAAACCAGTCCCCAAATGACCGCGAAAGAGGCAAGAATGCCTCGCACGGAACCAATGTAACTTCTAGGAATTGACTACATAGTCACTAGTCTCCCGGTTTGAGAGTAGGACTATAATTTGAAAATATCTAGATTAGGCATAAAAATAAGTTGTTAAAGGGTGAAAACCGAAACAAGCCACCAAACGGCCCCATAAGAGGCACGAACACCTCGCGCGGGACATATGTAACTTGTAAGAACTGACCGTGTAGTCGCAGATCACCCGATTTAAGAATATGACGATAATTTGTAAATATCTAGATTAGGCTTAAAAACAAGTCGTTTGAGGATAAAAATCCAAATCGGCCCCCAAACATCGCCGTAAGAGGAACGAACACCACACACGGGACTAATGTAACTTGTAGAAATTAACCGCATAGTCATGGGCCTCTCGGTTTTTAAATATAAAGAAAATTTGAAAATATATAGATTAGGCTTAGAAACAAGTTGTTGAATGGTGGAGACCCAAATCAGCCCCCAAAGGACCCCTGTTAGAGGCAATAACACCTCGCATGGTACCAATGTAACTTGTCGTAACTGACTGCGTAATCGCGGGTCTCCCGATTTGAGAATATGATGGTAATTTGAAAATAACTAGATTTGGCTTAATAATAAGCCGTTTGAGGGTGAAAACCCAAACAATCCCCCAAACAACCCCATAAAGGCACGAACACCTCGCGCGGGACATATGTAACTTGTAAGAACTGATCGCGTAATCGTGGGTCACCCGATTTGAGAATATGACGATAATTTTTAGATATCTAGATTAGGCTTAAAAACAAGTCGTTTAAGGGTGAAAATCCAAACCAGCCCCCAAACATCGCGGTAAGAGGAACGAACACCACACACGGGACAAATGTAACTTGTATGAACAAACCGTGTAGTCTCGGGCCTCTCATTTTTTAACTATAAAGATAATTTGAAAATATATAGATTAGGCTTAAAAATAAGTCGTTGAAGGCCGGAGACCCAAATCAGCACCCAAAGGACCCCCGTTAGAGGCAATACCGCCTCGCATGGGACCAATGTAACTTGTCGGAACTGACTGTGTAGTCGAGGGTCTCCCGATTTGAGAATATGACGATAATTTGAAAATATCTAGATTAGGCTTAAAAACAAGTTGTTTGAGGGTGAAAATCCAAACCAGCTCCCAAACGGCCCTAAAAGAGGCAGGAACACCTTGCATGGGACCAATCTAACTTCTAGGAACTGGCCGTGTAGTCACGGGTCTCGCAGTTTCAGAATATGACGATAATTTGAAAATACATAGATTAAGCTTAAAAATAAGCCGATAAAGGTTGAAAACCCAACCCAACCCCCAAACGGCTCCGTAAGAGGCACAAACACCTCGCTAGGGACTAATATACCTTGTTGGAAGTAACCACGTAGTCACGAGCCTCTCGGTTTGAGAATATGAAGATACTTTGACAATATAAAGATTAGGCGTAGAAACAAGCCGTTGAAGGGTGGAGACCCAAATCAGCCCCTATATGACCCTGTAAGAGGAAATAAAACCTCGCAAGGGACCAATGTTACTTATAAGAACAAACCGTGTAGTCGTGGGTCTCCCGGTTTGAGAATATGATGATAATTTGAAAATATCTAGATTAGGCCTAAAAATAATCCATTTGAGGGTGAAAATCAAAATCAGTCCCCAAACGATCGGGAAAGAGGCAAGAATGCCTCGCACGGGACCAATGTAACTTCTAGGAATTGACTACATAGTCACTAGTCTCCCGGTTTGAGAGTAGGACTATAATTTGAAAATATCTAGATTAGGCTTAAAAATAAGTTGTTAAAGGGTGAAAATCCAAACAAGCCACCAAATGGCCCCATAAGAGGCACGAACACCTCGCGCGTGACATATGTAACTTGTAAGAACTGATTGCATAGTCGCGGATCACCTGGTTTGAGAATATGACGATAATTTGTAAATATCTAGGTTAGGCTTAAAAACATGTCGTTTGAGGATAAAAATCCAAATCGGCCCCCAAACATCGCCGTAAGCGGATCGAACACCACACGCGAGACTAATGTAACTTGTAGGAATTAACCGCATAGCCACGGGCCTCTCGGTTTTTAAATATAAAGATAATTTGAAAATATATAGATTAAGCTTAGAAACAAGTTGTTGAAGGGTGGAGACCCAAATCAGCCCCCAAAGGACCCATGTTAGAGGCAATAACACCTCGCATGGTACCAATGTAACTTGTCAGAACTGACTGCGTAATCGCGGGTCTCCCGATTTGAGAATATGATGACAATTAGAAAATATCTAGATTTGTCTTAATAATAAGCCATTTGAGGGTGAAAATCCAAACCAGCCCCCAAACGGCCTTGAAAGAGGCAGGAACACCTCGCATGGGACCAATCTAACTTCTAGGAACTGGCCGTGTAGTCACGGGTATCCCAATTTTAGAATATGACAATAATTTTAAAATATATAGATTAGGCTTAAAAATAAGCCGTTAAAGGCTGAAAACCCAAACCAACCCCCAAACGGCCCCGTAAGAGGCACGAAAACCTCCCTAGGGACTAATGTAACTTGTTGGAACTAACCATGAAGTCACGGGCATCCCGATTTGAGAATATGACAATAATTTGTAAATATCTAGATTATGCATAAAAACAAGCTTTTTGAGGGTGAAAACCCAAACCAGCCCCCAAACGGCGCTGTAAGAGACACGAACACCTCGCACGGGACCATTGTTACTTGTAGGAACTGACCGCATAGTCACATGTCTCCTGATTCAAGAATATGAAGATAATTTGGAAATATGTAGATCAGGACTAAAAATAAGTCGTTCAAGGGTGAAAATAAAAACCAGCACCCAAAGGGCCCCAGAAGAGGTAGGAACGCCTTGCACGTGAGCAATGTAACTTCTAGGAACTGACTGCTTAGTCATGGGTCTCTCGGTTTGAGAATAAGATGATATTTTGAAAATATCTAGATTAGGCTTTAAAACAAGCCGTTGAAGGGTAGAGACCTAAATCAGCCCCTAAACGACCATGTAAGAGGTAATAAAACCCCGCATGGGACCAATGTAACTTTTAGGAACTGACCGTGTAGTCGCGAGTCTCCCGGTTCGAGAATATGGTGATAATTTGAAAATATCTAGATTAGGCCGAAAAATAAACCATTTGAGGGTGAAAATCCAAACCAGGCCCCAAATGACCGTAAAAGAGGCAGGAATACCTCGCACGGGACCAATGTAACTTCTAGGAATTGACTACGTAGTCACTAGTATACCAATTTGAGAATATGACTATAATTTGAAAATATCTACATTAGGCTTAAAAATATGTTGTTAAAGGGTGAAAACCCAAACAAGACCCCAAACGGCCCCATAAGAGGCATGAACACCTCGCGTGGGACACCTCGCAGGGACTAATGTAACTTGTAGGAACTAATCGCATAGTCACGGGCCTTTCGCTTTAAGAATATGACGATACTTTGAAAATATATAGACTAAGCTTAGAAACAATCCGTTGAAGGGTGAAGATCCAAATTAACCCCCAAAGGACCCCGTAAGAGGCAATAACACCTCGCATGGGACCAATGTAATTTCTAGGAACTGACCGCGTAGTCGCGGGTCTCCCGACTTGAGAATATGGCAATAATTTGGAATTATCAAGATTAGTCTTAAAAACAATCCATTTGAGAGTGAAAATCCAAACCATTCCCCAAACAGCCATGGAAGAGGCAGGAATGCGTCGCATGGGACCAATGTAAAAACTAGGAACAAATTGCGTAGTCTCGGGTCTCCTGGTTTTAGAATATGATGATAATTTGAAAATATCTAGATTAGGCTTAAAAACAACCCGTTAAAGGGTAAAACCCAAACCAGCCCCTAGACGGTCCCATAAGGGGCACGAACACCTTACATGGGACATATGTAACTTGTAGGGTCTTCCGGTTTTAGAATATGATGAAAATTTGAAAATATCAAGATTTGGCTGAAAAACAAGCCGTTTGAGGCTGAAAAACAAAAACAATCCCCAAACAGCCCCGTTAGGGGCACAAACACCTCTCATGGGACCAATGTGACTTGTAGGAACTGACTGTGTTGGTCGCGGGTCTTCGGGTTTGAGAATATGATGATTATTTGTAAATATATAAATTAGGCTTAAAAACAAGCCATTTGAGGATGAAAACCCAAACCAACCCCTAAATGCCCCCGTAAGAGGCACAGAGACCTCGCACGAGACTAATGTAACTTGTAAGAACTAACCACGTAGTCACGGGCCTCTCGGTTTGAGAATATGATGATACTTTAAAAATATATAAATTATGATTAGAAACAAGTCCTTGAAGGGTGAAGACCCAAATCAGCCCCCAAAGGACCCCGTAAGAGTCAATAAAACCTCACGTGTGACCAATATAACTAGTAGGAACTGACCACGTAGTCGTAGGTCTAATGGTTGGAGAATATAATGATAATTTGAAAATATCTAAATTAGGCTTAAAAAAAGGCGTTTAAGGGTGAAAATCCAAAGCATCCCCCAAACGGCCCCGGAAGAGGACGGAATGCCTCGCACAGGACTAATGTAACTTCTAGGAACAGATCACGTAGTCACTGGTCTCCCGATTTGAGAATATGACGATAATTTGAAAATATCTAGATTAGGCTTAAAACCCAAACCAGCTCCCATACGGCCCCATAATAAGCACGAACACCTCGCACTCGACATATGTATCTTGTAGGAACTAACCGCGTCGTCGTGAGTCTCCTGGTTTGAGAATATCACGATAATTTGAAAATATCAAGATTAGGCTTAAAAACAAGCCGTTTGAGGGTGAAAACCAGAACAAGGCCCCATAAGAGGCACAAACACCTCGCACGGGACCAATGTGACTTATAGGAACTGACCGCGTCGTTGCGAGTCTCCCGGATCAAGAATATGGTGATAATTTGTAAATATCTAGATTAGGCATCAAAACAAGCTGTTTGAGGGTGAAAACCCAAACCAGCTCCCAAAAGGCCCCGTATGAGGCACGAACGCCTCACATGGGATTAATGTAATTTCTTCGATCTAACCATGTAGTCACGGGCCTCTCGATTTAAGAATATGATGATACTCTGAAAATATATAGATGAGGCTTATAAATTATTCGTTGAAGGGTGGAGACACAAATAAGCTCCCAAAACACCCCATAAGATGCAATAACACCTCGCACGGGACCAATGCAACTTGTAGGAACTGACTGCGTAGTCGTGGGCCTCCAGGTTTGATAATATGATGATAATTTTAAAATATCTAGATCAGGCTTAAAAACAAGACGTTTGAGGGTGAAAATCACAACCAACCCCGAAACGACCCCGAAAGAGCCAATAACGCCTCCCATGGGACCAATGTAACTTCTAGGAACTCACTGCATAGTCAGGGGTCTCCCAGTTTGAGAATATGACGATATTTTGAAAATATCTAGATTAGGCTTAAAAACAAGTCGTTAAAGGGTGAAAACCCAAACCAGCCCCCAAATGGCCCTATTGAGGCACGAACACCTTGCACGTGACATGTGTAACTTGTTGGAGCTGACGGCATAGTCGCGGGTCGCCCGATTTGTGAATATGACGATAATTTGAAAATATCTACATTAGGCTTAAACGTAAGCCGTTCGAAGGTGAAAATCAAAACCATCCCCCAACCGGCCCCGGAAGAGGCCGAAATGCCTCGCACGGGACCAATGTAACTTCTAGGAACAACCCGCGTAGTCACGGGTCACCTGGTTTGAGAATTTGATGATAATTTGTAAATAACTAGATTAGGCTTAAAAACAAGTCGTTTGATGGTCAAAACCCAAACCATCCCCCAAACGGCCTCGTAAGAGGCACAAACACCTCACACGGGACTAATGTAACTTGTAGGAACTAACTGTGCAGTCACGAGCCTCTCGGTTTGAGAATATGACGATACTATGAAAATCTATAGATTAGGCTTAGAAACAAGCCATTGAAGAGTGGAGACAGAAATTAGCCCCCAAAGGACGCCGTAAGAGGCAATAACACCTCGCATGGGACCAATGTAACTTGTAGGAACTGACCGTGTAGTCGTGGGTCTCCCGATTTGAGAATATGACGATAATTTTAAAATATCTAGATTAGGCTTAAAAATAAGCCGTTTGAGGGTGAAAATCCAAACCATCCCACAAACGGTCCCGGAAGAGGGAGGAACGCCTCACACGGGACCAATGTAACTTCTAGGAATAGACCGCCTAGTCATGGGTCTCCCGGTTTGAGAAAATGACGACAATTTGATTAGGCTTAAAAACAAGCCGTTAAAGGGTGAAAACCCAAACCATCCCCCAAACGGCCCCATAAGAGATACGAACACCTCGCACGGGACATATGTAACTTGTTGGAATTGACCGCGTAATCCTGGGTCTTACGGTTTGATCATATGATGATAATTTGAAAATATCTAGATTAGGCTTAAAAACAAGTTGTTTGGGGGTGAAAACCCAAACCAGTGCCCAACCGGCCTCGTTAAAGGCACGAACACTTCGCACGGGACCAATGTGACTTGTAGGAACATACCGCGTAGTCGCAGGTCTTTCCATTTGAGAATATGATGATAATTTGTAAATATCGAGATTAGGCATAAAAACAAGTCGTTTTAAGATGAAAACCCAAACCACCCCCAAACGGTCCCATATGAGCACGAACACCTCGCATGGGACTAATGTAACTTGTAGGAATTAACTGCGTAGTCACGGGCCTCTCCATTTGAGAATATGACAATACTTTGAAAATATATGGATTAGGCTTAGAAATAAGACGTTGAAGTGTGGAGACCCAAATCAACCCCCAAAGGACCCCGTAAGAGGTAATAACACCTCGCACGGGACAAATGTAACATGTAGGAACTAACCGTGTAATCGCGGGTCTGCCAATTTTAGAATATGATGATAATTTTAAAATATCTAGATTAGGCTTAAAAATAAGCCGTTTCAGGGTGAAAATCCAAACCATCCCCCAAACTTCCTCGGAAGTGGCAAGAACGCCTCGTACGACACCAATGTAACTTGTAGGAACAGACCGCGTAGTCAAGGGTCACCTGGTTTGAGAATTTGATGATAATTTGTAAATATCTTGATTTGGCTTAAAAACAAGCCGTTTGACGATAAAAACTGAAAGTAGCCACCAAACAGCCTCTTAAGTGGCACGAGCACCTCGTACGGGACCAATGTGAGTTATAGGAATTGACCGCATCGTCACGAGTCTCTCGAATTGAGAATATGACGATAATTTGTAAATATCTGGATTAGGCATAGAAACTTGTCGTTTGAGGGAGAAATCCCAAACCAGCGCCCAAAAGTACCCGTAAGAGGCACGAGCGCCTCGCCCGGGACTAATGTAACTTATAGGATCTAATCGCGTTGTCACGGGCCTCTTGGTTTGTGAATATGATGATACTTTGAAAATATATAGATTAGGCAAATAAATTATCCGTTGAAGGGTTGAGACATAAATAAGCCCCCAAAATACCTCATAAGAGGCAATAACACCTCGCACGGGACCAATGCAACTTGTAGGAACAGACCGCGTAGTCGTGGGTCTCCAGGTTTGAGAATATGATGATAATTTGAAAATATCTAGATCAGGCTTAAAAACAAGATGTTTGAGGGTGAAAATCACAACCAGCCCCAAACGACCCCGGGAGAGGAAGGAACGCCTCGCACGAGACCAATGTAACTTCTAGAAACTCATCGCATAGTCACGGGTCTCCCAGTTTGAGAATATGATAATATTTAGAAACTATCTATATTAGGCTTAAAAACAAGCCGTTAGAGGGTGAAAACTCAAAGCAGCCCCCAAACGACCCTATTAGAGGTAGAAACACCTCACACGGGACATGTGTAACTTGTTGGAGCTGACAGCGTAGTCGCGGGTCTCCCAATTTGAGAATATGATGATAATTCAAAAATATCTACATTAGGCTTAAACATAATCCGTTTGAAGGAGAAAATCAAAACAATCCCCCAACCGGCCGCGAAAGAGGTCGAAACGCCTCGTACGGGACCAATGTAACTTTTAGGAACAGATCGCGTAGTCATGGGTCACCTGGTTTGAGAATTTGACGATAATTTGTAAATAACTAGATTAGGCTTAAAAACAAGTTGTTTGACGGTGAAAACCCAAACCAGCCGGGACTAATGTAACTAAATTAGGCTTCGTAAGAGGCACGAACACCTCGCACGGGACTAATGTAACTTGTAGGAGCTAACCGCGCAGTCACGAGCCTCTCGGTTTGAGAATATTATAATACTTTGAAAATATATAGATTAAGCTTAGAAATAAGCCGTTGAAGGGTGGAGACACATATTAGCCCCCAAAGGACCCCTTAAGAGGCAATAACACCTCGCATGGGACGAATGTCACTTGTAGGAACTGACCGTGTAGTCATGGGTCTCCCGATTTGAGAATATGATGATAATTTGAAAATATCTAGATTAGGCTAAAAAATAATCAGTTTGAGAGTGAAAATCAAAACCATCCCCTAAACAGCCCCGGAAGAGGCAGGCACACCTCGTACGGTACCAATGTACTTCTGGGAATAGACCTCGTAGTCATGGGTCTCCCGGTTTGAGAATATGACAATAATTTGAAAATATCTAGATTAGGCTTAAAAACAATTCGTTAAAGGGTGAAAACCCAAACCAGCCCCCAGACCATAAGAGGTACGAACACCTCGCACGGGACATATGTAACTTGTAGGAATTGACCACGTAGTCGTGGGTCTTTCAGTTCGAGCATAAGATGATATTTGAAAATCAATAGATTAGGCTTATAAAAAAGCCGTTGAAGGGTGGAGACACAAATTAGCCCCCAAAAGGACCCCGTAAGAGGCAATAACACTCGCATGGGACCAATGTCACTTGTAGGAACTGACCACGTAGTCATGGGTCTCCCGATTTAAGAATATGTTGATAATTTAAAAATATCAACATTAGGCTTAAAAATAAGCCGTTTGAGAGTGAAAATTGAAATTATCCCCTAAATAGGCCCGAAAGAGGCAGGAACGCCTCGTACGGTACCAATGTAACTTCTAGGAACTCACCGCTTAGTCAGGGGTCTCCCAGTTTGAGAATATGATGATATTTTGAAACTATCTAGATTAGGCTTAAAAACAAGCCATTGAAGGGTGAAAACCCAAACCAACCCCCAAACGGCCCTATTAGAGGCACGAACACCTCGCATGGGACATGTGTAATTTGTTGGAGATGACGACGTAGTCGCGGGTCTCCCGATTTGAGAATATGACGATAATTTGAAAATACCTACATTAGGCTTAAACATAAGCCATTTGAAGGTGAAAATCAAAACCATCCCCCAACCGGCCCCGAAAGAAGCCGAAACGCTTCATACGGGACCAATGTAACTTTTAGGAACAAACCGTGTAGTCACGGGTCACCTAGTTTGAGAATTTGACGATAATTTGTAAATAACTAGATTAGGCTTAAAAACAAGTCGTTTGATGGTGAAAACCCAAACCAGCCCCCAAACGGCCTCGTAAGAGACACGAACACCTCACACGGGACTAACGTAACTTGTAGGAACTAACCGAGTAGTCACGAGCCCCTCGGTTTGAGAATATGATGATACTTTGAAAATCTATAGATTAGGCTAAGAAACAAGTCGTTGAAGGGTGGAGACAAAAACTAGCCCCCAAAGACCCCGTTAGAGGCAATAACACCTTGCATGGGACCAATGTCACTTGTAGGAACAGACCGCGTAGTCATGGATATCCCGATTTGAAAATAATATGATAATTTGAAAATATATTGATTAGGCTTAAAAATAAGCCGTATGATAGTGAAAATCCAAACCATCCCCTAAACATCCTCGGAAGAGGCAGGAACACCTCGTATGGTACTAATGTAACTTCTCGAAACAGACCGCATAGTCATGGGTCTCCCGGTTTGAGAATATGATGATAATTTGAAAATATCAAGATTAGGATTAAAAATAAGCCGTCAAAGGGTGAAAACCCAAACCAACCCCCAAACGGCCCCATAAGAGGTATGAACACCTCTCACGGGACATATGCAACTTGTAGGAATTGACCGCATAGTCACGGGTCTTTGGGTTTGAGCATAAGAGGATGATTTGAAAATATCCAGATTAGGCTTAAAAATAAGCCGTTTCACGGTAAAAACACAAAGCAGCCCCCAAACGGCCTTGTATGAGGCACAAACACCTCGCACGGGACTAATGTAACTTGTAGGAACTAATCGTGTAGTCACGAGCCTCTCGGTTTGAGAATATGATGATACTTTGAAAATCAATAGATTAGGCTTAGAAATAAGCTGTTGAAGGGTGAAGACACAAATTAGCCCCCAAAGGACCTCGTAAGAGGCAATAACAGCTCGCATGGGACTAATGTCACTTGTAGGAACAGATCGCGTAGTCGTGGGTCTCCCGATTTGAGAATATGATGATAATTTGAAAATATCTAGATTAGGCTTAAAAATAAGTCGTTTGGGAGTGAAAATCCAAACCATCCCCCAAATGGCCCCGGAAGAGGCAGGAACACCTCGTACGGGACCAATGTAACTTCGAGGAATAGACCGCGTAGTCATGGGTGTCCTAATTTGAGAATATGACGATAATTTAAAAATATCTAGATTAGGCTTAAAAATAAGCCATTAAAGGGTGAAAACCCGAACTAGCCCCCAAATGACCCCATAAGAGGTACAGACACCTCGCACGGGACATATGTAACTTGTAGGAATTGACTGCGTAGTCGCGGGTATTTCGGTTCGAGTCGATGGTGATAATTTGAAAATATCTAGATTAGGCTAAAAAACAAGCTGTTTAAAGGTGAACACCCAAACTAGCCCCCAAACGGCCCCGTTAAAGGCACGAACACCTCGCACGGGACCAATGTGACTTGTAGGAAGTTAACGCAGAGTCGTAGGTCACCTGGTTTGATAATATGACAATAATTTGTAAATATCCAGATTAGGCTTAAAAATAATCCGTTGGAGGGTGAACACCCAAATCAGCCCCCCAATAGCCCCGTAAGAGGCACGAATAACTCGCACGAGACTAATGTAACTTGTTAGAACTAACCGCGTAGTCATAGGCCAGTCAGTTTGAGAATATGATGATACTTTGAAAATATATAGGTTCTCCTTAGAAACAAGCCGTTGAAGGGTGGAGACCGATATTTGCCCCAAAAGGACGCCGTAAGAGGCAATAACACCTCGCACCGGACCAATGTAACTTGTTGGAACTGATCGCGTAGTAGCGGGCCTCCCGGTTTGAGAATATGATGATAATTTTAAAACATATAGATTAGGATTAAAAACAAGCCATTTGAGGGTAAAAATCCAAACCATCCCCCAAACGGCACTGGAAGAGGCCGAAACGCTCGCACGAGTACAATGTAACTTCTTGGAATTGAACGCATAGTCATGGGTCTCCCAATTTGAGAATATGATGATAATTTAAAAATATCAAGATTAGGCATAAAAATAAGCCGTTAAAGGGTGAAAACCCAAACTAGCCCCCAAACGGCCCCATAAGAGGTACGGACACCTCATATGGGACATATGTAACTTGTAGGAATTGACCACGTAGTCGCTGGTCTTTCGATTTGAGCAGATGATGATAATTTTAAAATATCTAGATTAGGCCTAAAAACAAGTTGTTTAAGGGTGAAAACCCAAACCAGTCCCCAAACGGCCCCGTTAAAGGCACGAACACCTCTCTCGGGACCAATGTGACTTGTAAGAACTTAACGCGTAGTCGCGGGTCTCCCGGTTTGAGAATATGTTGATAATTTGTAAATATCTAGATTAGGCATAAAAACAAACCATTTTAAGATGAAAACCCAAACAACCACCCAAACGGCCCCATACGAGCATGGACACCTCGCACGGGACTAATGTAACTTATAGGAATTAAACACGTAGTCATGGGCCTCTACATTTGAGAATATGACGATACTTTCAAAATATATGGATTAGGCTTAGAAATAAGCCATTGAAGGGTGGAGACCCAAATCAACCCCCGATGGACCTCGTAAGAGGCAATAACACCTCGTACGGGACAAATGTAACATGTAGGAACTAATCGCGTAGTCGTGGGTCTCCTTATTTGAGAATATGATGATAATTTTAAAATATCTAGATTAGGCTTAAAAATAAGCCGTTTCAGGGTGAAAATCCAAACCATCCACCAAATGTCCCCAGAAGAGGCAGGAATGCCTCGTACAGCACCAATGTAACTTCTAGGAATTGATTACGTAGTCACGGGTCACCTGGTTTGAGTATTTGATGATAATTCTAAATATCTTGATTTGGCTTAAAAATAAGTCGTTTGATGGTGAAAACCCAAACCCGCCCCCAAACGTCCTGATAAGAGGCACGAACACCTCGCACGGGACCATTATAACTTGTAGGAACTAACCTCGTAGTCACAAGCCTCTTGTTTTGAGAATATGAGGATACTTTAAAAATATATACATTAGGCTTAGAAACAAGCCATTGAAGGATAGAGACACAAATCAGCCCCCAAAGACCCCGTAAGAGGCAATAACAACTCGCATGGGACCAATGTCACTTATAGGAATCGACCACGTTGTCGTGGGTCTCCTGATTTAAGAATATGATGAAAATTTGAAAATATCTAGATTAAGCTTAAAAATAAGCCGTTTGATGGTGAAAATCCAAACCATCCCACAAATGGCCCCGAAAGAGGCAGGAACGTGTCACACGGGACCAATGTAACTTCTAGGAACAAACCGCATAGTCATGGGTCTCCCGATTTGAGAATATGAAGATAATTTGAAAATATCTAGGTTGGCCTTAAAAATAACCCGTTAATGGGTGAAAACCCCAAGCAGCTACCAAAGGGCCCCATAAGAGGCACGGACACCTCGCACCGGACATATGTAACTTGTAGGAACTAACCGCGTAGTCACGGGTCTCTTGGTTTGAGAATATGATGATAATTTGAAAATGTCTATATTAGGCCTAAAAATATGTCGTTTGAGGGTGAAAACCAAAACCAGCCCCCAAATGGCCCCGTTAGAGGCACAAACACCTCACATGAGACCAATGTCACTTATTGGAACTGATCACGTAGTCGTAGGTCACCTGGTTTGAGAATATGATGATAATTTGTAAATATCTATATTAGGCTTAAAAATAAGCCGTTGGAGGGTGAAAACCCAAATCATCCCCCCAACAGCCCCGTTAGAGGCACGAATAACTTTCACGGGACTAATGTAACTTGTAGGAACTAAACGCGTAGTCACGGTCCTCTCAGTTTGAGAATATGCTGATACTTTGAAAATATATCACTACAAAAAAAAATTGCTTTTTACTACGGAGGCTATTGAGACGGCTAAAATTCTGGTCTTTAAAACTCACTTTTTTAGACAGTTAAAATTTACAGTCTTAAAAACTATTATTTTTTAAGACAGTTAATTTTACCTGTCTCGAAAGATATACTTTATAAGACAACAATTTAATAGCCGTCTCAAAAGCTATACCTTAAGTGACGGCTGATACCAAATTGCATTCCCCTTTCTCTTTTTTTTGTTCCCGCTTCTTTCCCCCCCTTTTTATTAGTCAGAAAATAAGAAAAAAATGGAAAGAAGTCGAACCAAATCCTCCCCCCCTACTGCCTCACCCATGACATTTACTTCACTGGCAAAAAAATCCACGCACATGCCTCAACCACACACCCTAGCCGCATGCCTTCACCGCCCTCACTCTCGCCGCCCTAGCCACACGCCTTCACCACCCTCACTCTAGCCACCCTAGCCCTTGCACTAGATTATGGTTAAGTTAACAATATCGGGTCAGTCATATTTTATTTGTTGACTATTTGGATTATCTTTTATGCTATTGTTGCATGTTAAAGGGTTTATGTTATTAATTATATTGGTTGGAAGATTGTACAAGAGGATCCAACCTAAAATATTGTATACGGATCAGGGTTTCAATATGTGGGTTGATGTGGATAAAAGGTAATTTTAATTATTGGTTATTGCTTAATATTATTAGATTTTTTAGTAGATTGATTTGTAGTGGTGATAGGAGGTTGAGGGTGAGCCAATTAAAAATCCGGATTGTCAATTGGATGTTGTAGTATAGTTTTAAGATTAATTTATGATAATATCTGCATACTTGTTTGTGTAAATGTTAGTTAGAATTATTGATATGTTTGTTTGTGCTAATTAATTCAATTTCTTTGCAAGTAGTTTATGCCATTAATCTGGTTTACTATTCGATTATGATTTAATTTTGTCCTTTGCAAGTAGTTTATGCTAATTTTTAACATTCAAATCACTACATGTTGGGACACAAACTCCAACATATAAACATATGAGGTGGTACCTGAAAGCAATAAATAAAAAGACAAGCATTAGTTAAAATTTTAATTTAAATAAAAAATTAGTAAACACAAACAATTAATGTCACAATCTTTAAACAATCTAAAAAGATAAACTTGATATCTCACGATCTGAGTGGCAAGAAATGAGACACGGATACCAAGACACACAAAAGTAACCTAAGGGAAGTGATCGTGTCCTCACTGGACTCCCAATCCGCAATTGACTACTATACGATTGTTTAGAATTAAAAATATGATTTAGGAGTCGAAAACTTAAAATAGTAACCGAGTGGCCTAAAAAGAGGCGCAGACACCCTAAGAGTACCAAAGTATGGTACCTCATCATTTATGAATTAATCTCATATCTCAAATCATTTTGTATTCATGGATAGTTGTGTTAGATGGGTAAGTTTTTTGTGAAATCAGATTTGGACTAGATTAGATATAATGATGGCTATGAGTTTTAGGGATTTGATACAATTTAATACTATTTTGATCCATTGATCGCGTGAATCACTTATTGGTGAAGTTATTACTGATAATTATGTGGCGACTCATGTTATGTTTTTAATTCAAGACAAATAGTTTTTTTCCCAAACATTTGTTAGTTCTACACTTTATGGGGAGTGCTATTTGAATGACGATATTCAGTTAAAAAATAGTAACTTTTTCAACCAAACTTTCCCGCGCATTGTACGGGTTACCACTAGTATCTAATAGAAGTTTGTATTTAATGATATTTAGTGCGAGTGGGTGAATTTGATTTGCTGACATTTGGTTGACTAACCAAAATTGCAAGTTTGTTGTCATTTTAAAGTGTATTCACGGGGAAAATGTGTTGATACTCTAAAAATAAGATATTTAGGGGTAATGTAGAAGAGGTTCGCCCCACACTTTTTCCTTTATAAACAGTTCAATATCCTCCTTAGAATCAATGAGTGTGTCCATGAGCATAGCATAAGATGTGATAAAATGTGATACATTAGGGGAACACTACTTGTAAGCAATCAAGTTCCTCAATAATGTTTCAGTGAAATCATCAATGCACAACGATGCTCATTTTAAACAACGTGTACCACACATCTGACACAACCAACTAAAAAAAATAAAATAAACATTGATATATGACGTAGAAGGTTCAACTTGACAACAAACGATGACTATATGATGTTAGAGTTGTCTCCTCTACCACAACCATAGGTAATATTGGAGTCATCTCCTCTATCACAATCACATGAAATGTATTATCAGGGTCTTGCAACTTTGAATATATAATTTGGTAAGGGTATGCCTTCAAAGAAGTTATGATTTGATAAAGATTCATCAAACAAGAAGGCAGTAAATAAATTGATCAAAATTTTACAATTAGAAAGTGCGGGCTCTCACTCGCTTTGAATTTGATGCCCGACCGATCAAGATAAGTTGGAGAGTAATACACGACGGGATAATTCCCCGAACAAACTTTATATGTTGGCCGATTGCACCTGTGTATGTTTCTTAAGTGATAGCGTTACATCCGTTAACAAAATATGAAAATTATTAGTGTAATCCTTTACTGCCATTTTCTAGAAGTTCAGAATCGCAGTAGTGTGGAAGAAATCAAACATATATCTTAAGTCATTAATTTATAGCATCTATGATAATTTTTCGGAGAGTGAGATGGAAGAAATGTTCAAGAACACATAAAGGAACCTGGTTCTTTAGTAGTAGTGAATCATGTTTCATTATAAAGTATTCTAACTCCTTAATGAATATTGGATGCGTAACATTATGCTCATGAGTCAGTGATCTTCATAGAAATTCAAGTATGAAACAACAATGAACCAATATTATTTTTTTAAGCTCCACATTATCGTATTTGAAGCCTTCATCATTGCATACTCGAGCATCGAGTGCCAAATCTGACATGACATCCCCACATACACGTAGGATATCATCTATATTATATTGGCTTGCTTTAGCGGTACTGTCCAAGAGGCTATGCATGTAATTCATTTTGTCATCCTGCATACCTTGGAGGGTCTCATCATCTCTATGCAAAGGCCGAATGGACACCACACCAGGGGAATATCTTTTGGTTGCTCCTCAATTATCGGGATTGCTGGAGAAGATGTACCAAGTTCCCTAATGAAGAAACTCTCCACGAGTTACCTAGGTTTCGGTACCCATAGATCCAAAAATTAACGACACAACCAAGTTGACTAGGTTTCAGGACCCATAGATCCCAAACTGTACCTATAGATCAATGGAATAAACTTGACAGGTCATGTAAAAACATATTTTTCTACCTAAATGGTGGCAACTCTCCGAGCTGATTCGTCGAGCCTTATTATTAATGAGACTCATTGTCTCCCATTAGGAATTTGAGTCCATTATCTCCCAAACAGATTGGATTCTTCTAAGAGTCATTGGTCCAACATTAGAGTATTTTGAATTCATAAATTTAGTCCATAGGCTTCTACCTTCCTTCATGTTCCAAGTCAACTTGATATTAGTAGCTTCCATAATAGAGGACAAGTTTTTAACATCTAATCCGCCTGCTTGCTTAGGAAAACAGATAGGATCCCATCTAATCCAATGGTATTTGTTCCCATATTCCTTGTTCATCCCCCAAAAGAAGGCACTAACCAACTGGTTTATAGACTTAATGACCATTTTTGGGGGATTTAAAGCAAATAGAGAATAAATAGGCATTGAAGAGGGGACTAATTGGATGAAAGTAAGTCTTCCTCCCAATGAGAGGAACTTGGTCTTCCAACTTTGGATTTTAGAGGCTATAGACTGGACTAATGGTTTAAAAAATAAGGCTTTTCTTCTACCTTTAAATAGAGGGCAGCCTAGGTATCTAATTGTTCCACTTGCACCTTTAAAACCTGTTACTTGAGATATTCTGATATTGGCAGCAGTTGGAGCTTTAGAAATTTTGAGCTCACATTTTGATAAAGTTTGTTGTCCATCTTATATTTACACCATCCATATCTTGTTCCGCTATTTGGATCAGTAGAAACCATAGTAAATTTGAAAGCATTCAAATGAACTGCAACATGATCATTAAAAAGGACTGCCAACTTATCTCATCCTCTTGTTCAAGTATAGCATTCAAATCTCCTAATCCTCAAAATGAGATTCTTCATCAGATATTCATGATCAAGTTTGATACAAGGCAAAACAAATGTTTATACTCCCCATTTGCAAGTTGGCTCAAAAGTGGGCTTAAATTTATCCCTTATCTAATATTAAACACTTGTACAATATAACTTATGATCATTCTCCTTTATTATTATTATTAGTTTTGACTAAAATTGATGGTCATCCTATATTATTTCTGTTCCAACAGATGTCGTACAATCACCCTTAGTTGATGGAGTTGGTTATGAACTCTTGGAAAGTGGAGACAAATACCTATTCAAAGATTAAAGGTAAAATTGAAAAGTTGGAATAAAGACTCATTCAAAAATATTTCTCAAAATGTGAAAGATGTGCAGGACCAAATACTTCAGCTTGTGCTTAGATATGAGTTAAATCCTTCTGATGCTGATAGGTTGGAATTTACATTGGGCAGGTCTAATTTGTTGGTTACATTGAAAAATAAAGAGTTGTTTTGGAAGCAAAAATCAACTGTTAAATGGTTACAAGCAGGGGATGCAAACACACGCTATTTTCATGCTACTGTCAAAGCTAAACACAAATATTTTCGATTCAAAATATTATTGATGGTGATGTAACCTTTTAGATGAAAAGAAAGACATCCAAAATCATGTGGTGGATCATTTTAAAGAGCTTTTTTGTTCTGAGCAGACTATTTCTAATGATCTACATTTGGATGTAATTCCAAACATCATTTCTCCTGAGGTGAATGAATGTCTTGAAAAGTTTACAACTGAAGATAAAATATATGAAGCTTTGAAGGATATGAATGAAGATTCATCTCCTCGCCCTGATGGTTATATGGTGGAGATTTTTATAAATAGTGTTGGCACATTATAAAAATTGATCTTATAAATGCTATTAACAACTTTTTGTTGGTTTTGAGCTACTTAAGAGTTGGTCTAATACCTCCATTGTTCTGTCCAAAATCCAAAGTCCAAAAAGATGTGGAGATGTTAGGCCAATAATCTTATGCAGCTTTTCGTACAAGATTATTTCAAATACCCTATCAAATAGATTGGCTAAAGTCCTACCAATGATTATTTCTCCTAAGTTTATTCATCTTAATTGTTGAATGCTTTAATAGTATTCTGTATTTTTGGATTTTGGTATTCTTTCTAAGGCTACATCTATGAAACTCTACTGGAAATTTGAGGTTGAAAAAGATTTATGGGCTGCATATATGTCGAATAGATAAAAATTGAGGAAAAGCAAATCTTTGATAGGATCATATACATGGAAGCACATGGTGGAAGTTAAGGAGGACTGCGATTCATACAAGGAACTATGTAATGAGCAGTATATCTCGAAGTTGGAATGTACAGGTCTTTATCTATTTCTTCTTCTTGTAACTACATAAAGCCTCATTTCCTACTTCAAGAGTGTTAAGCAATATTTGGGAGAGCTCTATCCCCAAGAAAATATCAATTCTGATGTGGAAAATTTATTTTAATTGTCCGCCTCTTGATGATAATATTCAAAGTTTGAGTGTTAGAGTAGGCTCTAGATGTAAGGCTTGCCTTAATTCTAAAGTGTCAACTATCCATGTTTTCCTCCACTACCCTGTTATCAAGCCTACTGGGGACATTTTTTTAAACTTGATGGGGATTGATTTGGGAAAAGCATCAATTTGATTTATTTGTTTCGTTATATATGAGTTTGTTAAATTTCTAACCAATTTATTAATTCAATATTTATTTGTTTCGTTGTAAATTTTAAGGAAAACACAAATGCACTAGAAGTTTTTAAACCAATTTGCTTTGCAAGGATGGGAGCTACTTGGAGGCAATGGAAGTACCGATTGAAGATAGATCACTATGAAAAGTTTAAAACCGATGAAGAGAGGTTGAAAAATACGCCCCCTCGAGTCGACAAAGTTCAATGGCATAGTTTAGTGAAGTATTGGGGTCTAAAGAAGATAATTGTATGACAACTCAATAAGTTTAAGATGAGTTTATTTACATCTACTTAATTAGTAACATCAAATTTATTAATTTCTCTAACTTTTTTTATAGGATATAGCGAAGCAAAACTCGAAGAACCGTGAAGGTGAATGTGCTTACTCAAGGACTGGGCGAAAGCCACATGAAAAAATTACCAAGGAGGTTAGAATTCTGGTATTATAAACACTTATAATTTTTAGTTTAATAAATATTAATATATACATTATTTTTATTAGAGGGTAGAGGCAGGAGAGCCCGTTGACGAAATCAGCATGTGGCAAACCACTCGGGCTCCGAATAAAAAACCTTTCAATGTTGAAGATGGGTCATCACATAGAGCGGTATGTATATATGCTAACTAAATCTATTCATTAATTTCTAATATATGTTTAAATTAAATTCATTAGTTTTTAATATATGTTTAATTGGTAGACAATTATCGAGAGACGACTAAATGACCTACCAGAAGATAAGCGAAATGATCCGGAAGCTAGGAATGATATTTTTAAGGATGTGGTAGGATAAGGAGGCCATGGTTATACTTTACTAAAGGGAGTAGGCATTATGATAACATCAACACGAACAAGTTCCACTCTTGCATTATTGGAGGATATTAATCAACTTAAGAAAGACACTGAAGATCAAGAGGGTAGAGCTAGACAAGTCGCTGAAGATCGAGAGGCTAGACATTTACACGAGCTCGAAGAATTAGAATTTCCCACCAACAAGCACTCCTACAGATGAAAACTGACATGAGAAGTGAAATTCAGAGTTTGTTTCAGAGTATTATCCCTAATCATGCTTCCATTACCTCAACGACCCATACTGACTAGGTAATGACACATCTTTATTTTATTTTTATATACGTATGTGATGAAGTGTTAGGTAGGATATATGTTATGTCTATTTCACTCTTAGTTGTTTACAATGTTGTGGTTGTTTCTATAGTTGTTTTTGAGTTAATTTTTATGTTTAAACAGGTTGGTTTTCATGAATAAACAAAGGAGACTCTGCTGAATATTTTTAAAAATATTAAGTGTTTAAAAGTAAATAAAACGAAGATATACAAATTTCAAAAGTTTTTTAAACATTGTCATCAATAGGAATCATTAAAAAATATTACTTGTTTATGGTAACTTACACTGAATAAATTTTATTGCAGGTCAAAATCTTTTGTGGACAAGGCAAGACATGTTTTGATGGAGATTGTTTGCTTCAAGATTGTAAGTATGTATTCTAATGAGACAAGTTAAATTTTGTAGAGATATTTAGTTTGATGGAGTATTAGGTAGGATATATATTAGTGGCTATTTCGCTCTTAGTTGTTTACAATGTTGTGGCTGTTTCCATAGATGTTTTTAGTTATTTTTTATGTTTAAACAGGTTAGTTTTCATGAATAAATAGAGGAGACTCTGTCGAATTTTTTTTAATAAATATTTAGTGTTTAAAAGTAAATAAAACGAAGGTATATAAATTTGATAAGGTTTTTAAAGATTGTCATTAATAGGAATTATTAAAAAATATTACTTCTTTGTTTACGGTAACTGACACTGAATAAATTTTATTACAGATCGAAATCTTTTGCGGACAAGGCAAGACACGTTTTGACGGAGATCGTTTATTTGAAGATTGAGAATACTTATTCTAATGAGACGTGTTAAATTTTGTAGAGATATTTAGTTTGGTGGGCACAATGTTGAAATTATTTATTTTATCTTTGTATAGATCTAATTTTAATTGAATGGAAAATTGTGTTATATTTGTTGAAATGGGATACCAAAATGTCATTTATTATTTTTAAGAGTTTTTGTTTAAAAGTATATTGAGCGTATTATGGAATAGATGAAATTTTAATTTTGGCGCAAAAATTATTAAAGACAGATTTTTTCCCGTCTCAAAAGGATTCCATAAATGAGGACCTTTTGAGACGGTTAAGTTACCGTTTAAAAAAACTCTTTTGGGACGGCATATACCGTCTCTAAAAAAAAGTTTAAAAGACGGATTTTTCACCGTCTTAAAAGGATACTGTAAACAATATCTTTTGGGACGACGTATTTCCCGTCTCAAAAGAACTTTTTGAGACGGCTATTGCCGTCTCAAAAAGCTTTTAAAACGGGGGTCTAATACTACGCTCCTTTGTCGTCTCAAATGGCATCACAAAAGGCTTTGGAGACGACCAGAGGACTTTTTGAGACGGTTGGAGCACCGTAGTAAAAATAATTTTTTTTTTGTAGTGTATAGATTCTTCTTAGAAACAAGCGTTGAAGGGTGGAGACCCGAATTAGCCCCAAAAGAACGCCGTAAGAGGCAATAACACCTTGCACCGGACCAATGTAACTTATAGGAACTGATTGTGTAGTAGAGGGTCTCCCAATTTGAGAATATGACGATAATTTGAAAATATATAAATAAGGATTAAAAACAAGCTATTTGAGGGTAAAAACCCAAATCATCCCCCAAACGGCCCTAGAAGAGGCCGAAACGCTTGCACGGGTTTAATGTAACTTCTTGGGCCTAACCACGTAGTCATGGGTCTCCCGATTTGAGAATACGATGATAAGTTGAAAATATCTAGATTAGGCTTCAAAAACTAGTCGTTAAAGGGTGAAAACCCAAATGGCCCCATAGGACGCACGGACACCCCACACGGGACATATGTAACTTGTAAGAATAGACCGTGTAGTCACGGGTCTCCCGGTTTGAGAATATGATGATAATTTGTAAATATGTAGATTAGGCTTAAAAACAAATCGTTTGAGGGTGAAAACCCAAACCATCCCCCAAACGGCCCTGTAAGAGGTACGAACACCTTGCACGGGACTAACGTAACCTGTAGGAACTAACCGCATTGTCACGGGCATCTCAGTTTGAGAATATGATGATACTTTGAAAATATATATATTAGGCTTAGAAGAAAGCCGTTGAAGGTTGGAGACCCAAATTAGCCCCCAAAGGACCCTGTAAGAGGCAGTAACACCTCGCATGGGACTAATGTAACTTGTAGGAATTGACCGCGTAGTCGCGGGTCTCACGATTTGAGAATATGATGATAATTTGAAAATATCTAGATTAGGCGTAGTAACGAGCCATTTGAGGGTGAAAATTCAAACCATTTCCTAAATGAGCCGGGAAGAGGCAAGAATGCCTCCTACGGGACTAATGTAACTTCTAACAATTGATCGCAGAGTCACGGGTCTCCCAGTTTGAATAATGATGATAAATTGAAAATATCTAGATTAGGCTTAAAAACAAGCCGTTAAAGCGTGAAAACCCAAAAGGCCCCATAAGAGGTACGAACACCTCGCACGGGACATATATAACTTGTAGGAACTGACCGCGTAGTCGTGGGTCTCCTGATTTGAGAGTATGATGTTAATTTGAAAATTTAAAGATTACGCTTAAAACAAGCCGTTTGAGGGTGAAAACCCAAACCAGTCCCCAAACGGCCTCGAAAGAGGCACGAACACCTCGCATGGGACTAATGTAAATTGTAGGAACTAATCGCGTAGTCACGGGCCTCTCGGTTTGATAATATGAAGATACTTTGAAAATATATAGATTATGCTTAGAAACTAGCCGTCGAAGGGTGGAGACCCAAATCAGCCCCCAAAGGACCCCGTAAGAGGCAATAACACCTCGAATGGGATCAATGTAACTTGTAAGAACTGATTTCGGTGTAGCAGGTCTCTCGATTTGAGAATATGATGATGATTTGAAAGTATCTAGATTGTGCTTAAAAATAAGCCGTTTGAGAATATAAATCCAAACTAGCCCCCAAACGGCCTCAAAAGATACAGGAATGGATCGCACGGTACCAATGTAACTTCTAGGAAGTGACCATGTAGTCACGGGTCTCCTACTTTGAGAATATGAGAATAATTTGAAAATATCTCGATTGGTCCTAAAAATAAGTCGTTAAAGGGTGAAAACCACAACTAGCCCCCAAAAGGCCCTGTAAGAGGCACGAACACCTTGCACGGGACATATGTAACTTGTAGGAAATGACCACGTAGTTACGGGTATCCCAGTTGAAGAATATGACAATAATTTGAAACTATCTAGATGAGGTTAGAAACCAGCCGTCTGAGGGTGAAAACCCAAACCAATCCCCAAATGGCCCCATTAGAGGCACAAACATCTCGCACGAGACCAATGTGACTAGTAGGAGGTGACCGCATAGTCACGGGTAACTTGGTTTGAGAATATGATGATAGTTTGTAAGTATCTAGATTGGGCTTAAAAATAAGTCGTTGAAGGGTGCAAACCCAAACCAAAACCCAAATGGCCCCATAAGAGGCATGAACACCTCACACGAGACTAATATAACTTGTAGGAACTAACAGCGTAGTCACGGGCCTCTCAGTTTAAAACTATGACGATACTTTGAAAATTTATAGATTTTGCTTACAAACAAGCCATTGAAGTGTGGAAACCCAACTAAGCCCCCAAAGGACCCCGTAAGAGGTAACAACACCTTGCACGGGACCAATGTAACTTGTAAGAACTAACCGTGTATTCGTGGGTTTCCCATTTTTTAGAATATGATGATAACTTGAAAATATCTATATCAGGCTAAAAAATAAGCCATTTAAGGGTGAAAATACAGACCATCCCCAAAATGGCCCCAAAAGATGCAGGAACGCCTCGCACGGGACCAATGTAACTTCTAGGAATTGACCATGTAGTCACCTGTCTCCCGGTTTGAGAATATGACAATAATTTGAAAATATATAGATTGGCCTTAAAAATAACTTGTTAATGGGTGAAAACCCAAACGAGCCCCCAAACGACCCCATAAAAGGCACGAACACCTCGTAGGGGACATATGTAACTTGTAGGACCTGACAGCATAGTTGCGGGTCTCCTGGCTTGAGAATATGAGGATTATTTGAAAATATCTAGATTAGGCTTAAAAACAAGTCGTTTGAGGTTGAAAACCCAAACCAGTTCCCAAACGGCCCCTTAGAGGCACAAACACCTCGCACAGGACAATTATGACTTGCCGGAACTGATCCCGTAGTCACGGGTCACCTGGTTTGAGAATATGATGATCATTTGTAAATATCTAGATTAGGCTTAAAAATAAGACGTATGAGGGTAAAAACCCAAACCAGCCCCCAAACGGCCCTGTAAGAGGCACGAACACCTCGCACGAGACTAATAAAACTTGTAGGAACTAACTGCATAGTCATGGGCCTCTCAATTTGAGAATATGACGATACTTTGAAAATATATAGATTGTGCATAACAACAAGTCATTGAGGGGTGAAGACCCAAATCAACCCCCAAAGGACCCCGTAAGTGGCAATAACACCTCAAACGGGACCAATGTAACTTGTAGGAAATGATCGTGTAGTCGTGGGTCTCCCGGTTTGAGAATATGATGATAGTTTTAAAATATCTAGATTAGGCTTAAAAATAAGCCATTTGTGGGTGAAAATCCAAACCATCCCACAATCATCCCTGGAAGAAGAAGGAATGCCTCGCACAGGACCAATGTAACTTCTAGGAACTGATCGCGTAGTCATGGGTCTCCCGATTTGAGAATATGATGAAAACTTGAAAATAACTAGATTAGGCTTAAAAAAGAAGCCGTTAAAGGGTGAAAACGCAAATGGCCCCATAACAGGCACAAACACCACGCACGGGACATATGTAACTTCTAGGAACTGACCGTGTAGTCGTGGGTCTCCTGGTTTGAGAATATGAGAATAATTTGAAAATAAAAAGATTAGGATTAAAAACAAGCCGTTTGAGGGTGAAAACCCAAACCAACCCCCAAACGGCCTCGTAAGAGGCATGAACACCTCGCACTGGACTAATATAACTTGTAGGAACTAACTATGTAGTCACGGGCCTCTCGATTTGTGAGTATGAAGATACTTTGAAAATATACAGATTAGGGTTAGAAATAAGCCATTGAAGGGGGGAGACCTAAATCAGCCCCCAAAAGACCCCGTAAGAGGAAATAAAACTTCGTACGGGACCAATGTGACTTATAGGAACTGACCGCATAGTCACGGGTCTCCTGGTTTGATAATATGATGATAGTTTGAAAATATATTGATTAGGATAGAAAAGAAACTATTTGAGGGTTAAAATAAAAAATATCCCCTTAACGGCCCTGGAAGAGGCAGGAACGCGTTGCACGGGAAAAATGTTACGTCTAGAAACTAACCGCGCAGTCAGGGGTCTCCCGGTTTGATAATATGACAATAATTTGAAAATATCTACATTAGGCTAAAAAACAAGTCGTTAAAGGGTGAAAACGCAAACCAGCCCCTAAACGGCCCCATAAGAGGGACGAACATCTCGCACGGGACATGTGTAACTTATAGTAACTAACCACGTAGTCTCGTGTCTACCGGTTTGAGAATATAACGATAATTTGAAAATATCTATATTAGGCTTAAAAATAAGCCGTTTGAGGGTGAAAACCCAAACAAGTCAACAAGTGTCCCCGTTAGAGGCACGAACACCTCGCACGGGACCAATGTCACTTGTAGGAACTGACCGCATAATCATGGGTCACCTTGTTTGAGAATACAATGATAATTTTTAAATATCTAAATTAGTCTTAAAATTAATTCGTTTGAGGGTAAAAGCCCAAAAACAACCCCCAAACGGACCCATAAGAGGCACGAACACCTCGTGCGGGACTAATGTAACTTGTATGAACTAACCGCGTAGTCATGGGCCTATCGGTTTGAGAGTATCATTGTACTTTGAAAATATTGAGATTAGGCTTAGAAATAAGCCGTTGAAGAGTGGAGATCCAAATCTGCGCCAAAGGACCCCGTCAGAGGCAATAACACCTCGCACGGGAGCAATGTAACTTGTAGGAACTAACTGGGTAGTCGCTAGTCTCCCAATTCTAGAATATGATGATAATTTGAAAATATCAAAATTAGGCTTAAAATAAATCCGTTTGAGTGTGAAAATCCAAACCATCCCCCAAATGCCCCTAGAAGAGGCAGGAACACCTCGCACGGGACATATATAACTTGTAGGAACTGACTGCGTAGTCACAGGTCTCCCGGTTTGAGAATATGATGATAATTTGAAAATATATATATTAGGCTAAAAAAAGCGGTTTGAGGGTGAAAACCCAAACTAGTTCCCAAACGACCCCGTTAAAGGTACGAACACCTCGCACGGGACTGATGTGACTTGTAGGAATTAACCGCGTAGTCGCGGGTCTCTCGGTTTGAGAATATTACGATAATTTGTAAATATTTAGATTTGGCATAAAAATAAGCTTTTTAAGGGTGAAAACCCAAACCAACACCCAAACGGCCCTCCGAGAGGCACGAATACCTAGCACGGGACCAATATAAACTGATCGTGTAGGGACAGGTCTTTCAATTTGAGAATATGATGATAATTTGGAAATACCTAGATTAGGCTTAAAAACAAGCCGTTTGAGAGTGAAAATCTAAACCAGAACCCAAACGACCCCAGAAGAGGCAGGAACGCCTTGCGCGTGAACAATGTAACTTCTATGAACTGATCGCGTAGTCACGGGTCTCTCGGTTTGAGAATATGAAATTATTTTCAAAATATCTAGAGTAGGATTAGATTTAAGTCATTGAAGGGTAGAGACCCAAATCAGCCCCCAAAGGACCCCATAAGAGGCAGTAACATCTCGCACGGGACTAATGGAACTTGTAGGAACTGACCGCGTAGTCGCGGGTCTCCCGATTTGAAAATATGATGATATTTTTAAAATATCTTGATTAGGCTTCAAAATAAGCCGTTTGAGGGTGAAAATCCAAACCAGCACCCAAACGGCCCCAAAAGAGCTAGGAATGCCTCGTACGGGACCGATGTAAAATCTAGGAACTGAACGCGTAGTCAAGGGTCTCCCGGCTTGAGAATATGATGATAATTTGAAAATATCTAGATTAGGATTAAAAATAAGTTGTTAAAGGGTGAAACCCAAACCAGCACCTAAACGGCAACATAAGAGGCTTGAACACCTCGAACGGGACATATGTAACTTGTAGGAACTGAACGCGTAGTCGCGACTCTCCCGATTTAAGAATGTGATGATAATTTCTAAATATGTAGATTAATCCAAAAAACAAGTCGTTTTATGGTGAAAACTCAAACCAAACTCAAACATCCCCGTAAGAGGCCCGAACACCTCGTAGGGGACTAATGTAACTTATAGGAACTAATCGCGTAGTCACAGGCCTCTTGGTTTGAGAATATGATGATAGTTTGAAAATATATAGACTAAGCTTAAAAACAAGTCGTTGAAGGGTGGAGACCGAAATCAACCCCCAAAGGACCCCGCAAGAGGCAATAACACCTTGCACAGGACCAATGTAACTTGTAGGAACTGACCGCGTAGTCGCGGGTCTCCCTACTTGAGAATATGGAAATAATTTGAAATTATCAAGATTAGGCTTAAAAATAATCGATATGAGAGTTAAAATCCAAACCATTCCCCAAACAGCCCCGGAAGAGGCAGGAACGCCTCACATGGGACCAATGTAAAAACTAGGAACAGATCGCGTAGTCTTGGGTCTCCCGATTTGAAAATATGACGATAATTTGAAAATATCTAGATTATGCTTAAAAACAAGTTGTTAAAGGGTGAAAGCCCAAACCAACCCTTAAACGTCCCCACAAGAGGCACAAACACCTTACACGAGACATATGTAACTTATAGGAACTAACCATGCAATCGCAGGTCTTCCGGTTTTAGAATATGATGACAATTTGAAAATATCTAGATTTGGCGTAATAATAAGCTATTTGAGGGTGAAAACCCAAACCAATCCCCAAACAGCCCTGTTAGGGGCACAAACACCTCGCATGGGACCAATGTGACTTGAAGTTACCAACTGTGTGGTCGTGGGTCTATCGGTTTGAGAATATGATGATTATTTGTAAATATCTAGATTAGGCTTAAAAATAAGCCGTTTGAGGGTGAAAACCCAAACCAACCCCCAAATGCCCCCGTAAGAGGCATAGACACCTCGCACGAGACTAATGTAACTAACCATGTAGTCACGAGCCTCTTAGTTTGAGAATATGATGATACTTTGAGAATATATAGAGTATGTTTAGAAACAAGCCGTTGAAGGGTGGAGACCCAAATCGGCCCCCAAAGGACCCTATAAGAGGCAATAACACCTCACTGTGACCAATGTAACTTGTAAAAACTGACCGCATAGTCGTAGGTCTAATGGTTGGAGAATATGACCATAATTTGAAAATATCTAGATTAGGCTTATAAACAAGCCGTTTAAGGGTGAAAATCCAAACCATCCCCCAAAGAGCCCCGAAAGAGGCTGGAATGCCTTGCACGGGACCAATGTAACTTCCAGGAACATATCGCATAGTCACGGGTCTCTCGATTTGAGAATATGATGAAAATTTGAAAAAATCTAGATTAGGCTTAAAAATAAGTCGTTAAAGGGTGAAAACCCAAACCATCTCCCATACGGCCTAATAAGAGGCACGAACACCTCGCATGGGACATATCTATCATGTAGGAATTGACCGTGTCATCGTGGGTCTCCTGGTTTGAGAATATGACAATAATTTGAAAATATCGAGATTAGGCTTAAAAACAAGCCGTTTGAGGGTGAAAACCCAAACCAATCCCTAAACGGCCCCGTTAGAGGCATGAACACCTCGCACGGGACCAATGTGAATTATAGGAACAGACCACGTCATTGCGAGTCTCCTAGATTGAGAATATGATGATAATTTGTAAATATTTAGATTAGACGTCAAAACAAGCCATTTGAGGTTAAAAACCCAAAACTGCTCCCAAAAGGCCCCGTAAGAGGCACGAATGCCTCACACGGGACTAATGTAACTTGTAGGATCTAACCACATAGTCACGATACTCTCGGTTTTATAATATGATGATACTTTGAAAGTATATAGATTAGGCTTATAAATTATTCGTTGAAGGGTGGAGCCACAAATAAGCTCCCAAAACACCCCATAAGAGGCAATAACACCTCGCAAAGGACTAATGCAACTTGTAGGAACTGACCACGTAATCGCGGGTCTCCTGGTTCGAGAATATGACGATAATTTGAAAATATCTAGATCAGGCTTAAAAACAAGCCGTTTGAGCGTGAAAATCACAACTAGCCCCTAAATGACCCCGAAAGAGGCAGGAACGCGTCACACGGGACCAATGTAACTTCTTGGAACTCACCACGTAGTAAGGGGTCTCCCTATTTGTGAATATGCTAATATTTTGAAAATATCTATATTAGGGTTAAAAACAAGCCATTAAAGGGTGGAAACCCAAACCAGCCCCCGAACGGCCCTATTAGAGGCTCGAACACCTCGCACAGGACATGTGTAACTTGTAGGAGCTGACGGCGTAGTTGTGGGTCTCCCGATTTGAGAATATGATGATAATTTGAAAATATCTACATTAGGGTTAAACAAAAGCCATTTGAAGGTGAAAATCCAAACCATCCCCCGACCGGCCCCGAAAGAGGCCGGAACGCCTTGCACGAGACCTATATAAGTTTTAGGAACAGACTGCGTAGTCACGGGTCACCTGGTTTGAGAATTTAGCGATAATTTGTAAATAACTAGATTAGGATTAGTCGTTTGATGATGAAAACCTAAACGAGCCCCCAAACAGCCTCGTAAGAGGCACGAACACCTCTCACGGCACTAATGTAACTTGTAGGAATTAACTGCACAGCCACGAGCCTCTCAGTTTGAGAATATGAGGGTACTTTAAAAATCTATAGATTAGGATTAGAAACAAGTCGTTGATGGGTGGAGATACAAATCAGCCCCCAAAGGACCCCATAAGAGGCGATGACACCTTGCATGGGACCAATGTCACTTGTACAAACTAGCCGCATAGTCGTGGGTCTCCCGATTTGAGAATATGATGATAATCTGAAAATGTCTAGATTGGGATTAAAAATAAGCCATTTGAGGGTGAAAATACAAACCATCCCCCAAACGGACCCGGAAGAGGCAGGAACGACTTGCACGGGACCAATGTAACTTATTGGAACAGAGCACGTAGTCAGGCCTCTCACGATTTGAGAATATGACAATAATTTGAAACTATCTAGATTAGGCTTCAAAACAAGCCGTTAAAGTGTGAAAACCCAAACTAGCCCCCAAACGGCCCCATAAGAGGCACGAACACCTCGCACGGGACATATGTTACTTGTAGGAACTGATCGCATAGTCGCGGGTCTCCCGGTTTGAGAATATGACCATAATTTGGAAATATCTATATTAGGCTTAAAAATAAGCCGTTTGGGGGGGAAAACCAAAACAAGCCCCAAACGGCCCTGTTAGAGGCACGAACACCTTGCACATGACCAATGTGACTTGTAGGAACTGAGCGTAGTTACGAGTCACTCGGTTTGAGAATATGATGATAATTTGTAAATATCTAGGTTATGCATAAAAATAAGCCTTTTTAATATTAAAACCCAAACAAACCACCAAAGGTCCCCATACAAGCATTAACACCTCGCACGGGACTAATGTAACTTGTAGGAATTAACCCGCGTAGTCACGGGCCTCTCCGTTTGAGAATACGGTGATACTTTGAAAATATATAAATTAGGCTTAGAAATAAGCCGTTGAAGGGTGGAGACCCAAATCAACCCCCAATGGACCCCGTAAGAGGCAATAACACCTCGCATGGGACAAATGTAACATGTACTAACTAATCGCGTAGTCGCGGGTCTCCCAATTCGAGAAAATGATGATGATTTGAAAATATCTAGATTAGGCTTAAAAATATGTCGTTTTAGGGTGAAAATCCAAATCATCCCCCAAACGTCCCCAGAAGAGGCAGGAACGCCTCGCACAGCACCAATGTATGTTCCAGGAACAGACCGCATAGTTATGGGTCGCCTGGTTTGAGAATTTGATGATAATTGGTAAATATCTTGATTAGGCTTAAAAATAAGACGTTTGACGGTGAAATCCGAAACCATCCCCCAAACGACCTCCTAAGGGGCCTGAACACCTCGCACGGGACTATTGTAACTTGTATGAACTAACCACGTAGTCATAAGCCTCTTATTTTTAGAATATGACGATACTTTGAAAATCTATACATTAGGCTTAGAAACAAGCCATTGAAGGATAGAAACACAAATCAGCCCCCAAAGGGCCCTGTAAGAGGCAATAACACCTCGCATGGGACCAATGTCACTTGTAGGAACCAACCACGTTGGCGTTGGTCTCCCGATTTGAGAATATGATGATAATTTAAAAATATCTAGATTATGATTAAAAATAACCCGTTTGAGGGTGAAAATCAAAACCATCCCACAAACGGCCCCGAAAGAGGCAGTAACGCCTCACACGGGACCAATGTAACTTCTAGGAACAGACTGCGTAGTCCTGGGTCTCCCGGTTTGAGAATATGAAGATGATTTGAAAATATCTAGATTAGGAATAAAAACAAGCCGTTAAGGGGTGAAAACCCACACCAACCCCCAAACGGCCCTATAAGAGGTACGAACACCTCGTACGAGACATATGTAACTTATAGGAATGGACCGTGTAGTCGCGGGTCTTTTGGTTTGAGCATATAATGATAATTTGAAAATATCTAGATTAGGCTTAAAAACTAGCTTTTTGAGGGTGAAAACCCAAATCAATCCCCAAACGGCTCCGTTAAAGGCACGAAGACTTCGCACGAGACCAATGTGACTTGCAGGAACTTACCGTGTAGTCGCGGATCTCCCGGTTTGAAAATTTGACGATAATTTGTAAATGTATAGATTAGGCATAAAAACATGCCGTTTTAAGATGAAAACCCAAACCAACCCTCAAACGGCCCCATACGAGCACAAACACCTCACACCGGACTAATGTAACTTGTAGAAACTAACTATGTTGTCACGGACTCTCAGTTTGAGAATATGAAAATAATTTGAAAATATATGGATTGGGCTTAGAAATAAGTCATTGAAGGGTGGAGACCCAAATCAACCCCCAATGGACCTCGTAAGAGGCAATAACACCTCGCACGTAGTCACAGGTCTCCCGATTTGAGATTATGATGATGATTTGAAAATATCTAGATTAGGCTTAAAAATAAGCCGTTTCAGGGTGAAAATCCAAACCATCCCCCAAACGTCCCCGGAAGAGGTAGGAATGCCTCGCACGGCACCAATGTAACTTCTATGAATAGACCGCATAGTCACGGGTCACCTGGTTCGAGAATTTGTAAATATCTTGATTTGGATTAAAAACAAGTCGTTTGACGATGAAAACCCAAACAATCCCACAAACGGCCTCGTAAGAGGCACGAACACCTCGCACGGGACTATTGTAACTTGTAGGAACTAACCTCGTAGTCACAAGCCTCTTGTTTTGAGAATATGAGGATACTTTGAAAATCTATACATTAGGCTTAGAAATAAGCCATTGAAGGATAGAGACACAAATCAGCCCCAAAAGGACCCCCTAAGAGGCAATAACACCTCGCATGGGACCAATGTCACTTGTAGGAACCAACCACGTTATCGTGGGTCTCCTCATTTGAGATTATGACAATAATTTGAAAATATCTAGATTAGGCTTAAAAATAAGCCGTTTGAGGGTCAAAATCCAAACCATCCCATAAACGACCCCGAAAGAGTCTGGAATGCCTCACACGGGACTGATGTAACTTCTAGGAACAGACCACATAGTCATGGGTCTCTCGATTTGAGAATATGACGATAATTTGAAAATATCCAGATTAGGCTTAAAAACAACCCGTTAAAGGGTGAAAACCCAAACCAGCCACCAAACGGCACCATAATAGGTACGAACACCTGGCACGGGACATATGTAACTTGTAGGAACTGACCGTGTAGTCGCGGGTCTTCCGATTTGAGCATATGATGAAAATGTGAAAATATCTAGATTAGGCTTAAAAACTAGCCGTTTTAGGGTGAAAACCCAAACCAGTCCCCAAATGGCGCCGTTAAAGGCATGAACACCTTGCACGGGACCAATGTGACTTATAGGAACTTACCATGTAGTCGTGAGTCTCCTGGTTTGAGAATATGACGATAATTTGGAAATTTCTAGATTAGGTAGAAAAATAAGCCGTTTTAAGATGAAAACCCAAACCAACCCCCAAATGGCCCCATACGAGCACGAACACCTCGCACGGGACTAATGTAACTTGTAGAAACCAACTGCGTAGTCATGGACTCTCAGTTTGAGAATATGATAATACTTTGAAAATATACAAATTAGGCTTAGAAATTAACCATTGAAGAGTAGAGATCGAAATCATCCCCCGATGGACCCCGTAAGAGGCAATTACACCTCGTAGGGGAGCAATGAAACTTGTAGGAACTAACTTTGTAGTCGCGGGTCTCCCGATTTGAGAAAATGACAATAATTTCAAAATATCTAGATTTGGATTAAAAACAATTCCTTTAAGGGTGAAAATCAAACTAGTCCCCAAACGGCCCCGTTAAAGGCAGAAACACCTTGCACGGGAACAATGTGACTTATAGGAACTTACCGTGTAGTCATGGGTCTCCCGGTTTGAGAATATGACAATAATTTGTAAATTTCTAGATTACGTATAAAAATAAGACATTTTAAGATGAAAACCCAAACCAACCCCCAAACGGCCCCATACACGGGACTAATGTAACTTGTAGAAACTAATCGCGTAGTCACGAACTCTCGGTTTGAGAATATGATGATACTTTGAAAATATACTGATTAGGCTTAGAAATAAACCATTGAAGAGTGGAGATCGAAATCATCCCCCGAAGGACCCCGTAAGAGGTAATTACACCTCGTAGGGGAGCAATGCAACTTGTATGAACTAACTGTGTAGTTGCGGGTCTCCTGGTTTGAGAATATGATGATAATTTCAAAATATCTAGATTTCGCTTCAAAAATAATTCCTTTAAGGGTGAAAATCCAAACCATCCACCAAACGGCCCAGATAGAGGCAGGAACACCTCGCACGCGAATAATGTAACTTTTAGGAACTGATCGCGTAGTCACAGGTCTCCCGGTTTGAGAATATGACAATAATATGAAAATATCTAGATTAAGCTTAAAAACAAGCCGTTTGAGGGTGAAAACCCAAACAAGTCCACAAACAGCCCCATTAGAGGCACAAACACCTCGCACGGGACCAATGTGACTTATAGGAATTAACTGCATTGTAACGAGTCTCTCGGATTGAGAATATGATGATTATTTATAAATATATAGATTAGGCATCAAAACAAGTCATTTGAGGGTAAAAACCCAAACCAGCCCCCAAAAGTACCCGTAAGAGGCATGAATGCCTCGCACGGGACTAATGTAACTTGTAGGATCTAACCGCGTAGTCACGGGCCTCTCAGTTTGAGAATATGATGATACTTCAAAAATATAAAGATTTGTCTTATAAATTATCCGTTGAAGGGTTGAGACACAAATAGGCCCCCAAAATACCCAGTAAGACGCAATAACACCATGCACGGGACCAATGTAACTTTTAGGAACTGACCGCATATTCGTGGGTCTCCTGATTTGAGAATATGATGATAATTTGAAAATATCTAGATCAGGCTTAAAAATAAGCCGTTTTAGGGTAAAAATCACAACCAGCCCCCAAACGACCCCACAAGAGGAAGGAACACCTCGCACGAGACCAGTGTAACCTCTCGGAACTCATCGCATAGTCAGGGGTCTCCCAGTTTGAGAATATGATGATATTTTGAAAGTATCTAGATTAGACTTAAAAAAAGCCGTTAAATGGTGAAAACCAAAACCAGCCCCCAAACGGCCCTATTAGAGGCACGAACACCTCGCACGGGACATGTGTAACTTGTTGGAACTGACGGCGTAGTAGCGGGTCTCGCAATTTGCGAATATAACGATAATTTGAAAATATCTACATTTTTCTTAAAAATAAACCGCTTAAGGGTGAAAATCAACACCTTCCCCCAACCGGCCTCGAAAGAGACAGAAACCCCTCGCACGGGAAAAATGGAACTTCTAGGAATATACCGCTTAGTTATGGGTCACTGGGTTTGAGAATTTGATGATAAGTTATAAATATCTAGATTAGGTTTAAAAACAAGTTGTTTGATGGTGAAAACCCAAACCATCCCCCAAACGGCCTCGTAAGAAGCATGAACACCTAGCACGGGACTAATGTAACTTATAGGAGCTAACTGCGCAGTCACGAGCCTCTCGGTTTGAGAATATGATAATACTTTGAAAATCTATAGATTAGGCTTAGAAACAAACCGTTGAAGGGTGGAGACATGAATCAGCCCCCAAAGGACCCCGTAAGAGGCAATAACACTTCGCATGGGACTAATGTCACTTGTAGGAACTGATTGCGTAGTTGTGGGTCTCCCGATTTGAGAATATGATGATGATTTAAAATATCTAGATTAGATTTGAAAATAAGTCGTTAAAGGGTGAAAATACAAACCAACCCCCAAACAGCCCCATAAGAGGTACGGACACCTCGCACGAGACATATGTAACTTATAGGAACTGACTGCGTAGTCGCGGGTCTCCCGATTTGAGAATATGATGATAATTTGAAAATTTCAAGATTAGGGTTAAAAATAATCCTTTCGAGGGGTGAAAATAAAAACCATCCCCCAGGCGGCCCAAGAAGAGGCAAGAACACCTTGTACGGGACCAATATAACTTCTAGAAACAGACCGTATAGTCACGGGTCTCCCACTTTGAGAATATGACGATAATTGGAAAATAATTAGAGTAGGCTTTAAAATAAGTTATTAAAAGGTGAAAACCCAAACCAGCCCCTAAACGGCCACATAAGAAGCACAAACACATCGCACGGGACGTATGTAACTTGTAGGAACTGATCGTGTAGTCGCAACTCTACCGGTTTCATAATATGATGATAATTTGAAAATATCTAGATTGGGCTTAAAAATAAGCCGTTCGAGGGTGAAAACTCAAACCAATCCCAAAACGGCCTCGTTAGAGGAACGAACATCTCGCACGGGATCAACGTGACTTGTAGGAACTGATCGCGTAGTCGGGGGTCTTCTGATTTGAGAATATGATGATAATTTTTAAATATCTAGATTAGGCTTAAAAAAAGCAGTTTGAGGGTGAAAACCCAAACCAACCCCCAAACGCCCCTATACGAGGCACGAACACCTCACACGAGACTAATGTAACTTGTAGGAACTAACCGCATAGTCATAAGCCTCTCGGTTTGAAAATATGATGATACTTTTAAAACATATCGATTATGCTTAGAAACAGGCCGCTGAAGGGTGGAGACCCAAATCAGCCCCCAAAGGACCCCATCAGAGGCAATAACACCTCGCATGGGACCAATGTGACTACTTGTTGGAACTGACCGCGTAGTCGCGGGCACCCGATTTGAGAATATGATGATAAGTTGTAAATATCAAGATTAGGCGTAAAAATAAGTCGTTTGAGGGTGAAAACCCAAACCAACCCCCAAACGGCCCCGTAAGAGGCACGAACACCTCACACGGGAGTAATGTAACTTGTAGGAACTAACCACATAGTCACGGACCTCTCAATTTGAGAATATGACGATACTTTTAAAATATACAGATTATCCTTATAAATAAGTCGTTGAAGGGTGGAGACCAAAATCAGCCCCCAAGGATCCTGTAAGAGGCAATAACACCTCGCACGGGACGAATGTGACTTATAGGAACTAACCGCGTAGTCGTGGGTCTTCCGATTTGAGAATATGAAGATAATTTAAAAATATATAGGCTAGGCATAAAAATAAGCCGTTTTAGGGTGAAAATCAAAACTTGCCCCCAAACGACCTCGAAAGAGGCAGGAACGCCTCGCACGGGACCAATGTAACTTCTAGGAGCTGACCGCATAGTCACGGGACTCCCGGTTTGAGAATATGATGATAATTAGAAAATATCTAGATTAGATTTAAAAATAAGTCATTAAAGGGTGAAAACCCAAAGCAACCACTAAACAGCCCCATAAGAGGAACGAACACCTCGCACGGGACATATGTAACTTATAGGAACTGATTGCGTAGTCACGGGACATAGAATATGACGATACTTGAAAATATCTAGATTGGTCTTAAAAACAAGCCGTTTGAGGGTGAAAACCCAAACTAGTCCCCAAATGGCCCCGTTAGATGCACGAACACCTCATACGGGACCAATGTGACTTCTAGGAACTGACTGTGTGAATATGAAGATAATATGTGAATATCTGGATTAGGTTGAAAAATAAGTCGTTGGAGGGTGAAAACCCAAACCAGACCCTAAATAGTCTCGTAAGAGGCACGAACACCTCGTACGGGACTCATGTAACTTGTAGGAACTAACTACTAGTCACGAGCCTCTCGATTTGAGAATATGATGTTACTTTGAAAATATATAGATTAGGCTTAGAAATAAGTCGTTGATGGGTGGAGACGCAAACCATCCCCCAAAGGATCGCGTTAGAGGCAATAACAACTCGCACGAGATCAATGTAACTTGTAGAAACTGACCGCGGAGTCGAGGGTCTCCCGATTTTAGAATATGACAATAATTTGAAGATATCAAGATTAGGCTTAAAAATAATCCGTTTGAGGGTGAAAATCAAAACCATCTGTGAAACGGCCCTGGAAGAGGAAGGAACGCCTCGCACGGGAATAATGTAACTTCTAGGAACAGACCGCATAGTCACAGGTCTCTCGGTTTGAGAATATGATGATAATTTGAAAATATCTAGATTAGGCTTAAAAACAAGTTGTTAAATGGTGAAAATCCAAACCAACCCCCATTCAGCCCCATAAGAAGCATGAACACATCGCAAGGGACATATGTAACTTGTAGGAACTGATTGCGTAGTCGCAGGTCTACCAGTTTGATAATATCATAATAATTTGAAAATATCTAGATTGGGCTTAAAAATAAGCCATTTGAGGGTAAAAACCCAAACCAATCCCCAAACGGCCCCGTGAGAGGCACGAACACCTCGCACGGGAGTAATGTAACTTGTAGGAACTAACTGCATAGCCAGGGGCCTCTCAATTTGAGAATATGATGATACTTTGAAAATATCAAAATTATGCGTAGAAATGAGCCGTTGAATGGTGGAGAACCAAATCAGCCCCCAAAGGACCCCATAAGAGGCAATAACACCTCGCACTGGACCAATGTGACTTGTAGGAATTGATTGTGTAGTCGTGGGTCTCCCAATTTGAGAATATGATGATAATTTAAAAATATCTAGGTTAGGGTTAGAAATCAGCCGTTTGAGGGTGAAAATAAAAAACAACCTCCAAACAACCCCGGAAGATGCAGGAGAACCTCGCACGGGACCAATGCAACTTCAAGGAACTGACCGAATAATCATGGGTCTCCCGATTTGAGAATATGATGATAATTTGAAAATATATATATTCGATTTAAAAACAAGACGGTAAAGGATGAAAACAAAAATATTCACCAAATAGCCCCAGAAGAGGCTCGAACACCTCGCACAGGACATGTGTAATTTGTAGGAACTCACTATGTAGTCGCGGGCCTCCTGGTTTGAGATTATGAAAATAATTTGAAAATATCTAGATTAGGCTGAAAAATAAGTTGTTAAAGGGTGAAAACCCAAACCAGCCCCCAAACGGCCCCTAAAAAGCACAAACACATCGCACGGGACATATGAACATGTAGGAACTAATCACGTAGTCATGTGTCTAACAGTTTTATAATATGATGATAATTTGAAAATATGTAGATTGTGCTTAAAAACAAGCCGTTTGGGGGTGAAAACCCAAATCAATCCCAAACGGCCCCGTTGTAGGCACGGACACCTTGCACGGGGCCAATGTGACTTGAAGGAACCAATCGCCTAGTCGGGGGTCTCCCGATTTTAGAATATGATAATAATTTTTAAATATCTAGATTAGGCTTCAAAATGCCGTTTGGGGGTAAAAACCAAAACTAGCCCCCAAGCGCCCCTGTAAGAGGCACGAAAACCTCGCACGAGACTAATGTAACTTGTAGGAACTAACAGCGTAGTGACGGGCTTCTCGGTTTGAGAATAAAATGATACTTTGAAAATATATAGATTATGCTTAGAAATAAGCCAATGAAGGGTGGAAACCCAAATTAGCCCCCAAAGGACCTCGTTAGAGGCAATGACACATCGCACAGGACCAATGTGACTTCTAGGAACTGACTGCGTAGTCGTCGGTCCCCCGGTTTGAGAATATGATGATAATTTGAAAATATATAGATTAGGCTTAAAAACAAGCCGTCTGAGGGTGAAAATAAAAACCAGCCACCTAACGGCCCCGAAAGAGGTAGGAACACCTCTCATGGGACCAATGTAACTTCTAGGAACTGACCGCGTAGTCACGAGCCTTTCGATTTGAGAATATGATGATACTTTGAAAACATATAAATTAGGATTAGAAACAAGTTGTTGAAGGGTGGAGACCCAAATTACACCCCAATGGACCCTGTAAGAGGCAATAACACCTCGAATGGGACATATGTAACTTTTAGGAACTGATCGCGTAGTGGTGGGTCTCCCGATTTGAGAATATGCCGATAATTTGAAAATATCTAGATTAGGCTTAAAAATAAGCCGTTTGAGGGTGAAAATCTTAACAAGCCACCAAACGGCCCCTAAAGAGACAGGAACGCCTCGCATGGGTCCAATGTAAATTCTAGGAAATGACCGCATAGTCAGGGGTCTCCCAGTTTGAGAATATGATGATAATTTGAAAATATTTAGATTAGGTTTAAAAATAAGCTGTTAAAGGGTGAAAACCCAAACCAGCCCCCAAATGGTCCTATGAGAGGCACGAACACCTTGCACGGGACAAATGTAACTTGTAGTCACTAACCGATTAGTCGCGGGTCTCCCGGTTTGAGAATATGACGATAATTTGAAAATATCTAGATTAGGCCTAATAACCAGCCTTTTGGGGGCAAAAACACAAACTAGTCCCCAAACGGCCCCGTTGGAGGCATGAACACCTCTCATGGGACCAATGCGACTTGTAGGAACTAACTACATTATCAGGGGTCACCTGGTTTGAGAATATGACGATAATTTGTAAATTTCTAGATAAGGCAAAAAAATAATCCGTTTGAGGGTGAAAACCCAAACTAGTCCCTAAACGGTCTCGTAAGAGGCACGAACACCTAGCACGGGACTAATGTAAATTGTAGGAACTAACTGCACATCCATGGGCCTCTTGGTTTGAGAATATGATGGTACTTTGAAAATATATAAATTAGGCTTAGAAAAAAGCCATTGAAGGGTAGAGACCTAAATCAGCCCCCAAAGGACCCCATAAGAGGTAATTACACCTCGAACGGGACCACTAAAACTTATAGGAATTGACCGCGTAGCCGCGAGTCTCCCGATTTGAGAATATGACAATAATTTGAAAATATCTAGATTAGGTTTAAAAACAAGCCGATTGAGGGTAAAATCTAAACATGACCCCAAACGGCCCCGGAAGAGGCAGGAACGCCTCGTACGGGACCAATGTAACTTCTAGGAACTGATCGCATAGTCACGGGTCTGCCGGTTTATGAATATGACAATAGTTTGGAAATATCTAAATTAGGCTAAAAAAATCCGTTAAAGGGTGAAAACCCAAACCAGCCCCCATACAACCGCATAAGAGGCTTGAACACCTCGCGTGGGACATATGTAAATTTCTAGATTAGGCTTAAAATCAAGCTATTCGAGGGTGAAAACACAAACTAGCCCCCAAACGGCCTCATAAGAGGCACGGCCACCTCGTATGGGACTAATGAAACTTTTAGGACCTAACCGCGTAGTCACGGGCATCTCGATTTGAGAATATGACGATACTTTGAAAATATATAGATTAGGCATAAAAATAAGCCGCTTGAGGGTGAAAACTCAAACCAACCCTCAAACAGCCCTGTAAGAGGCATGAACACCTCGAAAGGGACAAATGTAACTTGTATGAACTAACTGCGTAGTCACGAGCCTCTCAGTTTAAGAATATAATGATACTTTGAAAATATATAGATTAGTCTTAGAGATAAGACGTTGAAGGGTGGAGACACAAATCAGCACCTAAAGGACCCCGTAAGAGGCAATAACACCTCGCACGAGACCAGTGCACCTTGTACAAACTGACCGCATAGTCATGGGTCTCCCAGTTTGAGAATGTGACAATAATTTGAAAATATCTAGATTAGGCTTAAAAATAAGCCGTTTGAGGGTGAAAATCCAAACCATCCCCAAAATTGCCCCGGAAGAGACAGGAATGCCTCGCACGGGACCATTGCAACTTCTAGGAATAGGCCACCTAGTCACGGGTGTCCAAGTTTGAGAATATGTCGATAATTTGAAAATATCTAGATTAATCTTAACAACAAGCCGTTAAAGGGTGAAAACCCACACCAGCCCCCCTAAAGGCCGAATTAAAAACACGATCACCTTGTACGGGGCATATGTAACTTGTCAGAACTGACTGCATAGTCGCGGGTCTCCCAATTTGAGAATATGATGATAATTTGGAAATATCTAGATTACGCTTAAAATCAAGCAATTCGAGGGTGAAAACCCAAACTAGACCCCAAACGACCTCGTAAGAGGCACAGACACCTCGCACGGGACTAATGTAATTTGTAGGAACTAACCGCGTAGTCACGGGCCGCTCAGTCTGAGAATATGATGATACTTTGAAAATGTATAGATTAGACTTAGAAACAAGCCATTGAAGGGTGGAGACCCAAATAACCCCCAAAGGACTCCGTAAGAGGTAATTACACGTAGCACGGGACCAATGAAACTTGTAGGAGTTTATCACGTAGTCGCGCGTCTCCCGATTTGAGAATATGATGATATTTTGAAAATATATAGATTCGGCTTAAAAACAAGCTGTTTGAGGGTGAAAATAAAAACCAGCTCCCAAACGGCCCCGAAAGAGGCTGGAACGCCTCGCACGGGACCAATGTAACTTCTACGAACTGGCCGCATAGTCACGGGTCTCCTGATGTATGAATATGACAATAATTTGAAAATATCTAGATTAGGCTAAAAAATAAGCCGTTAAAGGGTGGAAACCGAAACCATCCCCCATACAGCCCCATAAGAGGCTTGAACACCTCGCGTGGACATATATAACTTGTAGGAACCGACTGCATTGTCGCGGGTCTCCCGGATTGAGAATATGACGATAATTTCTCAATATATAGATTAGGCATAAAAATAACTCGCTTAAGGGTGAAAACCCAAACCAGCCCTTAAACGGTCCTGTAAGAGGCACGAGCACCTCGCACGAGACTAATATAACTTGTAGGAACTAAGAACGTAGTCACGATCCTCTCGAATTAAGAATATTAATGATACTTTGAAAATATATAGATTAGTCTTAGAAACAAGACATTGAAGGGTGGAGACACAAATAAGACCCCAAAGGACCCTACACCTCGCATGGGACCAATGTAACTTGTACGAACTGACCGCGTAGTCACGGGTCTCCCGATTTGAGAATATGACGATAATTTGAAAATATCTAGATTAGGTTTAAAAACAAGCCGTTAAAGGGTGAAAACCCACATATGGAACTTGCAGGAACTGACCGCATAGTCGCGGGTCACCCAATTTGAGAACATGACGATAATTTGAAAATATCTAGATTACGCTTAAAAATAAGCCGTTTGAGGGTGAAAATCAAAACCAGCTGCCAAATGGCCCCGTTAGAGGTACAGACGCCTCGCAAAAGACCAATGTGACTTGTAGGAACTAATCGCGTCATCGCGGGTCTTCCGGTTTGAGAATATGAAACATAATTTGTAAATATCTAGATTAGACATAAAATCAAGCCGTTTGAGGGTGAAAATAAAAACCAGCCCCCAAACGGCCTCGTAGAAGGCACGAATACCTCGCACGGGACGAATGTAACTTCTAGGAACTGATCGCGTAGTCACGGGTGTCCCGGTTTGAGAATATGACATTAATATGAAAATATATAGATGAGGCTAAAAAAAGCTGTCAAATAGTGAAAACCCAAACCATCACCCATACGGCCCTATAAGAGGCTTGCACACCTCGCACGGGACTTATGTATAGTTGGCAACGGACCGCGTAGTTGGGGTCTCTCGGTTTGAGAATACGACCATAACTTGAAAATATCTAGATTAGGTTTAAAACTAAGGAGTTTGAGGGCGAAAACCCAAACCAGTCCCCAAACGGCCCCATTAGATGCATGAACACCTCGCACGAGACAAGTGTGACATGTCGGAACTGACCTTGTGGTCGCGGGTATCCCAGATTGAGAATATGATGATTATTTGTAAATATCTTGATTAGGCTTAAAAACAAGATGTTTGAGGGTGAAAACCCCAACAAACCTTCCAACGACCGTGTGAGGGGTATGAACACCTCGCACGGGACATAAGTAACTTCCAGGAACTAATCGCGTAGTCACGAGTCTCTCGGTTTAAGAATAAGAAGAAAATTTGGAAATACATAAATTAGTCTTAGAAACAAGTCCTTGAAGGTTGGAGACACAAATCAACCCTCAAAGGACCGCGTAAGAGGCAGTAACACCTCGCACGGGACCAATGTAACATGTACGAACTGACCACGTAGTCGTGGGTCTCCCAGTTTGAGAATATGACGATAATTTGAAAATATCTAGATTATTCTTAAAACCAAGATCTTTGAGGGTGAAAATCTAAACCATTCACTAAATGGCCCCGGAAGAAGCAGAAATGCCTCGTACAGGACCAATGTAACTTCTAGGAATAGGTCACGTAGTCACGGGTCTCCCAACTTGAGAATATGACGATAATTTGAAAATATCTAGATTAGGGTTAAGAACATGCCATTAAAGGGTTAAAACCCAAACCATCCTACTAAAGGCCCCATAATAGGCACGAACACCTCGCATGGGACATATGTAACTTGCAGGAACTGACCGCATAGTCCCGGGTCTCCCGATTTGAGAACATGATGATAATTTGAAAATATCTAGATTACGCTTAAAAATAAGTCGTTTGAGGGTGAAAACCCAAACCAGTACCCAAATGGCCCCGTTAGAGGCACAAACACCTCGCACGGCACCAATGTGACTTGTAGGAACTAATCACGCCATCGTAGGTCACCTAGTTTGTGAATATGATGACAATTTGTAAATATCTAGATTAGGCTTAAAATCAAGCCATTCGAGGGTGAAAACCCAAACTAGCCCCCAAACGGCCTCATAAGAGGCACGAACACCTCGCACGGGACTAATGCAACTTATAGGAACTAACTGCGTAGTCATGGGCCTCTCGATTTGAGGATATGACGATACTTTGAAATTATATAGATTAGGCTTAGAAATAAGCTGTTGAAGGGTAGTGACCCAAATCACCCCCCAAAGGACCCCGTAAGAGGTAATTACACATCGCACGGGACCGATGAAACTTGATGTAATTAACCGCGTAGTCATAGGTTTCTCGGTTTGAGAATATGAAAAATAATTCGAAAATATCTAGATTAGGCTAAAAAATAAGCCGTTTGAGGGTGAAAATAAAAACCAACCCCCAAACGACCCCGTAAGAGGCAGGAATGCCTCGGACGGGACCAATGTAACTTCTAGCAACTGATCGCGTAGTCCCTGGTCTCCCGGTTTGAGAATATGAAAATAATATGAAAATATCTAGACGAGGCTAAAAAAAAGCTGTCAAATGGTGAAAACCCAAACCACCACCCATACGGCCCCATAAGAGGCTTGCACTCCTCGTACGGGACTTATGTAACTTATGGCAACTGACCGCGTAGTCGGGGGTCTCTCGGATTTACAATATGACCATAATTTGAAAATATCTAGATTAGGTTTAAAAATAAGGCGTTTGAGGGTGAAAACCCAAACCAGTCCCCAAGGCCCTATTAGAGGCATGAACACCTCGCACGGGACCAATGTGATTTGTAGGAACTGACCGCGTAGTCGCGCGGGTTTCCCAGATTGAGAATATGAGGATAGTTTATAAATATCTAGATTAGGCATAAAAATAAGCTGCTTGAGGGTGAAAACCCAAACCATCCCTCAAACGGCCGTGTAAGGGGAACGAACACCTCGCACGGGACAAAAGTAACTTCGAGGAACTAATCGTGTAGTCACGAGTCTTTCGGTTTAAGAATACGAAGATAATTTGAAAATACATAAATTAGTCTTAGAAACAAGTCGTTGAAGGTTGGAGACACAAATCATCCCTCAAAGGACCCCGTAAGAGGCAATAACATCTCGCATGGAACCAATGTAACTTGTATGAACTGACCGCATAGTCGTGGGTCTCCCAGTTTGAGAATATGACGATAATTTGAAAATATCTAGATTAGGTTTAAAAATAAGATGTTTGAGGGTTAAAATCTAAACCATACACCAAATGGCCCTAGAAGAAGCAGTAATGCCTCGCACGTGACTAATGTAACTTCTAGGAATAGGTCACGTAGTCACGGGTCTCCCAGTTTGAGAATATGACGATAATTTAAAAATATCTAGATTAGGCTTAAGAATAAGCCGTTAAAAGGTGAAAACCCAAATGAGCCCACTAAAGGCCCCATAAGAGGCACGAACACCTCGCACATGACATATGTAACTTCCGGCAACTGACCGCAAGGTCGTGGGTCTCAAGATTTGAGAACATGACAATAATTTGAAAATATCTAGATTACGCTTAAAATTAAGACGTTTGAGGGTGCAAACCCAAACCAGTCCCCAAATGGCCCCGTTAGAGGCACGAACACCTCGCACGGGACCAATGTGACTTTTAGGAACTAATCCCGTCATCGCGGGTCACTTAGTTTGAGAATATGATGATAATTTGTAAATTTCTAGATTAGGCTTAAAATCAAGCTATTCGAGGGTGAAAACACAAACTAGCCCCCAAACGGCCACATAAGAGGCACGGACACCTCGTATGGGACTAATGAAAATTTTAGGACCTAACCGCGTAGTCACGGGCGTCTCGATTTGAGAATATGACGATACTTTGAAAATATATAGATTAGGCTCAAAAATAAGTTATTGAAAGGTGGAGACCCAAATCAGCCCCAAAGGACCCCGTAAAAGGAAATTACACGTCGCACGGGACCAATGAAACTTGAAGTAATTGATCGCGTAGTCACAGGTCTCCCGATTTCAGAATATGAAATATAATTTGAAAATATCTAAATTAGGATTAAAAATAAGCCTTTTGAGGGTGAAAATAAAAACCAGCCCCCAAACGGCCCATAAGAGGCATGAACACCTCGGACGGGACCAATGTAACTTCTAGGAACTGATCCCGCAGTTACGGGTCTCCCGATATGAGAATATGGCAATAATATGAAAATATCTACATGAGGCTAAAAAAAGGTTGTCAAATGGTGAAAACCCAAACCATCACCCATACGGCCCCATAAGAGGCCTGGACACCTCGCATGGGACTTATGTAACTTGTGGAAACTAACCGCGTAGTCGGGGGTCTCCCGGTTTGAGAATATGACCATAATTTGAAAATATCTAGATTAGGTTTAAAAATATGGCGTTTGAGGGTGAAAACCCAAACTAGTCCCCAAACGGCCCTGTTAGAGGCGTGAACACCTCGAACGAGACCAATGTGACTTGTAGGAACTGACCGCATAGTCCCGGGTATCCTGGATTGAGAATATGATGATAATTTGTAAATATCTAGATTAGGCATAAAAATAAGCCGCTTGAGGGTGAAAACCCAAACCACCCCTCAAACGTTCGTGTAAGGGGTACGAACACCTCACACGGGACATAAGTAACTTCGAGTAACTAATGGCATAGTCACGAGTCTCTCGATTTAAGAATACGAAGATAATTCGAAAATACATAAATTAGTCTTAGACACAAGTCATTGAAGGTTGGAGACACAAATTATCCCTCAAAGGACCCCGTAAGGGGCAATAACACCTCGCACGGGACCAATGTAACTTTTACAAACTCCCCGCATAGTTATGGGTCTCCCAATTTGAGAATATGATGATAATTTGAAAATATATAGATTTGGCTACAAAACAAGATGTTTGAGGGTGAAAATCTAAACCATCCACCAAATGGCCCCGGAAGAAGAAGGAATGCCTCGCTCGGGACCAATGTAACTTCTAGGAATTGGTCACGTAGTCATGGGTCTCCTAGGTTAAGAATATGACGATAATCTGAAAATATCTAAATGAGGCTTAAGAACATGTCGTTAAAGAGTGAAAACCCAAACCAGACCACTAAAGGACCCATAAGAGGCACGAAAACCTCGCACGGGACATATGTAACTTGCAAGAACTAACCGTATAGTCGCGGGTCTCCCGATTTGAGAACATGACGATAATTTGAAAATATCTAGATTAGGCTTAAAAATATGCCGTTTGAGGGTGAAAACCAAAACTAGTCCCCAAATGGCCCCGTTAGAGACGCGAACACCTCGAACGGGACCAATGTGACTTGTAGGAACTAATCGCATCATCGCGGGTCACCTGGTTTGAGAATATGATGATAATTTGGAAATATCTAGATTAGGCTTAAAATCAAGCCATTAGAGGGTGAAAACCAAAACTAGCCCCCAAACGGCCTCATAAGAGGCACGAACACCTCACACGGGTCTAATGTAACTTGTAGGAACTAATCGCATAGTCATGGGCCTCTCGATTTGAGAATATAATGATACTTTGAAAATATATAGATTATGCTTAGAAATAAGCTATTGAAGGGTGGAGACCCAAATCACCCCCCAAAGGACCCCGTAAGAGGAAATTACACGTCGCACGGGCGCAATGAAACTTGAAGCAATTGATCACATAGTCACATGTCTCCCGGTTTGAGAATATGAAATATAATTCGAAAATATCTAGATTAGGCTTAAAAATAAGCCGTTTGAGGGTGAAAATAAAAACAATCCCCTAAACGATCCCGTAAGAGGCAAGAACGCCTCGGACGGGACTAATGTAACTTCTTGGAACTGATCGCGTAGTCACGGGTCTCCTGATTTCAGAATATGACAATAATATGAAAATATATAGATGAGGCTAAATAAAGCTGTCAAATGGTGAAAACCCAAACCATCACCCATCTGACCCATAAGAGGCTTGCACACCTCACACGGGACTTATGTAACTTGTTGCAACTAACCGCGTAGTCGGGGGTCTCCCGGTTTGAGAATATGACCATAATTTGAAAATATCTAGATTAGGTTTAAAAATATGGCGTTTGAGGGTGAAAACCCAAACCAGTCCCCAAGGCCCCGTTAGAGGCATGAACACCTCGCACGGGACCAATGTGAGTTGTAGGAACTGACCACGTAGTCGCGGGTCTCCCGGATTGAGAATATGAGGATAATTTGTAAATATCTAGTTTTGGCATAAAAATAAGCCTCTTGAGGGTGAAAACCCAAACCAGCCCTCAAACGACTTTGTAAGGGGTACGAACACCTCGCACGGGACAAAAGTAACTTCGAGGAACTAATCGCGTAGTCACGAGTCTTTCGGTTTAAGAATATGAAGATAATTTGAAAATACATAACTTAGTCTTAGAAACAAGTCGTTGAAGGTTGGAGACACAAATCATCCCATAAAGGACCCCGTAAGAGGCAATAACACCTCCCACGGAACCAATGTAACTTGTACGAACTAACCGCGTAGTCGTGGGTCTCCCAGTTTGAGAATAGGACGATAATTTGAAAATATCTAGATTAGGCTTAAAAATGAGATGTTTGAGGGTTAAAATCTAAACCATCCACCAAATGGCCCCAGAAGAAGCAGTAATGCCTCGCACGTGACTAATGTAACTTCTAGGAATAGGTCACGTAGTCACGGGTCTCCCAGTTTGAGAATATGACGATAATTTAAAAATATCTAGATTAGGCTTAAGAATAAGCCGTTAAAAGGTGAAAACCCAAATGAGCCCACTAAAGGCCCCATAAGAGGCACGAACACCTCGCACATGACATATGTAACTTCCGGCAACTGACCGCAAGGTCGTGGGTCTCCAGATTTGAGAACATGACAATAATTTGAAAATATCTAGATTACGCTTAAAAATAAGCCCTTTGAGGGTGAAAACCCAAACCAGTCCCCAAATGGCCCCGTTAGAGGCACGAACACCTCGCACGGGACAAATGTGACTTTTAGGAACTAATCGCGTCATCGCGGGTCACCTAGTTTTACAATATGATGATAATTTGTAAATTTCTAGATTAGGCTTAAAATCAAGCTATTCGAGGGTGAAAACACAAACTAGACCACAAACGGCCTCGTAAGAGGCACGGACACCTCGCATGGGACTACTGAAACTTGTAGGAACTAACCGGGTAGTAACGGGCCTCTCGATTTGAGAATATGATGATACTTTGAAATTATATAGATTATCCTCAGAATAAGTTATTGAAGGGTGGAGACCCAAATCACCCCCCAAAGGACCTCATAAGAAGTAATTACACGTCGCACCGGACCAATGAAACTTGAAGTAATTGATCGCGTAGTCACAGGTCTCCCGGTTTGAGAATATGAAATATAATTTGAAAATATCTAGATTAGGCTTAAAAATAAGCCGTTTGAGGGTGAAAATAAAAATCAGTCCCCAAACGGCCCCGTAAGAGGCAGGAACACCTCAGATGGGACCAATGTAACTTCTAGGAACTGATTGCGTAGTCACGAGTCTCCCAGTTTGAGAATATGACAATAATATGAAAATATCTAGATGAGGCTAAGAAAAGCTGTCAAATGGTGAAAACCCAAACCATCACCCATATGGCCCCATAAGAGGCATGCACACATCGCACGGGACTTATGTAACTTGTGGCAAGTGACCGCGTAGTCGGGGGTCTCTCGGTTTGAGAATACGACGATAATTTGAAAATATCTAGATTAGGTTTAAAAATAAGGCGTTTTAGGGTGAAAACCCAAACCAGTCCCCAAACGGCTTCGTTAGAGACATGAACACCTCACACGGGACCAATGTGACTTGTAGGAAATTACCACGTAGTCGCAGGTCTCCTGGATTGAGAATATGAGGATAATTTGTAAATATCTAGATTAGGCATAAAAATAAGCCGCTTGAGGGTGAAAACCCAAATCAGTACCCAAATGACCCCGTTAGAGGCACGAACACCTCGCACGGGACCAATGTGACTTGTAGGAACTAATCACGCCATCGTAGGTCACCTAGTTTGTGAATATGATGACAATTTGTAAATATCTAGATTAGGCTTAAAATCAAGCCATTCGAGGGTGAAAACCCAAACTAGCCCACAAACGGCCTCATAAGAGGCACGAACACCTCGCACGGGACTAATGTAACTTATAGGAACTAACTGCGTAGTCACGGGCCTCTCGATTTGAGGATATGACGATACTTTGAAATTATATAGATTAGGGTCAGAAATAAATTATTGAAGGGTAGTGACCCAAATCACCCCCCAAAGGACCCTGTAAGAGGTAATTACACATCGCATCGGACCATGAAACTTGATGTAGTTGACCGCGTAGTCATAGGTGTCCCGGTTTGAGAATATGAAATATAATTCAAAAATATCTAGATTAGGCTAAAAAATAAGCCGTTTGAGGGTGAAAACAAAAACCAACCCCCAAACGACCCCGTAACAGGCAGGAACGCCTCAGACGGGACCAATGTAACTTCTAGCAACTGATCGCGTAGTCACTGGTCTCCCGGTTTGAGAATATGACAATAATATGAAAATATATAGATGAGGCTAAAAAAAGCTGTCAAATGGTGAAAACCCACACCATCTCCCATACGAACCCATAAGAGGCTTGAACACCCCGCACGGGACTTATGTAACTTGTGGCAACTGATCGCATAGTCGGGGGTCTCCCAGCTTGAGAATACGACCATAATTTGAAAATATCTAGATTAGGTTTAAAAATAAGCCGTTTGAGGGTGAAAACCCAAACCAGTCCCCAAACGGCCCCGTTAGAGGCATGAACACCTCGCACGGGACCAATGTGACTTATAGGAATTGACCGCGTAGTCGCGGGTATCCCATATTTAGAATATGACGATTATTTGTAAATATCTAGATTAGGCATAAAAATAAGCCGCTTGAGGGTGAAAACCCAAACCAACCCTCAAACGACCGTGTAAGGGGTACGAACACCTCGCACAGGACATAAGTAACTTTGAGGAACTAATTGCGTAGTCACGAGTCTCTCGATTTAAGAATACAAAGATAATTTGAAAATACATAAATTTGTCATAGAAACAAGTCGTTGAAGGTTGGAGACACAAATCATCCCTCAAAGGGCCCCGTGAGAGGCAATAACACCTCGTATGGGACCAATATAACTTGTACGAACTGATCGCGTAGTCGTGGGTCTCCCGGTTTGGGAATATGATGATAATTTGAAAATATATAAATTAGGCTTGAAAGAAGATGTTCGAGGGTGAAAATCTAAACCATCCACTAAATGGCCCCGGAAGAAGTGGGAATGCCTCGCACGGGACAAATGTGACTTCTAGGAATAGGTCACGTAGTGATGGGTCTCCCAGTTTGAGAATATGATGATAATTTGAAAATATCTAGATTAGGCTTAAGAGTGAACCGTTAAAGGGTGAAATCCCAAAACCAGCCCACTAAAGGCCCCATAAGAGGCACGAAAACCTCGCACGGGACATATGTAACTTGCAGGAACTGACCGCATTGTCGTGGGTCTCCGGATTTGAGAACATAACGATAATTTGAAAATATCTAGATTATGCTTAAAAATAAGTCGTTTGTGGGTGAAAACCCAAACCAGTCCCCAAATGGACCCGTTAGAGGCACAAACACCTCGCACGGGACCAATGTGACTTGTAGGAACTAATCGCGTCATCGCGGGTCACCTGGTTTGAGAATATGATTATAATATGTAACTATCTAGATTAGGATTAAAATCAAGCCATTCGAGGGTGAAAACCCAAACTAGCCCCCAAACGGCATTAAAAGAGGCACGAACACCTCGCATGGGACTAATGTAACTTGTAAGAACTAACTGCGTAGTCATGGGGCTCTCGATATGAGAATATGATGATACTTTGAAAATATATAGATTTGGCTCAGAAAAAAGCTGTTGAAGGGTGGAGACCCAAATCACCCCCCAAAGGACCCCGTAAGAGGTAATTACACGTCGCACGGGACCAATGAAACTTGAAGCAATTGATCGCGTAGTCACCAGTCTCCCGATTTGAGAATATGAAATATAATTAGAGAATATCTAGATTAGGCTTAAAAATAAGCCGTTTGAGGCAATAACCCCCCAAAGGACCCCGTAAGAGGCAAAACTCCTCGCATGAGACCAATGTAACTTGTACGAACTGAACGCGTAGTCGTGGGTCTCTCGATTTGAGAGTATGACGATAATTTGAAAATATCTACATTAGGCTTAAAAATAAGATGTTTGGTGGTGAAAATCCAAACCATCCCCTAAATGGCCCCGGAAGAGGCAGGAACACCTCGCACGGGACCAATGTAACTTTTAGGAACAAATCACGTAGTCACGGGTCTCCCAGATTGAGAATATGATGATAATTTGAAAATATCTAGATTAGGCTTAAAAATAAACCGTTTGAGGGACAAAAAAAAACTAGCCCCCAGACGCCCCATAAGAAGTACGAACACATCGCACGGGACATATGTAACTTGTAGGAACTAATTGTGTAATCGCGGGTCTACCGGTTTGATAATATGATGATAATTAGAAAATATCTAGATTGGGCTTAAAAACAAGACTTTTGAGGGTGAAAATAAAAACCATCCCCGAAACGGCCCCGGAAGAGGCAGGAACACCTCGCACGGGACCCATGTAACTTCTAGGAACAGGTCACGTAGTCATGGGTCTCCCAGTTTGAGAATATGATCATAATTTGAAAATATTTAGATTATGCTTAAAAACAAGCCGTTTGAGGGTGTATACCCAAACCAATCCCTAAATGGCCCTGTTAGAGGCACGAACACCTCGCACGGGACCAATGTGGCTTGTAGGAACTAACCACGTTATCGTGGGTCACCTAATTTGACAATATGACGATAATTTGTAAATATCTAGATTAGGATTAAAATCAAGACGTTCGAGGGTGGAAACCCCAACCAGCCCCCAAACGGCCTCGTCAAAGGCACGGACACCTCGCACGAGACTAATGTAACTTGTAGGAACTAACCGCTTAGTCACGGGCCTCCCGATTTGATAATATGAGGATGATTTGAAAATATATAGATTAGGATTAGAAATAAGCCGTTGAAGGGTGGAGACCCAAATCACCCCCCAAAGGACCCTGTAAGATGTAATTACACCTCGCACGGGACCAATGAAACTTGTAGGAATTGACCGCGTAATCGTGGGTCACCCAGTTTGAGAATATGACAATAATTTGAAAATATCTAGATTATTCTAAAAAAGCGGTCAAGGGGTGAAAACCCAAACCATTCATCATACGGCCCCATAAGAGGCTTGCACACCTCGCACGGGACATACGTAGCTTATAGGAACCGACTGCGTAGTCGCGGGTCTCCTGATATGAGAATATGACAATAATTTTAAAATACCTAGATTAGGTTTAAAAATAAGGAGTTTGAAGGTGAAAACCCAAACCAGTCCCCAAATTCCCCCATTAAACTAACGAACACCTCGCACAGGACCATTGATACCTGTAGGAACTGACCGCGTAATCATGGGTCTCCCGAATTGAGAATATGGAAATAATTTGTAAATATCTAGATTAGGAATAAAAATAAGCGGCTTGAGGGTTAAAGGCCAAACTATCCCTCAAACGGCCCCGTAAGAGGCACGAACACCTCACATGGTACTAATGTAACTTGTAGAAACTACCTGCGTAGTCACGGGCCTCTCGGTTTGAGATTATGACGATACTTTGAAAAAATATAGATTAGGCTTAAAAACGAGTCGTTGATGGCTAGAAATGTAAATCATCCCCCAAAGGACCGCGTAAGAGGCAATAACACCTCGTACGGGACCAATGTAACTTGTAGGACCAGACCGCATAGTCACGGGTCTCCTGATTTGAGAATATGACGATAATTTGAAAATATCTAGATTAGGTCTAAAAACAAGGCGTTTGAGGGTGAAAACCCAAACTAGTCCCCAAACGACCCCGGAAGAGGCATGAACACCTCGTACGGGACTAATGTAACTTTTAGAAACTAACTGCGTAGTCACGGGATTCTCGGTTTGAGATTATGATGATAATATGTAAATATCTAGATTAGGCTGAAAAATAAGCCGTTTGAGCGTGAAAACCTAAACCAGCCCCAAACAACCCCGTAAGAGGCATGAACACGTCGTACATGACTAAGGTAACTTGTAGGAACTAATCGTGTAGTCACAGGCCTCTCGGTTTAAGAATATGACGATACTTTGAAAATTTATAGATTAGGCTTAGAAATAAGTCGTTGATGGGTGGAGACGCAAATTAGTCCCCAAAGGAACTCGTAAGAGGCAATAACACCTCGCACAGGACCAATGTAACTTGTAGGAACTGACCGCATAGTTGCGGGTCTCCCGATTTGAGAATATGATAATACTTAGAAATTATCTACATTAAGCCAAAAAACAAGCCGTTTGAGCGTGAAAACCCAAACTAGCCGTCAAACGGCCCCGTTAGAGGCACGAACACCTCGCACGGGACTAATGTAACTACGTTGAGAATATGACAATACTTTGAAAATATATAGATTAATATTAGAAACAATTCGTTGAAGGGTGTAGACACAAATCAACCCCCAAAGGACCCTATAAGATGCAATAACACCTCGCACAGGACCAATGTAACTTGTTGAAACAGACCACGTAGTCGTGGGTCTCCCGGTTTGAGAATATGAGGATAATTTGAAAATATCTAGATTAGGCTTAAAAATAAGCCGTATGAGGGTGAAAATCCAAACAACCCCCAAACGGCCTCGAAAGAGGCAAGCACGCCTCGTGCAGGACCAATGTAACCTCTAGGAACATGACACGTAGTCACAGGTTTCCCGATTTGAGAATATGACAATATTTTGAAAACATCTAGATTAGGTTGAAAAACAAGTCATCAAAGGGTGAAAACCCTAACCAGCCCCATCCAGCCCCATAAGAGGCTCGAACATCTCATACCGGACATATGTTACTTGTAGGAACCGATCGCGTAGTCGCGTGTCTCTCGATGTCAAAATATGACAATAATTTCAAAATATCTAGATTAGGTTTAAAAACAAGGCATTTTAGGCTGAAAACCCAAACCAGTCCCCAAACGGCCCTGTTAGGGGAACAAACACGCCGCACGGGACCAATGATACTTGTAGGAACTGACCTCGTACTCGCGGGTCTCCCAGATTGAGAATATGGCGATGATTTGTAAATGTCAAGATTAGGCATAAAAATAAGCCGCTTTAGGATGAAAACCCAAACCAACCATCAAACGGCCCCGTAAGAGGCACGAACACCTCGAACGGGACTAACGTAACTTGTAGGAACTAACAGCGTAGTCACGGGCCTCTCAGTTTAAGAATATGATAATACTTTGAAAATATATATATTAGTCTTAGAAAAAAGCCCTTGAAGGGTGGACACACAAATCAACCCCGAAAGGACCCCGTAAGAGGCAATAACACCACACACGAGACCAATGTAACTTGTAGAAACTGACCGCGTAGTCATGGGTCTCCCGATTTGTGAATATGGTGATAATTAGAAAATATCTAGATTTGGCTTAAAAATAAGTTGTTTGACGGTGAAAATCCAAACTGTCCCCCAAACGGCCCCAGAATAGATAGGTATGCCTCGCAGAGGACCAATGTAACTTCTAGGAACATGTCACGTAGTCACGAGTCTCCCGGTTTGAGAATATGACAATAATTTGAAAATATCTAGATTGGGCTTAAAAATAACCCGTTAATGGGTGAAAACCCAAACCGGCCGCCAAACATCCCCATAAGAAGCACGAACACCCCGTATGGGATATATGTAACTTGTAGGAATTGACCGCATGGTCGCGGATCTCCCGATTTGAGAATATGACGATAATTTGAAAATATCTAGATTAGGCTTAAAAATAAGCCGTTTGAGGGTGAAACCCAAACCAGTCCCAAAATTGCCCCGTTAGAGTCACAAACACCTCGCACGAGACCAATTTGACTTGAAGGAACTGACTGCGTAGTCGCGGGTCTCCCGATTTGAGAATATGAAGATAATTTGCAAATATCTAGATTAGGCGTAAAAACAAGATGTTTGAGGGTGAAAACCCAAACTAACCCCCCAATAGCCCTATAAGAGGCACGAACACCTCGCAAGGAACTAATGTAACTTGAAGGAACCAACCACATAGTCACGGTCCTCTTGACTTGAGAATATAATGATATTTTGAAAACATATAAATTAGTCTTAGAAATAAGCCGTTGAAGGGTGGAGACCCAAATCATCCCCCAATGGGCCCCGTAAGAGGCAATAACCACTCACACAGGACAAATGTAGCTTGTAGGAACTAACTGCATAGTCACGGGTATCCTGATTTAAAAATATGACGATAATTTTAAAAAATATAGACTAGGGTTAAAAATAATCCGTTTGAGGGTGAAAATCTAAACCAGCACCCAAACGGCCCCAAAAGAGGCCGGAACGCCTCGCAGGGGACCAATGTAACTTTTAGGAAATGACCGCGTAGTCAGGGGTCTCCCAATTTGAGAATATGATGATAGTTTTAAAATATCTAGATTAGGCTTAAAAACAAGTTGTTAAAGGCTAAAACCCAAAGAAGGCCCCAAACGCCCCATAAGAGGCACGAACACCTCGCATAGGACATATGTAACTTGTAGGAACTGACCGCGAAGTCACGGATCTCTTGATTTGAGAATATGATGACAATTTGAAAATATCTATATTAGGCCTTAAAATAATGGGTTTTAGGGTGAAAATCCAAACCAATCCCCAAACGTCCCCGTTAGAGGCACGAACACCTCGCACGGGACCAATGATACTTGTAGGAAATGACCGCGTCATCGCGTGTCACCTGTTTTGAGAATATGATTATAATTTGTAAATATCTAGATTAGGCTTAAAAACAAGCCGTTTGAGAGTGAAAACTAAAACCAACACCAAAACGGACCCGTAAGAGGCACAAAACACCTCGCCGGGACTAATGTAACTTATTGGAACTAACTGCATAGTCATGGACCTCTCGATTTAAGAATATGATGATACTTTGAAAACATATAAATTAGGCATAGAAACAAGCCGTTGAAGGGCGGAGACCCAAATAATCCACCTTTGGGCCCCGTAAGAGGCAATAACATCTCGGAAGGGGCAAATGTAGCTTGTAGGAACTGACAGCGTAGTCGCGGGTCTCTCGATTTGAGAATGTGACGATAATACGAAAATATCTAGAATACGATTAAAAACAAGCTGTTTGAGGGTGAAAACCCAAACCAACCCCCAAATGGCCCCGTTGGAGGCACGAACACCTCGCACGAGACCAATGTGACTTGTAAGAACTAACCACGTCATCGTGGGTCACCTGGTTTGAGAATATGATGATAATTTATAAATATCTAGATTAGGCTTAAAAACAAGCCATTTGAGGGTGAAAATCGAAACCAGCCCCTAAAAAACCTCGTAAGAGGCACAAACACCTCGCATGGGACTAATATAACTTATACGAACCAACAACATAGTAACGGGCCTCTCGGTTTAAGAATATGATGATACTTTGAAAATATATAGATTAGGCTTAGAAAATGTCGTTGAAGGGTGGAGACCCAAATCATCCCCCAACGGACCCCATAAGAGGTAATTACACCTCGCAGGGCGCCAATGAAACTTGTAGGAATTGACTGCATAGTCACAGGTTTCACGGTTGAGAATATGATGATAATTTTAAAATATATAGATTAGGCTTAAAAACAAGTTGTTTGAGGGTGAAAATCCAAACCAGCCCCCAAACGACCCCATAAGAGGCACGAACACCTCGCACGGGACATATGTAGCCTGTAGTAACTGACCGCGTAGTCGTGGGTATCCCGGTTTGAGAATATGATGATAATTTGAAAATATCTAGATTAGGACTAAAAACAAGTCGTGTGAGGGGAAAACCCAAACCAGTCCCCAAATGGCCACGTTGGAGGAACGAACACCTCACACTGGACCAATGTGACTTGTAGGAACTAACCATGTCATCACGGGTCACCTGGTTTTAGAATATGATGATAATTTGAAAATATCTAGATTGGGCTTAAAAATAAGCCGTTTGAGGGTGAAAACCAAAACCAGCCCCTAAACGGCCTCGTAAGAGGGACAAACACCTCGCACAGGACTAATGTAACTTGTAGGAACTAACCGCCTAGTCACATGCCTCTCGGTTTGAGAATATGACGATACTTTGAAAATATATAGATTAGGCCTCGAAATACGCCATTGATGGGTGGAGACCCAAATCAGCCCCCAAAGGACCCCGTAAGAGGTAATTACACCTCCCACGGGACAAATGATACTTGTAGGAATTGATCGCATAGTAGCAGGTCTCCCTTCTTGAGAATATGACAATAATTTGAAAATATCCAGATTAGGCTTAAGAACAAGTCATTGAAGGGTGGAGACCCAAATCAGCCCCCAATAGACCCCGTAAGAGGCAATAACACCTCGCACGGGACAAATGTAACTTGAAGGAACTGACCGCATAGTCAGGTGTCTCCGAATTTGAAAATATGACAATAATTTGAAAATATATTGGTTAGGTTTAAAAATAAGTCATTTTAGGGTGAAAATCCAAAGCATCCCCCAAACGTCCCCGAAAGAGGTAAGAACGCCTCTCATGGGACCAATGTAACTTCTAGGAAATGACTGCGTAGTCAGGGGTCTCCCAGTTTGAGAATATGACAGGAATTTTAAAATATCCGAATTAGGCTTAAAAACAAGACGTTAAAGGGTGAAAACCCAAACTAGACCCAAACGACGCCATAAGAGGCACAAACACCTCTCTGGGACATATGTAACTTGTAGGAACTGACCGCGTAGTCGCGTCTCTCTCAGTTTGAGAATATGACAATAATTTGAGAATATCTAGATTAGGCCTAAAAATAAGCCGTTTGAGGGTGAAAACCCAAACCAGGCGCTAAACGGCCCCGTTAGAGTCACGAACACCTCACACAGGATTAATTTGACTTGTAGGAATTGATCGCGTCATCATGGGTCACCTGGTTTGAGAACATGCTAATATTTTGTAAATATCTAGATTATGCTTAAAAACAAATCGTTTGAGGGTGAAAACCCAAATGAACCCTCAAACATCCCCATAAGTGGCACGAACCCCTCTCACGGGACTAATGTAACTTGTAGGAACTAACCACGTAGTCACGGGCCTCTCAATTTTAGAATATGATATTACTTTGAAAACATATAAATTAGGGTTAGAAACAAGACATTGAAGGGTGGAGACCCAAATCAGCCCCTTATGGACCCCGTAAGAGGTAATTACACCTCGCACGAGACCAATGAAACTTGTGGGAACTGACCACGTAGTTGCGGGTCTCCCGGTTTAAGAATATGATGATAATTTGAAAATATCCAGATTAGGCTTAAAAATAAGCTATTTGAGGGTGAAAATCCAAATCAGCCTCCAAGTGGCCCCGAAAGAGGCAGGAACACCTCGTACGGGACCAATTTAACTTCTTGAAATGACCGCATAATCACGGGTCTCCCGATTTGAGAATATGACAATAATTTGAAAATATCTTGATTAGGCCAAAAAACAAGCCGTTTAAGGGTGAAAACCCAAACCAGCCCCTATAAGAGCCCAAAAGAGGCTTGAACTCCTCGCACTGGACATATGTAACTTGTAGGAACTGATCGTGTAGTCACGGGTCTCCCGGTATGAGAATATGATGATAATTTGAAAATATCTAGATTAGGTATAAAAACAAGGCATTTTAGGGTGAAAACCAAAACAAGTCCCCAAATGGCCCCATTAGAGGCACGAACACCTCGCACGGGGCTAATAATACTGATATACCCATATATACCCTCGGCCAGGCTGAGGGTGTCCTCCACCAATATGAAGGATCAGGCCCAGGACGAGTCCAATGACCATAGTTTCATTACATTAAGGATCGGCCAGGATGATCCCTCAGCATAGATCAAACGACCCTTTAAGGGGTCGACTCCTTATTATGGCCCAGATGATGCTTCAAGGGGACGACCCATCATTATGGCCTAGACGACCCTTCAAGGGGACGACCCCTCATCATGGCCCAGATGAACCTTCAAGGGGCTTACCCCTCATCATGGCCCAAATAACCCTTCAAGGGGTCGACCCCTCATCATGGGCCGAATGACCCTCTAAGGGGACAACAGTACAAGGCCCACATCTAGCCGGGCCCAATGCCAGGCCCAAATTTAGCCTTAGCTTGGCATCCTAGGCCAAGGGTGACATCATCACAGTTCTTGACTTGGGAGACTCGTGGAATAGTACGCACGGGACTCATATAGCACGTGGACTAAACCGTTATAACAATATCATCCCCTCATGTGAGGGAATATTATGTCATGATTAATTGCAAGTGGCACATCCAGGGGTCAGCAGGGGATTGGCTAGATCATCATTCACATGCACCATGCATGTTTGGGGGGTACACTACACCCCCAAGCCCTATATATACTGGTCATCTTTAAACTTGAAAAATGATTGATAATTGTAACCCTAGCTAAAAAACTTCTTTTACACACAATAGAAAGAGAGACAAAGAGTGTGAGCTTATGAGCATTGTATCCAAGGCCATTAGTGCCTATATTTAGTGGATCACACACTCACCGTGGATGTAGGCCTAATCGGCTAAACCACTATACATCATTATCTTCAACCCTCTTATACTCACCCCCTTCTATACACTTTCACACATATATAACTCTCACTGCCATTATTATCACTATTTGAGCTCATCATCACTTATCTGGTGGTGCTGAATTTTAGCATCATCAAATACATGTAGGAACTAACCGAATAGTTATGGGTCTCCCAAATTGAGAATACGACGATAATTTGTAAATATTTAGATTAGGCATAAAAACTAGCCACTTGAGGGTGAAAACCCAAACCAACCCTCAAATGGCCCCGTAAGACGTACAAACACCTCGCACGGGACTAATGTAACTTGTAGGAAATGACCGTGTAGCCAGGGTCTCCCAATTTGAGAATATGATGTTATTTTGAAAATATCTACATTAGGCTTAAAAACAAACTGTTAAAGGGTGAAAACCCAAACTAGGCCACAAATAGCCACGTTAGAGGCACGAACACCTCGCACAGGATCAATGTGACTTGTAGGAACTGACTGCGTCATTACGTGTTACCTAGTTTGAGAATATGATGATAATTTGTAAAAATGAACATGAGGCTTAAAAATAAGCAGTTTGAGGGTGAAAACCCAAACAAAACCCCAAACAGCCACGCAAGAAGCACGAACACCTTGTACGGGACTAGTGTAACTTGTAAGAACTAACCGCATAGTCACGGCCTCTCAATTTAAGAATATGACGATACTTTGAAAACATATAAATTAGTCTTAGAAATATGCCGTTGAAGGGTGGAGACCCAAAAAATCCACCCAATGGACCCCGTAAGAGGAAATAACACCTCGAACGGGAAAAATGTAACTTATAGTAACTAACCGCATAGTCGCGGGTCTCCGGTTTGAGAATATGATTATAATTTAAAAATATCTATATTAGTCTTAAAAAAAAGTCGTTTGGGGATAAAAATTTAAACCAGCCCCCAAATGGGACTAAAAGAGGCAGGAACGCCTCGCACGGGACGAATGTAACTTCCAGGAAATGACCACATAGTCATGGGTCTTCCGGTATGAGAATATGATGATAATTTGAAAATATATATATTAGGTTTAAAAAGAAGTCGTTAATGTGAGAAAACCCAAACGAACCCCCAACCGGCCCCATAAGAGGCACGAACACCTCGCACGGGACATATGTACCCTGCAGGAACTGATTGCGTAGTCGCGAATCTCCCAATTTGAGAATATGATGATAATTTGAAAATATCTAGATTATGCCTCAAAACAATCCATTTGAGGGTGAAAAACCAAACCAATCCCCAAACGGCCCCGTTGGAGGCACGAACACCTCGCACGGGACCAATGTGACTTATAGTAACTAATCGCATCATCGCGGGTCACCTAGTTTGAGAATATGACGATAATTTGTAAATATCTAATTTAGGATTAAAAATAAGCCGTTTGAGGGTGAAAACCCGAACCAGCACCCAAACGGCCTCGTAAGAGGCACGAACATCTCGTATGGGTCTAGTATAACTTGTAGGAACTAACTGCGTAGTCACGGGCCTCTCGATTTAAGAATATGATGATATTTGAAAATATATAGATTAGCCTTAGAAATAAGTCGTTGAAGGCTCGACACCCAAATCAGCCCCTAAATGACCCCGTAAGAGGTAATTACACCTCGCACGGGACCAATTAAACTTATAGGAATTAAGCGCGTATTCGCGGGTCTCCCAGTTTGAGAATATGAAAATAATTTGAAATTATGTAGATTAGGCTTAAAAATAAGTCCTTTGAGGGTGAAAATCCATACCAGCCCCATAAGAGGCATGAACACCTCGCACGGGAGATATGTAACTTGTAGGAACTGACCACATAGTTGCAGATCTCCTGATTTGAGAATATGACAATAATTTATTAATATCTAGATTAGGCCTAATAAGAAGCCCTATGAGGGTGACAACCCAAACCAGTCCCCAAATGGCCCCGTTGGAGGTAGAACACCTCACACGGGACCAATGTGACTTCTAGGAACTAACCGCATCATCGCGGGTTACCTGGTTTGAGAATATGATGATAATTTGTAAATATCTACATTAGGCCTAAAAATAAGCCGTTCGAGGGTGAAAACCCTAATCGGCCTCGTAAGAGGCACGAATACCTCGTTGTTACGGGCCTCTCAGTTTGAGAATATGATAATACATTAAAAATATATAGAATTGGCTTGGAAGCAAGACTTTGAAGGGTGGAGACCCAAATCAGCACCCAAAGGACCCCGTAAGAGGTAATTACACCTCGCACAGGACCAATGAAACTTGTAGGAATTGACTGCGTATTCACAGGTCTCCCGATTTAAGAATATGATCATAATTTGAATATAACTATATTAGGCTTAAAAATAAGTCGGTGAAGGGTGGAGATCCAAATCAGACCCCAATGCACCCCATAAGAGGCAATAACACCTCGCACGGGACAAATGTAACTTGTAGGAACTGACCACATTATCACGGGTTTTCTGATTTGAGAATATGAAGATACATTAAAAATATATTGATTAGTCTTAAAAATAAGCCATTTGAGGGTGAAAATCTAAACCAGCCTCGAAACTGCCCCGAAAGAGGTAAGAATGCCTCGCACAGGACCAATGTAGCTTCTAGGAAATGATCGCTTAGTTAGGGGTCTCCCAGTTTAAGAATATGACGATAATTTGAAAATAGCTAGATTAGGCTTAAAAAAAAAACCGTTAAAGGGTGAAAACCCAAACTAGGCCCCAAACGGCCCCATAAGAGTTACGAACACCTCGTACAGGACACATGTAACTTGTAGTATGTGGCTCTCTCGGTTTGAGAATACGACGATTATTTGAAAATATGTAGATTAGGCCTAAAAACAAGTCGTTTGAGGGTGAAAACTGAAACCAGTCCCCAAAAGGCCCCGTTAAAAGCACGAGCACCTCCCACGGGACCATTGTAACTTGTAGGAACTGATCGCGTCGTCGCGGGACACCTGGTTTGAGAATATAATGATAATTTGTAAATATCTAGATTAGGCTTAAAAATAAGCCATTTGAGGGTGAAAACCCTAACCAACCCCCAAACAGTCCCGTAAGAGGCACGAACACCTCGCACGGGACAAATGTAACTAACCGCGTAGTCACGGGCCTCTCAATTTGAGAATATGATGATACTTTGAAAACATATAAATTAGGCTTAGAAACAAGCCATTGAAGGGTGGAGCCCCAAATAAGCCCCAAGTGGACCCCGTAAGAGGCAATAACACCTCGTACGGGACAAATGTAACTTGTGGGAACTAATCACGTAGTCGCGGGTCTCCCCGTTTGAGAATATGACAATAATTTGAAAATATCTAGATTAGGCTTAAAAACAAGACATTTGAGGGTGAAAATCTAAACCAACCTCCCAACGGGCCCGAAAGAGGAAGGAACGACTTGCATTGGACCAATGTAGCTTCTAGGATATTATCGCGTAGTCAGGGGTCTCCCAGTTTGAGAATATGATGATAATTTGAAAATATCTAGATTAGGTTTGAAAATAGGCCGTTAAAGTGTGAAAACCCAAACCAGCACCCAAACGGCCCCGTAACAGGCATGAACACCTCGCACGGGACATATGTAACTTGTAGGGACTGACCGCATAGTCGCGGATCTCCTGATTTGAGAATATGACGATAATTTGAAAATATCTAGATTACGCCTAAAAATAAGTCGTTTGATGGTGAAAACCCAATCTAGTCCCCAAACGGCCCCGTTGGAAGTACGAACACCTCGCACAGGATCAATATGACTTGTAGGAACTAACCTCATCATTGTGGGTCACCTGGTTTGAGAATATGATGATAATTTATAAATATCTTGATTAGGCTTAAAACAAGGTGTTTGTAGGTGATAACCCAAACCAGCCCCTGAACAGCCTCGTAAGAGGCACGGACACCTCACACGAGACTAATGTAACTTGTAGGAACTAACAACGTGTCACAAACCTCTCAGTTTGAGAATATGATGATACTTTGAAAATATATGTATTAGGCTTAGAAACAAGTCGTTGAAGGGTGGAGACCCAAATCATCCCCTAAAGGACCCCGTAAGAGGTAATTACACCTCGCACGGGACCAGTCAAACTTGTAGGAATTGACTGCATAGTCATGAGTCTTCAAATTTGAGAAAATGATAATACTTTGAAAATATCTAGAACATGCTTAAAAACAAGCCATTTGAGGGTGAAAATCCAGACCAGCCCCCAAACGGCCCCGAAAGAGGCTGGAACGCCTCGCACGAGACTAATGTAACTTCTAGGAACTGACCACGTAGTCATAGGTCTCCCAATTTGATAATATGACAATAATTTGAAAATATAAAGATTAGGTAAAAAAATAAGTCCTAAAGGGTGAAAACCCAAACCAGCCCCCATATGGCCCCATAAGAGGCTTGAACACCTCGCACGGGACATATGTAAGTTGTCGGAACCGATCACATAGTCGCGGGTCTCACTGTATGAGAGTCGATAATTTAAAAATATATGGATTAGGTTTAAAAACAAGGCATTTTAGGGTGAAAACTAAAAGCATTCCCTAAATGGACCCGTTAGAGGCACAAACACCGAGCATGGGACCAATGATACTGATATACCCATATATACCCTTGGCCAGGTCGAGGTTGTCCGCTACCCAGATGAGGGCTGAGGGCCAGGATGTGACTAATGACCATAGTTAGATTACAAGAAGGACTGGCCAGGATGATCCCTCAGCTAAGATCAGACAACCCTTCAAGGGGCCGACCCTCATCATGGCCTAGATGACCCTTCAAGGGGTCAACCCCTCATCATGGACTAGATGACCCTTCAAGGGGCCGACCCCTCATCATGGCTCAGATGACCCTTCAAGGTGCCGACCCCTCATCATGGGTTGAATGACCCTGTGAGGGGATGACAGTACGAGGCCTACATCTAGTCGGGCCCAATGCCAGGCCCAACTTTAGCCTCGGCTTGGCATCCTATGCCGAGGGTGACATCATCATAGCACAAGACTTAGGAGACACAACTAATAATGCCCATGGGACCCATATAGCATGTGGACTAAACTGTTATAACAATATCATCCCCTCACGTAAGGGAATATTATGTCATCATTAGTTACAAGTGGCACATCCAAGTGTGAGTAGTGGATTGGCTAGGTCATCATTCACATGCCCCATACATGCTTGGGGGGTACATTTTACCCTCCAAGCCCAATATATACTAGTCATCTTCAACCTTGTAAATGGATGGATATTTATAACCCTAGCTAAAACTCTGCTTGTACACACAATAGAGAGAGAGTGTGTGTGAGCTTATGAGCATTGTATCCAAGGCTGTTAGTGCCCATATTTAGTGGATCACACACTCAAAGTGGATGTGGGCCTAATTGGGTGAACCACTATACATCATTGTCTTGAGTCCTCTTGTACCCATCCCCTTTTATACACTTACACACATATATAACTCTTGCTGCCATAGTTATCATTGTTTGAGCCAATAATCACTTATCTGGTGGTGCTGAATCTTAGCATCATCAGTTTGGCATCGTATGTGGGAATCAGACGATATTTGTTCCTTGATATAGCTTAACCTCACCAGATACTCTGGTGGTGAACCAGTTCTCCCCCTTTGTGGAGTTGTTTCACCATTGAAAGAGACCGATTAATTTTCTCAAGCTCATCAGTCTTTTTATCATTCAGCTCTCTATAGCTCAAACACATGGCACCAGAGATGCCACCACCACCTCCTCCTCCAGATAGTGGAGTAAGACCTAGTTCCAGTCATGCACCACCTTAGTCGGAGATGGCAGATATGTCTGTCGCCCTGAAGTCTTTATCAGCAAGTCAACAAAATATGCAGGAGCAATTTACAGCTCTTAGCCAAAACATACTAAGACCACCAAGAGCCTCACTGGAGATTATTCCTCCGGCAGCAGCCCGGGGGCAACATGAGGCCACGGGACCATGCGAGGAACCACACAAAGACTTTCCACCTCCACAACGGCAGAGGGATGTTGCTGACCCTCGGCATCTATGACTGGGGAGGCAAGGAAATCCTTACCTAGAGGATATATATGATGATGTGGAGGGGAAGAGGCTCCGATAGAATGCTGGGAGCCATATGTGGTCTTCAATAATATTGTGCGACCTATCCAGGAAGGCATAGGGAAGTGTGGAAGACAAAATCCCGATGATTGCCCGAGGGGCTCTGCTTCGGTCATCTGATCAGGGGGTCGACCTTTGAGATTATGGGCTCAGTAAATGACTTACGGGAAAAATTTTCCAGATCGAGAAGTATTTCGTGGTCCAAAAGAGAGGAAGTAAATTTCTAACCCCAATGGGTCTGACCCCACGGATGGGATGACAGTCACGGAGAAGTAATTAGCTGACATAGACCTGCTGCAACAGAACCCTCTGTTCATCTCAAAGATGTGATAGGGGATAACATAGTCCAAGCCGACCTTACGAGTCCATGGAATGACTCGATCCAAAGGCTAAAGGATAAAATTAGTGACATCATGAAGAGTTGGGATCCTTTTCAGAGAGGATACTCCATAGGCTCACCTTTTATGGCGAAGATAATCAACTTCCCAATCCCATCTAAGTTTAAGCCACCTGTGGTCACCCCAAGGTATGACAGGAGTACCAACCCTATCCACCATATTGAGATGTACCAATCAGTGGTAGACATATACTCTATCTTAGATGAGATGAGGTGTCGTGCCTTCTCTGTCACTCTAACTAGGGCTACACATGTCTAATATATGTCTCTTCCAAAGAACTCCATTGAAAGCTTTAAGTAGTTAGCAGACCGGTTTATCCATAACTTTTTCTTTGGAGTGAGGCCACATAAGAAGACCACACACATGCTCTGTGTTAAGCAGGGGAAGAATGAGAGTCTAAGAGACCACATAGCCATATTTAACAAATAAAAGTTAGAGTTTGAAGACTATGAGGAAAGCATAGTCATGACAGCCCTCAATGGAGGACTCCAGAAGGGGAAGCTTTTATAGAAGCCTACTGAAGACCCTCTGAAGACGATGGCCGAATTGCTATTAATAACGGGAAAGGTGATGAATGCCGAAGTGGCAATGGCCGCAAAATATGAAGATGAAAAAGGAGGATCTAGTGGTGGTAAGTACCTAAAAAAGAACAAAGAGGGGAAGAAGAGATTTGCAGACTACAAATTCACTAATTACACCCCTCTAACAGTCAGCTGTTAGCATATTCAAAATGAGATAAAGAGCGACTGGTCCTTGAACTGGCCTGATAAGTTAAGGGCAACTCCCCACAAGAGGAACAAAAATCTGTGGTGTGAATTTCACCAAGACCATGGCCATGTGATCGATAAGTGTTTTTTTCTACAAGATGAAATTGAGAAAATGCTAAAATAAGGGAAGCTTAGGAAGTACGTTGACAACAGTGCCTTCAAGAGGGGTCAAGGGGATGACCTTAAAAAGGAGAGAGGTGATGTGTTCAGAGAAGATCCTCCAAAAAGAAGAGATGACCCTTAGAATGATGAGGACGACCCTGACCTCCCATAGAGAGACGATCACGTCCCTATAAAAAGACTTAATATGATCTCACTCGGATTTGGGATGATCTGTGGGGGCCTGGCAGGAGGAGGGTCAGTAGTCATAGATAGGAAGGCCCATGTAGCTGAAGCCAAGGCAATACCGAAAGCCGTACACTCAACCTCTATGGAAGCAAAGTCAAAAAAGAGGAAGAAGGTTGCTATGGATACTGTGATACTGTGTTTCTCGAGAATGGACTTTAAAGGCCTCTTGGCCTTGTATGATGACCATCTTGTCATCACCACCAGGGTACACAAATGCGAGGTGTTAAGGATCTTGTTGGATGGGGGAAGTTCTCCAGATGTGATGTTCTAGCCTTTATTTAAAGCCTTAGGTCTTATCCATGCTAGGAACAACCCATACAATAACACCTTGATTGGTTTCAGTGGGGAAAAAGTTCATCCTCTAGGAGTCTATGAGACCAATGTTAGGATGGGGGACGAGTGGCCGAGATGGCTTACCAATAAGGTTAAATTTTTTTTTATGGATGAACATGTCTTCTCACCCTACAACATTATACTGGGGTGAGTGGCCCTCAAGGAGTTTGAGGCTGTGCCATCCACGGTTCATAAGATGATTAAATTCTCGACCCCTTATAGGGTAGGGGAAGTTCAGGGAGACCAGACGACAACACGGGAATATTACATCAACCCCGTTGAAGAAAGAGAGGCGCATAAGAAGGCGATGAATACTTACAATATTGATACCCTCGGACCCAGGGATAAGACAAAACTAAAGATAGGAGAATCCACGAAAGAGGTAGAATCCATCATCCTCAATGAGGATGAGTAAAAAAAACCATCCAAGAAGGCAAAGCTCTAAGGGCAGACATAAAATAAGACCTCATTAAGCTGTTAAGGAGGAGATAAAATGTCTTTGCATGGAGTCATGCAGATATGCTGGGGATCGACCCCGAAATCATGTGCCACAAACTCAACGTGGTAGAGGGTGTAAAGCCGATAAAATAGAAGAGGAAAATTTATTCTTGAGAAAATTATGAAGTCATAATGGATGTGGATAAGAAGCTAGAAGATGATAAGTTTATCAGGGAGGTCATCTATCCCGAATGGATGTCCAATGCAGTCATAGTCCTAAAAGCCAACGGGAAGTGGAGGATGTGTGTAGACTTCACCAACCTCAATAAACATTGTCCCAAACACAACTTCCCTCTCCTTTGCATTGATCAGATGGTTGAAGCAATCGTATGCCATCTGCTAATGAGATTTATAGATGCCTATTCAAGTTACAACAAGATCTACATGTGCCCAGAGGACTAAAAAAATGTCTTTCCTTACTGACAAGGGGACATACTATTATAGGGTCTTGCCCTTCGGCCTAAAGAATGCAGGGCAGCGTATTAGCACCTTATGAATAAAGTGTTCGAAGACCAAATCGGGAAGTCCATAGAGGTATATGTAGATGACATGTTGACCAAGAGTTTAAAGGCTGAGGATCATGTGGCTGACCTCGAGAGGACCTTTAACACGATGGACAAGTACATGATGAAGCTCAACATGGCCAAATGTGTCTTTGGGGTCGGAGCAGGGAAATTCTTGGGGTTCATCGTTAACCAAAGAGGCATTGAGGCCAATTCTGAGAAGATAAAGGACCTCCTAGAACTGAAGACCCCCAAGACCATTAAAGACGTTCAGAGCCTCACAAGGCGAGTGGATTCTTATAATAGGTTCATATCCAGAGCCATAGATAAGTGTTTAACGTTCTTCAAAATTCCCAGAAAGGCCTTAGAATGGAATGAAGAGTGTGACCAAGATTTCAAAGAATTAAATTTGTACATAGGGTCTCCCTTGCTATTTCCACAGCCAATGTAGGGTGAATGACTATATGCGTTCTTAGCTTACTCATAATCAGCCATCAGTGCAACCATTGTGAGAGAGGAGGATGGGGTACAAAAGCCTGGGTATTTCAATAGTAAGGCACTCCAAGGGGCAAAGATAAGATAACCACGAATGCAGAAGTTGGCCTATGCCGTGATCCATGCATCAAGAAATATGAAACCATACTTCCAGCCCCATACAATGGTCGTCCACATTAACTCTCATCTTATGAAGGTCTTACACAAGACAGAAAAATTAGGGAGACTAATGGCCTAGGCTATAGAGCTGGGAGAGTTTGACATTGTATATCAACCTAGGGTGGCCATTAAGGGACAAGCATTAGCAGATTTCGTGGCTGAATTTACTTGGGAAGATAATGAGGCTGAGGATAAGATCCTCGATAAGATAGATACTCGGTAAGGCACAATTGTTGACCCATCCAGAGATAAGGCAGCGATATGGACCGCTAGAGAAAAAATTATCAAAAATGAGGAGGGAAGATATATCTTTAGACAGGGATCCCTCAGTAAGGGAAATTTCTCAGTGGAACAGGCTGTATAGAAGATCTTCATTAATGGGTCCTCTTGCGAGAGCAGAAGTGGGGCTGGATTAATTGGATCGGCACCCAACGACACAAACATCGAGTACTCCCTGAGGTTCAACATAAAAGCCTCCAAAAATGAGTCTGAATATGAGGCCCTGATAGCATGCATCTCCTTGGCTAAGTGTCTTAGTGTCAGCCAGATCTTGGTCCATAGTGATTCAAGACTAGTAGTGAATTAGATACTAGGAGCCGACATGGCTAAGGATGAGAGAATGGCCAAAAATCTTGAAAGAGTGAAGTAACTATTGATGAGTTTCAGAGAAGTGAAATTAAAGAGGGTACCTAGGCTTGATAATGACCGAGCTGATGCGCTTTCTAGGCTGGCCTCGGTAACTAGGACAGTCATCAGGAGGACAGTCCCAATGGAAATTTTTCTTCCACCAGTGATTGAAGAGGTAGAGTGAACACTTGTCTCTTACTTAAATATCGATAGGGAATCATCGTGGATTCACCCCCTTGTCAGGTACATTAAAGAGGTGGAGATGCCAAAGGAAAAATAAGAAAGTAAGAAGTTGAGATATAGAGTTGTGAAATTCACTATCATCGGAGGCACCTTGTACAAAAAGGGGTTCTTTCTCCCCCTGCTTAGATGTGTGCACCCGTATGAAGTCCCAAACATCTTGTAAGATGTGCACGAGGGGTCATGTTCAAGCCATATCGTTATCAAAGAGGATAGTAACCTAGGGATATTGGTGGCTGACTTTGGGGAAATATTCCACAACATACCTAATAAAGTGTGATAAATGTCAAAGGTTCGCCACCATCCCTCATTGGCCCCATCAGCGTCTTACCTCCATCACATCCCCATGGACATTCGTAGTATGGGAAATAGATCTTGTAGGACCCTTGCCTAGGGCCGTTAATAAAAATCGATACTTGATCATATTAATTGACTATTTCTCAAAATGGGTGGAAGTGGAGGCAATGATCACGATTACCGAGCAAAAGACCTTCCAGTTTATCTGAAAAACATTATATGTAGATATGTTCTATCCAACACTCTCATCTCAGATAATGGGACTCAATTCAAGAATGTATCCCTGGAGAAATACTGTGAAAGAATGGGGGTAAAATAGTTCTTCTCTACCCTAGGACGACCTCAGGCTAATGGGAAAATTGACGTCACAAATAGAAAAATCCTACACGGGATCAAGAATAAACTCTAGGAGGAAAAAGTGAGATGGGTTGAGGAGTTGTACGTTGTACTGTGGACCTACAGGAGATGAAAAAACTCCTACCTACGAAACCCTCTTCATGTTGGCGTATGGCTTAGAAGCCATCATCCCCATAGAGATTGGGTTTCCTACTCACAGAGTCCAAATGTATGGCCCCCGGTGAAATATGGAAGAAAGGATACTTGATTTAGACTTGATCGAGGAAAAGAGGGAAGGCACTGAGATAAGTCAAGCTGCCTACCACCAGAGGACTGACAGGTTTTACAACCAGAGGGTGAAGCAAAGGCCAATCGCTCTGGGGGACCTATTCCTCAAAAAGACTTGGCAAAAACCTAATAAGATCCAACCAAATTGGCATGGCCCATATAGGGTCATGGATGAAGTTGTCCCTGGCACCTACAAAATAGAGAACCGTGAGGGGGAACCCTTTTCCAACCCTTGGAATGAATATCGTTTGAAGAAATACTATTAATAATGTAATGTACTATCGGACCATAATTATAATGAATGTGTTGCTCCAACAGAACACTTTAAATGTTAATGAGAATGTCATATTGGCCACTCATCTTGTGTTTGTTAATTCTAGTATGATTAGGGGTATCCTCATTAAACCACCCTCGGCTATGCTGAGGCTGAATGGTGGGGATGACCCCTCATTCACTCTCAAGATAGACGAGGGGGGACTTGGTCATTCACCCTCAAAAAGACAAGCGGGACTTAAAATAATTGAAAACATCATTAATTTGGTGGAAACTACCCTCGGCTATGATGAGGGTAATTGGTGGGGACCACCACCCATTCAACCTCAAGAAAGACAGAGGGGACTTAAAATAATAGAAAACATCAATAATTTAGTGGAAATCACCCTCGGCTATGATGAGGGTAAATGGTGGAGACGACCCCTCATTTACTCTCAAGAAAGACGAGGGGGGACTTGAAATAATTGAAAACATCATCAATTTGGTGGAAACCACCCTCGGCTATGATGAGGGTAAGTGGTGGGGACGACCACCCATTCACCCTCAAGAAAGACGAGGGGGGACTTGAAATAATCGAAAACATCATTAACTTGGTGGTAACCAACCTCGGCTATGATGAGGGTAAATGGTGGGGACGAGCCCCCATTCACCCTCAAGAAAGACGAGGGGGACTTGAAATAATTGAAAACATCAGTAATTTGGTGGAAACCACCCTCGGCTATGTGGAGGGTGAATGGTGGGGACGACCCCTCATTCACTCTCAAGAAAGACGAGGGGGACTGGAAATAATTAAAAACATCATTAATTTGGTGGAAACCACCCTCGGCTATGATGACGGTAAATGGTGAGGACGACCCCCCATTCACCCTCAAGAAAGACGAGGGGGACTTCAAATAATTAAAAACAACATTAACTTGGTGGAAACCACCCTTGGCTATGATGAGGGTAAATGATGGGGATGACCCCCCATTCACCCTCAAGAAAGACGGGGGGGACTTTAAATAATTGAAAAAATCATTAATTTGGTGGAAACCACCCTCGACTATGATGAGGGTAAATGGTAGGGACCACCCCCCCATTCACACTCAACAAAGACTGGGGGGACTTGAAATAATTGAAAACATCATTAACATGGTGGTAACCACCCTTGGCTATGATGAGGGTGAATGGTGGGGTTGACCCCCTGTTCACTCTCAAGAAAGACGAGGGGACTTCATAGGATGGTTAATTCAAATATCATAAGCTAAGGCAAGCATAGAAGACAGGAAGAGACATTATATTATAAATCAAGTGTAAAAATTTATAGTCCAACAAAAATAAAGTACAAAAAATAATTTACAAGGAGAGGGTATTAGCTACAGATAGCCACCCTACTGAGCCGTATCAGTAGGCAAGGTTTTAATGTCAATCAGAGGAGTCTCTTCGATGATTAAAACCGGTTGATCCTCTGAGGTACTGGTGCCTTTGATGTGCACCTGAGACTCCACATAGGCTAAGACCTAGGCAATGAAGGGGCCATCCAACTCCAAGACTTCCAGAGAGGAGCGAACAGACGACACTACATCAATAAACTTCAAGACGGCCCATCGACAAGTCGTCTTGATTCACCTCTCTAAGTACTCAAGACCGAGGCCTTGAAACACACCTGAGAGTTTGTAAGCCTCCACTGCATTGGCCTCATCCTTCTTCACACCTCATCAAGTTCATACTTGAATTGGGCCCCCTTATTGGTCTAGGCCTATTCCTTTTCTTTGATAAGGGTGTCCTTCACCTTCAGGTATCATCCAAGACCCTTGCATGCTCAGTCCTTGCACTTTCCAGCTCAGCCCGGGTAGTCTCGAATTGAGTCTTTAAATTAGCCTCATGCTAAATAGCCCAGTCGGCCTCGTGAAACTTTTGTTGATTCTCAACCATCCATTTTGTGGCCGAGGTGAAGGCACATACTTAGATCATGGAGAGTATAGACTAAGATCGAAAGTGCTAACCTTTGTACAAGTGCAATGAGGACACCACAATGCTGAGGAATTTACTAGGAACGAGAGGACGATATTTGAGAGAAGTAACCATTGATCTTGTTATATGGTACGCTTGAACTTTGAGGGAAAAATTCCCTTGTAAGGGGGAAGTATGTAATACCCCTTACTTTTGAGTGATTATTTTATATTAAATTATCGGGTGGGTTAATTTTATAAAATAAAAGAAAGTTTAGGTGAATATTATTTAAGTCATTTAAGAGATAATATTTATTGAGTTTTGCATATTTACTGTTAAGTGATCGTAAATAGTATTATATTGTGTTTTATTGCGTCGTTGTTTTCTAAGCGATGGTTATGACTTATATTCCCATTTGGATCGTTGTTAATTATTTAATATGACGTCATAACATAAAATATTTTATGATATTTCGGATGCCAATTTTGAGGGTACGGTTAGTCCGAAAATGGTTGAGATGATCAAAATAAGGGCCTAGTCGTATTTTTGGGTTCCTGGACTTTTTTACTATTTATAATTTAATTATGTTGTTATGCGATATTTCAATTGTGTAGTAACATTTAAACGAGTAGACTTACTGCAATTTGGTATATTAGTATTGCAAACTCATTTATTTCTCATTTTAGGTTTATAAACCTAAGAGAGTTAGAGAGAGAGTTAGGGATAGAGAGAGAGAGATAATATAGAGCTTGGGAGAAAATGGAGGGAAAAAAGAGAATTGGAGAGTTGAAGCTTGGGATCATTTCTTCGGGGAGAGAATTACAGGCTACTAACTTGAGGCAAGTTTCTTACTTGCAAATGTATGATTTAGTGTGAATAAATTGTATATATAGTTATGTTTTTGAGATTCAAACCATTATGGGTTTTATGGATTTTGGGTTTTAAACCCTTAATCTTTGATTTAAATATGATTTAAGAGAATTTACTAGTTAGTAGTTGTGTAGGAATGATTTGGTGGAATTATTAGTTGTTCAGGTTGAAGGAAGTTGAAGAATTGAGTTTTGGGGAATTTATGGTTCATACAACCCGTAGCCATAACTGGGAATTTCGTCCAGGGCGAATCGATTCTCCGCTTTGCGATCAATTCGTTAAAGATGGGGGATACAGGTCTGGGTAACCGAATCAATTCGGGTTAATGCAGAATCAATTTGGGCTGACACATGAAGATAGTTTTCCAAGACGAATTGATTCGCTTTTGGGCGAATCAATTTGCTACCATGGGCGAATCGATTCGCCCCTAGTGGAATCGATTTGGAAACCCTCTTGTATTAGGATAGTTTTATATCTGTGTTTCTATTCCTTTTCTTTTAGGTTTGAGGCCTAGGAACCTTTTCTTAGGACGAAATTCAGAGTATTAGGGTTCTATATTAGCGGAATAAATAACCTAGGTTAGTATGGGAATAATGGGGCTTATCCAGGGTGTTATTCAATAGAGTTAGTGTCATTTTCATATAGGAGACTAGCCTAGGACTAAAGGAAATAGGAAGGTATGGTCTAGAATTCTTGGAGACAGGTATTGAGGAATATTTACCCTTGGTGGCCCATGGTATTGCTTTGAACCCTTGGAGACGAGCGTGAGGAAAATTTTACTTTGTGGCCTAAGTTGTTAATAACACATGACTTCGTGAATAAGAAATGCATATTTTAAAATTGGCACACATTGCTAAGCATAAATGATTTTTGGAAAAAAAAATGTAAAATGTGAATATTTTAAGTAGGAATAATTTCTAAATGATAATTTGCATATACACACCTCTCTAAATCGCTATCATAAGGGAAGTTATGAGCATGAGGTGAAGTCCCCTGGCTAGTGAATGCAGGGTGAATATAGTCCTCGGCCATAGGACCGGTTATAATATTGTGTAATTATTGTTAAAAGTGAGGTAATTTCGGGTGTGGTTATGACTCACTATCGAAGGTATATGGCCGTTTCCTGATGTCACGCGATGTAGGATGCCCAGGTTGTCTTGGCGATAGGCCCTGGAAGATGATAGCTATTTAGGGGCGCATCTAGTGGTGGTACTCGAAAGGATGGTCTTAGAATCGTTATATGATGTAATTATAACTATTCCTAGTAAAGTGGAACTTTTATTGATGATAAAGCATTTTGTGAGATATGTTTCCTAAAGAGAAAAGGAACTGTGCAGTTAAATTATCTAAAACTGAAAAGGAAATCTTATTAAGTTGAAAATAAGTATATCCTCTTGCATTAATGTATATTTATCATTGTAAGTTAAACATGATTGTGGGATTTAGCTATTTCTCTTAATTAAACAGGAAATTTAATTGTTAATGATTTGGTGCGACTCTGGGAAGTGTGTTTTAGTTGAGAGGTGAGGATGATCGTTATTGAAGAGCGAATCCATCTTGTTTATGATGTTTAGCCCTCATAACTATTATGCATTTTTTTTTGCATGTGTATCATATCAAACTGGGCCCTGACCCATTTATATTTCTCTTTACTGTGAGGTTCTCTCTTCTGCTCAAGTGCTCTGCCGCATGGGCGCCTGACATGATCCTTCCATCTTAGTGTCAGGGAGCTGCAACATTTTTACGGATGTTGTAGAATTTCTATTTTAGTTGCATCCATCTTCTCTATACTCTAGTTACGATCATTCTAGACATTCGGGCGTGTTGCCCCAGATTTGTACTTGTTATATATACTGTGCTATTTATTTGTAATACTTAGTGTAACTGTTGTATTCGACTGTTAATCGACAGCTTATTCGGTTATTATTTTGTGGCATGATAATTAATCTATTGTACGTCCTCTTTTTATCCACCATCTTTTATAAATTGGATTGTCTATATGGTTTTATTTAAACATACAAATTATTTGACATCCATTTTCCAAAATAAGTGGTGGTTATATCATATTTTATTTACACGACAGTGATGCTAAGAATGGACCATCTATGATTTATGTATATTATTGGATTATTAGGCTGGACACCTCTTATTTTAATAAGAGGGGTGTCACAGAAATCTGGTTTAAAAGCTATTGACGAGCGTGTTTGGTTGCTTTGCCAAAATGGATGGAATCCTCCCACTGTCACTGTTGAAAATATCACACCTTTAAAACCTGTGTCAGATTGGACTGAGAACGATTTGAAAATGTCGAATTTTAATTCCCCTGGACTGAGTGCTATTATGGAGTTGTCACTCCTGATGAGTTTCACAGAATTATTATGTGTACCACGTCTAAAAAGGCTTGGGATGTTTTAAATTGACACATAAGGGTAGGAACACGGTTAAAGAATCAAAATTAAAAAATTTTGCCCGCCAATGTGAGACTATCACCATGTGTGAGTCTGAATGTTTTGATGATTTTTATGGACGTTTGTTGGACATTATAAACACAAGTATTAATTTGGGTGAGGTGATTGATAACACATGTGTAGTTAAAAAGATTTTGAGATCTCTCCAAAAACGCTTTATTCCTAAAGTCAATGTTTTGAACTCTTTGGGAAATTTGAAATCACTTAAGTTGGAAGAACTTACAGGAGATCTTCAAACATATGAGATTGAAATGTTTCCCCAAACCATTAAGTCTAAGGATAATGGCGTTGCTTTAAAGTCTCATTTTAAGAAAAAGAAAGAAAAAGTTTATGAGTTCGATTCTGAGGAAGATTTTGATTTTAAAGATATGGCCTTGTTTGCAAAAAAATTTAAAACATTTCTCAACATGAACAAAAATAATTTGTGACAACCCGTATATAATTATGATAAATTATATTTAAATTATACTTATCTTATGTGATTTGAATAATGTGTTATTAATATATCTAATGTTAAGTGATTATGGTTAGTATAATTCTACTTTCATAAATCATGAAATCTCGAATTATTTACGAACACAAGATTTGGTTATTTTCGATAGAAATGTTCCTGTTTAAGACTAGTTTTGACCCTTGTAACATTACAATTGACTTGAGGTGAAAACTACATAGTTGTATACATGTGAGTAAGGTTCTAACACAATAAACGGTGCATCAAACGGATGTTCGAGTAGTTAGGCCGAAATTACGAACAAGGGGCAAACCTGTCAATTCCCTTAAGTGGTAAATTGTCTTCTATTAAACCAAATGTTTTAATTTTATTGGATGGATTGGGAGGCAGCCTTGGCCGACTTAAAATTCTCCCTTAACCTTATTTCTTCAGCAAATAAGTCCCTAGGTTCAGTTTGAGGTGTTATTAGCTTGAGGAAAGAGAGGTAGAAGTTAAGGAAGAAAGTGTTACAAGGAAAATCTAGGAAAACAATTCCAAGAAAATCCTTAAGGTGTTTCCAAGGTGTAAGGGCAAATCAACCAAGTTCAGCTCCACCAGAGGGAAAAGGGAATACATAGTTGACAACCCAATGTGAGTGTACTTACTGAGTTGATTTTGGATATGCTGTATATGTATTATATGTGTTGAGATGATATGGCTTATTTAAAATCATGAGATGTTATGGCTTATTTAAAAGCCAAGAGATGTTGAGATGTTATGGCTTTATAAAAATCAGGATATGTTGAGTTGCTATGCAATTCATGAGATGTTAGGTTTTTAAAACCTATGGATATGATTATTGCCTACGGGTAGGAGATGTGGGGTTTATTAACTCCGGATATGTATATGGCCTAATATGGCACAGAGATGTATATATTAATATGTTGAGATGTGAATATAGTACTTTTACTAAATAGAGATGTAGTACATTCACTGAGTTTTTAAACTCATGGTTTTATATGTTTACATTTTCAGGTTTTCCAGCTGCCACTGCCAGGTCTAGGAGGTTGAGTACATAGAAGTAGGGTCTTGTTAGTTTTTTTTATACACTGCACTAGATTTTAGGATGGGTTGAATTTGGTTATCAAGTCCAGACTCACTGCACTTGAGATGGTAGATTATTCTTCCTTAGTTAACAAAGCTATGATGGTTGAAGGAGATGTTAACGATGCAATAAAGAATAGGGAACAAAGGGGAAAGAGGAGTAGATTTGATCCATCTCAGGAAAAGGAAGGCAATGTAGAATACTCAAAACAAGGGAGTCAAAGATTTCAACGCGATAGAGGGACTGGAAATTATGTTCAGAATAGGACACCAAGTAGTTTTAGGGGTGCATGATCGATAGTCCAACAGAATAGATAGCAGGAGAATGACAATAGGCAGTCCAAGCCTGTTACATGCTATTTTTGCAAAGATTAGGGCCATATTAGTCCAGATTGTCCCAAGTTAAAGGGGGTAGAGTGTTATCACTGCCATCAAATTGGTCATACCAAAAAGAACTGTCCTATGCTACTGGGAGGAATTTAATCAGCTACTACTAGTCGAGGCTCATCACCTAGAGGCACAGGGATAGGAGGAGGTAGAGGACAGGCTAGTGGATCCAGGGCTCCGGGAAGGATATTTGCTATGACTTTACAGGATGCTCATGCTACTTCAGAGGTGGTGACAGGTACATTTTCTGACATGAACAAACATGCTTACGTGCTTATTGATCCAGGTTCTACTCATTCATTTGTAGCACTATCATTTACCATGCATTTGGGTAGACCATGTTCTTATCTAGATTGTGGTTTATATATTTCTACACCTATGGGGGATGTGATGTTAGTGGAGCTTGTGTATAAACATTGTGTATTGTATACGGGGGAGAGGGAGTGGACCATTGATTTAATTCCCCTAGATATTCGAGATTTTGATATTATCTTGGGTATGGACTGGCTATCTTCCTACCATGCATCAATTGACTTTTTTTGTAAGGAGGTTATATTTAATATGTCGGGGGAGGAAGAATTCAAATTTACTGGGGAAAAAAATGTGGTTCCGAACTATCTTATTTCAACCCTTCGGGCGAGGAATTTGTTAAATAAGGGTTATCAAGTCTTTTTAGCATATATTGTGGATACAAATAGGGAATTGCAAAAATTAGAAGATATCCCAGTCGTTAAGGATTTTGCAGATGTGTTCCTAGATGAATTACCAGGATTGCCACCTAGCAGAGAGGTAGAGTTTACTATCGATTTAGTGCCTGGTACAACTCCAGTTTCTATTTCTCCATATAGAATGGCACCTGTGGAACTAAATGGGTTAAAGGTTCAACTACAAGATTTGCTAGATAGAGGTTTTATTCGACCCAGTGCATCACCATGGGGTGCTCCAGTGTTATTTGTGAAGAAGAAAGATGGAACCATGCGACTCTGCATTGATTATCGATAGTTGAACAAGGTGACTATTCGAAATAAATATCCATTGCCTCGTATTGATGATTTGTTTGATCAATTACAAGGTGCTAAAGTGTTTTCAAAAATTGATTTGAGATCGGGTTATCATCAATTAAGAGTGAGAGATTGTGACATTTCTAAGACAACTTTTCGTTCTCGCTATGGTCATTATGAATTTTTGGTAATGCCATTTGGGTTAACAAATGCTCCTGCGGTGTTTATGGATTTAATGAATTGAGTATTTCATCCTTTCATAGATTCGTTCGTGATTATCTTTATCGATGATGTTTTGATATACTCACCTAGCCAAGAGGAACACGAGAATCATCTAAGAGTAGTATTGCAGGTTTTGCGAGATAGTCAATTGTTTGCGAAGTTTAACAAATGTGAGTTTTGGTTAAATCAGGTAGTATTTATGGGGCATGTTGTTTTGGGAGATGGAATTTATGTTGACCCTAAGAAGGTAGAGGAAATTATGCAATGGGAAAGACCGAGGAGTGTAACGGAGATAAGGAGTTTCCTAGGATTGGCTGGATATTATAGAAGATTCATAAAGGGGTTTTCATCCATAGCCTTGTCGTTGACTAAATTAACCCGAAAGGAAGTTAAATTTGTGTGGAGTGATGAGCGTCAAAACAGCTTTGAAAAGTTGAAAAATAGGCTAGTATCAGCTCCAGTTCTCACTGTTCCGTCCAGTGGAGAAGGTTTTGTGATTTATACTGACGCTTCACATCAGGGTCTGGGTTGTGTTTTCATGCAACATGGAAAGGTAATTTCTTATGCATCTAGATAGTTAAAGACGCAAGAAAGTAATTATCCTACGCATGATTTAAAACTTGAAGCTATTGTTTTTGCCTGGAAATTATGGATACATCATTTGTATGGAGAGACGTGTGACATTTTCACTGACCATCAAAGTTTGAAGTATTTATTTACACAGAAAGACTTGAATTTGAGACAAAGATGTTGGATGGAGTTAATTAAAGATTATGATTGTACCATTCACCATCATCCCGGGAGGGACAATGTTGTTGCAGATGCTCTGAGTCGAAAGTCATTGGGGGAGGTCATTTTGTATTCAATGTGCACGGGTTGGCAATATTATGGAATTAAGACTGATGGGAGTCGAGTTGAACTTATCTAAAATGGAGGCGTTAATTTCACACGTTATAGTGAGACCTTTACTGGGAGAACGCATACAAAATTTACAAGTCAGTGATCCATTCCTTGAAAAGAAGAAACGATAAATCCTAGGTGGTAAAGAGAGTGACTTTGAAATTAAGAAGGATAAATCAATGTGTTATAAAAACAGAATTTGTTATCGAATGATCCGTCCTTAAAGAAGAATATATTAGAAGAGGCACATAGTTCTATTTACTCTATGCATCCGGGAGGTACCAAAATGTATAGAGATTTGAAAGAGTATTACTGGTGGAATAATATGAAACGTGAGATTGCAGAATTTTTAGCTAACTGTTTAGTATGTCAGCAAGTGAAAGCGGAGCATCAGAAGCCGGCAGGATTATTAAAGTCATTGCCTATTCCGGAATGGAAGTGGGAGCATATAACGATGGATTTTGTTACAGGATTCTCACGGTCACCAAAGGGGAATGATTCTATTTGGGTGATTGTAGATCGATTGACAAAGTCACCCCATTTTCTTCCAGTTAAGACCACCTACACGGTTGATAAGTATGCACGTATGTATGTTGATGAGATTATCCGTTTACATGGGGCGCCAGTGTCAATTGTATCAGATAGAGATCCAATGTTCACTTCTAAGTTTTGGACACGTTTACAAAATGCCATGGGCACAAGTTTGAAGTTCAGCACTGCATTTCATATATTAGTTGATTAAGTGCCATGGGCACAATTATGAAATCATCCATCAGTTGATTAAGTGTTATCATGCAAAATTCAATGTGAAATAAAATTGACGTTTTGGCCATGTAACCTGGGTGATAAACCCACCCACACTTATTCTTTCTTTTAACAACACCATATCACATTTTTCCAATTTGTTTCATAAACATGCATTTGCATTAATGAGCGTTGTGGTCAAAATCATCTTTTTACTTTATTAATTAGGGTATTAATCCATGAGTGTTTTACGACCTTTAACTGACTCACATCATGTCGTAATAATCTACTAATCTATTGCTCGGGGTCTAATCATTAAGCCACACCCTAGGGCCCCGAGCCAATCTGAAATTTTAGGTCACCTCTAAATGGCTTTTACTTGTTACATGTTTGTAATTTTTTCCTTTATTTCTTTCGTATTCTCTTTTGAGACGTTTTTCCCTTATTTCTCATTTTACCGGTTGATGAAGCCAAATATCCGGGATGAGACAAGTCTCAACACACTTTATTTCCATGTTTTACACTTTATAAAAATTAAATTTTCATTTTACTGTAGACTCGTTATTTCATCTTTTGAAAACAACTATAGTTACCATTTCTTATGAAACTTAATATTTGCATTCAAATACCCATTTATACACTTGAACCTATTTTTCATTATTCATGCACATTTGTAAAAAATTGTATTTTATACATTTTGCCAAAAATATTTCTTTTCATCTTTACTTCACAAATAATGGGCTTTCACCACATAAAATCCAACTCTTAAACTAGAGTCCTATTAGTTTAGTAAATCATTCTTAACTCCATATTTCACATGAAATGATATTTTTGTGATTAAACATTTTTTTTTGTCATTTCAAGACTTCACCTTTCGAAAATAATTAGTTTACATTTTTTTACCTTGTTTCTCATCGTTTTACCATGGTAGTTTCTTCCTTTAAAATTAACTTTTCAAAACAATACACATTTTTGCAGATATCAGTACTTAGTCAAAACTTGTCGTAAAATCATACTTTTCCCCCCAAAAGTACACTTTTGACATTTCAAGACCCGTCTTACAATGTAATAACTTTTCTTTGTTATCCTTGTTACCTATATCACTCTGGGCCTTAAATTTTAAATATTACACACTTGAACATCGATGTTTTTAATACTTTTACACTGAGCACCCTTTTACTTTGTTTTCTTCAAATATCTCAAACATTGTTCACATAAATTGTGTCATTTTATATGATTATTATTCTGAAATTTTCAAGTTTATCATTCCATTTTCAAAATCTCATTGAATACACTTTAAACATACATAACCTATTTATCTCAACTACATGAGATAAACATACAAAATCTATTTTCAAGTTTGTAAGGTTTTATGCCAATAAAACCCAACAAATGCATCATACTATTTCTTCATCAGTGCAATAGAACATTTTATCATGAAATAAACATGTTAACATGGTTTATTTGAGATAAAATTACTTAAACATTCTAAATTTTCCCCCTTTCAAACTTTAACCTTTGTCCATTTTTATCACATATTCTTCAATTTATATATATATATATATATATATATATATATATATATATATATATATGTACTAGGGTATGCTCGTGCCTGAAGCACAGTAAAAATTTTCAAAAAGTATGTAATCGCAAAGCAGCGACAAATTCCAAAGTACGAAATTGTGAGACAGAAAAAAAAAATCGTTTCCCAACAAAACAAAGTCGTGTATAATGTAAATAATAAATGTTTTATAATATATATTTAGTCAACATAAAAATATAGTATTTAAGCCAAAAAATTTATATTTTAAGCAAATAGTGTAAACAACTTAAAATTTTTGGGAAGAATTTCCTTTATTTATAGGACTATCCACTATTTTTACGCATAGTTCAATCAAACACTAAAATAAAAATAATGAACACTAAACTACTGAGATTGATAACTCTGATAATATTTGAGGTTCAATTACCATTGTCATGTCTAACATCAAAATTGGCAAACTACTAAATTACCTTTACTAAGCCCAACTTATTGTACTATATACATGCCACTAAATTACCTTTATGGTTCACCTACACCTACACCTTTATCACATCAAGCTCAGAATATAACTGTTTGATTATTATCCCCTCTTCTACTTCTACTTGATGTGTGTACTCACGTAGATGATAGCCCTTGATTATTATATTATCTCGTTTTCTACTTCTACTTGTTGTGTCCACTCGTGTAAATGATAACCATGCTAATGTATATACAATTGAGGCTCATAACCACCTGAAAAATTATGCAACAAAATTGGGAACTTTGAAATGAAATTTTAGATGAGAAATAAAAAAATCATATTATATCATTTCAATGAAAAATAAAAATAAATTAACAACTTTGAACTTTATACTATTGAGAAAGAGACTGGATCATTAAAATTATTGACCCAAAGACTAAGTAGATAAGAAATTGGCAACACTTCATTCCATAGTAGCCGTTCTCATACTAATTGAATGCCATTATATCATATAAATGTCCATATCCCTTCATTCATTTCTTTAATATAAAAAAACACCAAGAATTCAATATAGTAGTTCAAAATATAATACTCATTAAATTAAAAATATTTTTCATGGGATAAGAGCCTAAACTTAACAAAAACATAATACTCAGTAAATTTAGAAATAATATGGATTCCAACACCATAAGTAGTCAAAATAATGAAACTGATAGTAATATATACCCATAAAGTGTTGTGAGTAAAAGCAAAATATGTCAAATGTGCACGTCTTCTGTAATTATAATTCGTGAATACACTATTAAGCATGTTCACATTTCTCTTCTTCAATAAATAATCATACACGTCCTCAGAATAAGGCAAACTAAACTTTCCACCCATGGGACTATAGTTTTTCTCCAAAGACGTAGTCCTCTCCACAAAACAATCCATTATTCCACTCGAAATAATAATAATAGCGGCAACTGCTACCTTCTTCCACTGGTCGAAATGCACATTCAGTCGTCTCAGCTCAACCTCTATCTCTGAATTTTCCGCCTAAGCCCCTTCAACTGCTCAGCTACCCGTGTTACCCTCTTATTAATATTCTCTCCCTCGTCCATTACATAACCGAGATTCACTAAAGCCTCTCTTTCTTCAACCTTTTCTGCCTCTAATTGATTAACACCCTCAACATCCACTTCATTTTTATTGGTCTCTAGCTAGAGTATCTCATTTTCCTCCAATATATGGAGTTAAAATCATATACTACCAGGGAACATTATATGAAAAAATACCGCGTAACTAGGGAACATAGTTGCACCACTTTGTCACGAGATCGAATAGCAAAATAGATAAATGAGAAGATGTTAATATGTTTTAACAAAAAGTAACAAAATATAGAGGATTGATAAAAAAACAATTAATAAAAAGTAACGATCAAAATAAACAAAATAAATTGTAAGATAAACCATACAATTTCATCTCATCTGGTTGTATACTGTTATTCAAGAGTAAAAAATGTGGTCGGAGTAAATGAAGTTTTTTGGAACTACTATGCATCAGTACTTTGCAACAATGAATGTCATTGAGTACTTTCATGTACGAAGGATCACCTGACCATGCTACGGAATGTAGTTTCCGAATGTGGTAGGCACTGGCGATAGAATGTGGGACAGAGCTGTTGCGGAATGTAGTTGTGGAATGTGGGAGGCATTGGAGGCAAAATCTTCAGTACTGTTTTTATGGCAAGACAACCCCATCTATCATTGTCATTTAAAACTTCAGTATTTTTGAAAGATTCCACTTTCTCAACTTTGGAGTTCAAAGTATAAGAACAAACTGATTTGTCATTTTCATTTGAAGATTCACTGTCTTCTTGTCCTCCCGTTTCAGAATTAGTAGTCAACTTCTTTTTCTGGTATCTATCATGATCTTCATTCCCAGTCCATTGAAAATGTAAATGATATATAAACCACTTAAGAAAGTAAATAATATCTAAACCACTTTGCTAGAAGAATAGGCTTCAAGAAAAAAGAACATACCACTTGACTAAGGCAATTTTAAAGCTGAAAATTTTAATTGCGGCAGCAGTTTAACTCAGTGTTGAACTACAGATACATTGTTCACAAATTAAGATGAACTATAAATAAGTTACACCATTGAAGTACAATGGGCTACATGCATAAGTTCATTGTATACTGGTCAATGGCTTCACCGAGTGGCTCTTGATAGGGTTTTCTATGCTATCAATGCTTCGCTTGCTCCCCTGCCCACCATCTTCCGGTACTACCTGAATATCCCCCCCCCCATATATATATATATATATATATATATATATATATATATATATATATATATATATATATATATATATATATATCTTTGTTATTAAATCAAACACAAATATAGAACAATTATTTCATCACCAAGAAATTATGACACATTCAAGTTTGAAAATAACACATGAGCACACAAATTAGAAAATAAGAGTCGATCCTTGCCGCCCTGTGAGTAACCCAACTCATTTTTATACTCAATAGAATGACCTGAAGACTCGCCACAACTCAAGTTAACTCTAACCATAGTTCCCGAGTCAGCAACCTCGAAGCCCGAGTTATTCAAGAATTCGCCCGCTATAGTTTTTACCTCCTGCTATTCATTGAAGCACATTCAAGAATGACTCCATACATATATAACAAAAAACTCAACAAATGACTCACATTCATTCCATATTAGGCTCAATATTCTGAAACACTAATTTAATATGGTATACTGGTTCAAAACAAAAACATAAACATATGCACATATTTTTCGAAACAGAGATGAAAGAAAAATGAAGATGTACATTTGAAATTCTAACACACTAATTATGAAAACTGTATATTTCTTATAAATGAAACAAAAAATAAAGAACCTATAATTTTACCATAATCTGACCACGTATGCAATCCAAAAAATTAAAGAAATTGGAAAATGAAACATCAAAATCATAGGAACCCCAATAAAATTGACAAACAATGTGTAGCAATATCCATACATTGATCGATTGTGATAGAGATTGAAGACACAACATAGTTTATACCTACAGAATGAAACAATTGAACAAATTAGAATATATATTATGCACGAAAAAAACCAAATTTGATCTCCCATAATGTTTATGGAGCTAATTACCTCATTAAATTTGAATCCTCACAATGTTCTTCCAAGTGATGCTCTCAATGATATTCTTCTACAATAATGACCTATTTTTACCTGCACAATCATGTGTCAAATGTGGATATTCAGGAGAGTGTAATACAACATGCATAAAAAGGCACAAAATAAACTCTATAGATCTAAGATAAAAAAAATTAATGATCTAACACAAAATGTATAGAACTAATTCAAATATCTGGGACATAATGTATAGATCTAGCAGAAAAAAGTATATATCAAAATCAATAATCGAAATGAAACACAAATATATATATATATATATATATATATATGCAACTAAGAACCCAAAATTGAAATTTAAAACATATATACAACTAATAACCAAAATCGAAACCCAAAAGTACACAACAACCCACTATTGAAATAAAAATCCAAAATCGAAACCCAAAATTAGTAAAAAAAAAACTAAATTACAAACCGCATTTCAAAACCCAAAACCTCCATTTGTGGGAGAGATTACCTGTTAGATGCAAATGTAGGGTAGTGGTGGAGGCATAGGGAAGCGATGGAGGAGTTGGGCGATGGTGGAGGCGTAGGGTGGCAAATGATGGTGTGTGCATGCCTGTGTACATGTTAGTGCATCCGAGTGCGTGTGCGTGCATGTGCATGTACCTGGGTAGGGGAGTGAGAGAGGGATTACCTAAGGGAGGTGGAATTAGAGGCAGAGGGAGGCGACCTTCAAGCTCTAGGGAGGGAGGGTGAGAATGAGGTAATCAGGTAGGTTTGGGAAAGAGAGCTAAAATGAGTGAGAGGGAAAGGTAAGTGAATGAGGGAAACGTGATAGGATTCGGGGATTCAAGGAGTATCACCTCATTTTCCATCTCGTAATCGCGTGGCACATTCTAATACCCTTAGATCGCACCGGTAGAACAAATTACACCCGTTGGATCTTTATCACTATTTAAACACCCCTCTCCCATATATATATATTATATGAGAGGGGGGGTGTTTTACTGTTCCCAAAAATCAACGGTTGGGAGCGATCTAATGGTTTGAGATTGTGCCACGTGGGATTATACCCATTGTGACATGGCACAATCCAAAAAAAAAAACCTTGAACACTCACTCCCCAGTTTTCTTTCTTCCCCTACCCCCGATTCCCCAACCCCTCTCCCCTGCTCCAACCCCTCTCCCCTTCCCCACTCTCTCCCCTCCCTGCTGCCCCAACCCCTCTCCTCTTCTTCGCCATCTCCGCTCCCCGCTTCCCCTCTCCCCTGCTCTGCTATCTCCCTTCCCCTTTGCCCCCCTCTATCCCCTCATGGTTGCCCCCCTCTATCCCCTACCTCTTTCAACCACCGCCCCGTTCCTCGCTCCGGCTGGCAGCCGCCCTTGCCTTCATGCTCCGGGGCGCACACACACACTGATAACTCACTCACACACACACAGATCACTCATGCACACACACACACACACATACATATCTAACCCACTAATAACTCTCTCGCACACACACACACACACAGATCTACACACACATTGATGCTGCGATTTTCTTCAGATATTTCCACAAATTTTGCAGTCTTCAATGATTCAAGGTGCGATTTATAAATTTCTGATTGTTCGATTTATTTGTCATTCAGATCTATTGTTTTAGAAATATGGGTTACCCACTGAGATTTTTTTCAATTCAGGGTTTTGAAATTAGATTTAGGGCACCCACTGAGATTTTGTGATGTTCTTGAATTTAGGGTTTTGAAATTAGATTTGGGGGTTTCTTGATCACATTAGAGGCATTTTTTGGTTTGGTTCTATAATTTACAAAATTGATTTGTGGTTTGATTTTGAATAATTTTTGTTAGTTTTGGGAGTGTTTTTTTACTTTTTCAATAGTGTATGGGTTGGGTTATTCAGAGATTACTTCCAATACTGTGAGTATTTTTTAATTTTGAATAATTTTTATTAGTTTCTACTTTTGCTTTTATAATTTAGGAATTTAGTAGTTCTTGAAGATTTTTTTTTTCATATGTTGAATTCCACATGCTTGAAAAAATAATCAACTGAATGTTTTGGGAAACCTTTTAGAAAATATATGATTTGATACAAAGATAGTGAACAAGTTAAATCAAACCAAATTAAATTCGTGGGACATGTTTTGGTGAAATTCTTGGATTTATGTCATTATATAATGAATATGTTGCAGGTAACCATTGGATGTGTTTCTGGTAATGCCATCTAAGTTTGATTTTTTTGTGTTCTAATTTAATTTATTTGGCGTGTATTTTAGTTATTGGTTTACTAGTTTTTTTCTTTCTAATGCATTTCAGGTGGAAGCTGGACTCGTTTAAGCAATTATTTTGCATAAATAACACGTATTCACGTACATTTTTTTATAAATAATGTTTGGGGCAGTTATTAATTGTTTCTTCCCAAATATTCTCCATATTGGAATGGATAATTACTATTATTTTTTATGATGTTTATTGAAACCCATTTTTGTATCCAATTTTTTCCATTCGTATTATTTGAATTACATCAATATCTGAGACTTTGTGGATATTTTTATATTGTTGGATTACATCAAATTTGGGATTTTTTTTTATATTGTTTGATTTGTTGTTTCCCCTTAAACAGGGTGGATAGTCCAATAAACAAAGGAGACTATGCCCAATTTTTTAAAAAAAATTGTCACTTTTTAGAGACAATGATTTCGACTGATGAACTGGAAAAGAAAGCATAGGCTCATAACTTTTTAAAGATAGTTATTTTAGTATATTTGATTGGTTGAATGCTAAACTTTGTTTTACAGATAGCAAAAGAAAGGATAGGTGCATAACCACTTTATTGATGAGTAAGAATGGGAGATGCTGAACTCATAATAGTAAGTACAGTTTTTTGTTTTTTCCCTTTCTCACTCTACTCTATAGTATACAATACACACGTAATCTATATTTTAGGTTTGTTTATGAGGGTTTTTTTCTGTATTTTGTTTAAGATAGTTTGATCAACAAGTGTTCTTCACTATTATCGTAGTTTTACATTTTTTTTGCGTATGTTATTGACAAAGATTTATTTAAGGTGCTTGCCCATATTGGTCTCTCATATGTTGTAACATTTTACATAGAATCTGTTATCTATATTGATTTAGTAAACTTTGTTTGTTTCTAACCAAGGTGAATAAATCCCACATATAGGAAGATGGGATGAGCACGGGAGTGCGCGAATAAATCCCACATGTAGGCTCTATAGCAGGCCCTGTAGCATACCAAGAAGAAACCATTGATTTATGTGATTCGAGTTCAACTTCAATCGTGGTCATTATCGGTTCTTGGCTACTCCATATGCTATTGTTGCAAGTCTGACATCGCTTCTTGAAGCCACTGCTGCCCTCATCCCGCTGCTGCAAAAAAGATAATCTCTCCCACACATGTTCTCATCTACAATTTATTTGGAAAAATTAATTTTTTTCTTGGTTTTGCCGCTGCAGTTTCAGTTTTGTTGTTTCGATTCTTCATCTTTAGTAGAACATCTCAATATTGCATTTCATGTTTCAAGAGGTGGGCTGATTTAAATTTTGTTATCTATGAATTGCATCAGGTATGCAGTAGTAGCAGGTGGGCTTTGGGGGGCGGGGGCTGAGTGGTGATGGGCACCAACAGGTAAAGGGTGATGGTAGGGGCTGAGTGGTTGCGGCTTGGTGTGACAGGTGGGTCAGAGAGGGGGGAAAGCAGCAGGTATGGGATGATGGGAAGCAAAAGGTGGGTGTGGGGGTGTGTGGGAGGGGGGGGGGGGGGGGAGGCAGCAACATGTGGGGGTTGGGTGGGGGAGGCCGCATCAGGTGAAATCATTGAAGGATATAATTATTTGCTCAGGTTTGCTCACATCAGATTTCAGTTTATATATTTATTTTTTTAAGATGTTTTTTCCATTGATGCTTTTATTAGGCGATTTTTTTTATATTGTTGGATTTGTCATTATCCCTTGAGAAGGGTGGATAGTCCAATAAACAAAGGAGACTCTGCCTAATTTTTTTAAAAATTTGACACTTTTGAGACAATGAGAATTCATTTGATGAGTATTAACTATTTGAATGTTGTTGGACTATTTGTTGTTTGTTAAGCATGGTGAATAGTTTATCAACAAAGGAGATTATGACCAATTTGTTATAAATTACTTTTTTTTGTTAGGAACAATATTTTTGCCATTTTGCAATTACGTACTTCGAAAATTTTCGTCGTTTTGTAATTATGTGCTTTCGAAGTTTTGACCGTGCCTTCAGGCACGGGCATTCTGCTAGTATATATATATATATATATATATATATATATAGAGAGAGAGAGAGAGAGAGGGAGAGAGAGCATGCTTTGATTTCAAACTTGAAAATATTGTCTAACCCCTTCCTCTTGAAGATAATAACACTGATGAGAATGTTAACGAAAAACCAATAAGCTCCAAACTATCTGAATTTTAGTTCTTCTATCAATCATCTTTCACACCCCAAATAAGACATTTATAACTCTTGGAAACCCTTGATTATAGAACTGTAATTGAGTGGGATAGTGTGGGTGAACTATAAAGAGAATAATTGGTCTAGCTGCAGATTTTCACTCAGCATATAGGGGAGGAATTGGGTGTAATACCCCGTACTTTTATGGATATTTAAATTACATAAGTGGGTTAAATTTGGAAATTGAGGAATTACTGTGAATAATATTTAATTTAGAAAACACACGTATTGAGATGTGTTGGGTTTAATTAATGAATTTTAGTGAAGTGACTCGATTGGAGATTTCGAGTGTGCAGTTGGTTTCAGAATCGAAGACATAGTCAGAACAAAGTATCCAGGGGTAGTGTTTAGGTTCCGGGGACTTTTGGGTTAGTATGGACTCGCATTTGAGTATACGAGTCAAAATTGGGTTTTATAAGGGAAAACCCTTATTTCTCTCTTATAAGGCACGAGAGAGAGAAAGAGAAGAAAGAAAAGAGAGAAAAGAAGAAGGAAATAAAGGAAGAGAGAAAAGAGGATTCAGGGCCAAACTCCGAGGGATTGGACTCGAGGTCATTGGATTTTATCCACGAGGAAAGTATTTACTTAACTTATTCAATTGAGTGTGTGTATCTCATATTGTAGGTGGTAAACTAGATAATTTTGGGTTAAAACCTTTAAAATAAATTTGGGAAAATTGATTTTTAAATCACAAATATATGTGTTGTTGACTCTTGATGATTTATAGTGTTAAACCCATGTTAATGGTGTATATATATGGATTAAAATTGGAGAAATGATAAGTTAGGGTTTTAATGGTGCTAGGGTTTAAATCTAAGAAAAATGGTTTAATAGAACAAATTAATTGATATGTTAGTTGTAAATAAGTGCTTGGATAATTATAGTGTTATTGGTTGAGATTAGAAACCAAAAAATGGAGAATGGTTTGATATTTGGGTATTTTGGAGAAGATGAAATCACTCCGAATAGGGAGAATCGATTCGGGTCTAGACCGAATCGATTCGCATAAGGGGACTATAAGGCTGTCTCAGGCCCAATTGATTTTGATTGAGACCGAATCAATTTTCCTTTGAGGACCTACTTGCAGAACACTTTCGTAATCGATTCGGATTGAGACCGAATCGATTTGCTAACCCGAATCGATTCGCATTAGGGGTAAATTGATTCGACTTTGCTGAATTTGACAATTTTCTTCCCTCAAGTGTATGACCCGATGAGTATAACTTGGAGATTATTATAGTGGATTATAGATGTGATATTAGGACTCCTAGATAAAGGACTTTAGGGTGAGTAAACCTTGGGATAAAAGAGGGAACCTTGGATTAGTTAAGGGTACAATCCGGGGTATGGACCTAACGAATGGTTAGGACGTGTAACATTCGAGAGAGGTCTTTGGCAAGTGTGTATAGATATATTTATGCGGTTAGAATAAATACGGACTGATCCATTTGAGTAAATCCTAGGATGTGATTAGGATGGAATTTAGGATATGTACTAAATAGGATTGAGAGGCTATCATGTACGTTTATTGAGGACTATTGTTATAGGTGATGCGATACCTATGGAACTTAGATAAGTAGCTTTTATACTTATTTAAGTATTACGAATTGGTATTTTCGGGTTTATATATAAATCCTTAAAAGTGATTAAGGTAAGTAAATCTTAAGTAATAGAATGCTTGTGGGTTTAGTAGGTTAAGTGTATGAATACTTATATACTATTATGAAGGGGAGCATTCGGGGTATTGGCTATCGCTATAAGAGTTCTGCAATTATAGCCAGAGCATATTGAGGAATGTTATATTATATATACGGGTATTGTTACGGTATATATATATATATATATATGACTTGTTTATAAATATATTGATATGCAAACGAAATATTCATGTATGCTTATATCTCCAGTGCTATCCAGGGAGGTTCCGCGATGTGGGTGAATCCCGTAGCTTGTGGAGCAGGGAGAGTATATCCCCAGGTCATATCGTCCCATATATGGGTGCCATATTTTTATCCCACTTTCAGGAGGGAATATGACCGCCTCCACAGTTTAGTATTTCTACCACGATTATGAATGAGTCTAACTTTGTACCTGGGTTAAGTTGACCATTCCTAGATAGTGATATCACTTTGAGACTGCATCGTTGAGTTATATCTCAGTGGGATGGTTACTATACTTATAATTATAAAATAGGTATAAATATACTTGTTGTTTATAGTATAGTGCTTGTATATGAATATGAGATATCATATAACTTTGAATGGTGTAAAGTGTAAATTGAATAAGATGTTATTCTTCTTTCGGTAGTTTTATATCTGGAGTAATACATATGTGAATTGTAGGTTCAGGTGAGAACCATTTATAATAAGGGTAATTATATGTTAAAGTAAATATGATATTTTAAACTAGTGAATGTTACGGTATATGAATGGTATAGTTTCATATAGAGTCAAAAATTATATATATATATATATATATATATATATATATATATATATATAATATGGGACAATGGTGTTATGAATAGTGTCATCTTATCTTATCTTATCAAAAAAATCAAAGGGTCTATATTTTGACACGTGTACAAACCAAGGGTTGATATTGAAAAATCTACTCTCACAGCATGTACACTCTTCTATCACACTAATCCACAAACCCTACCTCTCATTTTGTCGTTCCACACTCCCGTTCCCTAATCAGCACCCAAAGAAAAACATTTCTCCCGTGCTCCCATTCTCCCTCATCTTCTGCCTCTTCCCTCACCCGCCTCCCTCCCTCAACAATGCCTTCCGTAGCTGCCTCCCCATCATCGCCGCCCTCATCCTGCTGTCACCGCCTTCCTCAAGTAACATTTTTCTCTATTTCCCTCACTCTTACACATGCACACACACACTCACGCACATAGGGTTAATTATTAGGTTTTTTCTCAGATCTGATATGTATTTATTTATTTTTGTGCTTTCATGTTTGATTTCTTTTTGTGCATTCATGTTTGGTTTTGCAGATCTAACAGCCTCCCTCCCTCAATAACGCCTTTCGTCGCTGCCTCCCCATCTTACGCTGCCGCCCTCATCCTGCTGTCACCGCCTTTCTTAGGTAACATTTGTCTCTATTTCCCCCACTCTTACACGCACACACACACCCACATAGGGATAATTCTTAGTTTTTTTCTCAGATCTGATATGTATTTATTTCTTTTTGTGCTTTCATGTTTTATTTTTTTTTGTCCTTTCATGTTTGGTTTTGCAGATCTAACATTCTGATCATATGTTTTTAGTTTTATTTTTGATTTTTTGACTCTGTGCATTGTGTTGCAGAATTGCTTTATTCGTAGACAAATCAAGTACAATGAGATAATAGCTTTTTTGTTCAGGTTTCATCTTCATCCTATTCATTTTAGGGAAAATGGGTTTGTTTTTTTTTTCACTGCAGACCTAACATGCTATTCGTAGACAAATCAAGCAGGGTGGTGGTTCCATGTTTCAGGCTACCGTTGGAGCATTTGGTATTTCTCATGTAAATTCCCCTATTTTTTGAGCTTTTAGTTTGTTGACATTTTAATCTTTTTTTTATCTTTGGTTTCATTATTTGCAGAGGATGAATTTTGCAAAGGTTGTTAAGTTCTTATTTTTAACTAGGTGTATTCTAAAATTTATATATTATGGACATTTATATAATAACATCTTGGTTTTTTATAAAATTCACAACTATAACTAATACTGACCTCATTATCGAAGTAGAAGACGCTGGCTAATGACATTGTTAAAATGTGTACGTGCTTTGTAATATGTGTATTGTGTACTGTCTTTATTCTGTTTTCCCGCTCTCTATCTTTAATCTGTTTTCCCCCTCCAGTCGTTATGTTATGTGAAGTTAGATATTTATTCTTCATTTTTTGTTCTGCATATGTGATTGATTTAGATATTGATTAATTTAGGAGCATAGGTGATCATAGTCGAAGACACCTAATCTCATCGAGGAATGGTTGTTTAGAGGTCATGAACTACATTGGAGTTATACATCAAATCATGCAGTTTCTTTAACATTGAACTACATCAAAACAAAAGATGACATAAAGCGTGATGCCCCTGTGGAAGGTACGACGTGCATACTGTTAAACTATCTTGGTTCCTCTACGATGTGCATACTGTTAAACAGAGGTTCACACTGTTAATGTGTGATTTTTCAGGTGGAACGAAGATACAATCATTACTGTGAATAGGTGGAAATGGTGGTGAACTCTTTTGACTTAGTTATGGGGTTTGGAGTTGCAGTCCTATAAGTATTTGTGGCCACTTTAACTTTTTCAGCTTCATCAAGTGATGTTATAAGCATTGTTACTTCAACACACTCAGGTATAGCTCTATGTTTTTTTCGCATGTCTGAAATTTTCGATATTTTTTTTGTTTTAAAATGAAAAAGTATAGGGGTGGGGGTTAAAAAACATAAACATCAAGTCCATGTAGTGCTTGGAATTTTTTATTAGTGTCCTACACATTCATAAGGGAAATATGAGTATTTTGTCAAAATTGTTACAGTTGATTATCTTCTCTAATTTTTATTTGATGGATTTTGAATTGTTATTTCAGGTGTGAGTCGCTCCGAGGGGTAAGCCTCAAGCTGTGAGGTGTGAGGCGCATTGACACCTTAGCCTCGAGGCACTCCAAGGCATAAGCATTAAATTTAACCCCGAGGCATATAGCAGTGCTGATTAACTACAGATGTATAGCAGTGCATTTGTATTGTTGTGGAGTATAGCAGTGTTAATTAACTAGAGGCTTATAGCAGTGCTGATTAACGTCGCCAAAGGCTTTACAGAATCGTCCAATTGCTGACGTTGTATTGTTGTGGAGAACAAGACCATTGTTGAAAATGGGATTTCACCCAATGATCAGTTATTCTGCCGACAAGACATATATGGTAAGAGCATTGTATTTTTATTTTATTTTTTGGTTTAGAAATTGCCCTCCTCTCTAAAAATTAGTCTTCACATGTGTACCGACTTTTTGTTCGAAATTAATGTGCACGTTGAAGCATAATGACCAAGTTGCAGCAGACATTCTCATGTGTAATGGTCCTCCTAATAAGTTGGCGTATTGAAACTAATTGAATTATGCTTCTTCTGTTCGTAGGCCCTTACTTATGTTAATCAAGCCATTTTCCACCATTGCTCATACGATATTCAGTACTAACAATTTCATGAAGTTATTTGATCTTGCACAATTTCGACAAATGCTCAGATTGAGATGAATCGTATACATGACACTAAACTAAATCCATTTTCTTTATGAGTTCTACTATATAATTTAGGTGATTACTTCATCGGTAACTGATTTGTCTTTACTACTCTGTTTTTCTTTTCATTTTAAGCCTCTTATGTCATTGAAGCACTACAAGGAAGTAATCCATAACTTAGTTGCAAATAGAAGATATACGAGCAGATATACAAGCTATAAGGGTAAAAAATAAGTATTTTAAACTATTTGATTAAAAAATATTGTGTTGATGCTTGAGTTGGTAATAAATTGCGGATTGTGTTTAATAGTTCATATTTTTAATTTTTAGGCCATGATGATTCATTGATATTTACTTTGTAAGTTTTACTAATTACCCTCTTTGAGACAATGTATTACTGTAGAATAAAACATCAGCTCTGACTGTTTTTTGTGTTTTATTTTTATTTTTATTTTATCCGTTTATGTATTTCTTTTATGTTACAGTACCCCACGCCCAATCTACTTTGAAATCTCGGGGTATATATATATGTCCATCTTTGATCAATGTGAGCTGAACGTTGTTTTCTACGCCCTGCCACTTGCAACCTGGGAAATCCATAATTGAAGAGACCTAAGTTTTCAATATATTTTTTAGTTGCACTGTGACATATTTGAATTTGGTTTGGTCAAAATTTTGGTTTTGGTTAGCATTCCAAGCTTGCTGATGAATTGATGTTGAAAACTTTTTAAAATTTATGCTCACTTGAGATGTTTTATATGTAACCTGTGATGTCCTGTTCTAATGTCCTGTGAGGAAGAGAACCATTTGAACTAATGTCCTGTGAAGAAGAGAACCATTTGATGTTGCAAAACTTTTTTAAATTTATGCTCAACAGCTTCAACTATGTGAAGAATAGCACCATTTGAACTAATGTCCTATTCTTTTTTTTACTTTGCAAGGTATTTCTATTTTTCTCAGATCAATAAATGCCCAAGGTATAGTCATCATAGGTTTTTATTACCCGTTTTCTTTTTTGGAGTTTATTTCCCTCTCTCCATCTCTGCGATTTTCTGTGATCCTTCTGCCGGTACAACCAAGAAGGTAAATATTTTCTATCATCTTTTTTAAACTCTTTTTGTTTTGATTATATGTTCTGGTGGTTTCTTGGTTGTATTCATGGGTTCTTGCAAAATAGTCATAAAATACTCAATCTGCTGGTACAGCCAAGAAGAAGATTTGATGATAGTTTTCATCCCTAAAGTTTTTTTTGTTTATTTAATTTATAATAGGATGAAAATATTTTCGTCCATAAGTGTAGATAATATACAATGATATATATGCATTTAAGACCCATTCTTAGCATCTGAAAATCTCATCAATTTACACCACTGTCATCACAGCTTACGCTTCACTTAATTGAGTTCAATGTCCTACTAAAATTTCATTATTGATGCCTTCATACTTGAGTTGATACATTTTTATATGCATTACAAACAATTAAAATCTTAATATTTATATTCTCATTTATGTAAATGCTTATATAGTTCCAATACTTTGTTAGCTATTGGATTTCTTATTCTGTCCAGATTATCTAATAGTTCTAATCTATTGGGCAGTAATTACTGTTGGAACTCAGCCACTCTAAAGAATATCTCTTGCAACTTTCCTTTCATTATCAAAACATTACCCAGAAGAATACCACTATTCAGAAGGTGTCAATATGTCAACCAAATGATGTGGCACTTCCTTTTTGCACAATGCTTTTTCTATCCCCCGTGGGCTATGAGATAACGAAGAGTTTATGTTTCATATCCCGAGTCTCATTTTCCATCATAGAGGAGGCGAGTAGGTGGCGGCGATAAGTCTACGGCGGCGAAAAGAGGGTACATAGGGCCCGAGAAGAGTTGTTTCATATAGGATATGCAAGCAGAGTAAACATTATTATGGATGGTTTAATTGGCTATTATTTGGATGCATAGAAAAGAATTATGGATTTGACATTAAATTAATCTTCTTTGCATTTGATTGCATGTGGTCTTCTCCCCTATTTTATCCCCCTGTTTTATTTGGATTCAATTTGCTACCCAAGTAATGTTCTTTTTTGGTATACAAAGTGATATTTTTGGTCATTATGGATTGTATTATTTTGTGTTTTGGGACATCAATTAAGGTCTTCTGCATAATTTTATTCGTTTGAGATTAAAATGATGGGCTACATTTTTAGACATTGCGAGTGTAAATTGGCTATGTGTATGAATTTGGTTTCGGTGAGGATGATGGATCAACAACTATTATGTAGGTGATTTCATTGTCATCTGTAATGAGTCTTTTGATTGCATGGTTATCCAAGACCTATACCGACATAGGTAAAAGATTTAGCCACGAAAGAGAGGGTTACTGTGAAGGTATAGAACTTTGTAATTAGTTCATATACAAGAGGACATGAACATGCATGAAAGCTTCATGCGATCTATTTGCAAGCATCCGTTTTATATGGTCTCTATATTTTGATATATGATTCAATATATAACTTTTTACTTTTCATTACTTGATTAATGTAGAATAACTATAATGTGCCCAGCTCATCTCATTGTGGGGCTCATTATCTTTACTGAGCATTCACATTTTCAGATTTTTTATTTTTTTTACTCATGAAAACAATCCCCATAAAAACAAAACATTATGTCGTAACACAATATTTTTTAACGAAACATGAACGCGATACAAATGAAGTGACACGACACCACATGAAATCAAATAATATTTTTTATACTTATTTTTAACATGACCCAAGTAAAAGCGGCACAACACAATTTTTTTTTTTAACGAAAAAGCAATCTGACTAAAATAAAGATGACCCGACATTGAAATATTTGTTTACCTATCTAGAACACACTCCAAGTTAAAGTGGCACAACATAATTTTTTTTCCAACCAATACCTGATCAAAGTAAACACGACATAGTTGATTTGAATTTTTTGTAACCTATCATGAAGACTAACCAAGTAAAAGTGGAAGTGACAAGTTCTGTGTTTTGGTTATAGCTTTGTTTTCTTTGGAATTATTTGTACCACTAGTGCAATTACGTCTCATAAAGGCAATGAGATTCATATATTGTAGGGGCAATTGGTTAGTTTACTATAAATAGTAGAAAATAATTATTAATTTTTAATAGGTTATTTAAAAAATGTTATCTTTGAAAAATTACACTTAGTTGTGTTCGTGCCCTATTTAAAAAAGAAAATTCTACTTTACCATGTAGTTTTGTTTGTTTCACTTTGGTAGGAATTATTGTCCGAAATCAATCCGTCCCGTTGTCAATAACTAACCAATTGATGAATGGGAAGTTCATTTATAAAAAATTTTATCATACTAATATCAAGTATTATTTTATTTACATATAACAAATGTCAAATATTATTTTATTTACATACAACTTTTATCTTCTTGCTTGATATTTATTGGTCGTACGATGATGCAAGAAGTGTTGTAGTCGTGCAAGTTTGAGTTATGATGCGCATGACTTTGGAAATTATGATAATTTTTTTTTAAATTACACTTTGTTTTGTTGGGGAACGAATTTTTTTTGTTTCACAATTTCGTGCTTTGAAAATATTTGTTATTTGCGCTTACGTACTTTAGAAATTTTCGTTGTGCCTTCAGGCACGGGCATACACTAGTATATATATATATCACATGGATGTTTATATCAACAAAAAGCCTATGTAATAACTTACGATATCATGCAAGGTAGGTGATAGTTATGAGGATTTAGAGGATGGGTGAAATAGTTTAGTTTGGCAGGGTAGCTTAACTAGTTTGTTTAAAATGTATATGATAGGTGTGCACTATTAGAAGAGGGGTGAGGTATATCTCATGAGAGTGTAATACTAGTTTAAATATGAGAGATTTCATATTTTAAAAATATGGAATTTGAGCACTTGCTAAATATTTTCAAAACTCGGGCTCTAACTCGTTTCCCTATTTTCCCCTCTCTTGCTATATATGTATATATATAGGTGCCCATACACAGGGACACTTAGATGATGATTTTTCGAGTCAGATGTTGCTACAGCAGCTCTAGATGCAAGCAAATTTATTATAGACGCTTTAATCCTTGTGATCTAGATAGGAGGTACTGTAGAATCACTCGGACTGATAACCCAACTGTATTCATTTATTTCTTTACCACCTTTTTAGTGCGGCATTCGATTTGGTTGGATTATGTTGTATCGAGTGTTCGGTTATTTTATTTCATTTCAGTTTCATGTATATAAACTGTGTGAATGTTTCATTTAGTTTTTTTGGGTAAAAAGATTAGTTAATATAAAATTTTGATGCTATCCTAATAAGTTATTAGTAATTAAATTGGTTGTCGATAGTGATGCTAAGAATGAACCATATGAGATTCATATTTTAATCTGGTAGAGGATTGATCACCTGGTATTTTATTAGACAATGTGTTAGATTGGGGTAAGTAGCCCCACCCTACCCATCTCACATTTTTCCAACCCATTAGGGGTTACTACCTTACTGCCTAAGGGTTCCAAAGATTGTTGTCTGGTCAACACCCAAGGAGAGACACCAAAAGACACCCACTAATTGAAAATGGATTCTCACCTGACAGGTGCGAATTCTTTGGCCTAATAATTTGTTTTAAATCTCTTATATATTAATGATATAATAACATTATTATAAATATAATTTATTTATTTTCATTCCGTATAATTTCTTTGAACTGAATTTAATTGTGTAGCTTAATTTTAACATGCGTAACACGATACGCAACATTATTTGGATTTTTCTTCTTGATTTTAATTATAGGATTATTCTTTTCAAATTAATACCAAAATTCCTATTAACTTGATTTTATTAATTCAAAAAATTTCGGGCATTACAATTACTTTTTTTGGACAAAAACATTTAAATTGAACAATCCTCAAAATATGAGAACTATTGAATTTCATTAATTGTCATTGAATTGTTATCGAACTATATTCTGTTGTAATAAACTTCATCGCCATTCTTTTTTCCACAAGTAGTCATTTAATGGTTAGCAGTGAGAATTTTTGTCATCAAACTATATTTTTTTAAACATCCAAATATTCGAATTTCATTAATGGTCACAGAATAAAACACGTGGCCAAGCCATAACAACCCACCTCATATGTATCACAATCTCAACAAAAGCCATCATCAAAATAAAACCATGAAAAAGGAGAGAACAAAAAAAAAACTTGAACCGTGTCCATTATAGTTCACCACTCCCTATGAAAGTTTTAGAATGTAGTCAACTTTTCTTAAATGTTTCTTTTTTAGGAGTGTTATAAAAAAATACATACATTTTGAAAGAAATCATACTCATCTTAACGAAAATAAAATAATTTATAAAAAATTTCATGGATTCATTATGAGAACTCTTTGTTTGTATATAAATATTTGAAAGTTTAATGTTTGTTAACAATAAAAGTACATATTTTTTTTATAAACATACATGCATTTTTATGATAACACGGGACATTTTTATGAAATCATGCGCATATTTTTTCACATACTTTACAATGAAAAGGAAAATAGTCTTGTGTATTTGTTAATGTACAAGAAGGAAAAAAAGAGTACACGTAATTTTTTAAATCCCAGTTGTTTGCTAAACTATATCATTAACACACAATGATATATCCATCGATCAATCAAGGTCTCACGAATTTTAGTACGACTCTTCTAGTTGATCCATATCTCTTCACTGAAATATTTTCTACATCTAGTTTAATCGAAATGATTGTGGGTGGAGATAAATAACGTAGTAAATATTTCCAAATTTGGACCACTGATGCACCTGTCTAGCTCATATGAAAAGAATGAAAGTGGTGTAGTTAGCAAAGGTAGATGGAGAGATAGAAATTTAGACAGGGAGATAGATTTCCCGGGAGGGTGTCATAGTTAGATGTTGCAGATGATGGTCGCTGTAGCGGGGGCTTTATTATATAAGGTTAGAAGGGGTGTTTTTTAAAGTGATACATATTTTTTTTAGGGAATTCAAGTATTTTAAAAATTAGTGATTAAAGTGTCCAAAAAAGTGAACATGGTAATAAATAATTAAATTCGCTTTTTATTTATTTTATTTGTTATCATTATATGTAATTATTAAGAGTGTCTGTACTCGAACCCGAGAGCCGGCGGAGGTACCCAAATAAAAATTTATTGTTGTAATAAAAACAATTTTTAAGGCACAAATAAAATAACCCATGTCTACGTGATAAGATGCTTACAAATTTGATTACAACGTATTTTATCTTCAATGATAGATGACTAATTTTAATGTGGAATAGGAACAATAATCGCAAAACACCAAGTGGTATAGAATTTAACTCATTATTAGGAAAAAATATCAGGGCGAATTGAACAAGTAATGCATTATGGTAGATTTTTTTTTATAAATAATAACGACATAAAATAAAACAACACTTAACTGTAACAACCCTCGCTTTTGAGAACCTATTTTATATTTATTTACTATGTGAAGTAATTATATATAAAATGTTGGAATGTGGAGTAAGTATTAATTTAATGTGATAAGTTAATATTTACTAAAATGTTGCATGTTTACCTTATATGTAGGTAAATATCACCATGTTGCAGTTTATTGTGCCATAAGAATTAAAATGAGGTTGTGGTTTAAAAATGAAATCGGAACTTGAAATGAGTTATAAAATTTCCAAATGATAATTTGGAGGGTGTATTTAGTCCCGAACGGTGCGAGATAGTCGAAATAAGTGTCATATTGTATTTTGGTGTTTTGGGCACTTTTGACTGATTTTAGCATAACGTGTATCAGGAGTTATTTTAATGTGGTATTTATCATTTAAGTTGTAGATTTTAGACTAATGCCACGATTTAGTCTCGCTATGCCCTTTTATTTATCATAAGTGCATTTGTTAACCTAGAGTGAGAGAGAGAAGAAGAGAACTTGTGGAGAAAGAGAGAGATCGAAGATTTGGAGATTGATCTTGCATTCTACTTCCTGAAATCTGAATTTTCAAGCTTAAGGAAAGTTTTCTACTTGATATCATGTGATTTAAGATGAATGATTAGTATTGATAGTTGGGTATTAATTATGGTTTATCAATGTTAGGGTTTTATTGGATTTATGGGTTTTGAATCTTTGGAAATGATTTGGATATTTATTGGTGTAGATCAATGTTGTTGGATCCATTTATAATCAGTTGGTAGCAATAAATGATCTTGATTTGGGTAGATTGGTGTTGGGTGAATTTAGGAGTCCAAGACTCCATAGCCAAACTTGGCAAATTCGCAGGGCCGAATCGATTCGGCTATGTTCGAATCGATTCGCCCAAGGGGTAGTTTCCAGGTTTGCAAACCCGAATCGATTCGGGTTATGACCGAATCGATTTGGCTGAAACAAAAAGTTGGGTTCATCTTCGGAACCGATTCGATTTTGGGGCGAATCGATTCACCTTGTGGGCGAATCGATTCGGCCCTAGGGCGAATCGATTCGGACCCTGCAGTTTTGAGTTGATTTTTCCAACTCAATTTTTATTCTTTTTCTTTAGGCTTAGGACCTAGGAACCTTCTTGTATGAAGTAAACTTAGAGTCCTAGAGTTTTAGTTGAGTTTAGTCACTACCCTACTTTAGGATTGGGATAAACGAGGCTTATTTTCGAGGTGTAGAAAATGAGGTTAGGGCTTTTCTTTCCTTTAGTACTTTATTAATAGGTTATCAGTTGTAAGACCATACTTGGAGACTTTAGGGGCTCATTGGAGGTATATAAGACCTTGGGACTTATAGCATTATTGTTATCACTTGGAGATTAATTCGGGACTTATAATATGATGAATATTAATGAGAATATTCAATGATTATGATTTCGGATAAAATGAAACAAATATGAATAATAGAAATGAAATTGAGATTTAAATGGTAAATAATAATTTACTTAAACACACCTCTCTATAAGGACAAATTTTGAATCGAGTCATTTGTTATATTGGCTACATTCCGTTGGACAAAACAATTTTGGGTCATTCCTCATCAAGCATCATACAACGTAAAGATTCGAGCATTGCATCCAAGGTTCACGCAACATCATTATGCACGCCATGTTCGCTCTTCCAAAAGGTATATGACCAAAAAGAATTTTATGTGTTGGAGTACTTTTTATAAATGAGAAATTTACATATAGAATATTGTTCGTAAATAATCAATTTTTATAAAGAACTTTTTTGAAAAATAATTTAAACAGTTTTTGGAAAAATTAGCAAACTCGTTCGAAGTTTATCCAGGTCGTTCGAATGACCTGGTTCTAACGACATTCCCCAGGCTATACTGGAACTTCGTTAGAAGTTCGTTAGAAAGGTCGTTCGAACGATCTCGTTCGAATAAGATTTCTAACGACCTATCTAATTCGATACTGGAACATCGTTAGATAACTCGTTCGAACGAGTTATGCCAGATCTGAATTTTTGAACTTATTTTTTAAGTAGTTTTTTTCCACAACTATTTTGGGTCCACTACTTTTTCAGTTATTTTCTATGGACGAAAATTAGTTTGAAAAGACAAGGAAGTTCATTATTCTCTTGAGAGCATTTTTCATAACTTCCGTCTTTTTAGTAAAAAACATCTCCAACACTTTTATCATATTTTGAGACAAAACCCCTTCAATCAACTTAACATTCAACAAGAAAGTTTGCGGTGGATCTCTGCATTCAAGATTTGTGGAGACGGTGGTTTTGGGCTTCAGTTGATACCGCGACACGAGGAGTGTCGAGCAACGCGTTGGAGCTTTGCGTACTACAAATTCAGAGGTCGAGGACGGCATAAGCAAGTCTTGAGTGAGTCAATATCTGTAAGTCTTTTGAGTCTCTTCTAAAACCTATTTTGTAGTGGATTTTGTCTAGGCCCAACCGTTCGAGGTTTTTCCCATCTGGGTTTTCCTCGTACATCGGCGTGTAGTGGTTGGGATTTTCACATTTACTTTATTAAATCACCTAGAAGTATGCTTAGGATAAAATGAATAAAATTGGAATAATTTTATTTTAATTAGTTAAGTTATCAATCCCATTGCATTAATTGAAATTTGTTCTTACGAACATGTGAATATGCTTTTAAATTGAAATTGGAGAATATCACTTTATAGTTAATATTAAAATTGGATTGCGTGTGTGTATTCCACGAATTAAACTATGAACATATACCCTTGCAACTTCAAATTGGTATCAGGGCTAGTCTTTAAAAGTTATTTAGATGAATCCTGGAGGTTATGTGGATAGTTTTTCGTCGAATAGACTACCTTTGTTTGATGGAACTAATTACACCTATTGGAAAGCACGTATGAAATCTGCTCTTAAATCAATTGATAAAGGTGTTTGGGTTACTATTGAAAGAGGATGGTCCCCTCCTACTATGGTTGTTAATGATGAAATTATTTTGACTCCTGTTGAACACTGGTGTGAGGACGAACTAAAATGGTGTAACTTTAACTCTAAAGGATCAAATGCCTTATTTGGTGCCGTGTCTCCCGATGAATTTCTTCGTATAATGATGTGCGAAATGTCAAAGGAAGCTTGGAACATTCTCCAAGTTACTCATGAGGGAACTAGTGTTGTTAAAGCGTCAAAACTTCAAAATCTAACTACACAATTTGAAATGATCACCATGAAAGAAACTGAAACATTTGATGAGTTTTATGCTCGTTTATCAGACATAGTTAACTCTTGCTTTAACTTAGGTGAAAAAATACCTAAAAATCGTGTTGTTAAGAAAATACTTAGATGTCTTCCTAAACGATTCATTCCTAAAGTCACTATTCTTAATCCTTTAGGAAACCTAAATACTTTAAAACTTGAAGAACTTGTTAGTGATCTGCAAACTTATGAACTAGATATGTTTCCTAAAGATAACAAAGGAAAAGATAAAGGTGTTGATTTAAAAGTTAAGAAAGTCGATGTGCTTGATTCTGATGAGTCTGACTTTGATCCTGTTGATATAGCCTTATTTGCTAAAAAATTTAAAAAATTTCTCAAGTTTAAAAAACAAAACTCTAAATTTGAAAAACCTAAATTTGAGAACAAAAACAAAGGAGGAAATAAAAAATTCAATAATCAGGATCCAAAGAAGTTCAACAAAGATAAATTTAAAAAGGATGATTCGAAGAGATGCTTTGAGTGTGAGGGACGTGGTCATAGAGCTTTCGAGTGCCCTACAAAACTTAAAAGACAAGGCAAAGAAAAAGCTGCTTACAATGTTACTCTAAGTGACAGTGATAATGAGTCTGAAGACTTTGATGACTCTAACCCGTCTAGAAATAACTTCACTGCTTTTATGGCAAGCCATGCTAGTAATTCGAGTGTGTCATACCTTAATGCTGACAATTCTGAGCAAAATCTTGAGGTTGTTTCTACTCATTCTACTAGTAGTGATGAAAAAGAGAGTGATAGTGATATAGATGAGTGTGAACTACAATCTGCTTATTCTGAACTCTACAATGAATCTCTTCGCATTCAAAAAGTTAACAAAAGATTAACCTTTAAAGTCTTAACTTTAGAAAAAGAGTTGAAAGGCCTGAAGGAGAAGGAGGCTTTAGTTAGTCAACTCGAGGCAATTAAGATATCTCTTTTTGAAAAGCTTATCGTGATTGGTAAAGAAAAATTTGACTTAGTTATCTCCTTAGAAGGTGTTAACAAAGATCTTAATGAGCCTTTAGAAATTAGAAAATCTCTAGAAACTAAAATTGCCCAACTTGAAAAAGATCTCGAGTCCTCTCTTGAAGTTAAAGTCACACTCGAGGATAATTCAGGAAGAATGGGAAACTAATTTCTAGGTCCTGTTTTAAGATATAAGGAGAAAGGTTATCAAGAGAGAAAAGGTATAAGATATGAAGAAGGAGATTCATCGAAAGTCAACCCTAAACCAGTAGCTATGTTTGTTACCAAATCTAATGTTTCTAAAACAAGTCCTACTAAGCAACCTGTAAAAGCTGGCCCAAAACAACCCTATGTGTGCCCATATTGTCACAAACGGAGTCATCTTAAAGATTTTTGCTACAAACATGGAAAGAACTCTCAATCCAAAAATTCTAAACAAACCTATAGCTCCTTAGCTAGTCTTAAGAGTCAAGTCGAGTATCTAGTCAATACTTATAAAAGTCTAATGGAAGAGTTTCTTAGGTTTTCTGAAGTCCAAGGAAATAATTCTAATTATAACATTAGAGTCAACAAAGGAAAGAAAACAACTAAATCTTGGGTTAAGAAAAATCATACCAAGAAAGCTTTTGTTGCTCATGTTGCACTAAAGGCTCAAAATACCTCTCAATTGTACATTGATAGTAGTTCTTCAAGACATATGACTGGTGATAAATCTCTATTTACCACTCTTGAAAACTATAAAGATGGTAAAGTCAGTTTTGGGGATGGTAGCATGTCTCAAATCATGGGTAGAGGATCTATTGAAATCTCCGAGTTTCCTAAACTTGAAAATGTTCTTTATGTTGATGGTCTCAAGGCTAATTTGATAAGTATTAGCCAACTATGTGATGAAAATCTTAATGTGAAATTTAGTCAATCGGAGTGCACCGTTTATTATCAGTCAGGTGAATCTATTTTACAAGGTGTTAGAACTAGTGACAATTGCTATGGAATTATTCCTAAATATTCTTTAGTTTACAATAATGCAAAAGCCTCATCTGCCGATCTTTGCATCAAAGATTAGGTCATGTAAACTTTAGAGATCTTTATAGATTAGTGAGAAAAGAGCTAGTTCGAGGCTTACCACCACTAGGAAAGCCAACCTCCACCATTTGTGGGCCGTGTCAATTAGGAAAACAAATTAAGAGTCCTCATAAGAAGTTAAACTCTATAACAACATCTCGTGTCTTAGAATTGATACACATGGACCTTATGGGTCCCACTCGTACCGAGAGCATAGGAGGAAAAAGATACATCTTAGTTATGGTGGATGATTTCTCTAGGTACTCTATTGTAGGCTTTCTAAGAGAAAAATCTGAGACAGTTGATTTTCTTACTGTTAAATGTAGAACTCTTCAAAATCTACACGGTGTTACCATAAATCGCTTTAGGAGTGATAATGGAACCGAATTCAAGGAATCCAGTGTGAATGCCTTTTGTGATGAAATAGGAATTAAACATGAATTCTCAACCGTTCAAACACCACAAAAAAATGCTATAGTTGAAAGAAAAAATTGAACGATCCAAGAAATGGCAAGATCTATGCTCCTAGGAAGAAATGTGCCCCGTAGGTTTTGGGCCGAAGCGATTAACACCGCATGACACACAATAAGTAGAGTTTATTTGCGTCCTAACACTAACAAAACTCCTTATGAATTGTGGATGGGTAAGAAACCTAATTTGTCCAATTTTAGAGTGTTTGGTAGTCCATGCTATGTTCTTCGAGATAGAGAACTTCTAGGCAAATTTGACTCAAGGAGTGATGAAGGTATTTTCCTAGGATATTCTCCAAATAGTAGAGCCTTTAGAGTATTCAACTTAAGTAACTCTAAAGGCATGGAATCCATTAATGTTGTCATAAAAGATGATGCTCCGGCCACATCTATTGATAATGAGGAAGATTTGTCATGTGAGTGTGATTTTGTGTCAAATATTGAAAGTATTGAATCTCAAAATGATTTGGTTGTTCCAACTACCGAGAAAAAGGATCCTACTCCTTTGGTGCATAAAATTCATGACACTTCAAAAATTATACGAGATCCCGAGGTAGGTGTTAAGACTAGGGCGCAATTAGAAAATGAAGTTACCTATCTATGATATACTTCTAAAATTGAACCTAAAAACTTTAAAGAAGCATTAAAAGATGAACATTGGATTAATGCTATACAAGAAGAACTGTTTCAATTTAAGAAAAATGATGTTTGGGAATTAGTCCCTAGGCCTTCTAATACCAATGTCATTGGCACTAAATGGATTTTCAAAAATAAAATGGATGAAAATGGTGTCATTGTTAGAAATAAAGCTAGATTAGTTACTCAAGGATACACCCAAATAGAAGGTGTTGACTTTGAAGAAACTTTTGCTCCTGTTGCTAGGTTAGAATCGGTTCGCCTTTTACTCGCCATAGCATGTCACCTTCAATTTAAATTATATCAAATGGATGTAAAAAGTGCTTTTTAAATGGTATTATTCAAGACGAAGTCTATGTTGAACAACCAAAAGGGTTTGAGGATCCAAAACATCCTACTCATGCCTTCTTCCTATAGAAAGCTCTATATGGCTTGAAACAAGCACCCCGTGTGCTTGGTATGAAAGACTCACCTCTTATCTCCTTTCTTCTGACTTTTTAAGAGGGGGAGTTGATATGACAGTTTTCGTTCGCCGTGATGAAAAAGGTATCCTAGTTGCTCAAGTATATGTCAATGACATAGTGTTTGGGTCTACGTGTGATAAACATACTCAATTTTTTTTTCAAAGAAATGCACAATGAATTTGAGATGAGTATGGTAGGTGAACTTACTTTCTTTCTAGGTCTTCAAGTTCATCAACTCAAAAGTGGGATATTTTTGTCCCAAACTAAGTATGATAAAGACCTCGTTAAGAAATTTAAACTCGCATCCGCTAAACATGCTCGTACTCCTATGAGTTCTTCTATTAAACTTAGTAAGGATACCGACGGAAAGGATGTAGAACATACTCTTTTTATAAGTATGATAGGTAGTTTACTTTACCTAACTGCTAGACGTCCAGATATTTCCTTTAGTGTAGGAGTTTGTGCTCATTATCAAGCCTCTCCAAAAGAGTCTCATTTACTTGCTATCAAACGTATCATCAAATATGTTAGTGGGACCCTGTCTTTTGGAATTTGGTACTCTTTTGACACCGATGATTGTTTATCGGCATATTCAGACGCCGATTGGGAAGGATATGTTGATGGATGCAAAAGTACCTCCGGCGGTTGTTTCTACTTTTGAAGTGCACTTGCCTCTTGAATGAGCGAGAAACAGATTTCTATTTCTTTGTCCATGGTGGAAGCATAATACATTGCCACCGGAAGTTGTTGCACTCAACTCATTTGGATGAAACAAATGTTGGAAGATTACGGTATTTCCCAAGGCACTATGACTATCTATTGTGACAATACTAGTGCAATTCGCATTTCCCGTAATCCTGTTCAGCATTCTAGAACCAATCATATTAACATCCGTGAACATTTTTATTCGTGACTTGGTTGAAGAGAAAATCGTTTCTCTAAGCTTCGTTTCTACCAATCAACAATTGGCCGATATCTTTACTAAATCTCTAGATTCCCTTAGGTTTGAAAACCTTAGGAAATCAATTGGGGTTTGCTCCATTGATTGAGATCGAAGCCATTTATCTAGTTTAGGTCGCTTCTCTTGTATATTTCTAAACCTATGAAATAGATTTCTTTTGTATATATTTTATTCAAAATCTCAAAAATATTTTTCTTTTATTTTTAAGGAAAACGGGAATGGCTAGAAAAGCTTTCAAAATTTTGTCCATATGGCTTTGTGGTCGATGTATTCGGATCACTATCTTTTTCCATATCCACGTGGAATTCGATGAGTAGCTAATCCATACCTTGTTTATCTTGTGCACAATAATGCTCTTTTATGATATATAATTTTGTGATTTCCTCACATCTTTTCCTTTTGCACACACCGTACACGAAATATTGCGAATATCTTGTTCACATTGTTCTTGCAAAGTGAGATTTGGTGTTGTCTTCTCAATCCCGTCACATCCATTATAAGCAGTCGAAATTGTGCATGATCATCCGTTGCCCGTATTGAAACAAAATGACTATATTCTTCCGCTTGGTTTCTGTTTCAAGCAATGGACTCGGGCTGCAAAAAACATAAAGTTTTTGGGTGAAAAGCCTCCATTTTCATTCTCGCTTGTGTGACCAAAATTGAAGCATTGAAAATGATATATAATGCCAAGGACAAAATAATTAGATTGATTGATTCTTCACAAAGAATAGTCTCAATCTATTATTGCTCATGGGAGATATAAGTTCAAGATCAATGGGCATGCACATTTAATCGATTTATTGCTTTCTCATTGAGACATTATTGGCGAGAGAATCATCTATTTTGTATGCTTATTACATTCATGTTGAAGTGTTCAATAATATTTCCTTTTTACACAAGGCTAATGTGAGTGAATATTATGCTTATGTACTATTTGGAATTTCGCACTTGTGCGTTGTTGTGGCTAAAAACTCTCACTCGTATTGTTCACACCCCTACATTCTCGCTCCCATTATTCGAATATGTTGCCACAAGCTAGGATTTTTAACACCCACATTTTGGCATTGCTCTGGCCTTCCCAATTCCTGTTATTATGCTATTTTTTAACCCTATATTATTTTATTTTTACTTCAAAATATTGATTTTCGTCAGAAATTCTTGTTCGAACGAGATTTCTAACAACATTGCTAGCACCCTTACTGGTATTTTGTTTGTTATGTCGTTCGAACGAACTTCTAACAAAATTTCCCAATCCACTACTGGAACTTCGTTCGAAATACCTCGTTTGAACAACATACCTCGTTCGAACGACCTGCGTTAAAATCCTGCAGTTTCTCTTCCCCAATAATCTTCCGCCTCACCCATTTTCTCTCTCCATCTGCCAAGATTTCCCAAGCCCCTTTTTCCCAGATTTTTCTCCCACTCCCTCTTCCATTTTCCCACTCTCTCTTCCCTATCCATTTTCCTCTCTCCCACTATCTCCCTATTCCCACGATTTCAACCTCCATAAACCTCATTTCCTCCACCCATTTATTTTGCCGATCAGTGTTTGCTCTTTCCCTATTTCTCTTCGAGGTATATTTTTTTTCTTGCTCTTTCTCGATATATATATATATACTTATATTTCTCTATCTATCTATCTATCTATCTATCTATCTATCTATCTATCTATCTATATATATATATATATATATATATATATATATATATATATATATATATATATATGTATGCTATTGGGTCTTATAATAACATTCAAATCGATTTCATCTTTTTCCCAACATTTATATATAAATGTGTGTATATCCCTACAATATTTTTGGGCGGGCCTTTTATTTTTTCTGACTTTTTTTTTTATTTCCCCTGGTTAAGCTCTATTCCATGATATTCTAATTTTTTTAATCCAATTTTTTTAAATTTCATGGAATTTATCTTAACTAAATTTTTATTTGTTTCTTAACGGAGGATGGGATTATTCTGATTGGTTGTTGGTTTGTCAGTGTGATTGGTGGTTTGGTTGGACTTTGTTCGGGTATGTTCTAGTTTCCCTCTTGTTTACCATGACCCATAACCGTCGCCAACGCCGTGTAAGAAATTCCCCCGAGGAACGCTCCTCGTCCTCTAATGAGGAGACCCGTGCCAATGCAGATATACCTGATCTTATGTTTCGTTGGAGGCCCCTCTCTGCACACACTCGTTATCACACAGAGGGTTTCGCTACACGTTCTATCGTTTGGGAGAAAATTATTAATCTACACTCTCTCCACGACACCGTTGTGCATTCTTGGATTTCTAATTTAGGATGGGACCCTCTTTTCTCTCTCACGGTTACTATTTTTCCCGACCTTGTTCGGGAATTTTATTTTGGGATGCACGATAAGGATAATCACATTTATTCTAAGGTACGCGGTAGGGAGATTATTGTCTCTGCCGACTCGATAGCTCAACTCATCCCCCTACCTAGGGTCACTAATGCCTCCTTCCCTTGGACATCCGACACCCGTCCCGATCCTTCCCTTGTTATCAACACCATTTTTAGGTTCCTCCCTCCTGGCGCTGTTACAATCTTCCGCAAACATTTACATCCTGATTTTATGGTCCTTAATTGGATTGTATGTTCCTGTCTTCTTCCACGTGCGAACACAACCCAAATAACCAAACAGCACGTGGACCTTATGTTTGCCATTAGCATTCGGGTTCACATTGACCTCCCCGCCTACATTTTTAGCGTCATTCGGACGGTTCGGATCCTCCCCTCCAGTCGCGCTCGATAAGCCCTCCCTTTTGCGGTCATTATTACTCGCTTTTGTCTTGCCACCGGCTACCCCCGTATCTCCACCGATATCCCCTTCACCAAATATCAAACCATTGATATGTCCTCGATCAGCCGATCTCGAGGTCATTTGCCACCGGATACCCCTCACCTCACCCCCTCCACCTCTTCTCACTCCTCCGCTTCCACTCACCCTACCCCCAGTTGTCCTGCCCCCTCTCGCTCTATCCATCGACCCACCTCTTCCTATGTTCCCGCAATCATCGAGTCGGAGAGTTTTTTGTTTGTCCATTCTCAGGTTGAACAACTTCAGGAGGATCGACGTCAGGACAAGGCGCTTATGCAGGAGCTTTTAGTTTCTATGTAGTAGGACCGCGAGGCACACGCTCGCCGGGAGGAGGCACAAGCGCGTCGAGATGAAGCCCAGGCTCATCGGGACTCTCTCCTTTTAGAGCATCTTGAAGCCATTCGCCGTATGGAGATGCGCCGCGGGGTAGGCTCTTCCGAAACCGGCTCTCTTCCTGATGATACTCCACCTGATGCTCCTGGCTCTTGATGTGATTTGTTTTTCATTTCCTGTTTACTAATTCTTGTGAGGATGAGTGGTTGTTTTATTTCATGTATTGTTTCATTTTGTTTCGATATTTTCCTAATGTCATGTATGAACCTTAACTATTTACCATTTCCCTTTGCTTAATGAATCCTCATTATTTCCCTTGTCACTTTCATTTCTTCATTTTTATTGGTTAATTGCCTATTGTTCTCTCGCTTATTCTTTAACATGCAGGCCATTTATCCGTTTGTCTTTTCCGGACAAAAAGGGGGAGAAACATTAATTAATGGGAATTAACATTTAGGGGAAGAATTCATATTTAGGGGGAGTTGAATAAATTAATTGGATTTAATATTGATCATATGCATAATTTAGGGGGAGTTAAATTCTAAATATTGAACATATGCATATTTAAGGGGGACTTTCACTTACCATTCACAACATATGCTAACACATAGTTTTATATATAATTCATTCTCTACTTCCTCATGCGTTTATGAATTTGTTGTTTCATGTGTGTAGGATACATCTCCTACTCCTTTGTAGATTGTCAGTCTTGTCTTTGAGTATGTCTTTTCTTGGGTTTTTAGGATGAGCTTGAGAAATGGCTTGACGGCTGGCTTAGAAAATTCAGTCTTTTTTATTTTTTTATTAATTATGTTTTGTCCCAGAATAACCAAAGGGGGAGATTTATAAGGACAAATTTCCAATTGAGTCATTTGTTATATTGGCTACATTCCGTTAGACAAAAACAATTTTGGGTCATTCCTCATCAAGCATCATACAACGTAAAGATTCGAGCATTGCATCCAAGGTTCACGCAACATCATTATGCACGCCATGTTCGCTCTTCCAAAAGGTATATGACCAAAAACAATTTTATGTTTTGGAGTATTTTTTATAAATGAGAAATTTACATCTAGAATAATGTTCGTAATAATCAATTTTTATAAAGAACTTTTTTGAAAAATAATTTAAACAATTTTTGGAAAAATCTGCAAACTCGTTCGAAGTTTATCCAGGTCGTTTGAACGACCTGGTTCTAACGACATTCCCCGGGCTATACTGGAACTTCGTTAGAAAGGTTGTTCGAACGATCTCTTTCGAAGGATATTTCTAACGACCTATTTAATTCGATACTGGAACATCGTTAGATAACTCGTTCGAATGAGTTATGCCAAATCTGAATTTTTGAACTTATTTTTTAAGCAGTTTTTTTCCACAACTGTTTTGGGTCCACTACTTTTTCAGTTATTTTATATGGACGAAAATCAGTTTCAAAAGACAAGGAAGTTCATTATTCTCTTGAGATCATTTTTCATAACTTCCCTCTTTTTGGTACAAAAATATCTCCAACACTTTTATCATCTTTTGAAACAAAACCCCTTCAATCAACTTGACATTCAACAAGCAAGTTAGCGGTGGATCTCTGCATTCAAGCTTTGTGGAGACGATGGTTTTGGGCTTTGGTGGATACCGCGACACGAGGAGTGTCGAGCAACGCGTTGGAGCTTCGCGTACTACAAATTTAGAGGTCGAGTACGACATAAGAAAGTCTTGAGTGAGTCAATGTCTCTAAGTCTTTTGAGTCTCTTGTAAAACCTATTTTGTTGTGGATTTTGTCTAGGCCCAGCCGTCCGAGGTTTTTCCCATTTGGGTTTTCCTCGTACATCGGCGTGTTGTGGTTGGGATTTTCGCATTTTACTTTATTAAATCACCTAGATGTATGCTTAGGATAAAATGAATAAAATTGGAATAATTTTATTTTAATTAGTCAAGTTATCAATCCCATTGCATTAATTAAAATTTGGTCTTGCGAACTTGTGAATCTGCTTTTAAATTGAAATTGGAGAATATCACTTTATAGTTAATATTAAAATTTGATTGCGTGTGTGTATTCCACGAATTAAACTAAGAACATATACCCTTGCAACTTCACTCTCTAAATGCTATCATAAGGGAAGCTCGCGCATGAGATGATGTCCCCTGACTAGTGAATGCAGGGAGACTATAGTCCTTGACCATATGCGGGGTTGTTATATGTTTTATTCTGCGCTAGTGAGGTAATTTCGGGTGTGGTTATGACTCACTCGTAGGCATATATCCACTTCTCGACGTGCGTTAGGTACCCAGGTTGTCTTTTTTGATGGGCCCTGGAAGATGATAGTCATTTAGGGGAGCGCCCAGTGGGGAAACTCGGAGGGGCGGTCTTAGAATCGTTATATGTATAAGAATAAGACCATTCTAAATGAAGTGGGACTTGAGATATGTAAAATGCCATAATAACATATGATGGTATTATATTCCTGTTAAGGAATGGAAATTGGAATGAAATGGTAAATGATGATGGAGGCTTTTAAATTTATGATGTCTAATTATATTCTCTTGCATAATTTAATAAAAGACATAATCATTTAAACTGCTTTATTATGCTTTGGGATTATGTTGTTAGACTCTTATCCTTATTAGTCATGATTAATATTTCATAATTGTCATGCTTCTTATTCATATGGTGATTAAATAAAATCGGGCCCTTACCCATTCATTTTCCTTATTGTGTATGTAATTTGTATCCCCCCAGGTGCTCCACCGCAAGGACTCCCATTTTGATTATCCCTATTCCAATGCTTTTGAGGAGCTGTAAGATTTTGTGGATATTACAGGATGTGTTGTTAGACGCTTTCTTCTTTTGTATTCTAGATATGATCAGGTCTTTCACTCAGGCGAGTGGCCCAAACTTTTGTAACTGTCTAATGGATGTATTATGTAAACTATTAAATTGTTGTAATCCATTGTATGTACCTGTTGACCGACAGCATATTCGGTCCTTTATTGTATATTTGTTGTTGATGTAATATAAACTCTTTTGGAATTCCACGTTCTCTTCAGATTGGGTTATTTAAATTATTTTCTTAACTCATAATAAAAAAAATTTGGCAACCGGTTTTCTGAAATATTGGGTGGTTTTCCCGTATACTTATTTTATTGTTTTGATGCTGAGAATGATTTCCATCCATGATTTCGTTATGTTGGAGTATCGGGCTGGCCACCCCTTATTTCGGATTGCGGGTTGTCCGAGATGGTATCAAAGCATTAGGTTCTAGTGTCTTTAGGGTCTATGTGGACTTACCACGTTTTACCGTAGCGTTCTTTGATATATAGCCTAATGTTAGGACTGCTTTGTTACTTATAATTGCGATTTTTTGCAAGATAGATTATTTTGAATAATGTTTTCAATCTATTTGTTTCTTCATCTCAGATGCTGAGTAAGAGAGGTCTCCCAACGAGACGTAATAGAGTTGTAGAAGATGATGTTGGTCCTTCGCCGCCACAAGAAACAATTAATGCTGTTGATGTAGCAAATATAGTGTCCCAAGCAGTTAATGCGGCTATGACCGCAGTGGCTCAACAAATGCCACAAGATTAACAACGAGCATAGGATGAACAAGCTCCTATGGGACCTTCTCCGTGGGAGAGAGTTAGAGAGTCCTTTTTAAAGGGCCATCCTCCGGAATTTGACGGAGGTTCTGACGTTATTCGAGCAAACCAATAGAAGAAGGACATGCAACGCCATCTACGAATGGTGGAATGAACCGAGGAGAAGAAACAAGTCCTTGCTACCTTTAAACTTGTTGGGGACGCATTGTATTAGTGGGAGTCAATGACTACACCAGAACATAGAGATGCCATCACGATCACTGATTTTTGGGTCTTATTTGACCAAAAGTACTTTCCTCCCGCAATTCAAAGGGAGATGAAAAGGAGACTTCGGGATGTGGTACAAGGAGAGAGGTCCATTGCCGAATATGAAGAGCAGTTCACCCGGTTGGAAATTTTTGTACCGGGCGAGGTGACTCCGGAAGAGAGGAATCTTTCAAAGTTTATGGGAGGTTTGAACTGGTGAATTCGGCAACATTTTCTTGGTAATCCAGCCTTGCAAACCTTTGGTGAGGTAATGAATGAAGCATTACTCCATTGCCAATAACATCGGTTGTACATGCAGAGTAACAAGAAATATACCGTAGTGGGGCAAGAGGGAAAGCCTGGAGGTAGTGGGAATGAAGGAGGATCGTTTTCCTCATCCCAATCTGTGGGTAATAAGCAAAGAGAAAAGGATCCCCAGCAAGGGGACTCGTAAAAAAGGCAACGCTTTGGTGGGTTTAATTCGGGTGGAAATAATACTAGGCACGATCAGGGTGCCTCATAATAGCAACAAATAGGTCGGGGTGGTCAAGGGGGTAGGGGCCATCCGGGACAAGGTGTTAACCAGTTTAGAAACAACCGAGGCTGTGTTTCGGAGAATATGTTAGGAAAGTGCTTCCAATGTGGGGAGGCGGGTCATTATAAGAAGGAGTGTCCTCAGTTGGTTGGGGGTCAGCCTCCTAGAGTCCCTCAGTAGCCATATGTTCAGTTTTCTCCACAAGCACCAAATCCGATTATTCTTTCGCAGCAGGGTCAGCTACAGCATGGGAGAGTTTATCATATCCAGGATGCTATACATCCTCCTTATCCGCCAGCGCCGTTAGTGATTGAGGGTAAGTTCCTTATTCAGGGGAACATGGGTCGCGTTTTATTTGATACGTGTGCGACACATTCATTCATTTCTAGGAGTTTTGCTCAGTCTATAGAGTTGATAAAATCTGCAGAGAGCACTTTCACTAGCGTTGAGTCTTCTATGGGTGATGGTTCAGTAATTTTCCTTGTTAGTAAACATATAGGAATTACTCTTGGTAATTTATACTTTGAGGCCGATTTAATTGTCCTAGACATGGTCGGGTATGATGTGATTTTGGGCATGGATTGTCTTGTCAAGTATCATGCGATAGTTAATTGTTACGGGAAGAGTATAATCTTTGCCGTTCCGGGGCAAGAAATGTTCTTGGTGGTTATGCCTCAATTAGAAGGAGGTACTAGTACTTATTTGTATTGTATCTCAGAGGAGACTTCTCGGGATGTAGTTCTTCCTTTGGATTCGATTCTGATTGTTAGAGATTTTCTAGATGTTTTAGGGATATACCGGGTTTGCCTTCGAGTTGGAAGATTGATTTTGTGATTGATTTAGTGCCCGGGATGAGAACGATTACGAGAGCTCCGTATCGTATGGCTCCCGCTGAGATGAGGGAATTAAGAGATCAAATTCAGCAGTTACTGGAGAAGGGATTCATTAGGCGTAGTACGTCGCCATGGGGTGCTTCAGTGTTGTTTGCGAAGAAAATGTACAGTTCTCTCCGGTTATGTGTTGACTATAGAGAATTGAATAAGGTCACCATCCGAAATAAATACCCTTTGCATCGTATTGTTTATTTATTTGATCAACTTAGGGGAGCGTCATGCTTTTCTAAGATAGACCTGAGGACGGGGTATCACCAGTTGAGGATACGGGAGTAGGATGTATCCAAGACCGCTTTTCTGATGAGGTATGGGTCCTATGAATTTTTGGTTATGCCTTTTGGACTAACCAATTCCCCCGCCGTATTTATGGATCTCATCAATAGGGTATTTCGGGACTTCCTGCACCAATTTTTTATTGTATTCATCGATGACATCCTAGTCTATTCTCAAACGGAATCTGATCATGCTATTGATTTGAGGTTGGTCCTTCAAAGGTTGAGAGATCACCAACTGTATGCTAAGTTTGAAAAGTGCAACTTTTAGTTGTAGGAGGTACAATTTTTGGGACATATTGTGACATCCCAGGGTTTATCGGTGGATCCGAGCAAGGCCGTTGCGGTGAGGGAGTGGGGTCAGCCCACGACACCTACCGAAATTCATAGTTTTTTGGGTTTGGCGAGTTATTACCGTTGGTTTATCAAGGGTTTCTCTAAGATCGCTAGCCCTTTGATAAATTTGACTCGAAAAGGGGTGAGATTTGTATGGGATAATTCTTGTCAGGCTGCTTTTGACGATCTCAAATATAGATTGACTTCTGCTCCAGTCCTTGCGTTGCCAAAGCCGGGGTTGGAATACCTAGTCTTCATCGACGCATCTCTACAAGGATTAGGAGGTGTACTTCAACAGGAGCAATGGGCTATTGTTTATGCTTCCTGAAAGCTAAAGCCCCATGAAAGAAATTATTTGGTGCATGACTTAGAACTGGCCGCAGTTGTCTTTGCCTTGAAAATCTGGAGGCATTATCTCCTAGGGGAGAAATTTAGTCTTTTCATGGACATAAATCGCTGCAATATTTATTTTCTCAAAAAGATTTAAATATGCGACAACGCCGATGGTTGGAGTTTGTGAAAGACTATCAATTTGCCATCCACTATCATCCAGTTAAGGTGAATGTGGTAGCGGATGCTTTAAGTAGAAGGCCCGAAGGAGAGTTACCTGATGTATGGAAAGCTAAATGGAAAGAGCTCAGTCATGAGGATGCAATTTCTACGGCGTTCATGTCAGTGATGACCATTATGCCTACAATTGTGGCAAGGGTTGTAGAACCCCAAGGAAGGGACAAGGGTTGTCAAGACCATATATGCCGATTGTTGTCCGAGGGAGAGGAATCCTACTCGATCAGTTCAGAGGGTGGATTACGCTTCCATAGAAGACTCATTATCCCAGAGGAGGGGTATTCGAGATGGGTGGTGATGGCAGAATCTCACGGTTCTAAATTTATGGTACATCCTGTGGGGAAAAGATGTATCAAGATATGTGTCGTCAGTATTGGTGGCCTGGCATGAAGCGGGATATTTCGGAGTTCATGTCTCATTGCACTACTTGTCAATTGGTCAAGATAGGTCATCAGCGACCGACATGTTTGTTGCAACCGTTGGAGATTCCGGTATGGAAGTGGGAGAGCATATCGATGTACTTTATTATAGGGTTTCCAAGGTCATAGAGTGGTTGTGATTCTATTTGGGTGATTATCGACCGCTTGACAAAGTCGTCACACTTTCTACCTGTGCGTACTGATCATGACACTGATCGCTATGCCCGATTATTCATCACAGAGACTGTCAAACTCCATGGGGTGCCTTTAAATATCATTCTCGACCAAGACAAGATTTTTGTTTCCCACTTTTGGCAAAGTTTCCAAGAGGCTATGGGGACCGAATTGAAGTTAAGCACCTCTTATCATCCTCAAACAGATGGCCAGACTGAAAGAGTAAACCAAATGTTGGAGGATATGCTCTGTATGTGTATGCTTGATTTCAAGGGTGGTAGGGAACAATATCTCCCTTTGGTCGAGTTTTCTTATAACAACTCGTACCAATTTACTATTGGAATGGCACCCTATGAAGCACTCTATGGTCGGCCTTGTAGATCACCCACGTGTTGGTTAGAAGTGGGGGATAATAAATTCCTTGGACCTGAAATGATCCAGGATACTTCTTCTAAGATTGAACTCATTCGGAATCGCATTCGGATAGCTCAAGACCGCCAAAAGAGTTATGCCGATACATATAGGAGACACATGGAGTTGGAGATTGGGGACCAAGTCTTGGTGCGAGTGTCACCATGAAAGGTATCAAGCGTTTCGGAAAGAAAGGGAAGCTTGCGCCGCGTTTTGTTGGACCTTTTCCCGTTATTGCTAAGGTGGGTCCAGTGGCGTATCAATTTGCCTTATCGGAACCTTTACAATAAATCCACGATGTGTTCCATGTCTCCTCTTTGAAGAAGTATAAAAGGTGTGATGGTGCCCTTTGGCATATCCCTTTAGAGGATATTGACTCGGAACCCGACATTTCATATCAAGAACAATCGGTTGCTATTTTAGAGCATGGGGAGCGTTGGTTGAGGTCTTGAGTGGTGCCCTTGGTGCGAGTCTAATGGAGTCATCATAACGCTAAGGAATCAACATGGGAACGTGAGGATAATATGAGGGAAAAGTATCCGCATATCTTTATTCAAGGTACGCCTGAATTTTGGGGGCAAAATTCCCTCATAAGGGGGGGGGGGGGGGGGGGGGGGAGTATGTAACAACCCTCGCTTTTCAGAACCTATTTTATATTTATTTACTATGTGAAGTAATTATATATAAAATGTTGGAATATGGAGTAAGTATTAATTTAATGAGATAAGTTAATATTTACTAACATGTTGCATGTTTACCTTATATGTAGGTAAATACCACCATGTTGTAGTTTATTGTGTCATATAAATTAAAATGATGTTGTGGTTTAAAAATGAAACCGGAACTTGAAATGAGTTATAAAATTTCCAAATGATAATTTGGAGGGTGTAGTTAGTCCCGAACGGTGCGAGATAGTCGAAATAAGTGTCATATTGTATTTTGGTGTTTTGGGCACTTTTGACTGATTTTAGCATAACGCGTATCGGGAGTCATTTTAATGTGGTATTTATCATTTAAATTGGAGATTTTAGACTAATGCCACGATTTAGTCTTGATAAGCCCTTTTATTTCTCTTAAGTGCATTTGCTAACTTAGAGTGAGAGAGAGAAGAAGAGAACTTGTGGAGAAAGAGAGAGATTGAAGATTTGGAGATTGATCTTGCATTCATCTTCCTCAAATCTGAATTTTCAAGATTAAGGAAAGTTTTATATTTGCTGTTATGTGATTTAAGATGAATGATTAGAATTGATAGTTGTGTATTAATTATGGTTTATCAATGTTAGGTTTTTTTTCCATTTATGGGTTTTGAATCTTTAGAAGTGATTTGGATATTTATTGGTGTAGATCAATGTTGTTGGATGCATTTATAATCATTTGGTGGCAATAAATGATCTTGGTTTGGGTAGATTGGTGTTGGGTGAATTTAGGAGTCCAAGACTCCATAAACAAACTTGGCAAATTCGCAGGGTCGAATCAATTCGCCCAAGGGGCAGTTTCCAGGTCTGCAAACCCGAATCGATTCGGGTTAAGACCGAATCGATTCGGCTGAAGCAGAAAGTTGGGTTCATCTTTCGATCCGATTCGCTTTTGGGGCGAATCGATTCACCTTGTGGGCGAATCGATTCAACCCTAGGGTGAATCGATTCGGACCCTCCAGTTTTAAGTTTATTTTTCCAACTCAATTTTTATTCTTTTTCTATAGGCTTAGGACCTAGGAACCTTCTTGTATGAAGTAAACTTAGAGTCCTAGAGTTTTAGTCTAGTTAAGTCACTACCCCACATTAGGATTGGGTTAAACGGGGCTTATTTCCGAGGTGTACAAAATGAGGTTAGGGCTTTTCTTTCCTTTAGTACTTTATTAAGAGGTTTGGAGTTGTAAGACCATACTTGGAGACTTTAGGGGCTCATTGGAGGTATATAAGACCTTGGGACTTGTAGCATTATTGTGATCACTTGGAGATTAATTTGGGACTTAAAATATGATGAATATTAATGAGAATATTCAATGATTATGGTTTTGGATAAAATTAAACAAATATGAATAATGGAAATGAAATTGAGATTTAAATTTTAAATGCTAATTTACTTAAACACACCTCTCTAACTTGTATCATAAGGGAAGCTCGCGCATGAGATGATGTCCCCTGACTAGTAAATGCAGGGAGACTATAGTCCTCGGCCATATGAGGGGTTGTTATATGTTTTATTCTGCGCTAGTGATGTAATTTTGGGTGTGGTTATGACTCACTCGCAGGCATAGACCCACTTCTCGACGTGCTTTAGGTTCCCAGGTTGTCTTGTTTGATGGTCCCCGGAAGATGATAGTCATTTATGGGCGCGACCAGTGGGGAAACTCGGAGGGGAGGTCTTACAATCGTTATATGTATAAGAATATGACCATTCTAAACAAAGTGAGACTTGAGATATGTAAAATGCCATAAGAAATTTTGATGGTATTATATTCCTATTAAGGAATGGAAATTGGAATGAAATGGTAAATGATGATGGAGGCTTTTAAATTTAAGATGTCTAATTATATTCTCTTGCATAATTTAATAAAAGACATAATCATTTAAACTTCTTTATTATGCTCTGGGATTATGTTGTTAGACTCTTATCCTTATCATTCATGATTAATATTTCATAGCTGTCATGCTTCTTATTCATCTAGTGATTACACAAAATCGGGCCCTGACCCGTTCATTTTCCTTATTGTGTATGTAATTTGTATCCGCCCAGGTACTCCGCCACAAGGACGCCCGTTTTGATTATCCCTATTCCAATGCTTTTGAGGAGCTGTAAGATTTTGCGGATATTGCAGGATGTGTTATTAGATGCTTTCTTCTTTTGTATTCTAGATTTGATCGGGTCCTTCACTCGGGCGAGTGGCCCAAACTTTTGTAATTGTCAAATGGATGTATTATGTAAACTATTAAATTATTGTAACCCATTGTATGTACCTGTTGACCGACAACATATTCGGTCCTTTATTGTATATTTGTTGTTGATGCAATATAAACTCTTTTGGAATTCCACTTTCTATTCGGATTGGGCTGTTTAAATTATTTTCTTAACTCATAATAAAAAAAAAATTGGCAACCCATTTTCTGAAAAATTGGGTGGTTTTCCCGTATACTTATTTTATTGTTGTGATGCTGAGAATGATTTCCATCCATGATTTCGTTATGTTGGAGTATCGGGATGGCCACGCCTTATTTCGGATTGCGGGTTATCACATTAACTGACTATCCACTTTATTAAACAATATTCACCGATGAGAGAATTTAAATTTGGAGTACACTAGACAATCGCTACCTATTTTGGGCTTGAGTAATGTCTTAAGATCTTTGCGACATAATTGAACTCTAATTTTTGAACTTGAAGATGAACATTGTTCAGAATGAACCAAATTCTATTATACCACTTTATAGGATATAAGTAATCCTAAAAGTTTTTAAAGTGTTTAAAATACTTTGTCTTACTCAAACTTCACCATATATTTGTGAGATATTCACACAAGTCTCTGAAGAAAAAATACAAATATATTTGTTCAATAACAAATGTATAAGTATTTTAAGCTTTAATAGTACTTATGGTAAAAGTTTGAGAACAAAAAAGTTAAATACGAAAAAAGAGAAATGAGGAATAAAGATAAAGGTTTTGATGTCTAGCGTGTTTAACTGAGAAAAAGTATTTAAAATCTTGTTATTCCAACGCCTTATTACTCTCTTGAAAAATATCCCTATATTTTTTTCTCTCTAGTGTTTTAAAAATAGATTTGACGAAATATGATGATAATTAACTTAATATATCCATATATATGATGTTCTTTGCATGTGGGGTAATCCAAAATAACACATGAGGAAGGTGTCGTCATCACCAAAATAACACACTCAAGTTTTTAACCAAGTAAAAATGTGGATGCAAGAAAGTGTTGCTTAAATTCTCAAAGGAGAAGTGAAAGATCATTTAGAAATATCTATTCTTCAGAAAAATTTTGCGACCAAAGAAGAAACTACTAGGATGAAATTTTTAGGAGAACTAAACATAACGAGGGAGGTCTCACAAAACAAGTGTAAAGTTTTGAGAATTACCCAGAACTTTGGTAAGGTGAAATAATAGCTATGTAGTTATGAACCTTAATAAAAAAATACAGATGATATATTTAGACAATGTTTATTTTATGAAATAAATCACTGATACCCAAAATCTAAAAAAAAACAATTATAAATAAATAAATTATGAATATGATAACATTGATTGTTTATAACGTCCATTTATCTCAACCTAAATGAGATCTCAACCTACGTGAGATTTCAACGAGTGTGAACATGTACGATGCTGAGGAGATATTTGATGATGTTTTCCGGTTAATGTGACTTTATATAAAGCTTAACTTGAATGACATCAAGGCCAAAAGACTCAAAGTGTATATTGGAAAACGGAATGCGATAATCTACTTTTCTAATTTCCCACGAATGTACAAATACTCTTACACTTATTATATGTTTGTTGACTTTCATGTAACCTATAATATTTATACTTTAATGCCCTTATTCATATCCTGTTAAAATTTTCAAAAAAAATGTGTTTGTGTGTCTTTTTTAATTATGTTCTTAAGTTTTATAAACACATGTTTAATGAAAACATAAATTGAGCTAAAGTGTCTCCCGAGGGACCAACTTCCGCATCGTTATTAAAAAAACTATATACATATATTTAAAAATTACATGTATTTTTGCATTATATATATTGAAATGATTAATTTTGATAACATAAGAAATTACAAACACGACAACAAAAAACAGAAAATTAACTCACAAGTGACCGGGTTTAGTATGATCGTATCGGGTCTTTTAGATATTGATGGCGTGGTATTTAGCTAAGTTGTCGACCTTACATACAACCATCCGAGGATGAGGTAGGGTGTTGATGATAAAAAAAAAGGATGATAATTTTTTTAAAACCCATGATGATATTTTTACATGCACTATGAAGGTGTTTCTCTCATTTTTTATTCATTACAATGATGAATAATAAAAAAACAAAAGGTAACATCCCAGGAGCTGCTACTGAAAAATATTTTATAAATTAGAAGTTTTTTTAATAAAAAATACTATTTAGATTGAGCATAAATTTGTGGAACCATAAATACATAAATCAACTGAATAGAATGTGTCAATTTATTAAATCTCAATTTTCCTTTTACAAAATAATTTCCAATAAAGAAAACACAACATTTAAGTTTTGAAAATGAGTATTCACAGCCTCGAACAATGATCCCAATCCCAATGATGCCATAAATATTATCTCGCATCAAATTTGAAATACAAAAAATGATCGGGATGAGCAGAAAATTTATCAGTTCGTATAAATGCTCCAAGTGTAACTACATATTCTCGTATGTGCGTTCATCATATACAAGAGTGTATGAAATACGGACATTCAAACTAAAATCACAATAATATAATCATAACCTACGATTTCACCATAGTCATTACACAAACCAAGGCCCGGAATCAAAATTTTTGTCATACTTCCAATAGTACGGTATAGACTAGCATCAACTATCCTATTAATTATCCTCGAATCAATTCAATGGCCAACATAAATAAATAACATAATTTCGGCACACGACTAATCATAACCAAACATCACCGCCATAAAATCTTGGCATCACCACCACAATAACACTTGTCATACTCGCCAATCGAGATCCATGGCTTAGTCTTTAGATAAAAATAAAATCATAGGCCAATAGGCGATTTGGCTAAGAAATCCATATGCATTCTGCAATAATAATAATAATCATAATATAATTCTTTCAATTAAAATAAATTTCACATTCAATTCCCATAAAGCAAATGTACATGTTTACTACTAGATTTCTATAACTTAACATGCTCGTAAGATCAACTAGTTTCGTTACACCAAAGTACATGTCATGAAAATAAAACATACAAAATGGGTACAATAACAAATATAGTATACGAGAATATAATACATATAAATTCAATAGATAGCATGAATATTCCTATACGATCAAGGTTGGATATGTGTAGTATACTAAATTAACAATGGGAGAACGAAACCACCTCAAGAGAGTTAAAATCCACAAATGTATCTGAATTGCCAATTAGAATTCAAGTTTGGATTCTACACAAAAACTTGGGCCGGGTATGTGTTTTGAGTTTTTCTCAAATCTCATCCGAAATCACTCAAAAAGAGGATCTATAACGCTCCAAACTAACTTTTTTTTTCCTCGTGTTTTTGCCTACTTAAATTTCATTTTGGGACACTTTTTTTCATCTTACTTTCTTTATAATCAACCTTAATATTACTTGTATAGACCCTCTCTCAAATCCTAGATTGGAGCCTAAGCTGTTGCATATTACCATACTTCCCGTTAATTCAAAATTGTTTACTTTACATAGATATACCAATATAAAATGTCCAAAAACCATTTATATTTAAATTTAAATGTTTAATTCGATTTCAAAACTAAAAACTTTGTTTTCAAATAGAATATTCATGAAATTATTTTTATTTAAAATTATTTCCGACATGCCCTCAAAATAACGGGGCATTACATCCTTCCCCTCAACAAAAGGAATTTCGTCCTCAAAATTCACCCAAAATTTTCTTTCATTAAATTGTAGCTGAAAGTTAGACATCGCCCAAATAAGAGACAACATAAACAAAACCTCTCTAAATGAAAATGTAACGAACAAATAGCCCCAAGATCAATAATATGAGTAACTTATGCTTTGATACCAGTTTGTAACACAATGGGAATTTGCATAACCATAAATACATAAACCAACTCAATTGAATGTTTCAATTTATTAAATCTCAAATTTCCTTTTATAAAATAATTTACAATTAACAAAGCATTACATTTAAATTTTGAAAATAAATATCCACAACTGATACGACGCAAATATTGCGTATTTCACCCGTTAACCTACGCCTTATTAGCCCCCTCGGGTATCTTAATCCCTATATTTATGCTCGTTAACCAGACAACCTCGGATTTCTATGTTAACATGTTTTGCAGGGGTTAATTGAGCTTTTGTAGGTATTTGGATGCTTAGTATGAAGTTCGGACGCTTTCCGGAATTGTTTCGTCGACTTTTGCATCTTCGGGGGCATTTTAGTAATTCCAGCATTCGTGTTTGAATCCCGAGCTCTTCACGGAAGTTGAAGCCCTTTGATTTCTCTTCGCGTGGCCGCCGATGGTGCATGATTCCAAGTTGTATCGATGGAGTTATGGCATTTTTAGGATGGTTTTGACATGGAAAGTACACTCAAGGTCACATTCAAGGGCATTTTAGTCATTTCATATTTTGGATTTTTGGCCCAATGTCTTCTTGGATGTTGTAGTCCTCTGAGTTATCTTCGCGTAGCCTCCGACCGTGCCTCATTCCGAGCTATAACGAAGAAATGACGGCATTTTCCGTAAAACAGGACAAAGCTGCAGAATTCAGACCTGTAGGGGGCGAATCGATTCGCCCCAAAGCCAAATCGATTCGGCCCTGCTGATATTTGGCAATTTTCCTTTTATTTACAATTTTGCCATGGGATATTTTGTATTTAACCCTTATCTCTTCATTTTGAAGAGAAGACATCTAGATATCTTCATTTTTCTCTAGTTTTAGGGCTTTTATGATTGGGAGCTAAACCCTATCCCTCTTGCTTTGGATGGTTGTACTCTTTGTTTTGTAAGTTGTACCTTAATCTTTTATTCCTTAATATAGTTCTTTTAGTTGTTTTTCTTACTTTGTTCTTCATCTCCATGCCTAGATAAATTAGTTTAGTTTAATTAATTCTTGTTTTATTAGTTAATTAGTTGTTTAAAGTAGTTTAATCCATGATTTGTCCGTAGATAAATAGGTTCGGGATTGTGTTCCGCCATTTACGGGTTTAGAACCTCGAAAGTTAGGTTTTCGTGTGAAATTGCATTTAATTGAAACCGCGTGTATTAAAGTTGGATTATTATGCGTTTAACTTTATTTGTCACGCAACTTTAGTGTTTATAGCGATAATCCGAATTTAATCCGCGTGCGACCATTTTCAGTTAAATGTTTAATCTCGCAACTTTGGGTTAAATTCCTTCTTGTGTGATGTTTATGCTTAATTGAATATGCTCGATTAAATGTTTTCGAACCGTAATTCTAATTAGTAGTTGTTTAGCCCGTGTGGTGGAATGCGATCCCGATCCTCGCTTTCCTTTAATTTAGCATTAACTTATTATTTTCTTTTGTCACCATAACCACCCTATCACCTTTTCATTTGTTTATTTTACACTTTTATTCCTGAAGTAATTAAACAATTAAAGTCTAAAATTTAATCACTCCCTGTCGATTTTCGATACCCGACTTACCGCTCTACTTGCTTGTCAAGTGTAGCTGTAGCTTAGGTTCTTTTTGTATCGTGGCGGCGAAACACACAACGATTGTGTCCTCACACGAACACACTTTTTCCGCCCGACCACAAAATGGCGCCGTTGCCGGGGAGTGTGTTTTAGATTGTAATTGTTTTATTATTTCGTAGTATTTTTCCTTTCCTATTTGTATTCTTTCTTTTAACCTTTTTTGCGGGATTTGCATACTTGAGCGCTAAAAAACTTTGATTCGCGGTTGCTCACTTTATTTCTTGGATTCTCCATCTTTCAACAACAAGGTAATCATGTCCTACTATTATAGTTATTACGGTTATTCTAATGATTCATACTTTGGGGATAGTTTTCAAGTTTTCCATTTTCAAGATTTTCTTGAAAATGAAAGACTTGAAAACATTTATCGGAATGAAAATCGTTATTGGGAGCTTGAGTTGGATTCATTATTCGAATCCAATGACGATTCTCATTTCATTACTTTCGAAGACGAGTTTCAACCAAATGAGGAGTCCGAGGCTCTTGAGCCGAGGAAGCCTACTTTGGAAGAGACTTTTCTTCTTTACTCCCAAGGTTTGGAAAGCTTAGATGATGCTGGAATGAGATTTGGTTCACTTTGCGATGAGATGAATTCTTATGCACAAAACAACGAGGAGGTGGAAACTTGTGTTTCACCTCGAATTTTCAGAGAATTTCTCATCGAATGTGAATCTTTCTCCCCCGAAATTCAATCTCCTTCCAACGATGAGTCGATTGAGATTGAATTTGTTTCATCACCATATTCGTTTTCCGTCATCGAACCATTAGAATTACCGGTTGATTCCTATGAGTCGGTAGAAACTTTTAAAACTTCTACACTTTTTACCGATGAGGACTCCTTGCTGGACTTGCTTTCGATGGATGTTATCCCGATGTGTGCACCATCTCCCATTCCATTTGAAAAATCTTTGGGAGATGAGTCTATTTTTCTTGGACCTCAAGTGTATCTTTCCCCCTTGTTATCCAAATCCCCCATCGTCCGCCCAAAATTTCAAATTGGCGATGGTTCATTTTTTTCATTACCCACATGCCTTCCGTTGTTCAAACGGAATTCATATCTTTCGGGAGGCATGTTCACTTTGGAGGGTCCACCGTTGATCTTTCAAAGTCAAATCCCTTTTTGGGTGGACCCTCAACTATTTAGACTTCTAGTGTATAGTTAGTGTGAAGCCTAAATAGTAGGTTGTAAATAGTTAGCTTTTTAATTTTCGTTCTTTCCTACTTTTCTTTCCTTTTTATTTAGTCTAGTGTAACTAGTTAACTTTTTGTTATTTGTTTTTGCTATGCTCGGTATTAACTTGTTTTGTAGATTCCTTTGGACTCGCGCTTATGGAGATCGCTCCAATTTTGGGTAATATCGTTCTTTTCCTCTCTTTGTGTTGTGTTCTTAATGCGCATTGAGGACAATGCAACATTTCAGTTAGGGGGTATAGGATATTCTATCCATTTCATGTGTAGTCCATGGATTTGCTCACATTTAGTTACTCAATATGCCTTTTTGTGAAAAATTTGAAAATTTTCAAAAATATTTTCTTTCTTTTTTCTCCTTTGTTGGGCATTTTGCCTTGTTTCCAGTGATAAATTTCAATTATTGCCCGATCCAATAGACAACTCAATGATGCATGTTCTCGATTTTAGAAGTTATTAGACTTTAGTCCTCAAATCATTGATATTGTGAATAACTTCATGAATTAAACTTTATCCCATGAGCATATGCACTTTCCTTGTTATATTGATTTGGTTTAAGATTTTTATAACTCGGTAATCTTTTGTTGCATTGTATATACTTACACCGAGTAAGCTTTGTACCTTTCGTCGTTTGTGAGTGTTATACACTATTCTTTTCTCATTGAAAACGTTAAATTCGTTGGTAATCTCACTATTCTTTCATTGATCATTCATTAATTGAGTCCATACTTGAAATGTGTTACTTGAGCATGATTTTCATATATTGTTTTGACTCGAGAATTGCGTAAACTTTATGAAATGATCATAGGCCCTCTTTCTTATATCAACCATATTAGCCTTGACCTCACCCTTATATGTTTACCCTCGTTAACCCCTTTGAGCCTAAATATAATCTTTCGTTTCATAACCCAAATCCAATAACCAACTCCAAATTGGAGTTTTAGCCCATACATACACTTTCCATACCTTTGTTTGGAATGTTACTTGGGATTGAATGATGTTTTATGATGTCGGTTGCAATTTAGGCATATGAGAGTTTGATAAGTAAAGAAAAGAAAGTAGTGAAAAAGTGAAGAAAAAGAGAAAGCAAAAAGCAAAAGAAAACGAAAACAAAAGAAAACATGAGAAGAAGAAGAAAAGAAAAAGAAAAGAGAAAGTTGTATATGTTGTGTATATAGTTCAATAAGCTTTGATTACTCTCCAATTGTTATATCTAATGCTTGTTTGGAAGTTACTTTCCAATTTTTGATATTGCCCGTATTTTTCCATTATCCCGAGTTTTCATCCCGAACACTTTGAATCCGTATATACATTCCTTCATTTCCTACCCTAGCCTAACCTACATTACAACCCTATAAAGTCCTATGTGATCTTAGGTTGATGTAATTCAAAGGTTTAAATAATTTTGATAATCTGTGAAAATGCATTTCGTCTCTTTTGATGAGTGGTATCTTTCATTGAGATTACAAGTTTTTCATTTCTTATATAGCGTTCTTCATTTGTGACATGTGTGCGGCCTAGTTTCCATTTACATTTACTCTTTATGCCCGCATGTTTCGTGTATTACCTCCCATTCCGAGTGATTTCATTTGTTGAGCGTAATGCCTGTGAGGATTGAATGTATGCATGCTTTGATTAGTATTCGGTTTATATAAGTTTTTCACCAAATCATACTTTGCATGTGCTTTCCCCCCTCCCACTTTTAAAGTTTCAATTCTATGAGGTGCATTCAACTTGTTAATAACAACGGACTTTAGCTTGAATACGTTCAATATGCTAATAATATGTTTGAAATCTTTTTCGTTGTTGTTGAGTTTGTCGCATGCTGGGTTGGGCATATTTTGAGGAAACTGTATGATGTTTGTGGGTTTCATCCCTGAAAACCCTCACGAGACGACACTCGTCCACTAGGGTAACCTAGGGGTTTAACGGCTTATTGGATATGCTAAATGCAATCGTTCGCCCGCGAAAGTGGCCTTATCTTTTTATTACTTTTTCAACCCATTTTGTACTTGTATCCTACTTTTGGTTTTCTTGTAGTTCTTGTAGTTTCTTATTTCATTGCTAGGGACTAGCAATGTGTAAGTTAGGGGGTGTGATACGACGCAAATATTGCGTATTTCACCCGTTAACCTACGCCTTATTAGCCCCCTCGGGTATCTTAATCCCTATATTTATGCTCGTTAACCAGACAACCTCGGATTTCTATGTTAACATGTTTTGCAGGGGTTAATTGAGCTTTTGTAGGTATTTGGATGCTTAGTATGAAGTTCGGACGCTTTCCGGAATTGTTTCGTCGACTTTTGCATCTTCGGGGGCATTTTAGTAATTCCATCATTCGTGTTTGAATCCCGAGCTCTTCACGGAAGTTGAAGCCCTTTGATTTCTCTTCGCGTGGCCGCCGATGGTGCATGATTCCGAGTTGTATCGATGGAGTTATGGCATTTTTAGGATGGTTTTGACATGGAAAGTACACTCAAGGTCACATTCAAGGGCATTTTAGTCATTTCATATTTTGGATTTTTGGTCCAATGTCTTCTTGGATGTTGTAGTCCTCTGAGTTATCTTCGCGTAGCCTCCGACCGTGCCTCATTCCGAGCTATAACGAAGAAATGGCGGCATTTTCCGTAAAACAGGACAAAGCTGCAGAATTCAGACCTGTAGGGGCGAATCGATTCGCCCCAAAGCCAAATCGATTCGGCCCTGCTGATATTTGGCAATTTTCCTTTTATTTACAATTTTGCCATGGGATATTTTGTATTTAACCCTTATCTCTTCATTTTGAAGAGAAGACATCTAGATATCTTCATTTTTCTCTAGTTTTAGGGCTTTTATGATTGGGAGCTAAACCCTATCCCTCTTGCTTTGGATTGTTCTACTCTTTGTTTTGTAAGTTGTACCTTAACCTTTTATTCCTTAATATAGTTCTTTTAGTTGTTTTTCTTACTTTGTTCTTCATCTCCATGCCTAGATAAATTAGTTTAGTTTAATTAATTCTTGTTTTATTAGTTAATTAGTTGTTTAAAGTAGTTTAATCCATGATTTGTCCGTAGATAAATAGGTTCGGGATTGTGTTCCGCCATTTACGGGTTTAGAACCTCGAAAGTTAGGTTTTCGTGTGAAATTGCATTTAATTGCAACCGCGTGTATTAAAGTTGGATTATTATGCGTTTAACTTTATTTGTCACGCAACTTTAGTGTTTATAGCGATAATCCGAATTTAATCCGCGTGCGACCATTTTCAGTTAAATGTTTAATCTCGCAACTTTGGGTTAAATTCCTTCTTGTGTGATGTTTATGCTTAATTGAATATGCTCGATTAAATGTTTTCGAACCGTAATTCTAATTAGTAGTTGTTTAGCCCGTGTGGTGGAATGCCATCCCGATCCTCGCTTTCCTTTAATTTAGCATTAACTTATTATTTTCTTTTGTCACCATAACCACCCTATCACCTTTTCATTTGTTTATTTTACACTTTTATTCCTGAAGTAATTAAACAATTAAAGTCTAAAATTTAATCACTCCCTGTGGATTTTCGATACCCGACTTACCGCTCTACTTGCTTGTCAAGTGTAGCTGTAGCTTAGGTTCTTTTTGTATCGTGGCGGCGAAACACACAACGATTGTGTCCTCACACGAACACACTTTTTTCGCCCGACCAACAACCTCTAATCACAATCCCAAATGATGCCATAAATATTATCTCGTATCAAACCTGAAATGCAATAAACTATGGGGGTGAGCGAGAAACTCAATAGTCCGTATAAATGCTCCAAGTGTAACTACACATACTCATGTGTGCACGCATCAAATAGAAGATATTATGTAATAAGGACACTCAAACTAAAATACGAATAATATAATCATAACCTAGGATCTCATCGTGATCACTACACAATCTAAGACCCCACCTCAAAATTCCAACCGCACTTCCCATTGTACGGTATGGATTACCATACACTATCTTGTTAATTATTCTCAGAACAATCCAATAGCCCCCCAAAATAAATAACATAATCCGGGCGCACGACTAATTATACCATGACATCACCTCCATAATAACATTGTCATACGCCTCAATCAGGGTCCATGGCCTAGTCTTTGCATAATAAATAAAATAGTAGCCGACAGACGCGGAAGACGCGGAAGAGACGTTTGAGGTTAAATTTGTCCATGGCCGAGAAAATTTGTAAATATCTAGATTAGACTTAAAACCAAGTAGTTTAAGGGTGAAAAACCAAACCATCCCCAAAACATATGCGAAAGAAGCAGGATGCATTGGACGGGACCAATGTAACTTCTAGGAGAAGGTCACGTAGTCACGGGTCTCCAAGTCTAAGAATACGACGATAATTTTTAAATATCTAGATTAGGCTTAAAAACAAGCCGTTAAAGGGTGAAAACCCAAAGCAGCCCCAAAACACCCCATAAGAGGCACTTACACCTCGCACAGAACATATGTAACTCGTAGGAACTCATCGCATATTCGTAGGTCTCCCAGTTTGAGTATATGACCATAATTTGAAAATATCTACACTGGGCTTAAAAACAGGTCGTTTGAGGTGAAAACTCGAACAACCCCCAAACGGCCTCGTAAGAGGCGCGAACACCTCGCATGGGACTAATGTAACTTGTAGGAACAAAATGCGTAGTCACCGCCCTCTTGATTTAAGAATATGATGATACTTTGAAAACTTATAAATTAGACTTAGAAACAAGTCGTTGAAGGGTGGAGACCCAAATAATCCCCCGATGGACCCCGTAAGAGGCAATAACACCTCGGAAGGGGAAAATGTAATTTGTAGGAACTGACCGCGTAGTCGCAGGTCTCCTAGTTTGAGAATATGATGATAATTTAAAAATATCTAAATTAGGCTTAAAAATAAGCCGTTCGAGGTTGAAAATCTAAACCAGCCCCCAAACGGGCCCGAAAGAGAAAAGAACGCCCTGCATGGGACCAATGTAGCTTCTTGGAAATGACCGCATAGTCAGGGGTCTCCCAGTTTGAGAATATGATGATGATTTGAAAATATCTAGATTAGATTTAAAAACAAGCTGTTAAAGTGTGAAAACACAAACGAGCCCCCAAACAGCTTCATAAGAGGCACGGACACCTCGCACAGGACATATGTAACTTGTAGGAACTGACCGCATAGTCACGGGTCTCTTGGTTTGAGAAAATGACAATAATTTGAAAATATCTAGATTAGGCCTAAAAACTAGCCGTTTGAGGGTGAAAACCGAATCTAGACCTCAAACGGCCCCCTTGGAAGCACGAACACCTCGCACGGGACCAATGTGACTTGTAGGAACTAACGACGTCATCGTGGGTCACCTGATTTGAGAATATGATGATAATATGTAAATATCTAGATTAGGTTCAAAAACAAGTTGTTTGTAGGTGAAAACCCAAAGCAGCCCCTAAACGGCCTCATAAGAGGCACGAACACCTCGCACGGGACTAATGTAACTGATAGGAACTAACCGCGTAGTCATGGGCCTTTCGGTTTAAGAATATGATGATACGTTGAAAATATACAGATTAGGATGAGAAACAAGTCGTTGAAGGGTGGAGACCCAAATTAGCCCCTAAAGGATCCCGTAATAGGTGATTACACCTCGCATGGGACTAGTGAAACTTTTTGGAATTGACCGCCTAGTCGCGGGTCTCCTGATTTGAGAATATGATGATAATTTTAAAATATCTAGATTAAGCTTAAAAATAATCCATTTGAGCGTGAAAATCTAAGCCAACCCCCAAACGGGCACGAAAGAGGCCGGAACACCTCGCACGGGACAAATGTAACTTATAGGAACAAACCGCATAGTAACATGCCTCTTAATTTGAGAATATGATGATACTTTGATAACAAATAAATTAGGCTTAGAAAGAAGTCGTTGAGAGGTGGAGACCCAAATAAGATCCCGATGGACCCCGTACGAGGTAATAAGACCTCGCACGGGACGAATGTAACTTCTAGGAAATGACCGTGTAGTCAGGGGTCTCTCAGTTTGAGAATATGACAATAATTTGAAAATATCTAGATTATGCTTAAAAACAAGACGCTAAAGGGTGAAAACCCAAATCAGGCCACAAAAGGCACCATAATAGGCACGCACACCTCGCACGGGACATATACACCTTATAGGAACTGCCCGCGTAGTCGTGGGTCTCCTGGTTTGAGAATATGATGATAATTTGAAAATATCTTGATTAGGATTAAAAACAAGTCGTTTGACGGTGAAAATACAAACCATCCCCCAAACGGTTCCGAAAGATGCATGAATGCCTCGCACGGGTCCAATGTAACTTCTAGGAGCAGGTCACGTAGTCACCGGTCTCCCAGTTTGAGAATATTACTATAATTTAAAAATATCTAGATTAGGCTTAAAAATAAGCCGTTAAAGGGTGAAAGCCCAAACCAACCCCAAAACGCCCCCATAAGAGGCACGAAACTTCGCATGGGACATATGGAACATGTAGGAACTAACTGCATAGTCGCTAGTCTCTCGGTTTGAAAATATGACGATAATTTAAAAATATCTACATTAGGCTTAAAAATGAGTAAGAGGCACGAACACCTTGTAGGGGACTAATGTAACTTGTAGGAACTAACCGCATAGTCACAACCCTCTTGATTTGAGAATATGACGATACTTTCAAAACATATAAATTATGATTAGAAATAAGCGGTTGAAGGGTGGAGACCCAAATAAGCCCCCTATGGACCCCGTTAGAGGCAATAACACCTCATAAGGGGCAAATGTAACTTGTAGGAACTGATCGCGTAGTTGCACGTCTCCTGGTTTGATAATATGATGATAATTTAAAAATATCTAGATTAGGCTTACAGCAAGCCGTTTGACGGTGAAAATTTACACCATCTCATAAACGGGCCCGAAATAGGAATGAACGCCTTACATGGGACAAATGTAGCTTCTTCGAAATGACCGCATAGTCCGAGGTCTCCCAGTTTGAGATTATGATGATAATTTGAAAATATCTATATTAGGTTTAAAAACAAATTGTTAAACTATGTAAACCCAAACAAACCCCCAAACGACCCTCATAAGAGGCACAAACACCTCGAACGTGACATATTTAACTTATAGGAACAGACCGCGTAGTCGCCGGTCTCCCAGTTTGAGAATATGATGATAATTTGAAAATATCTAGATTAGGCCTAAAAATATGTCATTTGAGGGTGAAAACCCAAACCAGCCCCCAAACGACCCCGTTAGAAGTACGGACACCTCGCACGGGACCAATGTGACTTATAGGATCTAACCACGTCATCGCGGGTCACCTGGATTGAGAATATGATGATAATTAGTAAATATCTATATTAGGCTTAAAAATAAGCTGCTTGAGGGTGAAAAACCAAACTATACCTTAAACAGCCTAGTAAGAGGCACAAACACCTCGCACGGGACTAATGTAACTTGTAGGAACTAATCGCGTAGTCACAAGCCTCTCGGTTTGATAATATGATGATACTTTGAAAATATATAGATTAGGCTTAGAAACAAGGCGTTGAAGGGTGGATACCCAAATCAGCCCCCAGAGGACCCCGTAAGAGGTAATTACACCTCGCACGGGACCAATGAAACATGCAGGAAATGACCATGTAGTCAGGGGTTTCCCAGTTTGATAATATGACGATAATTTGAAAATATCTAGAGGCACGAACACCTCGTACGGGACCAATGTTACTTTTAGGAACTGATTGCGTAGTCACACGTCTCCCGGTTTGAGAATATGACAATAATTTGAAAATATCTAGATTAGGCTAAAAAAAAAGCCGTCAAAGGGTGAAAACCAAACCAACCACCATAAGGCCCCATAAGAGGCTTGAACACCTCAAATGGGACATATGTAACTTGTAGGAACCGACTGCATTGTCGTGCGTCTTCCGGTATGAGAATATGATGATAATTTCAAAATATCTAGACTAGGTTTAAAAATAAGTCGTTAATGTGTGAAAACCCAAACCAGTCCCCAAATGGCCCCGTTAGAGGCACGAACATGTTGTACGGGACATATGTAACTTGTACGAACTGACCGCGTAGTCGAGGGTCTCTCGGTTTGAGAATATGATGATAATTTGAAAATATCGATATTAGGCGTAGAAACAAGTCGTTTGAGGGTGAAAACCCTATCCAGACCCCAAACGGCCCGGTTGGAAGCACAAACACCTCGCACGGGACCAATGTTACTTGTTGGAACTAACAGCGTCATCGTGGGTCACCCGGTTTATGAATATGATGATAATTTGTAAATATCTAGATTAGGCTTAAAAACAAGCCGTTTGAGGGTGAAAACCCAAACCAACCCCTAAACGGCCTCATAAGAGGCACGAACACCTCGCATGGGGCTAATGTAACTTGTACAAACTAACCGCATAGTCACGGGTCTCTTTGTTTGAGAATATGGAGATACCTTGAAAATATATAGATTAGGCTTAGAATCAAGTCGTTGAAAGGTGAGACCAAAATCAGCCCCCCAATGACCCCGTAAGAGGTAATTACACCTCGCACTGGACTAATGAAACTTGTAGGAATTTATCGTGTAGTCATGGGTCTATCGGTTTAATAATATGAGGATAATTTCAAAATATCTAGATTAGGCTTAGAAACAAGCCGTTTGAGGGTGAAAATCCAAACCAGCTCCCAAACGGCCCCGGAAGAGGAAGGAACGCCACGCACGGGACCAATGTAACTTCTAGGAACTGACTGCGTAGACACGAGTCTCCCAGTTTGAGAATATGATAATAATTTGAAAATATCTAGATTAGGCTAAAAAATAAGTCGTCAAAGGGTGAAAACCCAAGCACCCAAAACTGTACAACTAATACCCTTAATAGACGTACTTTAGTTGCTAATTCTCGAAAATATGGGTCTTATGTGCTTAAATGTTTATCTTGTAGGTCAAATGTCCGTTTACGGTGTCAAAAGCTATATATTAAGGAAAATGCACGTTTTATGGAGCTAATACCCTTATCCCGTACGAAACCCGATCCTAAACCTAGCCCAAAGCATCACCCAAAGCCTATGTGTGTTTTGTTTGTGTCTCTTTATATTTTTTAGATTTTTAGTTTGAGTCATTTTTATTTTTAGGTTTATTTTAAATTTATTTAGAATTTTTAGGTTTTAATTTCTATTTTCATATTTTATTTTTATAATTTTATTTTATATTGATTTTTATTAGCTTTTAGTTTAGTCTTATTTTATTAGGATTAATTTTAGGAGTTTATTTTTAGTTTATTAGATTTTATATTTTAGGACTTTTGTTTTCATATTTTATTAGATTTTTTCGTTTTTATTTCTTTTCTTTTATTTTAGTTTTTATATAGAAGAGGATTTTATTTTTATTTATTTTAGTTTTAATATTCTTATTTTTATTATTTTTAGTTTGTTTTTGTTTTATTTTTTTAGTTTTGTTTTTAGTTAGTTTAATTTTCATTTTATTCTAATGATACAAACTAATACACACACACATTAGCCACATACACTTGTCCTAAACCGAACTAATTTATCCTACACCCTAAGCCACACACTTACTTTCATACACACTCACACACCATATCACCTCTATCATCATCTTCCCCAAACCCATAACTTTCTCTCTCCTCTCATAAAAAACTCCATAACCAATCACCCACACTCTCTCCTCATACCCCATTAACCACCAAACACCACCACTATATAAACCCACAACCCCCATTACCTATCTCCGGCGACGCTTCCACCGTCGTCAGATCCGGACCTTCAACCGCGGTGGCGCCCCTATACACCCTAAACCCCCGGCATCACCCTTCTGCAAGAACCCCAAACCAGGCGCTGGTGAAACCTCTAGCGGCGTGACCATCCACCCGCGGCCAGAAACCTTCTCCCTCAACCCCATTACCCGATTCCCTCTTGACCTCCTCCGGTGACCCGACTTCCATTTCCAGTCAAACTCGATTTCAGCCATCCTACCCGAACTACCCCAGTCCAAACCTGATCCATCCAAACTTCACCCCAAGGAAAACCCATTTTCCTTTTCCAAACCCCAAACTCATTTCTCCCAAAATCGTTTTCTTCACCTGAATAAACCCAAAGCCAAACCAAAACATTGACCAAGTCAACCAACTCATTTACCCCATGTGCCAAATAAAACCCCACTTAACCCTCTTTTTACCCAAATACCCCCAACTAACTACTTATCCCCTTTTTCCCAAAATAACCATAACTAAATCAGATTTTATTCCCAAATCCCCTCACCCACATAACCTCACACACCTCTCACCATTTCCATGCACACTCATGTAGATTCCCAAAAATACCCCCATGCTCCACGTGCCTACTATAAATGAAGATGAAGACCCCATATGAAAAAAAAAGTTTTTAGATAGGAATTTCTAGAGAGGGAATTGTATAGAAAAATACCATTTGTAAATAGTTTTATTTTATTCTTTGTATTTTTGTTAGATATTTGTGAGAATAAATATTGTAAGAGAGTTAATTGAGTGGATATTTAATTTTAAATCACTTGGATGCTCAATTAGAGGGATTTTATGCATCAATTTGGAAGAGTATAGTTCAACTTTCTCTAAGAGATTTGGTTTGCTTGTTCAATTCCCTTCTATTTTATTTTAGTAGCCTTGATTATTAATTTGTAAAATTTCATATCATGTTAGGCTAAATCCCCTTTCAAGGGGTGGGGGGAAACCCTTATTTGATGTTATTTATTTTAATTAGTTTGATTACTTGAAAATTCCCTTTGAATGTTATTGTTTATCCCTCACCCTTAAATTTACACCTCGAGAGAGGGTAAATGAATTTCGAGAGAAAATCAAAATTCTAGTTATAATACCAATTTTAGATTCAAACTAGAGATAGGGGTTTCTTAAGTGAGGTATTATAGCTTGAATTTCAACCCTAAATTTATTTTCTAAGATTGACATAAATTTTAATTGATCGATCCTAGCGGGTGATTAATTAAAAGGAGTGTGGATCTATTTTCTAGAGTTGTGGGTTGTTAAACTTAATTTTCTAAAAGGTTACTATTAAAATTACATTTGCAACGAGAGTTGATTTGTAATTTCGATATTAATTTGGGAGAATTCAATTAATTAAATTAATTAGTTAGAATATCTAAAATGTGTGGTCTAGTCCCATTCCTTGATTGTTCTCACAAGTATTTACCTCACTTTATCTCTTATTTTAGTGTTAGACTTTATTTTTCATTTTTGTCATTTTCTAGTTAGTTATTATCATATTACATTTAGTTTAGTTTAGTTTAACTCGTCACCTCACCCAATTGTTTTAATATTTGAAAAAGTTAAAAAAAGTAGAAAAGAGAAAAAACACAAAAAGGAAATAAAAAGTGAATTACAATTGTGTTCTCTTTGCTTTACCCCCTTGGAAGTGGATTGATACTCATACTTACCTCTACACTTGAGTTGATATTATTTTGTAGGTATCTGAGGTTTGGATTAGAAGGAATTTTCAAGAAACGACAAATACACCGAAAAGTTCTTTCAATCACAAGCCCCAATACGTCCGCATAAGAGGCTTGAACACCTCGAACGGGAAATATGTAACATGTAGGAACCGACCGCATAGTCGCGGGTCTCCAGGTTTGAGAATATGACGATAATTTCAAAATACTTAACTTAGGTTTAAAAACAAGGAATTTTTGGTTGAAAACCCAAACCAGTCCCCAATGGCCCCGCTAGAGGCACGAACACCTCGCACGGGGCCGAAGATACTTGTAGGAACTGACCGAATATTTGCGGGTCTCCCGAATTTAGAATTTGATGATAATTTGTAAATATCTAGATTACGCATAAAAAGAAGTCCTTGAGGGTGAAAACCCAAACCGTCCCTCAAACGGCCCTGTAAGACCCACGAACACCTCGCATGGGACTAATCTAACTTATAGGAACTAATTGTATAGTCACGGGCCTCTCGATTTAAAAATATGACGATACTTTGTAAATATATAGATTAGTCTTAGAAACAAGACATTGAAGGGTGGAGACACAAATCATCCCCAAAGGACTCCAAGGGACAATAATTTGAAAATATCAACATTGGGCCTAAAAACAAGCCGTTAAAGGGTGAACACCTAAACCACCCCCAAAACGCCCCAATAAGAGGCACGAACACCTTGCACGGGGCATATGTCACTTGTAGGAATAGACCGCATAGTAGCGGGTCTCCCGTTTTGATAATATGATGATACTTTGAAAATATCTAGATTAGGCTTAAGAATAAGTTGTTTGAGGGTGAAAACCCAAACCAGTCCCTAAATGTCCCCGTTAGAGGCACAAACAGCCCGCATGGGACCAATTTGAATTGTAGGCACTGACCGCATAGTCACGGGTCTGTTGGTTTGAGAAAATGAAGATAATATGTAAATATCAATCCTAGGCATAAAAACAAGACGTTTGAGGGTCAAAATCTAAACCTGCCCTAAAAGGGGCTCGAAAGAGGGAGGAACCCCTCGCAAGGGACCAATGTAACTTCTAGGAAATGATCGCATAGTTAGGGGTCTCCCAGTTTGAGAATGTGATGATAATTTGAAATATCTAGATTAAGTTTAAAAACATGCCATAAAGTGTGAAATCCCAAACCATCCCTCAAATGGCCCTATGAGAGGCACGAACACCTCGCATGGGACATATGTAACTTGTAGGAACTGACCGCGTAGTCACGTGTCTCTCGGTTTTAGAGTATGACTATAATTTGAAAATATCTATATTAGGACTAAAAACAAGCCATTTTAGGGTGAAAGCCCAAATAATCCCCCAAATGTCCCTAGAAGACACATGATTGCCTCGCACAGGACCAATGTAAGTTCTCGGAGTAGTTCACGTAGTCACGGGTCTCCCAGTTTGAGAATATGACAATAATTTGAAAATATCTGGATTAGGCTTAAAAACAAGCCGTTAAAGGTGAAAACCCAAACCAGCCCCAAAACGCCCCCATAAGAGGCACGGACACCTCACACGGGACTAATGTAACTTATAGGAACTGATCGCATAGTGGCGGGTTTCCCAGTTTGAGAATATGACGATAATTTGAAAATATCTATATTAGGCTTAAAAATAAGCCATTTGACGGTGAAAATCTAAACCAGCCCCCAAACGGCCATGAAAGAGGCAGGACCACCTCACACGAGACTAATGTAACTTATAGGAACTAACCGTATAGTAATGGGCCTATAGATTTGAGAATATGATGATACTTTGAAAATATATAGATTAGGCTTAGAAACAAGCCGTTGAAGGGTGGGGACCCAAATTAACCCCCAATGGACACCATAAGAGGCAATAACACCTCGCACGGGACCAATGTAACTTCTAGGAAATGATTGCGTAGTCAGGGGTCTCCTAGTTCGAGAATATGACACTAATTTGAAAATATCTAGATTAGGCTAAAAAACAAGTCATCAAAGGGTAAAAACCCAAACTAGCCCCCATACGTCCCCATAAGAGGCTTGAACACCTCGAACGGGAAATATGTAACTTGTAGGAACCGACTATGTAGTCGCGGGTCTACCGGTATGAGAATATGATGATAATTTGAAAATATCAACATTAGGTTTAAAAACAAGGAATTTTAGGGTGAAAACCCAAACCAGTCCCCAAACGGCCCCGTTACATGCACGAACACCTCGCACGGGAGCAAAAAAACTAGTAGGAACTGACCGATTAGTCGCGGGTCTCCCAGATTGAGAATATGATGATAATTTGTATATATCTAGGTTAGGCATAAATATAAGCCGCTTGAGGGTGAAAACCCAAACCATCCCTCAAACGGCCCCGTAATACACATGAACCCTCGCACGGGACTAATGTAACTTGTAGGAACTAATTGTGTAGTCACGGGCCTCTCGGTTTAAGAATATGATGATACTTCAAAAATATATAGATTAGTCTTAAAAATAAGCCATTGAAGGGTGGAGATACAAATCATCCGCCAAAGGACCCCGTGAGAGGCAGTAACACCTTGCACGGGACAAATGTAACTTGTAGGAATTGGCCGCGTAGTCATGGGTTTCCCAGTTTGGGAATATGAAGATAATTTGAAAATATCTTAATTAGGCTTAAAACCAAGTCGTTTGAGGGTGAAAATCCAAACCATCCCCCATATGGCCCCGAAAGACGCAGGAATGCCGCCCACGGGACCAATGCAACCTCTATGAGTAGGTCACGTAGTCACGGGTCTCCCAGTTTGAGAATGTGAGGATAATTTGAAAATATCTAGATTAGGCATAAAAACAAGCCGTTAAAGGGTGAAAACCCAAACCAGGCCTAAAACGCCCCCATAAGAGGAACGAACACCTCGCACAGGACTAATGTAACTTGTAGGAACTAACTGCGTAGTCACGGGCCTCTCGGTTTAAGAATATATTTATACTTCGAAAATATATAGATTACTCTTAGAACCAAGCCATTTAAGGGTGGAGACACAAATCATCCCCCAAAGGACCCCGTGAGGGGTAATAGCACCTCGCAGGGGATCAATGTAACTTGTAGGAACTGACCACATAGTCCTAGGTCTTCCTGTTTGAGAAATGATGATAATTTGAAAAAAATTAGAATAGTCTTAAAAATAAGTTGTTTGAGGGAAAAAATCTAAAACCATCCCCAAAACGGCCCTAGAAGATGCAGGAACGCTTCACACGGGACCAATGTAACTTCTAGGAGCAGGACACGTAGTCACGAGTCACCTTGTTTGAGAATATGACGATAATTTGGAAATATCTAGATTAGGCTTAAAAATAAGCCGTTAAATGGTGAAAACCCAAACCAGCCCCAAAATGCCCCCATAAGGTGCTTCAACACCTCGCAAGGGACATATGTAACATGTTGGAACTGATCGCATAGTCGCGGGTCTCTCGGTTTGAGAATATGACGATAATTTGAAAATATCTAGATTAGGCATAAAAACAAGTCGTTTGAGGGTGAAAACCCAAACGAGTCCCTAAATGGGCCCGTTAGAGGCATGAACACCTCGCACGGGAGCAATGATACTTGTAGGAACTGACCAAATAGTCGTGGGTCTCCCGAATTGAGAATATGACGATAATTTGTAAATATGTAGATAAGGCATAAAAATAATCTGCTTGAGGGTGAAAACCCAAACCAACCCTCAAACGGCCTCGTAAGACGCATGAACACCTCCCACGGGACTAATGCAATATGTAGAAACTAACCGCGTAGTCATGGCCCTCTCGATTTAAGAATATGACAATACATTGAAAACATATAAAATAGGCTTGGAAACAAGTCATTGAAGGGTAGAGACCCAAATTAACCCCCAGTGAACACCGTAAGAGGCAGCACGAGGAAAATTTAACTTATAGGAACTGACCGTGTAGCCGCGGGTCTTCCGGTTTAAGAATATGATGATAATTTGAAAATATCTAGATTATGCTTAAAAGTAAGCCGTTTGAGGGTCAAAATCTAAACCAGCCCCCAAATGGGCCAGAAAGAGGCAGGAACGCCTCGCACGGGACCAATGTAACTTCTAGGAAATGACTGCATAGTCTGGGTTCTCCCTATTTGAGAATATGATGATAATTTGAAAATATATAGATTAGGTTTAAAAATAAGCCGTTTCAGTGTGAAAACCCAAACCAACCCCAAATGACCCCGTTGGAGGCACAAACACCTCGCACAGGACCAATATTACTTATAGGAACTAACCGCGTCATCGCGGGTCACTTGGTTTGAGAATATGATGATAATTTGTAAATATCTTGATTTTTATTAAAAATAAGTCATTTGAGGGTGAAAACCTAAACCAACCCCTAAACGGCCTCGTAAGAGGCACGAACACCTCGTACGGGACTAATGTAACTTGTAGGAACTAATCGCGTAGTCACAAGCCACTCGGTTGTAGAATATGATGATACTTTGAAAATATATAGATTAGGATGATAAATAAGCCGTTGAAGGGTAGATACCCAAATCAACCCGGTAAGAGGTAATTACACCTCGCACGGGACCAATGAAACTTGTAGGAATTGACCACGTAGTCGCGGGTCTCCTAGTTTGAGAGTATGATGACAATTTGAAAATATCTAGATTAGGCTAAAAACAAGCCGGGCATGGGTGAAAACCCAAACCAGCCCCTATATGGCCCTATAAGAGGCACGAACACCTCGCACGGGACATTTGTAACATGTAGGAACCGACCGAATAATCGCGAGTCTCTCGGTATGAGAATATGATGATAATTTGATAATATGTAGATTAGGTTTAAGAACAAGGCGTTTGAGGGTGAAAACCAAAACCAGTCCCCAAAAGGCCCTGTTAGAGGCACGAACCCGTTGCACGGGACCAATGTGACTTGTAGGAACATACCGCGTAGTCGTGGGTCTCCCGGTTTGAGAATATGAAGATAATTTATAAAGGTCTATATTAGGCATAAAAACAAGTCGTTTGAGGGTGAAAACCCAAACCAACCACGAAACGGGCCTGTCAGAGGCACAAACACCTCTCACGGGACTAATGTAACTTGTAGGAACTAATCGCGTAGTCACGGTCCTCTCAATTTTAGAATATGAAGATACTTGGAAAACATATAAATTAGGCTTAGAAACAAGTCGTTGAAGGGTGGAGATCCAAATGATCCCCCAATGGCGCCCGTAAGAGGTAATAACACCTCGCACGGACAAATGTAACTTGTAGGAACTGACCGCCTAGTCACGGGTCTCCCGATTTGAGAATATGATGATTATTCTAAAATATCAAGATTACGCTTGAAAGCAAGCCGTTTGAGGGTGAAAATCTAAACCAACTCCCAAACGGCCCCGAAAGAGGTAGGAACACCTCGCACGGGACCAATGAAACTTCTAGGATATGACCGCGTAGTTAGGAGTCTCCTAGTTTATGAATATGACAATAATTTGAAAATATATAGATTAGGCGTAAAAATAATTCGTTAAAGGGAGAAAACACAAACTAGGCCCCAAACGGCCCCATAAGAGGCACGAACACCTCGCACGGGACATATGTAACTTCTTGGAACTGACCACGTTGTCGCGGCTCTCCCGAATTGAGAATATGATGACAATTGGAAAATATCTAGATTAGGCCTAAAAATAAGTCGTTTGAGGGTGAAAACCACAACCAGTCCCCAAATGGCCCCGTTAGAGGCACGAACAGCTTGCACGGGACCAATATGACTTATAGGAACTCACCGCATTGTCGTGGGTTACCTGGTTTGAGAATTGATGATCATTTGTAAATGTTTAGATTAGGCTTAAGAACAAGCCGTTTAAGGGGCGAAAACCGAAACAAAACCCCCAAACAACCCCGTAAGATGTACGAGCACCTCGCGCGGGACTAATGTAACATGTAGGAACTAACCACATAGTCACGGGCCTCTCGATTTGAGAATATGATGATACTTTGAAAACATATAAATTTGGCTTAGAAACAAGCCGTTGAAGGGTGGAGACCCAAATAAGCCCCCAATGGACCCCGTAAGAGGCAATAACACCTCCTACGGGACAAAAGTAACTTGTAGGAACTGATCACACAGTCGCGGGTCTCCCAGTTTCACAATATGATGATAAATTTGAAAATGCTATATTACGCCTAAAAACAAGTCATTTTATGGTGCCAAACTAGTCCCTAAACGGCCCCGTTGGAGTCACGAACACCTCGCACGGGACCAATATGACTTGTAGGAACTAACCGCCTCATCGCGGGTCACCTGGTTTGAGAGTATAAATATATTTTGTAAATATCTAGATTAGGCTTTAAAATAAGTTGTTTGATACCCAAACCAACCCCTAAACAACCTCATAAGAGGCATGAACACCTCGCACGGGACTAATGTAACATGTAGGAACTAATCACATAGTCACGGGCCTCTCAATTTCAGAATATGATGATACTTTGAAAATATAGAGATTAAATTGGGAAAGAAGCTGTTGAAGGGTGGAGACCAAAATCAGCCCCCAACGGTCCCCATAAGAGGTAATTACACCTCGTACAGGACCATTGAAAGTTGTAAGAATTGACCGCGTAGTCGTGGGTCTCCCGGTCTGAGAATATGATGATAATTTGAAAATATCTACATTAGGCTTAAAAACAAGCCGTTTGAGGGTGAAAATCCAAACCATCCCCCAAACGGCATCAGAAGATCCAGGAACGCGTTGTCCGGGACCAATGTAACTTCTAGCAATTGACCATGTAGTCACGGGTCTCCAAGTATGAGAATATGAAAATAATTTGAAAATATCAAGATTTGGCTTAAAACCAAGCCGTTAAAGGGTGACAACCCAAACTAAGCCCCAAACAGCCCAATAAGAGGCACGAACACCTCGCACGGGACATATGGACCTTTTAAGAACTGATCGCGTAGTCGCAGCTCTCTCTGTTTGAGAATATGATGATAATTTGAAAACATCTAGATTAGGCCAAAAAATAAGTTGTTTGAGGGTGAAAACCCAAACCAATCCCCAAACGGCCCCGTTGGAGGCATGAACGCCTCGCACGGGACCAATGTGACTTGTAGGAACTGACCACGTTGTCTCGGGTCAACTAGTATGAGAATATGACGATAATTTGTAAATATCTAGATTAGTCTTAAAAATAAGTCGTTTAAGGTTGAAAACCCAAACCAACCCCCAAACAGCCCCATTAGAGGTACGAACACCTCGCACGGGACGAATGTAACTTATAGGAACTAATTACATAATCACGGTCCTCTCGATTTGAGAAGACAAAGGTACATGGAAAATAAATAAATTAGGCTTAGAAACAAGTCGTTGAAGGTTGGAGATCCAAATCATCCCACAATGGACCCCGTAAGAGGTAATAACATCTCGAACGGAAAAATGTAACTTATAGGAACTGACCGCCTAGTCGCCGGTCTCCCGATTTGAGAATATGACGATTATTTGAAAATATCAAGATTAGGCTTAAAAACAAGTCGTTTGAGAGTGAAAATCTAAACCAGCCCCCAAACGGCCCCATAAGAGGAACGAACACCTTGTACGGGTCTTATGTAACTTGTAGGAACTGATCGTGTAGTCGCGGGTTTCCCGGTTTGCAAATATGACGATAATTTGAAAATATCTAGATTAGGCCTAAAAATATGCCATTTGAGGGTGCCAAAATAGTCCCCAAACGGCCCCGTTGGAAGCACAAACATCTCGTACGGGACAAGTGTGACTTGTAGGAACTAACCGCATCATCGAGGGTCACCTCATTTGAGAATATGATGATAATTTGTAAATATATAGATTAGACTTAAAAATAAGTCGTTTAAGGGTGAAAACCCAAACCAGCCCCTAAATGGCCTCGTAATAGGCATGAACACCTCGCACGGGACTAATATAACTTGTAGGAACTAATAGCGTAGTCATGGCCCTCTCGGTTTGAAAATATGACGATACTTTAAAAATATAGATTAGGATGAAAATGAAACCGTTGAAGGGTGGAGACCCAAATTTGCCCCCAAAGGACCCCATAAGAGGTAATTACACCTCGCACGGGACCAATGATAGTTATAGGAATTGACCGTCTAGTCATGGGTCTCCCGGTTTGAGAATATGATGATAATTTGAAAATCTCTAGATTAGGCTTAAAAACAAGCCGTTTGAGGGTGAAAATCCAAACTAGGCCCCAAACGGCCACATAAGAGGCACAAACACCTCGCAAGGGACATATGTAACTTGTAGGAACTGACCACATTGCGGCGGATCTCTCGGTTTGAGAATCTGACAATAATTTGAAAATATCTAGATTAGGCTAAACAACAAGCCGTTTGAGGGTGAAAACCCAAACCAGTCCCCAAATGGCCCTATTAGAGGCACGAACACCTCACACGGGACCAATGTGACTTGTAGGAACTGACCGCGTCATCGCGGGGCACCTGGTTTGAGAACATGATGATAATTTGTAAATATTTTAATTAGGCTTAAAAACATGCCGTTTTAGGGCGAAAACCCCAAACAACCCTGTAAGAGGCACAACAACGTCGCACGGGACTAATATAACTTGTAGGAACTAATCGCATAGTCACGGGCATCTCAATTTGAGAATATGACGATACTTTGAAAACATATAAATTAGGCTTAAAAATAAGACGTTGAAGGGTGGAGACCCAAATAAGCCACCAATGGACCCCGTAATAGGCAATAACACCTCGCACGGGATAAATGTAACTTGTAGGAACTAACCGCGTAGTCAGGGGTCTCTCAATTTTAAAATATGATGATAATTTGGAAATATTTAGATTAGGCCTAAAATCAAGTAGTTTGAGGGTGCCAAACTAGTCCCCAAACGACCCCATTGGAGGCACAAAAACCTCACACGGGACCAATGTGGCGTGTAGGAACTAACCGCGTCATCGCGGGTCACCTGTTTTGAGAATATGACAATAATTTGTAAATATCTAGATTAGGCTTAAAAATCAGCAGTTTGAAACACAAATTAACCCCTAAACGGCCCTATAAAAGGCACGAACACCTCGCACGGGACTAACGTAACTTGTAGGAACTAATCGCATACTCATAGGCCGCTCAGTTTGAGAATATGATGATACTTTGAGAATATATAGATTAGGTTGGGAAACAAGCCGTTGAAGGGTGGAGACCCAAATCGGCCTCCAAAGGACCTCATAAGAGGTAATTACACCTGACACGAGACCAATGAAACTTGTTGGAATTGACCGCATAGTCGCGGGTCTCCCGATCTGAGAATATGATGATACTTTTAAAATATCTAGACTAGGCTTAACAACAAGCCGTTTGAGGGTGAAAATCCAAACCATCCGTCAAACGGCACTAGAAGAGCTAGTAACGCCTCGCACGGGACCAATGTAACTTCTAGGAGCTGACTGCGTAGTCACGGGTCTCCGAGTTTGAGAATATGACAATAATTTGAAAATATATAGATTTGGCTTAAATAGAAGCCGTTAAAGGGTTACAACCCAAACTAAGCCCCAAACGACCCCATAAGAGGCACGAACACCTCGCACGGGACATATGTAACTTTTAGGAATTGATCGCGTAGTTGTGGCTCTCTTGGTTTGAGAATATGACAATAATTTGAAAATATCTAGATTAGGTTAAAAACCAAGCTTTTTGAGCGTGAAAACACATACTAACCCCTAAACGGCCTCGTAATTGGCACGAACACCTTGCATGGGACTAATGTAACTTCTAGGAACTAATCGAGTAGTCATGGGACTCTCAGTTTGAGAATATTACGATACTTTTTAAATATATAGATTAGGCTGAGAAACAAGCCGTTGAAGGGTGGAGACCCAAATCATCCCCCAAAGTACCTCATAATAGGTAATTACACCTCGCACGGGGCCAATGAAACTTTTTGGAATTGATCGTGTAGTCGCGGGTCTTTCGGTTTGAGAATTTGATGATAATTTGAAAATATCTAGATTAGGCCTAAAAATATCCCGTTTGAGGGTGAAAATCTAAACTAGCCCCCAAACGGCCCCGAAAGAGGCCTCGCACGGGACCAATGAAACTTCTAGGATATGACCGCATAGTCAGGGGTGTCCCAGTTTGCGAATTTGACATAAATTTGAAATTATCTAGATTAGGATTAAAAACACAACATTAAATGGTGAAAACCCAAACTAGGCCCCAAACAACCCCATAAGAGGCACGAACACCTCGCACAGGACTTATGTAACTTGTACTAACTGACCGCATTATCGTGGCTCTCTCGATTTAAGAATATATCGATTTTTTGAAAATAACTAGATTAGTCCTAAAACCAAGCCATTTGAGGGTGAAAACCCAAACCAGTCCCCAAATGCCCCCGTTAGAGGCACGAGCACCTCGTATGGGACAAATGTGACTTGTAGGAAGTGATCGCGTTCTCACGGGTCACCTGGTTGGAGAATATGATGATAATTTGTAAATATTTAGATTAGGCTAAAAAATAAGCCGTTTGAGGGCGAAAACCCAAACTAACCCCCAAACAGCCCCGTAAGAGGCACGGACACTTTGCACGGGACTAATGTAACTTCTAGGAACTAATCGCGTAGTCACGGGCCTCTCAATTTGAGAATATGATGATACTTTGAAAAATATAAATTCAGCTTTGAAATAAGTCGTTGAAGAGTGGAGACCCCAGTAAGCCCCCAATGGACCCCATAAGAGGCAATAACACCTTGCACGGGACAAATGTAACTTGTTGGAACTAACCGCATAGCCGCGGTTCTCCTGGTTTGAGAATATGACGATAATTTGAAAATATCTAGATTAGGCTTAAAAATAAGTCGTTTGACGGTGAAAATCTAAACTAGCCCTCAAATAGGCCTGAATGAGGCAGGAGCACCTCGTACGGGACATATGTAACGTGTAGGAACTAATCACATAGTCGCGGGTCTCCCGATTTGACAATATGATGATAATTTGAAAATATCTAGATTAGGACTAAAAAAGCCGTTTAAGGGTGCCAAACCAGTCCCCAAAAGGCCCTGTTAGAGGCACGAACACCTCACACAGGACCAATGTGACTTGTAGGAACTAACCGCATCATTGCGGGTGACCTGGTTTAAGAACATGATGATAATTTGTAAATATTTAGATTAGGCTTAAAAACATGCCGTTTTAGGGCGAAAACCCCAAACAACCCTGTAAGAGGTACGACATATGTAACTTGTAGGAACTAATTGCATTGTTGCGTCTCTCTCGATTTGAGAATATGATGATAATTGGAAAATATCTAGATTAGGCCTAAAAATAAGACATTTGAGGGCGAAAACCCAAACCAATCCCTAAACGGCCCCGTTAGAGGCATGAACACCTCGCACGAGACCAATGTGACTTTTAGGAACTAACCGCATTGTCGCAGGTCACCTGCTTCGTGAATATGGTGATAATTTGTAAATATTTAGATTAGGCTTAAAAATAAGCCATTTAAGGGAAAAAACCAAAACTAACCCCGAAATAGCCCCGTAAGAGGCACTAACACCTCGCACGGGACAAATGTAACTTGTAGGAACTAATAGCGTAGTCAGGGGCCTCTTGATTTGAGAACATGAAGATACTTTGAAAACATATAAATTAGGCTTACGAAAAAAGACGATGAAGGCTGGAGACCCAAATAAGCCCCAATGGACCCCGTAAGAGGCACTAACACATCGCACGGAACAAATGTAACATGATGATAATTTGAAAAAACACCATGTCTGAGAATATGATGATAATTTGAAAACATCTAGATTTGGCTTAAAAATAAGCCGTTTGCGGGTGAAAATCCAAACCATCCTCCAAACGGCACCGAAAGAGCCAGGAACGCCTTGCACGGGACCAACTTAACTTCTAGGAACTGACCGCGTACTCACGGGTCTCCGAGTTTGAGAATATGACAATAATTTGAAAATATCTAGATTAGGCTAAAAAATAAGTCGTTAACGGGAGACATATGTAACTTGTAGGAACTGACCGCAAACACCTCGCACAGGACATATGTAACTTGTAGGAACTGACCGCGAAGTCATGGCTCTCTCGGTTTGAGAATATGACGATAATTTGAAAATATCTAGATTAGGCCAAAAAATAAGTCGTTTGAGGGTGGAAACCCAAACTAATCCCCAAATGGCCCCGTTGGAGGCATGAACGCCTCGCACAGGACCAATGTGACTTCTAGGAACTGACTGCAATATTGCGGTTCACCTAGTTTGAGGATATGATGATAATTTGTAAATATGTAGATTAAGCTTAAAAACAAGCCGTTTGAGGGTGAAAACCCAAACTAACCCCCAACCTGCCCCATAAGAGGCAAAAACACCTCACATGGGACTAATGTAACTTGTAGGAACTAACTGCGTAGTCACGTGCCTCTCGATTTGATAATATGATGATACTTTGAAAACATATAAATTAGGCTTAGATGTAAGTCGTTGAAGGGTGGAGACCCAAATAAGCCCCCAATGGACCCCGTAAGAGGGAATAACACCTCGCACGGGACTAATGTAACTTATAGGAACTGACCGTGTAGTCGTGGGTCTCCTAGTTTGTGAATATGATGCTAATTTGAAAATATATAGATTAGGCATAAAAACAAGTTTTTTTCGGGTGAAAATCTAAACCAACCCCCAAACGGGTCCGAAAGTGGAAGGAACGCCTCGCACGGGACTAATGTAACTTAGGGTCCGTTTGTTTGCAAGTGGGCATGGAAAAAATTGCCTAGGCAAATTTTGCTTAGGCAAATTTTACCTAGGCAAATTCACATGAGGCTATCAAACAACCATTAGGCGAAATTAAAATCAATCCAATTAATTTATTTAAAAACAGTTTTTACATTATATTCAAAAATTTTAAAAACAGTTTTTACAATATTTTTATATTACAGTTTTTTAAAAAAACTGTAAACCAATTTCTTAACAATTTTTTATAATATTAAAATCAGTTTTTAAAATATTACAAAACAATTTTTAAATATTCACAACAGTTTTTTTTAACTATTTAAAATATTTTTTTAATTTTGTTTTTAAACTTTAAACCTGTTTTTATATTATATTCAAAACTGTTTTTAAAATTGTTTTCTAATATTAAAAACTGTTTTTAAAATATTACAAAACAATTTTTAAACATTCACAACAACTTTTTTAAACTATTTAAAACAATTTAAAAAAATGTTTTTAAAACTTTAAAACAGTTTTTATAATATATCCAAAACAGTTTTTAAAAATGTTAAAAACTGTTTTTACAATATTTTTATTATACCGTTTTAAAAAAAATTGTAAAACATTTTCTTAACAATTTTTTCTAAATATTAAAAACAGTTTTCAAAACATTAGTTTGTAAAACATTTTCTGAACAATTTTTTCTAATATTAAAAACAGTTTTCAAAACATTAGAAAATAATTTTTAAATATTTATAACAGTTTTTTTTAACTATTTAAAACAGTTTTTAAAATTATTTTTTAAAACACTAAAACTGTTTTTATAATATTTTCACAATAGGTTTTAAAAATGTTAAAAACAGTTTTTATAATATTTTGTTAATACGATTTTTAAAAAAATTGCAAAACATTTTCTTAACAATTTTTTATAATATTAAAAACAGTTTTTAAATATTCATAACAGTTTTTTAATTATTTAAAATAGTTTATAAATTATTTTTTAGAACATTACAATCGTTTAAGAAGTTGACAAATTTATTGGCAAATATTTCCCATTCAAATAAGTAAGCAAAATTTGCCCACAGATTGTGCATAGGAGGTGTTGTACATTGGCAAATAATGCCCAGGCAAATTTTGCAACCAAACGGCCAAAATGTGGGCAAATTTTCGTATTTGCCAACTTTTTGACATTTACCTAGGCATAAAAGGGCAACCAAACGGACCCTTATAGGAAATGACAGCGTACTCAGGGGTCTCCCAGTTTTAGAATATGATGATAATTTCAAAATATCTAGATTAGTTTTAAAAACATGTCGTTAAAGTGTGAAAACACAAACCAGCCATCCAACGACCCCATAAGAGGCACGAACACCTCGCACGGGACATATGTAACTTGTAGAAACTGATCGTGTAGTCGCAGGTCTCTCGGTTTGAGAATATGATGATAAATTGAAAATATCTAGATTAGGCCTAAAAATAAGTCGTTTGAGGGTGAAAACACAAACTAATCCTCAAATGGCCCCGTTGGAGGCTTGAACGTCTCGCACAGGACCAATGTGACTTCAAGGAACTGACTGCATTATTGCGGTTCACCTAGTTTGAGGATATGATGGTAATTTGTAAATATGTAAATTATGCTTAAAAATAAGCTGTTTGAGGGTGAAAACCCAAACAAACGCCCAAACTTCCCCGTAAGAGGCAAAAACACCTCGCACGGGACTAATGTAACTTGTAGGAACTAACTGCGTAGTCACGGGCCTCTCGATTTGAGAATATGATGATACTTTGAAAACATATAAATTAGGCTTAGAAAGAAGTCGTTGAAGGGTTGAGACCCAAATAAGCCCCCAATGGACCCCGTAAGAGGGAATAACACCTCGCACGGGACTAATGTCACTTACAGGAACTGATCGTGTAGTCACGGGTCTCCCGGTGTGAGAATTGATGGTAATTTTAAAATATTTAGATTAGGCTTAAAAAAAAGTTTTTTAGGGTGAAAATCTTAACCAACCCCCAAACGGGCCCGAAAGATGAAGGAACGCCTCGCATGGTACCAATGTAACTTCTAGGAAATGACAGCGTAGTCAAGGGTCTCCCAGTTTTAGAATATGACGATAATTTCAAAATATCTAGATTAGGTTTAAAAACATACCATTAAAGTGTGAAAACACAAACCATCCCCCCAACGGCCCCATAAGAGGCACGAACACCTCGCACGGGACATATGTAACTTGTAGAAACTGATCGCGTAGTCGCGGATCTCCCGGTTTGAGAGTATGACGATAAATTGAAAATATCTAGATCAGGCCTAAAAATAAGCCGTTTGAGGGTGAAAATCCAAACTAATACCCAAATGGCCCCGTTGGAGGCATGAACGCCTCGCACGGGACCAATGTGACTTCAAGGAACTGACTGCATTATTGCGGTTCACCTAGTTTGAGGATATGATGATAATTTGTAAATATGTATATTAGGCTTAAAAACAAGCCATTTGAGGGTGAAAACCCAAACCAACCCCTAAACTGCCCCGTAAGAGGCAAAAACAACTCGCACGGGACTAATGTAACTTGTAGGAACTAACTGCGTAGTCACGGGCCTCTCAATTTGAGAATATGATGATACTTTGAAAGCATATAAATTAGGATTAGAAACAAGTCGTTGAAGGGTTAAGACCCAAAAAAGCCCCCAATGGGCCCCGTAAGAGGGAATAACACCACGAATGGGACTAATGTAACTTATAAGAACTGACCGTGTAGTAGCGGATCTACCGATGTGAGAATATGATGGTAATTTTAAAATATATAGATTAGGCATAAAAATGAGCGGTTAGAGGGTGAAAATCCAAACCAGCCCCCAAATGGCCTCGAAAGAGGCAAGAACGCCTCGCACAGGACCAATGTAACTTCTACGAACTGGATGCGTAGTCACGTGTCATCCAGTTTGAGAATATGACAATTATTTGAAAATATCTAGATTAGGCTAAAAAATAAGCCGTCCAAAGGTGAAAACCCAAACCATCCCCCATACAGCCCCAAAAGAGGCACGAACACCTCGTACGGGACATATGTAACTTGTAGGAACCAACCCCGTAGTTGCGGGTCTCCCAATATGAGAATATGATGATAATTTAAAAATATCTAGATTAGGTTTACAAATAAGCCATTTGAGGGTGAAAACCCAATCTAGCCCCTAAACGGCCTTGTAATAGGCACGGACATCTCGTACGGTGCTAATTTAAGTTATAGGAACTAATCAAGTAGTCATGCGCCTCTCAGTTTGGGAATATGACGATACTTTTTAAATTATAGATTCGATTGCGAAATAAGTCGTTGAAGGGTGGAGACCCAAATCAGCCCTCAAAGGACCCCCTAAGATGTAATTACACCTCGCACGGGCCCAATGAAACTTGTAGGAATTGACCGTGTAGTCACGGGTTTCTCGGTTTGATAATGTGATGATAATTTGAACATATCTAGATTAGTCTTAAAAACAAGCCGTTTGAGGTTAAAAATCCAAATCAGCCCCCAAACGGCCTCGGAAGAGGCCTAAACGCTTCGCACGGGACCAATGTAACTTCTGTGAACTTATCGCGTAGTTATGGGTCTTTCGGTTCTCGAATATGATAATAATTTCAAAATATCAAGATTAGGTTAAAAAACAAGCTATCAAAGGGTAAAAATCCAAACTTACCCCCATACGGCCCCATTAGTGGGACGAACACCTCGCGTGGGAAATATGTAACTTGTAGGAACCGATCGCATAGTCATAGGTCTCTCGGTATGAGATAATGACGATAATTTGAAAAAATCTAGATTAGGTTTAAGAACAAGGCGTTTGAGGGGGAAAACCCAAACCAATCCCTAAATGGCTCCGTTAGAGGCATGAACACCTCGCACATGACCAATGTGACTGATAGGAACTGACCGCGCAGTGGTGGGTCTCTCGGTTTGGGAATATGAAGATAATTTAAAAATATCTTGATTAGGCGTAAAAACAAGCCACTTGAGGATGAAAACTCAAACCAATCGCCAAACGGCACCGTAAGAGTCACGAACACCTCTGCACGAAAATATAGTAACTTGTAGGAACTAACCGCGTAGTCAGGGTCCTCTTGATTTGAGAATATGATGATACTTCGGAAACACATAAATTTCGCTTAGAAACAAGCCGTTGAAGGAAGGAGACCCAAATCAACCCCTAATGGACCCCTTAAGAGGCAATAACACCTCGCATGGGACAAACGTAACTTGTAGGAACTGACCGCATTATCGTGGGTCTCTAGATTTGAGAATATGATGATAATTTCTAAATATCTTGATTAGGCTTAACTAGCCCCCAAACGGCCCCGAAATACGCAGGAACGCCTTGTACGGGACCAATGTAACTTCTAGGAAACGATCGTATAGTCAAGGGTCTCCTAATTTTAGAATATGACAATAATTTGTAAATATCAAGATTAGGCTTAAAAATAAACCGTTAAAGGGTAAAAACTCAAATTAGGCCCCAAACAAGCCCATAAGAGGCATGAACACCTCGCACGGGACATATGTTACTTGTAGGAACTGATCGCGTTGTCGCAGGTCTCTCGGTTTGAGAATATGATTATAGTTTGAAAATATCTAGATTATGCCTCAAAGCAAGCCATTTGAGGGTGAAAACCCAAACCATTCCCCAAACATCCCCGTTAGACGCACGAACACCTCGCACGGGACCAACGTGACTTGTAGGAACTAACCACGTCATCGTGGATCACCTGGTTTGAAAATATGATCATATCTTGGAAATATCTAGATTAGGCTTAAAAACAAGTCGTGTGAGGGTGAAAACCCAAACCATCCCCTAAACAGCCTCCTAAGAGGCAAGAACACCTCGCACGGGACTAATATAACTTATAATAACTAACCTAGTAGTCACGCGCCTCTCGGTTTGAGAATATGGCGATACTTTAAAAATAAATGGAATAGGTTTAGAAACAAGCTGTTGAAGGGTGGAGACCCAAATCAACCACCAAAGGACCCCGTAAGAGGTAATTGCACCTCGCACGGGACTAATGAAACTTGTAGGAAATGACCGTGGTATCACGGGTCTCCTAGTTTGAGAATATGATGAAAATTTTGAAATATCTAGATTAGGCTTCAAAACAAGCTTTTTGAGGGTAAAAATCCAAACCATCTCCCAAAAGGCCCCGAAAGACACACGAATGGCTCGCACGGGACCAATGCAACTTCTAGGAGAAGGTCACGTAGTCACTGGTCTACCAGTCTAAGAATATGACTATAATTTGAAAATACCAAGATTAGGCATAGAAAAAAGTCGTTAAAGGGTGAAAACCCAAACAAGACCCAAAACGACCCCATAATAGGCACAAACACCTCGCACGGGATATATGTAACTTGTAGGAACTAACCGCGTACTTGGGGGTCTCCCGGTTTGAGAATATGATGATAATTTGAAAATATCTATATTAGGCCTAAAAACAAACCTTTAAAGGGTGAAAACCCAAATCAGGCCCCAAACGACCCGATAAGAGGCATGAACACCTCGCACGGGACCAATGTGACTTGTAGGACCTAACCCCATCCTCACAGGTCACCAGGTTGGATAATATGATGATAATTTGTAAATATCTATATTAGGCTTTAAATTATGCCATTTGTGGGTGATAATCGAAACTAACCCCCAAACAGCCACGTAAGGGGCACGAACACCTCGCACGGGACTAATGTAACTTGTTGGAACTAACCGCATAGTCACGAGCCTCTCGATTAGAGAACATGAAGATACATTCAAAACATATAAATTGAGCTTAAAAACAAGCCATTGAAGGGTGGAGACCCAAATAATCCCCCAATGGACCCCATAAGAGGCAATAAGACCTCGCATGGGAAAAAGTAACTTTTGTGAACTGACCGCGTAGTCACGGGTCTACCGGTTTGAGAATATGACAATAATTTGAAAATATCTAAATTAGGCTAAAAATAAGTCGTCAAAGGGTGAAAACCCAAACCAGCCCCCATACGGCCCCACAAGAGGCTTAAACATCTCGAACGGGACATATGTAACATGTAGGAGCTGACCGCGTAGTCGGGGGTCTCTCGGTATGAGAATATGACGATAATTTGAAAATATCTAGAGGCCGAAACACCTCGTACGGGACCGATGATACTTATAGGAACTGACTGAATAGTCACGGGTCTCTCGAATTGAGAATATGATGATAATTTGTAAATATCTAGATTAGGCATAAAAACATGCCACTTGAGGGTGAAAACCAAAACCATCACTCAAACGACCCCGTAAGAGGCACGAACACCTCGCACGGGTCTAATGTAACTTGTACGAACTAACTGCATAGCACGGGCATCTCGATTTAAGAATATGATGATACTTTGAAAATATATAGATTATTCTTAGAAACAAGCCATTGAAGGGTGGAGACACAAATCATCCCCCAAAGGACCCTGTAAGAAGTAATAACACCTGACACGGGACCAATGTAACTTGTAGGAACTGACTGCGTAGTCATGGGTCACCCGATTTTATAATATGGTGATAATTTTAAAATATCTATATTACGCTTAAAAACAAGTCATTTGAGGGTGAAAATCCAAAACATCCCCTAAACGGGCTCGGAAGACGCCGGAATGCCTCGCAATGGACCAATGTAACTTCTAGGAGCAGGTTACGTAGTCACGGGTCTCCTAGTTTGAGAATATGAAGGATAATTTGAAAATATCTATATTTGGCTTAAAAACAAGTCGTTAGAGGGTGAACACCCGAACCCGCCCCAAAACGCCCCCATAAGAGGCACGAACACCTCGCACGGGACATATGTAAATTGTAAGAACAGATCACGTAGTCGATGGTCTCCCGGTTGGAGAATATGATGATAATTTGAAAATATCTATATTAGGACTACAAATAAGCCGTTTGAGGGTGAAAACCCAATCCAGTCCCCAAACGGCACCTTTGGAAGCATGAACACCTCGCACGGGACCAATGTGACTTTTAGGAACTAACAACGTACTCGCGGGTCACCTGGTTTGAGAATATGATGATAATTTTTAAATATCAAGATTAGGCTTAAAAATAGGCCATTTGAGGGTGAAAACCAAAACCAGTCCATAAACGGCCTCATAAGAGGCATGAACCCCTCACAAGGGACTAATGTAATATTTAGGAACTAATCGCGTAGTCACGGGAATCTCAATTTGAGAATATGACGATACTTTGAAAATATATAGATTAGGCTTAGAAACAAGCCGTTGAAGGGGGGAGACCCAAATCATCCCCCAAAGGACCCCGTAAGAGTTAATTACACCTCGCACGGGACCAATGCAACTTGTAGCCCGGTTTGAGAATATGAAGATAATTTGAAAACATCTAGATTAGGCTTAAAAACAAGTCGTTTGAGGGTGAAAATCTAAACTAGCTGCCAAACGGCCCCTGAAGAGGCACGGACACCTCGCGCGGGACCAATGATACTTGTAGAAACTGAGCAAATAGTCGCGAGTCTCCCGGATTGAGAATATGAATAGAATTTGTTAATATCTAGATTAGGCATAGAAACAAGCCACTTGAGGGTGAAAACCCAAACCATCCCTTAAACGGCCCGGTAAGACGTACGAACACCTCGTACGGGACTAATGTAACTTGTAGGAACTAAACGCACAGTGACAAGCCACTCGGTTTTAGAATATGACACACTTTGAAAATAAATAGATTAGTCCAAGAAAAAATCCATTGAAGGGTGGAGACCCAAATAAAGCCCCAATCGACCCCAGAAGAGGCAATAACACCTCGCATGGGAAAATGTAACTTCAGTGAACTGACCCCGTAGTCACGGGTCTCTCGGTTTGAGAATATGACAATAATTTGAAAATATCTATATTAGGCTAAAAACAAGTGGTTTAAGGGTGAAAACCCAAACAAGCCCCCTTACGGCCCCACAAGAGGCTTAAACACCTCGAACGGGACATATGTAACTTGTAGGTGTCGACCGCATAGTCGCGGGTCTCTAGGTATGAGAATATGAGGATAATTTTAAATTATCTAGATTTGGTTTAAAAATAAGGCATTTTAGGGTGAAAACCCAAAACCGGTCCCTAAACGGCCCCGTTAGAGGCACAAACACCTCTCACGGGACCAATGATACTTATAGGAACTAACTGAATAGTCGCGAGTTTCTTGGATTGAGAATATGATGATGATTTCTAAATATCTAGATTAGGCATAAAAACAAGCCGCTTGAGGTTGAAAACAAAAACCATCACTCAAACGGCCCCGTAAGAGGCACGAACACCACGCACGGGACTAATGTAACTTGTAGGAACTAACCGCATAGTCACGGGCATATTGGTTTAAGAATATGACGATACTTTGAAAATATATAGATTATTCTTAGAAACAAGCCATTGAAAGGTGGAGACACAAATCATCCCCCAAAGGACCCCGTTAGAAGCAATAACACCTAACACGGGACCAATGTAACTAGTATGAACTGACTGCGTAGTCATGGGTCTCCCGGTTTGATAATATGGTGATAATTTTAAAATATCTATGTTACACTTAAAAATAAGTCATTTGAGGGTGAAAATCAAAAACATCCTCTAAACGCGCCCGGAAGATGCAGGAATGCCTCGCAATGGACCAATGTAACTTCTAGGAGCAGGTTACGTAGTCACGGGTCTCCTAGTTTGAGAATATGCGGATAATCTGATGATATCTATATTTGGCTTAAAAACAAGTCGTTAGAGGGTGAACACCCAAACCCGCCCCAAAACGCCCCCATAAGAGGCACGAACAACTCGAACGGGACATATGTAAATTGTAAGAACTGATCACGTAGTCGAGGGTCTCCCGGTTGGAGAATATGATGATAATTTGAAAATATCTATATTAGGACTACAAATAAGCCGTTTGAGAGTGAAAACGCAATCCTGTCCCCAAACGACACCTTTGGAAGAATGAACACCTCGCACGGGACCAATGTGACTTTTAGGAACTAACAGCGTACTCACGGGTCACCTGGTTTGAGAATATGATGATAATTTATAAATATCAAGATTAGGCTTAAAAATAGGCCATTTGAGGGTGAAAACCCAAACCAGTCCATAAACGGCCTCGTAAGAGGCACGAACACCTCAGAAGGGACTTATGTAATATTTAGGAACTAATCACGTAGTCACGGGACTCTTGATTTGAGAATATGATGATACTTTGAAAAGATATAGATTAGGCTTAGAAATAAGCCGTTGAAGGGGGGAGACCCAAATCAGCCCCCAAAGGACCCCGTAAGAGGTAATTACACCTCGCACGGGACCAATGAAAAGTTGTAGCCCGGTTTGAGGATATGATGATAATTTGAAAACATCTAGATTAGGCTTAAAAATAAGTCATTTGAGGGTGAAAATCTAAACTAGCCGCCAAACGGCCCCAAAAGAGGCACGAACACCTCGCACGGGACAATTGTAACTCTAGGAACTGACCACGTAGTCAAGGGTCTCCCGATTTGAGAATATGATAAGAATTTGAAAATATCTAGATTATGTTAAAAAATAAGGCATCAAAGGGTGAAAACCAAAACCAGCCCCAATACGGGCCCATAAGAAGCTTGATCACCTCGAACGGGACGTTTAAAACTCGTAGGTATCGACCATGTAGTCGCGGGTCTCCCGGTATGAGAATATGATGATAATTTGAAAATACCTAGATTAGGTTTAAAACAAGGCATTTGAGGGTGAAAATACAAACCAGTCCCCAAACGGACCCGTTAGAGGCACGAACACCTCTTGCGGGACCAATGATACTTGTAGGAACTGACCAAATAGTCACGAGTCTCCCGGATTGAGAATATGATGAGAATTTGTAAATATCTCGATTAGCCATAAAAATAAGTCGTTTGAGGGTCAAAACCCAAACCATCGCTTAAACGGCCCGGTAAGACGTACGAGCACCTCGTACGGGACTAATGTAACTTGTAGGAACTAAATGCACAGTCACAAGCCTCTCAGTTTAAGAATATGACACACTTTGAAAATAAATAGATTAGTCCAAGAAAAAAGCCATTGAAGGGTGGAGACCCAAATAAAGCCCCAATGGACCCCGTATGAGGCAATAACACCTCGCATGGGAAAATGTAACTTCTGTGAACTGACCCCGTAGTCACGGGTATCCCGGTTTGAGAATATGACAATAATTTGAAAATATCTAGATTAGGCTAAAAACAAGTGGTTTGAGGGTGAACACCCAAACAAGCGCCATACGGCCCCACAAGAGGCTTAAACACCTCGAACGGGACATATGTAACTTCTAGGGGCCGAACGGGACATATGTAACTGGTATGAGAATATGAGGATAATTTTAAAATATCTAGATTTGGTTTAAAAATAAGGCATTTTAGGGTGAAAACCCAAAACCAGTCCCCAAACGGCCCCGTTAGAGGCACAAACACCTCTCACGGGACCAATGATACTTATAGGAACTGACTGAATAGTCGCGGGTCTCTCGGATTAAGAATATGATGATGATTTATAAATATCTAGATTAGGCATAAAAACAAGCCGCTTGAGGTTGAAAACAAAAACCATCACTCAAACGGCCCCGTAAGAGGCACGAACACCTCGCACGGGACTAATGTAACTTGTAGGAACTAACCGCATAGTCACGGGCATATTGGTTTAAGAATATGACGATACTTTGAAAATATATAGATTATTCTTAGAAACAGGCCATTGAAAGGTGGAGACACAAATCAACCCCCAAAGGACCCCGTAAGAAGCAATAACACCTGACACGGGACCAATGTAATTTATAGGAACTGACTGCGTAGTCATGGGTCTCCCGGTTTGATAATATGGTGATAATTTTAAAATATCTATATTACGCTTAAAAATAAGTCATTTGAGGGTGAAAATCCAAAACATCCCCTAAACGCGCCCGGAAGACGCAGAAATGCCTCGCACTGGACCAATGTAACTTCTAGGAGCAGGTTACGTAGTCACGGGTCTCCCGGTTTGAGAATATGAGGATTATTTGAAAATATTTAGATTTGGATTAAAAACAAGTCGTTAAAGGGTGAACACCCAAACCCGCACCAAAACGGCCCCATAAGGGGCACGAGCACCTCGCACGAGACATATGTAACTTGTAAGAACTGATCATGTAGTCAAGGGTCTCTCGGTTGAACAATATGATGATAATTTGAAAATATCTATATTAGGCCTACAAATAAGCTGTTTGGGGGTGAAAACCCAATCCAGTCCCCAAACGGCCCCTTTGAAAGCATGAACACCTCACACGGGACCAATGTGACTTTTAGGAACTAACAGCGTACTCGTGGGTCACCTGGTTTGAGAATATGATGATAATTTATAAATATCAAGATTAGGCTTAAAAATAGGCCATTTGAGGGTGAAAACCCAAAGAAGCCTCTAAACGGCCTCATAAGAGGCATGAACCCCTCACAAGGGACTAATGTAATATTTAGGAACTAATCGCGTAGTCACGGGACTCTCGATTTGAGAATATGACGATACTTTGAAAATATATAGATTACGCTTAGAAACAAGCCGTTGAAGGGGGGAGACCCAAATTATCCCCCAAAGGACCCCGTAAGAGGTAATTACACATCGCACGGGACCAATTAAACTTGTATCCCAGTTTGAGAATATGATGATAATTTGAAAACATCTATATTAGACTTAAAAACAAGTCGTTTGAGTGTGAAAATCTAAACTAGCCGCCCAACGGCCCTAGAATAGGCACAAACACCTCGCACGGGACTAATGTAACTCTAGGAATTGACCACGTAGTCATGGGTCTCCCGATTTGAGAATATGATAATAATTTGAAAATATCTACATTATGCTAAAAAATAAGGCATCAAAGGGTGAAAACAAAAACCAGCCCCAATACGACCCCATAAGAAGCTTGAACACCTCGAACAAGACGTTTAAAACTTGTAGGTATCGACCATGTAGTCGCGGGTCTCTCGATATGAGAATATGATGATAACTTGAAAATATCTAGATTAGGTTTAAAACAAGGCATTTGAGGGTGAAAACCCAAACAAGTCCCCAAACGGACCCGTTAGAGGCACGAACACCTCGCGCGGGACCAATGATACTTTTAGGAACTGACCAAATAGTCGCGAGTCTCCCGGATTGAGAATATGATGAGAATTTGTAAATATCTATATTAGGCATAGAAACAAGCCACTTGAGGGTTAAAACCCAAACCATCCCTTAAACGGCCCGATAAGACGTACGAACACCTCGTACGGGACTAATGTAACTTGTAGGAACTAAACGCACACTCACAAGCCTCTCGGTTTAAGAATATGACACACTTTCAAAATAAATAGATTAGTCCAAAAAACAAGCCATTGAAGGGTGGAGACACAAATAAAGCCCCAATGGACCCCGTAAGAGGCAATAACACCTCGCATGGGAAAATGTAACTTCTGTGAACTGACCCCGTAGTCACGGGTCTCCCGGTTTGAGAATATGACAATAATTTGAAAATATCTAGATTAGGGTAAAAACAAGTGGTTTGAGGGTGATAACCCAAACAACCCCCATACGGCCCCACAACAGGCTTAAACACCTCGAACGGGACATATGTAACTTGTAGGTGCTGACCGCGTAGTCGCGGGTCTCTAGGTATGAGACTATGAGGATAACTTTAAAATATCTAGATTTGGTTTAAAAATAAGGCGTTTTAGGGTGAAAACTCAAAACCGGTCCCCAAACGGCCCCGTTAGAGGCACAAACACCTCTCAAGGGACCAATGATACTTGTAGGAACTAACTGAATAGTCGCGAGTCTCTCGGATTGAGAATATGATGATGATTTCTAAATATCTAGATTAGGAATAAAAACAAGCCGCTTGAGGTTGAAAACAAAAACCATCACTCAAATGGCCCCGTAAGAGGCACGAACACCACGCACGGGACTAATGTAACTTGTAGGAACTAACCGCATAGTCACGGGCATATTGGTTTAAGTATATGACGATACTTTGAAAATATATAGATTATTCTTAGAAACAAGCCATTGAAAGGTGGAGACACAAATCATCCCCCAAAGGACTCCGTTAGAAGCAATAACACCTGACACGGAACCAATGTAACTTGTAGGAACTGACTGCGTAGTCATGGGTCTCCCGGTTTGATAATATGGTGATAATTTTAAAATATCTATGTTACGCTTAAAACTAAGTCATTTGAGGGTGAAAATCAAAAAAATCCTCTAAACGCGCCCGGAAGACGCAGGAATGCCTCGCAATGGACCAATGTAACTTCTAGGAGCAGGTTACGTAGTCACGGGTCTCCTAGTTTGAGAATATGAGGATAATCTGAAGATATCTATATTTGGCTTAAAAATAAGTCGTTAGAGGGTGAACACCCAAACCCGCCCCAAAACGCCCCCATAAGAGGCACGAACACCTCGAACGGGACATATGTAAATTGTAAGAACTGATCACGTAGTCGAGGGTCTCCCGGTTGGAGAATATGATGATAATTTGAAAATATCTATATTAGGACTACAAATAAGCCGTTTGAGGGTGAAAACCCAATCCTGTCCCCAAACGACACCTTTGGAAGAATGAACACCTCGCACGGGACCAATGTGACTTTTAGGAACTAACAGCGTACTCGCGGGTCACCTGGTTTGAGAATATGATGATAATTTATAAATATCAAGATTAGGCTTAAAAATAGGCCATTTGAGGGTGAAAACCCAAACCAGTCCATAAACGGCCTCGTAAGAGGCACGAACACCTCAGAAGGGACATATGTAATATTTAGGAACTAATCACGTAGTCACGGGACTCTCGATTTGAGAATATGATGGTACTTTGAAAAGATATAGATTAGGCTTAGAAACAAGCCGTTGAAGGGGGGAGACCCAAATCAGCCCGCAAAGGACCCCGTAAGAGGTAATTACACCTCGCACGGGATAATGAAAAGTTGTAGCCCGGTTTGAGGATATGATGATAATTTGAAAACATCTAGATTAGGCTTAAAAATAAGTCATTTGATGGTGAAAATCTAAACTAGCCGATAAACGGCCCCAAAAGAGGCACGAACACCTCGCACGGGACAATTGTAACTCTAGGAACTGACCACGTAGTCATGGGCCTCCCGATTTGAGAATATGATAAGAATTTGAAAATAACTAGATTATGTTAAAAAATAAGGCATCAAAGGGTGAAAACAAAAACCAGCCCCAATACGGGCCCATAAGAAGCTTGATCACCTCGAACGGGACGTTTAAAACTCCTAGGTATCGACCATGTAGTCGCGGGTCTCCCGGTATGAGAATATGATGATAATTTGAAAATACCTAGATTAGGTTTAAAACAAGGCATTTGAGGGTGAAAATACAAACCAGTCCCCAAACGGATCCGTTAGAGGCACGAACACCTCTTGCGGGACCAATGATACTTGTAGGAACTGACCAAATAGTCACGAGTCTCCCGGATTGAGAATATGATGAGAATTTGTAAATATCTAGATTAGCCATAAAAATAAGTCATTTGAGGGTCAAAACCCAATCCATCGCTTAAACGGCCCAGTAAGACGTACGAGCACCTCGTACGCGACTAATGTAACTTGTAGGAACTAAACGCACAGTCAAAAGCCTCTCAGTTTAAGAATATGACACACTTTGAAAATAAATAGATTAGCCCAAGAAAAAAGCCATTGAAGGGTGGAGACCCAAATAAAGCCCCAATGGACCCCGTAAGAGGCAATAACACCTCGCATGGGAAAATGTAACTTCTGTGAACTGACCCCGTAGTCACGGGTATCCCGGTTTGAGAATATGACAATAATTTGAAAATATCTAGATTAGGCTAAAAACAAGTGGTTTGAGGGTGAAAACCCAAACAAGCCCCCATACGACCCCACAAGAGGCTTAAACACCTCGAACGGGACATATGTAACTTCTAGGGGCCGAACGGGACATATGTAACTTTTATGAGAATATGAGGATAATTTTAAAATATCTAGATTTGGTTTAAAAATAAGGCATTTTAGGGTAAAAACCCAAAACCAGTCCCCAAACGGCCCCGTTAGAGGTACAAACACCTCTCACGGGACCAATGATACTTATAGGAACTGACTGAATAGTCGCGGGTCTCTCGGATTAAGAATATGATGATGATTTATAAATATATAGATTAGGCATAAAAACAAGCCGCTTGAGGTTGAAAACAAAAACCATCACTCAAACGGCCCCGTAAGAGGCACGAACACCTCGCACGGGACTAATGTAACTTGTAGGAACTAACCGCATAGTCACGGGCATATTGGTTTAAGAATATGACGATACTTTGAAAATATATAGATTATTCTTAGAAACAGGCCATTGAAAGGTGGAGACACAAATCATCCCCCAAAGGACCCCGTAAGAAGCAATAACACCTGACACGGGACCAATGCAACTTGTAGGAACTGACTGCGTAGTCATGGGTCTCCCGGTTTGATAATATGTTGATAATTTTAAAATATCTATGTTACGCTTAAAAATAAGTCATTTGAGGGTAAAAATCAAAAACATCCTCTAAACGCGCCCGGAAGACGCAGGAATGCCTCGCAATGGACCAATGTAACTTCTAGGAGCAGATTACGTAGTCACGGGTCTCCTAGTTTGAGAATATGAGGATAATCTGAAGATATCTATATTTGGCTTAAAAATAAGTCGTTAGAGGGTGAACACCCAAACCCGCCCCAAAACGCCCCCATAAGAGGCACGAACACCTCGAACGGGACATATGTAAATTGTAAGAACTGATCACGTAGTCGAGGGTCTCCCGGTTGGAGAATATGATGATAATTTGAAAATATCTATATTAGGACTACAAATAAGCCGTTTGAGGGTGAAAACCCAATCCTGTCCCCAAACGACACCTTTGGAAGAATGAACACCTCGCACGGGACCAATCTGACTTTTAGGAACTAACAGCGTACTCGCGGGTCACCTGGTTTGAGAATATGATGATAATTTATAAATATCAAGATTAGGCTTAAAAATAGGCCATTTGAGGGTGAAAACCCAATCCAGTCCATAAACGGCCTCGTAAGAGGCACGAACACCTCAGAAGGGACTTATGTAATATTTAGGAACTAATCACGTAGTCACGGGACTCTCGATTTGAGAATATGATGGTACTTTGAAAAGATATAGATTAGGCTTAGAAACAAGCCGTTGAAGGGGGGAGACCCAAATCAGCCCCCAAAGGACCCCGTAAGAGGTAATTACACCTCGCACGGGACCAATGAAAAGTTGTAGCCCGGTTTGAGGATATGATGATAATTTGAAAACATCTAGATTAGGCTTAAAAATAAGTCATTTGATGGTGAAAATCTAAACTAGCCGATAAACGGCCCCAAAAGAGGCACGAACACCTCGCACGGGACAATTGTAACTCTAGGAACTGACCACGTAGTCATGGGCCTCCCGATTTGAGAATATGATAAGAATTTGAAAATAACTAGATTATGTTAAAAAATAAGGCATCAAAGGGTGAAAACAAAAACCAGCCCCAATACGGGCCCATAAGAAGCTTGATCACCTCGAACGGGACGTTTAAAACTCCTAGGTATCGACCATGTAGTCGCGGGTCTCCCGGTATGAGAATATGATGATAATTTGAAAATACCTAGATTAGGTTTAAAACAAGGCATTTGAGGGTGAAAATACAAACCAGTCCCCAAACGGACCCGTTAGAGGCACGAACACCTCTTGCGGGACCAATGATACTTGTAGGAACTGACCAAATAGTCACGAGTCTCCCGGATTGAGAATATGATGAGAATTTGTAAATATCAAGATTAGCCATAAAAATAAGTCATTTGAGGGTCAAAACCCAAACCATCGCTTAAACGGCCCAGTAAGACGTACGAGCACCTCGTACGGGACTAATGTAACTTGTAGGAACTAAACGCACAGTCACAAGCCTCTCAGTTTAAGAATATGACACACTTTGAAAATAAATAGATTAGCCCAAGAAAAAAGCCATTGAAGGGTGGAGACCCAAATAAAGCCCCAATGGACCCCGTAAGAGGCAATAACACCTCGCATGGGAAAATGTAACTTCTGTGAACTGACCCCGTAGTCACGGGTATCCCGGTTTGAGAATATGACAATAATTTGAAAATATCTAGATTAGGCTAAAAACAAGTGGTTTGAGGGTGAAAACCCAAACAAGCCCCCATACGACCCCACAAGAGGCTTAAACACCTCGAACGGGACATATGTAACTTCTAGGGGCCGAACGGGACATATGTAACTTTTATGAGAATATGAGGATAATTTTAAAATATCTAGATTTGGTTTAAAAATAAGGCATTTTAGGGTGAAAACCCAAAACCAGTCCCCAAACGGCCCCGTTAGAGGCACGAACATCTCTCACGGGACCAATGATACTTATAGGAACTGACTGAATAGTCGCGGGTCTCTCGGATTAAGAATATGATGATGATTTATAAATATATAGATTAGGCATAAAAACAAGCCGCTTGAGGTCGAAAACAAAAACCATCACTCAAACGGCCCCGTAAGAGGCACGAACACCTCGCACAGGACTAATGTAACTTGTAGGAACTAACCGCATAGTCACGGGCATATTGGTTTAAGAATATGACGATACTTTGAAAATATATAGATTATTCTTAGAAACAGGCCATTGAAAGGTGGAGACACAAATCATCCACCAAAGGACCCCGTAAGAAGCAATAACACCTGACATGGGACCAATGTAACTTGTAGGAACTGACTGCGTAGTCATGGGTCTCCCGATTTGATAATATGTTGATAATTTTAAAATATCTATGTTACGCTTAAAAATAAGTCATTTGAGGGTGAAAATCAAAAACATCCTCTAAACGCGCCCGGAAGACGCAGGAATGCCTCGCAATGGACCAATGTAACTTCTAGGAGCAGGTTACGTAGTCACGGGTCTCCTAGTTTGAGAATATGAGGATAATCTGAAGATATCTATATTTGGCTTAAAAATAAGTCGTTAGAGGGTGAACACCCAAACCCGCCCCAAAACGCCCCCATAAGAGGCACGAACACCTCGAACGGGACATATGTAAATTGTAAGAACTGATCACGTAGTCGAGGGTCTCCCAGTTGGAGAATATGATGATAATTTGAAAATATCTATATTAGGACTACAAATAAGCCGTTTGAGGGTGAAAACCCAATCCTGTCCCCAAACGACACCTTTGGAAGAATGAACACCTCGCACGGGACCAATGTGACTTTTAGGAACTAACAGCGTACTTGCGGGTCACCTGGTTTGAGAATATGATGATAATTTATAAATATCAAGATTAGGATTAAAAATAGGCCATTTGAGGGTGAAAACCCAAACCAGTCCATAAACGGCCTCGTAAGAGGCACGAACACCTCAGAAGGGACTTATGTAATATTTAGGAACCAATCACGTAGTCACGGGACTCTCGATTTGAGAATATTATGGTACTTTGAAAAGATATAGATTAGGCTTAGAAACAAGCCGTTGAAGGGGGGAGACCCAAATCAGCCCCCAAAGGACCCCGTAAGAGGTAATTACACCTCGCACGGGACCAATGAAAAGTTGTAGCCCGGTTTGAGGATATGATGATAATTTGAAAACATCTAGATTAGGCTTAAAAATAAGTCATTTGATGGTGAAAATCTAAACTAGCCGCCAAACGGCCCCAAAAGAGGCACGAACACCTCGCACGGGACAATTGTAACTCTAGGAACTGACCACGTAGTCATGGGCCTCCCGATTTGAGAATATGATAAGAATTTGAAAATATCTAGATTATGTTAAAAAATAAGGCATCAAAGGGTGAAAACCAAAACCAGCCCCAATACGGGCCCATAAGAAGCTTGATCACCTCGAACGGGACGTTTAAAACTCGTAGGTATCGACCATGTAGTCGCGGGTCTCCCGGTATGAGAATATGATGATAATTTGAAAATACCTAGATTAGGTTTAAAACAAGGCATTTGAGGGTGAAAATACAAACCAGTCCCCAAACGGACCCGTTAGAGGCACGAACACCTCTTGCGGGACCAATGATACTTGTAGGAACTGACCAAATAGTCATGAGTCTCCCGGATTGAGAATATGATGAGAATTTGTAAATATCTAGATTAGCCATAAAAATAAGTCGTTTGAGGGTCAAAACCCAAACCATCGCTTAAACGGCCCAGTAAGACGTACGAGCACCTCGTACGGGACTAATGTAACTTGTAGGAACTAAACGCACAGTCACAAGCCTCTCAGTTTAAGAATATGACCCACTTTGAAAATAAATAGATTAGCCCAAGAAAAAAGCCATTGAAGGGTGGAGACCCAAATAAAGCCCCAATGGACCCCGTAAGAGGCAATAACACCTCGCATGGGAAAATGTAACTTCTATGAACTGACCCCGTAGTCACGGGTATCCCGGTTTGAGAATATGACAATAATTTGAAAATATCTAGATTAGGCTAAAAACAAGTGGTTTGAGGGTGAAAACCCAAAAAAGCCCCCATACGACCCCACAAGAGGCTTAAACACCTCGAACGGGACATATGTAACTTCTAGGGGCCGAACGGGACATATGTAACTTTTATGAGAATATGAGGATAATTTTAAAATATCTAGATTTGGTTTAAAAATAAGGCATTTTAGGGTGAAAACCCAAAACCAGTCCCCAAACGGCCCCGTTAGAGGCACAAACACCTCTCACGGGACCAATGATACTTATAGGAACTGACTGAATAGTCGCGGGTCTCTCGGATTAAGAATATGATGATGATTTATAAATATATAGATTAGGCATAAAAACAAGCCGCTTGAGGTTGAAAACAAAAACCATCACTCAAACGGCCCCATAAGAGGCACGAACACCTCGCACGGGACTAATGTAACTTGTAGGAACTAACCGCATAGTCACGGGCATATTGGTTTAAGAATATGACGATACTTTGAAAATATATAGATTATTCTTAGAAACAGGCCATTGAAAGGTGGAGACACAAATCATCCCCCAAAGGACCCCGTAAGAAGCAATAACACCTGACACGGGACCAATGTAACTTGTAGGAACTGACTGCGTAGTCATGGGTCTCCCGGTTTGATAATATGTTGATAATTTTAAAATATCTATGTTACGCTTAAAAATAAGTCATTTGAGGGTGAAAATCAAAAACATCCTCTAAACGCGCCCGGAAGACGCAGGAATGCCTCACAATGGACCAATGTAACTTCTAGGAGCAGGTTACGTAGTCACGGGTCTCATAGTTTGAGAATATGAGGATAATCTGAAGATATCTATATTTGGCTTAAAAATAAGTCGTTAGAGGGTGAACACCCAAACCCGCCCCAAAACGCCCCCATAAGAGGCACGAACACCTCGAACGGGACATATGTAAATTGTAAGAACTGATCACGTAGTCGAGGGTCTCCCGGTTGGAGAATATGATGATAATTTGAAAATATCTATATTAGGACTACAAATAAGCCGTTTGAGGGTGAAAACCCAATCCTGTCCCCAAACGACACCTTTGGAAGAATGAACACCTCGCACGGGACCAATGTGACTTTTAGGAACTAACAGCGTACTCGCGGGTCACCTGGTTTGAGAATATGATGATAATTTATAAATATCAAGATTAGGCTTAAAAATAGGCCATTTGAGGGTGAAAACCCAAACCAGTCCATAAACGGCCTCATAAGAGGCACGAACACCTCAGAAGGGACTTATGTAATATTTAGGAACTAATCACGTAGTCACGGGACTCTCGATTTGAGAATATTATGGTACTTTGAAAAGATATAGATTAGGCTTAGAAACAAGCCGTTGAAGGGGGGAGACCCAAATCAGCCCCCAAAGGACCCCGTAAGAGGTAATTACACCTCGCACGGGACCAATGAAAAGTTGTAGCCCGGTTTGAGGATATGATGATAATTTGAAAACATCTAGATTAGGCTTAAAAACAAGTCATTTGATGGTGAAAATCTAAACTAGCCGCCAAACGGCCCCAAAAGAGGCACGAACACCTCGCACGGGACAATTGTAACTCTAGGAACTGACCACGTAGTCATGGGCCTCCCGATTTGAGAATATGATAAGAATTTGAAAATATTTAGATTATGTTAAAAAATAAGGCATCAAAGGGTGAAAACCAAAACCAGCCCCAATACGGGCCCATAAGAAGCTTGATCACCTCGAACGGGACGTTTAAAACTCCTAGGTATCGACCATGTAGTCGCGGGTCTCCCGGTATGAGAATATGATGATAATTTGAAAATACCTAGATTAGGTTTAAAACAAGGCATTTGAGGGTGAAAATACAAACCAGTCCCCAAACGGACCCGTTAGAGGCACGAACACCTCTTGTGGGACCAATGATACTTGTAGGAACTGACCAAATAGTCACGAGTCTCCCGGATTGAGAATATGATGAGAATTTGTAAATATCTAGATTAGCCATAAAAATAAGTCGTTTGAGGGTCAAAACCCAAACCATCGCTTAAACGGCCCAGTAAGACGTACGAGCACCTCGTACGGGACTAATGTAACTTGTAGGAACTAAACGCACAGTCATAAGCCTCTCAGTTTAAGAATATGACACACTTTGAAAATAAATAGATTAGCCCAAGAAAAAAGCCATTGAAGGGTGGAGACCCAAATAAAGCCCCAATGGACCCCGTAAGAGGCAATAACACCTCGCATGGGAAAATGTAACTTCTGTGAACTGACCCCGTAGTCACGGGTATCCCGGTTTGAGAATATGACAATAATTTGAAAATATCTAGATTAGGCTAAAAACAAGTGGTTTGAGGGTGAAAACCCAAACAAGCCCCCATACGGCCCCACAAGAGGCCTAAACACCTCGAACGGGACATATGTAACTTCTAGGGGCCGAACGGGACATATGTAACTTTTATGAGAATATGAGGATAATTTTAAAATATCTAGATTTGGTTTAAAAATAAGGCATTTTAGGGTGAAAACCCAAAACCAGTCCCCAAACGGCCCCGTTAGAGGCACAAACACCTCTCACGGGACCAATGATACTTATAGGAACTGACTGAATAGTCGCGGGTCTCTCGGATTAAGAATATGATGATGATTTATAAATATCTAGATTAGGCATAAAAACAAGCCGCTTGAGGTTGAAAACAAAAACCATCACTCAAACGGCCCCGTAAGAGGCACGAACACCTCGCACGGGACTAATGTAACTTGTAGGAACTAACCGCATAGTCACGGGCATATTGGTTTAAGAATATGACGATACTTTGAAAATATATAGATTATTCTTAGAAACAGGCCATTGAAAGGTGGAGACACAAATCATCCCCCAAAGGACCCCGTAAGAAGCAATAACACCTGACACGGGACCAATGTAACTTATAGGAACTGGCTGCGTAGTCATGGGTCTCCCGGTTTGATAATATGGTGATAATTTTAAAATATCTATATTACGCTTAAAAACAAGTCATTTGAGGGTGAAAATCCAAAACATCCCCTAAACGCGCCCGGAAGACGCATGAATGCCTTGCACTGGACCAATGTAATTTCTAGGAGCAGGTTACGTAGTCACGGGTCTCCCAGTTTGAGAATATGAGGATTATTTGAAAATATTTAGATTTGTCTTAAAAACAAGTCGTTAAAGGGTGAACACCCAAACCCGACCCAAAAAGGCCCCATAAGGGGCACGAGCACCTCGCACGAGACATATGTAACTTGTAAGAACTGATCATGTAGTCAAGGGTCTCCCGGTTGAAGAATATGATGATAATTTGAAAATATCTATATTAGGCCTACAAATAAGCCGTTTGAGGGTGAAAACCCAATCCAGTCCCCAAACGGCCCCTTTGAAAGCATGAACACCTCACACGGGACCAATGTGAATTTTAGGAACTAACAGCGTATTCGTGGGTCACTTGGTTTGAGAATATGATGATAATTTATAAATATCAAGATTAGGCTTAAAAATAGGCCATTTGAGGGTGAAAACCCAAACCAGCCTCTAAAAGGCCTCATAAGAGGCATGAACCCCTCCCAAGCGATTAATGTAAGATTTAGGAACTAATCGCGTAGTCACGGGACTCTCGATTTGAGAATATGACGATACTTTGAAAATATATAGATTAGGCTTAGAAACAAGCCGTTGAAGGGGGGAGACCCAAATCAGCCCCCAAAGGACCCCGTAAGAGGTAATTACACCTCGCACGGGACCAATGAAACTTGTAGCCCGGTTTGAGAATATGATGATAATTTGAAAACATCTAGATTAGGCTTAAAAACAAGTCGTTTGAAGATGAAAATCTAAACTAGCCGCTAAACGGCCCTAGAAGAGGCACGAACACCTCGCACGGGACTAATGTAACTCTAGGAACTGACCACGTAGTCATTGGTCTCCCGATTTGAGAATATGATAATAATTTGAAAATATCTAGATTATGTTAAAAAATAAGGCATCAAAGTGTGAAAACCAAAACCAGCCCCAATACGGCCCCATAAGTAGCTTGAACACCTCGAACGGGACGTTTAAAACTTGTAGGTATCGACCATGGAGTCGCGGGTCTCCCGGTATGAGAATATGATGATAATTTAAAAATATCTAGATTAGGTTTAAAACAAGGCATTTGAGGGTGAAAACCTAAACAAGTCCCCAAACGGACCCGTTAGAGGCACGAACACCTCGCGCGGGACCAATGATACTTGTAGGAACTTACCAAATAGTTGCGAGTCTCCCGGATTGAGAATATGATGAGAATTTGTAAATATCTAGATTAGTCATAGAAACAAGCCACTTGAGGGTGAAAACCCAAACCATCCCTTAAACGGCCCGGTAAGATGTACGAACACCTCGTACGGGACTATTGTAACTTGTAGGAACTAAACGCACAGTCACAAGCCTCTTGGTTTAAGAATATGACACACTTTGAAAATAAATAGATTAGTCCAAGAAACAAGACATTGAAGGGTGGAGACCCAAATAAAGCCCCAATGGACGTCGTAAGAGGCAATAACACCTCGCATGGGAAAATGTAACTTCTGTGAACTGACCCCGTAGTCACGGGTCTCCCGGTTTGAGAATATGACAATAATTTGAAAATATCTAGATTAGGCTAAAAACAAGTGGTTTGAGGGTGAAAACCCAAACAAGCCCCCATACGGCCCCACATGAGGCTTAAACACCTCGAACGGGACATATGTAACTTATAGGGGCCAATCGCGTAGTCGCGGGTCTCTAGGTATGAGAATATGAGGATAATTTTAAAATATCTAGATTTGGTTTAAAAATAAGGCATTTTAGGGTGAAAACCCAAAACCAGTCCCCAAACGGCCCCGTTAGAGGGACAAACACCTCTCACGGGACCAATGATACTTGTAGGAACTAACTGAATAGTCGCGGGTCTCTCGGATTGAGAATATGATGATGATTTGTAAATATCTAGATTAGGCATAAAAACAAGCCGCTTGAGGTTGAAAACTAAAACCATCACTCAAACGGCCCCGTAAGAGGCACGAACACCTCGCACGGGGCGAATGTAACTTTTAGGAACTAACCTCATAGTCACGGGAATATTGGTTTAAGAATATGAAGATACTTTGAAAATATATAGAATATTCTTAGAAACAAGCCATTGAAAGGTGGAGACACAAATCATCCCCCAAAGGACCCCGTAAGAAGCAATAACACCTGACACGGGACCAATGAAACTTGTAGGAACTGACTGCGTAGTCATGGGTCTCCCGATTTGATAATATGGTGATAATTTTAAAATATCTATATTACTCTTAAAAATAAGTCATTTGAGGGTGAAAATCCAAAACATACCCTAAACGCGCCCGGAAGACGCATGAATGCCTCGCACTGGACCAATGTAACTTCTAGGAGCAGGTTACGTAGTCACGGGTCTCCCGGTTTGAGAATATGAGGATTATTTGAAAATATTTAGATTTGGCTCAAAAATAAGTCGTTAAAGGGTGAACACCCAAACCCGCCCAAAAACGGCCCCATAAGGGGCACGAGCACCTCGCACGAGACATATGTAACTTGTAAGAACTGATCATGTAGTCAAGGGTCTCGTGGTTGAAGAATATGATGATAATTTGAAAATATCTATATTAGGCCTACAAATGAGCCGTTTGAGGGTGAAAACCCAATCTAGTCTCCAAACGGCCCCTTTGAAAGCATTAACACCTCACACGGGACCAATGTGAACTTTTGTAACTAACAGCGTACTCGTGGGTCACCTGGTTTGAGAATATGATGATAATTTATAAATATCAAGATTAGGCTTAAAAATAGGCCATTTGAGGTTGAAAACCCAAAGAAGCCTCTAAACAGCCTCATAAGAGGCGTGAACCCCTCACAAGGGACTAATGTAATATTTAGGAACTAATCGCGTAGTCACGGGACTCTCGATTTGAGAATATGACGATACTTTGAAAATATATAGATTAGGCTTAGAAACAAGCCGTTGAAGGGGTGAGACCCAAATCAGCCCCCAAAGGACCCCGTAAGAGGTAATTACACCTCGCACGGGACAAATGAAACTTGTAGCCCGGTTTGAGAATATGATGATAATTTCAAAACATCTAGATTAGGCTTAAAAACATGTCGTTTGAGGGTGAAAATCTAAACTAGCCACCAAACGGACCCAGAAGAGGCATGAACACCTCGCACGGGACTAATGTAACTCTAGGAACTGACCACGTAGTCATGGGTCTCCCGATTAGAGAATATGATAATAATTTGAAAATATCTAGATTATGTTAAAAAATAAGGCATCAAAGGGTGAAAACCCAAACCAGCCCCAATACGGCCCCATAAGAAGCTTGAACACCTCGAATGGGATGTTTAAAACTTGTAGGTATCGACCATGTAGTCGCGGGTCTCCCGGTATGAGAATATGATGATAATTTGAAAATATCTAGATTAGGTTTAAAACAAGGCATTTGAGGGTGAAAACCCAAACAAGTCCCCAAACGGACCCGTTAGAGGCACGGACACCTCGCGCGGGACCAATGATACTTGTTGGAACTGACCAAATAGTTGCGAGTCTCCCGGATTGAGAATATGATGAGAATTTGTAAATATCTAGATTCGACATAGAAACAAGCCACTTGAGGGTGAAAACCCAAACCATCCCTTAAACGGCCCGGTAAGACGTACGAACACCTCGTACGGGACTAATGTAACTTGTAGGAACTAAACGCACAGTCACAAGCCTCGTGGTTTAAGAATATGACACACTTTGAAAATAAATAGATTAGTCCAAGAAACAAGACATTGAAGGGTGGAGACCCAAATAAAGCCCCAATGGACGTCGTAAGAGGCAATAACACCTTGGATGGGAAAATGTAACTTCTGTGAACTGACCCCATAGTCACGGGTCTCCCGGTTTGAGAATATGAAAATAATTTGAAAATATCTAGATTAGGCTAAAAACAAGTGGTTTGAGGGTGAAAACCCAAACAAGCCCCCATACGGCCCCACAAGAGGCTTAAAGACCTCGAACGGGACATATGTAACTTGTAGGGGCCGACCGCGTAGTCGCGGGTCTCTAGGTATGAGAATATGAGGATAATTTTAAAATATCTAAATTTGGTTTAAAAATAAGGCATTTTAGGGTGAAAACCCAAAACCAGTCCCCAAACGGCCCCGTTAGAGGCACAAACACCTCTCACGGGACCAATGATACTTGTAGGAACTGACTGAATAGTCGCAGGTCTCTCGGATTGAGAATATGATGATGATTTCTAAATATCTAGATTAGGCATAAAAACAAGCCGCTTGAGGTTGAAAACAAAAAACATCACTCAAACGGCCCCGTAAGAGGCACGAACACCTCGCACGGGGCTAATGTAACTTGTAGGAACTAACCGCATCGTCACGGGAATATTGGTTTAAGAATATGACGATACTTTGAAAATATATAGATTATTCTTAGAAACAAGCCATTGAAAGGTGGAGACACAAATCTTCCCCCAAAGGACCCCGTAAGAAAGAATAACACCTAGCACGGGACCAATGTAACTTGTAGGAACTGACTGCGTAGTCATGGGTCTACCGGTTTGATAATATGGTGATAATTTTAAAATATCTATATTACGCTTAAAAACAAGTCATTTGAGGGTGAAAATCCAAAACATCCCCTAAACGCGCCCGGAAGACGCATGAATGCCTCGCGCTGGACCAATGTAACTTCTAGGAGCAGGTTACGTAGTTGCGGGTCTCCCGGTTTGAGAATATGAGGATTATTTGAAAATATTTAGATTTGGCTTAAAAATAAGTCGTTAAAGGGTGAACACCCAAACCCGCCCCAAAACGCCCCCATAAGGGGCACGAACACCTCGCACGAGACATATGTAACTTGTAAGAACTGATCATGTAGTCAAGGGTCTCCCGGTTGAAGAATATGATGATAATTTTAAAATATCTATATTAGGCCTATAAATAAGCCGTTTGAGGGTGAAAACCCAATCCAGTCCCCAAACGGCCCCTTTGAAAGCATGAACACCTCACACGGGACCATTGTGACTTTTACGAACTAACAGCGTACTCGTGGGTCACCTAGTTTGAGAATATGATGATAATTTATAAATATACAGATTAGGCTTAAAAATAGGCCATTTGAGGGTGAAAACCCAAAGAAGCCTCTAAACGGCCTCATAAGAGGCATGAACCCCCCACAAGGGACTAATGTAATATTTAGAAACTAATCGCGTAGTCACGTGACTCTCGATTTGAGAATATGACGACACTTTGAAAATATATAGATTAGGCTTAGAAACAAGCCGTTGAAGGGGGGAGACCCAAATCAGCACCCAAAGGACCCCGTAAGAGGTAATTACACCTCGCACGGGACTAGTGAAACTTGTAGCCCGGTTTGAGAATATGATGATAATTTGAAAACATCTAGATTAGGCTAAAAAACAAGTCGTTTGAGGGTGAAAATCTAAACTAGCAGCCAAATGGCCCCAAAAGAGGCACGAACACCTCGCACGGGACTAATGTAACTCTAGGAACTGACCTCGTAGTCATGGTTCTCCCGATTTGAGAATATGATAATAATTTGAAAATATCTAGATTACGTTAAAAAATAAGGCATCAAAGGGTGAAAACCCAAACCAGCCCCAATACGGCCCCATAAGAAGCTTGAACACCTCGAAAGGGACGTTTAAAACTTGTAGGTATCGACCATGTAGTCGCGGGTCTCCCGGTATGAGAATATGATGATAATTTGAAAATATCTAGATTAGGTTTAAAACAAGGCATTTGAGGGTGAAAACGCAAACTAGTCCCCAAACGGACCCGTTAGAGGCACGGACAGCTCGCGTGGGACCAATGATACTTGTAGGAACTGACCAAATAGTCGTGAGTCTCCCGGATTGAGAATATGATGAGAATTTGTAAATATCTTGATTAGGCATAGAAACAAGCCACTTGAGGGTGAAAACCAAAACCATCCCTTAAACGGCCCGGTAAGACGTACGAACACCTCGTACGGGACTAATGTAACTTGTAGGAACTAAACGCACAGTCACAAGCCTCTCGGTTTAAGAATATGACACACTTTGAAAATAAATAGATTAGTTCAAGAAACAAGCCATTGAAGGGTGGAGACCCAAATAAAGCCCCAATGGACCCCGTAAGAGGCAATAACACCTCGCATGGGAAAATGTAACTTCTTTGAACTGAACCCGTAGTCACGGGTCTCCCGGTTTGAGAATATGACAATAATTTGAAAATGTCTAGATTAGGCTAAAAACAAGTGGTTTGAGGGTGAAAATCCAAACAAGCCCCCATACGGCCCCACAAGAGGCTTAAACACCTCGAACGGGACATATGTAACTTGTAGGGCCGACCGCTTAGTCACGGGTCTCTAGGTATGATAATATGAGGATAATTTTAAAATATCTAGATTTGGTTTAAAAATAAGGCATTTTAGGGTGAAAACCCAAAACTAGTCCCCAAACGCCCCCGTTAGAGGCACAAACACCTCTCACGGGACCAATGATACTTGTAAGAACTGACTGAATAGTAGCGAGTCTCTCGGATTGAGAATATGATGATGATTTCTAAATAACTAGATTAGGCATAAAAACAAGCCGCTTGAGGTTGAAAAAAAAACCATCACTCAAACGGCCCCGTAAGAGGCACGAACACCTCGCACGGGACTAATGTAACTTGTACGAACTAACCGCATAGTCATGGGCATATTGGTTTAAGAATATGACGATACTTTGAAGACATATAGATTATTCTTATAAACAAGCCATTGAAAGGTGGAGACACAAATCATCCCCCAAAGGACCCCGTAAGAAGCAATAACACCTAACACGGGGCTAATGTAACTTGTAGGAACTGACTGCGTAGTCATGGGTCTCCCGGTTTGATAATATGGTGATAATTTTAAAATATCTATATTACGCTTAAAAACAAGTCATTTGAGGGTGAAATCCAAAACATCCCCTAAACGCGCCCGGAAGACGTAGGAATGCTTCGCACTGGACCAATGTAACGTCTAGGAGCAGGTTACGTAGTCACGGGTCTCCCAGTTTAAGAATATGAGGATTATTTGAAAATATTTAGATTTGGATTAAAAACAAGTCGTTAAAGGGTGAACACCCAACCCCGCCGCAAAACGCCCCCATAAGGGGGACGTACACCTCGCACGAGACATATGTAACTTGTAAGAACTGATAATGTAGTCAAGGGTCTCCCGATTGAAGAATATGATGATAATTTGAAAATATCTATATTAGGCTTACAAATAAGCCGTTTGAGGGTGAAAACCCAATCCAGTCCCCAAATGGCCCCTTTGAAAGCATGAACACCTCACACGGGACCAATGTGACTTTTAGGAACTAACATCGTACTCGTGGGTCACCTGGTTTGAGAATATGATGATAATTTATAAATATCAAGATTAGGCTTAAAAATAGGCCATTTGAGGGTGAAAACCCAAAGAAGCCTCTAAACGGCCTCATAAGAGGCATGAACCCCTCAAAAGGGACTAATGTAATATTTATGATATAATCGCGTAGTCACGGGACTCTCGATTTTAGAATATGACGATACTTTGAAAATATATTGATTAGGCTTAGAAACAAGCCGTTGAAGGGGGGAGACCCGAATCAGCCGCCAAAGGACCCCGTAAGAGGTAATTACACCTCACACGGGACCAATGAAACTTGTAGCCTGGTTTGAGAATTTGATGATAATTTGAAAACATCTAGATTAGTCTTAAAAACAAGTCGTTTGAAGGTGAAAATCTAAACTAGCCGCCAAACAACCCCATAAGAGTAACGAACACCTCGCACGGGACTAATGTAAATCTAGGAACTGACCTCTTAGTCATGGGTCTCCTGATTTGAGAATATGATAATAATTTGAAAATATCAACATTATGTTAAAAAATAAGGCATCAAAGGGTGAAAACCCAAACCAGCCCCAATATGGCCCCATAAGAAGCATGAGAACCTCGAACGGGACGTTTAAAACTTGTAGGTATCGACCATGTAGTAGCGGGTCTCCCGGTATGAGAATATGATGATAATTTGAAAATACCTAGATTAGGTTTAAAACAAGGCATTTGAGGGTGAAAACCCAAACCAGTCCCCAAATGGACCCGTTAGAGGCACGGACACCTCGCGCGGGACCAATGATACTTGTAGGAAATGACCAATTAGTCGCGAGTCTACCGAATTGATAATATGATGAGAATTTGAAAATATCTAGATTAGGCATATAAACAAGCCACTTGAGGGTGAAAACCCAAACCATCCCTTAAAGGGCCCGGTAAGACGTACGAACACCTCGTACGGGACTAATGTAACTTGTAGGAACTAAATGCACAGTCATAAGCCTCTCGGTTTAAGAATATGACACACTTTGAAAATAAATAGATTAGTCCAAGAAATAAGCCGTTCAAGGGTGGAGACCCAAATAAAGCCCCAATGGACCCCGTAAGAGGCAATAACACCTCGCATGGGAAAATATAACTTCTGTGAACTGACCCTGTAGTCACGGGTCTCCCAGTTTGAGAATATGACAATAATTTGAAAATATCTAGATTAGGCAAAAAATAAGTCGTTTGAGGGTGAAAGGCCAAAACTTGTCCCCAAACGGCCCCGTTAGAGGCACAAACACCTCTGACGGGACCAATGATACTTGTAGGAACTGATTGAATAGTCGCGGGTCTCTCGGATTGAGAATATGATGATGTTGTGTAAATATCTAGATTAGGAATAAAAACAAGCCGCTTGAGGTTGAAAATCAAAACCATCACTCAAACGACCCCGTAAGAGGCACGAACACCTCGAACGGGACTAATGTAACTTGTAGGAACTAACCGTATAGTCACGGGCATCTCGGTTTAAGAATATGATGATACATTTAAAATATATAGATTATTCTTAGAAACGAGCCATTGAAGGATGGAGACACAAATCATCCCCTAAAGGACCCCGTAAGAGGCAATAACACCTCACACGGGACCAATGTAACTTGTAGGAACTGACTGCGTAGTAATGGGTCTCCCAGTTTGATAATATGGTGATAATTTTAAAATATATGTATTACGCTTAAAAATAAGTCGTTTGAGGTTGAAAATACAAAACATCCCCTAAATGCGCCAGGAAAATGCAGGAATGCCTCGAAACCGGACCAATGTAACTTCTAGGAGCAGGTTACGTAGTCACGGGTCTCACGGTTTGAGAATATGAGGACTATTTAAAAATATTTAGATTTGGATTAAAAACAAGTAGTTAAAGGGTGAACTCCCAAACCAGGCCCAAAATGCCCCCATAAGAGGCACGAACACCTCGCACGGGACATATGTAACTTGTAAGAACTGATCATGTAGTCAAGGGTATCCCGATTGAAGAATATGATGATAATTTGAAAATATCTGCACTAGGCCTACAAACAAGAGAGTTGAGGGTGAAAACCCAATCCAGTTCCCAAACGGCCCCTTTGGAAGCATGAACACCTCGCACGGGACCAATATGACTTATAGGAAGTAACAGCGTACTCGCGGGTCACCTGGTTTGAGAATATGATGATAATTTATAAATATTTAGATTAGGCTTAAAAATAGTCCATTTGAGGGTAAAAATCCAAAGCAGCCCCTAAACGGCCTCGTAAGAGGCACGAACCCCTCACAAGGGACTAATGTAATATTTAGGAACTAACCGCGTAGTCACGGGACTCTCGATTTGAGAATATGATGATATTTTGAAAATATATAGATTAGGCTTAGAAATAAGCCGTTGAAGTGTGGAGACCAAATCAGCCCCGAAAGGACCCCGTAAGAGGTAATTACACCTTGCACGGGACCAATGAAACTTGTAGCCCGGTTTGAGAATATGATGATTGTTTGAAAATATCTAGATTTGGCTTAAAAACAAGTCGTTTGAGAGTGAAAATCCAAACTAGATGCCAAACGGCCGCAGAAGAGGCAGGAACACCTCGCACGTGAGTAATGTAACTCTAGGAACTGACCGCGTAGTCCTGGTTCTTCCGATTTTAGAATATGAGAATAATTTGAAAATATCTAGATTAGGCTAAAAAATAAGACATCAAAGGGTGAAAACCCAAACAAACCCCCATACGGCCCCATAAGAGGCTTGAACACCTCGAACGGGACGTATGTAACTTGTAGGAATTGACCGTGTAGTCGCGGGTCTCCCAGTATGAGAATATGATGATAATTTGAAAAAATCTAGAATATGTTTAAAACAGGCATTTGAGGTTGAAAACCCAAACCAGTCCCCCAACGGACCCGCTAGAGGCACGAACACCTCGTGCGGGACCAATGATACTTGTAGGAACTGACCGAATAGTCGCGGGTCTCCCAAATTGAGAATATGATGAGGATTTGTAAATATCTAGATTAGGTATAAAAATATACCGCTTGAGGGTGAAGACCCAAACCATCCCCTAAATGGCCCGGTAAGACGTATGAACACCTTGTACGGGACTAATGTAACTTGTAGGAACTAAAAGCATAGTCACAAGCCTCTCGATTTAAGAATATGATGACACTTTGAAAATATATAGATTAGTCCAAGAAACAAGCCATTGAAGGGTGGAGGCCCAAATAAGGCCCCAATGGACCCCGTAAGAGGCAATAACACCTCGCATGGGAAAATGTAACTTCTGTGATTTGACTTCGTAGTCACGGGTATCCCGATTTGAGAATATTACAATAATTTGAAAATATCTAGATTAGGCTAAAAACAAGTTGTTTGAGGGTGAAAACCCAAACCAACCCCATACAGCCCCATAAGAGGCTAAAACACCTCGAACGGGACATATGTAACATGTAGGAGCCGACCGCGTAGTCGCGGGTCTCCAGATATGAGAATATGATGAAAATTTTAAAATATCTAGATTTGGTTTAAAAATAAGGCGTTTTAGGGTGAAAACCCAAAACCAGTCCCTAAACGGTCCCGTTATAGGCATAAACACCTCTTACGGGACCAATGATACTTATAGGAACTGACTGAATAGTCGCGGGTCTCTCGAATTGAGAATATGATGATGATTTGTAAATATCTAGATTAGGCATAAAAATAAGCCGATTGAGGTAGAAAACCAAAACCATCACTCAAACGGCCCCGTAAGAGGCACGAACACCTCGCACGGGACTAATGAAACTTGTAGGAACTAACCGCGTAGTCACGGGCATCTCCGTTTATGAATATGATGATACTTTGAAAATATATAGATTATTCTTATAGACAAGCCACTGAATGGTGGAGACACAAATCATCCCCCAAAGGACCCGGTAAGAGGCAATAAAACCTCACACGGGACCAATGTAACTTATAGGAACTGACTACGTAGTCATGGGTCTCCCGGTTTGATAATATGGTGATAATTTTAAAATATCAATATTACACTTAAAACATGTCGTTTGAGGGTGAAAATCCAAAACATCCACTAAACCCGCCCGAAAAACACAGGAATGCCTCGCACTGGACCAATGTAACTTCTAGGAGGTGGTTATGTAGTCATGGGTCTCTCGGTGTAAGAATATCAGGATTATTTGAAAATATTTAGATTTGGCTTAAAAACAAGTAGTTAAAGGGTGAGCACCAAAACCAGCCCCAAAATGCCCCCATAAGAGCCACGAACACCTCGCACAGGACATATGTAACTTGTAAGAACGGATCACGTAGTCAAGGGTATCCCAATTGAAGAATATGATGATAATTTCAAAATATCTACACTAGGCCTACAAACAAGCCATTTAAGGGTGAAAACCCAATCCAGTCCCCAAACGGCCCCTTTGGAAGCATGAACACCTCGCACGGGACCAAAGTGACTTGTAGGAAGTTACAGTGTACTCGCAGGTCACCTGGTTTGAGAATATGATGATAATTTATAAATATTTAGTTTAGGCTTAAAAAAAGTCCATTTGAGGGCAAAAACCCAAAGCAGCCCCTAAACGGCCTCATAAGAGGCACGAACCCCTCACAAGCGACTAATGTAATATTTAGGAACTAACCGCGTAGTTACGGGACTCTCGATTTGAGAATATGATGACACTTTGAAAATATATATATTAGGCTTAGAAAAAAGTCGTTGAAGGGTGGAGACCCAAATCTACCCCCAAAGGACCCCGTAAGTGTAATTACACCTTGCACGGGACCAATGAAACTTGTAGCCCGGTTTTGGAATATGACAATTATTTGAAAACATCTAGATTAGGCTAAAAAACATGTCGTTTGAGGGTGAAAATCGAAACTAACTGCCAAACGGCCGCAGAAGAGGCACGAACACGTCGCACGAGACTAATGTAGCTCTAGGAACTGACCGCGTAGTCATGGATCTTCCGATTTGAGAATATGACAATAATTTGAAAATATCTAGATTAGGCTAAAAAATAAGCCATCAAAGGGTGAAAACCCAAACAAACCCCCATACGGCCCCATAAGAGGCTTGAACACCTCGAACGGGACGTATGTAACTTGTAGGAATTGATCGTGTAGCCGCGGGTCTCCCAGTATGAGAATATGATGATAATTTGAAAAAATCTAGAATAGGTTTAAAACAAGGCATTTGAGGGTGAATACCAAAATCAGTCCCCAACCGGACCCGTTAGAGGCACGAACACCTCGTGCGGGGCTAATGATACTTGTAGGAACTGACCGAATAGACGCGGGTCTCCCGAATTGAGAATATGATGAGAATTTGTAAATATCTAGATTAGCCATAAAAACATACCGCTTGAGGGTGAAGACCCAATCCATCCCCGAAATGGCCCGGTAAGACGTACGAACACCTCGTACGGGACTAATGTAACTTGTAGGAACTAAACGCATGGTCACAAACCTATCGATTAAAGAATATTATGACACTTTGAAAATATATAGATTAGTTCAAGAAACAAGCCATTGAAGGGTGGAGACCCAAATAAGGCCCCAATGGACCCCGTTAGAGGCAATAACACCTCGCATGGGAAAATGTAACTTCTGTGAACTGATCGCGTAGTCACGGGTATCCCGATTTCAGAATATGACAATAATTTGAAAATTTCTAGATTAGGCTAAAAACAAGCGGTTGGAAGGTGAAAACCCAAACCAACCCCATACGGCCCCATAAGAGGCTTAAACACCTAGAACGGGGCATATGTAACATGTAGGAGCCGACCGCATAGTCGCGGGTCTCCAGGTATGAGAATACGATGATAATTTTAAAATATCTAGATTTGGTTTAAAAATAAGGCGTTTTAGGGTGAAAACCCAAAACCAGTCCCCAAACGGTCCCGTTATAGGCACAAACACCTCTTACGGGACCAATGATACTTGTAGGAACTGACTGAATAGTCGTGGGTCTCTCGAATTGAGAATATGATGATGATTTGTAAATATCTAGATTAGGCATAAAAATAAGCCGTTTGAGGTTCAAAACTAAAACCATCACTCAAACGGCCCCGTAAGAGGCACGAACACCTCGCACGGGACTAATGAAACTTGTAGGAACTAACCGCGTAGTCACGGGCATCTCCGTTTAAGAATATGATGATACTTTGAAAATATATAGATTATTCTTAGAAAGAAGCCATTGAATGGTGGAGACACAAATCATCCCCCAACGGAACCCGTAAGAGGCAATAACACCTCACACGGGACCAATGTAACTTGTAGGAATTGAGTACGTAGTCATGGGTCTCCCGGTTTGATAATATGGTGATAATTTTAAAATATCTATATTACGCTTAAAAACAAGTCGTTTGAGGGTGAAAATCCAAAACATCCCCTAAACGCGCTCGGAAAACGCAGGAATGCCTCACACTGGACCATTGTAACTTCTAGGAGGAGGTTACGTAGTCACGGGTCTCTCGGTTGAAGAATATGAGGATTATTTGAAAATATTTAGATTTGGCTTAAAAACAAGTAGTTAAAGGGTGAGCACCAAAACCAGCCCCAAAATGCCCCCATAAGAGGCACGAACACCTCGCACGGGACATATGTAACTTTTAAGAACGGATCACGTTGTCAAGGGTATCCCGGTTGAAGAATATGATGATAATTTGAAAACATCTACACTAGGCCTACAAAGAAGCCGTTTGAGGGTGAAAACCCAATCTAGTCCCCAAACGGACTCTTTGGAAGCATGAACACCTCGCACGGGACAAATGTGACTTGTAGGAACTAACAGCATACTCGCGGGTCACCTGGTTTGAGAATATGATGATAATTTATAAATATTTAGATTAGGCTTAAAAAAAAGTCCATTTGAGGGTAAAAACCCAAAGCCGCCCCTAAACGTCCTCATAAGAGGCACGAACCCCTCACAAGGGACTAATGTAATATTTAGGAACTAACCGCGTAGTTACGGGACTCTCGATCTGAGAATATGATGATAATTTGAAAATATATAGATTAGGCTTAGGAACAAGCCGTTGAAGGGTGGAGACCTAAATCTGCCCCCAAAGGACCCCGTAAGAGGTAATTACACTTTGCACAGGACTAATGAACCTTGTAGCCCGGTTTGAGAATGTGACGATTATTTGAAAACATCTAGATTAGGCTTAAAAAAAGTCGTTTGAGGGTGAAAATCCAAACTAGCTGCCAAACGGCCCCAGAAGAGGCAGGAACACCTCGCACGGGACAAATGTAACTCTAGGAACTGACCGCGTAGTCATGGGTATCCCGATTTTAGAATATGACAATAATTTGAAAATATCTAGAGTAGCCTAAAAAATAAGCCATCAAAGGGTGAAAACCTAAACAAACCCCCATACGACCCCATAAGAGGCTCAAACACCTCTTACGGGACGTATGTAACTTGTAGGAATTGACCGTGTAGTCGCGGGTCTCCCAGTATGAGAATATGATGATAATTTGAAAAAATCTAGAATAGGTTTAAAATAAGGCATTTGAGGTTGAAAACCCAAACCAGTCCCCAAACGGACACGTTAGAGGCACCAACACGTCGCGCGGGACCAATGATACTTCTAGGAACTGACCGAATAGTCGCGGGTCTCCCGAATTGAGAATATGATGAGAATTTGTAAATATCTAGATTAGGCATAAAAACATACCGCTTGAGGGTGAAGACCCAAATTATCCCCTAAACGGCCCGGTAAGATGTGCGAACACCTCGTACGGGACTAATGTAAGTTGTAGGAACTAAACGCATAGTCACAAGCCTCTCGATTTAAGAATATGATGACACTTTGAAAATATATAGATTATTCCAAGAAACAAGCCATTGAAGGGTGGAGACCCAAATAAAGCTCCAATTGACCCCGTAAGAAGCAATAACACCTCGCATGGGAAAATGTAACTTATGTGAACTGATCGCGTAGTCACGGGAATCCCGGTTTGAGAATATGAAAAAAATTTGAAAATATCTAGATTAGGGTAAAAACAAGTGGTTTGAGGGTGAAATCCCAAACCAACCCCATACAGCCCCATAAGAGGCTTAAACACCTCGAACGGGACATATGTAACATGTAGGAGCCGACCGCGTAGTCACGGGTCTCCAGGTATGAGAATATGACGATAATTTTAAAATATCAAGATTTGGTTTAAAAATAAGGCATTTTAGGGTGAAAACCCAAAACCAGTCCCCAAACGGTCCCGTTATAGGCATAAACACCTCTTACGGGACCAATGATACTTGTAGGAACTGACTGAATAGTCGCGGGTCTCTCGAATTCAAAATATGACGATGATTTGTAAATATCAAGATTAGGCATAAAATAAGCCGCTTGAGGTTGAAAACCAAAACCATCACTCAAACGTCCCCGTAAGAGGCACGAACACCTCGCACGAGACTAATGAAACTTGTAGGAACTAACCGCGTAGTCACGGGCATCTCGGTTTAAGAATATGATGATACTTTGAAAATATATAGATTATTCTTAGAAAGAAGCCATCGAATGGTGGAGACACAAATCATCCCCAAAAGGACCCCGTAAGAGGCAATAACACCTCACACGGGACCAATGTAACATGTAGGAACTGACTGCATAGTCATGGGTCTCTCGGTTTGATAATATGGTGATAATTTTAAAATATCTATATTGTGCTTAAAAACAAATCGTTTGAGGGTCAAAATCCAAAACATCCCCTAAACGCGCCCGAAAAATGCATGAATGCCTCGTAGTGGACCAATGTAACTTCTAGGAGGAGGTTACGTAGTCATGGGTCTCTTGGTTTATGAATATGAGGATTATTTGAAAATATTTAGATTTGGCTTAAAAACGAGTAGTTAAAGGGTGAACACCAAAACCAACCCCAAAATTCCCCCATAAGAGGCACGAACACCTCGTACGGGACATGTGTAACTTGTAAGAACGGATCACGTAGTCAAGGGTATCCCGATTGATGAATATGATGATAATTTGAAAATATCTACACTAGGCCTACAAACAAGCCAGTAGAGGGTGAAAAACGAATCCAGTTCCCAAACGGCCCCTTTGGAAGCATGAACACCTCGCACGGGACCAACGTAACTTGTAGTAACTAACAACATACTCGCGGGTCACTTGGTTTGAGAATATGATGATAATTTATAAATATTTAGATTAGGCCTAAAAATAGTCCATTTGGGGGTAAAAACCCAAAGCAGCCCCTAAACGGCCTCATAAGAGGCACGAACCCCTCACATGGGAGTAATGTAATATTTAGGAACTAACCGCGTAGTTACGGGACTTTCGATTTGAGAATATGATGATACTTTGAAAATATATAGATTAGACTTAGAAATAAGCCGTTGAAGGGTGGAGACCCAAATCAGCCCCCAAAGGACCCCGTAAAAGGTAATTACACCTTGCACGGGAGCAATGAAACTTGTAGCCCGGTTCGAGAATATGATGATTATTTGAAAACATCTAGATTAGGCATAAAAACAAGTCGTTTGAGGGTGAAAATCCAAACTAGCTGCCAAACGGCCCCAGAAGAGGCAGGAACACCTCGCACGGGACTAATGTTACTCTGGGAGCTGACCGCGTAGTCATGGGTCTCCCGATTTGAGAATATGACAATAATTTGAAAATATCTAGATTAGGCTAAAAAATTAGCCAACAAAGGGTGAAAACCCAAACAAACCCCCATACAACCCCATAAGAGGCTTGAACACCTCGAATGGGACGTATGTAACTTGAAGGAATTGACCATGTAGTCACGGGTCTCCCAGTATGAGAATATGATGATAATTTGAAAAAATCTAGAACAGGTTTAAAATAAGGCATTTGAGGGTGAAAACCCAAACCAGTCCCCCAACTGACCCGTTAGAGGCTGGAACACCTCGCGCGGGACCAATGACACTTGTAGGAACTGACCGAATAGTCGTGGGTCTCCCGAGTTGAGAATATGATGAGAATTTGTAAATATTTAGATTAGGCATAAAAACATACCGCTTGAGCGTGAAGACCCAAACCATCCCCTAAATGGCCCGGTAAGACATACGAACACCTCATAAGGGACTAATGTAACTTGTAGGAACTAAATGCATGGTCACAAGCCTCTCGATTTAAGAATATGATGACACTTTGAAAATATATAGATTATTCCAAGAAATGAGCCATTGAAGGGTGGAGACCCAAATAAGGCCACAATGGACCCCATAAGAGGCAATAACACCTCGCATGGGAAAATGTAACTTCTGTGAATTGACCGCGTAGTCACGGGTATCCCGATTTCAGAATATGATAATAATTTGAAAATATCTAGATTAGTCTAAAAACAAGTGGTTTGAGGGTGAAAACCCAAACCAACCCCATACAGCCCCATAAGAGGCTTAAACACCTCGAACGGGACATATGTAACATGTAGGAGCTGACCGCATAGTCGCGGGTCTCCAGGTATGAGAATATGACGATAATTTTAAAATATCTAGATTTGGTTTAAAAATAAGGCGTTTTAGGGTGAGAACCCAAAACCAGTCCCCAAACGGTCCCGTTATAGGCACAAACACCTCTTACGGGACCAATGATACTTTTATCAACTGACTGAATAGTCACGGGTCTCTCGGATTGAGAATAAGATGATGATTTGTAAATATCTAGATTAGGCATAAAAAGAAGCCGATTGAGGTTGAAAACCAAAACCATCACTCAAACGGCCCCGTAAGAGGCACGAACACCTCGCACGGGACTAATGAAACTTGTAGGAACTAACCGCGTAGTCACGGGAATCTCGGTTTAAGAATATGATGATACTTTGAAAATATATAGATTATTCTTAGAAAGAAGCCATTGAATGGTGGAGACACAAATCATCCCCCAACTGACCCCGTAAGAGGCAATAACACCTCACACTGGACCAATGTAACTTGTAGGAATTGACTGCGTAGTCATGGGTCTCTCGGTTTGATAATATGGTGATAATTTTAAAATATCTATATTACCCTTAAAAACAAGTCGTTTGAGGATGAAAATCCAAAACATCCCCTAAACGCGCCCAGAAAACGCAGGAATGCCTCGCACTGGACCATTGTAACTTCTAGGAGGAGGTTACGTAGTCACGGATCTCTCGGTTTAAGAATATGAGGATTATTTGAAAATATTTAGATTTGGCTTAAAAACAGGTAGTTAAAGGGGGAACACCAAAACTAGTTCCAAAACACCCCCATAAGAGGCACGAACACCTCGCATGGGACATATGTAACTTGTAAGAACTGATCACATAGTCAAGGGTATCCCGATTGAAGAATATGATGATAATTTGAAAATATCTACACTAGGCCTACAAATAAGCCAGTTGAGGGTGAAAACCCAATCTAATCCCCAGACGGCCCCTTTGGAAGCATGAACACCTCGCACGGGACCAAAGTGACTTGTAGGAACTAACAACATACTCGTGGGTCACCTGGTTTGAGAATATGATGATAATTTATAAATATTTAGATTAGGCTTAAAAATAGTCCATTTGAGGTTAAAAACCCAAAGCATCCCCTAAACGGCCTCATAAGAGGCACGAACCCCTCACAAGGGACTAATGTAATATTTAGGAACTAATTGCGTAGTTACGGGACTCTCGATTTGAGAATATGATGATACTTTGAAAATATATAGATTAGGCTTAGAAACAAGCCGTTGAAGGGTGGAGACCGAAATCAGCCCCCAAAGGACCCCGTTAGAGGTAATTACACCTCGCACGGGACCAATGAAACTTGTAGCCCGACATGAGAATATGATGATAATTTGAAAATATCTAGATTATGCTTAAAAATAATTCGTTTGAGGGTGGAAATCCAAACCAGCTGCCAAACGACCCCAGAAGAGGCAGGAACACCTCGGACTGGACTAATGTAACTCTAGGAACTGACCGCGTAGTCATGGGTCTCCCAATTTGAGAATGTGACAATAATTTGAAAATATCTAGATTAGGCTAAAAAATAAGCCATCAAAGGGTGAAAACCCAAACCAGCCCCCATAAGGCCCCATAAGAGGCTTGAACACCTCGAACGGGATGTATGTAACTTGTAGGAATCGACCGCATAGTCGGGGGTCTCCCGATTTGAGAATATGATGATAATTTGAAAATATCTAGAATAGGTTTAAAATAAGGCATTTGAGGGTGAAAACCCAAACCAGTCCCCAAACGGACCCGTTAGAGGCACGAACACCTCGCGCGGGACCAATGATACTTGTAGGAACTGACCGAATAGTCTTGGGTCTCCCTGAATTAGAATATGATGAGAATTTGTAAATATCTAGATTAGGCATAAAAATAAGCCGCTTGAGGGTGAAGACCCAAACCATCCATTAAACGGCCCGGTAAGACATGCGAACACCTCGTACGGGACTAATGTAACTTGTTGGAACTAAATGCATAGTCACAAGCCTCTCAGTTTAAGAATATGAAGACTTTGAAAACATATAGATTAGTCCAAGAAATAATCCATTGAAGGGTGGAGACCCAAATAAAGCCCCAATGGACCCCGTAAGAGGCAATAACACCTCGCATGGAAAAATGTAACTTCTGTGAACTGACTGCTTAGTCACGGGCCTCCCGGTTTGAGAATATGACAATAATTTGAAAATATCTTGATTAGGCTACAAACAAGTCGTTTGAGGGTGAAAACCCAAACCAGCCCCCATATGGCCCCATAAGAGGCTTAAACACCTCGAACGGGACATATGTAACATGTAGGAGCCGACCGCGTAGTCGCGGGTCTCCAGGTATGAGAATATGAGGACACTTTTACAATATCTAGATTTGGTTTAAAAATAAGGCATTTTAAGGTGAAACCCCAAAACTAGTCCCCAAACGGCCCCATTAGAGGCAAAAACACCTCTCACGGGACCAATGATACTTGTAGGAACTGACTGAATAGTCGCGGGTCTCTCGGATTGAGAAATTATGATGATTTGTAAATATCTAGATTAGGCATAAAAACAAGCCGCTTGAGGTTGAAAACCAAAACCATGATCCCAACGGCCCTGTAAGAGGCACGGACACCTCGCATGAGACTATTGTAACTTGTAGGAACTAACCGTATAGTCATGGGCATCTCGGTTTAAGAATATGACGACACATTGAAAATATATAGATTATTCTTAGAAACAAGCCATTGACGGGTGGAGACACAAATCATCCCCTAAAGGACCCCGTAAGACACAATAACACCACACACGGGACCAATGTAACTTGTAGGAACTCACTGCGTAGTAATGGGTCTCCCGGTTTGATAATATAGTGATAATTTTAAAATATCTATATTACGCTTAAAAACCAGTCGTTTGAGGCTGAAAATCCAAAACATCCCATAAACGTGCCCAGAAAATGCAGGAATGCCTCGCACTAGACTAATGTAAATTCTAACAGCAGGTTACGTAGTCACGGGCCTCCCGGTTTGAGAATATGAGGATTATTTGAAAATATTTAGATTTGGCTTAAAAACAAGTTGTTAAAGGGTGAACACCAATACCAACACTAAAACGCCCCCATAAGAGGCACGAACACCTCGCACGGGACATTTGTAACCTGTAAAAACTGATCACATAGTCAAGGGTCTCCCGGCTGAAGAATATGATGATAATTTGAAAATATCTACACTAGCCCTACAAATAAGCCGTTTGAGGGTGAAAACCCAATCAAGTCCCCAAACGGCCCCTTTGGAAGCATGAGCACCTCGCACGGGACAAATGTGACTTGTAGGAACTAACAGTGTACTCGCGGGTTACCTAGTTTGAGAATATGATGATAAATTATAAATATTTAGATTAGGCTTAAAAATAGGCCAATTGAGGTTGAAAACCCAAAGCAACCCCTAAACGGCCTCGTAAGAGGCACGAACCCCTAACAAGGGACTAATGTAGCTAACCTTACATGGAGCTACCTGCCCAAGAAGAGTTCTCATTCACGGCTAACTAAGCATTCGTTCGGAGTTGACAAGGGAGAGGTCTTACTTTCCTATATTATGTTATGATGGATAGGCTGGCTGCACTCCCTTTGAGGTAAGATCAGTTCCTTTTGATTCAATTGCAAGAAAACAACCTCGTATGATTATGATACGAACACTAAGCCAAACATTTATATGGATTCCTAAAAAATGAAATAATATTTGGGTACTAACCGTGTAGTCACGGGACTCTCGATTTGAGAATATCGTGATATTTTGAAAATATATAGATTAGGCTTAGAAACAAGTCGTTGAAGGGTAGAGACCCAAATAAGCCCCCAAAGGACCCCGTAAGAGTTAATTACACCTTGCACGGGACCAATGAAACTTGTAGCCCGGTTTGAGAATATGATGATAATTTGAAAACATTTAGATTAGGCTTAAAAATAATTCGTTTGAGGGTGGAAATCCAAACCAGCTGCCAAACGACCCCAGAAGAGGCAGGAACACCTCGGACTGGACTAATGTAACTCTAGGAACTGACCGCGTAGTCATGGGTCTCCCAATTTGAGAATGTGACAATAATTTGAAAATATCTAGATTAGGCTAAAAAATAAGCCATCAAAGGGTGAAAACCCAAACCAGCCCCCATAAGGCCCCATAAGAGGCTTGAACACCTCGAACGGGATGTATGTAACTTGTAGGAATCGACTGCGTAGTCGCGGATCTCTCGGTATGAGAATATGATAAAAATTGAAAATATCTAGATTATGTTTAAAAAAAGGCATTTGAGGGTGAAAACCCAAACCAGTCCCCAAACGGACCCGTTAGAGGCACGCACACCGCGCGCGGGACCAATGATACTTGTAGGAACTGACCGAATAGTCGCGGGTCTTTCGGATTGAGAATATGATGATAATTTGTAAATATCTAGATTAGTCATAAAAATAAGCCGCTTGAGGGTGAAAACCCAAACTTACCCTCAAATGGCCCCATAAGACGCACAAACACCCCGTACGGGACTAATGTAACTTGTAGGAACTAAATGCATAGTCACGGGCCTCTCGGTTTAAGAATATGACGATACTTTGAAAATGTATAGAATAATCCTAGAAATAAGCCATTGAAGGGTGGAGACAAAAATCATCCCCCAAAGGACCCCATAAGAGGCAATAGCACCTCGCACGGGACCAATGTAACATGTAGGAACTGACCGTGTAGTCGTGGGTCTACCGATTTGAGAATATGACCACAATTTGAAAATATCTTAATTAGTCTTAAAACCAAGTCGTTTGAGGGTGAAAATCCAAACCATCCCTCAAACGGCCTCGGAAGACGCATGAATGCCTCGTATGAGACCAATGTAACTTCTAGGAGGAGATCACGTAGTCGCGGGTCTCCGAGTTTGATAATATGACAGTAATTTGAAAATATCTAGATTAGGCTAAAAATAAGCCGTTAAAGGGTGAAAACCCAAACCAGCCCCAAACCGCCCCCATAAGAGCCTCCAACACCTCACACGGAACATCAGTAACTTGAAGGAACTGACTGTATATTTGCGGGTCTCCCAATTTGTGAGTATGACAATAATTTTAAAATATCCAGATTAGGCCTAAAAACAAGTCGTTTGAGGGTAAAAACCCAAAACCAATCCTGAAATGGCCCCGTTTGAGGCACGAACACCTCGCACGGGACCAATGTGACTTGTAGTAACTAATCTCATCATCAGGGTCAATTGGTTTGAGAACATGATGATAATTTGTGAATATATAGATTAGGCTTAAAAATAAGTCATTAGAATGTGAAAACCCAAACCAGGCCCTAAACGGCCTCGTAAGAGGCATGAACACCTCGCACGGGAGTAATGTAACTTGCAGGAACTAACCATGTAGACACGAGCCTCTCGGTTTGAGAATATGACGATACTTTGAAAATATATAGATTAGGCTTAGAAACAAGCCGTTGAAGGGTGGAGACCCAAATCAGTCCCAAAAGGACCCCGTAAGAGGTAATTACACCTTGCACGGGACCAATGAAACTTGTATCCCGGTTTGAGAATTTTATCATTATTTGAAAACATCTTGATTAGGCTTAAAAACAAGTCGTTTGAGGGTGAAAATCCAAACTAGCTGCCAAACGGCCCCAGAAGAGGTAGGAACACCTCGCACGGGACTAATGTAACTCTAGGAACTGACCGCGTAGTCATGGCTATCCTGACTTGAGAATATGACAATAATTTGAAAATATCTAGATTAGGCTAAAAAATAAGCCATCAAAGGATGAAAACCCAAACTAGCCCCCATACGGCTCGATAAGAGGCTTGAACACCTCGAACGAGACGTATGTAACTTGTAGGAATTGACCGTGTAGTCGCAGGTCTCCCGGTATGAGAATATGATGATAATTTGAAAAAATCTAGAATAGGTTTAAAACAAGGCATTTGAGTGTGAAAACCCAAACCAGTCCCCAAACGGACCCGTTAGAGGCACGGACACCTCGCGTGGAACCAGTGATACTTGTAGGAACTGACCGAAATATGATGAGAATTTGTAAATATCGAGATTAGGCATAAAAACATACCGCTTGAGGGTGAAGACCCAAATCATCCCCTAAACGGCCTGGTAAGATGTACGAACACCTCGTACAGGACTAATGTAACTTGTAGGAACTAAATGCATAGTCACAAGCCACTCGATTTAAGAATATGATGACAGTTTGAAAATATATAGATTAGTCCGAGAAACAAGCCATTGAAGGGTGGAGACCCAAATAAGGCCCCAATGGACCCCGTAAGAGGCAATAACACCTCGCATGGGAAAATGTAACTTCTGTGAACTGACCGCGTAGTCACGGGTCTCCCGGTTTGAGAATATGACAATAATTTGAAAATATCTAGATTAGGCTAAAAACAAGTGGTTTGAGGGTGAAAACCCAAACCAACCCCATACGGCCCCATAAGACGCTTAAACACCTCGAATGGGACATACGTAACATGTAGGAGCCGACCACGTAGTCGCGAGTCTCCAGGTATGAGAATATTATGATAATTTTAAAATATCTAGATTTGGTTTAAAAACAATGCATTTTAGGGTGAAAACCCAAAACCAGTCCCCAAATGGTCCCGTTAGAGGCATAAACACCTCTCACGGGACCAATGATACTTGTAGGAACTGACTGAATAGTCGCGGGTCTCTCGAGTTGAGAATATGATGATGATTTGTAAATATCTAGATTAGGCATAAAAACAAGCCACTTGAGGTTGAAAACCAAAACCATAACTCAAACGACCACGTAAGAGGCACGAACACCTCGCACGTGACTAATGAAACTTGTAGGAATGACGCGACTAAGAGTTTGTCTCAAAAGTGCATTTTACTCTAGGCTCAAGTGCAAGCCTGTCGCTCAAGTAATAACCCGGTAAGTCGGGATCGTATCCACAGGGATCGAGATTTCCAAATAGTAATAAGAAAAATTATTAAATCTTGAAATGATTTCTTAATAGAAACAAAAAGATGATTAATGATTGGGAAAATCTCTAGTGAAATAAAAATTTACTTAAGAAAAACAAACTGAAAATTGCAAAAAAAATTTAGATCTGACAAATGGGAGAAAATAGGGTAGGGTACAATCTCTCAATCCTTAACAAATTACCGTATAGAATACTGGAATTGTAAATTAAAATTATTGACTAGATCCGGTCTTTATAAATTCTAAGCATTACATATATGAGGGATCTAGCCCGCATCATATGAAATCAAAGATAGATATAAAGCGGTGAATGATAAATTATACTCGCAAAGCGTTCTTAAACATCTAAAGTACCTAGGGAAAGAGAGATTAGAAGATTGACAATGTTTGTATGAGTTTCTTTCACGATTCAATCAATATTTTAATTTAACCTCTATTTTCCACATAAATAATTTGCCTTGGATTGAGTTCATGTACCCCAACCCTTGGGAATTTAGCTACTCATGATTTGGTTCAAGAATAAATTAACATATAAAATTATGGATCTATAAGACATTGTAAATAATTTGTAAATAATAAAACTAGAGAATGGAAAGATTTTACTTGAATTCAGCAACAAAAACGGAATTGGAATCCAGAATTTCTTACAAGCTAGGGGTCATGAAAACTCTTGAAGGAATAGAAAATTTTCTCTCAAAATCTAACCCTAAAATTCAACCTCTAATTCTCTCTAGAACTCTAAACCTAGCAACTCTCTAGCAACTACTTTAGCAACTCCTTCCAAATGATATAGGGCATGGGCTTGTATAGATCTCAAAAATGACTTTTCCCATGCCTCTACACGGTTTTCACTTTTAATATACCTAAATGAGACTCTTACCATTCCTCTCCACATTTTACAACTAATAAAAACAAATTAAACAAGAAATTTCAAGAGTTGTCTCTTAAGCTTCCAGAATTAATTTCAACTTTTGACTTTCTGTCTCCAACTTTAAATGGTCATAACTTCTTCACCGTAGCTCAGATTGGGGTGCCTTTTTTTCCAATGTTCTTGTAATTTAGATATCTTAAACTTTATAGTTGTCCCACCTCCGTAATAAGACTAAAAAATTACCAAAATGCCCTTTAACGCCTCATTTCTTGGTTTCTTTCACTGTTTTGCATTCTCTTTCGCACTAACTTGCACGAAATACCTGTAAAACACATGAGAAATAAACAAAACAAGAAATACTTGCCAAATGGGTTTAGTATCATAAATACGAGACAAATTCAAGCTATTTACACTGCACGGGATCATAAAAATACCGAAATTAAGGGGATGAATCTGAAGAATATGTGCCTAATCACACCCCCTAACTTAGAACTTTGCGCGTCCTGAGCAATGTAACTGAATCTAACCAAACTTTTACTCTTGAAAATTACTTTATTAAAATAAAATTCCACTTTTGTAGCCATGCGATTGCATTTAGCGTATGCAATAAGCCTTTAAACCTCTAGGTTACCCTAGTAGGGCGAGTTTTGTCTCGTGAGGGTTTGCAGTGAATTTACCCACAAAATTTTTTATTGACTCAAATAAACATCAAAATACTTAAAAATTGTACAATTTAAACTTTTCGAAAAAATAATCACCATTAACTCATATTCAACTGTCTCAAACCATAGTGTGTGTGTGCAAAGCCAGAAATTTAACCTCAAATTTCCACCGATTGAGCATTACGTTACTTTCCGAAAATTCGTTTTGATTAAAATTCTTACGGATTGCACTCACAAACGAATCACTCGGATTATGGCTATTTTCTCTCGATATGCATGATATAAAGAGTAATATAATGGACCCAAATTCATGCAATCAAAATTGAAAAGAAGGAAATATATGGTGAAAAGATCTCATCATCGGAATTCAATTATTAGGAAATGAGAACATCTCCTCTATTTCACACCATTTAATCTCTCATTTTATCTTTTCATGTCTTAGCTCTCCACGCGGTAACTAATTTCGCAATTTGAACTCGGTTAGGACTTTTCGGGTTAAAAAGTGTAAAGGGTAAAAATGGGACTGGATGGAATGTTCGGAATTGAAAAATGTCCTGATGACGCCCATTAGTGCCTTTTCGGGCATTTGTTCATTTTTCTTTTCTTTTTCTATTTTTTTTTTCACTATTGTTTTTTGAACATTTTTTTTTCTATTTTTCTCTTGGCCCTTTTTATTGCACAATTTGGACTTACTTGATGAATTTTCTCAAATTTCACAATTCCGGGCTATTTGGGTTTTTCGGGTTATCAAACGAAAGGAAAATATTTTATTAGTCTCAACTTGGGTTGCAAAGGGATAATTTTTTTTTTGACAACTTTTTATGGCTAATATTTTTGGGTTAAACAAAAGAGGGCCTACTTCATTGTCCAAATTGCTCATCACATTACCATATGCATCTCGAGATTAATTAAGCTTAGAGATATATTTTGCACGAATTTCGAGACAACATTTCACACATTTCCCATAACCAATCAAAACAAAGGATTGAGATCATCAACGACTAATTAACACGCTGAAAAGAACTTTGAGTTAATCATAAACTCGGATTGATTTAAAAACTAAAAAAATATTGAAAGGCTCGAAATCTCACCGGGTTTGATCAATCTCCACACTTACTCGTTAAGTCGTCAATTTTCTTTCAAATTCCATCTTCGGTCAATTTTGTCTTAGTGCATTATGATTGTTAACAATTTGAGAATTTAAATAGAATAAAGGTGATATTTTTGAAAATATTAAATTCCAATTTATATTTATTTTGAACAAAAATATTTTTGGCTTTTTAACATTTTTAACATTTTTTTTAAATTTAAAAAAAACGCAATTGGAAAGAACATGTGATCGAATCAATGAATCTAAACAATAAATGGGAAGAATATCCCACACCCCCTAACTTAAATGTTGCATTGTCCTCAATGCGAATCAAGAACACAACATAAAGAGAGGAAAAGAAAGATATTACCCAAATGGAGCGATCCCCGATGAGTGCGAGTCCATTGAATCTACAAAACATGTTAGAACCAAGCATAACAAAAAGAATAACAAAAACTCTAACTAATTACTCTAAAATAAAAATAAAAAACTAATTATGTACAACCTACGATTTGAAATTCTAATAACTCATATAGTAGAAGTCGAAAAATTTGAGGGTCCACCCAAAATACAATTTGACTTTGAGGGATTAATGGTGTACCCTCATTAGGATGCATGCCTTCCGAAAAATAAGAATTCCGTTTGAAAAACGGAAGGCTTGTGCAAAGTTTAAAAAATGAACCATCACCAATTAAAAAATTTAGGGGGATAATGAGGGATTTGAGTGCACAGGGGGACAAGTACCATTGGGATACAAGAAAAATAGAGTCACTTCCCAAATATTTTTCAAGTAGTATGGCAAGCGGATCACACAAACAAAAAGTGTCCATCTTGGAAAATAATTTAAACATTGAGTCCTTGTCCTCAAAATCTTCTCCCCCCAAATTTTCAAATGGATCTGGTGGAGGTTTGGGAAGGAGAAATTCATCAATTCTATTTTCCCACTCGCTTTCGTCTAAATGACGAAATGAGGCCCAGAAAGATTTGACTTCAACATTTAGGCTTGCATCCACCTGTCCGAACTCGCGCTCAAACTCTTCTAGGCTCAACTCCTATAACTCTCTCTCTTGCTTGGTTTCCTCAACCTGCCTTTCATGCTCACTCGTCGAATTATAAGGTTGTGTGGGTGGGTGGTAATCGAGGAGAAATGTATCGATAGTGTCCTGCCATTCGCTTTCCTCTAAGTATTCCGACGAGCCTTTCCCGACACACTCTAAATCTCCCCTTTCACTCTTGTTCATGGGCTCACTCATGCTCTCGAATGCATTAACTAAAAATACCTCCCCTACCATGCTCTCGATGTTGAATGTTTTTTTTCTTTTCGAAATAACTTGTAGATAAAAATAACTTTCTTGAAAATTTAACAATTTCGGATCCCCGGCAACGGTGCCAAAAACTTGACGCGACTAAGAATTTGTCTCAAAAGTGCGTTTTACTCTAGGCTCAAGTGCAAGCCTGTCGCTCAAGTAATAACCCGGTAAGTCGGGATCGTATCCACAGGGATCGAGATTGCCAAATAGTAATAAGAAAAATTATTAAATCTTGAAATGATTTCTTAAAAGAAACAAAAACATGATTAATGATTGGGAAAATCTCTAGTGAAATAAAAATTTACTTAAGAAAAAGAAACTGAAAATTGCAAAAAAATTTGGATCTGACAAATGGGAGAAAATAGGGTAGGGTACAATCCCTCAATCCTTAACAAATTACCGTATAGAATACTAGAATTGTAAATTAAAATTATTGACTAGATCCGGTCTTTATAAATTCTAAGCATTACATATATGAGGGATCTAGCCCGCATCATATGACATCAAAGATAGATATAAAGAGGTGAATGATAAACTATACTCGCAAAGCGTTCTTAAACATCTCAAGTACCTAGGGCAAGAGAGATTAAAAGATTGACAATGTTTGTATGAGTTTCTTTCACGATTCAATCAATATTTTAATTTAACCTCTATTTTCCACATGAATAATTTGCCTTGGATTGAGTTCATGTACCCCAACCCTTGGGAATTTAGCTATTCATGATTTGGTTCAAGAATAAATTCACATATAAAATTATGGATCTACAAGACATTGTAAATAATTTGCAAATAATAAAACTAGAGAATGGAAAGATTTTACTTGAATTCAGCAACAAAAACGGAATTGGAATCCATAATTTCTTACAAGCTAGGGTTCATGAAAACTCTTGAAGGAATAGAAAATTTTCTCTCAAAATATAACCCTAAAATTCAACCTCTAATTCTCTCTAGAACTCTAAACCTAGCAACTCTCTAGCAACTACTTTAGCAACTCCTTCCAAATGATGTAGGGCATGGGCTTTTATAGATCTCAAAAATGACTTTTCCCATGCCTCTACACGTTTTTCCCTTTTAATATACCTAAACGAGACTCTTCCCATGCCTCTCCACATTTTACAACTAATAAAAACTAATTAAACAAGAAATTTCAAGAGTTGTGTCTTCAGCTTCCAGAATTAATTTCAAATTTTGACTTTCTGTCTCCAACTTTAAATGGGCATAACTTCTTCACCGTAGCTCGGATTGGGGTGCCGTTTCTTCCAATGTTCTTGTAATTTAGTGATATTGAAATTTCTAGTTGGCCCCACCTCTGGACTAAGAATAAAAAATTACGAAAATGCCCTTTAACTCCCCATTTCTTGGTTTCTTTCACTGTTTTGCATTCTCTTTCGCACTAACTTGCATGAAATACCTGTAAAACACATGAGAAATACACAAAATAAGAAATACTTGCCAAATGGGGTTAGTAGCATAAATACGAGACAAATTCAAGCTATTTACACTGCACGGGATCATAAAAATACCGAAATTAAGGGGATAAATCTGAAGAATATGTGCCTAATCAAGGAAGTAACCGCGTAGTCATTGGAATCTCGGTTTAAGAATATGATGATACTTTGAAAATATATAGATTATTCTTAGAAATAAGCCATTGAATGGTGGAGACACAAATCATCCCCCAAAGGACCCCGTAAGAGGCAATAACACCTCACACGGGACCAATGTAACTTGTAGGAACTGACTGTGTAGTCATGGGTCTCCCGATTTGATAGTATGGTGATAATTTTAAAAGATCTATGTTACACTTAAAAACTAGTCGTTTGAGGGTGAAAATCCAAAACATCCCCTAATGCCCGGAAGACGCCGGAATGCCTCACACTAGACCAATGTAACTTCTACGAGCAGGTTACGTAGTCACGGGTCTCCCGGATTGAGAATATGAGGATTATTTGAAAATATTTAGATTTGTCTTAGAAACAAGTCGTTAAAGGGTGAACACCCAAACCAGCCCCAAAACGCCCCCATAAGAGGCATGAACACCTCGCATGGGACATATGTAACTTGTAAGAACTGATCACGTAGTTAAGGGTCTCCCGGTTGAAGAATATGATGATAATTTGAAAATATCTACACTAGGCCTACAAACAAGCCGTTTGAGGGTGAAAACCCAATCCAGTCCCCAAACGGCCCCTTTGGAAGCATGAGCACCTCGCAGGGGACCAATGTAACATGTAGGAACTAACAGCATACTCGCGGGTCACCTGGTTTGAGAATATGATGATAACTTATAAATATTTAGATTAGGCTTAAAAATATGCCATTTGAGGGTGAAAACCCAAAGCAGCCCCTAAACGGCCTTATAAGAGGCACGACCCCCTCACATGTGACTAATGTAATATTTAGGAACTAACCGCGTAGTCACGGGACTCTCGATTTGAGAATATGATGATACTTTGAAAATATATAGATTAGGGTTAGAAACAAGCCGTTAAAGGGTGGAGACCCAAATCAGTCCTCAAGGGACCCCGTAAGAGGTAATTACACCTTGCATGGGACCAATGAAACTTGTAGCCCGATTTGGGAATATCATGATAATTTGAAAACATCTAGATTAGGCTTAAAAACTAGTCGTTTGAGGGTGAAAATCCAAACCAGCTGCCAAATGGCCCTAGAAGAGGCAGGAACTCCTCGCACGGGACTAATGTAACTCTAGGAACTAAGCGCGTAGTCATGGGTCTGTTGATTTGAGAATATGACAATAATTTCAAAATATCTAGATTAGGATAAAAAATAAGCCATCAAAGGGTGAAAACCCAAACCACCCGCCATACGGCCCCATAAGAGGCTTGAACACCTCGAACTGGACGTATGTAACTTGTAGGAATCGACCGCGTAGTCGCGGATCTCTCGGTATGAGAATATGATGAAAATTGAAAATATCTAGATTACGTTTAAAAAAAAGCATTTGAGGGTGAAAACCCAAACCAGCCCTCAAACGAACCCGTTAGAGGCACGAACACCTCGCGCGGGACCAATGATACTTGTAGGAACTGACCGAATAGTCGCGAGTCTCCCGGATTGAGAATATGACGATAATTTGTAAATATCTAGATTTGGCATAAAAATAAGTCGCTTGAGGGTGAAAACCCAAACCATCCCTTAAACGACCCGGTAAGACGTACGAACACCTCGTACGGGACTAATGTAACTTGTAGGAACTAAATGCATAGTCACGGGCCTCTCGGTTTAAGAATATGATGACACTTTGAAAATATATAGAATAGTCCTAGAAACAAGCCATTGAAGGGTGGAGAGACAAATTATCCTCCAAAGGACCCCGTAAGAGGCAATAACACCTCGCACGGGACCAATGTAACATGTAGGAACTGACCGCGTAGTCATGGGCCTCCCGATTTGAGAATATGACCATAATTTGAAAATATCTTAATTAGGCTTAAAACCAAGTCGTTTGAGGGTGAAAATCCAAACCATCCCTCAAACGTCCTTGGAAGACGCAGGAATGACTCGTACGGGACCAATGTAACTTCTAGGAGGAGATCACGTAGTCACGGGTCTTCGAGTTTGAGAATATGACAATAATTTGAAAATATCTAGATTAGGCTAAAAAATAAGCCATCAAAGGGTGAAAACCCAAACAAGCCCCAAAACTCCCCCATAAGAGGCTCGAACACCTCGCACGGAACATCAGTAACTTGAAGTAACTGACCGCATATTCGCGGGTCTCCAAATTTGAGAGTATGACGATAATTTTAAAATATCTAGATTAGACCTAAAAATAAGTCGTTTGAGTGTAAACAGTCCTGATATGGCCCCATTTGAGGCACGGACACCTTACACGGGACCAATGTGACTTGTAGGAACTAATCGCGTCATCAGGGTCAATTGGTTTGTGAATATGACGATAATTTGTAAATATATAGATTAGGCTTAAAAATAAGTCATTTGAGGGTGAAAACCCAAACCAGGTGCTAAACGGCCTCGTAAGAGGCATGAACACCTCGTACGGGACTAATGTAACTTGCAGGAACTAACCATGTAGGCACGGGCCTCTCGGTTTGAGAATATTATGATAATTTGAATGTATATAGATTAGGCGGTGAAACAAGACGTTGAAGGCTGGACCCCCAAATCATCCCCCAAAGGACCCCGTAAGAGGTACTTACACCTCGACCGGGACCAATGAAACATATATGAATTGACTGTGTAGTCGCGGGTCTCCCGATTTGGGATCATAACAACAATTTGAAAATATCTATATTAGGCTTAAAAACAAGCCGTTTGAGGGTGAAAATCTAAACCAATCCCTAAACGACCACGAAAGAGGTTGGAACACCACGCATGAGACTAATGTAACTTGTAGGAACTAACTGCGTAGTAACATGTCTCTCGATTTTAGCATATGACGATACTTTAAAAACTTATAAATTGGACTAAGAAACAAGCCGTTGAAGGGTGGAGACCCAAATAAACCCCGTAAGAGGAAATAACACCTCGTAGGGGACCAATCTAACTTCTATGAAATGACTCGTAGTCAGGGGTCTCCCAGTTTGAGAATATGACAATAATTTGAAAATATCAAGATTAGGCTAAAAAATGAGCCATCATAGGGTGAAAACCCAAACCAGCCCCGACACGACCCCATAAGAGGCTTGAACACCTCGAACCGGACATATGTAACTTGTAGGAACCGACCGCATTGTCACTGGTCTCTCGGTATGAGAATATACCGATAATCTGAAAATATCTACATTAGGTTTTACAATAAGGCATTTTAGGGTGAAAACCCAAATGAGTCATCAAATTGACACGTTAGAGGCACGAACACCTCGCACGGGACCAATGATACATGTAGGAAATGACCGAATAGTTGCGGGTCTCTCGGATTGAGAATATGACGATAATTTGTAAATATCTAGATTAGTCATAAAAATAAGCCGCTTGAGGGTGAAAACCCAAACTAACCCTCAAACGGCCCCATAAGACGCACGAACACCCCATACGGGACTAATGTAACTTTTAGGAACTAATTGCGTAGTCACGGGCCTCTCGATTTAAAAATATGATGATACTTTGAAAATATATAGATTAGTCTTAAAAGCAAGCCATTAAAGGGTGGAGACACAAATCATCCCCCAAAGGACCCAGTAAGAGGCAATAACAACTCGCACGAGACCAATATAACATGTAGGAACTGATCGCGTAGTCGTGGGTCTCCCGGTTCGAGAATATGACGATAATTTGAAAATATCTATATTAGGCTTAAAAGTAAGTCATTTGAGGGTGAAAATCCAAAACATCCCCCAAATGGCCCCGAAAGATGCAGGAATGCCTCGCACGGGACCAATGTAACTTCTAGGAGCAGGTCACATAGTCACGGGTCTCCCAGTTTGAGAATATGACGATAATTTGAAAATACATAGATTAGGCTTAAAAATAAGCCGTTAAAGGGTGAAAACCCTAACCAGCCTGAAAATGCCCCCATAAGAGGCACGAAACACCTCGCACAGAACATATGTAACTTGTAGGAACTGACCGCATACTCGCTGGTCTCCCGATTTGAGAATATGTCGATAATTTGAAATTACCTAGATTAGGCATAAAAAAGCCGTTTGAGGGTGAAAACCCAAACCATTCCCCAAATGGCCTCGTTAGAGGCATAAACTTCTTATATGGGACCAATGTAACTTCTAGGAAATGACTGCTAGTTAGGAGTCTCCCATTTTGAGATATGATGATAATATGAAAATATCTAAATTAGGTTTAAAAACAAGACGTTAAAGTGTGAAAACTAAAATCAGCCCCCAAACGGTCCCATAAGACGAATGGACACCTTGCATGGGACATACGTAACTTGTAGGAACTCACCATGTAGTCGCAAGTCTCCCGGTTTAAGAATACGATGACAATTTGAAAATATCTAGATTAGGCCTAAAAGTAAGTAGTTTGAGCATGAAAACTCAAACCAGTCCCCAAACGGCCCCGTTGGAGGCACGAACACCTCGCAAGCGACCAATGTGACATGTTGGAACTAACCGCGTCAACGTGGGTCACCTGGTTTGAGAATATGATGATAATTGGTAAATATCTAGATTAGGCTTAAAAACACGTCGTTTGTGGGAGAAAACCCAAACCAACCCCTAAACGGCCTCGTGAGAGGCACGGACACCTCACACGGGACTAATGTAACTTTTAGGAACTAACCACGTAGTCACGAGCCTCTCGGTTTGAGAATATGATGATACTTCGAATATATATAAATTAGGCTAAGAAATAAGTCGTTGAAGGGTGGAGACCCAAATCAGGCCCCAAAGGACCCTGCAAGAGGTAATTAAACATCGCACGAGACCAATGAAACTTATAGGTATTGACCGCATAGTCGTGGTCTCCCGATTTGAGAATATGAAGATAATTTCAAAAATATCTAAATTAGTCTTAAAAACAAGGCGTTTGAGGTTGAAAATGTAACCAACCCCCAAACGGACACGAAAGAGGCAGGAACACCTTGCACGTGACTAATATATCTTGTAGGAACTAATCGCGTAGTAACGGGACTCTCGATTTGAGAATATGATAACACATGGAAAACATATAAATTAGGCTTAGAAATAAGTCGTTGAAGGGTGGAGACCCAAATAATCCCCCAATGGACCCCGTAAGATGCAATACAACCTCTCACGGGACCAATGTAACTTCTAGGAAATGACCGTGTAATCAGGGGTCTTCCAGTTTGAGAATATGACAACAATTTGAAAATATCTAGATTTGGCTTAAAAAGAAGTCATTAAAGGGAGAAAACCCAAACCAGGCCCCAAATGGCCTAATATGAGGCACGAACACCTCGCACGGGACATATGGAACTTGTAGGAACTGACCGCATGTTCATGGCTCTCTCAGTTTGATAATATGATCATAATTTGAAAATATCTAGATTAGACCTAAAAACAAGATGTTTGAGAGTGAAAACCAAAACCAGTCCCCAAACAACCCTATTAGAGGCACGAACACCTCGCACGGGACAGATGTGACGTGTTACAACTGATCGCGTCATCGTGTGTCACCTGGTTTGAGAATATGATGACAGTTTGTAAATATCTAGATTAGGCTTAAAAATAAGTCATTTGAGGGTGAAAACCCAAACCAATCCATAAATAGCACCGTAAGATGCACAACCACCTCTCACGGGACTAATGTAACTTTTAGGAACTAACAACGTAGTAACGGGCCTCTCGATTTGATAATATGACGATATTTGGAAAACATATAAATTAGTCTTAGAAACAAGCCATTGAAGGGTGGAGACCCAAATAAGCCCCCAATGGAGCCCGTAAGAGGCAATAACACCTCGCACGGGACAAATGTAACTGATAGGAACGGACTGCGTAGCCGCGGGACTGTTGTTTTGAGAATATGACGATAATTTGAAAATACCTAAATTAGGCTTAAAAACAAGCCATTTAAGGCTCAAAATCTATACCATCCCCCAAATGGGCCTAAAAGAGGTAGGAACGCCTCGCACATGACCAATGTAACTTTTAGGAAATGACCACGTAGTCAGGGGTCTCCTTGTGAGAATCTGACGATAATTTGAAAATATCAGGATTAGGTTTAAAAATACCTCGCACGGGACATATGTAACTTGTATGAACTCACCGCCAAGTCGTGCATCTCCCAGTTTGAGAATGAGACAATAATTAGAAAATATCTAGATTAGGCCTAAAAACAAGCCGTTTAAGGGTGAAAACCCAAACTAATCCCCAAATGGCCCAGTTGGAGTCACGAACACCTCGTACGGGACTAATGTTACTTGTAGGAAGTAACTGCATCATCGTGGGTCACCAGGTTTGAGAATATCACAATAATGTGTAAATATCTAGATTAGGCTTAAAAATAAGTCGTTTGAGGGTGAAAACCCAAACCAACCCCAAAACGGCCTCGTAAGAGGCACGAACACCTCGCACGGGACTAGTGTAACTTGTATCAACTAACTGCGTATTCACGGGCCTCTCGATTTGAGAATATGATGATACTTTGAAAATATATAGATTACGCTGAGAAACAAGCCATTGAAGGGTGGAGACCCAAATCAACCCCAAAAGGGTGGAAACAAGCCATTGAAGTGTGTAACTACCACGTAGTCACGGGTCTTCCGGTTTGAGAAAATGACGAGGATTTGAAAATATCTAGTTTAGGCTAAAACAAGCCATCTAAGGGTGAAAACGCAAACCAACCCCCTTACGGTCCCATAGGAGGGACGAACACCTCGCATGGGACATATGTAAGTTGTAGGAACCGACCGCATAGTCTCGGGTCTCCCGGTATGACAATATGATGATAATTTGAAAATATCTAGATTAGGTTTAAAAAATAAGTCGTTTGAGGGTGAAAACTCAAACCAACCTCTAAATGGCCCCGTAAGAGGCACGAACACCTAGCACGGGACTAATGTAACTAGTAGGAACTAACCGTGTAGTCATGGTTCTCTCAATTTGAGAATATGAATATACTTGGAAAACCTATAAACTAGGCTTAGAAACAAGCCGTTGAAGGGTGGAAACCCAAATCAGCGCCTAATGGACTCCGTAAGAGGTAATAACACCTCGTACGGACAAATGTAACTTGTAGGAACTGACCGCCTAGTCGCGGGTCTCCTGATGTGAGAATATGACAATTATTTGAAAATATTTATATTAGGCTTGAAAACAAGCCTTTTGAGGGTGAAAATATAAAGCATCCCTCAAATGGCCCCAAAAGTGGTAGGAACGCCTCGCACGGGACTAGTGAAACTACTTGGAAAAAAGTGCGTAGTCAGGGTCTCAAAGTTTGCGAATATGATAATAATTTGAAAATATCTAGATTAGGATTAAAAACAAGCCGTTAAAGGGTGAAAACCCAAACCAGACCCCAAACGACCCAATAAGAGGCACGAACACCTTGTACATGACATATGTAACTTGTAGGAACTGACCGCATTGTTGCGGCCCTCTTGTTTTGAAAATATGACGATAATTTGAAAATATCCAGATTAGGCCAAAAAACAAGCCGTTTGAGGGAGAAAACCCAAACCAGTACCCAAACGGCCAAGTTAAAGGCACGAACACCTCGCACGGGACCAATATGACTTATAGGAACTGATCGCGTTATCGCGACTCACATATTTTTGAGAATATGATGATAATTAGTAAATATTTAGATTAGGCTTAAAAATAAGCCGTTTGAGGGCGAAAACCCAAACTAACCCTCAAACAGCCCCATAAGAGGCACGAACACCTCACATGGGACTTATCGAACTTGTAGGAACTAACCACATAGTCACGGGCCTCTCGATTTGAGAGTATGACGATACTTTGAAAACATATAAATTAGGCTTAAAAACAAGTCATTGAAGCATGAAGATCTAAATAAGCCCCCAATGGACCCCGTAAGAGGGAATAACACCTCGCACGTGACAAATGTATGTTGTAGGAACTAACTGCGTAGTCGTGGGTCTCTCGGTTTGAAAATATGATGATAATTGGAATATATCTATATTAGTCTTAAAAACAAGTCATTTGATGGTGAAAATCTAAACCAGCCCCTAAACAGGCCTGAAAGAGGCCGGAACGCGTCGCACGGGACTAATGTAACTTCTAGGAAATGACCGTGTAGCCAGGGGTCTCCCAGTTTGAGTATATGATGTTAATTTGAAAATATATAGATTAGGTTAAAAACAAGCGGTTAAAGTGTGAAAACACAAACCAGCCTGCAAACAACCCCATAAGAGGCACGAACACTTCACACGGGACATATGTCACTTGTAGGAAATGATCGCGTAGTTGCGGGTCTCCCCGTTAGACAATATGATGATAATTTGAAAATATGTAGATTAAGTCTAAAAAAAAGTCGTTTGAGGGTGCCAAACCAGTCTCCAAACGACCCCAGTTGAGGCACGAACACCTCGCACGGGAATAACTTGACTGGTAGGAACTAACTGCATCCTCGCCGGTCACCTGGTTTGAGAATATGACGATAATTTGTAAATATCTAGATTAGGATTAAAAATAAGCCGTTTGGGGGTGAAAACCGAAACCAACCCCTAAACAGCCTCGTAAGAGGCACGAACACCTCACACGGGACAAATGTAACTTATAGGAACTAATCGCAAAGTCATGGGCCTCTCGATTTGAGAATATGATGATACTTTTAAAATAGAAAAAATAGACTTAGAAATAAGCCGTTGAAGGGTGGAGATACAAATCATACCCCAACGGACACCGTAAGAGGTAATAACACCTCGCACGGACAAATGCAACATGTAGGAACTAACCGCGTAGTCACGGGTTTCCCGATTTGAGAATATGATGATAATTTGAAAATATCAAGATCAGGCTTAAAAATAAGATGTTTAAGGGTGAAAATCCAAACTAACCCCCAAACGACACCGGAAGGGCCAGGAACGCCTCGCACCTGATCAATGTAACTTCTATGAATTGACCGTATGGTCACGGGTCTCCCAGTTTGAAAATATGACAATAATTCAAAAATATATAGATTAGGCTTCAAAACATTATGTTAAAGGGTGAAAAACCAAACCAAGCCCTAAACGGCCCCATAAGAGGCACAAACACCTCGAACGGGACATATGTAACTTGTAGGAACTGACCTCGTAGTTGCAGCTCTCTCAGTTTGAGAATATGATGATATTTTGAAAATATCTAGATTACGCCAAAAAAACAAACCAGTCCACAAATGGCCCCGTTGCAGGCACGAGCGCCTCGCACGGGACCAATGTGACCTGTAGGAACTGGCCGCATTGTCACGGGTCACCTACGATAATTTGTAAATTTCTAGATTAGGCTTAAAAAAAACGTTCGAGGGTGAACCCCCAAATAGCCCCGTAAGTGGCACGAACACCTCGCACGGGACTAATGTAACTTGTATGAACTAACTGCGTAGCCACGGGCCTGTCGATTTGAGAATATGATGATACTTTGAAAACATATAAATTAGGCATAAAAACAAGCCCTTGAAGGGTGGAGACCGAAATCAGCACCCTAAGGACCTCGTAAGAAGTAATTGCACCACGGAGAGGACCAATGATACTTGTAGGAATTGATCGTGTAGTCGTGGGGATCCCGATTTGAGAATATGATGATAATTCGAAAATATGTAGATTAGGCTAAAAAATAAGTCGTCAAAGGGTGAAAACTCAAACCAGTCCCCAAATGGCCTCGAACGAGGCAGGAACGCCTCGCACGGGACCAGTGTAACTTCTAGGACTCACATGGAGTAACAGGTATCCCGGTTTGAGAATATGACAATAATTTGAAAATAACTAGATTAGGCTAAAAAACATGCCGTCAAAGGGTGAAAAACAAAACCAGCCCCCATACGACCCCATAAGAGGCATGAACACCTCACACGGGACAATTGTAACTTGTAGGAACCAACCGTGTAGTCGCGGGTCTCATGATATGAGAATATGATGATAATTTGAAAATATCTAGATTAGGTTTAAAAACAAGCCGTTTGAGGGTGAAAATCGAAACCATCCCCTAAACGGCCTCGTAATAGGCACGAACACCTCGCACGGGACAAATGTAACTTGTAGTAACTAATCAAGTAGTCACGAGCCTTTCAGTTAAAGAACATGACGATACTTTGAAAATATATAGCTTAGGCTGAGAAACAAGTCGTTGAAGGGTGGAGACTTAAATCAGCCCCAAAAGGCCCCCGTAAGATCTAATTAAACCTCGCACGGGACAAATGAAAATTTTAGTAATTGCGCGCATAGTAGCGGGTCTCCCAGTTTGAGAATATAATGATAATTAGAAAATATCTATATTAGTCTAAAAACAAGTCGTCAAAGGGTGAAAACCCAAACTAGCCCCCATACAGCCTTATAAGAGGCAAGAACACCTCGCACGGGACATATGTAACTTGAAAGAACCAATCACATAGTCGTGGGTCCCCAGATATGAAAAGATGATGATAATTTGAAAAATATATATATTAGGCATAAAAATAAGCCGTTTGAGGGTGAAAACCCAAACTAACCCCCCAAATGGCCCCGTAAGAGGCACGAACACCTCCTACAAGACAAATGTAACTTATAGGAACTAACCGCGTAGTCACGGTCCTCTTGATTTGAGAATTTGAAGGTACTTGGAAAACATATAAATTAGGCTTAGAAACAAGCCATTGAAGGTAGGAGACCCAAATCAGCCCCCAATGGACCCCGTAAGAGGTAATAACACCTCGCACGAACAAATGTAACTTGTAGGAACTGACCGCATAGTCGGGGATCTCTCAGTTTGTGAAAATGACGATAATTTGACAATATCTAGATGAGGAATAAAAACAAGTCGTTTGAGGGTGAAAACCCAAAGCAATCCCCAAAGGCCCCATTATAAGAACGAACACCTCACCCGGGACCAATGTGACTTGTAGGAACTGACCTAGTCATCACGTGTCACCTAGTTGGAGAATATGATGATAATTTGTAAATATCTAGATTAGGCTTAAAAATAAACCTTTTGAAGGTGAAAACCCAAACCAACCCCAAAACAGCCCCGTAAGGGGCACGAACACCTCGCACGAGACTAATGTAACTTGTTGGAACTAACCACATAGTCACGGGCCTCTCAATTTGTGAATATGATGTTACTTTGAAAACATATAAATTAGGCTTAAAAACAAGCCGTTGAAGGGTCAAAACCCAAATAAGCCCCCAATGGATCCCGTAAGAGGCAATAGCACCTCGCACGGGTTAAATATTACTTGTAAGAACTAAGCGCGTAGTCGTGGGTCTCCCGATTTGAGAATATGATGATAATTTGAAAATATCTGGATTTGGCATAAAAACAAGTTGTTTGACGATGAAAATTTAAACTAGCCCCCAAACGGGGTCGAAAGAGTCAAGAACGCCTCACTTGGTACTAATGTAACTTCTAGAAAATGATCGCGTAGTGAGGGGTCTCCCAGTTTGAGAATATGACGGTATTTTGAAAATATCTAGATTAGGTTTAAAAAGAAGTCGTTAAAGTGTGAAAACAAAATCCATCCTCCAAACGACCCCATAAGAGTAACGAAAACCTCGCACGGTACATATGTAACTTGTAGGAACTGATCGCGTAGTTACAGGTCTCCCAGTTTGAGAATATGATGATAATTTGAAAATATCTAGATTAGGACTAAAAATAAGCCTTTTTCGTTGGAAAACCAAAACCAGTCCCCAAACGGCCCTGTTGGAGGCACGAACACCTCGTACGGGACCAATGTGACCTGGTTGGAACTGACCGCATCGTCATGGGTCACCTAGTTGGAGAATATGACGATAATTTGTAAATATCTAGATTAGGCTTAAACATCAACCATTTGAGGGTGAAAACCCAATCCAACCCACAAACAACCCCGTAAGGGGTACGAACACCTCACACGGGACTAATGTAACTAGTTGGAACTAACCGAATAGTCGCGGACCTCGTGATTTGAGAATATGATGATACTTTGAAAGCATATGAATTGGGCTTAGAAACAAGACGCTGAAGGTTCGAGACCTAAATAAGCCCCCAATGGACCTTGTAAGAGGCAATAACACCTCAAACAGGACCAGTGTGACTTTTAGGAACTGACCATGTCATCACGGGTCACCTGGTTGCGGAATATGATCATTATTTGTAAATACATTTATTGGCCTTCAGAATAAGCCATTTGAGGGTGAAAACCAAAACCAACCCCCACACAGCCTCGTGAGGGGATCGAACACCTCGTATGGGACAAATGTAACTTGTAGGAACTAAACGCATAGTCACAAGCCTCTCGATTTGAGAATACGACAATAATATGAAAACATATAAATTAGGCATACTGGAGACCCAAATCATCCCCTAATGGACCCCGTAAGAGGAAATTACACCACGCACATGACCAATGATACTTGTAGGAATTGATCGTGTAGTCATGGGTCTCCCGATATGAGAATATGATGATAATTTGAAAATATCTAGATTAGGTAAAAAAATATGTCGTCAAAGGGTGAAAACCCAAACCAGTACCCAAATGGCCTCGAAAGAGGCCGGAACGCCTCGCACGGAACCAGTGTAACTTCTAGGACTAACATGTAGTCACAGGTCTCCCAGTTTGAGAATATGACAATAAATTGAAAATAACTAGATTAGGCTAAAAAACATGCCGTCAAAGGGTGAAAAACAAAACCAGCCCACATACGACCCCATAAGAGGCACGAACACCTCGCACGGGACACATGTAACTTGTAGGAACCAACCGCGTAGTCGCGGGTCTCATGATATGAGAATATGACGATAATTTGAAAATATCTAGACTAGGTTTGAAAACAAGCCATTTGAGGGTGAAAATCAAAACCATCCCCTAAACGGCCTCGTGATAGGCACGAATATCTCGCACGGGACTAATGTAACTTGTAGTAACTAATCGAGTAGTCACGAGCCTCTTAGTTTGAGAATATGATGATACTTTGAAAATATATAGCTTAGGCTGAGAAACATGTCGTTGAAGGGTGGAGACTTAAATCAGTCCCAAAAGGCCCCCGTAAGAGGTAATTACACCTCGCACGGGATAAATGAAAATTTTAGTAATTGCGCGCGTAGTCGCGGGTCTCCCAGTTTGAGAATATGATGATAATTAGAAAATATCTAGATTAATCTAAAAACAAGTCGTCAAAGGGTGAAAACCCAAACTAGCACCCATACAGACCTATAAGAGGCAAGAACACCTCGCACGTGACATATGTAACTTGAAAGAACCAATCATATAGTCGCGGGTCCCCCGATATGAGAAGATGATGATAATTTGAAAAATATCTATATTAGGCGTAAAAACAAGTCGTTTAAGGGTGAAAACCCAAACCAACCCCCAAATTGCCCCGTAAGAGGCACGAACACCTTCTACAGGACAAATGTAACTTGTAGGAACTAACCGCGTAGTCACGGTCCTCTTTATTTGAGAATTTGAAGGTACTTGGAAAACATATAAATTAGGCTTAGAAACAAGCCATTGGAGGTTGGAGACCCAAATAAGCCCCCAATGGACCCCGTAAGAGGTAATAACACCTCGCACGAACAAATATAACTTGTAGGAACTGACCGCGTAGTCATGGATCTATCAATTTGTGAATATGACGATAATTTGAAAATATCTAGATGAGGACTAAAAACAAGCCGTTTGAGGGTGAAAACCCAAACCAATCCCCAAAGGCCCCATTACAAGAACGAACACCTCACCCGGGACCAATGTGACTTGTAGGAACCGACCTAGTCATCACGTGTCACCTAGTTGGAGAATATGATGATAATTTGTAAATATCTAGATTAGGCTTAAAAATAAACCTTTTGAAGGTGAAAACCTAAACCAACCCCCAAACAGCCCCGTAAGGGGCACGAACACCTCGCACGAGACTAATGTAACTTGTTGGAACTAACCACATAGTCACGGGCCTCTCAATTTGAGAATATGATGTTACTTTGAAAACATATAAATTAGGCTTAGAAACAAGCCGTTGAAGGGTCGAAACCCAAATAAGCCCCCCATGGACCTCGTTAGAGGCAATAGCACCTCGCACGGGTTAAATATTACTTGTAAGAACTAACCGCGTAGTCGTGGGTCTCCCGATTTTAGAATATGATGATAATTTGAAAATATCTAGATTAGGCTTAAAAACAAGTTGTTTGACGATGAAAATCTAAACTAGCCCCCAAACGGGTTTGAAAGAGGCAAGAACGCCTCACATGGGACTAATGTAACTTCTAGAAAATGATCGGGTAGTGAGGGGTCTCCGAGTTTTAGAATATGACGGTATTTTGAAAATATCTAGATTAGGTTTAAAAAGAAGCCGTTAAAGTGTGAAAACAAAATCCAGCCTCCTAACGACCCCATAAGAGTCACGAAAGCCTCGCACGGTACATATGTAACTTGTAGGAACTGATCGCGTAGTTACAGGTCTCCCAGTTTGAGAATATGATGATAATTTGAAAATATCTAGATTAGGCCTAAAAATAACCCTTTGAGATGGAAAATCCAAACTAGTCCCCAAACGGCCCTGTTGGAGGCACGAACACCTCGTACGGGACCAATGTGACCTAGTTGGAACTGACCGCGTCGTCGTGGGTCACCTGGTTGGAGAATATGAGGATAATTTGTAAATATCTAGATTAGGCTTAAACATCAACCATTTGAGGGTGAAAACCCAATCCAACCCCCAAACAGCCCCGTAAGGGGCACGAACACCTCGCACGGGACTAATCTAACTTGTTGGAACTAACTGTATAGTTGCGGACCTATGGATTTGAGAATATGATGATACTTTGAAAGCATATAAATTGGGCTTAGAAACAAGACGTTGAAGGTTCGAGACCTAAATATGCCCCCAATGGACCCTGTAAGAGGCAATAACACCTCAAACGGGACCAATGTGACTTTTAGGAACTGACCGTGTCTTCACGGGTCACCTGGTTGCGGAATATGATCATTATTTGTAAATATATTTATTAGCCTTCAGAATAAGCCATTTGAGGGTGAAAACCAAAACCAACCCCCATACAGCCTTGTGAGGGGCACGAACACTTCGTATGGGACTAATGTAACTTGTAGGAACTAAACGCATAGTCACAGGCCCCTCGATTTGAGAATATGACAATAATATGAAAACATATAAATTAGGCATACTGGAGACCCAAATCAGCCCCTAATGGACGCCGTAAGAGGCAATCACACCACGCACATGACCAATGATACTTGTAGGAATTGATCGTGTAATCATGGGTCTACCGATTTGAGAATATGATGATAATTTGAAAATATCTAGATTAGGCTAAAAAATAAGTCGTCAAAGGGTGAAAACCCAAACAAGTCCCCAAATGGCCTCGAAAGAGGCAAGAACGCCTCGCACGGAACCAGTGTAACTTCTAGGACTGACATGTAGTCACAGGTCTCCTAGTTTGAGAATATGACAATAATTTGAAAATAACTAGATTAGGCTAAAAAACATGTCATCAAAGGGTGAAAAAAAAACCACCCCACACACGACCCCATAAGAGGCACGAACACCCCGCACGGGATAAATGTAACTTGTAGGAACCAACCGCGTAGTCGCGGGTCTCATGATATGAGAATATGACGATAATTTGAAAATATCTAGATTAGGTTTGAAAACAAGCCGTTTGAGGGTGAAAATCGAAACCATCCCCTAAACGGCCTCGTGATAGGCACGAACATCTCGCACGGGACTAATGTAACTTGTAGTAACTAATCGAGTAGTCACGAGCCTCTTAGTTTGAGAATATGACGATAATTTGAAAATATATAGCTTAGGCTGAGAAACAAGTCGTTGAAGGGTGGAGACTTAAATCAGCCCCAAAAGGCCCCCGTAAGAGGTAATTACAACTCCCACGGGACAAATGAAAATTTTAGTAATTGCGCTCGTAGTTGCGGGTCTCCCAGTTTGAGAATTTGATGATAATTAGAAAATATCTAGATTAGTCTAAAAACAAGTCGTCAAAGGGTGAAAACCCAAACTAGCCCCCATACAGCCCTATAAGAGGCAAGAACACCTCGCACGGGACATATGTAACTTGAAAGAACCAATCACATAGTCGCGGGTTCCCCGATATGAGAAGATGATTATAATTTGAAAAATATCTATATTAGGCGTAAAAACAAGTGATTTGAGGGTGAAAACCCAAACTAACCCCACAAATGGCCCCGTAAGTGGCACGGACACCTCCTACAGGACAAATGTAACTTGTAGGAACTAACTGCGTAGTCACGGTCCTCTTGATTTGAGAATTTGAAGGTACTTGGAAAACATATAAATTAGGCTTAGAAACCAGCCATTGAAGGTTGGAGACCCAAATCAGCCCCCAATGGACCCCGTAAGAGGTAATAACACCTCGCATGAAAAAATGTGACTTGTAGGAACTGACCGCGTAGTCATGGATCTCTCAATTTGTGAATATGACGATAATTTGAAAATATCTAGATGAGGACTAAAAACAAGCCGTTTTAGGGTGAAAACCCAAACCAATCCCCAAAGGCCCCATTACAAGAACGAACACCTCACCCGAGACCAATGTGACTTGTAGGAACTGACCTAGTCATCACGTGTCACCTAGTTGGAGAATATGATGATAATTTGTAAATATCTAGATTAGGCTTAAAAATAAACCTTTTGAAGGTGAAAACCCAAACCAACCCCCAAACAGCCCCGTAAAGGGCACGAACACCTCGCACGAGACTAATGTAACTTGTTTTAACTAACCACATACTCACGGGCCTCTCAATTTGAGAATATGATTTTACTTTGAAAACATATAAACTAGGCTTAGAAACAAGCCGTTGAAGGGTCGAAACCCAAATAAGCCCCCCATGGACCCCGTAAGAGGCAATATCACCTCGCACGGGTTAAATATTACTTGTAAGAACTAAGCGCGTAGTCTTGGGTCTCCCGATTTGAGAATATGATGATAATTTTAAAATATCTAGATTAGGCTTAAAAACAAGTTGTTTGACGATGAAAATCTAAACTAGCCCCCAAACGGGGTCGAAAGAGGCAAGAACGCCTCACATGGGACTAATGTAACTTCTAGAAAATGATCGCGTAGTGAGGGGTCTCCCAGTTTGAGAATATGACGGTATTTTGAAAATATCTATATTAGGTTTAAAAAGAAGCCGTTAAAGTGTGAAAACAAAATCCAGCCTCCAAACGACCCCATAAGAGTCACGAAAACCTCTCACGGTACATATGTAACTTGTAGGAATTGATCGCGTAGTTACAGGTCTCCCAGTTTGAGAATATGATGATAATTTGAAAATATCTAGATTAGGCCTAAAAATAAGCCTTTGAGATGGAAAACCCAAACCAGTTCCCAAACGGCCCTGTTGGAGGCACGAAGACCTCGTACGGGACCAATGTGACCTGGTTGGAACTGACCGTGTCGTTGTGAGTCACCTGGTTGGAGAATATGAGGATAATTTGTAAATATCTAAATTAGGCTTAAACATCAACCATTTGAGGGTGAAAACCCAATCCAACACCCAAACAGCCCCGTAAGGGGCACGAACACCTCGCACGGGACTAATGTAACTTGTTGGAACTAACCGAATAGTCGCGGACCTCTGGATTTGAGAATATGATGATACTTTGAAAGCATATAAATTGGGCTTAGAAATAAGACGTTGAAGGTTCGAGACCTAAATAAGCCCCCAATGGACCCTGTAAGAGGCAATAACACCTGAAACGGGACCAATGTGACTTTTAGGAACTGACCGTGTCATCACGGGTCACCTGGTTGCGGAATATGATCATTATTTGTTAATATATTTATTAGCCTTCAGAATAAGCCATTTGAGGGTGAAAACCAAAACCAACCCCCATACAGCCTCGTGAGGGGCACGAACACCTCATATGGGACTAATGTAACTTGAAAGAACTAAACACATAATCACAGGCCTCTCGATTTGAGAATATGACAATAATATGAAAACATATAAATTAGGCATACTAGAGACCCAAATCAGCCCTTAATGGACCCTGTAAGAGGCAATTACACCACGCACATGACCAATGATACTTATAGGAATTGATCGTGTAGTCATGGGTTTCCCGATTTGAGAATATGACGATAATTTGAAAATATCTAGATTAGGCTAAAAAATAAGTCGTGAAAGGGTGAAAACCCAAACTAGGCCCCAATGGCCTCGAAAGAGGCAGGAACGCCTCGCACGAAACTAGTGTAACTTCTAGGACTGATATGTAGTCCCAGGTCTCCCAATTTGAGAATATGACAATAATTTGAAATAACTAGATTAGGCTAAAAAACATGCCATCAAAGGGTGAAAAATAGAACCAGCCCACATACGACCCCATAAGAGGCACGAACACCTCGCACGGGACAAATGTAACTTGTAGGAACCAACCGCGTAGTCGCGGGTCTCATGATATGAGAATATGACGACAATTTGAAAATATATAGATTAGGTTTGAAAACAAGCCGTTTGAGGGTGAAAATCGAAACCATCCCCTAAACGGCCTCGTAATAGGCACGAACACATCGCACGGGACTTATGTAACTAATCGAGTAGTCACGAGCCTCTTAGTTTGAGAATATGGCGATACTTTGAAAATATATAGCTTAGGCTGAGAAACAAGTCGTTGAAGGGTGGAGACTTAAATCAGACCCAAAAGGCCCCCGTAAGAGGTAATTACACCTTGCATGAGACAAATGAAAATTTTAGTAATTGCGCGCGTAGTCGCGGGTCTCCCAGTTTGAGAATATGATGATAATTAGAAAATATCTAGATTAGTCTAAAAAAAAGTCGTCAAAGGGTGAAAACCCAAACTAGCCCCCATACAGCCCTATAAGAGGCAAGAACACCTCGCACGGGACATATGTAACTTGAAAGAACCAATCACATAGTCGCGGGTCCCCCGATATGAGAAGATGATGATAATTTGAAAAATATCTATATTAGGCGTAAAAACAAGTCGTTTGAGGGTGAAAACCCAAACCAACCCCCAAATTGCCCCGTAATAGGCACGAACACCTTCTACAGGACAAATGTAACTTGTAGGAACTAACCGCGTAGTCACGGTCCTCTTGATTTGAGAATTTGAAGGTACTTGGAAAACTTATAAATTAGGCTTAGAAACAAGCCATTGAAGGGTGGAGACCCAAATCAGCCCCCAATGGACCCCGTAAGAGGTAATAACGCCTCGCACGAACAAATGTAACTTATAGGAGCTGACCGCGTAGTCATGGATCTCTCAATTTGTGAATATGATGATAATTTGAAAATATCTAGATGAGGACTAAAAACAAGCCGTTTGAGGGTGAAAACCTAAACCAATCCCCAAAGGCCCCAATACAAGAACGAACATCTCACTCAGGACCAATGTGACTTGTAGGAAGTGACCTAGTCATCACGTGTCAGCTAGTTGGAGAATATGATGATAATTTGTAAATATCTAGATTAGGCTTAAAAATAAACCTTTTGAAGGTGAAAACCCAAACCAACCCCCAAACAGCCCCGTAAGGGGCACGATCACCTCGCACGAGACTAATGTAACTTGTTGGAACTAACCACATAGTCACGGGCCTCTCAATTTGAGAATATAATGTTACATTGAAAACATATAAATTAGGCTTAGAAACAAGCCGTTGAAGGGTCGAAACCCAAATAAGCCCCCCATGGACCCCGTAAGAGGCAATAGCACCTCGCACGGGTTAAATATTACTTGTAAGAACTAAGCGCGTAGTCTTGGGTCTCCCGATTTGAGAATATGATGATAATTTTCAAATATCTAGATTAGGCTTAAAAACAAGTTGTTTGACGATGAAAATCTAAACTAGCCCCCAAACGGGGTCGAAAGAGGCAAGAACGCCTCACATGGGACTAATGTAACTTCTAGAAAATGATCGCGTAGTGAGGGGTCTCCCAGTTTGAGAATATGACGGTATTTTGAAAATATCTAGATTAGGTTTAAAAAGAAGCTGTTAAAGTGTGAAAACAAAATCCAGCCTCCAAACGACCCCATAAGAGTCACGAAAACCTCGCACGGTACATATGTAACTTGTAGGAACTGATCGCGTAGTTACAGGTCTCCCAGTTTGAGAATATGATGATAATTTGAAAATATCTAGATTAGGCCTAAAAATAAGCCTTTGAGATGGAAAACCCAAACCAGTTCCCAAACGGCCCTGTTGGAGGCACGAAGACCTCGTACGGGACCAATGTGACCTGGTTGGAACTGACCGCGTCGTTGTGAGTCACCTGGTTGGAGAATATGAGGATAATTTGTAAATATCTAAATTAGGCTTAAACATCAACCATTTGAGGGTGAAAACCCAATCCAACCCCCAAACAGCCCCGTAAGGGGCAGGAACACCTCGCACGGGACTAATGTAACTTGTTGGAACTAACCGAATAATCGCGGACCTCTGGATTTGAGAATATGATGATACTTTGAAAGCATATAAATTGGGCTTAGAAATAAGACGTTGAAGGTTCGAGACCTAAATAAGCCCCTAATAGACCCTGTAAGAGGCAATAACACCTGAAACGGGACCAATGTGACTTTTAGGAACTGACCGTGTCATCACGGGTCACCTGGTTGCGGAATATGATCATTATTTGTAAATATATTTATTAGCCTTCAGAATAAGCCATTTGAGGGTGAAAACCAAAACCAACCCCCATACAGCCTCGTGAGGGGCACGAACACCTCATATGGGACTAATGTAACTTGAAAGAACTAAACACATAATCACAGGCCTCTCGATTTGAGAATATGACAATAATATGAAAACATATAAATTAGGCATACTAGAGACCCAAATCAGCCCTTAATGGACCCTGTAAGAGGCAATTACACCACGCACATGACCAATGATACTTATAGGAATTGATCGTGTAGTCATGGGTCTCCCGATTTGAGAATATGACGATAATTTGAAAATATCTAGATTAGGCTAAAAAATAAGTCGTCAAAGGGTGAAAACCCAAACTAGGCCCCAATGGCCTCGAAAGAGGCAGGAACGCCTCGCACGGAACTAGTGTAACTTCTAGGACTGATATGTAGTCCCAGGTCTCCCAATTTGAGAATATGACAATAATTTGAAATAACTAGATTAGGCTAAAAAACATGCCATCAAAGGGTGAAAAATAGAACCAGCCCACATACGACCCCATAAGAGGCACGAACACCTCGCACGGGACAAATGTAACTTGTAGGAACCAACCGCGTAGTCGCGGGTCTCATGATATGAGAATATGACGACAATTTGAAAATATATAGATTAGGTTTGAAAACAAGCCGTTTGAGGATGAAAATCGAAACCATCCCCTAAACGGCCTCGTAATAGGCACGAACACATCGCACGGGACTAATGTAACTAATCGAGTAGTCACGAGCCTCTTAGTTTGAGAATATGGCGATACTTTGAAAATATATAGCTTAGGCTGAGAAACAAGTCGTTGAAGGGTGGAGACTTAAATCAGACCCAAAAGGCCCCCGTAAGAGGTAATTACACCTCGCACGGGACAAATGAAAATTTTAGTAATTGCGCGCGTAGTCGCGGGTCTCCCAGTTTGAGAATATGATGATAATTAGAAAATATCTAGATTAGTCTAAAAAAAAGTCGTCAAAGGGTGAAAACCCAAACTAGCCCCCATACAGCCCTATAAGAGGCAAGAACACCTCGCACGGGACATATGTAACTTGAAAGAACCAATCACATAGTCGCGGGTCCCCCGATATGAGAAGATGATGATAATTTGAAAAATATCTATATTTGGCGTAAAAACAAGTCGTTTGAGGGTGAAAACCCAAACCAACCCCCAAATTGCCCCGTAATAGGCACGAACACCTTCTACAGGACAAATGTAACTTGTAGGAACTAACCGCGTAGTCACGGTCCTCTTGATTTGAGAATTTGAAGGTACTTGGAAAACTTATAAATTAGCCTTAGAAACAAGCCATTGAAGGGTGGAGACCCAAATCAGCCCCTAATGGACCCCGTAAGAGGTAATAACGCCTCGCACGAACAAATGTAACTTATAGGAGCTGACCGCGTAGTCATGGATCTCTCAATTTGTGAATATGATGATAATTTGAAAATATCTAGATGAGGACTAAAAACAAGCCGTTTGAGGGTGAAAACCAAAACCAATCCCCAAAGGCCCCAATACAAGAACGAACATCTCACCCAGGACCAATGTGACTTGTAGGAACTGACCTAGTCATCACGTGTCACCTAGTTGGAGAATATGATGATAATTTGTAAATATCTAGATTAGGCTTAAAAATAAACCTTTTGAAGGTGAAAACCCAAACCAACCCCCAAACAGCCCCGTAAGGGGCACGATCACCTCGCACGAGAATAATGTAACTTGTTGGAACTAACCACATAGTCACGGGCCTCTCAATTTGAGAATATAATGTTACATTGAAAACATATAAATTAGGCTTAGAAACAAGCCGTTGAAGGGTCGAAACCCAAATAAGCCCCCCATGGACCCCGTAAGAGGCAATAGCACCTTGCACGGGTTAAATATTACTTGTAAGAACTAAGCGCGTAGTCTTGGGTCTCCCGATTTGAGAATATGATGATAATTTTCAAATATCTAGATTAGGCTTAAAAACAAGTTGTTTGACGATGAAAATCTAAACTAGCCCCCAAACGGGGTCGAAAGAGGCAAGAACGCCTCACATGGGACTAATGTAACTTCTAGAAAATGATCGCGTAGTGAGGGGTCTCCCAGTTTGAGAATATGACGGTATTTTGAAAATATCTAGATTAGGTTTAAAAAGAAGCCGTTAAAGTGTGAAAACAAAATCCAGCCTCCAAACGACCCAATAAGAGTCACGAAAACCTCGCACGGTACATATCTAACTTGTAGGAACTGATCGCGTAGTTACAGGTCTCCCAGTTTGAGAATATGATAATAATTTGAAAATATCTAGATTAGGCCTAAAAATAAGCCTTTGAGATGGAAAACCCAAACCAGTCCCCAAACGGCCCTGTTGGAGGCACGAAGACCTCGTACGGGACCAATGTTACCTGGTTGGAACTGACCGCGTCGTTGTGAGTCACCTGGTTGGAGAATATGAGGATAATTTGTAAATATCTAAATTAGGCTTAAACATCAACCATTTGAGGGTGAAAACCCAATCCAACCCCCAAACAGCCCCGTAAGGGGCACGAACACCTCGCACGGGACTAATGTAACTTGTTGGAACTAACCGAATAGTCGCGGACCTCTGGATTTGAGAATATGATGATACTTTGAAAGCATATAAATTGGGCTTAGAAATAAGACGTTGAAGGTTCGAGACCTAAATAAGCACCCAATGGACCCTGTAAGAGGCAATAACACCTGAAACGGGACCAATGTGACTTTTAGGAACTGACCGTGTCATCACGGGTCACCTGGTTGCGGAATATGATCATTATTTGTAAATATATTTATTAGCCTTCAGAATAAGCCATTTGAGGATGAAAACCAAAACCAACCCCCATACAGCCTCGTGAGGGGCACGAACACCTCATATGGGACTAATGTAACTTGAAAGAACTAAACGCATAGTCACAGGCCTCTCGATTTGAGAATATGACAATAATATGAAAACATATAAATTAGGCATACTGGAGACCCAAATCAGCCCTTAATGGACCCTGTAAGAGGCAATTACACCACGCACATGACCAATGATACTTGTAGGAATTGATCGTGTAGTCATGGGTCTCCCGATTTGAGAATATGACGATAATTTGAAAATATCTAGATTAGGCTAAAAAATAAGTCGTCAAAGGGTGAAAACCCAAACTAGTCCACAATGGCCTCGAAAGAGGCAGGAACGCCTCGCACGGAACTAGTGTAACTTCTAGGACTGATATGTAGTCCCAAGTCTCCCAGTTTGACAATATGACAATAATTTGAAATAACTAGATTAGGCTAAAAAACATGCCATCAAAGGGTGAAAAACAGAACCAGCCCACATACGACCCCATAAGAGGCACGAACACCTCGCACGGGACAAATGTAACTTGTAGGAACCAACTGCGTAGTCGCGGGTCTCATGATATGAGAATATGACGACAATTTGAAAATATCTAGATTAGGTTTGAAAACAAGCCGTTTGAGGGTGCAAATCGAAACCATCCCCTAAACGGCCTCGTAATAGGCACGAACACATCGCACGGGACTAATGTAACTAATCGAGTAGTCACGAGCCTCTTAGTTTGAGAATATGGCGATACTTTGAAAATATATAGCTTAGGCTGAGAAACAAGTCGTTGAAGGGTGGAGACTTAAATCAGACCCAAAAGGCCCCCGTAAGAGGTAATTACACCTCGCACGGGACAAATGAAAATTTTAGTAATTGCGCGCGTAGTCGCGGGTCTCCCAGTTTGAGAATATGATGATAATTAGAAAATATCTAGATTAGTCTAAAAAAAAGTCGTCAAAGGGTGAAAACCCAAACTAGCTCCCATACAGCCCTATAAGAGGCAAGAACACCTCGCACGGGACATATGTAACTTGAAAGAACCAATCACATAGTCGCGGGTCCCCCGATATGAGAAGATGATGATAATTTGAAAAATATCTATATTTGGCGTAAAAACAAGTCGTTTGAGGGTGAAAACCCAAACCAACCCCCAAATTGCCCCGTAATAGGCACGAACACCTTCTACAGGACAAATGTAACTTGTAGGAACTAACCGCGTAGTCACGGTCCTCTTGATTTGAGAATTTGAAGGTACTTGGAAAACTTATAAATTAGCCTTAGAAACAAGCCATTGAAGGGTGGAGACCCAAATCAGCCCCCAATGGACCCCGTAAGAGGTAATAACGCCTCGCACGAACAAATGTAACTTATAGGAGCTGACCGCGTAGTCATGGATCTCTCAATTTGTGAATATGATGATAATTTGAAAATATCTAGATGAGGACTAAAAACAAGCCGTTTGAGGGTGAAAACCAAAACCAATCCCCAAAGGCCCCAATACAAGAACGAACATCTCACCCAGGACCAATGTGACTTGTAGGAACTGACCTAGTCATCACGTGTCACCTAGTTGGAGAATATGATGATAATTTGTAAATATCTAGATTAGGCTTAAAAATAAACCTTTTGAAGGTGAAAACCCAAACCAACCCCCAAACAGCCCCGTAAGGGGCACGATCACCTCGCACGAGAATAATGTAACTTGTTGGAACTAACCACATAGTCACGGGCCTCTCAATTTGAGAATATAATGTTACATTGAAAACATATAAATTAGGCTTAGAAACAAGCCGTTGAAGGGTCGAAACCAAAATAAGCCCCCCATGGACCCCGTAAGAGGCAATAGCACCTCGCACGGGTTAAATATTACTTGTAAGAACTAAGCGCGTAGTCTTGGGTCTCCCGATTTGAGAATATGATGATAATTTTCAAATATCTAGATTAGGCTTAAAAACAAGTTGTTTGACGATGAAAATCTAAACTAGCCCCCAAACGGGGTCGAAAGAGGCAAGAACGCCTCACATGGGACTAATGTAACTTCTAGAAAATGATCGCGTAGTGAGGGGTCTCCCAGTTTGAGAATATGACGGTATTTTGAAAATATCTAGATTAGGTTTAAAAAGAAGCCGTTAAAGTGTGAAAACAAAATCCAGCCTCCAAACGACCCAATAAGAGTCACGAAAACCTCGCACGGTACATATCTAACTTGTAGGAACTGATCGCGTAGTTACAGGTCTCCCAGTTTGAGAATATGATAATAATTTGAAAATATCTAGATTAGGCCTAAAAATAAGCCTTTGAGATGGAAAACCCAAACCAGTCCCCAAACGGCCCTGTTGGAGGCACGAAGACCTCGTACGGGACCAATGTTACCTGGTTGGAACTGACCGCGTCGTTGTGAGTCACCTGGTTGGAGAATATGAGGATAATTTGTAAATATCTAAATTAGGCTTAAACATCAACCATTTGAGGGTGAAAACCCAATCCAACCCCCAAACAGCCCCGTAAGGGGCACGAACACCTCGCACGGGACTAATGTAACTTGTTGGAACTAACCGAATAGTCGCGGACCTCTGGATTTGAGAATATGATGATACTTTGAAAGCATATAAATTGGGCTTAGAAATAAGACGTTGAAGGTTCGAGACCTAAATAAGCACCCAATGGACCCTGTAAGAGGCAATAACACCTGAAACGGGACCAATGTGACTTTTAGGAACTGATCGTGTCATCACGGGTCACCTGGTTGCGGAATATGATCATTATTTGTAAATATATTTATTAGCCTTCAGAATAAGCCATTTGAGGATGAAAACCAAAACCAACCCCCATACAGCCTCGTGAGGGGCACGAACACCTCATATGGGACTAATGTAACTTGAAAGAACTAAACGCATAGTCACAGGCCTCTCGATTTGAGAATATGACAATAATATGAAAACATATAAATTAGGCATACTGGAGACCCAAATCAGCCCTTAATGGACCCTGTAAGAGGCAATTACACCACGCACATGACCAATGATACTTGTAGGAATTGATCGTGTAGTCATGGGTCTCCCGATTTGAGAATATGACGATAATTTGAAAATATCTAGATTAGGCTAAAAAATAAGTCGTCAAAGGGTGAAAACCCAAACTAGTCCACAATGGCCTCGAAAGAGGCTCGAACGCCTCGCACGGAACTAGTGTAACTTCTAGGACTGATATGTAGTCCCAAGTCTCCCAGTTTGACAATATGACAATAATTTGAAATAACTAGATTAGGCTAAAAAACATGCCATCAAAGGGTGAAAAACAAAACCAGCCCACATACGACCCCATAAGAGGCACGAACACCTCGCACGGGACAAATGTAACTTGTAGGAACCAACTGCGTAGTCGCGGGTCTCATGATATGAGAATATGACGACAATTTGAAAATATCTAGATTAGGTTTGAAAACAAGCCGTTTGAGGGTGCAAATCGAAACCATCCCCTAAACGGCCTCGTAATAGGCACGAACACATCGCACGGGACTAATGTAACTAATCGAGTAGTCACGAGCCTCTTAGTTTGAGAATATGGCGATACTTTGAAAATATATAGCTTAGGCTGCGAAACAAGTCGTTGAAGGGTGGAGACTTAAATCAGACCCAAAAGGCCCCCGTAAGAGGTAATTACACCTCGCACGGGACAAATGAAAATTTTAGTAATTGCGCGCGTAGTCGCGGGTCTCCCAGTTTGAGAATATGATGATAATTAGAAAATATCTAGATTAGTCTAAAAAAAAGTCGTCAAAGGGTGAAAACCCAAACTAGCCTCCATACAGCCCTACAAGATGCAAGAACACCTCGCACGGGACATATTTAAGTTGAAAGAACCAATCACATAGTCGCGGGTCCCCCGATATGAGAAGATGATGATAATTTGAAAAATATCTATATTAGGCGTAAAAACAAGTCGTTTGAGGGTGAAAACCCAAACCAACCCCCAAATTGCCCCGTAATAGGCACGAACACCTTCTACAGGACAAATGTAACTTGTAGGAACTAACCGCGTAGTCACGGTCCTCTTGATTTGAGAATTTGAAGGTACTTGGAAAACTTATAAATTAGGCTTAGAAACAAGCCATTGAAGGGTGGAGACCCAAATCAGCCCCCAATGGACCCCGTAAGAGGTAATAACACCTCGCACGAACAAATGTAACTTATAGGAGCTGACCGCGTAGTCATGGATCTCTCAATTTATGAATATGATGATAATTTGAAAATATCTAGATGAGGACTAAAAACAAGCCGTTTGAGGGTGAAAACCAAAACCAATCCCCAAAGGCCCCAATACAAGAACGAACATCTCACCCAGGACCAATGTGACTTGTAGGAACTGACCTAGTCATCACGTGTCAGCTAGTTGGAGAATATGATGATAATTTGTAAATATCTAGATTAGGCTTAAAAATAAACCTTTTGAAGGTGAAAACCCAAACCAACCCCCAAACAGCCCCGTAAGGGGCACGATCACCTCGTACGAGACTAATGTAACTTGTTGGAACTAACCACATAGTCACGGGCCTCTCAATTTGAGAATATAATGTTACATTGAAAACATATAAATTAGGCTTAGAAACAAGCCGTTGAAGGGTCGAAACCCAAATAAGCCCCCCATGGACCCCGTAAGAGGCAATAGCACCTCGAACGGGTTAAATATTACTTGTAAGAACTAAGCGCGTAGTCTTGGGTCTCCCGATTTGAGAATATGATGATAATTTTCAAATATCTAGATTAGGCTTAAAAATAAGTTGTTTGACGATGAAAATCTAAACTAGCCCCCAAACGGGGTCGAAAGAGGCAAGAACGCCTCACATGGGACTAATGTAACTTCTAGAAAATGATCGCGTAGTGAGGGGTCTCCCAGTTTGAGAATATGACGGTATTTTGAAAATATCTAGATTAGGTTTAAAGAGAAGCATTTAAAGTGTGAAAACAAAATCCATCCTCCAAACGACCCCATAAGAGTCACGAAAACCTCGCACGGTACATATGTAACTTGTAGGAACTGATCGCGCAGTTACAGGTCTCCCAGTTTGAGAATATGATAATAATTTGAAAATATCTAGATTAGGCCTAAAAATAAGCCTTTGAGATGGAAAACCCAAACCAGTCCCCAAACGGCCCTGTTGGAGGCACGAAGACCTCGTACGGGACCAATGTGACCTGGTTGGAACTGACCGCGTCGTTGTGAGTCACCTGGTTGGAGAATATGTGGATAATTTGTAAATATCTAAATTAGGCTTAAACATCAACCATTAGAGGGTGAAAACCCAATCCAACCCCCAAACAGCCCCGTAAGGGGCACGAACACCTCGCACGGGACTAATGTAACTTGTTGGAACTAACCGAATAGTTGCGGACCTGTGGATTTGAGAATATGATGATACTTTGAAAGCATATAAATTGGGCTTAGAAATAAGACGTTGAAGGTTCGAGACCTAAATAAGCCCCCAATGGACCCTGTAAGAGGCAATAACACCTGAAACGGGACCAATGTGACTTTTAGGAACTGACCGTGTCATCACGGGTCACCTGGTTGCGAAATATGATCATTATTTGTAAATATATTTATTAGCCTTCAGAATAAGAAATTTGAGGGTGAAAACCAAAACCAACCCCCATACAGCCTCATGAGGGGCACGAACACCTCATATGGGACTAATGTAACTTGAAAGAACTAAACGCATAGTCACAGGCCTCTCGATTTGAGAATATGACAATAATATGAAAACATATAAATTAGGCATACTGGAGACCCAAATCAGCCCTTAATGGACCCTGTAAGAGGCAATTACACCACGCACATGACCAATGATACTTGTAGGAATTGATCGCGTAGTCATGGGTCTCCCGATTTGAGAATATGACGATAATTTGAAAATATCTAGATTAGGCTAAAAAATAAGTCGTCAAAGGGTGAAAACCCAAACTAGTCCACAATGGCCTCGAAAGAGGCAGGAACGCCTCGCACGGAACTAGTGTAACTTCTAGGACTGATATGTAGTCCCAAGTCTCCCAGTTTGAGAATATGACAATAATTTGAAATAACTAGATTAGGCTAAAAAACATGCCATCAAAGGGTGAAAAACAGAACCAGCCCACATACGACCCCATAAGAGGCACGAACACCTCGCACGGGACAAATGTAACTTATAGGAACCAACTGCGTAGTCACGGGTCTCATGATATGAGAATATGACGACAATTTGAAAATATCTAGATTAGGTTTGAAAACAAGCCGTTTGAGGGTGAAAATCGAAACCATCCCCTAAACGGCCTCGTAATCGGCACGAACACATCGCACGGGACTAATGAAACTAATCGAGTAGTCACGAGCCTCTTAGTTTGAGAATATGGCGATACTTTGAAAATATATAGCTTAGGCTGAGAAACAAGTCGTTGAAGGGTGGAGACTTAAATCAGACCCAAAAGGCCCCCGTAAGAGGTAATTACACCTCGCACGGGACAAATGAAAATTTTAGTAATTGCGCGCGTAGTCGCGGGTCTCCCAGTTTGAGAATATGATGATAATTATAAAATATCTAGATTAGTCTAAAAAAAAGTCGTCAAAGGGTGAAAACCCAAACTAGCCCCCATACAGCCCTATAAGAGGCAAGAACACCTCGCACGGGACATATGTAACTTGAAAGAACCAATCACATAGTCGCGGGTCCCCCGATATGAGAAGATGATGATAATTTGAAAAATATCTATATTAGGCGTAAAAACAAGTCGTTTGAGGGTGAAAACCCAAACCAACCCCCAAATTGCCCCGTAATAGGCACGAACACCTTCTACAGGACAAATGTAACTTGTAGGAACTAACCGCATAGTCACGGTCCTCTTGATTTGAGAATTTGAAGGTACTTGGAAAACTTATAAATTAGGCTTAGAAACAAGCCATTGAAGGGTGGAGACCCAAATCAGCCCCCAATGGACCCCGTAAGAGGTAATAACGCCTCGCACGAACAAATGTAACTTATAGGAGCTGACCGCGTAGTCATGGATCTCTCAATTTGTGAATATGATGATAATTTGAAAATATCTAGATGAGGACTAAAAACAAGCCGTTTGAGGGTGAAAACCAAAACCAATCCCCAAAGGCCCCAATACAAGAACGAACATCTCACCCAGGACCAATGTGACTTGTAGGAACTGACCTAGTCATCACGTGTCAGCTAGTTGGAGAATATGATGATAATTTGTAAATATCTAGATTAGGCTTAAAAATAAACCTTTTGAAGGTGAAAACCCAAACCAACCCCCAAACAGCCCCGTAAGGGGCACGATCACCTCCCATGAGACTAATGTAACTTGTTGGAACTAACCACATAGTCACGGGCCTCTCAATTTGAGAATATAATGTTACATTGAAAACATATAAATTAGGCTTAGAAACAAGCCGTTGAAGGGTCGAAACCCAAATAAGCCCCCCATGGACCCCGTAAGAGGCAATAGCACCTCGCACGGGTTAAATATTACTTGTAAGAACTAAGCGCGTAGTCTTGGGTCTCCCGATTTGAGAATATGATGATAATTTTCAAATATCTAGATTAGGCTTAAAAACAAGTTGTTTGACGATGAAAATCTAAACTAGCCCCCAAACAGGGTCGAAAGAGGCAAGAACGCCTCACATGGGACTAATGTAACTTCTAGAAAATGATTGCGTAGTGAGGGGTCTCCCAGTTTGAGAATATGACAGTATTTTGAAAATACCTAGATTAGGTTTAAAAAGAAGCCGTTAAAGTGTGAAAACAAAATCCATCCTCCAAACGACCCCATAAGAGTCACAAAAACCTCGCACGGTACATATGTAACTTGTAGGAACTCATCACGTAGTTATAGGTCTCCCAGTTTGAGAATATGATAATAATTTGAAAATATCTAGATTAGGCCTAAAAATAAGCCTTTGAGATGGAAAACCCAAACCAGTCCCCAAATGGCCCTGTTGGAGGCACGAAGACCTCGTACGGGACCAATGTGACCTGGTTGGAACTGACCGCGTCGTTGTGAGTCACCTGGTTGGAGAATATGAGGATAATTTGTAAATATCTAAATTAGGCTTAAACATCAACCATTTGAGGGTGAAAACCCAATCCAACCCCCAAATAGCCCGTTAAGGGGCACGAACACCTCGCACGGGACTAATGTAACTTGTTGGAACTAACCGAATAGTCACGGACCTCTGGATTTGAGAATATGATGATACTTTGAAAGCATATAAATTGGGCTTAGAAATAAGACGTTGAAGGTTCGAGACCTAAATAAGCCCCCAATGGACCCTGTAAGAGGCAATAAGACCTGAAACGGGACCAATGTGACTTTTAGGAACTGACCGTGTCATCACGGGTCACCTGGTTGCGGAATATGATCATTATTTGTAAATATATTTATTAGCCTTCAGAATAAGCCATTTGAGGGTGAAAACCAAAACCAACCCCCATACAGCCTCGTGAGGGGCACGAACACCTCATATGGTACTAATGTAACTTGAAAGAACTAAACGCATAGTCACAGGCCTCTCGATTTGAGAATATGACAATAATATGAAAACATATAAATTAGGCATACTGGAGACCCAAATCAGCCCTTAATGGACCCTGTAAGAGGCAATTACACCACGCACATGACCAATGATACTTGTAGGAATTGATCGTGTAGTCATGGGTCTCCCGATTTGAGAATATGACGATAATTTGAAAATATCTAATTAGGCTAAAAAATAAGTCGTCAAAGGGTGAAAACCCAAACTAGGCCCCAATCGTCTCGAAAGAGGCAGGAACGCCTCGCACGGAACTAGTGTAACTTCTAGGACTGATATGTAGTCCCAGGTCTCCCAGTTTGAGAATATGACAATAATTTGAAATAACTAGATTAGGCTAAAAAACATGCCATCAAAGGGTGAAAAATAGAACCAGCCCACATACGACCCCATAAGAGGCACGAACACCTCGCACGGGACAAATGTAACTTGTAGGAACCAACCGCGTAGTCGCGGGTCTCATGATATGAGAATATGACGACAATTTGAAAATATATAGATTAGGTTTGAAAACAAGCCGTTTGAGGGTGAAAATCGAAACCATCCCCTAAACGGCCTCGTAATAGGCACGAACACATCGCACGGGACTAATGTAACTAATCGAGTAGTCACGAGCCTCTTAGTTTGAGAATATGGCGATACTTTGAAAATATATAGCTTAGGCTGAGAAACAAGTCGTTGAAGGGTGGAGACTTAAATCAGACCCAAAAGGCCCCCGTAAGAGGTAATTACACCTCGCACGGGACAAATGAAAATTTTAGTAATTGCGCGCGTAGTCGCGGGTCTCCCAGTTTGAGAATATGATGATAATTACAAAATATCTAGATTAGTCTAAAAAAAGTCATCAAAGGGTGAAAACCCAAACTAGCCCCCATACAGCCCTATAAGAGGCAAGAACACCTCGCACGGGACATATGTAACTTGAAAGAACCAATCACATAGTCGCGGGTCCCCCGATATGAGAAGATGATGATAATTTGAAAAATATCTATATTAGGCGTAAAAACAAGTCGTTTGAGGGTGAAAACCCAAACCAACCCCCAAATTGCCCCGTAATAGGCACGAACACCTTCTACAAGACAAATGTAACTTGTAGGAACTAACCGCGTAGTCACGGTCCTCTTGATTTGAGAATTTGAAGGTACTTGGAAAACTTATAAATTAGGCTTAGAAACAAGCCATTGAAGGGTGGAGACCCAAATCAGCCCCCAATGGACCCCGTAAGAGGTAATAACGCCTCGCACGAACAAATGTAACTTATAGGAGCTGACCGCGTAGTCATGGATCTCTCAATTTGTGAATATGATGATAATTTGAAAATATCTAGATGAGGACTAAAAACAAGCCGTTTGAGGGTGAAAACCAAAACCAATCCCAAAGGCCCCAATACAAGAACGAACATCTCACCCAGGACCAATGTGACTTGTAGGAACTGACCTAGTCATCACATGTCAGCTAGTTGGAGAATATGATGATAATTTGTACATATCTAGATTAGGCTTAAAAATAAACCTTTTGAAGGTGAAAACCCAAACCAACCCCCAAACAGCCCCGTATGGGCCACGATCACCTCGCACGAGACTAATGTAACTTTTTGGAACTAACCACATAGTCACAGGCCTCTCAATTTGAGAATATAATGTTACTTTGAAAACATATAAATTAGGCTTAGAAACAAGCCGTTGAAGGGTCGAAACCCAAATAAGCCCCCCATGGACCCCGTAAGAGGCAATAGCACCTCGCACGGGTTAAATATTACTTGTAAGAACTAAGCGCGTAGTCTTGGGTCTCCCAATTTGAGAATATGATGATAGTTTTAAAATATCTAGATTAGGCTTAAAAACAAGTTGTTTGACGATGAAAATCTAAACTAGCCCCCAAACGGGGTCGAAAGAGGCAAGAACGCCTCACATGGGACTAATGTAACTTCTAGAAAATGAACGCGTAGTGAGGGGTCTCCCAGTTTGAGAATATGACGGTATTTTGAAAATATCTAGATTAGGTTTAAAAAGAACCCGTTAAAGTGTGAAAACAAAATCCAGCCTCCAAACGACCCCATAAGAGTCACGAAAACCTCGCACGGTACATATGTAACTTGTAGGAATTGATCGCGTAGTTACAGGTCTCCCAGTTTGAGAATATGATGATAATTTGAAAATATCTAGATTAGGCCTAAAAATAAGACTTTGAGATGGAAAACCCAAACCAGTCCCCAAACGGCCCTATTGGAGGCACGAAGACCTCGTACGGGACCAATGTGACCTGGTTGTAACTGACCGCGTCGTTGTGAGTCACCTGGTTGGAGAATATGAGGATAATTTGTAAATATCTAAATTAGGCTTAAACATCAACCATTTGAGGGTGAAAACCCAATCCAACCCCCAAACAGCCCCGTAAGGGGCACGAACACCTCGCACGGGACTAATGTAACTTGTTGGAACTAACCGAATAGTCGCGGACCTCTGGATTTGAGAATATGATGATACTTTGAAATCATATAAATTGGGCTTAGAAATAAGACGTTGAAGGTTCGAGACCTAAATAAGCCCCCAATGGACCCTGTAAGAGGCAATAACACCTGAAACGGGACCAATGTGACTTTTAGGAATTGACCGTGTCATCACGGGTCACCTGGTTGCGGAATATGATCATTATTTGTAAATATATTTATTAGCCTTCAGAATAAGCCATTTGAGGGTGAAAACCAAAACCAACCCCCATACAGCCTCGTGAGGGGCACGAACACCTCATATGGGACTAATGTAACTTGAAAGAACTAAACGCATAGTCACAGGCCTCTCGATTTGAGAATATGACAATAATATGAAAACATATAAATTAGGCATACTGGAGACCCAAATCAGCCCTTAATGGACCCTGTAAGAGGCAATTACACCACGCACATGACCAATGATACTTGTAGGAATTGATCGTGTAGTCATGGGTCTCCCGATTTGAGAATATGACGATAATTTGAAAATATCTAGATTAGGCTAAAAAATAAGTCGTCAAAGGGTGAAAACCCAAACTAGTCCCCAATGGCCTCGAAAGAGGCAGGAACGCCTCGCACGTAACTAGTGTAACTTCTAGGACTGATATGTAGTCCCAGGTCTCCCAGTTTGAGAATATGACAATAATTTGAAATAACTAGATTAGGCTAAAAAACATGCCATCAAAGGGTGAAAAATAGAACCAGCCCACATACGACCCCATAAGAGGCACGAACACCTCGCACGGGACAAATGTAACTTGTAGGAACCAACCGCGTAGTCGCAGGTCTCATGATATGAGAATATGACGAAAATTTGAAAATATCTAGATTAGGTTTGAAAACAAGCCGTTTGAGGGTGAAAATCGAAACCATCCCCTAAACGGCCTCGTAATAGGCACGAACACATCGCACGGGACTAATGTAACTAATCGAGTAGTCACGAGCCTCTTAGTTTGAGAATATGGCAATACTTTGAAAATATATAGCTTAGGCTGAGAAACAAGTCGTTGAAGGGTGGAGACTTAAATCAGACCCAAAAGGCCCCCGTAAGAGGTAATTACACCTCGCACGGGACAAATGAAAATTTTAGTAATTGCGCGCGTAGTCGCGGGTCTCCCAGTTTGAGAATATGATGATAATTACAAAATATCTAGATTAGTCTAAAAAAAGTCGTCAAAGGGTGAAAACCCAATCTAGCCCCCATACAGCCCTATAAGAGGCAAGAACACCTCGCACCGGACATATGTAACTTGAAAGAACCAATCACATAGTCGCGGGTCCCCCAATATGAGAAGATGATGATAATTTGAAAAATATCTATATTAGGCGTAAAAACAAGTCGTTTGATGGTGAAAACCCAAACCAACCCCCAAATTGCCCCGTAATAGGCTCGAACACCTTCTACAGGACAAATGTAACTTACAGGAACTAACCGCGTAGTCACGGTCCTCTTGATTTGAGAATTTGAAGGTACTTGGAAAACTTATAAATTAGGCTTAGAAACAAGCCATTGAAGGGTGGAGAGCCAAATCAGCCCCCAATGGACCCCGTAAGAGGTAATAACGGCTCGCACGAACAAAAGTAACTTATAGGAGCTGACCGCGTAGTCATGGATCTCTCAATTTGTGAATATGATGATAATTTGAAAATATCTAGATGAGGACTAAAAACAAGCCGTTTGAGGGTGAAAACCAAAACCAATCCCCAAAGGCCCCAATACAAGAACGAACATCTCACCCAGGACCAATGTGACTTGTAGGAACTGACCTAGTCATCATGTGTCAACTAGTTGGAGAATATGATGATAATTTGTAAATATCTAGACTAGGCTTAAAAATAAACCTTTTGAAGGTGAAAATCAAAACCAACCCCCAAACAGCCCCGTAAGGGCCACGATCACCTCTCACGAGACTAATGTAACTTTTTGGAACTAACCACATAGTCACGGGCCTCTCAATTTGAGAATATAATGTTACTTTGAAAACATATAAATTAGGCTTAGAAACAAGCCGTTGAAGGGTCGAAACCCAAATAAGCCCCCCATGGACCCCGTAAGAGGCAATAGCACCTCGTACGGGTTAAATATTACTTGTAAGAACTAACCGCGTAGTCGTGGGTCTCCCGATTTGAGAATATGATGATAATTTGAAAATATCTAGATTAGGCTTAAAAATAAGTTGTTTGACGATGAAAATCTAAACAAGCCCCCAAACGGGGTCGAAAGAGGCAAGAACGCCTCACATGGGACTAATGTAACTTCTAGAAAATGGCTGCGTAGTGAGGGGTCTCCCAGTTTGAGAATATGACAGTATTTTGAAAATATCTAGATTAGGTTTAAAAAGAAGCCGTTAAAGTGTGAAAACCCAATCCAGCCTCCAAACGACCCCATAAGAGTCACGAAAACCTCTCACGGTACTTAAGTAACTTATAGGAACTGATCGCGTAGTTACAGGTCTCCCAGTTTGAGAATATGATGATAATTTGAAAATATCTAGATTAGGCCTAAAAATAAGCCTTTGAGATGGAAAACCCAAACCAGTCCCCAAACGGCCCTGTTGGAGGCACGAACACCTCGTACGGGACCAATGTGACCTGGTTGGAACTGATCGCGTCGTCGTGGGTCACCTGGTTGGAGAATATGAGGATAATTTGTAAATATCTAGATTAGGCTTAAACATCAACCATTTGAGGATGAAAACCCAATCCAACCCCCAAACAGCCCCGTAAGGGGCACGAACACCTCGCACGGGGCTAATGTTACTTGTTGGAACTAACCGAATAGTCGCGGACCTCTTGATTTGAGAGTATGATGATACTTTGAAAGCATATAAATTGGGCTTAGAAATAAGACGTTGAAGGTTCGAGACCTAAATAAGCCCCCAATGGACCCTGTAAGAGGCAATAACACCTCAAACGGGACCAATGTGACTTTTAGGAACTGACTGTGTCATCACGGGTCACCTGGTTGCAGAATATGATCATTATTTGTAAATATATTTATTAGCCTTCAGAATAAGCCATTTGAGGGTGAAAACCAAAACCAACCCCCATACAGCCCCGTGAGGGGCATGAACACCTCGTATGGGACTAATGTAACTTGTAGGAACTAAACGCATAGTCATGGGCCTCTCGATTTGAGAATATGACAATAATATGAAAACATATAAATTAGGCATACTGGAGACCCAAATCAGCCCCTAATGGACCCCGTAAGAGGCAATTACACCACGCACATGACCAATGATAGTTGTAGGAATTGATCGTGTAGTCGTGGGTCTCCCGATTTGAGAATATGACGATAATTTGAAAATATCTAGATTAGTCTAAAAACAAGTCGTCAAAGGGTGAATACCCAAACTAGCCCCCATACAGCCCTATAAGAGGCAAGAACACCTCGCATGGGACATATGTAACTTGAAAGAACCAATCACATAGTCACGGGTCCCCCGATATGAGAAGATGATGATAAGTTGAAAAACATCTATATTAGGCAAAAAATAAGTCGTTTGAGGGTGAAAACCCAAACCAACCCCCAAATTACCCCGTAAGAGGCACGAACACCTTCTACACGACAAATGTACCTTGTAGGAACTAACCGCGTAGTCACGGTGCTCTTGATTTGAGAATTTGAAGGTACTTGGAAAACAAATAAATTAGGCTTAGAAACAAGCCGTCGAAGGGTGGAGACCCAAATCAGACCCCAATGGACCCCGTAAGAGGTAATAACACCTCGCACGAACAAATATAACTTGTAGGAACTGACAGCGTCGTCATGGATCTCTCGTTTTGTGAATATGATGATAATTTGAAAATATCTAGATGAGGACTAAAAACAAGCCGTTTGAGGGTGAAAACCCAAACCAATCCCCAAAGGCCCCATTACAAGAACGAACACCTCACCCGGGACCAATGTGACTTGTAGGAACTGACCTAGTCATCACGGGTCACCTAGTTGGAGAATATGATGATAATTTGTAAATATGTAGATTAGGCTTAAAAATAAACCTTTTGAGGGTGAAAACCCAAACTAACCCCAAACAGCCCCGTAAGGGGCACGAACACCTCGCACGAGACTAATGTAACTTGTTGGAACTAACCACATAGTCACAGGCCTCTCAATTGGAGAATATGATGTTACTTTGAAAACATATAAATTAGGCTTAGAAATAAGCCGTTGAAGGGTCGAAACCCAAATAAGCCCCCCATGGACCCCATAAGAGGCAACATCACCTCGCACGGGTTAAATATTACTTGTAAGAACTAACCGCGTAGTCGTGGGTCTCCCGATTTGAGAATATGATGATAATTTGAAAATATCTAGATTAGGCTTAAAAATAAGTTGTTAGACGATGAAAATCTAAACTAGCCCCCAAACGGACTCGAAAGAGGCAAGAACGCCTCACATGGGACTAATGTAACTTCTAGAAAATGATCGCGTAGTGAGGGGTCTCCCAGTTTGAGAATATGACGGTATTTTGAAAATATCTAGATTAGGTTTAAAAAGAAGCCGTTAAAGTGTTAAAACAAAATCCAGCTTCCAAACGACCTCATAAGAGTCACGAAAACCTCGCACGGTACATATGTAACTTGTAGGAACTGATCGCGTAGTTACAGGTCTCCCAGTTTGAGAATATGATGATAATTTGAAAATATCTATATTAGACCTAAAAATAAGCCTTTGAGATGGAAAACCAAAACCAGTCCCCAAACGGCCCTATTAGAGGCACGAAGACCTCGTACGGGGCCAATGTGACCGGGTTGGAACTGACCGCATCGTCGTGGGTCACCTGGTTGGAGAATATGAGGATAATTTGTAAATATCTAGATTAGGCATAAACATCAACCATTTGAGGGTGAAAACCCAATCCAACCCCCAAACAGCCCTATAAGGGGCACGGACACCTCGCACGGGACAAATGTAACTTATTGGAACTAACCGAATAGTCACGGAGCTCTCGATTTGAGAATATGGTGACACTTTGAAAGGATATAAATTGGGCTTAGAAATAAGACGTTGAAGGTTCGAGACCTAAATAAGCCCCCAATGGACCCTATAAGAAGCAATAACACCTCAAACGGGACCAATGTGACTTTTAGGAACTGACCGGGTCATCACGGGTCACCTGGTTGCGGAATATGATCATTATTTGTAAATATATTTATTAGCCTTCAGAATAAGCCATTTGAGGGTGAAAACCAAAACCAACCCCCATACAGCCTCGTGAGGGGCACGAACACCTCATATGGGACTAATGTAACTTGAAAGAACTAAAAGCATAGTCACTGGCCTCTCGATTTGAGAATATGACAATAATATGAAAACATATATATTAGGCATACTGGAGACCCAAATCAGCCCTTAATGGACCCTGTTAGAGGCAATTACACCACGCACATGACCAATGATACTTGTAGGAATTGATCGTGTAGTCATGGGTCTCCCGATTTGAGAATATGACGATAATTTGAAAATATCTAGATTAGGCTAAAAAATAAGTCGTCAAAGGGTGAAAACCCAAACTAGTCCCCAATGGCCTCGAAAGAGGCAGGAACGCCTCGCACGTAACTAGTGTAACTTCTAGGACTGATATGTAGTCCCAGGTCTCCCAGTTTGAGAATATGACAATAATTTGAAATAACTAGATTAGGCTAAAAAACATGCCATCAAAGGGTGAAAAATAGAACCAGCCCACATACGACCCCATAAGAGGCACGAACACCTCGCACGGGACAAATGTAACTTGTAGGAACCAACCGCGTAGTCGCGGGTCTCATGATATGAGAATATGACGAAAATTTGAAAATATCTAGATTAGGTTTGAAAACAAGCCGTTTGAGGGTGAAAATCGAAACCATCCCCTAAACGGCCTCGTAATAGGCACGAACACATCGCACGGGACTAATGTAACTAATCGAGTAGTCACGAGCCTCTTAGTTTGAGAATATGGCGATACTTTGAAAATATATAGCTTAGGCTGAGAAACAAGTCGTTGAAGGGTGGAGACTTAAATCAGACCCAAAAGGCCCCCGTAAGAGGTAATTACACCTCGCACGGGACAAATGAAAATTTTAGTAATTGCGCGCGTAGTCGCGGGTCTCCCAGTTTGAGAATATGATGATAATTACAAAATATCTAGATTAGTCTAAAAAAAAGTCGTCAAAGGGTGAAAACCCAAACTAGCCCCCATACAGCCCTATAAGAGGCAAGAACACCTCGCACGGGACATATGTAAGTTGAAAGAACCAATCACATAGTCGCGGGTCCCCCAATATGAGAAGATGATGATAATTTGAAAAATATCTATATTAGGCGTAAAAACAAGTCGTTTGAGGGTGAAAACCCAAACCAACCCCCAAATTGCCCCGTAATAGTCACGAACACCTTCTACAGGACAAATGTAACTTGCACGAACTAACCGCGTAGTCACGGTCCTCTTGATTTGAGAATTTGAAGGTACTTGGAAAACTTATAAATTAGGCTTAGAAACAAGCCATTGAAGGGTGGAGACCCAAATCAGCCCCCAATGGACCCCGTAAGAGGTAATAACGGCTCGCACGAACAAAAGTAACTTATAGGAGCTGACCGCGTAGTCATGGATCTCTCAATTTGTGAATATGATGATAATTTGAAAATATCTAGATGAGGACTAAAAACAAGCCGTTTGAGGGTGAAAACCAAAACCAATCCCCAAAGGCCCCAATACAAGAACGAACATCTCACCCAGGACCAATGTGACTTGTAGGAACTGACCTAGTCATCATGTGTCAGCTAGTTGGAGAATATGATGATAATTTGTAAATATCTAGATTAGGCTTAAAAATAAACCTTTTGAAGGTGAAAATCCAAACCAACCCCCAAACAGCCCCGTAACGGCCACGATCACCTCGCACGAGACTAATGTAACTTTTTGGAACTAACCACATAGTCACGGGCCTCTCAATTTGAGAATATAATGTTACTTTGAAAACATATAAATTAGGCTTAGAAACAAGCCGTTGAAGGGTCGAAACCCAAATAAGCCCCCCATGGACCCCGTAAGAGGCAATAGCACCTCGCACGGGTTAAATATTACTTGTAAGAACTAACCGCGTAGTCGTGGGTCTCCCGATTTGAGAATATGATGATAATTTGAAAATATCTAGATTAGGCTTAAAAATAAGTTGTTTGACGATGAAAATCTAAACTAGCCCCCAAACGGGGTCGAAAGAGGTAAGAACGCCTCACATGGGACTAATGTAACTTCTAGAAAATGGCTGCATAGTGAGGGGTCTCCCAGTTTGAGAATATGACAGTATTTTGAAAATATCTAGATTAGGTTTAAAAAGAAGCCGTTAAAGTGTGAAAACCCAATCCAGCCTCCAAACGACGCCATAAGAGTCACGGAAACCTCTCACGGTACTTAAGTAACTTATAGGAACTGATCGCGTAGTTACAGGTCTCCCAGTTTGAGAATATGATGATAATTTGAAAATATCTAGATTAGGCCTAAAAATAAGCCATTGAGATGGAAAACCCAAACCAGTCCCCAAACGGCCCTGTTGGAGGCACGAACACCTCGTACGGGACCAATGTGACCTGGTTGGAACTGATCGCGTCGTCGTGGGTCACCTGGTTGGAGAATATGAGGATAATTTGTAAATATCTAGATTAGGCTTAAACATCAACCATTTGAGGATGAAAACCCAATCCAACCCCCAAACAGCCCCGTAAGGGGCACGAACACCTCGCACGGGGCTAATGTTACTTGTTGGAACTAACCGAATAGTCGCGGACCTCTTGATTTGAGAGTATGATGATACTTTGAAAGCATATAAATTGGGCTTAGAAATAAGACGTTGAAGGTTCGAGACCTAAATAAGCCCCCAATGGACCCTGTAAGAGGCAATAACACCTCAAACGGGACCAATGTGACTTTTAGGAACTGACTGTGTCATCACGGGTCACCTGGTTGTAGAATATGATCATTATTTGTAAATATATTTATTAGCCTTCAGAATAAGCCATTTGAGGGTGAAAACCAAAACCAACCCCCATACAGCCCCGTGAGGGGCATGAACACCTCGTATGGGACTAATGTAACTTGTAGGAACTAAACGCATAGTCATGGGCCTCTCGATTTGAGAATATGACAATAATATGAAAACATATAAATTAGGCATACTGGAGACCCAAATCAGCCCCTAAGGGACCCCGTAAGAGGCAATTACACCACGCACATGACCAATGATACTTGTAGGAATTGATCGTGTAGTCGTGGGTCTCCCGATTTGAGAATATGACGATAATTTGAAAATATCTAGATTAGTCTAAAAACAAGTTGTCAAAGGGTGAATACCCAAACTAGCCCCCATACAGCGCTATAAGAGGCAAGAACACCTCGCATGGGACATATGTAACTTGAAAGAACCAATCACATAGTCACGGGTCCCCCGATATGAGAAGATGATGATAAGTTGAAAAATATCTATATTAGGCGAAAAATAAGTCGTTTGAGGGTGAAAACCCAAACCAACCCCCAAATTGCCCCGTAAGAGGCACGAACACCTTCTACAGGACAAATGTACCTTGTAGGAACTAACCGCGTAGTCACGGTGCTCTTGATTTGAGAATTTGAAGGTACTTGGAAAACAAATAAATTAGGCTTAGAAACAAGCCATTGAAGGGTGGAGACCCAAATCAGACCCCAATGGACCCCGTAAGAGGTAATAACACCTCGCACGAACAAATATAACTTGTAGGAACTGACATCGTAGTCATGGATCTCTCGTTTTGTGAATATGATGATAATTTGAAAATATCTAGATGAGGACTAAAAACAAGCCGTTTGAGGGTGAAAACCCAAACCAATCCCCAAAGGCCCCATTACAAGAACGAACACCTCACCCGGGACCAATGTGACTTGTAGGAACTGACCTAGTCATCACGGGTCACCTAGTTGGAGAATATGATGATAATTTGTAAATATGTAGATTAGGCTTAAAAATAAACCTTTTGAGGGTGAAAACCCAAACTAACCCCAAACAGCCCCGTAAGGGGCACGAACACCTCGCACGAGACTAATGTAACTTGTTGGAACTAACCACATAGTCACAGGCCTCTCAATTGGAGAATATGATGTTACTTTGAAAACATATAAATTAGGCTTAGAAATAAGCCGTTGAAGGGTCAAAACCCAAATAAGCCCTCCGTGGACCCCATAAGAGGCAACAACACCTCGCACGGGTTAAATATTACTTGTAAGAACTAACCGCGTAGTCGTGGGTCTCCCGATTTGAGAATATGATGATAATTTGAAAATATCTAGATTAGGCTTAAAAATAAGTTGTTAGACGATGAAAATCTAAACTAGCCCCCAAACGGAGTCGAAAGAGGCAAGAACGCCTCACATGGGACTAATGTAACTTCTAAAAAATGATCGCGTAGTGAGGGGTCTCCCAGTTTGAGAATATGATGGTATTTTGAAAATATCTAGATTAGGTTTAAAAAGAAGCCGTTAAAGTGTTAAAACAAAATCCATCTTCCAAACGACCTCATAAGAGTCACGAAAACCTCGCACGGTACATATGTAACATGTAGGAACTGATCGCGTAGTTACAGGTCTCCCAGTTTGAGAATATGATGATAATTTGAAAATATCTATATTAGACCTAAAAATAAGCCTTTGAGATGGAAAACCAAAACCAGTCCCCAAACGGCCCTATTAGAGGCACGAAGACCTCGTACGGGGCCAATGTGACCTGGTTGGAACTGACCGCATCGTCGTGGGTCACCTGGTTGGAGAATATGAGGATAATTTGTAAATATCTAGATTAGGCATAAACATCAACCATTTGAGGGTGAAAACCCAATCCAACCCCCAAACAGCCCTATAAGGGGCACGGACACCTCGCACGGGACAAATGTAACTTATTGGAACTAACCGAATAGTCACGGAGCTCTCGATTTGAGAATATGATGACACTTTGAAAGGATATAAATTGGGCTTAGAAATAAGACGTTGAAGGTTCGAGACCTAAATAAGCCCCCAATGGACCCTGTAAGAAGCAATAACACCTCAAACGGGACCAATGTGACTTTTAGGAACTGACCGGGTCATCACGGGTCACCTGGTTGCGGAATATGATCATTATTTGTAAATATATTTATTAGCCTTCAGAATAAGCCATTTGAGGGTGAAAACCAAAAGCAACCCCCATACAGCCCCGTGAGGGGCACGAACACCTCGTATGGGACTAATGTAACTTGTAGGAACTAAACGCATAGTCACGGGCCTCTCGATTTGAGAATATGATAATAATATGAAAACATATAAATTAGGCATACTGGAGACCCAAATCAACCCCTAATGGACCCCGTAGGAGGCAATTACACCACGCACATGACCAATGATACTTGTAGGAAGTGATCGTGTAGTCACGGGTCTCCCGATTTGAGAATATGACGATAATTTGAATATATCAAGATTAGGCTAAAAAATAAGTCGTCAAAGGGTGAAAACCCAAACTAGTCCCCAAATGGCCTCGAAAGAGGGAGGAACGCCTCGCACAGAACCAGTGTAACTTCTAGGACTGACATGTAGTCACAGGTCTCCCACTTTGAGAATATGACAATAATTTGAAAATAACTAGATTAGGCTAAAAAACATGCCGTCAAAGGGTGAAAAACAAAACCAGCCAACATACGACCCCATAAGAGGCATGAACACCTCGCACGGGACAAATTTAACTTCTAGGAACCAACCGCGTAGTCGCGGGTCTCATGATATGAGAATATGATGATAATTTGAAAATATCTAGATTTGGTTTGAAAACAAGCCGTTTGAGGGTGAAAATCGAAACCATCCCCTAAACGGCCTCGTAATAGGCACGAACACATCGCACGGGACTAATGTAACTTGTAGTAACTAATCGAGTAGTCACGAGCCTCTTAGTTTGAGAATATGACGATACTTTGAAAATATATAGCTTAGGCTGAGAAACAAGTCGTTGAAGGGTGGAGACTTAAATCAGACCCAAAAGGCCCCCGTAAGAGGTAATTACACCTCGCACGGGACAAATGAAAATTTTAGTAATTGCGCGCGTAGTCGCAGGTCTCCCTGTTTGAGAATATGATGATAGTTAGAAAATATCTAGATCAGTCTAAAAACAAGTCGTCAAAGGGTGAAAACCCAAACTAGCCCCCATACAGCCCTATAAGAGGCAAGAGCACCTCGCACGGGACATATGTAACTTGAAAGAACCAATCACATAGTCGCGGGTCCCCCGATATGAGAAGATGATGATAATTTGAAAAATATCAATATTAGGCGTAAAAACAAGTCGTTTGAGGGTGAAAATCCAACCAACCCCCAAATTGCCCCGTAATAGGCACGAACACCTTCTACAGGACAAATGTAACTTGTAGGAACTAACCGCGTAGTCACGGTCCTCTTGATTTGAGAATTTGAAGGTACTTGGAAAACAGATAAATTAGGCTTAGAAACAAGGCATTGAAGGGTGGAGACCCAAATCAGCCCCCAATGGACCCCGTAAGAGGTAATAACACCTCGCACGAACAAATGTAACTTGTAAGAATTGATCGCGTAGTCATGGATCTCTGAGTTTGTGAGTATGACGATAATTTGAAAATATCTAGATGAGGACTAAAAACAAGCCGTTTGAGGGTGAAAACCCAAATCAATCCCCAAAGGCCCCATTACAAGAACGAACACCTCACCCGGGACCAATGTGACTTGTAGGAAGTGACCTCGTCATCACGGGTCACCTACTTGGAGAATATGATGATAATTTTTAAATATCTAGATTAGGCTTAAAAATAAACCTTTTGAGGGTGAAAACCAAAACCAACCTCCAAACAGCCCCGTAAGGGGCACAAACACCTCGCACGAGACTAATGTAACTTGTTGGAACTAACCACATAGTCACGGGCCTCTCAATTTGAGAATATGATGTTACTTTGAAAACATATAAATTAGCTTAGAAACAAGCCGTTGAAGGGTTGAAACCCAAATAAGCCCCCCAAGGACCCCGTAAGAGGCAATAGCACCTCGCACGGGTTAAATATTACTTGTAAGAACTAACCGCGTAGTCGTGGGTCTCCCGATTTGAGAATATGATGATAATTTGAAAATATCTAGATTAGGCTTAAAAACAAGTTGTTTGACGATGAAAATCTTAACTAGCCCCCAAATGGTGTCGAAAGAGGCAAGAACGCCTCACATGGGACTAAGGTAACTTCTCGAAAATGATCGCGTAGTGAGGGGTCTCCCAGTTTGAAAATATCTACATTAGGTTTAAAAACAAGTCGTTAAAGTGTGAAAACCCAATCTAGCCTCCAAACGACCCCATAAGAGGCACGAACACCTCACACGGTACATATGTAACTTGTAGGAACTGATCGCGTAGCTGCAGGTCTCCCAGTTTGAGAATATTATGATAATTTGAAAATATCTATATTAGGCCTAAAAATAACCATTTGAGGGTGAAAACCCAAACCAGTCCCCAAACGGCCCTGTTGGAGGCACGAACACCTCTTACGGGACCAATGTGACCTTGTAGGAACTGACCGCGTCGTCGCGGGTCATCTTGTTTGAGAATATGAGGATAATTTGTAAATATCTAGATTAAGCTTAAATATAAACCATTTGAGGGTGAAAACCCAAACCAACCCCCAAACTACCCCGTAAGGGGCACGAACACCTCGCACGGGACTAATGTAACTTGTTAGAACTAATCTCATAGTCACGGACCTCTCGATTTGAGAATATGATGATACTTTGAAAACATATAAATTATTCTTAGAAACAAGACGTTGAAGGTTCGAGACCTAAATAAGCCCCCAATGGACCCTGTAAGAGGCAATAACACCTCAAACGGGACCAATGTGACGTGTAGGAACTGATCGTGTCATCACGGGTCACCTGGTTGCGGAATATGATTATAATTTGTAAATATATATATTTGCCTTCCGAATAAGCCATTTGAGGGTGAAAATAAAAGCCAACCCCGAGACAGCCCCGTGAGGGGCACGAACACCTCGTATGGGACTAATGTAACTTGTAGGAACTAAACGCATAGTCACGGGCCTCTCGATTTGAGAATATGACAATAATATGAAAACATATAAATTAGGCATATAAACAATCCGTTCAAGGATGGAGACCCAAATCAGCCCCTAATGGACCCCGTAAGAGGCAATTACACCTCGCACAGGACAAATGTAACTCATAAGAACTCACCGTGTAGTCACGGATCTCTCGGTTTGAGAATATGATGATAATTTGAAAATATTTAGATTAGGCTTAAAAATAAGTTCTTTGACGGTTAAAATCTAAAACAACCCCAAAACGGGCCCGAAACAGTTAGGAACGCCTCGCGCGGGACCAATGTAACTTCTAGGAAATGATCGCGTAGTCTGGGGTCTCCCAATTTGAAAATAGTATGATAATTTGAAAATATCTATATTAGGTTTAAAAATAATTCGTTAAAGTGTGAAAACCCAAACCAGACCCCAAACAACCCCATAAGAGGCACAAACACCTCGCACGGGACATATATAACTTGTATGAACCGACCGCATAGTCGCGGCTCTCTCGATTTGAGAATATGACGTTAATTTGAAAATATCTTGATGAGGCCTAAAAACAAGGAGTTTGAGGGTGAAAACACAAACCAGTCCCCAAATGGCCCAGTTAGAGTCACAAACCCCTCGCACGGGACCAATGTGACTTGAAGGAACTGACCACGTCATCGCAGCTCACCTGGTTGGAGAATATGATGATAGTTTGTAAATATCTAGATTACGCTTAAAAATAAACCATTTGACGGTGAAAACCCGAACTAACCCCCAAGTAGCCCCGTAAGGGGCACAAACACCTCGTACAGGACTAATGTAACTTGTAGGAACTAATCACATAGTCATGGGCCTCTCAATTTGAGAATATGATGATACTATGAAAACATATAAATTAGGCTTAGAAACAAGCCGTTGAAGGGTGGAGACCTAACTAATCCCCCAATGGACCCCATAAGAGGAAATAACACCTCACACGGGACAAATGTAACATGTAGGAACTAACCGTGTAGTCAAGGGTCTCTCGATTTGAGAGTATGATGATAATTTGAAAATATCTAGATTAGGCTTAAAAACAAGTTGTTTGATCGTGAAAATCTAAAATTGTCCCCAAATGGCCTCGAAAGAGGAAGGAACGCCTCGCACGGGACCAATGTAACTTCTAGGAAATGACCGCGTAGTCAGGGGTCTCCCAGTTTGAGAATATGACGATAATTTGAAAATATTTAGATTAGGTTTAAAAACAAGGCGTTAAAGTGTGAAAACCCAAACCAGCCCCCAATCGGCCCCATACGAGGCACGAACACCTCGCATGGGACCTACGCAACTTGTAGGAACTGATCGCGCAGTCGCGGGTCTATTGGTTTCAAAATATTATGATAATTTGAAAATATCTACATTAGGCCTAAAAAGAAGTCCTGTGAGGGTGAAAACCCAGACCAGTTACCCCAATGGGCCTGTTGGAGGCACGAACACCTTGCGGGTCATCGTCATCGCGGGTCACCTGGTTTGGTAATATGATGATAATTTGTAAATATCTCGACTAGTCTTAAAAACAAGCCGTTTGAGGGTGAAAACCCAAACCAGCCCCTAAACAGCCTCGTAAGAGGCCCGAAAACCTCACACGGGACTAATGTAACTTGTACGAACTAATTATGTAGTCACGGTCCTCTCGATTTGATAATATGATGATACTTTGAAAACATATAAATTTGGCTTAGAAACAAGTCGTTAAAGGGTGAAGATCGAAATCAGCCCCCAATAGTCCCCGTAAGAGGAAATAACACCTCGCACGGGTCTCAGAATTTGAGAATATGAGGATACTTTGCAAATATCTAGATTACGCTTAAAAATAGGCCGTTTGAGGGTGAAAATTTATACGAGCCCCCAAACGGCCTCAAAATAGGCTGGAACGCCTCGCACGGGACCAATGTAACTTCTAGAAAATGATCGCGTAGTCAGGGGTCTACCAGTTTGAGAATATTATAATAATTTAAAAATATCTAGATTAGGCTTAAAAACAATCCATTAAAGGGTGAAAACCCAAACCAAGCCCCAAACAGCCCCATAAGAGGCATGAACACCTGGGAAGGGACATATGTAACTTATAGGAACTTACTGGGTAGTCGCGGTTCTCTCGGTTTGAGAATATGAGGATAATTTGAAAATATTTAGATGAGGCCTAAAAACAAGTTATTTTAGGGTGAAACCCCAAACCAGTCCCCAAACGGCCCCGTTAGAGGAACGAACGCCTCGTACAGGACTAATGTGACTTGAAGGAACTGGCCATGTTGTCGCAGGTCACCTAGTTGGAGACTATGATGAGAATTTGTAAATATCTAGATTAGGCTTAAAAATAAGCCATTTGAGGATGAAAACCCGAACCAAGCCCCAAACAGCCCCATAAGTGGAACGAACACCTCGCACATGACTAATAGCATTGTCACGGGCCTCTGAATTTGATAATATGATGATACTATGAAAACATATAAATTAGGCTTAGAAGCAAGTCGTTGAAGGGTGAAGACCCAACTACGCCCCCAATGGACACCGTAGAAGGCAATAACACCTCGTACGGGATAAATGTAACTTATAGGAACTAACCCTATAGTCACGGGTCTCTCGATTTGAGAATATGATGATAATTTGAAAATATTTAGATAAGGCCTAAAAATAAATCATTTCAGGGTGAAAACCCAAACCAGTCCCCAAACGGCCCCGTTAGAGGCACGAACACCTCGCATGGGACCAATATGACTTGTAGGAACTGACCGCGTCGTCGCGGGTCACCTAGTTGGATAATATGATGATAATTTGTAAATATCTAGGTTAGGCATAAAAAAAGGCCATTTGAGCATGAAAACCCAAACCAACCACCAAACAGCCCCATAAGGGGCACGGACACCTTTCACGGGACTAATGTAACTTGTATGAACTAACCACATTGTCATGGGCCCCTTGATTTGAGAAAATGTTGATACATTGAAAACATATAAATTAGGCTTAGAAACAAGCCATTGAAGGGTGAATACCCAAATAAGCCCCCAATGGACCCCGTAAGAGGCAATAACACCTCCCATGGGACAAATGTAACTTGTAGGAACTAACCGCATTGTCGCGGGTCTCCAAATATGAGAATACTTTGCAAGTATCTAGATTACGCTTAAAAATAAGTCGTTTGAGGGTGAAAATATGTACCAGCCCCCAAATGGCCCCGAAATAGTAAGGAATGCCTCGTACGGGATCAATGTAACTTCTAGGAAATGACATCGTAGTCTGGGGTCTACCAGTTTGAGAATATGACAATAAATTAAAAATAACTAGATTAGGCTTAAAAATAAGCCGTTTAAGGGTCAAAACCCGAACCAGGCCCTCAAAGGCCCCATAAGAGGCACGAACACCTTGAAAAGGACGTATGTAACTTGTAAGAACTGACCACGTAGTCGCGGATCTATCGGTTTGAGAATAAGATGATAATTTTAAAATGTTTAGATGAGGCCTAAAAACAAGACGTTTGAGGGTGAAAACCAAAATTTGTCCCCAAGAGACCCCGTTAGAGGCACAAACACCTCGCACGGGACCAATGTGAATTGAAGGAACTGACCACCTCGTCGTGGGTTACCTGGTTGGAGAATACGATGATAATTTTTAAATAATTAGATTAGGCTTAAAAATAAGCCATTTGAGGGTGAAAACCCAAGCCGACCCCCAAACAGTCCTGTAAGGGGCACGAACATCTCACACGGGACTAACGTAACTTGTAGGAACAAACCGCATAGTCACAGGCCTCTTGATTTGAGATTATGATGATATAATGAAAACATATAAATTAGGCTTAGAAATAAGCTATTGATGGGTGAAGACCCAAATAATCTCCCAATGGACCCTGTAAGAGGCAATAACACCTCGCACGGGACAAATGTAACTTATAGGAACTAACCGTGTAGTCACGGGTCTCTCGATTTGAGAAAATTATGATAATTTGGAAATATCTAGATTAGGCTTAAAAATAAGTTGTCTGACGGTGAAAACCTAAACCAGCCACCAAATGGGCCCGAAAGAGGCAGAAACGCCTCGCACGGGACCAATGTAACTTCTAGGAAATGACCGCGTAGTCAGGGGTCTCCTAGTTTGAGAAAAGAATGATAATTTGAAAATATCGAGATTAGTTTTAAAATCAAGTCGTTAAAGTGTGAAAACCCAAAGCAGACCCCAAACGGCCCCATAAGAAGGACGAAGAACTCACACGGGACATATGTAACTTGTAGGAATTGATTACGAAGTCGCGGGTCTCCCAGTTTAAGAATATGATGATAATTTGGAAATATCTGGACTAGATATAAAAACAAGCCCTGTGAGGGTGAAAACCCAAACCAGCCCCCAAACAGCCCCTTTGGAGGCACGAACACCTCACACGGGACCAATGTGACTTGTAGGAAGTAATCGCATCATCGCGGGTCACTTGCTTTGAGAATATGACGATAATTTGTAAATATCTAGATTAGGCTTAAAAATAAGCCGTTTGAGGGGGAAAACCCAAACCATCCCCTAAACGACCTTGTAAGAGGCACGAACACCTCGCAATGGACTAATGTAACTTGTAGGAACTAATCGCGTAGTCATGGTCTTCTCGATTTGAGAATATGATGATACTTTGATAACTTTAAATTTGATTTAAAAATAAGCCGTTGAAGGGTTGAGACCCAAATAAGCCCCCAATGGACCCCATAAGAGGCAATAACACCTCGTACGGGAGAAATGTAACTTGTAGGAACTGACCACATTGTTACGGGTCTCCAGTTTGAGAATATGATGATAATTTGCAAATACCTAGATTATGCTTAAAAATAAGCCGTTTGAGGGTGAAAATATAACCAACCCCTAAACGGCCCCGAGATAGGCGGGAATGCCTCGCACATGAGCAATGTAACTTCTAGGAAATGATGGCATAGTCACGGGTCTCCTAGTCTGAGAATATGACACTAATTTGAAAATTTCTACATTAGGCTTAAAAACAAGTCCTTAAACGGTGAAAACCCAAATGACCCCATAAGAGGCACGAACACCTGGCATAGGACATATATAACTTGTAGGAATTGATTGTGTAGTCGCGGCTCTCTCGATTTGAGAATATGACGATAATTTTAAAATAGATGAGCCCTAAAAGCAAGTCGTTTGACGGTGAAAACCCAAACCAATGCGCAAACGGCCCCGTTAAAGGCACGAACACCTCGCACGGGACCAATGTTAATTGTAGGAACTGACCACATCATCGAAGGTCACCTGGTTGGATAATTGGTAAATATCTAGGCTGGGCCTAAAAATAAGCCATTTCAAGGTTGAAACCCAAACCAACCCCCAAACAGCCCCGTAAGTGTCACGAACACCTCACATAGGACTAATGTAACTTGTAGTAACTAACTGCATAGTCACGCGCCTCTCGATTTGAGAATATGATGATACTTTGAAAACATATAAATTAGGCTTAGAAACAAGTCGTTGAAGGGTGGAGACCCAAATAAGCCCCCAATGGACCTTGTAAGAGGCAATAACACCTCGCACGAGACAACTGCAACTTAAAGGAACGAATCGCGTAGTCGTGGGGATCCCGGTTTGAGAATATGATGATAATTTGAAATTATCTTAACTATGTTTCAAAAGAAGCCATTAAAGTGTGAAATCCCAAACCAGCCCCCAAACGGCCCCATTAAAGGCTTCAACACCTCGCACGTGACATATGTAACTTATAGGAATTGATCGCGTAGTCGTGGGTCTCACAGTTTGAGAATTCGATGATAATTTGAAAATATCTAGATTAGGTCTAAAAACAAGCCATTTCAGGGTGCCAAACCATTCCCCAAACGACCCCGGTGGAGGCACGAACACCTCGCACGGGACTAATGTGACTTGTAGGAATTAACTGCGTCATCGAGGGTGACCTGGTTTTAGAATATGACGATAATTTGTAAATATCTAGATTTGTCTTAAACACAAGCCGTTTGAGGGTGAAAACCCAAACCATCCCCAAAACGGCTTCGTAAGAGACATGAACACCTCACATGGGACTAATGTAACTAGTAGGAACTAAACACATAGTCACGGTCCTATCGATTGGATAATATGACGATACTTTGAAAACATATAAATTTGTCTTAGAAACGAGCCGTTGAAAGGTGTAGACCCAAATCAGCCCCAAATAGACCCCGTACGAGGCAATAACACCTCGCACTGGACAATTATAACTTGTAGGAACTGATCGCATTATTGTGGATCTCCGAATTTGAGAATATGATGATACGTTTCAAATATCTAGATTATGCTTAAAAATAAGCCGTTAAAGCGTGAAAACCCAAGCAAGGCCCCAAACAGCCTCAAAAGAGGCTCGAACACCTCGTACGAGACATATATAACTTGTAGCAACTGACCGCGTAGTCGCGGATCTCTCGATTTGATAATATGATGATAATTTAAAAATATTTAGATGAGGCCTAAAAACAAGCCATTTGAAGGTGAAAACCCAAACCAGTCCCCAAACGGCCCCGTTAAAGGCATGAACACCTCGTACGGGACCAATGTGACTTGAAGGAACTGACCACATCATCGCGGGTCACCGGCTTGGAGAATATGACGATATTTTGTAAATATCTAGATTAGGCTTAAAAATAAGCCATTTGGGGGTGAAAACCCAAACCAACCCCCAAATAGCCACGTAAGGGGCACGAACACCTCGCACGGGACTAATGTAACTTTTAGGAACTAATCTCATAGTCACGGGCCTCTCAATTTGAGAATATGTCGATACTATGTAAACATATAAATTTGGCATAGAAATAAGTTGTTGAAGGGTGGAGACCCAAATAAGCCTCCAATTGACCCCTAAAGGGGCAATAACACCTCGCACGGGACAAATGTAACTTGTAGGAACTAACCGTGTATTCACGGGTCTCTCGATTTGAGAATATGATGATAATTTGAAAATATCTAAATTAGGCTTAAAAGTAAGTTATTTGACGAAGAAAATCTAAACCAACCGCCAAACGGGCCCAAAAGAGGTAGGAATGCCTCGCACGGGACCGATGTAACTTCTAGGAAATAACCACATAGTCAGGGGTCTCCGAGTTTGAGAATAGGACCATAACTTGAAAATATCTAGATTAGGTTTAAAAACAAGTCGTTAAATTGTGAAAACCCAAACCAGCCCCCAAACGGCCCAATAAGAGGCACAAACACCTCGCACGGGACATATGTAACTTGTAAGAACTGATCGCGTAGTCTCGGGTCTCCCGGTTTAAGAATACGAAAAAAAATTGAAAATATCTGGATTTGGCCAAAAAATAAGCCCTGTGAAGGTGAAAACCCAAACTAGTCCCCAAACGGCCCCGTAGGAGGCACGAACACCTCGCACGGGACCAATGTGACTTTTAGGAACTATACACGTCATCGCGGGTCAACTGGTTTGAGAATATGATGATAATTTATAAATATTTTGATTAGGCTTAAAAATAAATCATTTGAGGGTGAAAACCCAAACCAGCCCCTAAACGGCCTCGTAAGACGCACGAACACCTCGCACGAGACTAATGTAACTTGTAGGAACTAATTGCGTAGACAGAATATGATGATACTTTGAAAACATATAAATTTATCTTAGAAACAAGTTGTTGAAGGGTGGAGACAAAATTCAACCCCTAATGGACCTCGTACGAGGCAATAACACCTCGCACATAACAAATGTAACTTGTAGGAACTGACTGCATTGCCGCAGGTCTCCGGATTTGAGAATATGATGATAATTTGCAAATATCTATATTAGGATTAAAAATAAGTCGTTTGAGGGGGAAAATATAAACCAACGCCCAAACGGCCCCGAGATAGGCGGGAATGCCTCGCATAGGACCAATGTAACTTCTATGAAATGACCGCATAGTCAGGGGTCTCCTATTCTGAGAATATGATAGTAATTTGAAAATATCTAAATTAGGCTTAAAAACAAGCCGTTAAATGGTGAAAACCCAAACCAGGCCCCAAACACCACCATAAGAGGCATGAACACCTCGCACGGGACATATGTGACTTGTAGGAATTGACCACGTACTCACGGCTCTCTCGGTTTGAGAATATGACGATAATTTGAAAATATTTACATGAGCCATAAAAATAAGTTGTTTGAGTGTGAAAACCCAAACGGCCCCATTAGAGGCATGAACACCTCGTATGGGACCAATGTGACTTTTAGGAACTGACCACGTCATAGAGGGTAACCTGGTTGGATAATATGATGATAGCTATTAAATATCTAGGTTAGGCTTAAAAATAAGCCATTTGATGGTGAAAAGCCAAACCAGCACCCAAACAGCCCCGTAAGGGGCACGAACACCTCGCATGGGCCAAATCTATCTTGTAGCAACTAACCACATAGTCACTGGCCTCTCTATTTGAAAATATGATGATACTATGAAAACATATAAATTAGGCTTAGAAATAAGCGGTTGAAGGGTGTAGACACAAATAAGGTCCCAATGGATCCCGTAAGATGCAATAACACCTCTCACGGGACAAATGTAACTTGTAGGAACTAACCGCGTAGTCGCGGGTCTGCTGGTTTAAGAATATGATGATAATTTGAAATTATCTAGATTAGGTTTCAAAACAAGCAATTAAAGCATGAAAAACCAAACCAACCCCCAAACGGCCCCATGAGAGGCACGAACACCTCGCACGTGTCGTATGTAACTTGTAGGAATTGATCGGGTAGTCGCAGGTCTCCCAATTTGATAATTCGAGGATAATTTGAAAATATCTAGATTACACCTTCAAACAAGCCATTTGAGGGTACCAAACCTGTCCCCAAACGACCCCGTTGGAGGCACGAACACCTCGCTCGGGACCAATGTGACTTTCAGGATGTAACTGCATCATCATGGGTCCCCTTATTTGAGAATATGACAATAATTTATAAATATCTAGATTAGGGTTAAAAACAAGACCTTTGAGGGTGAAAACCCAAACCAAGCGTTAAACGGCCTCGTAAGAAGCATGAAAACATCGCACAAGACTAATGTAACTAGTAGGAATTTATCGCGTAGTCACGGTCCTCTCGATTTGATAATAGGACGATACTTTGAAAACATATAAATTTGTCTTAGAAACAAGCCGTTGAAGGGTGGAGTCCCAAATTAGCCCCCAATAGACCCCGTAAGAGGCAATTACACCTTGCATGGGACAAATGTAACTTGTAGGAACTGGCCGCATTATCGCGGGTCTCCGAATTTAAGAATATGACGATACTCTGCAAATATCTAGATTAGGCTTAAAAATAAGCTGTTTGAGGGTGAAAATATATACCAGCCCCTAAACGGCCTTAAAATAGGCAAGAATGCCTCACACCGGACCAAAGTAACTTCTAGGAAATAACCACGTAGTCAGGGGTCTCCTAGTTTGAGAATATGACAATAATTTGAAAATATCTAGATTAGGTTTAAAATTAAGTCGGTAAAGGGTGAAAATCCAAACCAGGCCCCAAACGGCCCCTTAAGAGCCACGAACACCTCGTATGGGACATATATAAGTTGTAGGAACTAACTGCGTAGTCGCGTCTCTCTTAGTTTGAGAATATGATGATAATTTGAAAGTATTAAATGGGGCCTAAAGACAAGCCATTTGAGGGTCAAAACCCAAACTAGTCACTAAACGTCCCCGCTAGAGGCACGAACACCTTGTATGGGACTAATGTGACTTAAAGGAACTGACCACGTCGTCGCGGGTCACCTGGTTGGAGAATATTACGATAATTTGCAAATATCTAGATTAGGCTTAAAAATAAGCCATTTGAGGTGGAAAACCCAAACCAACCCCAAACACTAATGTAACTTGTAGGAACTAACCCCATATTCACAGGCCTCTCGATTTGAGAATATAACAATACTATGAAAACATATAAATTAGTCTTAGAAATATATCATTAAAGGGTGGAGACCCAAATAATCCCCCAATGGACCCCTTAAGAGGGAATAACACCTCGTACGGGATAAATGTAACTTGTAGGAACTAACCGTGTAGTCACGGGTTTCTCGATTTGAGAATATTATGATAATTTGAAAATATCTAGATTTGTCTTAAAAACAAGTTGTTTGATAGTGAAAATCTAATCAAACCCCCAAACGGGGTCGAAAGAGGAATGAACGCCACTAATGTAACTTCTAAGAAATGACCGCGTAGTCAGGGGTCTCCTAGTTTGAGAATAGGAAGATAATTTTAAAATATCTAGATTTGGATTAAAAACAAGCCGTTAAAGCGTGAAAACCCAAACCGGCACCCAAACGACCCATAAGAGGCACGATCATCTCGCGCGGGACATATGTAACTTGTAGGAAATGATCACGTAATCACGGGTCTCCCAATTTGAGAATATGACGATAATTTGAAAATATCTGGATTAGGCCTAAAAATAAGTCGTTTGAGGGTGCCAAACTAGTCCCCAAACGGCCCCATTGGAGGCACGAACACCTCGCATGGGACCAATGTCACTTTTAGGAACTAACCGCATCATCACAGGTCACCTAGTTTGACAATATGATGATAATTTGTAAATATTTAGATTAGGCCTAAAAATAGGTCGTTTGAGGGTGAAACCCAAACCAACCCCTAAACGACCTCGTAAGAGGCACGAACACCCCGCACGGGACTAATGTAACTTGTTGGAACTAATAGCGTAGTCACGGTCCCCTCGATTTGAGAATATGATGATACTTTGAAAACATATAAATTTGGCATAGAAACACGCTGTTGAAGGGTTAAGACTCAAATTAGCCCCCAATGGACCCCGTAAGAGACAATAACACCTCGCACGGGACAAATGTAACTTGTAAGAACTGACCGCATTATCGCGGGTCTCAGGATTTGAGAATATGATGTAATTTGAATATATCTAAATTAGGCCTAAAAATATGCCACGTGAAGGTGAAAATATCTAAATTAGTCCCCAAACGCCCCCGTTGGAGGCAGGAACACTTCGCACAGTACCAATGTAACTTCTAGGAAATGACCGCATAGTCAGGGGTCTCTTAGTCTGAGAATATGATAGTAATTCAAAAATATCTAGATTAGGCATAAAAATAAGTCGTTAAACTGTGAAAACATAAACCAGGCCCCAAACAGCCCCATTAGAGGCACACACACCTCGCACGGGACATGTGTATCTTATAGCAATTGACTGTGTAGTCGCTGCTCTCTCAATTTGAGAATATGATGATAATTTGAAAATATTTGCATGAGCCCTAAAAACAAGTCATTTGATGGTGAAAACCAAAACCAGTCCCCAAAAGGCCCCGTTAGAGGCACGAACACCTCGCACGGGACCAATGTGACTTGTAGGTACTGACCACGTCATCGTGGGTCACTTGGTGGGATAATATGATGCTAATTTGGAAATATATAGGTTAGGACTAAAAATAAGCCATTTGAGGATGAAAACCCAAACCAACCCCCAAACAGCCTCGTAAGTTGCACGAACCCTCGCACGGGACTAATGTAACTTGTAGTAACTAACCGCATAGTCATGGGCCTCTCAATTTGAGAATATAATGATACTTTGAAAACATATAAATTAAGATTAGAAACAAGTCGTTGAAAGGTGGAGATCCAAATAAGCCCCCAATGACCCCATAAGAGGCAATAACACCTCGCACGGGACATATGTAACTTATAGGAACTAATTGCATAGTCGAGGGTCTCTTTGTCTGAGAATATGACGATAATTTGAAATTATCTAGATTAGGTTTTAAAATGAGCCGTTAAAGTGTGAAAACCCAAAACCGCCCCATAAGAGGCACGAACAACTCGCATGTGACATATGTCACTTGTAGGAATTGATCGCATAGTCGGGGGTCTCTCGATTTGAGAATATGATGATAATTTGAAAATATCTAGATTAGGCCTAAAAATAAGCCGTTTGAGGGTGCCAAACCAGTCCCCAAATGGCCCCATTAGAGGCACAAACACCTCTCACGGGACCAGTGTGACTTGTAGGAAGTAACCGCATCATCGTGGGTCACCTGGTTTGAGAATATGACGATAATTTGTAAATATCTAGATTAGGATTCAAAATAAGCTTTTTGAGGTTGAAACCCCAAACCAGCCCCTAAACGACCTCGTTAGAGGCACGAACACCTCGCAGGGGACTAATGTAACTTATAGGAACTAATCGCGTAGTCACGGTCCTCTCGATTTGATAATATGACCATACTTTGAAAACATATAAATTTGGCTTAGAAATAAGCCGTTGAAGGGTGGAGACCCAAATAAGCCCCCAATGGACCACGTAAGAGGCAATAACACCTCGTACGGGATAAATGTAACTTGTAGGAACTAACCATGTAGTCACGGGTTTCTCGATTTGAGAATATTATGATAATTTGAAAATATCTAGATTTGTCTTAAAAACAAGTTGTTTGATAGTGAAAATCTAATCAAACCCCCAAACGGGGTCGAAAGAGGAATGAACGCCACTAATGTAACTTCTAAGAAATGACCGCGTAGTCAGGGGTCTCCTAGTTTGAGAATAGGAAGATAATTTTAAAATATCTAGATTTGGATTAAAAACAAGCCGTTAAAGCGTGAAAACCCAAACCGGCCCCCAAACGGCCCATAAGAGGCACGATCATCTCGCGCGGGACATATGTAACTTGTAGGAAATGATCACGTAATCACGGGTCTCCCGATTTGAGAATATGACGATAATTTGAAAATATCTGGATTAGGCCCAAAAATAAGCCGTTTGAGGGTGCCAAACTAGTCCCCAAACGGCCCCATTGGAGGCACGAACACCTCGCATGGGACCAATGTCACTTTTAGGAACTAACCGCATCATCACAGGTCACCTAGTTTGACAATATGATGATAATTTGTAAATATTTAGATTAGGCCTAAAAATAGGTCGTTTGAGGGTGAAACCCAAACCAACCCCTAAACGACCTCGTAAGAGGCATGAACACCCCGAACGGGACTAATGTAACTTGTTGGAACTAATAGCGTAGTCACGGTCCCCTCGATTTGAGAATATGATGATACTTTGAAAACATATAAATTTGGCATAGAAACACGCTCTTGAAGGGTTAATACTCAAATTAGCCCCCAATGGACCCCGTAAGAGGCAATAACACCTCGCACGGGACAAATGTAACTTGTAGGAACTGACTGCATTATCGCGGGTCTCAGGATTTGAGAATATGATGTAATTTTAATATATCTGAATTAGGCCTAAAAATATGCCACGTGCAGGTGAAAATATCTAAATTAGTCCCCAAACGCCCCCGTTGGAGGCAGGAACACTTCGCACAGTACCAATGTAACTTCTAGGAAATGACCGCATAGTCAGGGGTCTCCTAGTCTGAGAATATGATAGTAATTCAAAAATATCTAGATTAGGCATAAAAATAAGTCGTTAAACTGTGAAAACATAAACCAGGCCCCAAACAGCCCCATTAGAGGCACACACACCTCGCACGGGACATGTGTATCTTATAGCAATTGACTGTGTAGTCGCTGCTCTCTCAATTTGAGAATATGATGATAATTTGAAAATATTTGCATGAGCCCTAAAAACAAGTCATTTGATGGGGAAAACCAAAACCAGTCCCCAAAAGGCCCCGTTAGAGGCACGAACACCTCGCACGGGACCAATGTGACTTGTAGGTACTGACCACGTCATCGTGGGTCACTTGGTGGGATAATATGATGCTAATTTGGAAATATATAGGTTAGGACTAAAAATAAGCCATTTGAGGATGAAAACCCAAACCAACCCCCAAACAGCCTCGTAAGTTGCACGAACCCTCGCACGGGACTAATGTAACTTGTAGTAACTAACCGCATAGTCATGGGCCTCTCAATTTGAGAATATAATGATACTTTGAAAACATATAAATTAAGATTAGAAACAAGTCGTTGAAAGGTGGAGATCCAAATAAGCCCCCAATGACCCCATAAGAGGCAATAACACCTCGCACGGGACATATGTAACTTATAGGAACTAATTGCATAGTCGAGGGTCTCTTTGTCTGAGAATATGACGATAATTTGAAATTATCTAGATTAGGTTTTAAAATGAGCCGTTAAAGTGTGAAAACCCAAAACCGCCCCATAAGAGGCACGAACAACTCGCATGTGACATATGTCACTTGTAGGAATTGATCGCATAGTCGGGGGTCTCTCGATTTGAGAATATGATGATAATTTGAAAATATCTAGATTAGGCCTAAAAATAAGCCGTTTGAGGGTGCCAAACCAGTCCCCAAATGGCCCCATTAGAGGCACAAACACCTCTCACGGGACCAGTGTGACTTGTAGGAAGTAACCGCATCATCGTGGGTCACCTGGTTTGAGAATATGACGATAATTTGTAAATATCTAGATTAGGATTCAAAATAAGCTTTTTGAGGTTGAAACCCCAAACCAGCCCCTAAACAACCTCGTTAGAGGCACGAACACCTCGTAGGGGACTAATGTAACTTATAGGAACTAATCATGTAGTCACGGTCCTCTCGATTGGATAATATGACCATACTTTGAAAACATATAAATTTGGCTTAGAAATAAGTCGTTGAAGGGTGGAGACCCAAATAAGCCCCCAATGGACCACGTAAGAGGCAATAACACCTCGTACGGGACAAATGTAACTTGTAGGAATTGACCTCATTATCACGGGTCTCCGAATTTGGGAATATGACGATACTTTGCAAATATCTATATTAGGCTTAAAAATAAGCCGTTTAAGGGTGAAAATATATACCAACCCCCAAATTGCCCCGAAATAGGCAGGAATGCCTTATACGAGACCAATGTAACTTCTACGAAATGACGGCATAGTCAGGGGTCTCCCAGTTTGAGAATATAATAATAATTTGAAAATATCTAGATTAAGTTTAAAAACAAGTCGATAAAGGGTGAAACCCAAACCAGGCCCCAAACGACCCCATAAGAGGCACAAACACCTCGCACGGGACATATATAACTTGTAGGAACTGACCGCGTAACCATGGCTCTCTCGGTTTGAGAATATGATAATAATTTGAAAAGATTTAGAGGAGGCCTAAAAATAAGCCGTTTGAGGGTGAGAATCCTAACCAATCTCCAAACGGCCCCGTTAGAGGCACAAACACATCGCACGGGACCAATTTGACTTGAAGGAACAAACCATGTCATCGCGGGTCACCTAGTTGGAGAATTTGACAATAATTTGTAAATATCTAGACTAGGCTTAAAAATAACCATTTGAGGGTGAAAACCCAAACCAACCCCCAAACAGCCCCATAAGGGGCACGAACACCTCGCACGGGACTAATGTAGCTTGTAGGAACTAACCACATAGTCATGGGCCTCTCAATTAGAGAATATGATGATACTATGATAATATATAAATTAGGCTTAGAAATAAGTCATTGAAGGGTGGAGACCCAAATAAGCCACTAATGGACCCCGTAAGAGGGAAAAACATCTCGCAAGGGACAAATGTAACTTATAGGAACTAACCGTTTAGGCACGGGTCTCTTGATTTGAGAATATGATGATAATTTGAAAATATCAAGATTAGGCTTAAGTACAAGTTATTTGACGAAGAAAACTTAAATTAGCCCCAAACGGGCCAGAAAGAGGCAAGAACGCCTCGCACGGGACCAATGTAACTTCTTGGAAATGATCGCATAGTTAGGGGTCTCCTAGTTTGAGAATAGGAAGATAATTTAAAAACATCTAGATTATGTTTAAAAACAAGCCATTAAAGTGTGAAAAGCTAATCCAGCACCCAAATGGCCCCATAAGAGGCACGAACACCTCGTACAGGACATATATAACTTTGAGGAACTGATCGCGTAGTCGCGGGTCTCCCGATTTGAAAATATCATGATAATTTGAAAATATCGAGATTATGACTAAAAATAAGCCCTGTGAGGGTGAAAATATCTGGATTAGTCCCAAAACGGCCCCATTGGAGGCACGGACACCTCATACGGGACCAATGTGACTTGTAGGAACTATACGCATCATCGCGAGTCACCTAGTTTGACAGTATGGCGATAATTTGTAAATATCTAAATTAGGTTTAAAAATAAGTTGTTTGAGGGTGAAAACCTAAACTAGCCCCTAAACGGCCTCGTAAGAGGCACGAACACCCCGCACGGGACTAATGTAACTTGTAGGAACTAATCGCGTAGTCACGGTCCTCTCGATTTGAGAATATGATGATACTTTATAAACATATAAATTTGGCTTAGAAACAAGCTGTTGAAGGGTGAAGACGCAAATTATTCCCCAGTGGACCCCGTAAGAGGCAATAACACCTCACACGGGATAAATGTAACTTGTAGGAACTGACCACATTATCGCTGGTCTCTGGATTTGAGAATATGATGATAATTTGAAAATATCTGTATTAGTCATAAAAACAACCCCTAAGAGGGTGAAAATATCTAGATTAGTCCTTAAATGGACCCGTTGGAGGTACGAACACCTCGCACGGGACCAATGTGACTTGTAGGAACTATACGCATCATTGCGGATCACCTGGTTTGTCAATATGATGATAATTTGTAAATACCTAGATTAGGCTTAAAAATAAGTCGTTTGAGGGTGAAAACCAAAACCAACCCCTAAACGGCCTCATAAGGGGCACGAACACCCTACACAGGACTAATGTAACTTGTAGGAACTAATCGCGTAGTCACGGTCCTCTCGATTTAAGGATAGGATGATACTTTGAAAACATTTAAATTTGTCTTAGAAACAAGCTGTTGAAGGGGGAAGACCCAAATTAGTCTCCAGTGGACCCCGTAAGAGGGAATAACATCTCGCACGGGACAAATGTAACTTGTAGGAACTGATCGCATTATCGTCGGTCTCCGAATTTGAGAATATGATGATAATTTGAAAATATATGAATTAGTCCTAAAAACAAGCCCTATGAGGGTGAAAATATCTAAATTAGTCCCCAAACGTCCCCGTTGGAGGCACGAACACCTCGCACGGGACCAATGTGACTTGTAGGAACTATACGCATCATCCCGGATCACCTGGTTTGACAATATGATGATAATTTGTAAATATCTAGATTAGGCTTAAAAATAAGTCGTTTAAGGGTGAAAACCCAAACCAACCCCTAAGCGGCCTCGTAAGAGGCACGAACACCCCGCACGGGCCTAATGTAACTTGTAGGAACTAATTGCGTAGTCACGGGCCTCTTGATTTGCAAATATGATGATACTTTGAAAACATATAAATTTGGCTTAGAAATAAGTTGTTGAAGGGTGAAGACCCAAATCATCCCCCAATGGACCCCTTAAGAGGCAGTAACACCTCGCACGGGACAAATGTAACTTGTAGGAACTGACCGCATTATTGCGGGTCTCAGGATTGGAGAATATGATGATAATTTGTAAATATCTAGATTAGGCTTAAAAATAAGTCATTTGAGGGAGAAAATATAAACTAGCCCCCAAACGGCACCGATATAGGCGGGAACACCTCGAACAGTACCAATGTAACTTCTAGGAAATGACCGCATAGTCAGGGGTCTCCTTTTCTGAGAATATGGTAGTAATTTGAAAATATATATATTAGGCTTAAAAATTAGTCGTTAAACGGTGAAAACCTAAACCAGGCCACAAACGGCCCCAATAGAGGCACGAACACCTCGCACGGGATATATGTAACTTGTAGGAATTGACTGCGTAGTTACGGCTCTCTCGGTTTGAGAATATTAAGATAATTTGAAAATATTTGCATGAGCCCTAAAAACAAGTCATTTGACGATGAAAATCCACACCAATCCCCAAACGGCCCCGTTAGAGGCACGAACACCTCGCACGGGACCAATGTGACTTGTAGGACCTGGCCATGTCATCGTGGGTCATCTGGTTGGATAATATGATAATTTGTAAATATCTAGGTTAGGACTAAAAATAAGCCATTTGAGGATGAAAACCCAAACCAACACCCAAACAGCCCCGTAAGGGGCACGAACAGCTCGCACGGGACTAATGTAACTTGCAGTAACTAACTGCATAGTCACGGGCCTCTCGATTTGAGAATATCAAGTTACTTTGAAAACATATAAATTAGGCTTATAAATAAGTCGTTGAAGGGTGGAGATCCCAATAAGCCCCCAATGACCCCATAAGAGGCAATAAAACCTCGCGCGGGACATATGTAACTTATAGGAACTAATGGCATAATCGAGGGTCTCTCGATTTGAGAATATGACGATAATTAGAAATTATCTAGATTAGGTTAAAAAATGAGTCGTTAAAGTGTGAAAACCCAAACCAGCCCCAAAACTGCCCCATAAGAGGCACGAACACCTCGCACGTGGCATATGTAACTTGTAGGAATTGATCGAATAGTTGCGGGTCTCTTGGTTTGAGAATACGATGATAATTTGAAAATATGTTTATTAGATCTAAAAATAAGTCATTTGAGGGTGCCAAACAAGTCCCCAAACGGTTCTGTTGGAGGCACGAACAACTCTCACTGGACCAGTGTGACTTGTAGGAAGTAACCGCATCATCGCGGGTCACCTGGTTTGAGAATATGACGATAATTTGTAAATCTAGTTTAGGCTTAAAAACAAGCCGTTTGAGGGTGAAACCCACAATTTGCCCCTAAACGACCTCGTAAGGGGCACGAACACCTCGCACGGGACTAATGTAACTTGTAGGAACTAATCGCGTAGTCACGGTCCTCTCGGTTGGATAATATGACCATAGTTTGAAAACATATAAATTTTGGGTTAGAAATAAGTCGTTGAAGGGTGAAGACCCAAATAAGCACCTAATGAACCCCTTAAGAGGCAATAACACCTCGCACGGGACAAATGTAACTTGTAGGAGCTGAACGCATTATCACGGGTCTCAGAATTTGAGAATATGATGATACTTTGCAAATATCTAGATTACGCTAAAAAGTAAGCCATTTGAGGGTGAAAATATATACCAGCCCCCAAACGACCCTAAAATAGGCAGGAACGCCTCATACTAGACCAATGTAACTTTTAGGAAATGGCCGCGTAGTCAGGGGTCTCCCTGTTTGAGAATATGATAATAATTTGAAAATATATATATTAAGCTTAAAAATAAGCCGATAAAGGGTGAAACCCAAACCAGGCCCCATAAGAGGCACAAACACCTCGCACGGAACATATATAACTTATAGGAACGGATCGGGTAGGCATGGCTCTCTCGGTTTGAGAATGTAATGATAATCTGATAATATTTAGAGGAGGCCAAAAAATAAGCCGTTTGAGGTTGAAAACCCAAACTAGTCCCCAAAAGGCCCCGTTAGAGGTACAAAAACATCGCACGGGACCAGTGTGACATGAAGGAACTAACCACGTCATCGCGGGTCACCTGGTTGGAGAATTTGATGATAATTTGTAAATATCTAGATTAGGCTTAAAAATAAGCCATTTGAGGGTGAAAACCCAAACTAACCCCCAAACAGCCCCGTAAGGGGCACGAACACCTTGCACGGGACTAATGTAACTTGTAGGAACTAACCGCATAGTCATGGACCTCTCAATTTGAGAATATGACAATACTATGAAAAAATATAAATTAGGCTTAGAAATAAGTCATCGAAGGGTGGAGACCCAAATAAGCCCCTAATGGACCCCGTAAGAGGCAAAAACACCTCGCACGGGGCAAATGTAACTTATAGGAACTAACCTGTAGTCACGGGTCTCTCGATTTGAGAATGTGATGATAATTTGAAAATATCTAGATTAGGCTTAAGAACAAGTTGTTTGACGGTGAAAATTTAAACCAGCTCACAAATGGGCCCGAAAGAGGTAGGAACGCCTTGCACGGGACCAATGTAACTTATAGGAAATGACCGCGTGGTCAGGGGTCTCCTAGTTTCAGAACAGGATGATAATTTGAAAATATCTAGATTATGTTTAAAAATAAGTTGTTAAAGTGTTAAAACCCAAACCCACCCCCAAACGGCCCCATTAGAGGCACGAACACCTCGCACGGGACATATGTAACTTGTAGGAACTGATTGCTTAGTCGTGGGTCTCCCGATTTGAGAATATGATGATAATTTGAAAATTTCTTGATTAGGCTTAAAAACAAGCCCTGCGAGGGTGAAAACACAAACTAATCCCCAAACGGCCCCATTGGAGGCACGAACACCTCTCGCGGGACAATTGTGACTTGTAGGAACTAACCGCATCATCACGGGTCACCTGGTTTGAGAATATGACGATAATTTGTAAATATCTAGATTATGATTAAAAATAAGTCATTTGAGGGTGAAAACCCAAAGAAGCCCCTAAACGTCCTCGTTAGGGGCACGAACACCTCGCACGGGAATAATGTAACTTGTTGGAACTAATCCCGCAGTCACGGTCCTCTCAATTTGAGAATATGATGATACTTTGAAAACAAATAAGTTTGGCTTAGAAACAAGCCCTTGAAGGGTGGAGACCCAAATCAGCCCCCAATGGACCCCGTAATAGGCAATAACACCTCGCACGGGACAAATGTAACTTATAGTAACTGAACGCATTGTCGCGGGTCTTCGGATTTGAGAAGATTATGATAATTTGCAAATATCTAGATTAGGCTTAAAAACAAGCCATTTGAGGGTAAAAATATAAACCAGTCCCCAAAAGGCCCCGAGATAGGCAAGAACGCCTCGAACAGAACCAATGTAACATCTAGGAAATGAACGCGTAATCAGGAGTCTCCTAGTCTGAGAATATTATAGTAATTTGAAACTATCTAGATTAGGCTTAAAATCAAGCCATTAAAGGGTAAAAACCCAAACCAGGCCCTAAACGGCCCCATAAGAGGCACTTACACCTCGCATGGAACATATGTAACATGTAGGAATTTACCACGTAGTCGCGGCTCTCTCGGTTTGATAATATGATGATAATATGAAAATATTTAGATGAGCCCTAAAAACAAGTCGTTTGAGGTTGAAAACCCAAACTTGTCCCCAAACGACCCCGTTAGATCCACGAACACCTCGCACGGGACCAATGTGACTTGTAAGAACTGACCACATCATCACGGGTCACCTGGTTGGATAATATGATGATAATTAGTAAATATAAAGATTAGGCTTAAAAATAAGCCATTTGAGGGTGAAAACCCAAACCAAACCCGAAACAGCCCCGTAAGGGGCACGAACACCTCCCACGGGACTAATGTAACTTGTAGTAACTAACCTCATAGTCATAGGCCTCTCGATAATTTGAGAATATGACAATACATTGAAAACATATAAATTAGGCTTAGAAATAAGCCGTTGAAGGGTAGAGACCCAAATAAGCCCCCAATGGACCCTGTAAGAGGCAATAACACCTCGCGCGGGACAAATGTAACTTGTAGGAACTAACCGCATAGTCGTGGGTCACCCGGTTTGAGAATATGATGATAATTTGAAATTATCTACATTAGTTTTAAAAATAAGCTGTTAAAGTGTGAGCCCCGAAACAAGCCCCCAAACCGCCCCATAAGAGGCACGAACACCTCGCACGTGACATATGTAACTTGTAGGAACTAACCGCATAGTCGCGGGTCTCCCGATTTGACAATATGATGATAATTTTTAATTATCTAGATTAGGTTTAAAAATAAGCTGTTAAAGAGTGAGCCCCCAAACCAGCCCCCAAACGGCCCCATAAGAGGCACGAACACCTCGTACGGGACTATATAACTTATAGGAACTAATGGCATAGTCGCAGCTCTCTCGGTTTGAGAATATGATAATAATTTGAAAATATTTAGATGAGGCCTAAAAAAAAAGCCGTTTAAGGGTGAAAACCCAAACCAGTCCACAAACGGCCCCGTTAGAGGCATGAACACCTCGTACGGGACCAATGTGACTTGAAGGAACTGAGAGCGTCATCGCGGGTCACGTAGTTTGAGAATATGACGATAATTTGTAAATATCTAGATTAGTCTTAAAAATAAGCCGTTTGAGTGTGAAAACCCAAATCGGCCCCTAAACGGCCTCGTAAGAGGTACGAACACCTTGCACGAGATTAATATATCTTGTAGGAACTAATTGCGTAGTCACGGTCCCCTCAATTGGATAATATGAAGATACTTAGAAATCATATAAATCTAGCTTAAAAACAAGTCGTTGAAGTGTGGAGACCTAAATCAGCCCCGATTAGACCCCGTAAGAGGCAATAACACCTCGCACGGGACAAATGTAACTTGTAGGAACTGACCGCATTATCGCGGGTCTCCGAATTTGAGAATATGATGATACTTTGGAAATATCTAGATTAGGCTTAAAAATAAGCCGTTTGATGGTGAAAATATATACCAGCACCCAAATGGCCCCGAAATAGGCAGAAACGCCTCACAAGGGACCAATCTAACTTCTACGAAATGACCGCGTAGTCAGGGGTCTCCCAGTTTGAGAATATGACAATAACTTTAAAATATCTCGATTAGGCTTAAAAACAAGTCGTTAAAGGGTGAAACCCAAATCGGGCCCCAAACCGCCCCATAAGAGGCACAAACACCTCGCACGGGACATATATAACTTGTAGGAACTCACCGCATTATCACGGCTCTCTCGCTTTGAGAATATGATGATAATTTGAAAATATTTAGATGAGACCTAAAAATAAGCCATTTGAGGCACGAACACCTCGTACGGGACCAATGTGACTTGAAGGAACTGACCACGTCGTTGCGGGTCACCTGGTTGGAGAATATGATGATAATTTGTAAATATCTAGATTAGGCTTAAAAAGAAGCCATTAGAGGGTGAAAACCAAAACAAACCCCCAAACAGCCACGTAAGGGGCAGGAACACCTCGCACAGGAATAATGTAACTTGTAGGAACTAACTGCATAGTCATGGGCCTCTCAATTTGAGAATAGGACGATAGTATGAAAACATACAAATTACGAATAAAAACAAGCCGTTGAAGGGTGGAGACCCAAATAAGCCCCCAAGGGACCCCGTAAGAGGCAATAACACCTCACACGGGACAAATGAAACTTGCAGGAACTAACCATGTAGTCACGGGTCTCTCAATTTGAGAATATTATGATAATTGGAAAATATCTAGATTAGGCTTAAAAATAAGCCGTTTGAGGGTGAAAACCCAAACCAGCCCCTACGCAGCCTCGTAAGAGGCACCAACACCTCGCACTGGAATAATGTAACTTATAGGAACTAATCGCGTAGTCACAGTCCTCTCGATTTGAGAATATGATGATACTTTGAAAACATATAAATTTGTCTTAGAAACAAGTCGTTGAAGGGTGGAGATCCAACTCAACCCGTAATGGAGCCCGTTTGAGGCAATAACACCTCGCACGGGACAAATTTAACTTGTTGGAACTGACAGCATTATCGCGGGTCTCCAAATTTGGGAATATGATGATAATTTGAAAATATCTAGATTTGGCTTAAAGTAAGTCATTTGAGGCTGAAAATATAAACTAGACACCAAACGACCCTGAGATAGGTAGGAACGCCTTGTACCGGACCAATGTAACTTCTTGGAAATGACCGCGTAGTCAGGGGTCTCCCAGTTTGAGAATATGACAGATATTTAAAAATATATAGATTAGGCTTAAAAACAAGCCATTAGAGGGTGTAAACAAAACCAGGCCCCAAACGGCCCCATAAGAGGCACAAACACCTCGCACATGACATATGTAACTTAAAGGAACTGACTGCTTAGTCGCGGCTCTCTCGGTTTGAGAATAAGATGATAATTTGAAACTATTTAGATGAACCCTAAAAACAAGCCGTTTGAGGGTGAAAACCCAAACCAGTCCCCAAACGTCCCCGTTAGAGGCACGAACACCTCGTACGGGACCAATGTGACTTGTAGGAACTGACCACGTCATCGCTGGTCACCTAGTCGGATAATATGATGATAATTTGTAAATATATAGGTTAGGCTTAAAAATAAGCCATTTGAGAGTGAAAACCCAAACAAACCCCCAAACAACCTCGTAAGCGGCACGAAGACCTCGAACGGGACTAATGTAACATATAGGAACTAACCGCATAGTCATGGGCCTCTTGATTTGAGAATATGACGATACTTTGAAAACATATGAATTAGGCTTAAAAACAAATCGTTGAAGTGTGGAGACCCCAATAAGCCCCCAATGGACCTTGTGAGAGGCAATAACTTCTCGCACGGGACAAATGTAACTTGTAGGAACTAACCGGGTAGTTGTGGGTCTCCCCGTTTGAGAATATGTTGATAATTTTAAATTATCTAGATACGTTTAAAAATAAGCCGTTAAAGTGTGTAAACCCAAACCAGCCCCCAAACTGCCCCATAAGAGGATGGAACACCTCGCACGTGACATATGTAAATTGTAGGAATTGATCGGGCAGTCGCGGGTCTCCCGGTTTGACAATATGATGATAATTTCAAAATATCTCCTTTAGGCCTAAAAACAAGTCCTTTGAGGGTGCCAAACCACTCCCCAAATGGTCCCGCTGGAGGCACAAACACCTCACACGGGACCAATGTGACTTGTAGGAAGTAACCACGACATCGCAGGTCACCTGGTTTGAGAATATGACTATAATTTGTTAATATCTAGATTAGGCTTAAAAACAAGCCGTTTGAGGGTGAAAATCCAAAGTAACCCCTAAACGGCCTCGTTTGAGGTAGGAACACCATGCACGGGACTAATGTAACTTGTAGGAACTAATCACGTAGTCAAGGGCCTCTTGGTTTGAGAATATGACGAAACTTTGAAAATATATAGATTAGGTTGGGAAACAAGCTGTCGAAGGGTGGAGATCTAAATCTGCCCCCAAAGGACCCCATAAGAGGTAATTACAAATCGCATGGGACCAATGAAACTTCTAGCAATTGACCGCGTAGTCACGGGTCTCCCGGTCTGAGAATATGATGATAATTTCAAAATATCTAGATTAGGCCAAAAAAACAAGTCATTTGATGGTGAAAATCCAAACCAGCCACCAAACAGCACCGAAAGAGGCCGGAACACCTCGCATGGGACCAATGTTACTTCTAGGAACGGACAGCGTAGTCACGGGTCTACAATTTTGAGAATATGACAATAATTTGAAAATATCATGATTAGGCTTAAAAACAAGCCGTTAAAGGTTGAAAACCCAAATTAAGCCCCAAACGGCCCCATAATAGGCACGAACACCTCGCACGGGACATATGTAACTTGTAGGAACTGACCGCGTAGTCGCAGCTCTCTCGATTTGAGAATATTATGATAATTTGAAAATATTTAGATGAGTCTTAAAAACAAGCCGTTTGAGGGTGAAACCCCAAACTAGTCCCCAAACTTCCCCGTTAGAGACATGAACACTTCACACGGGACGAATGTGACTTGTAGGAACTGATCGCGTTGTCGCGGGTCACCTGGTTTGAGAATATGATGATAATGTTTGAATATCTAGATTAAGCTTAAAAACAAGCCATTTGAGGGTGAAAACCCAAACCAACCCCCAAACAGCCTCATAAGAGGCACGAACACCTCGCACGGGACTAACGTAACTTATAGGAACTAACTGCGTAGTCCCGGGCCTCTTGATTTGAGAATATGATGATACTTTGAAAACATATAAATTAGGCTTTGAAACGAGCCGTTGAAGGGCTGAGACCCAAATAAGCCCACAATGGACCTCGTAAGAGGCAATAACACCTCACACGGGATTAATGTAACTTGTAGGAACTGACTACATTATCGCGAGTCTCCAGATTTTAGAATATGACAATGTAACTTCTATGAAATGACCGCATAGTTAGGGGCCTCCCAGTTTGATAATAGGATGATAATTTTCAAATATCTAGATTAGGCTTAAAAATATGTCGTTTGAGGGTGAAAATATAAACTAGTCCTAAAAAGGCCCCGAGATAGGCTGGAACGCCTCGCACGGGACCAATGTAACTTCTAGGAACTGTCCGCGTAGTCACGGGTCTCCCGCTTTGAGAATATGACAATAATTTTTAAATATCTAGATTTGGCTAAAAAACAAGTCGTCAAAGGGTTAAAAACCAAACAATCCCCCATACGGCCCCAAAAAAGGCACGAACACCTCGCACGGGACATATGTAACTTGTAATAACCGACCGTTTAGTCGTGGGTCTCCCGGTAGGAGAATATGAGGATAATTTGAAAATATCTAGATTAGGTTTAAAAATAAGGCATTTGAGGTTGAAAACCCAAACCAATCACCAAATGGCCCCGTTAGTGGCACGGACACCTCGCATGGGACAAATGAAACTTGTAGGAACTAACCGCGTAGTCACGGTCCTCTCAGTTTGAGAATATGACGATACTTTGAAAACATATAAATTTGGCTCAAAAACAACTCGTTGACGGGTGGAGACCCAAATCATCCCCCAATGGATCCCGTAAGAGGCAATAACACCACGCACGGGACAAATGTAACTTCACGAACTGATCGCATTGTCGCGAGTCTCCCAATTTTGAGAATATGATGATAATTTTCAAATATCTAGATTAGGCTTAAATATAAGCCGTTTGAGGGTGAAAATATAAACCAGCCCCCAAACGACCCCGAAACAGGCCGAAATACCTCGCATGGGACCATAGTCAGGGGTCTCCCAGTTTGATAATATGACATTAATATGAAAATATCTAGATTAGGCTTAAAAACAAGTCATTAAAGGGTGGAAACCCAAACCTGGCCCCAAACGGCCCCTTAAGAGGCACAAACCCCTCGCACGGGATATACATAACTTCTAGGAACTGACTGCGTAGTCACGGCTCTCTCGGTTTGAGAATATGACGATAATATGAGAATATTGAGATGAGGCCTAAAAACAAGTCGTTTGAGGGTGAAAACCCAAATCCAGTACCCAAACGACCCTGTTAGAGGCGTGAACACCTCGCATGGGACCAATATGACTTATATGAAATGACCACATCGCCGTGTGTCACCTGGTCGGAGAATATGACGATAGTTTGCAAATATCAAGATTAGGCTTAAAAATAAGCCATTTGAAGGTCAAAACCCAAACCAACCTTCATACAGCCCCGTAAGGGGAACGAACACCCAGCACGGGAGTAATGTAACTTGAAGGAACTAACAGTATAGTCATGTACCTCTTAATTTGAGAATATGATGATACTTTGAAAACATATAAATTAGGCTTAGAAACATGTTGTTGAAGGGTGGAGACCCAAATAAACCCCTAATGGACCCCGTAAGAGGTAATAACACCTCGGATGGGGCAAATGTAACTTGTATGAACTGATCGCGTAGTCGCGGGGCTCCCGATTTGAGAATATGATGATAATATGAAAATATCCTGATTAGGCTAAAAAACAAGCCATTCGAGGGTGAAAATCTAAACTAGTCCCCAAACAGGCCCGAAAGAGGCCGGAACGTCTCGCACATGACCAATGTAACTTTTAGTAAATGATCGCGTAGTCAGTGGTCTCCCAGTTTGATAAGGTGATGATAATTTGAAAATATCTAGAATAGGTTTAAAAACAAGTCATTAAAGTGAGAAAACAAAAACCAGCCCCCAAACGGCCCCATAAGAGACACGAACACCTCGCATGGGACATATGTAACTTGTAGGAACTGACCGCATAGTCACGGGTCTCCTGGTTTGAGAATATGATAATAATTTGAAAATATTTAGATGAGGCCTAAAAACATGTTGTTTGAGGGTGAAAACCCAAAACAATCCCCAAATGGCCCCGTTGGAGGCACGAACACCTCGCACGGAACCAAAGTGACTTGTAGGAACTAACCTCATCATCGCGGGTCACCTGGTTTGAAAATATGAGGATAAATTGTAAATGTCTAGATTAGGCTTAAAAACATGCCGTTTGAGGGTGAAAACCAAAACTAGCCCCCAAATGGCCTCGTAAGAGGCACGAACACCTCGCACGGGACTAATTTTACTTATAGGAACTAATCGTAAAGGCACGAGCCTCTCAGTTTGATAATATGATGATACTTTTAAAATATATAGATTTGGCTGAGAAATAAGCCGTTGAAGGGTGGAGACCCAAATAAGCCCCAAAAAGACCCCGTAAGAGGTAATTGCACCTCGCACAGGACCAACGAAACTTGTAGGAATTGACAACATTCTCGTGGGTCTCTCGGTTTGAAAATATGACGATAATTTTAAAATATGTAGATTTGTCTTAAAAACAAGCCATTTGAGTGTGAGAATCCAAACCATACCCCAAACGACCCCAGAAGAGGCTGGAACGCCTCACATTGGACAAATGTTACATCTAGGAACTGATCGCCTAGACAAGGGTATCTTGGTTTAAGAATATGACAATAATTTGAAAATATCTACATTAGGCTAAAAATTAAGCCGTCGAAGGGTTAAAACCCAAATGAGCCCCCATACGGCCCCATAAGATGCTTAAACACCTCGCATGGGACATGTGTAAGTTGTAGGAATCAACTACGTAGTCGCGGGTCTCTCGATATGAGAATATGATGATAATTTGAAAATATCTAGATTATGTTTAAAAATAACGTGTTTGAGGGTGAAAACCCAAACCAATCCCCAAATGGCCCCGTTAGAGGCCTGAACACCTCGCACGGGACCAATATGACTTGTTGGAATTGACCGCATAGTCGTGGGTCTCTTGATTTGAGAATATGAAGATAATTTGTAAATATATAGATTAGGCATAAAAATAAGACGCTTGAGGGTGAAAAGCCAAACCATCCCTCAAATGGCCCCGTAAGAGGCATGAACACCTCGCACGGGACAAATGTAACTTGTAGGAACAAATCAGGTAGTCACGAGTCTTAGAGTTTGAGAATATGATGATAATTTGAAAATGTCTAGATAAGGCTTAAAAATAAGCCGTTAAACGGTGAAAACTCAAACCAGCCCTCAAATAGCCCCGTAAGAGGCACGAACACCTCGCACGGGACATCTGTAACTTTTGGGAACTGGTGGCATTGTCGCGGGTATCCCGGTCTAAGAATATGACAATAATTTAAAAATAACTAGATGAGGCTTAAAAACAAGCCATTTGAGGGTGAAAACCCAAACCAGTCCCCAAATGGCCCCGTTAGAGGCATGAATAGCTCATACGGGACCAATGTGACTTGTAGGAACTGACTGCATAGTCATGGGTCTCCAATTTGAGAATATTAAGATAATTTATAAATATCTAGATTAGGCATAAAAATAAGCCGTTTGAGGGTGAATGCCCAAACCAACCCCTAAACGGTACCGTAAGAGGCACGAACACCTCGCATGGTACTAATGTAACTTGTAGGAACTAACCGTGTAGTCACGGTCCTCTCTATTTGAGAATATGAGGATACTTTGAAAACAAATACATTAGGCTTAGAAACATGTCGTTGAAGGGTGGAGACCCAAATCAGCCCCCAATGGACCCCGTAAGAGATATTAACACCTCGCACGGGACAAATATAACTTGTTGGAACTGACCACATAGTCGCGGGTCTCCCGATTTGAGAACATCATGATAATTTGAAAATATTTATATTAGGCTTAAAAAAAACTGTTTGAGGGAGAAAATCTAAACTAACCCCCAAACGTCCCCGAAAGATGTAGGGAACACCTCACACAGAATTAATGTAACTTCTAGGAAATGACCGCGTAGTCAGGGGTCATTCGGTTTGAGAATATGACAATAATTTGAAAATATCTAGATTGGGATTAAAAATAAGTCGTTAAAGGGTGAAAACAAAAACCAGGCCCCAAACGGTCCCATAAGAGGAATGAACATCTCGCACGGGACATATGTAACTTGTAGGAACTGGCCACGTAGTCGCAGCTCTCTCAGTTTGAGAATATGATGATAATTTAAAAAAATCTAGATTAGGCCTAAAAATAAGCCATTTTGAGGATGAAAACTGAAACCAATCCCCAAACGGCCCCGTTAGAGGCACGAACACCTCGCACGGGACCAATGAGACTCGTAGGAACTGATCGCGTCATCGTGGGTCACCTGGTTTGAGAATATGAAGATAATTTGAAAGTATCTAGATTAGGCTTAAAAATAAGCCGTTTGAGGGTGAAAATCCAAAATAGCCCCCAAATGGCCCCAAAAGAGGGAGGAACGCCTTGCATGTGACCGATGCAACTTCTTGAAAATGACCGCATAGTTAGGGGTCTCCTAGTTTGAGAATAGGATGATAATTTCAAAATATCTAGAATAGGCTAAAAAACCAGCTGTCAAAATGTGAAACCCCAAATTATCCCCCATATGGCCCCATAAGAGGCTTGAACACCTCGCACGGGACATATGTAACTTGTAGGAACCGATCGTGTAGTCGCGGATCTCCTGGTATGAGAATATGATGATAATTTGAAAAAATCTAGATTAGTCCTAAAAATCATCCGTTGAGGATGAAAACCCAAACTAATCCCCAAACCGCCCCGTTAGAGGCACGAACACCCCGCACGGGACCAATGAGACTCGTAGGAACTGACCGCATCATCGTGGGTCACCTGGTTTGAGAATATGAAGATAATTTCAAAGTATCTAGATTAGGCTTAAAAATAAACCATTTGAGGGTGAAGATCCAAAATATCCCCCAAATGGCCCCGGAAGAGGGAGGAACGCCTCGCACGTGACCGATGTAACTTCTTAAAAATGGCTGCATAGTTAGGGGTCTCCCAGTTTGAGAATATTATGATAATTTCAAAATATATATAATAGGAAAAAAAACAAGCCATCAAAGGGTAAAAACCCAAATTAGCCCCCATACGGCCCCGTTGAAGCTTGAACACCTCGCACGAGACATATGTAACTTGTAGGAACCGATCGCGTAGTCGCAAATCTCTCGGTATGAGAATATGATGATAGTTTGAAAATATCCACATTAGGTGTAAAAACAAGGCGTTTGAGGGTGAAAACCCAAACCAATCCCCAAACGGCCCTGTTAGAGGTAGGAACTTCTCGCACAAGACCAATAATACTTGTAGGAACTGATCATGTAGGCATAAAAATAAGTCGCTTAAGGGTGAAAAATCAAACCAGCCCTCAAACGGCCCTATAAAAGGTACGAGCACCTCGCACGGGACTAATACAACTTGTAAGAACTAACAGCGTAGTCAGAGGCCTATTGGTTTAAGATTATGACGATACCTTGATTATATAGATTAGTCTTAAAAATAAGCAGTTGAAGGGTGGAGACACAAATCAGCCCCCAAAGTACCCCGTAAGAGGCAATAACTCCTCACACGGGACCAATATAACTTATAGGAACTAATTGTGTAGTCGTGGGTCTCTCGGTTTGAGAATATCATGATAATTTGAAAATATCTAGATTAGGCTTAAAAACAAGTCGTTTGAGGCTGAAATCCAAACCATCCCGCAAACGGCACCGGAAGAGGCAAGAACACCTCACATGGGACCAATGTAACTTTTAGGAATAGGTCACATAGTCATGGGTCTCCCAGTTTGAGAATATGACGATAATTTGAAAATATCTAGATTAGGCTTAAAAATAAGCTGCTAAAGCTTGAAAACCCAAACCAACCCCCAAACGGCCCCATAAGAGGAACAAACACCTCGCACGGGACATATGTAACTTTTAGCAACTGACCACATAGTCGTGTGTCTCCCGATTTGACAATATGACAATAATTTGAAAATATCTAGATTAGGCTTAAAAATATGTCGTTTGAGGGTGAAAATCCAACAAGCCCCCAAACGGCCCCGAAAGAGGCAGGACAGCCTCGCACGGGACCAATGTAACTTCTAGGAACTGATCGCGTAGTCATGGGTCTCCCGATTTGATAATATGAAGATAATTTGTAAATATATAGATTAGGCGTAAAAATAAGTCATTTGTGGGTAAAAACCCAAACCAACCCCCAGACGGCCCCGTAAGAGGCACGAACACCTAGCACGGGACTAATGTAACTTGTAGGAACTAACCACGTAGTCACGGTACTCTTAATTTGAGAATATGACGAAACATTAAAAACATATAAATTAGGCTACGAAATAATCTATTGAATGGTGGAGACCCAAATCAGCCCCTAATGGACCCCGTAAGAGGCAATAATGCCTCGCACGGGATAAATGTAACTTGTAGGAACTGACCACATAGTCGTGGGTCCCCCGATTTGAGAATATGACAATAATTTGAAAATATATAGAATAAGCTTAAAAATAATCCGTTTGTGGGTGAAAATATAAACCAGTCCCTAAACGGCCCCGAAAGAGGCAGGAACGCCACGCGTGGGACCAATGTTACTTTTAGGAAATGACCACGTAGTCAGGGGTCTCCCTGTTTGACAATATGACAATAATTTGAAAATACCTAGATTAGGCCTCAAAATAAGCCGTTAAATGGGTGAAAACAAAAACCAGTCCCCAAACGGCCCCGTAAGAAGCACAAACACCTTGCACGGGACTAGTGTTACTTGTAGAAACTAACCGCATTGTCATGGGCCTATCAATTTGAGAAGATGATTATACTTTGAAAATTTATAAATTAGGCTTAGAAACAAGTCGTTGAAGGGTGGAGACCCAAATCATCCCCCAAAGGACCCCGTAAGATGCAATAACACCCCGCACGGGACCAATGTAACTTGTTGGAACTGTCCACGTATTCGTGGGTCTCCGGGTTTGAGAATATGGCGATAATTTGAAAATATCTAGATTAGGTTTAAAAACAAGTTGTTTGAGGGTGAAAATCCAAATCATCCCCCAAATGGCCCCGAAAGACGTAGGAATGCATTGCACGGGACCAATATAACTTCTAAGAGCAGATCATGTGGTAACGAGTCTCCCAATTTCAAAAACATGTAGGTAACTACCCCTCACACGGGACCAGCGAAACTTGAAGTAATTGACCATTTAGTCACGGGTCTCCCGATTTCCGAATATGACGATAACTTGAAAAAATCTGGATTAGGCTTAAAAACAAGTCGTTTGAGGGTGGAAATCCAAACCAACACCGAAACAGCTCCAAAAGAGTCCAAAATGCCTAGTACGGGACCAATCTAACTTCTAGGCAGGGACCGTATAGTCAAGGGTCTCTCTATTTTAGAATATGATGATAATTTGAACATATCAAGATTAGGCTTACAAACAAGCCGTCAAAGGGTGAAAACCCAAATCAACTCCCATACGGCCCAATAAGAGGCACGTACACCTCACACAGGACATATGTAACTTGTAGGAACTGACCGCGTAGTCGCGGGTCTCCCAATTTGAGAATATGATGATATTATGAAAATATCTAGATTAGGCTTAAAAACAGGTCATTTGAGGGTGAAAACCCAAACCCGTCCCCAAATGGCCCCGTTAGAGGCACAAACACCTCGTACGGGACTAGTGTAACTTGTAGGAACTAAATGCGTAGTCGCGAGTCTCCCAGATTGAGAATATGAAAAAAAATTGTAAATATCTAGGTTAGGCATAAAAACAAGTCGTTTGAGTGTGAAAACCCAAATCATCCCCCCAAAAGGCCTCGTAACAGGCACGAACACCTCACACGGGACTAGTGTAACTTCTAGGAAATAACCGCGTTATCACGGGCCTCTCGATTTGAGAAGATGATGATACTTTGAAAATATATAGATTAGGCTTACAAACAAACCGTTGAAGGGTGGAGACACAAATGAACCCCCAAAGGACCCCATAAGAGGAAATAGCACCTCGTAGGGGACCAATGTAACTTATAGGAACTGGCCGCATTGTCATGGGTCTCTCGATTTGAGAATAGGACAATAATTTGAAAATACCTAGATTAGGCTTAAAAATAAGCCGTTTAAGGGTGAAAATCTAATCCATCACCCAAACGGCCCCGAAAGAGGCAGGAACCCCTCGCACGGGACCAACGTAACTTCTAAGAACTAACTGCATAGTCACGGGTCTCTCGGTTTGAGAATACAATGATAATTTGTAAATATTTTTAGATTAGACTGAAAACACGCTATTAAAGGGTGAAAACCTAAAACAACCCCATAAGAGGCACGAACACCTTGCACAGGACATATATAACTTATAGGAAACGGGCGCGTAGGCATGGGTCTCCCGATTTGAGAATATGATGATAATTTGAAAATATCTAGATTGGGCTTAAAAACAAGCCGTTTGAGGGTGAAAACCTAAGCCAGTGCCACTGTAAGAGTCACGGACACCTCGCACGAGACTAGTGTAACTTGGAGGAACTAATTGCATTGTTACAGGCCTCTCAGCTTGAGAATATGATTATTCTTTGAAAATTTATAAATTGGGCTTAGAAACAAATCGTTGAAGGGTGGAGACCCAAATCATCCCCCAAACGACCCCGTAAGATGAAATAACACCCCGCACGTGACCAATGTAACTTGTAGGTACTGACCGCATATTCGTGGGTCTCCGGGTTTGAGAATATGGTGATAATTTGAAAATATCTAGATTAGTCTTAAAAACAAGTCATTTGAGGGTGAAAATCCAAAACATCCTCCAAATGTCTTCGAAAGACGCAGGAATGCATTGCACGGGATGAATATAACTTCTAGGAGCAGGTTACGTAGTCTCGGGTCTCCCAGTTTCAGAAACTTGTAGGTAATTACACCTCGCACGGGTCCAATGAAACTTGAAGGAATTGACCACTTACTCACGGGTCTCCTGACTTCAGAATATGACGATAACTTGAAAATATATGGATTAGGCTTAAAAATAAGACGTTTGAGGGTGAAAACCCAAACCATCTCCCATACGGCCCAATAATAGGCACGTACACCTCACATGAGACATATGTAACTTGTAGGAATTGACCGCGTAGTCGCGGGTCTCCCAATTTGAGAATATGATGATAATATGAAAATATCTAGATTAGGCTTAAAAGCGAGCTATTTGAGGGTGAAAACCCAAACCACTCCCCAAACGGCCCCGTTAGAGGCACAAACACCTCGTACGGGACTAGTGTAACTTGTTGGAACTAAATGCGTTTTTGCAAGTCTCCTGAATTGAGAATATGAAGATAATTTGAAAATATCTAGATTAGGAATAAAAACAAGTCGTTTGAGTGTGAAAACCCAAACCATCCCCCCAAAAGGCCCTGTAATAGGCACGAACACCTCGCACGGGACTAATGTAACTCGTAGGAACTAAATGCATTGTCATGGGCCTCTCGATTTCAGAAGATAACGATACTTTAAAAATATATAGATTAGGCTTACAAAACAAACCGTTGAAGGGTGGAGACACAAATCAACCCCCAAAGGACCCCGTAAGAGGGAATAACACCTCGTAGGGGACCAATGTAATTTGTGGGAACTGACCGCGTAGTCATGAGTCTCTTGATTTGCGAATAGGACAATAATTTGTAAATATCTAGATTAGGCTTAAAAACAATCCCTTTAAGGGTGAAAATCTATACCGTCCCCCAAACATCCCCGGAAGAGGCTCGAACCCCTCGTACGAGACCAATGTATCTTATGGGAACTAACCGCATAATTACGGGTCTCTCGGTTTGAGAATACGACGATAATTTGAAAATATCTAGATTAGACTAAAAAAATGCTATTAAAGGGTGAAAACTTAAAACAACCTCATAAGAGGCACGGACACCTCGCACAGGACATATGTAACTTGTAGGAAATGGGCGCATAGGCATGGCTCTCCTGATTTGAGAATATGATGATAATTTTAAAAGATCTAGATTTGGCTTAAAAACAAGTCGTTTAAGGGTGAAAACCCAAACCAGTGCCCAAACGGCCCTTTAAGAGGCACGGACACCTCACATGAGACAAGTGTAACTTGGAGGAACTAACTGCATTGTCACTGGCCTCTCGATTTGAGAATATGATTATACTTTGAAACTTTATAAATTAGGTTTAGAAACAAGTCATTGAAGGGTGGATACCCAAATCATCCCCCAAAGGACCCCGTAAGATGAAATAACACCCCGTACGAGACCAATGTAACTTGTAGGAACTGACCGCGTATTCATGGGTCTTCGGGTTTGAGAATATGTTGATAATTTGAAAATATCTAGATTAGGCTTAAAAATAAGTCATTTGAGGGTAAAAATGCAAACCATCCCCCAAACATCCCCGGAAGACGCATGAATGTGTTGCACTAGACGAATATAACTTCTAGGAGAAAGTCATGTAGTCACGGGTCTCCCACTTTTAGAAACTTGTAGGTAATTACACCTCCCACGGGACCAATGAAACTTGAAGGAATTAACCACTTAGTCACTGGTCTCCCGGTTTAACAATATGACGATAACTTGAAAATATCTGGATTAGGCTTAAAAATAAGCCGTTTGAAGGTGAAAATCCAAACCAGCCCCGAAACGGCCTCAAAAGAGTCCAAAATGCCTCCAACGAGACCGATGTAACTTTTAGGAAGTGACCGCATAGTCAAGGGTCTCTCGATTTGAGAATATGATGATAATTTTAAAATATCTAGATTAGTCTTAAAAATAATCCGTCAAAGGGTGAAAACCAAAACCAGCTCCCATATGGCCCAATAAGAGGCCCGCACACCTCACACGGGACATATGTTACTTGTAGGAACTGACCACATAGTCACGGGTCTCCCAATTTGAGAATATGATGATAATGTGAAAATATCTAGATTAGGCTTAAAAATAAGCCGTTTGAGGGTGAAAACCCAAACCAGTCCCCAAACGGCCCCGTTAGAGGCACAAACACCTCGTACGGGACTAGTGTAACTTATAGGAACTAAACGCATAATTGCGAGTCTACCGGATTGAGAATATGAAGATAATTTGTAAATATCTAGATTAGGAATAAAAACATGTCGTTTGAGTGTGAAAACCTAAATCATCCCCCTAAAAGGCCCCGTAACAGGCACGAACACCTCGCACTGGACTAGTGTAACTTTTTGGAACAGACCGCATTATCATGGGCCTCTCGATTTGAGAAGATGACGATACTTTGGAAATATATAGATTAGGCTTACAAACAAACCGTTGAAGGGTGGAGACACAAATGAACCCCCAAAGGACACCGTTAGAGGCAATAACACCTCGTAAGGGACCAATGTAACTTGTAGGAACTGACCGCGTAGTCATGGGACTCTCGATTTGAGAATAGGATGACAATTTGAAATATCTAGATTAGGCTTAAAAACAAGCCGTTTAAGGGTGAAAATATAAACCATCCCCCAAACGGCCCCGAAAGAGGTAGGAACACCTTGCATGGGACCAATGTAACTTCTAGGAACTAACCGCATAGTCAAGGGTCTCTCGGTTTGAGCATATGACGATAATTTGAAAATATCTAGATTAGATTAAAAAACATGCAATTAAAGGTGAAAACCTAAAATAGCCCCATAAGAGGCACGAACACCTCGCAAAGGACATATGTAACTTATAGGAAATGGGCGAGTAGGCATGGGTTTCCCAATTTGAGAATATGATGATAATTTTAAAATATCTAGATTGGGATTAAAAATAAGTCGTTTAAGGGTGAAAACCCAAACCAATCCCCAAACGGACCTGTAAGAGGCACGAAGACCTTGTACTGGACTAATGTAACTTGTAGTAACTAACCGCAAAGTCATGGGACTCTTAGTTTTAGAATATGATGATACTTTGAAAATATATATATAGTAGGCTTAAAAACAAGTCGTTGAGGGGTACAGACCAAAATCAGCCCTAAAATGACCCCGTTAGAGGCAATAACTCCTCGTACGGGACCAATGTAACTCGTAGGAAGTGATAGCGTAGTCCAAGGCCTCTTATTTTGAGAAAATAATTATAATTGGAAAATATCTAGATTCGGCTTAAAAACAAGCCGTTTGAGGGTGAAAATCCAAACCAGCCCTCAAATGGCCCCGGAAGAGGCACGAACGCCTCGCATGGGACCAATGTAACCTTCAGGAACTGACCGCGTAGTCACGGGTCCTTCGATTTGAGAATATGATGATAATTTAAAAATATCTAGATTAGGATTAAAAATAAGCCATTAATGAGTGAAAACCCAAATCAGCCCCCAAACGGCCCCATAAGAGGCACGAACACCTCGCACGGGACATAGGTTGCTTGTAGGAATTAATCGTATAGTCGCGATTAGATTGGTTTGAGAATATGATAATAATTTGAAGATATCTATATTGGGCTTAAAAACAAGTCGTTTGAGGGTGAAAACCCAAACGGTCCCATAAGAGGCACGAACACCTTGCACAGGACCAATGTGACATGTAGGAACTGACCGCGTAGTCCTGGGTCTCTTGGTTTGAAAATATGATAATAATTTGAAAGTATCTAGATTAGGCTTAAAAACAAGTCATTTGAGAGTGAATACCCAAACCAACCCCCAAACGGCCCCGTAAGAGGCACGAACACCTCACATGGGACTAATGTAACTTGTAGGAACTAGATGCGTAGTCACGGGACTCTCGGTTTGAGAATATGAAGATAATTTGAAAATATATAGATTAGGCATATAAACAAGCCGTTAAAGGGTGGAAACTGAAATCAGCCCCCAAACAACCCCGTAAGAGGCAATAACACCTCGTACGGGACCAATGTTACTCGTAGGAACTCATCGCGTAGTCACGGGCCTCTCGGTTTGAGAATATGATGATATTTTGATAATAGATGGATTAGGCTTGGAAAAAAGCCATTGAAGGATGAAAACCCAAACCAGCCCCCAAATTATCCCGTATGAAGCACTAATACCTCACATGAGACCAATGTAACTCGTAGGTACTGATCAACTAGTCATGACTTGTGTAAGATTTTCAATTTTTGAATATAATAATAATTGCAACTAATATATGTAATTTTTTATCTTGAGTAATATTTTTATTATAAATTACTTGGTTACTAATATCGTCTCCTTTTTGTATTCGAGTTTGTTTGCAGGATAACATTTTCTCGTTAGTATTTATTCGCGTGGAACACACAAAGAAGTCAATGGTTTACAACAAGGGGTTTATTTATTTAATGTCATTAATATTCATGATTCTATTTTTTTGTGTTATGGATGTGCGAGATTTTTTAAGTTTATTGTTATATTTTGTGGTCGTGCGGGCTTTATATTACGTAGGTTTTATATTAAAAGGTTTTAGAATATCTAGAAAATAGATAAAACTTTGCCCATTTTTCTTTGGGTGTGTGAACTACTAAAGACCTGTATTATTTTGAAGTTTGTATGTTCATTAGTTATATCAACAACATTCAAGATTTGAAATTTGTGAATTCCTTTATTTTCAAATAATTAATTTGTTTTTCTTTTATCCTAAAATTTGGCACAGTTCAAAACCGTGCCAAAAGTGTATCAAGTTTTGGCACAGTTTTAAATTGTGCCAAAAGTTTATCAAAACATAATCAATGTGCCACGGTTAAAAGCTGTGCCAAAAGTGTGCCAGAATATCAAATTCTGGCATGGTTTAAAAGTGTGTCAGAAGTGTTCCTATTGGTCAAATCTGGCACACTTTTAAACCGTGCCAAAAAAAATTGCCATTTTGGAACACCTGATCCTGGGACAGTTCAAAACCGTGCCAGATTTGATCTGGCACAATTTTAAATCATGCCGGATTCCTATTTTTGGTGTAGTGTACAGTCAAAATCAGTAACATAAGAATTTTGAAATCTGTTTCAAAATTCTTATCATAAGGATCTTGGGACACAAAATCGAAACGATCTTTCCTAAAATTTCGATAATCCATACTTTGACCTTGGTAATACTCACCCAATGTCATTTTATATTTTGAAATTTTTTGGGCTTGTAAGTATTCACCAAAAGTTATAGGTTTACGGGGATTTTGAGAACTATCATTAGGATTACCAGAAAAACTGGAATAAGACATGTTTATCCCAACAAAGGCTCAAGATGGAAAATTCCACAAAGATATGTGCGACCAAAGAAATTGAAGAGTTATTGGCGCTCAAATGTAGAATTCTTACAAAACTTGTTAGAAATAAATACAAATTGAAAGATAATATTATGAAATACTAAATCAAATAAATTCTAAAACATCAAGTCCCCGGCAATGGGGCCATTTGATAGACTGGGTTTCGCTGCGGAGCGAGAGTCACCTATGCTCCAGTTGTGTTGTTTTGGACTCAAAGTTACGCTACACAAAAGTAAAGCGAGTATCAGGATCGTATTCCACCACACGGATCGAAACAACTACTAATTAGAATTCTGGTTTAAAGCTATTTAACCGACATAGACAATTAAGCATAAACATCACACAATAAGGAATTTAACCCAAAGTTTCAAGATTAAACATTTAACGAAAAATGGTCACATGCGAATTAAATTTCGATTATCACTATAAACACTAACGTTGCATGAAAAAGAAAGTTAAATGCATAATAATTTGACATTAATATGCGAGGTTTCATTTAAATGCAATTTTACGCGAAACCTAACTTTCGTAGCTCAAAACCCAACAATGGCGGAAACACAACCCTGACCCTTTAAGTAATGACAGTGCATGTTACTTAACTAATTTACATTAATTAAGTAAGAAATCAAAAAATAAACACAACAAACTAATTAAAAAAACATGTAAATCTAATTAACAAAGCAATAAATCAAGAAATACAACTATAGTAATGAAGGAGAAGATGAATAGTTAAACATACAACACCCAAAGGGGTCACAACCAAATAGAGATGAAAAAAAAATCTCCACTCCCAAATCTTAACCAAAAATATTTATTAAAACTAATTATATCATTTATTACAACAAAAATCCTTTATTATAGTAAGTGGGAAGGAAATAAAGGAAAAAGATATGCAAAGAAGAAAGTTGTCAAAAATATCAGGCGATCGATCAATCGACCATTTTAGTTAATCGATCAACTGATCATAAATAAACTCACTGCCTTCGATTTCAAAAATTCTGAGGGGTCGATCGATCGATCAAGTAGGTCTGAATAAAATTCCCCTTATTTTTGGTATGTTGTTATTCTCTTCCGCAAAAACTCCCGTAACTTGTTCTTTCGGACTCAGAATCGCATAAAGTTTGTGGCCACACGAAGCTTTCTCAGAGGGATATAACTTCCATGTAGATGTTGAACCAGTTGCCTAAATTATGGAATGACCAAATTTCCCTTGCGCGTGCATTTATGTATGGCATTTTGTTAGAACGCATCCAAACTTCACACTAAGCATCCAAATACCTATAAAATCTCAATTAACCCCTGCAAAGCATATATATATATATATATATATATATATATATATATATATATATATATATATATATATATATATAATCCTAGGTTTTCTGGTCAATGAGCATAAATATATGGATTAAGATACTCGAGGAAGCTGATAACGCGTAGGTTAACGAGTGAAATACACAATATTTTCATCGTATCAAAATGCAGTTAATAAATCATCCTCAGTGCAAAGTGAACCCAGTACGCTTTCCAAATATCCAAAAGTGTAACCATCCGCCTATGGCTCAAGGCATTTGGCACTACATTCTCCCCCACTAGACGATACTGAATATTAAACTTGTAGTCGTTCAAAAAGTTAATCCATCAACTTGGGCTTGCTTTCATGTCCTTATGCATGAACAACTACTGTAAACTCCTATGGTCCATGAAAAGATGGAATTTATTCCCCAAAAGATACGGAATCCAAATTGAATGACAAAAAACCACTACTGCCATCTCCTGATCCTGGTTGGGGGTAATTTTCCTTATGAGGCTTAAATTTGCAAGAAACATAAGTTATCGGCCTATCATGCTGCATTAATACACCCTAAAGTCCCTGTAGCGATGCATTGTTATAAACCATATACTCCACCCCACAATGAGGTAAAGTGATCACTAGAGATCAAGTCAATATGACCTAAAAATGCATAAAAGATAGTTGGAAAACTCTTCCTAAAGGAATTGCATTCCTTATTCGTCAAGTTTGTCAAAGGCCCATCTATCTTTAAGAACCACTGATTGAATAGAAGATTGTAGCCGACTAATTTGAGAAAATTATGAACCTCCGTCGGTGACTTGGGTTGTCCCAAATTCATCACTTTTGATACCGTACAATGCTCCATTGAGATCCCAACTTATGAAATAATGTGACACAATACCTCTCTCAACAAGAATTGACACTTCTCAAACTTAGCATAGATTTTATGGTCTCTTAATGTCTGTAAGACTACATATAAATGCTTGAAGTCCTTATTTGTACTCAAAGCATAATTACAGATGTCATCGATGAATGCAATGATAAATGGATCCAACAACTAATTGAAAACCCTATTCGTCAGGTCCATAAAAAATGTCGGTGTATTAGTTAGCCCGAATGTCACAACCATAAAGTCATAGGACCTATACCTCATTAGTAATGTTATCTTCAGAACATCACGCACCTAAATCCTAAATTGATGGTACCTAAACTTCAAATCAATCGTTGAAAAGAATGAAGCACTATTGACTGGTCGAACAAGTCATCAATACAGGAAAACAAAAAATTATTCTTTATCGTGATACCTTGTTCAATACCTGATAATTAATTCAAAGTCTTAACAATGAATCCTTCTTATTCATAAAAAGGACCGAAGATTCCTACGAAAAAGTACCCCTCCAAATAAATCCATGTCCTAATTAATTATTGGATCTTCTATCTTAGCTCTCATCTTTAGTGACGCAATACGATAAGGTTCTCGAGCTATCGATCTACTTCTCAGAGTTAATTCAATTACAAATTCAATCCTTATACTCGGTGGTAATCTTGTAATCAAATTGAACACGTCCAAAAACTTGTGAACAATAGGAATGGATTCCAAAGACACTATAACTCCCTCATAAGTGTCCTCCTCAATGTAATACAAATGCATGCTCGTCCCTCCATGTAGGCATGATATCACAACACAGTACATCTTCAGCCTTGGAATGTCAAAGATGATTAGTCACAAATATTCTAGCATACTTGTGTCCGTAAATTCCTATATTTATGCTCATTTACCAAATGATTTTTATTTCGATATACATACATACATATATACATATATATATATATATACTAGGGTAGGCTCGTGCCTGAAGGCACGCTGATAATTTTGAAAATTATAAAATCGTGTATAATGTAAATAATAAATGTTTTATATATTTGAAGTGTAGATTTTTAAAGTATAGAATCATGTCAATTTAAATTATATAGATTTTTTACAACACAAATGTATAAAAAATTTTAAAAAATTGAACAGAATTTCCTTTGCTCATTGGACTATCCACCATGCTTAAGAAATAAATGAAAAAACTCCAACAACAATAGTAATAGTCCATGTTGGACCTCATATAAACGTCATATTCAATTTAACTCAATTCATAAAGAAAACACAAATACATCAAAAATAATAAAATTAGCCTATAATATGGAAGTGTAAGTCGTTGATTGGACCATACATCATTTAGTTCTCAACAAATAAACAATTTTTCACATAACCTATTGTACAACCTATTGGTTTAAAAAATTGGAACATTTTTGTAAGTTTGTTTTCATACATACATGCATACTCCGTATTTGTGTACATACGTACACATTTGGACAAAATTTCTTTTGAAAGTAATAAGACGCGTACAATTTGCGTTGTAATTGTTGTACAAATAATTCAGAGAATTAAAAATAACTTCGTAAAATGGGCAAAGTTTCCTAAAATTATAGGAGTATCCAACTTGCTTAAAAATAATTAAAAAAAATACACCAACAAATAGTCCGTTTTGGACCTCGTCTAAACAACATCGTCATAATTAATATATGAATTTTTATTATTTTCAACTAATATAAGAATAAAAAACTCACCGTCAACGATAGATCACTCCCCAAACCAAATATTTGTTAACAATATAATTCTCTAAAAAAAAGAATATTTATTATGTGGGAAAAATCTATTTGGCAGCAATTGAATCCCAACACAATACTATTACATATTCACTTGATACCCTTAACTTTGAACCAAACTTTTGCGAGTAAAAAAATATATTATAACAAAGGGATAAAATCATCCAACTTAAGTTATCACATCCCTTCTAAAATTACTCCAGTCAGCCAAGTTAGGAGAACCCGTCAATGGTTATGATTTTATTAAAAAAATCAATACCATAAAGTAACTTTTTCCATTCCTTACTCAACCCACCACTTTCCGACCCTACTAGAACAATCAAACTGGACAAAAAAAGGAATTCCCAGTCGAAATAACACCATTGCATCAACCTACACAAATAGTTATATAGAGTTGATATGCAAAAGTATTGAACATAGAGATTAACAGCTTCCACACATGAGTTTATATGTACTAAATATATAACTTATAAATACACATACAAAAGTCTAAACAACTAAAACCCCGAAAATCATTTTCGGCTTCAATACCTGAGATGTCTAGAAAAAATCAGATTAGAACATACAAAAATAAAAGTCTTTGTGAGAAACTTACCTAGGACGAAGAGATAAGAGAGAGGAAGAGAGTGGTGCGAGATACTGGATGAGTAGGTGTACTAAACACCTGAAAATACAAATGAAAACTGGAAAAAAAATTAAACACCTAAAATGAAAACCATATACATAAATAAAATCTTTACCTTAAGACCCGTAATGATGAAAACCCCAAAATCACTTTTGCTTACCTTTGAGTCCCGTAACGACGGAAGCATCGGTAGATCTGACTCATCACCTCTATCAAACCCACCGTTTGTATCTCTGGCATAACATTAAATTAAATCTAAATGAAAATACTAAAATATCAGTGCCTAAATCAAAACCAATTTAATTCAGGACTGAATGAAAAAGTCCACCATATAAACAACAAATTTGCTTACCTTTGGGACATGTAACGATGGCAGCATCGGTAGATCTGAGTTGTCAGCTCTATCAAACCCACCGTTTTTATCTTTGGCATAACATTAAATAAACCCCATATGCCATAATCAAGAAAACATTGAACCTCCCAAACTCTGAAACCCCATATGCTAGATCGGAAAATGTCCACCAAGAACACCATATATGCCAGAACACCATATGAACCTCCTAAACAAAAAAAAATTGAGGCATGGAAACTACAATACAGAAATTTTTTTTAGAGAGATACCCATTTGTTATGGGTCTGATGGAGATGGATCCCGTCACCTGCATCACCTATCTCCTCTACAGAGATGGATCCGGAGGAGATAGGGTGGCCATCGCTCACTTGTTTTGTACAGAAAATTCTTGCATATGATAGAGAGAGTTGGTCTGTAAATGAGTAGAAAATGAAATTAAAAGAAGGCGAGAGAGATGTATGAGCCATCAGCTAAAGGACCGCTACTTTATCGAGCCTTGTGCTTAAAAAAAGAATTCGGGTAAGACACTAAGAGGCGTGTGTTTGGAGAGATTATGAAAAAATCAATTAACCCTTGTTTTTGAATTTTGAAAAGAAGGAAGAAATAAATTTTAGTGTGTTAAAAGAGAGGGAATTAAAATGATTGAGGGGAAAAATAGGTAGTACAAATTTGTTTTATATTGATGACATCATCTTTCCAACTTGTGACATACATAAGTTTTATACTTTATTTTATATATATATATATATATATATATATATAAAGGAGGAGGGAATTTTGATCTTTTCCAACTAATGGCTGAGATTGAAAGTTGGATAATTTGGTCTTTATCAATTGAAGGTTCAGATTAAGTTTGATAGGATTAAATCTTATGCATTTATCAAACGACGGTTCTACACGAGATGAAACACATCTGACTATTGTACACATGTATAGTACCTCGAGCCTCTCAATACACACTTATAGGACCTTGAGCCCCTCAATACACATAATATCATGAGACCCAATCATTTAAATTAACCTCGGTCCTTTCACTACCCTCACTCTTCTTAAACCGAGATCCCTTTTTCACCTACCACCCATGGATTTGAACTACCCTCAACTTGGTTTTCTCCAAACTCCAAACTCTCGCTCCCTATTTGTCTCTCTGGATTTTAACTCCCATGTTTTTCATTATCTCTAAACTCTCTCCCTCACTCTATGAAGATCAAGGTATAGCTGGCGGTTCTTCTCATGGTCTCCTACAACTACTATTAGATTGTTTCCTTGGTTCCCCCTGTTTTCCATATTGTGGGTATGATATATTTTCGTTTCCATATTTAGATATGAATTATCGGGTATGTTATATTTTCTTCTTTGGAGATAGATATGTATTGAAAACTTTTATGTTTTTTGGTTATCAGGAGTAGGTACTTGTTGTTCTTGCAATAACATTTGTGACTTTCTGATTTAGTGGATTACTATGAGAGTTTTTGAGTTTATGCATTTTTTGGCTTCCAGTTTATGTTCATTACTTTTGTTTGGTTTTATACTTTTATTTTCTTTTTTAGATTTGTTTTTTCAAAAGATCTGACTTTTCTAATTGAATTTTATTTGTTGACAAAAACCAATAACTCGGTCCAATTTCTTCATGGAATCCCTGGTGATACGATCATTGGGGGGCTCAATCCAACGGAGCTCGCGTTCTCCTGCTCCGCCAAGAATGCCATGGTGGCTTCTCTTTACCCAGTTGAAACAATAGGGGAAGATCTTTAACAACGACAACATGGCAGATCTCCGCTTTTATGCTTTTTCCTTTTTTCTAAGGCCCATTGGAGAACCCTCTCACCCGATCCTCCTTTTTTTTTTCAGATTTAGCTCTGATGGATGTTCTCCACCTCCTTTATTTCTTCAATTTTCATATGTGACAGATTTTCACAGGGGGTGGCCTGTAGATGATGTGTTTGATGGTGGTTAAAAAGATTTTACATAATATGAATAATAAAGAGGGTGTGAGTTCTTAAGTGTTGCCTTAATTTACTATCCATAGTGTTCAATGCCTTCTTTTGTCAGGTAAGAACTTTTATCTCTCGGTTTGTATGACATGTTTGACTTTGAGTGCTTTTGAGTTTAGTAGTTTTTCTGCACATGTTTCGAGTTTGTTGCTTTTAATTATAATTTTTTTAACTTAAGTGGATTGTTAATTACCTTAGGTATTTGCTTCTATTTTTTAAAAAATATAAAGGAATATGAATTTTCTTATAGTTTTTCAACTCCTGTTTTTCAACTCTTTTGCAACTCATTGCCTCGAAAAAGATATCTAGTGTAGAGACATATAATCTATTAAAATTGGTCGTGATGGGACAAAACTCATGTATTTTAAGATTCTTTTTTTGTAATGGATATCATTTTATGTTATTATCAATCTAACACTTACAGATAATGTGTAAAATCACCACTGAAACAATTTTGTATTGGAGGAGTTCAAAATTAGCCATTTTTTTATCTTTAAAAGACAACCATGTCTTTTTTATTTGTTTCTGTAAAAACGAATATATAAATTTGAATGTGTTAAAAGACTATTGTGTCTCAGATTTCAATGGAACAACTTCTTTATTTTATGCACTTTTATATTATGGGTGTGGCTAATGGACTCCATAGATTCTTAAAACACTCCAAAAAAAATTAAAAGACAAAATTACCCGTCTTCCTAATATCAAACAAATTCCAAACATTCATAGTAATGTTTTTATTAAATAATTATAAAAACTGTTTTATTATAATTTGTTTTCTAATTTTTTCCATATCCAGTAGTACACTAAAAATTTGAAGTCTTGTACTTTATTTTATTTCACTCTTCATTGACCAAGCTCCTTGAGATCATTGATATCAATCCTATTTGAACATTCTATTTAAGTTTGGAAGTTTTGAAATGTTTGGAACATTCTGTTGAAGCTTCGATGTCATTTGGGTGTTGACTTCGGGATGTAAAAATGTGGGCATTTGTTAAAATTGGAATAACACCTCCTAATTTTTTATTACAAAATGGGTAAGAAGTTTGTGGTTGGGATTCATTAGTTGTGATGTACCAGGTTTTCTTGGAGTTGAATTTCATACTCCAACTTTGGTGCTTTTAATTACTTGGGGTTTTGTTTTTCTATTTTATTAGTTTTTAGGTAGATTTTTCATAGTTTAGTTTAATTGAGTTCACCTCTATGTATGTTGTGTCTATTTCTGGATTTTTTTGCATTTGGGTAAGTATCCCTTTTATTCAAAATTGTGATTCGCCCAATTCAATGAAAATGAAATGAAAGTTTATAAGGTACCATGATTGGCCCAATTCATCAAATATAAAGTTTATAAGGATTTTTTTGTAATTGGGCAAGTCTCCCTTTTATCCCTTATTGATGAGTGTTCTATAACAAAAAATATCTGGGAGAAAATTTATGGACGTGCCATCGGCATGGGGTACACCCTAGCCCGTGTATCATTATTAAATACGATGAAATTTAATTAGTATTTTTAGGTCTTTGTTAAAGTGTAAAATACGATATATAGGACTGTGCGTGTTCTATAATCATAAATACTCATAAGCAAATATAAATTCATACCATCGACACAGATATGACTATTCTATAACCATAAATAATCGGGAGCATGATTGGCCCAATTTAATGATTGGCCCAAATTTTTTGTATTTGGGTAAGTCTCCCTTTTATTCAAAACCATGATTGGCCCAATTCAATGAAAATGCAATGAAAGTTTATAAGGTACCATGATTGGCCCAATTCATCAAATTTATCGTTTATAAGGATTTTTTTTCTTTGGATAAGTCTCCCTTTTATCCCTTATTGATGAGTGTTCTATAACAAAAAATATTCAGGAGCAAATTTATGGGCGTGCCATCGGCATGGGTACACCCTAGCTCGTGCATCATTATTAAATAAGATGAAATTTAATCAGTATTTTTAGGTCTTTATTAAAGTCTAAAATACGATATATAGGACTGTGTGTTTTCTATAATCATAAATACACGAAAGCAAATATAAAGTCATACCATCGACACGGATACGACTATTCTATAACCATAAATAATCCGGAGCAAATTTATCACCGTGCCATCAACAGGGGTACACCCTAGTGTGTGTGTGTGTGTGTGTGTGTGTGTGTGGGTGTGGGTGTGGGTGTGTATATGTGTGTGGGTGGGCGTGTATATATATATATATACAAATATATATATATATATAAATATATATATATATATAGAGAGAGAGAGAGAGCGGATCTCATGAGGACCTCTGTTTGCATACCGCTGGCACGGACCAATTTTGATAAAATAGTAAAAAAAAATATTTTTGAGCTAATTTTTTTTATGTATTTTTTAAACATTTCAGTAGGGCCATATAAAAAAAATCAACTCAAAATGATTTTTTTTACTATTTTAAAAAAACCGGTCAAACTTTGTCAGTTTTTAACAACTTAAAAACAATTTAAAAATTGACAAAGTTTGCTTAGTTTCTTTAAAATAGCAAAAAAAATCATTTTGAGCTGATTATTTTTTTATGGTCCTATTGAAATGTTTAAAAATCATTAAAAAAAAATCAGCCCAAAATATATTTTTTTACTATTTTAAAAAAATGGTCATTATTCAGGGTCCTCAAACTGGAACCTCACTTGATCATTTCCCTATCTATCTATCTATATATATGTGTGTGTGTGTGTGTGTGGGTGTGTGTGTGCATCTTTCAAGGTTTATTTGATCTTTTATAAGTGTTTGAATGCTTAGGGGAGAAGTCATTTGCGTTTCGGGAAAGTTTTACCATATGACGTAACTTGAAGGGAAAATTAGTAATTTCAAACTTCTTGATCCGGATGGAAAACTTCCATGGAACATGGTTTATTGAGTTATCTTCACATGGCCATAAACAACATGTCATTTTGGTCCTGAATGATCTAGTTATTTTCGTTTTCCCGAATCACTTCTCCTTCATTTTGAAGCAAACCGTGGGATGAAAATAGAGCATGGATCGATCGTCAACCTGACTTGATCGATAGACCCCTTATGATTTTTTCCAAAATTGAAATCAATGGTCTAGATTTTGGAGCATTGATCGATCAATTCCCTAAGTCGATCGATCGACCCTCTCAAATATTTTCCTGCTTTTATATTTTTTTTATTTCTTTTCTTTTTTATTTTATTAAATAAAGTAAGTGTGGATATTATTATTCATGATCGAGATAGCTAGTTTTTTTTCCAGTTTAGTTGATATTTTGATATTTTCCCTCCATTTTCTCCCCTAGGGTTTGTATTGTAAGTTACAATTCATCTTCTTTCTTATTTATCTAAGTTTTGTTAATTAGTTTTTATGTTTTCCTAATTAGTTTCTTTCAATTATTTTCATCCTTATTTATTGTTTTCTTCCACTCTATGCTTTAACATGATTTGTAGTTAAGTTAAACTAGGTTGATATTATTTAACTCCCTATGGATTAATTAGTTTATTTGTTATGGTATGATGTTTCGGTTAGTTTTGTTTCGTCATTTGTTTTCAATTTTTCATCTAGGAAATTTAATGGCTTATATCCTGTGTGTGCCATGTTTGCATCTTTTCGTGTGTAATCCCGAGGATATTTATTGATAGAAATCTCAAATTGAGCTTTTATGAGAATTTCTGAGGTGAGGATTCAAGAATTTATTAATTTTACAAATGGGTATTGATCTTTAAAACGCTTTCCTTTCCATGCAACTGTTTATGCTGACTAGTCCGCGGTAAGGGAAAAAATATCGACTTATAACTTTCATTCAATTATGTTGGTTTAAATTTTTGTCTATATTAACTGTAGTATAAAATGTTTTAAATCAAAAATCATATTTTACACTTTTATTTGTGAAGTAAGGAATCAATTGAATTCTAAACAACATTCCTGGTGGTTTTGATATCTGAACTCGACACTATATTTATAAAACAAGTGTAGTTAATGTTTAGATTTTTGTATTGTGGTGGTAAACCAAACAATGACAATGTCCTTACATGACAACTCGGTTTTCACGCGATCAAAATGGTGTCATTATCGGGGACTATTTTTTTCTAGAATTTCGTATTTAATATTTCATAGATATTTTCTATCATTATTTATGTTTTAACTTATGTTCTACACATGCACATTTTATCTCCAAGAGACGTTGAATTCTAGGATACACATCATATTGTGGATTTTTGTTCGACAAACTTCTCATTAGGCTTGTCTTACTTCGATGGTCATAGTGATTGCAATGGTATTTTACGTTCTCAGTTTTGTCATTTGAATAATTATCAAAATCCCCCCATACTGACTTTTGGTGAATACTTGCATAGTGAGACGACTGAAAATTGCAAAATTACTTTTGACGAGAATTTAGAAAATCAAACAAAGTATGTGGGGATGTTCGAAAATTACTCTCATGATAAACACCATAAAACTATTAAAATAACAACATTGAAAAGGATTGTGAATATCATTCTCCGAACTATTATGACAATTACATTAAAAAAATTATACTCATAATTTTGGAAAGAGTTAAGATAATGGATGTCAAATTAGCCTTTTTAGTGAAGTTTCCTTACCGTCGTTGTCTTGGGTTATGACCCGTGTTAAATCTATTTTCCAAAACATTTTAGGTGTCCATCCATATGGATGCCGAGCTTGATGATTCATTCCAAAGATGCATAGTTGCAGGTGGAGGCTTGCAGGATTTCATGTAGATGCTTAAGTTATTCATTCCTATATAGGATTTCATTTGGGCGTGTTGCCCCTTCAGGCTATTCAGTATTTCAATTATTTAGTATTTATCAGACTTGGTTCTATTTACTTTAAACATATGGATGGATTTTCATTTTGGAACCAATGCTTTATTTGCTATTCTTTTATTCAGTAAATTACCTTCTGATGTTTTAGACTCTACTATTGTGTGGATGGTTTAGAATAATTTATTTATCTTATTGTTGTGTGGTTAATAAAAGATAGAATTTTAACACCGGCTTGATTCAACGAAGGTGGTTAGTAATTTAAAAACTTTTCGAAAGTGATGATAAGAATAAAGGAGATGAGATTCTTGTTTGTTTTAATGAAGAACCGATCACCCGTGGTTAGTATAGGCGGGTGTCACAGAACAAAAAAAAAAGGAAATGAAAAGCCACACGCACGTAATTTCTTCTTATTCATCCGAGTTGAAAACCTTCTACATGCCCAACACTTCACCCCCTCGTCTCCTTAGCACTCTCCCTCACCATCGTTACCCTAGACCTAGCCTTCTCCCTAACCATTGGTTAAGTTGGCAAGATCAGGTATGTCATATTCTTTCTTTTGTTGTTAACTATCTTTCTCATATTTTCTACCATTGTTGCACGTTTAAGGGTTTATATTCTTAGTTTAATTGGTTGGAAGATTGTATAGGATGTGAGCTTGTACGGTAATATAATTACCATTTATACCATGTATAATGAAGACCAGTGAAGTTCCTTTAAAGAAGCTAGTCAAGGAGTTTCATACTAATTTTGGTTTTCCTCATTAAATTCAATTACTGATTCAATTACTAATTTATGAGATATTTTGAGTCAATGAATTTACTACTGCTTTCAGTAATTTTATTTCGGATTTGTGTTTAATAGTTGGGATTTAATTTATTCTATGTGCATTTCAATTGATTGAAATAAATATGCATGGTTGACCTTAAAATTTTTAACATGATTTTTGGATGATGCGGGAAGAAAAACTAAGTGATCTTATCGACAGAGCTAATGTAAAGTGATTATAAAAACTTTGTACACTTTCATGACACAATCCTTAAATATTTGTAGTTTGAACATTTTTCCATATTTATGCTTCAAATGATGCCAATATCTTAAGAAAGAGCATTGGTGTTTGTAATTGTTATGCTACCATGTCATTGGCCAGTCTGACTTAAGTATCAGGCGGTCATGAATTTTCACTCTTATTTCTTAATATAATGGAAAATTACATATATTGATAAAGAGCGTTATATGTCAACTATAAATATCGTAATTATGTTCTTTAAATGGCAATTATATATTTTTCGTTCATGAGTATTTGACATGATTTACCGGTGTTTAAATATTTGATTTAATCCTAGATGTTCAAGTTATAGTATCGTTAAATTGATATGGATAAAAAGTAATTTAAATGCTTATTATTGATTAATATCATTTGTTTCTGTACTTGATTAATTTTTTAGTGGTGATAGGAGGTTGAGGGTGAGAGAATTGAAAACTCATATTGTCAATAATTTGTTACTGTTGAATTGTTTTAATATTATTTTATGCGAATATTTACATACTTGTTTGTGTTAATTTTAGTTAGAATTTGGATATATTTGTTTGTGTTAATTAATTCATATCCTTTGCAAGTAGTTTATGCCATTCAAGTTAGAATCATTTATTGTCTATACTTATTTATGTGATTTTACTACTATATACAAAAGTAATTTAATCGAACAAACCGTGTCCAAATGAAAATCCCGAATTTCAAAAATGATTTTTATATTGTCGTTTTGAGCTTAAAATTCCGATTTAGGTATGAAACTCAAAACAGCAAGCAAGTGGACTAAATATAGGCATGAACATTAACAAAGGTTAAAAATTAATTTGTAGGGTTTAAACTAGGCTATTGGTTTCTAAAATTGACTAGTTAACGTTTGTTCTAGGATTTAAACTAGGCTATTGGGGTGAATAGTGAAAAAACAACAATGAAGTAACGTGAATTGAGACACGAATACCCCAAAAGGTACCAAGGTAAGCTAAGAGAAGTCACTATGTCCTAGCCGAACTCAATTTTCGAATTATATTAGTTTACGCTTTTTTTGGTTTTAAAATGTGATTTCAGGGAAAAGGCTAAAAATAGCCACCGAGTTTTCTTGAAGAGGTACAAACTCCTAAAAAGGTTCAAACATAACTTTTAAGAAGTGTTTATGTCCTCATCGGACTCCCGATTGTTCGACAATTACTAGTAGATTTTTTTAAGGTTAAAAATGGAACTTAAGTGGGGAAAATTCAAAACAACAATCGTGTGGATTTGATAGAGGTACATGTACCCCAAGAGATAAAATGTAACTTGTAGGAAATGGCATGTCTCATTGGAATCTTGGTTTTTGAAATTGACTAGTAAGTGTTCGCTTTGGGCAAAAATGGGATTCAGGGGTGAAAACTTAAAACAACAATCGAGTGGCCTAGATAGACAAACAAACACCCTAAGAGGCATAAAAGTAACTTATAAGTAGTGTTAGTGTCCTCATCGTACTCACGGTTCTCGAAATTAAATAGTAGATGTTCGTTTTGGGGTTAAAAGTGGGCATTAGTGTGTGAAAGAAAAAAATGAAGTGTCCTAAAATGTCGCATTCATAACCGAGAAGATACCAAAGAAATTTAAAGGAAGTTCCCATGTCCAAAACGGAATACCGATTTTAAAAATTTATCAGTAAACGTTCGTTTTGGACTTAAAATGGGATTTAGGGGTGAAAACTAAAAATACCAACCGAGTTTCCCACAAAGAGGCATGAAAATCCATAAATTGACAAAAGTAACTTGTATGAAGTGTTCGTGTTCACGTCTCATTCCTGATTTCTCAAATTGACTAGTAAACGTTTAAAGTGGGCTTTTGAGGGAATTTACTAGTAAAGTCTAGCCAAACTTGTCGTTCTTAATCCAAGACATCGTGGGATTATACTAAGTTTTAAGATCAAAACCAGATTATAACATCCTTTTAATATACGTTATGTCTTAATTAAAAGACCCCTAATGGCTTCTCAATAAATTAGCCATCTCTATCTCACCAATATTTTGCTAACTCGTAAGGTTAGTGGATTTTCTGAAGGCCCCTTTTTCTTGAATTTTTTCATCCCTTCCCTCTAATTAGGTTAAGCTGATTTTGACTGGGTTCTTAATAATTGTGTCTTGCTTCAACAAAAGAAAATATGATTTTTACATGATTGGGAACATGTGGTGGAATCATCAATTTGATTCCAATGTCGATTGAAGAACCACACCAAATAAGCTTCTACTGTGTATCCTCCTCATTGAGTTTCGAAATATAGAAAGTATGTGTTCATTTCTTGATATATAAAATTGCATTATAGAAATTGGCCTCGTGAAAAGATGAATACTTCAGATGTGGCTCTGTCTTGCAATTGGCAAAGCCCTCGATATTGATGTCGTCACCAATGGTTATGTATACAAGGGTAGATTGGTTAATCACTGGATCTCACATTCCATTTACAATGTTGTAAGAAACATATGATGCATGTTCTGATCGTTCATATGCAATAACATGACCTGCAAACACATGATCAACTTTGTACTTGAGAAACCATGCCTCATACATTACTCTCAATATTTCCACTTTCATTTAGTGGTACTAGCATCTATTATTTCATGTGGAATGCATAAGAACAATTAATATTGGTGTCTCACTTATATTCATTATGGGTAGATCCTCCTCAAGCCATTGATAATGAGGAGTTTAAATGCCATAAAACATAAAGACAAAATAATTATACATGTCGAAGTTCTTTTAATTGAATACCAAATGGGAGAAATGTTTATGGATTAGTTATAAATGACATGATACCCGTAAGTACAGGGAATGAATGATTTAGTTTCACCAAATGTAGGCACAAGATCGATCTCCTTATGTCAGTCCATATCGAAGGTTGATAGGTAAAACTTCTCTCTATAAACCGTGCCCATGAATACCATCTCTCACTATCGTGATTATTATAATTAGCTTCTTAAAAGAGGTCTCTTACAAATAAAACTTCTTTTCCTTTCATTGGATTAGTGTCATGTTTGAATTATAACTCTCACCAATCTCCCCTATAAGCCCAAACGTATATGGAACATCAGGGCCAACTTTTAAAGGAGTTATGAACCAGAAATTCCGAGTTGTATGTATGGTCCTAACTTCATAGTAATATTTTGTATAAAACTCCAAATTCGTAATGGTACAGTGGTGGATGTAATCAGAAGTGTAATTGTAAAATTTATGGGTCCTCACCTTGCCAGTGGCCTTATGCTTGTGCTTGCTATTTTCAATCGAATAATGGATTGTGTTTGTACCAGGCTCATGCATAGTCACTGACGCGACTGAAAATGTGTCTCAGAAATGCGTACTCTCTAGGCTCAAGTGCAAGAATGTAGCTCAAGTAATAATCCGATAAGTCGGGTATCGATCCTCAGGGAAATAGGACAACAGGGTTGTGACGATGGTAAAAGATGAAGGAATCCTAACTTAGACTCTACAAAGAAAGAAAAAAATGATTTGGTTTCAAGAATTGACTACAACTAAGTGCAATTATGTAATTATGAAAAGGTGAAATTATATTAAATTACCTAGAATGCTAATGAAAACTGGTTTACAACTTTAAACTATGTATGCGAAAAACAGGACGAGAATACAATCCCCCAACCCTAGTGTAGTGCAGTTATAATATTAATCATAAATTTAACTCATTAATTTGAATCGGAATTTAGTACTCCAAGCATTACGTATATGAGGTTCAAGCCCGCGTCATACTTAATCTAAGGACGAGTAAATCGGTATCGCGGTAGTGACACTCTAATTGCATTCTAAATCATCCCGGTTACCCAGGGGCAAACGCGAGATAAAGATTTACAATTTTTGTGTTCCTATGCAATACGGTCATAATCAATCACTAAATTCAGAGAACTAATTTTATACACACACAACTAACACATCAGGCTGGGTTCATGTATCCCGGCCTTAGAAAATCTAGCCTAGCATGATGAAAGTAATGAAAACAGTGTTTGATTTGCAGAACAACATGATTAACTATGGAAAATTGGTAGAATGATGTAAAACAAAATTAAAAAGATGAAATTACTTACTAATCTTACCAAATCACTCAAAGTATTAACTAGAATTACGTGTAATTACTGAAATCTAATTAAAACTTTAATCTTGGGATTAAAAGAACAAACTGTATCTAAACTACGGTTTCTGGAAAAGTAAGTGAAATTACACTAATTCTCCGTCCCCCTAATAATAATAAGAATGGGTTTTTATGGCCCTACAATAATTGAAGAGTGTCAGCTACACAAGGATTCTTTTTCGGAGAAGATAAGATTTGGAAATCTCGATAGCCGGACCGGTTCGGGCCTTAGGCGGATCAGTCTGCCTCCCAAGAGAATCGGTTCTTTTTATTTCCAAGCGAACCGGTTCTTTTATTTTTCACCTTCTTCGTTTTTCTTTCGATCCGAGGTCTACTGGAGTTTTGCAGTGCGGACCGGTCCGGGGCAGGGGCGGACCGGTCTGCCTATTTGACTTTTTACTCAACTTTGACTGCTCATATCGTTTGTTCCGGGATTCTGATTGAGGTGCCCTTTCTTCCTATGTGCTCATGAATGTGATATCTTCAACTTCTCTTTAGGTACCTCCTCCGAATTCCAGGTGGAAATTACACTTTTTCCCTTTTGACTTTCCTTCTTGTCTTTCTTGATTCTTCCGATTTCCTTCTTCCGTTTCTTGACATCAAATACCTGTAAAATCACTAAGAAATACCAGAAACTCGGTGTACTCATTAGGATTAGTCAGTAGCAAGATTATGAGATAAATTCAAATCGATAACTACGTTCGAGGTGCTAAAAGTACCTAAATTAAGGGATAAATTAGGAAGAATTTCTTCCTCATCAAACCCCCCTAACTTAGAAATTTGCGTGTCCCGAGCAATGTAAAAGAATGCTAGCAAGGATCAATTCTTGAAAAAAAAATTATTGGGATAGAACACCTTTTTCGCGGGGAAGCGATTGCATTTACCATATGCAACAAGCCTTTAAACCCCTAGGTCACCCTAGTAGGACGAGTTGTGTCTCGTGAGGGTTTGCAGTGAATATACCCACAAAATTCGGCTGCAAAGAAAAATTCAAAAATACCTAAAAATTGTAAAATTCAAACTTTTCCAGAAAATAGTCATCATGAAGGCATGTTCAATGGTCTGAAATCATAGTGCGTGTGTGCAAAGCCGAAAATTTAACTGTGGATTTCCACCGATTGATCATTACGTTACTTATCCAAAAATTTGTTTTGATTTTAAATTCTCACGGGATGCTCTCTCAAACGAATCACTCAGATTGTGGCTATTCTCTCGGTATGCATGATATAAAGAGTAAGTGTAATGGACGCAACATCACGCATACAATTAGAAAGATGGAAATTTTATGGTGAAATGATCTCATCAATGGATTACGGTTTTAAAAACGGGAACATATCCTCTTATTCATGCCATATAATCTCTTTTATTAACTTTTGGTGTATTAGCTCTCCACGCGGTAACCAATTTTGCAATTTAGACTTGGTTCGGACTTTTTCAAGTTAAAGGTGTGTTGTATAATATGGGAAAGGTTGGGAACTTCGAAATTGGAAAATTTTCTTCTGATGTCCGTTAGTGCGTTTTCCGGGCTATTGCTCATTTTTTTTCTTCTTTTTCTCTATTTTTGTTTGTTGTTTTTCACTTCTTTTCTTACTATTTTTGCTGAGCATATCTATTTTTTCTTGCCCCTTTTTATGCACTTTTGGATTGAAATTCTGAATTTTTCCATTTTTTGCAATTTCGGGCTATTTGGGTTTTTCGGGTTGTCAAACGAAAAGGATAAATTATTCGGCTCAATTTCGGTTACAAAAGGGATAACTTTTTCACGACTTTTTATGGAAAATATTTTTGGGTGACAAACGAGGGCCTACTTGATTGTTCAAAATACCAATTGCGTTACCATATGCGTTTCGAGATGAATTTAACTTTAGAGATCAATTTTGGCACATTTTTCAAAGCAACCGATCAAAATGAAAGGATTGAGATCCTCGATGACTTTTTAGGCGCTGAAAATAAGTTTGAGTTAACAATTAACTCGGATTGGTTTAAAAATTCGCAAAAAGTGATAGGCTCGAATCTCACCGGGTTTGTTAATCTCCACACTTATTCGTTAAGTCGTCAATTTTTGCTCAATTTCCATCTTTAGTCGATTTCGGCTTTGTGTATGTTGAATTTTACAACTTGAGACTTCAATTCGACTTTTAATGATATTTTTGAAAAATTTGAATTCCAATTTTTATTTATTTTGAACAAAAATATTTTTGTGTTTTTCAAATTTTATGATTTTTTTTTGGGAATTTTTGAAAATTTGTGAAGTTTTAGAAATACACACTTGTGACCCCCCTAACTTCGACTTTTGCATTGTCCTAAAGAAAAAAGGACTAAAATCTAAATAAGGCGAAATAAAAAGTGCGATAAATAAAACAATCAAATGGAGAAAATGTAGTTTTTATTACGAACAAGACTATGGTACAATTACAAGGAAAAGCATACAAAATGTGAATAGGAAAAACAAATAAAAAACTGCCAGAACCACATCAAGCTTCACTGGGGCGGGGGGATGGGAAGAACCGGGCCCCTCGGGGCCATAGGGATCATAGTAATAGTATGGAAGTGGCTCATTGGGCACCCCTTGGCATCGATAGATGTTCCCTTGAAAGCGAAGTATTAAGGTTGTATCGCGACAGTAATCGGTCAAAAAGTTGCCGAAGTTCGTTTCAAGTGCCACCATTTGGTTTGAGAGGTTGCTTCCCGCCCACTCAAAATCTGGATCGTCCTCCTCGTGTGTCGACTCTTCATCCGAACCGACATCCCCCATCTCGACATTCGCACCGGCTGCCTCTTCTTCCTCGTCGCTCTCGCTCGAGGCAACCTCCTATTCACTATCACCACCCCGCCTTGCCCATAGGACAGCTAGTTGTTTGGCGCTCTTAGTGCGGGTCCCTTGTCCAAAAGGATTGGTAATGCGAGTATGATCGAGTGGCGCCGCTATGCCAGCATCCTTGAGGATAGAAGTGATCAAACGGGCATAGGGGAGTTGGGCAGTACCCTTCTCATCCAAGGACGCATTGATGATGTCGGCGTATAAAGTGCGGGCCAAATGGATGGAAATGGGGGGTCAAAGAGGTGATAGGTTAAAGTGGCTTGCTGGGCCTGCATGGCGAAATCGTTAGACGTTTGCAACATGTTAGCACACACAATTTGAAAAGTGAGGTGCGCCTTCTCGTTAAGGCGTCCAACGACGACGGTTTTCCCCATCCAAGCCACATTCGATGAAATGTGGGCCACGATAACATCCTTGTCGACCGGGGGGACGTTTCGTGGATAGGTGAATTCTTGAACATTTGTAACGTCGTACTCGGCCATCTTGTCCGTGAGAAGAGCCAAAGAAAATGGGATGACATTCCCATCCATGTAATCTTGGGCCTCGAATTGGCCCATCCGAACAAGGGTGCCATAAAAGGATCGGACTTTAGTTTCCCAAACCGCTTCATCGGCTTCATTGTGGAATCGGCACCACCCCCTAGCCATGAATAGGGTGGTGACAGAGTTGGGCAGCCCGGTCCATTGGACAGCATGCTCCATATGGAGTTTGAGATCCAAACCGAAGAATCGATGGCACCATCACTCCTCTTAGCGGGAACGGAATTCTCCATGACCAGAGGGGTGGATGTAGGTGGAGTCATACTTGGTGGGGGCAGCGCATTGGGACATGGAAATAAGAGGGATTTTTTCTTGGAGAACTATAGAGGGATAAGAGACGCTTTGGGTTGAAGGTGTGAAGATAAAGGGAGGGTATTGGGGTGTATTTATAGGTGAAGGGGTGAGTGTAGGGGTTGGAATTGGAGGTAAAGGGTTTGGAGGGAAAAGGGGGGGAATTTGGGAGGGAAAGGTTGGGGTTGGGAGGAGGGAAAATGGATTGGAGGGAATGAATGGGATTGGGGAGAAGGGGGTGAATCTTGGGAAGGGGACCGGTCCGGGTACTTTAATATTCAGAAAATCCAACTAGCAGACCGATCCACCTTAAAATTAAAGGAACCGGTTCTGGGGCGGACCGGTATGGCCTTAAATTAAAGGAACCGGTCCGGACCAAGTTTATTTTGGGCTGGACTTTCCCCAAACTTAATTTCAATCTCTCTTCTCCCAAAATTTTCACTTTCACAACATACTACCTATTAATATGGACTAAAACTCTCTCAATTTCTCTGTTCAACGCCCATTGACTCGATATTCCTGAAACACGTGAATGTTTTTCCCGAATGAAACCTACTCCTATCGACGCTCACTACACACGTGACTCTCACAACACACACGACTCTCACACCATATGCGTCGGGGGTGAGACGACCTCGCTCTAACAGCTCACTCTACCCCGTAAACAGGGTCCGACAACCAGATGGTGTCGACTTCTTCTGCACACGCCTCTAGATATGGATTTAGGCGTTGTCTATTAATTTTGAATGTATTTCCCCCTTTTAAATCGTCTAATTCAACAGCTCCATGGGGGAAAACATTCTTCACGACGAACGGGCCAGACCATCGTGATCGCAACTTGCCCGAAAAGAGATGAAGCCGAGAGTTATAGAGAAGAACTTTTTGCCCGGGAAGAAACTCTTTGCATCGAATGATGTTATCATGAGAGAGTTTTATTCTTTCTTTGGAAATTTTGGCATTCTCATACGCATCATTGCGTAGTTCTTCTAACTCATTTAATTGAAGCTTGCGGGCTTCACCGGCTTTATCCATGGCATAATTCAATTCCTTAATCGCCCAATATGCTTTGTGTTCTAGCTCTATGGGAAGATGGCAAGGTTTTCCATACACAAAGCAAAAAGGGGACATACCGAGTTGATTCTTATATGCGGTACGATAGGCCCATAGCGAATCCTTCAATCTAAGTGACCAATCTTTCCGGGTAGGATCGACGGTCTTTTCAAGAATGTTCTTGATTTCCCGATTTGCTAGTTTGGCCTGCCCATTCATTTGCGGGTGATAAGTCATTCCAACATTGTGAACGACACCATACTTTCTCATCAAATTCACGAATGGCCTATTGTAAAAGTGCGTGCCATTATCGCTGATTGTCGCTTTCGATGCACCGAAGCGGGAAAGTATGTGTTCCTGCAGGAATTTTATCACCACTTTGTTGTCATTCGTCTTGGTAGCTATAGGTTCCACCCATTTAGAAACATAGTCTACCGCGACAAGGATGTATAGGAAACCAAAGGACGAGGGGAAGGGACCCATGAAGTCAATACCCCAACAGTCGAAGATCTCAATAATGAGTATGGGGGTAAGACGCATCATGTCTCGTCGAGTAATGGCTCCCATCCGTTGGCACCTATTGCAAGATTTGCAAGCATCGTTAACATCCTAGAAAATTATGGGACAATAAAGGCCGCATTGCAGAATTTTAGTGGCCGTCTTTTTCGTCGAAAAGTGTCCTCCACAAGCTTTCGAATGACAAAATTGGATGACTTTCGGGATTTCGTCATCCGGTACACATCGTCGGATGATTTGTTCGGTGCAATATTTGAAAAGGAAAGGATCGTCATAGAAGAACATGCACGACAAAGTAATAAACCTCTTCTTATCTTGCGGTGTCCAGTCGGGAGGGACGGCTCCCGTGATAAGGTAGTTCACTATATCCGCAAACCAGGGTAAAGGAGAGGTGGCAAAAAGTTGTTCATCCGGAAAGTATTCGTCTATCGGTACGAGATCACTAGGTACGTCGGACGAAAGCCGTGATAAGTGGTCGACAACGACATTTTCTACTCCTTTCTTATCTTTGATTGAAAGATTGAACTTTGTAGGAGTAGGATCCACCTTATGAGGTGCGGCTGGGCATCTTTCTTTGTAAGTAGGTATTTCAATGCCGCGTGGTCAGTGAAGCAAGTAATGGGTGAACCGATAAGATATGACCGAAATTTATCGAGGACAAAGACTACCTCTAGCAACTCTTTCTCTGTGGTAGAGTAGTTGAGTTTTGGTCCGGTAAGAGTCCAGCTAGCATAGTAGATGACATGAGCTTTCTTATCCTTTCTTTTTCCCAAAACAGTCCCTATCGCATAATCGCTAGAATCACACATAAGTTCGAATGGTAAAGACCAATCCAAAACTTGCATGATGAGAGCGGACATAAGCATGGTTTTTAGTTTTTCAAAAGAGTTTTGGCATGCTTCCGTCCACTCGAATGGGGTGTCCTTCATGAGTAGGTTGCTTAAAGGCCTAGCGATTGCGCTAAAGTCCTTAATGAACCTTCGATAAAACCCCGCGTGGACCAAGAAACAGCGCACGTCCTTAAGCAATTTTTGTGGGGGAAGGTCAGCTATGACATCTATCTTTGCCCTATCAAATTCTATCCCCTTGGATGATACTATGTGGCCAAGAACTATTCCCTTGGTGACCATGAAATGGCATTTCTCCCAATTCAGTACTAAGTTCTTTTCCATACACCGGGCAAGTACTTTTTCCAGTTTTTCTAGACAATGATCGAAAGAGGTGCCAAAAACGCTGAAATCGTCCATGAACACTTCGAGTCCTCTCTCGACCATGTCGCTAAATAATCTCAACATGCACCTTTGAAAGGTCACGGGTGCATTACCCAAGACAAATGGCATACATTTGTAGGAAAACATACCAAAAGGGAAAGTGAAGGTCGTCTTCTCCTGGTCAAGTACATCCACCTCAATTTGGTTATATCCGGAATAACCATCAAGGAAGTAATTGTAAGGGTGGCCCGCCACTCTCTCAAGCATTTGATCGATAAATAGCAAAGGAAAATGGTCTTTCCTAGTTCCCGCATTGAGTTTCCAGTAATCAATGCAAACACTCCACCCGGTGGTGGTACGTTGGGGAACTAGCTCTCCCTTAGCGTTCTCAATCACTCTCATGCTCGACTTCTTCGGTACGACTTGAATGGGGCTCACCCATTTGCTATCCGAGATTGGGTAGATAATCCCGGCATCCAATAACTTTATTATCTCGGTTCTCACAACTTCTTTTATGTTGGGATTTAGTCTTCTTTGCATTTCTCTAGAGGGCTTGACATCCTCTTTGAGATGGATCTTGTGAGTGCAAATCAAAGGACTTATCCCCTTCAAATCAGCAATGCACCAACACAAGGAACTTTGGTGCTTCCTCAGAATTTTCAACAATTTACCTCCTGCTCTTCGTCTAGGCTAGAGGAGACAACAACAGGAAATGTATCATCCTCTCCTAGGTATGCATATTTGATATGGTAGGGGAGTTTCATTAATTCAAGGGTTGGAAATTTATCAGTGGAGGGAACCATTCGTGTATCACTCGGAGGTAACTCCTCGAATCTAGAAACCCAATTAAAATCTCTCGTGTCCTCGTCCGATGCAGTCTCATCAAGTAACTCTCTCAACTCCCTAACCTCCCTCTCGAAGTCGGTGTACGTCCCTTCACTCTCGTGTAATGCCACTATACAGGACTCTAAGGCATCGCCGCAATAATTCTCCTCAAAGTACTCCTCTACTACCTCATCTATGAGGCTCACCGCGTGAAGATCATCTTCCTCCCCCGTATGTTGGGCAATGTGGAAGATGTTGGTCTCTAAGGTCATGTTCCCAAAAGTGAGTTGCATTCGCCCATTCCGAGTATTGATGATTATGTTAGCCGTATCTAAGAATGGGCACCCTAGGATGATGGGAACATGGTTGCTAGAGTTGAAGGAGGGCTCCGTGTCCCAAATGACAAAATCTATCGGGAAGTAGAAGGTGTTAACTTGGACGATCACGTCTTCGACTATGCCTCTTGGTATCTTCAGGGTTCGATCCTCTAATTAGATAGTTACCTTTGTGGGCTTGAGGTATCCCAAATCAAGTTGCATATAGATGGAGTAAGGGAGGATATTGACACTTTCTCCCAAGTCAAGAAAGGCTTTTTCAATTTTGTTTTCTCCAATGATGCAGGAAATGGTGGGTGCACTGGGATCTTTGAATTTAAGCGGGAGATCATTTAGTAGAATGGAGCTCACGTTTTGTGCTAGAAAGACATTCTTCTTTACCTTCATCTTTCTCTTTACCGTCAACAAGTCTTTGATGACTTTAGCATAAGCCGGAATTTGCTTAATGGCATCGAGGAAAGGTAAATTTTGCTTAATAGCATAAGCTGGATTGTATCTTTTATAGACTCGTATTTATGTGGCCAATCAGATGATCATATTTGGCATTGGTTGTGGTCTTGCTTGCGATGAATTGAATTATGGTATCCTCAAGAGTTTTCTGTGGTTGCGGGATATAAGATCCTTGAGGTGGTGGTGCTTGCACATGTCCTTGAATGTGTGGAGCTTATTGAAAGTGTTGTGGTGGAGGAGGGGCAACATGTGAAGGAGGGTTCATTGGGCATCCTGTTGCCCATAGCTAAAATTGGGATGGTTTTTCCACGAAGGGTTGTATGAATTCCCGTGCGGTGCACTGAAATTACCCTTAAATCCTCCTATACCAATAACTTGATCCTGAAGCATTACTTTGTAGGCGGGTATGGTCAGGCATTCCTCATTTGAATGACCCGCCTCACAAATCACACACACCATATCGACGGGGTTTGGTATGGATCCAGCCGGTCCTTTTCCATATATCTTGCATAGGTCTCAAAATCCTTTCTCAAGGGTATCCAATCGACTGTCCGTCATAGAATTATTATATACGTGAAATAGGCCGAATACCGATGGAGTGGTGGTCACTTGACGATTTCGATTTTGAGCATTAGGATCAGATGTATCCCAGGATTGGGTAGTCTCGGCGACGTACCTCAGGTGAAGCTCAGCATCGTGGGCGTCTAAGTCGACAAAAGGACCACTTCCCATAGTTTCAACAAGTTGCTTGGAGTTAAGATTCAGCCCATTATAGATAAAAGAGATGATTTGCACTGAATCAAATCCATGATGGGGGCATGAAGTAACTAACTCATTGAAACGCTCATAACATCGATGAAATGGCTCATTTTCAGATTGTCTGAACACTTGAATTTGAGCCTTTATGGATATTGTTCGATGTGTTGGGAAGAATTCCTTGAGAAATCTCGATTGCAACTCGTTCCATGATGGAATCGATCTAGGCGGTAAAGCCCATAGCCAGGTCTTAGCTTTATCTTTGAGCGAGAATGGGAAGAGTTTGAGGCAAATTACCTATTGTGTGCAGGTCTGATCATTCAGAGTATCGCCCACATCCTCAAATTCCCTAATGTGGAGATATGGCTTTTTAGAATCCATACCATGGTAATGAGGTAACATCTGGATCATCCCATTTTTGAAATGGAATTGCCTGGCATTATACGGGAGTATAATGCATCCCGGAGTGATAGTGATCTTGGGATATAATAATTCTCTCAGCGGGCGGTATGGGGGCTCTTCCTCACCGGCGGTTGCACTACCGTTCTGCGACATCTCTCTCTCACTTAACGACTCGGTGCTCTCACTTGGTGTGTTCGAAGTGTGTTCGGAGGTGTGTCCTAGGAAGGAAAATGGAGTGTTATTGGAGATTGAGTGTGACGGTGTGGGAGTTGGGATCCAGAACTGTGGGGCGTTTGGAGTGTTAGGGCTATCGGGGATATACTCAACGATTGGATTTTTGTGAATGCTGGTTGGAGTATTATGGGGGGTGGGAGTGAGTTCAGAATTTTGTATTAATGGCTTATGAGAGATGATGGTGAATCTTTTTGTGCTTTTTGAATTTTTTTATGTTTTTGGATTTCTGGAAATTTTTAGTCAAATCTTTGGATTGACTCGATCTAATCCTCAGTCTACCTAAGTACCTGGCAACGGCGCCAAAAACTTGGCGCGACTGAAAATGTGTCTCAGAAATGCGTAGTCTCTAGGCTCAAGTGAAAGCCTATCGCTCTAGTAGTAATCTGATAAGTCGGGTATCGATCCTCAGGGAAATAGGACAACAGGGTTGCCACGACGGGAAAAGACGAAGGAATCCTAACTTTGACTCTAAAAAGAAAAAAAAAATGATTTGGTTTTGATAATTGACTACAACTAAGTGCAATTATGAAATTATAAAAAGGTGAAATTATATTAAATTACCTAGAATGCTAATGAAAACTGGTTTAAAACTTTAAACTATGTATGCGAAAAACCGGATAGGAATACAATCCCCCAACCCTAGTGTAGTGCAGTTATAATATTAATCGTAAATTTAACTGATTAATTTGACCCTTGAATTTAGTACTCCCAAGCGTTACATATACGAGGTTCAAGCCCGCGTCAAACTCAATTTGACACTTGAATTGCATTCTAAATCATCCTGGTTACCTAGGGGCAAACGAGATATAAAGATTTACAATTGTTATGTTCCTACGTAATACGGTCGTAATCAATCACTAAATTCAGAGAACTAAGTTTATACACATGCAACAAACACATCAGGCTAGGTTCATTTATCCCGGCCTTAGAAAATCAAGCCTAGCATGTTGAAAGTAATGAAAACAGTGTTTGATTTGCAGAAAAACATGATTAACTACGGAAAATTGGTAGAATGATGTAAAACAAAATTAAATAGACGAAATGATTTACTAATCTTACCAAAGCACTCAAAGTATTAACTGGAATTACTTGTAATTACTAAAATCTGATCAAAACATTAATCTTGGGATTAAAAGAACAAACTATATCTAAACTAGGGATTCTGGAAAAGTAAGTGAAATTACACTAATTCTCCGTCCCCCTAATAATAATAAAAATGGTTTTTTATACCCTACAATAATTCAAGAGTTTCAGCTGCACAAGGATTCTTTTTCGGAGAAGATAAGATTTGGAAATTTCAATAGCCTGACTGGTCCGGGCCTTAGGCGGACCGGTCTGCCTCCCAAGCGGATCTGTTCTTTTTATTTCCAGGCGGACTGATCCGGGGTCGGACCGATTCTTTTACTTTTCACCTTCTTCGGTTTTCTTTCAATCTGAGGTCTACTGGCGTTTTGCAACGCGGACCGGCTCGAGGGAGGGGCGGACCGGTCTGCTTATTTGACTTTTTTCTCAACTTTGACTGCTCATATATTTTATTCCGGGATTCCGATTGAGGTGACGTTTCTTCATATGTGCTCATGAATGTGATATCTTCAACTTCTCTTTAGGTACCTCCTCCGAATTCTGGGTGGAAATTACACTTTTGCCGTTTTGACTTTCCTTCTTGTCTTTCTTGATTCTTCCGATTTCATTCTTCCGTTTCTTGACATCAAATACCAATAAAATCACTACGAAATACCAGAAACTCAATGTACTCGTTAGGATTAGTCAGTAGCAAGATTATGAGATATAGTCAAATCGATTACTTTGTTCGAGGTGCTAAAAGTACCTAAATTAAGGGATAAATTAGGAAGAATTTATGCCTAATCAGTCACCCATGAGATAATCAAATCCTTGCCCTCGTGATCTCCTTGTGTTATATCCACCTTTTGGGGCACATTACGTCCAGTATGCTAGCGGAAGAAGTTTAATAGAATTTTGATTATGCAGGTTTTCAATGTCCATTTTCGATTAAGTCTTCAAACACTCCATTGATTTGGATTATTAACAAGATGTTGTTTTAATTTAATTTTCTTTTAACATTTCTTAAGCCTCATTTAGCATGTTCTCGTGAAATTATAATTCTTTTGGGTAGGAACTTCAATGTTAAAGAGTTTTTGGATGGATTTATGAATTCTTTCTATATTTCTTTACCTATAGGTCTTCTTGTGTGTGTGGGTATGTACATGTACTTTCCTTTTTCCCAGGTCTGATTTGATATTTACATTTTTATTTTTCCTTGTAGTTTTTAGTTCATTAAAGAGAAAAAAGACTGCTTTGAATGTAGAGAATTCAGAAGTTGCAGGTGTGGGTATGGTGTCACTACAATATAGAGTAAAAATATCAACACTATGATAAATTGACTGGTATCTTGATTATTGTCCTATGAAATGATTGGTATGAACATATTGATTACATAGTGTTTACAACATATAACATAATATATTTAAACACTTTATTCATTCTATTAGGGAGGTTCTTGCTCACTGTGTCTTGACAAGTAGAATAGTTTGCATTCATATTTATTATCATATTGTTTTGATAAGTGGGAGTATGTGACAAGTGAGGTTCTCTGGTTCTTCAAATTAGCTTTTATGTTCATATTAATCCATCATGAAGAATAAACTGATGCTATTTTCAGTTTTTGAATTTTTTTTTCCATAATTCATCTATAAGATTGTGCAGAATGAATAAATTGTGGGATCTTAGCTTGAATATTTTTCCCCTAATAAATTGTGGGATCTTAGCTTGAATATGTTTCCCCCTCTCTCAATCCGTAAATACAATTTTGCGACCTAGTTATCAATCGATAAAAAAAGTAAATTTTAGTTGTTTTTATTTGCTTCTCATCTTCCATGGTGACTCTAGTTTTTGCAATGTCACGGGTCAAGAGATGAACGAATGGAAGAAGGCCATATACCACTATAACTATTGCAATAAATAAAACTCAGGAAAAATTTGCATAAAGTATGTAACCTGTTTTGATTTTTATCTTTGCGTGGTATTCTTTTCTGTTTGATTTGAGGTTAATCCTAACAAAATTAATAATAATTATTACTTAACTCAATCAGTTGCCCACCCTGGATTTGAATTGTAGTAATTATGTTCCCACTAAGCATTGCGCTTTAAGTATCTACCCCAGAGAATAGTTTGATATTAAATATTATTGAAAGAACACTCTTATGTCATCTTATTTTTATATGTTGGACTTTAGATGTCATCCTCTAAAGTCTAAATAAGTCTGAATATGTGACCTAGTGACAAAGGATAAGTCATAATTTCTTATTATACTAAAGTCTACATGGACTCTAGGAGTAATGTGCAAGATAATCCTACGAGACCGAGAGAGCGAGCAATTGATACATCCATTAAAAAAGTTGTGCCTAAAGTCATGCATCAATTTTAGAGTCCTCGACTTGCGTGAAACTTAAAGATCTAAAACTTGAACTAGAGGAAACAAAAGAAAAGATTAATACAATGGATAATGGTATTTATCATAAACAATTTGAACTTGTTAACTTTACTACAATTAGAATAAGACACAAATTAGAAAAAAAAAAGTAATTGTCGTTTCCGAAGACCACCATCACCAATCGCAATGAAGCAACATTAGAGTATCATTTCCTATCATTTTTCATGCATCATATTACGAAATTCGATATCAAGTTCTTTTACATGTTGGAGACAATGATTTGGAACATGCTAATCGATTATTGGTAGTTGAAACTTTATTGAGTTTATTTAATTATGGATTGTACTTATGAAGTAATTATAGCTTAGTATTTTTCGATTAAGAAAATTTGAAGGATTTATCTTATTCTTAGGAATGGGTTAGTTTCAATTTTTAATTTTATTTTCATTATAACAATGGTTGTAACAATTAATATTATCTAAATGATGCTTGAATAATGAGTTAAAAAGTTTCGTTTGGGCATTGTGTTCTAGTGTTATTGATGTCTATTTCCTCTCTTTTATTATCACCCATGTCTATTTTTATTCAGCATGACGGTTCTAGAAGAACAATAAAAAATTAGTAAGGACGGAGACATAAAATCCATGTTTACCATAACATAATTTGCACAATGCATGTATGTGACACTTTCCTTTTTGTTTCTTTGCAAGAATGTGAATTTGATGCATGTTTAAATAATCGTGTATAGAGGTGGTTGACTCCTGCTTGGAGTGATTAAAGTGATGATAAGGTTTTTTTTCTGCCTAGCGCAGTGGCACGGGTTCATGTTTGAAACCAACCTCTCTAGAAATGGGGGTAGTAAAATTACGTACCATCTTATTCCTTCCTGTTTTTTTTATTGGGAAAAAAGTTTGAATCATATATCAACAACAAAAATTCATGAACACATACACCCAAACCAAAAGAGATAGCATAGATATGATCAATAAATATAAGAACGCAAATCGTAATGGGGAAGCATAGTGCCATGTGGGTCAAGGAAAGAGTTATAATCCATTTAGGCCACCTCCCACAGTGTGTCTTAGTGAGAATTGGAGGTCCAAATGTAGCTTTGGGATTAGTTAGGTGCTATGAGAGGCATAAACATATGGAAATAACTATATACTTTGGTAGTTTCAGATCTAGCAGAGTCATAAATCACTAGAACCATATTTAAGATGTGCTTTAAAGGACATGGAGGAGGTCAATTATCGAATGATATCCACATACTCTTTCCATTCCTAATTTTATATCCCCTATAACCCAGATTCTCTCTTCTTGATTTTATTATGTTATTCCAAGTCCAAGACGCTCCCATTACTACTGGATAAGCACAAATATCTCATTTCATTGATTTACATTGTGTCCTTCACTATATATTTAGTTTTCTTGAGACATAAACAAGTTAATTTTTAGTATCACTTTTCTTATTTTTGTTACATTCTTAAAGCTTGCTTATTTCAAGAGAATAATTTTTCATTCCCACTAATATGTCTTGACTAAAATGCAGATGAAGAGATATTACATCTAGGGGTATTTCTAATAACGATCGAACATGAATTGTTTTTGAATTTATTTGATTTAGTATATATATTAGTGATTCGGGTGTGACACCCCGCCTAATTAAATACCGGGCGATCACTCCTTTATTAAATTAAATCAAGGTAAACAGTTGGTTCATTCTCAGCATCACTGTCGATAAAAATAACTTTTCCAATTTAACACCCTAAATAATTAAGCTAAGTGTCAAAACATTTTCCATACAAAACTTTCCAAATTTTAATTAAAGAAAAAGGTTTATTTTAATTTAAAACAACATTTCTACAATAAAGAATCACACCATAATAAACCAAATAACATAATACATTCATCAGTCGAATGTCAACAAATGGAACTAAAACCACAAATCCATCCTGAATAAATCCCATAGGACAATACTGGAAATAAAAGAAATACAAAATCCCAACAACAAATGAAATGATGAAAAGGGCGACACGTGCCCAATCAACGAGAATAATAGGAGTGGAGTCAATAACAGAAGCCGTCTACTCAAGTGACCTACAACTCCAACCTAAGTTGCAGCTCGTCCTTCTCAAGGGATCCTAAGCAAGACGCCCCTGTGGCTGGGCACCTGAAAATATACATATATATATACAAGAGAGAGAGAGGGAGGAAAAGAAACGGGTTAGAGCCCGAAAGTGTGTTTGATTTTAAAATACGTTAAGCAAGTATTTAAATTGATACAGGCCAATGCAAATCATATTAGTTCGACACTCTCTTGATAAATTCTCACCTCTCTTCTAATGTGCACGCCTATCGTACTAACCTTCCCAAATAATTTAGTTTATCTTAACTTACTCATAAGTTTTTAAAACCGAACGATGACAACATTTTAAAAGGTTACTTTCCATATGTAGCACTCCTCTCATTTTATCTTCATTAAATTATAAAGTTTCCCAGTGTCTTCTCATACTTTCACAAAACAAGTATTTATTATTGTGTCAACAACTATGTCCTACTTATCAAATCACAGTAGGTAGTTTAAAGTTCATAACCTCATATATATATTAACTACTCGTATAATATATATATATAACAGCACCCCAACTAAATCTATGGTGCGGGCATACTCTACTATCCAATCCCCGTATCGCTCACACAAAGGGAAATACAAGTTCGGAATCACTCTCGAACTGTATTAACATATACAAAACAGCGTTGAGGCGAAGCATAGATTCCAAGTCCAAGAGGTCAGTACATACCCACACGTCTCTTAGGACCGTCCGACTATCAATCTGATAGCCCGTACCTAGGATCTCTAAATTCTAGGGTACGAATCAATATCCCCCATAAAGCAACACAGGATAAGATCGTCCCAGCGCGGTAACCTCATGGATAGCAAGTAGTGCGGGTACGTTTTTCACTTGTATATAATATATGTACACACAATCATATAAATATACCCATTCATCATATTAATATAGGTTCCTCCCGTTACCCATAGTCACAACATTTATCCTTAATTTCCCATTATTATGATTACGTATAAGGTTTCGTCTCTAACCTTAACTCGAAGGGTTTTCTCACTAGTTACGTGACACTCGTGGATTCTATCCATCCAAGTAGCAAAATTAGTAGGTAAACGTCTATTCTCTATCATAAGTATTTGACGTAATCTCTCACTTGAATTACATAGTTTCCTCGTCCTTTAAATAATTGTCCCTAAAATACAAGTATCATCTCATAATAAAGTTCTCAACACTTAATCATATGCCCTACTGGTCTCTCCTATATCCCAAAACATTTTATTCGTAAAGTCCAAAAGCTATTTCACGATGAATCATGTTCAATTAATTAAACAAGGGGAAATAAGAGTCTGCCAGGAAGGGTCGATCGATCGAGGTCTGGGGCTCGATCGATCGAACCTTCGATCGATCGAAGCTCTAGGCTCGATCGATCGATCAAGCAGGTCTGCGAAATCCTGCAGAAGTGCAGTTACGAGTTTTACCAAAATTCTTCACCCAAATCAATATTTTCCAACACTAATCGTCCCAAAACTCCTACTACAAACATAATAACATATTTCCAGATGTTTTTAACGTTAAGCATGCGTATATCCATCATTAAACATGGTTAAACAACCCAAAATCTCATTTAAACACCAAGAACCCTAATGTTTTCTTAACTTTTGTTCTGATCAGTTTTCTCCAGAATTTCCTTCTAACATATCATCAAAAATTCGTGGGTTAATCATCTACTTTACATAATATTTCTAGAATATGATTATAATGTTTTCTACATGCAAATCCCTACCAAAATTGGGGTTTTCTTCCATTGATTACACTCCTAATCATTCCTACACTAATATGAATATTGCACCAACGAAAATACGCAAGTTAAACACTTGCCTGGGATTTCAGATGTCTGGTTTCCTGCTGATATTGGTGTGGTTGTGTTCTCCTCCTCGCGATCTACGCGTTGGTGGTGACGGTGGTGCAAATGGTGGTGTTTTTGGCCTTGAATCACCTTGAGAGCTCTTTCCTCTCTACTCCAATGGCCGTTCTAGGGTTCTGAATGTTCTAACCCTAAAAGGCTGACTTAAATGGCTGCTAAGGATGGATGAAATTCGTGGGTTTAATTACCCTATTTTGTAAAATGACCAAAATGCCCTCACGGGTCACTAATTAAGACTAAAAACATCCCGAGACCCAAACTAAACCCCCGGGTACACTTTTCTGACTATCTCGACCCTTCCGGACGCGTTGGCGCACTCAAAACGACCATACGAACAACTTATAAAATATTTACTTTTATATCTCAATAATTAGTCCCGACGCGACACGGGCGCGTCCCGACTAAAATTCTCAAAATTGATATTTCATTCACTTGTGACCTTTAATATAACCCATATCATATATTACTATGCTCATTAGTAATATTCGACAATTTTTATATAATTACTAACTCTCGTCACGTTAATAATTATAACATAATTAATTTCCGGATTTTTATTAAATAATTCACTCTCATTAAATTTAATAAAACCCCCAAATTAATATAGCATAAAAATACGGGGTATTACATCGGGCTAGTGCGCGTATAAAGTTTTAGGTTGCTTGATTTAATATATCCATTGACCATCATACTTTTTCAAGTTTTTGGATGCTTGAATGAATGTGGCTATTGTTCTCAAAATGTAATATAATTTAAATCTACACTCCCCATCTAATTTGATTTTCAACAACTCTAATTCGAGGTCCTAGTTTTCTCTTTTTAGGCTGATAGCTCATCTAGGAGTATACGTCTCGTTTGGGTAAATGACATTCCTATTTTTAGGGTGGCACAATTTTTAGTTGGAGTCCCTTTTCAATCCAAAAAAATCACAGTGTTTTATGGGTAGACCCTCGAAAATTTCAACTTGTAGTGTTTAGTTAGTTAAAATTTAAATTTGTTAGTTATACGCAATAGGTTGTTTTCTTCTTCTTAATTGACTGTGTAGTGTAATAAGTTGAAGTTTTAGTTTTTTTTTGTAGTGCTTGGTTCTAACGTGTTTTCTAGGTTCAATGGACTTGAACTATCGGAGATCACTCGTCCAAAGCATGCTTTTGTTTACGAAAAATAAAAATATTTGTCCCCCTCTTTTCAGTCACGTGGGCTCTGTGTTGGCCGCCACATAGGTTGGTCTCAGGCCGTTCCATTTTTGGATTGCCCATTTGCATATTCTTGTCAATAGTGCCTGATTTGAATTTCCACTATCTTATATGTTATATTTTTGTATATTTTTTATATCCATTGCCTAACACCATCCCATATCATAAGAGAAAAAGCCCTATAAATTAAAGCATTCGATCGATTTATTCCACCAGCTCGATGGATCAACCGCATCGTGTATTTCCTAATTTTCTTCCAGTATGAAAAATTTCAAGTCGCCAATCAATCAATCGATCCTTTTGTAAAAAATTGGAATCCCCAATTTGAGACAAATTAATTTGGCCACAACCCGTCATTCCCACTACTCCCTTATTTCCTCCATTACCCGATTATCCCAATATCAATACCTAGACTCTCAATCCTCATCTCACATCCAAAATCACTCCTTCTCATCCATTTTTAAACATTCAAGGTACGATTTATTCCATTTTACATGGATTAATTGGAGTTTATGTTAGGTATTTTCCATGTTATAAGATTTGTTAGGTTTGGATAATATACATGTGTAATTGCAAATATTTCACTAATGCTTGTTATTTAATCCATGCCATCATCGTGTACACACATATTATTGTTTATTATGTTGTTATTGTGTATATATGGTTGATGAAACATGACATTTGGGTTGATTGACATACAGTTAGATAGTTTTGGGTTCAATTTTATTATTGTTGTCCTAACTTACAATTTCAATCACATAAATGCTACATTTTTTAATCAATTAGAGAAAATTCAAATGTGATTATTGTGTTGATTAATGTATTTGTTGGTTTGGATGATTACCCCATTCTTTAAGAGCATTGGGATCATTATACACATTTGATGGGATCTTTTTCTCTTCACGTTTCAAAATTTTGTTCCAACTTGATTTTACACTTTAAATTATATAACTTCCCACTAATGAACACATATAATGATGCATTCTTGATATTGTTCATGAATAAGGGTTATTTGTTAGATCAAATGTCACCCCGCCCCCATTTTCACATTGTTCATGCCATATGTTTGATAAAAATCCAAAACTATTTTATACTCTTCACTTTAGCATACACTTGCATGTTTATCACTCTTTGGCACATGTGGAACAATTTGTCACAATGTGCTATACTTTCACTCTCTTTGTCACACCTTGACAAATTAGTTGACCAGCATGCACCATTTCCTCTTCTTCACATCATGATAACTTAATTTAGCTTTATAATTTATATTTTTTTGCATAATCATTGTTTTGTAAGTTGACTAGATGCATGCCACTGAAAGTTGTGGACGAGTTTTGATGTGTGCAAGAAAGAGACTAGTATTTTGAGGGGTTTTAAGGCTAGAAATGTTTGTTTTCTATAAATCGAGTTTGGGTTATGGAAGACATTCTTGATGATGCACGATATGTCAATCAAAGATTTAAATAGGAGACATGCATCTCTTGAAATGAGCGAATCAATGAAGAATTAGTGGGAATGGTCTATGATTCATTGATGGTGGTAGATCAAAAGAAAGTGTCGTATGAAATGAATATAAGGGTGGTAAAAATCCCATTCATTTGCAAGGATTTAGCTTGATGTTTGAATAATGTGTCGGACCTCGAGACATTTTTGAATATTGATGATAAGGGTACCTTCGTATGGGACCCACTGATTGAGTATTTGGTACCCGATAAGATTTGGAGATGGATGATATGGACACCTTAGGACGGGACCTCATCTTCTGAGGGTGATAAATTACATTAATGTTCACTCATTTATGGCCACGTATAACCGGTCCGAAGTGCGACACAATCATGCAGCATTCTTATACACATTGATGAAGAACACATAAATATTAATTTACCCGACATTTTCTTAGGGATGATGTACACCACATTGGTTGAGTAGGCCTGGACTTTTACTTACACTTATTAATTCCATTTGACTTGCACATGGATTCCTCGAGCACGATTGTTCTCGAAAAAGGGTTCTAAAAAAGTGCCCAACTATATCCAATACCAATAAGTCCAAAGGTAACTTTTAGGGAGTGAAAGGGATGAAAGGGAAGTGGGTGGAGGGTGATTCAGATGATGTGGCCAATATAGGATAGGATGGGAAGGTGCGTGTTTAATAGTGGGTGCCCTTATTTCCCGACTCCCATTTTACAACCTTCGACGCCACAACGACCAGAGATGGGAGGTTTTCTAGGTGAGGTATGACCCGAATAGGGTCGATTATCGCATAGACTTTGGCATGTTTTAGTCAATGATGAGGGACATCTACATATTCCACCGTGGCCAGGAAGCATCAATGCCATCGTATTTTCACGATTCATATGCGGATCATAATCCGAATTCATCGGGACCCTTCAGTGGTCCCATATATTAGATTTATGCGTCTATCTTTTGATTTGGTATATTATATTTTTCCTTTTTTTACATAGGTAGTCTGATTTTCATCATTGTTTAACTTGTGTTAAGTTTATTTTCTGGATTATGGAATTAGAAATGGTGATGTAATAGTAATTGCTTCATTGGATCGTAATTTTTTCGAACTTGCATATTTATAAAATCAAATATTTTAATTATAATATTACCCTTCTACGTGATTCTGTCATTTGCAATAATTACTATTAATCTTAATACTTGTTTTGTATATTCTTCTTGTTTCTTCTTACAATTGTATAGACTCATCATTAATTATCTCGGGGATTGCTCCAAATTGGGGTGATTATTTCTATCTTTCTTTTGTTCATAACATCTTTAATTAGATCGAGGACCATACTTCATTTACATTAGGGGTGTGATTTATAATCTTAGTCTCTATTAATTATGAGTCGTGTGTATTTATATTTTTCATTTATAATAAATAAAATTCCACTACGAAAAATGGTTTTTGGGATTGAACTTTTGAGATGGTTAATAATTTAGTCACTAAAATAACTTTTTTTGGGACGGGTATAATCACTATTTTTATAAGATAATAATGTTTCAAACCCTAGTTAATAGCCTTACTTTTAGATAATACTAATGGCACAACATATTAAGTGTCGTCCGAAATAAGACCCATGTTGTGACGAGTAAACAACCTGGGTTACCTCTAAGTCTTTTCCTTCCCGCTTCTTCTTAAAATTATCCCCAAGAAAGGAAGAAAAGGAAAATAAAGTTTAAGGGAACATCATTTGTTCTCTATACATGAAGTTCTCCTTCTCCTCCCCGACCTTCTTTTTCTCCTCCACATCAGTCTCCATTAGAGACACACTCTCTCCCTCTCTCCTCAATCACACTCACATGCTTTCCATCCCCAATAGTCATTTCTCTCGTTGTTTAACTTCTCTAGGTACAATGATTTAATCTATACAAGTGTGTTTATTTATGTATGTGTTTGAACTTTGTAGTGGATGAATATGAGAATCGATTAGGTGTTTATTTAAAGTTGTGGTCGGATTGAATCTGGCAATCTAAATATTGGATATTTTCATTTGAAGATCTAGTTGGGTATGTATAGTTTTGATTTTATTTTGCGTCTTAACCTTTAGATTTTTTTTGTTGATTTTTTTTTGAGGTACTAGGTAAAGTGTTTGTTTTTAATCTTACTCCTTTGTATTTATTTTCTTACAAAGAGTCATGTTAAGTTTTACAACAATTGTAAAGTTTTAGTTTGCTCTTATATGTTGATTTTGCATAGTTATGCATGTATCATCCATGGGAATGGGTTGTTTCTTTTTTATTTTTGAATTCACATTTGTTGATGTTATTCATTGTATTTATATTTTGTAATTAAAACTTGAAAAATGACAAAATCATTGTAGTATAGGTGAATGATTTTGTTATATGATCATTCATCATATTATTACAATGGAAATATGTTATAAAACTAGGGAAATACAGGAAATAGTATTAGAGAATTTTAAATTTAACAGTATGCTTAACTTTATTTCGTGTGTTACAGTTTAAGCATGTATATTATGGTAGTTTATGCAACAACCCTTTTTTCATACTTGGCTCCATACCGAATACGCACGTTTTTCATTTATCGGTATTTGATAGGGATCTACTGATTGCATGATAGTTTTTCATTCATTTCCAAAACATTTTATCTAATCCCATACATTGAAGTTACAACATTGAGTGATACAGAATAGATGTAATTATGATTCTTAATTATTGATCTATAATTAGTTTTTGTACATATGATTTATAGTGGTGATATGAAGTTAATGGTGAGAAAATTGAAAACCTAGATGTGACATTCCGCTTAATTAAATACCAAGGTGATCATGCCTTTATTAAATTAAAAATAGAATATCCAGATTGGTTCATCCTTAACATCATTGCCGAAAAAGTTTTTAATATATACTAGTAACCTAGTATTTGAAAAATTGGTGTCCAAATTTTATCTTTTATTTAACATGCAAAGATTTCAAACAATTAAATAATTAAATATCACATTCACCATACTAAATTATTCAACGCCACAATTATTGAAATACTGAATTAAATAACATATGACGGGGGTAAACACCCCAGTCTGAAACTCTAACACAAAAGTCCATAATCAAAAGTCTAAAATCCATAACTGAAATAAAAGGACTATAATGTCTCGGAAACAACTACTAATAGAAAATGGGCAACGTGCCTGATTGAGATAAAATGAGGAGTACATCAGATCTGCAAGAAAATGGCGGCGTCCATCAAATAGGACATGCAATTGTCCACAACAACTGCATCAACGACAAATGCAAATGAACTCCTAAGCTGAGCCTCCATATGTCTGGGCATCTAAAATGGGTTGAATAAAAAAATATATTTAGAAAACGGGTCGAAGCTCGAGTAAAAAATTTAAAACCCAACAAATATTTAAAATACATAAATTAGAAGATATTATACGCATGCTAGGTTCACACCTCTCACTTGAGGTTCTCACCCCTAAACTAGTGTTCACGCCTAACGTATACTCTAAACTCGTCCTAGTTATGCTACCCCGCCTAACTAGTTCGAATTAAATATTTTATTTCATCTACTAACTTTTGGTACACACTTATGTCACCCATCTAACAACAATTTATGTTCTAAGATTATTAGACATTTATTAATTTCTCGAATAAGATTAAATTCACGCACTCTTATATACATTTAGATATCACTATCTTTCGCATCTACTAAGTACAAATAGTATAGTTAAATCACAAGTATATTTATACATGTCACTTTAAATATATATATACTACTATAGCAACCCTAGGCAGGGACTTGCGATGCCTACATACTCTGTTATCATGTCCTGGTACATCACGCACTATATAAAGGATTGTTGGTTTGGCATATCTCTCGAACTATAAATTCAAATCACATATATCGTAGGCGAGTATAGTTCCAAGCCTATGGGCTACGCACATAACTACACACCTGTATGACCGTCATCTTATCCTTCTTATAGATAGGCCTTTTTAAGGTTCTATATTCATAGGTACAAGTCAAATATCCCCCAAAGGCGCACCAGGATATGATTGTTCTGACATGGAAATCTCTCTTGATAGCAAGCAGCGTATGTATGTCATACACATAAGAAATCATGCAATAGGTATAGAAACAATCTATATATTTATATCTTCGGTATAGGTATACTCCCGACCTATATTATACATCCCAAATATCTCACATATGATTAGTTTTCAATTATACCGATCTTCATATATTCACCAGTATCTCTCACTACTCAAAGAGTTTACATTATTGTACACATAATATCAATAGGTGACTCATTCATATCCTACTGGTCTAAGTAATCGTTTTCCTCAAATTCCCATGACTCGAATTATCCCTCCATTTAGGTCTTCCCTTTCGATTAAGCCAAATTAAATTAGCCTTTAAATTCCCCTCATAGGGCCAAGTCTAACACCCTACCTAAACCTACTAGTATGTCAATATAATTCCCATTATATTTAAATTTTAATTAAACAAGTGAGTACAAAACATTTCCCAAAGATTCTATACAAAAAGATAAAAGTGACCAAAATCTGGGCAGCCGAATTGATTCGGCCCTGATTCGAATCGATTTGCACTCTGCAAGTATTGTCTTCTACCTTTGTCTGTTACGGGTTTCTATTTTACACCTCCAAACCTCCATTAAATTCTCCCAAACTCCCAACCAAAGGTCTATATCATTATAATAACATGTATGGGTGATTTCTAACGTTCCAGACTCATCGAATCATAATTTAACATCAATAAATGTCAAAATCCCAAATTTATTTTTTTTAAAATGTAGTTCATCACTTTTTATTCAAGAACACCGTAGAATTCAAATTTCTTCACCAAGATTAATTATAATTTCATGGGTTTCATACAACATTCACGAGGGAACCTATCTTATATAAATTTCAACCCCAAATCATGGTATATCTCTTCCAAATTTTCAAAGAACACATAAATTGCATGGACAATTTAACATATTCTAACATGAATATCACATATGCTTATAAATTTGCAAGTTTATAACCCTAAGTCCTATGGCCTCTTCCTCCTATGGCCTCTTTGTGACTTCTCTTTGTTTCTCATGTTTCTAATCCTAACTCCCTCTCTTACAAGATATATTACACTTAGAAAATTCGTAGGTATTATTACTCCAAAAATTACAAATGTCCAAAATGTCCTCCCGAGATGTCGATTTGGTGCAAAATTGACGAGGAACCCAAATTAAATCCGTTGGTAGACTTTTTTGACTTTTTCGACCCTCTTGGACACTTTGGCGCACTCAAAATGACCATTTGGATGACTTAAAAATAAATTACTTTTTATCTCATTAAATTGAGTCCCGACACGGCTGACACGGGCGTATCGACTAAATTATTGTGATTGTCGTATTTTTCACTTGCGACAATTTTAATAAATTCGTAATCACATATTACATTACTCGCTAAGTAATATTCAATATAATTCACATTAATAAATACTAACCCTTGTCGTTCTAGTTAATATTTATTTTAATTCTGATTAATTATCAATTAATTTCCCATATTTAATTTAATTGATCCATCATCTAAAATCATAAAAAAAAAATACGTGGTGTTACATACTTCCCCCTTAATAACGGAATTTTGTCCCAAAATTCCGAAAATTAAAGTATACCTGATAAGAATAGCTCTGGATATTTTTGTTGCATCTCATCCTCACGCTCCTAAGACCATTATGATGCCCCCACTGAAAACGTACAAGCGACACTACCTTCGACCTCGATCTCCTTTCACTATGGTCTAAGATAGCGACTGTTCTTTCCTCATACAAAATATTAGGATGTAAGTCTACCTCCTCCAGTGCAATGTGGGTGTAAGCCAACTCATCCCATAGGTATCACCGTAATGAGGAAATATGGAACACATCATGAATACAATTCAAGTTCTCCGACAACTCGAGTCTATACGCTACTGTCCCAATTCGCTCAATGATAATAAATGGCCCAATGTACCTTGGCGCCAATTACCCCTTCTTCCTAAATATCATTATCCCATTCATAGGAAACACACGCAATAGCACCTGATCCCCCACATCAAACTCTCTAAAGGACCGATTAGCATCGGCATAACTCTTCTGTCTGTCCTGAACTATCCATATACAACTCTGAATCCTCTCTATCATGTCTGAAGTATCCTGAATCAACTCTGGCCCGAGTATCTTATTATCCCCAACCTCGAACCAACAAGCTGGTGAATGACACAGTCTACTATACAGTGCCTTGAATGGGTCCATGCCAGTAGTAAACTGGTAGGAGTTATTATAGGCGAACTATACCAGTGAAAGATACTGCTCCCAAACTCCCCCGAAGTCGAGGATACACATCCGTAACATATCTTCCAACATCTGACTAGTACTCTCTGTTTTCCTGTTTATCTGAGGGTGATAAGTTATACTCAATCTCAACTCAGTACCCATAGCCTCCTAAAAAATCTTCCAAAATCAACATACAAAAATCTTGTCCTGATCGAACATAATATCTGATGGCACCCCATGCAATCTCACTACCTCAGTAATAAAAATCTGGGCGTACTGTCCCGTAGTGTAATAAGTTCGGACTGGAAAGAAGTGAGACAACGTAGTCAATTAATCCACGATCACCCATATGGAATCTCGACCCCTCTGTGAAGTAGGTAACCCGATAATATAGTTCATGGAAATTCTCTCTCATTTCCACATAGGCATCTCTAATGGTTGTAGGACTTCTGTTTGTCTATGGCGGCCCACCTTTACTAGCTGACAGGTGGTACACCCCGAGACGAACTCAGCGATATCTCTCTTCATCCCACTTCACCATTATTATCGTCTCATGTCCTGGTACATCTAATCCTCTCCTGGATGTACCGCAAATCAGGACCCGTGTACCTCTACTATCACATAATGTCGTAAGTCCTCCCCTTCAGTAACTATCAACCTACTGTTGAATCGTAAACCTCCCTCCAAACTAATGGAATACGGTTCGGCTCCCCCAGCTAATAACTGCCTAATCCTCTCCTAACATAATAGATCTATCGCTTGTGCCTGCACCACCCTCTTGACAATCTGGGAAGTAATAGAGATAATGGACTTGAATGATTTGGCAGTTGCATCCGGATGAACCAGCTCCTTCCATTTTTCTTTCAACACCTCAGCACCTCACCTATGTCTCAACGCATCATCTACTAAGTTAGCTTTCCCCAGGTGATACTTAATCTCAAAATAATAGTCTTTTACAAATTCAAGTCACCTGCGTTGATGCATATCCAACTCTCACTGAGTGAACAAATACTGTAGTGACTTATGATATGTAAAAAGGGAAAATTTCTCCTCCAAGAGGTAACCAAAGGGAAAACATGACTATTGTTATCTCCCAGTCGTGGGTGGGTTAATTCCTCTCGTGAGGCTTAATCTTGCGGGAGGCAAAAGCTATAACATGATCCTCTTGTTTAAGTACTCCCCCAAGTCTCTATAGGGATGCATCACTGTATACCAGGTATTTCACTCCTAGCCTAGAAAAAACGAGAACTAGTGCTGATGTCAACTTGTCCTTCAACTCATCGAAAGTTGGCTGATAAGCGTCATACTAAATGGACAACCCTCCTTTGCGAGTCAATTTAGTAACCCGCAATCTTGAAAAACCATCTAATAAATCGTTTGTAATATCCCATCAATCCTAAGAAATTACACACCTCCGTCGATGTCATGGGATGTCCCCACTCACTCACCATTGAGACTTTACTCGGGTATACAAATAGACCCCTGTCCGAAACAATTGCCCCTAAAACTGCACCTTTCATAACGAGAACCCACATTTTTCAATCTTCGCATACAACTAATGCTCACGTAGTTTTTGTAGTGCCCGAAGTAAATACTTGGCATGCTCCTCCTTGGTATGGGAATAAAGTAGAATGTCATCAATGAAGACGATAACTAACTGATAAAAGAACTCTCTGAACACCCTATTCATCAAGTCCATAAATATGGATGGTGCATTATTTAGCTCGAATGGATTAACCCTAAACTCATAGGACCTATATCTCATTAAGAAGGTAGTCTTAGACATGTCCTGCTCCCTGATACGTAATTGATGGTACCCGGATCTCAAGTCTATCTCCAAGAAGTAGGCATCTCCTCTTAACTAATAAAATAAGTCATCCATTCAGGGCAACGAATACTTATTCCATATCGTGACTTTATTTCATTTTCGGTAGTCAACACATTATCACAACAACCCATATCTGTTCTTTACAAATAGCACGGGAGCGCCCCAAGGCTAGGTACTCATACGGATGAATCCCTATCCCAATAGTTGCTCTATCTGATCCCATAACTCCTATATCTCTATCAGGTCCATATGTTAAGGTGCACGTGCTATCAGTTGAGTGGCCATCATCAAGTCCATCACAAACTTTGTCTCCTTACTGGGCGGTGGTCCAGGTATCTCTTGAAACACATCAGCGAACTCACAAATGAACATAATTGAATTTAAAGGAACCACCACACCCGTAGAGGCCTCCTTCACAATATAGTATAAATGGGTGGATGATCATCCTTTAGGGAGAGGCATCACTACAAAAAAAATCCTCTGCCCGGATATAGTGAACAAAATACTCCAATTATGACAGTCAATCATGCCCCTATAAACGACTAGCCAATCAATGCCTATTATGGCATCGTACTCTGACATATCTAACACAAGTATATCAATAGGTAGAATAAGGATCCCAATATCAATACTCACACCCTAAAAAATAAATAAAATCAATGTCCCATTACCCAATGGCGAGTCTACACAAGTAATTGTACTGTCGGTGGAGTCTAACAACCCTACGACCCATGCAAATCTAGTGTCTATGAATGAGTGTCAAGCCTCGGTGTCAAATAAAAGGATCCTAGAAATGCCATGGATGAGAAACATACCCTCAATAGTGGGTGGGGCTTCGGGTGCTACAGCCCGGTGAATGTGATACACACGCCCATACTATAACTTCCCTTGCTGAGGTGGGGCTACTAGAATAGATGGAATGGAAGGCAATGATAGCATTTGTATTGGTGCTAAATGTGAAGTTGGGAAGATATGCCTCTGGGGATCCTTGTTAGCACCCTGTTGTTTCTATGGGAACCTACCCCTCTCAAGGCACTCCTGACATTTATGGCCAATCTCGACACAAGTAAAGCATTTTCCCACAAAGTTTCCTCCACATTGACCCTACTGTCCTCGGCCTTATTGGTCGTTATTGCCCCTCCAATGAACCTGATGTACTCCTTATTGACCCTACTAGCCTGATTAACTTTGTTAGCCTTAAGGGACCTACCGAAAACCTCCCTATCCTTGCCTAGAGTCACTGAATCAGAATCGCTTAGCAGGGTCTCCCTTATGGCAACTCACCTCACTCTGTCTAGGATGACTCTAAGTTGAACGTGCCCCACTGGCAATTCTACCCCCAGTCCTGCCCGGATGGCTGGACTCTCCTCCTTATTTTATCCTCTTAAGATGGAAGCGGTGGTCATGGAAATGTAACAAGGCAGCATTTAACACCTCGGTGTACATTATTAAAGAAATATTACCCAATAGGTTATGTCGGATCCTCCAAGTCAAGCCATCCATAAACATCTTAATCTTCTTCTATTCAGTAGGTACCTCCCCTGCACTAGATTTGTAAACCTTGTAAATTCCTCCCTGTACTCGGAAACTGTCTTCCCCTCCTCAGTGAGATCTAATAATTTCTGTGTTATCTCAGTCTGGACAGCGCGTGGAAAAAATTTGCAATCAAATCGCCCTCAAAACTCCTGTATCACCATGCTATCTCTCTCCTCCGCTATGGTAGTGGACTCCCACCACGGCAATACGAACCCTACTATCTTAAAAGTGTCTACGATCTTCCTCTGAACATTGGTACACTTGTAAATCCTCAAGTTTCTTTGGATGTCTCTTTTCCATTGGCTAGCCACCACTACATCTGAACTTCTTCAGAACTCTGGGGGATATGCCTTCTGGAAGGTATCCCCGACTCGCTTCCAAGGAGAATGGAGCACCTACATCTGAATGGGTCATACCACCTGTGCCTAGGCTGGGGCCTATTATGACACTGTGGCTAATGTCGCATTAATTTCCTATGTGACTATGGCTGTGACCTCTGCGGCATTCATATAACCCTGATTTGGGCTAGCTGAGGCTCTATATGTGCTTCTGGGGTGGCTCGTGTGGCACATCGAGGAGGCTTGTAAAAAGAGAAAGAATTTTTTTTTTAGTCCACAATCCAATATGACTTAAAATAACTGAAGACATAAATGCGCAAATAGAATACAATAGTCCTAAAGATAGGGCTCTACGCCAATGAATGCTACGCTGAAAACATAATAAGCTGCACAGATCCTAAAGACTCTAGAACTTGATGTCTTGATATCATCTGTGACTCCCCTCTTAATTAAATACCGGGTGATCAGGCCTTTTAATAAATTAAAAATAGAATGTCCAGATTGGTTCATTCTTAAAATCATTACCGAAAAAGTTTTTAATATATACTAATAACCTAGTATTTGAAAAATTGGTGTCAAAATTTTATCTTTTATTTAACATGCAAAGATTTCAAACAATTAAATAATTAAATATCACATTCACCATACTAAATTAATCAACACCACAATTAATGAAATACTCAATTAAATAAGATATGACAAGAGTAAACACCCTATTCCGAAACACGAATACAAAAGTCCATAATCAAAAGTCTAAAATCCATAATTGAAATAAAAGGAGTACAATGTCTCGGAAATAACTACTAATAGAAAGTGGGTTGTGTGCCCGACTGAGATAAAATGAGGAGTGCATCAGATATGCAAAAAAATGGAGGCGTCTATCAATTAGGACCTTCAATTGTCCATAGCAACTACAACAACGACAAATGGAAAAGAACTTCGAAGCCGGGACTTCTTGTAGGTGGGCATATGAAATGGGTTTTACAAAAAAAATATATTTGGAAAATAGGTGAGAGCCTGAGTAAAAATATTCAAAATTCAACAAGTATTTAAAATGCATAAATTAGAAGATATTATATGCAAGTTAGGTTCACGACGATCACTTGAGGTTCTCACCCCTCAACTATTGTGCACACTTAACATATACTCTTAACCCATCATAATTATGATATCCATCCTAAATTGTTAGAATTAAATATTTTATTTCATATACTAACTTTTGGTACTCACGTATGTCACCCATCCAACTACAATTTATGTTCTAAGATTATTAGACATTTACAAATTTCTCCGATCAGATTAAATTAACGCACTCTTATATACATTTAGATATCACGATCTTTCTCATCTACTAAGCACAAACAATAGAGTTAAATCACAAGTATATTTATACATGTCAATTAAATTATATATATACTACTATAAAACCCCTAGGTTATGACATGCGGTGCATGCATACTCTGCTATCATGTCCTAGTACATCACGCACTGTATAAAGGATTGTTGGTTCGACATCTCTCTCGAACCAAAAATAGAAATCACATATATCAGAGGCGAATATAGTTCCAAGCCTGTGAGATACGCATATAACTACACACCCATATGATCGTCAGCTTATCGTTCTCACAAATAGGCCTTTCCTAGGTTCAATATTCGAAGGTAAAAGACAAATGACCCTCAGAGGCTCCCCAGGATATGACTGTCCTAACACGGAAACCTCCCGTGATAGCAAGTAGCGTAGGTACGTCATACACATAAGAAAGCATGCAATAGGTTTAAACACAACCTATATATTTATATCATCAGTATAGGTATACTCCCGACCTATATTATACATCTCGTACGTAGTATATATCTATCTCCCGAATATCTCACGTATGATTAATTTTCAATTATACTTATCCTCGTATATTCACAGGTTTCTCTCTCCACTAGAAGTGTGTCGATTATCTTTCACATAATATTCGAGGTAACTCGCTCATATCTTACTGGTCTATGTCATGATTTTCCTCGAATTCCCGTGACTTGAATTATCCTTCCATTTAGGCCTTCCCTTTCGATTAAGCCTAATTAATTTAGCCCTTAAATTCCCCTCATAGGGACAAGCATAACACCCTACCTAGGCCTACTAATATATCGATATAATTACCATTATATTTAAATTTTAATTAAACAAGTGAATAATAAAAATTTCCCAAAGATTCTATACAAAATGATAAAAGTGACAAAAATCTTGGCATCCGAATCGATTCGGCCCTGATCGGAATCGATTTGCCCTATATAAGTATTGTCTCTTTATCTTTGTTTGTTACGGGTTTCCTCCATTTTTAGACCTCCAAACCTCTATTAAATTCTTCTAAATTTCGAACCAAAGGTATATATCATTATAGTAACATGTATGGGTGATCTCTAGCATTCCAGAATCATCGAATCATAATTTAACGTCAGTAAATTTCAAAATCCCAAAATTATTTCTTTAAAAACCTAGTTCATCACGTTTTATTCAAAAACACCAAAAAATTCAGATTTCTTCACCAAGATTAATTATAATTTCGTGGGCTTCATACTACATGCATGAGGGAACCTATCTTATATAAATTTCAACCCAAAATCATTGTATATCTCTTCCAAATTTCCTAAGAACAAATAAATTGCATGGACAATTTAACCTATTCTAACATGAATATCGCATATGTTTATCATTCTACAATTTTAAACTCTTGTCTTCAATAGTAGGTCTAATCCGTTGCAGCCGATGTGTATGGCAGTGTTCCTCTCCTTTCGATCTACACGATGGTGGTGTTGGTTGTGTAAAAGGTGTCACAAAAGTTATTCTAGCATTGGGACTCCTCTCCTCTTCCTCTTATGACCTCTCCGTGACTTATCTTTTTGTCTCACGTTTCTAACCCTAATTCCCTTCTGTTATCAGATATATTACACTTAGAAAATTCGTAGGTATTATTACTCCAAAAATACAAATGACCAAAATGTCCTCCCGGGATACTGGTTTGGTCCAAAATTGATCGATAACCCAAAATAAACTCCCGGATAGACTTTCAAACTATCTCGACCCTTCCGGACACTTTGGTTCACTCAAAATGACCATTTGGATGAGTTAGAAATAAATTACTTTTTATCTCTTTAAATTGAGTTCCGACACGACTGACACGCACGTCTTGACTAAGTTATTGTGGCTATCATATTTTTCACTCGCGACAATTTTAATAAATTGATAATCAGATATTACTTTAGTCACTGAGAAATATGAAATATAATTTGCATCAATAAATACTAACCCTTATCTCACTAGTTAATATTTATTTGAATCCGAATTAGTTATCAATTAAATTCCCATGTTTAATTTAATTAATCCATCATTTGAAATTATAAAAAACAATACAGGGTGTTACAGTACATTGATTTATAGTTGTGATAGGATGTTGAGGGTGAGCCAGTTGAAAACACTGATTACCAATTGGTTGTTGCATTATGTTTTTAGATTAATATACGAGATTATTAGTCTACTAGTTTGTGTGAATTTTAGTTTTATTATTGATAAGTTTTTTAAGGGAAATTTATTTATAAATAGATAGGAGAGAAAGCCTTTCCTAGGTCTCTTATAACCACTAATGAAAAGAAGATTAATCAAGAAAATTTACGAAATCTTAAACGAGAGGTAGATGACCTTAATTTATATTTGAGGGACTATTGATCCTCAGCACTTAAGTACGGAAACAAATCCTTTTTATTTCATCCTTTTTGAATTCCATCGACCTCAACTTCATTTCCTTCAATGTTCCCTAATATATCACAAGAATTGCTAAATTGATTATTGACCAGTAGATATTTAGTTTTGCCACATTTTCTCCCAACCGAGTCTTAAATAAAACCCTGAGCTTTAGCATAATAAGGAGACATTCATAAATCAAATTTTAAAATCTATATATATATACACACATTAAAATTAGGGACTTCCTCTTCCCGTGTTAACTCATTTGTGTGAGTTGACAATCTTGGAATTTCCTCTAAAGGAGTTATATCACCATAGGACTTGGACTCTTCATTATCATAAATCCTTTGAAATATTCAAATTATACTTTTGTCCCATATATTTAGGGGTTTGTTGGATTCCATTCTCTTTATTTTCCGTTTCTATATATTCTGAGTCAACATCTCCATTAATATTTAATAAGCAACATCCGTTCAGAAGCTTTGGGTATTTTCAAAATCTTTAGTTATAGATTTAGAAGTCAACAAAGGTGTGATATTTACCTATATTTGTTCTAAATCAGGAGAATTCTTTGACTTGGAAGAGTTAGGGTCCGTTTGGCAATCCAATTCCAAGGTTTGGAATTGGAATTTGAAGGTCAATTTCAATTCCATGGAATTCAAATTGGCCTTCCAATTCTATTCCCATGGCTTGGAATTGGTTTTGCCAAATGGACCCTCATTGTTTTCGGCTAAGACCAGCTGGGGTATTTCATCATTCCTTTTATTCACATGGGAAATATTGACCATTGTTTTTTGTTGCTGAATTTGAGGAGCTTCAATTTTTTTTGAAGGTTTATTCCCCTTAAATCGAAAACCACTGACTGAACTGAACAGGTGGAACAAAATCAGAGAAAGTATTTGGAGTAATCTTTAAAGGAAAATTCTTTTGACCTCTCCGGCTACTTTTTTTTACTGACTAATTTTTTTGGCACCTACTTTGATTCCTTTTTTAGCAAAAAATCACATACCACATAGATCTAGCTACTGACTAGGTTCCTTGTACACAGATCGAGCTTTAAAAAACTCACTGTCAGCTGGGATAATTAAATTTGTGGGTACTACTACAATGCAAGCAGACATTGCAGTTGCTCCAGCAGTTGTACTATCCTCGTAGGTTGGAACAATATTGACCATTTTTTTTCCTGAATTAGTTTTTGACAATGATTTTTTTAAATTAGTGCATTGGATACCTCTTTTTTAAGATTCCTACATTCATTAAAATTGTGTTTAATAGCCTTGCAGAAATTACAAAAGAGATGAATATTCTCATAAATAAACTACTAAAAAAAACACTGCCCTTACCTCTTTCAACTAAAATTCTTTCAAAAGGTTTGTTTGACATATCCAATTTCGCTAAAACTCTGGTATAATTTCCATAAGATATGTCCATTGTGACTTTGTTAATATGTAAAGGAAATCCAACACCCCTAGATATTTTAAGGAGAAGGCATGGATCCCAATATTCTTGGCATAATCCGATAAGCTTTATCCATGAAGTAACATTTGAGAGAACATGTGCATCCAAATTAAAACCGGGAACCCATTGAAAAAGCGTAAAATAGCTATTGAGAATTTTGAAGTACGAAATGACCAAACCATACTCATTTCATGAGAACAAGAGAAACAAAGATTAAATAACCTTTGGCAATGGGAGAGAGTATCCAAGTTTTGAGCTGCCAAACAGTAGTAAGGTAGTTCTTTAGCTCATCCAACTTCCATGCCTTTTCTCCCTTAGCAAGATCAAGTCCACGAACGATATTAGTTGAGATAAAATCTTGAATAACTTCTTGATAAATATCATCAAGAAGTCTTACAACCACTGTTGATGGTACTAAAAATGGAACCACCAGGTTACAGATATAAGAAGCTCAACGGGTATATAACAATGGCAGTAAACACACAATATAACAGTAGATAAAGAGGTGAGGCGAAGAGGGTGAACACTTGAATTTAAGTAGTTTGACTAGAGTGTACGTCCACTATGTTAGAGTGAAATCCACTAATAAATACGGCTCTAATGGCCTCGGTTACAACACTTAAGCTTTATCTGTCTCTTCTGGATACAAATGAGTAGAGTTTTGAGAAGGTTTAGATTAAGAAACCCTTTATAATGAAGAAGATGAGATGTATTTATAGTACATTAGGGGTTTATTGCACCCCCAAGCGTGCAATAAGCATGTGCACAATGTTCCTAGCCAATAAGGAGGAGTCAACTGTATTCGTAACATTATCCGAGGTTAGACTTGTAGACTCGCGAACCACTAAAGATTTGAAACCTGTGATGTTAATTAGTCTAGGCCTATCCTCGTCGACCTAGGTGAGGCCGAGGAAGAGGGTGCTCAATTTCTGAGAACAATATAGGTAGCTCATCTTTGCCACTTACCGAAGGCCGAGGCCGAGGCCGAAGCATCCTAAGCTGCTCCATAGGACGATTCAGTATTGGTCAAGCCTGATCAGGCCGAGTTAAAACATCCCACCTCTGAATGGTTGGTGAAGGTTGGCTACGACCAAGTCTTTACGATGGGCGAGATCACACTTGGCATATCAATAACCCCTAGCCATTAGTCTCTGATGTGTGGATGAAACTTAGGGGTAATGTTGTTATGTTGTCTGTTGATAATGATTGTAATTGTTGGTAGGACATAGAGTAGCTGTCAAGTGAGTGGAAACTGCTTATGAGAAGTGTTACATTTCCTATAGGGCTCTATCCAATCGAGGCATAGATGACGGCTTAAGCGCCTAGGGTTTCACACTTAGCATGATGAGGCATATGGGAAACTGTTCACCGCTTTATAAAGCGTGCACAAATCATTACTAATATTTAAATTTTGTTTTCAAAACCATTTTTATTTCCTTGCTTGATACCTTATGCACTCCTCTTTCCCTCTCTCTAGAACTAGAGCTCTCGCCTCCTGTCTTTGAGCTTCCAAGCATCCCTCCAGGCCATTCTTACTTCCTCGTTCTTCCATTTCTCCTAATAACCCTTTTTTGTCATTTCTTTCAAGCTTTTTTTTTGGTTTTCCAGCTTGTTACAAGGTTTTTAGTTTTTTTGACGAGCTCATTTAACAGTCCGGTGACTGTATTGGGTGGTTAGGGCTCCTTTCTAGGTAGTTCATGGTGGTATTTAGTAGGTATAGGCTCCTTCGGGACCATAATCATTAGCCATGGTATTGTTTGTGCCTTATTTGGCCTTTCGATTAACTCATATGATTTTTTCGATCATCTTCTCTGGCGTACACTCAAGTTGTTCTTGAGTGTTCTTTGAACAAAATGATTCATTACCCATTTTGATTCTTAAGTCAAAGCCAGTCAAAGTCTTAAGTTGTTTGCCTTTTAGGAATTTTACTATAAACTTCTCAAGTCTTACCTCGACTTTTGGATGCTACAAAGGATTTATAGGTTAGATGAAGAATTTCCATCACTTAGGGAGAAGTGTTTTCAGGAGATTCATAGGGTAAAATAAGAGTACGAGGAAAATTCTAGAGCTGATCCCATTTGGGTACGACCCATATTCCTTATCCCTTTGAAAACCATATAACCCTTTCCTTCTGAGGATGATAGGGTCGAGATGCCTGGGTCACACTCCACCGACTAATAAGAGGGACTCATTCGAGGAGTCCATGAGGGTGTCCCCATCTTATATTATTGACCTTGAGGTGGACGAGACCTTAACTCTCTCCATGTCATCAAGACAAGACGAGTCATACAGTTGAGATAACTCTCCTCTATAAATCATAAATGATGATGCTTCTAGTGGGTCTTCAGTCCAGGTCATCTCTGAATCTGTCGAGCTGACCGTAAACATTTCCCTTCCTCCATTCACCGTCCCTCTAAGTTCCATTACAGGTCATGAATTTCAAGAGAGGTTTCCATATGGACTCCATCCATCAAAGGCTGAGGTAGTGAATGAGGCCGAAGAAGGAGATGGGCATGAAAATGATAAAGGCAGTAGCTTTGAGGAAGAGGTCCCTGTTGACTATACTTTTACTGAGCAGTTTCCCTCATCAGTTATAAAGTTTGACCTCATCCTCGGTAGACATATTTATGGAATTAAGTCTGACATAATCAGGCATGTACTGGATGAGGAAGAGAGGGCCTATAGTGACCAAGAAGGAGAGATCATAGTTTATGAGAAAATGCTCAAACTCGGCTTCAGGTTACCCCTTCACCCTTTCTTACGAGCCATTATTTCCAAACTGGAGCTATCTCCGATCCAATTGGTGCCCAACTCTTGGAGGGTCATCCTCGACTACATAACACTATTGCTAAACAAATATATGGACAAACCCTCCATAGATATCTTCAAAGACTGCTACCACACATCGTCTTCGAAGACCCAAGAAGTCTATTATCATCTGGGGCTAGAAAGCGTGATAAGAAGATAATACAAGTCACCTAAACCTCTAATAATTTTTTCAAACCGAAGGTTATATTTTTATTTTTGGAGCCTGGGAGTTCTCGGTCAATGCCAATATATCAGAGGATGAGCTGAGATTTCCTTGTATCTGGGAGAACCCTTCAAGGTGGGCCAAACTGGACCCCGACCTGAGCATACCAAACCTGGAGAGGGAGACATAATTATAGAGTTTAGGGAAGGAAAGTCTTCTTCTTAAGTTTGAAGACATAATGACTCCTACTCTTTTAGAGAAGGAAGACCTTTGGGTTACCCCCTGTCCGAGCCATGTGAGTTGTCTTTTTTTTTATATTATCTTTCAAGTGTTTTATCTGCTCTGACTTTATTATTACTAATCGTTTATTCTTCTAAACTGCAGACGGTTGACAACACATTTTAGACGATCTCTAGAATATGACTTCCCCATGTTTAAAGAACATTCTTAAGAAGGGGGTAAGAAGCCTACAAAGGGGACTATTGCTAGTGGGTCGGCCAAACCTGAGGTTGGCCAAACCTGAGGTTGGCCAAAAATTAAAGTCACCCCCTCCCCCAGCTGACACTCGTGTGGAAAGTCGGACGAGGTTGAGGATAACTCCACCATCCACTCATTCATAAATCATTCGTTCATCATTGAACCCCAACTCATCACCTGGTGAGACCTTTGATCATTACTAGGCATCTAACATCGCTCAGTTGAGGGCTACTTCTGGTATGATCTTACCATCATCATCAAGGTCTAAGAGGGACATGCTACAGGCTCTTTCCAAAGAAGACTATGAGTTATTCTCCAAAGTCCCGACTCCCCAAGTCATTGACTTTAGCCCTCAGTCCTTAGCTCAAGTATTATGACTCTCTTGACACAATTCTGTCTCGTCTCTGATAAGTACATTCTAACTTTTTCTAATCATTTTATAGGGTGTGTGAGATCTCACCTCTACCGCCAAATGTATGCCCAAGAACTATCCCAAGGTTCATGAGGCCGATAGGGCCTTGAGGTCTGAAGAAGAGATGAAGGGAAAGCTCAAGGACATCTGATAAAACTATCAGAAGGCATTGGACACTCTGAAGGAAAAGGACACGACTTTATAGATGAAGGATGACCTTCTAAAGACCTAAGGAGAGCTCCTTTTAAACAAGGATGAAAACCTCTCACCTTTGATTACCCAACATGCCAACGATCTTGAATCCTCCATTTCCCAGACTAAGGTTGAGGCTTTATCTAATGAGTCTCTGCAAAAGATAAGGGACAAAGCCATTGAAGCATACAAGTCCAGTGAGGAGTTTGGAGGTTTCGGCATGTAGTACTTTGAGAGGGGACTTAAGACAGCTTGTAGGTGGGTCACCACCAAGTTTGCTGAAGTAGTCTCCCCTGTCTAATCTGAGATAGAGTCTCCTAACATGGAGGACTCTTTTATGGCTGATACCTTGGAATTTATTGACACATTGCAGGCAGCTGAGGCTGATGAAGTGACACTCGATCCCTTCTTATGGATACCAATGCCTTAGTCATCCCTACTCAGGCTGATGGGACTATCGATGGGTCGACCGTGGTAATTGACTATGCCCTTACTAATGAGAGAGTTACAAATACAGAGGAACTTCATAGGGTGGTCGTTTGTGACCCATACCCTCTTATCTGTAATAGCTTAGTTTATATTTGACAAACTGGTTTTTTATCATTTCATTTTTGAACATGGTTAATCAAAGCTCATGTTTAAGCTGAATATATAATGTTTCTCCTCTAATATTTTCTGAATTATATTTTCCTTTGTATGCATGTCATTGTCTGATGTTTTGGTTAACTACCCATAACCATAATGAAATGATTTTTAATTTGAACCGAACAACTTATTCACAATCGTCTCAACTTCAAATGAGATGATGTTATAAATCAACCATAATCAAGGGAGTTTTGCAGTTTGACATTTACCAAATTATGGTGTTTAAGCATAAGTCCCCTCTCATCATTTTGAGAGTGAATAAATGGGAGTCATCTCGTCCATGCACTGTTGTCTCGTCCGAGATAGTAAACCCACCAACTTAATGATGTTTAATAATGAACCACAACTAAGTGATTTTTAAGTTGTATCCATCAAATTATGGTGTTTAAGCACAAGTCCCCACTCGTCCTTTTAAGAGTGCATGGATGAGAGTCGTCTCGTCCACGCACTGTCCTCTCGACCGAGAGAGTAAATCCACTAACTTAATGATGTTTAATAATGAATGTTTTCAATGTTATTGACAACCCACGGATGAGGTTGACCCCATCTGGAATTTTGTATCATGGAGGGTTGTTTAAGTCTATTTCACCACAAATGATGTTTTGTAGCTTAACATGAGTTGTACATGAAAACAACAAGTATTCAAATAAATGGACAACATATGAGAGAACACTTGAGACTTTTATAGAATTTAATTCAAATGTATTTCACCGTCTGAGTTTCATATACATGAATTACAATTGAATTGAAAACGGACTATGTCTAACTGAAATCTCATCGGTAATATTTCTTTAGGTGGTTGATATTCCATGGGTTGGAGAATGGATCTCCTTCCAGATTTTTGAATCTATACATCCCCGACACCACTACTTCGACTACTCTGTATGGGCCATGCCAATTTGGATGAAGCTTATTGGGTTTTCTCCATGTCTTCTTCAGCATTAAGTCCCCTACTTTTAGTGGGCGTGCCTTTACTTGCTTGTTGTAAAACCCTATTGTTCTTTATTTTTAGGAAGCTTGCCTAACTTCAGTGTCTTATCTCTTCTCCTACACAAGATATAGGTCAAGCCTCCTCTCAACAATGTCATTTTTTCGGTCATAGGTTTGAATCCTATGAGTAGGTAGACATATCTCTGTCGGTACTACTGCCTCTAAACCGTAAGCCGACATAAATGGAGTTTCCCTAGTAGGAGTCCTCTATGTTGTTCTGTATGCCCAGAGGTTAGCATGCACTTCTTCGACCCACCTTCCTTTGGCATCTACTAACCTCTTCTTGATCCCCTCAAGGATTATCTTGTTTGTTACTTATGTCTTCCCATTAGCCTAGGCTCATCCATGAGTAGAGAATATATGCTTAATCCCTACTCGCTCAAAATAATTTTCTAGGGAGACATTATCGAACTGTGTTCCATTTTAGAGATTAGAGTATTGGGTGGGTCGTACTTACAAGTGATGTTTTTCTAGATAAACTGGAAGGTCTTCTTCTCCATAATTGTTATTATGGGCTCAGCCTCTACCCATTTTTAGAAATAATTGATCGCCATGATCAAGTAGGGATAATTGTTCATAGCTCTAGGAAGTGGTCCAACTAGATCGATCCCTCAAATAACGAAGGGCCAAGTATATATGATGTAGGTAAGAGGTTGATGAGGTTGGTGAGGTATGGTAGAAAACCTCCAGTATTTGTCTCACTTATTTACATAAGCAGCTGCGTCCTTGGCCAACATAGGCCATCAATAACCCTGCGTAATTATCCTCTTAGCCAACGGGCTTCCTCTAATTTTTCTAGAGCACGACCCTTCATGCATATATGTTAAAACATACTCCACCTCAGATGGATAAACACATCGGAGGAGAGGAAATAAGAACCCTTTCTTGTATAGAATGTCTCCTATGAGGGAGAACTTCGTAACCTTGTACCTAGGTTTCTTCTTCTTGGCCTTAAACTTAGGTAGTTCCCCATGTATAATATAACGGACTATAGGATCCATCCAAGAGGTTCCTATACTCACATTTAAGGAAAATTCCATGATATTTTCTTCTCCTTCGATCGAGGTCTGTTGAAGAACTTCTATCAGCACAGTCCGTCTAATTTTAGTTTTGGTGGCCGACACTAATGTTTTTAAGTCATCAGCTCGGCCATTTTCTATATGGGGTATCCTTTTTAACTTCACTTCAGCAAGCTTCTTGAATGCTGTCTTAACCCTTCCTAGGTACTTTGCCATTCTTCCATTTTTGGGGTCACACACCCCCAAAATCTGATTGATAACCAACCAGGAATCACTATGCACGAGGAGTTAGCCAACATTCAGTGCCCAATCTAGGGAAAGACCTGCTATTAGAGAATCATACTTTGATTCGTTATTGGAAGCGTTGAAGTTGAATCTCAATGCGTACTCTGTATTTGTCCCATCTGGAGCCGACACTATCAATCCTGCGTCGCTTCCATTTTCACATGAAGACCCATCAACAAAAAGGCCCCACACAGTACCATTTGGTGAAAAACTACCCTCTTTCACCATTCCATTCTTAAAAATACATCGTTCCTCCTCATTCTAAGAAAATTTGTTTCTTGCTGGACTCATCTCGGCCTCTGCCGAGGGAGTACATGCTTTTCTTTCTTTCTCATAAGTTTTAGCCTCAACATCTTTGGTGTCGACCTTGTCCCAAGTGAACTCGATGACAAAGTTCATTAGGGCTTGCCCTTTAATGGCTATTCTTGGCTAATACATGATGTCAAACTCTCCTAATTTGATTGCCCATGCCATCAATCTTCCTAATTTCTCAGGCTTGTGAATTACTTATATGAGGGGTGAGTCTATGAGGACCACCATGGTATGTTCCTTAAAGTAGGACTTCATCTTCCTCGAGGCATGGATCAGTGCGAAGGCTAACTTTTCCATCATGGGGTACCTCTACTCATCCCTTTGGAGTGCCTTACTATTGAACTACACTATTTTTTGGATTATATCATCTTCTCATACAATAGCGGGACTAATCGACTACTCAGATACTGCTAAATAAAGATACAGTCTCTCCCCTTGAACTGGTCTTCATAGTAGGAGTGGAGAGATGAGGTACGACTTTAAATCTTTAAAGGCTCTATCAAACTCCTCATTCCATTTTAAAGCTTTTCTTAATATTTGGAAGAAAGGAAGGCATTTATCAGTGGCTCTATTGACAAACCTATTTAGCGTTGCCACTCTTCTGGTTAGTCTCTACACATCCTTTATCATCATAGGAGTCTTCATCTTCAACAAGGCCTTGATCTTCTTGAGATTGGATTCGACCCCTCTCAGATTCATAATAAATCCTTAAAACTTTCCCACTCATATGCCTAAGAAACACTTGGCGGGGTTGAGCTTCATCTGGTACTTGTCCATCATGTCAAAAGTGCACTCTAGGTCGGCCACATATGTGTTGGACTTGACGCTCTTACTCATCATATCATAAACGTACACTTCCATCGTCTTTCAGATCTAGTCTTCAAACAATTTATTGACCAGCTATGTTGTCCTAGCATTCTTCAACCTAAAGGGCATGACTTTATAACAATAGGTCCCCTTATGAGTGATAAAGGCTGTCTTTTATTTGTCGGCTGGGTACATGAATATCTTTTTGTAGCTTGAGTAAGCATCCATGAAGGTTATCAATTCATTGCCGATTGTAGCGTCTACTATTTGATTGATTCTGGGAAAAAGGGAAGCTGTCTTTCGAGCTTGCTTTGTTTAAATCTGTGAAGTCAACACACATCCTCCATTTACTATTGGTCGTGGGGGCGATGACAACATTTTCCAACTAGTCGGGATAGATAACCTCCAGAATGAAATCAACTTTTTCCAACTTCTTAACCTCCTATATGATAACCTCATATTTCTCTCTTGAATAGACTTTTCTTCTCTTCAGTATAGAATTCGTATCATCAACTACATTGAGATTATGGCACATAACTTCTAGGTTAATACCTGGAATGTCTTCATGGCTCCATGTGACGATTTTTTGCCTCTTCTTCAACAGCTTCACCAGTTCTTCCTTAATCTCCTTTTTTAGGGTTTTGCCAATTTGGATGTTTTTTTAGCTCTTCCTCATTAAGGATGACATATTCTACCTCAGCGGATTCTCCCTTCTTGAGTTCTTTCTCGTCTCTTGGGTCCAGGGTATCAATATTATAGGTCATAATATTTTTTATAAGCTTACCTCTCCTCGAATAAGTTGAAGTAGAATTCCCGTGCCAACACTTCATCACCTTGAACTTCCCGTACCCTATAAGGAGTTGGGAATTTCATCATTTGGTGTATAGTGGAGGGAACGTCCTCAAACTCTTTGAGGGCCACTATTCCCATAATAATGTTATAAGATGAGTATACACTTTCATCCATTATAAAGAAATCGACCTAGTTTCTGAGCCGAATTGGCCAAACATATCCCATCCTGACGTCCATCTCATACATTCCCAACGGGTGGACTTTGTCACCACTTAATCCAATCAATGGGTGATGATAAGGCAGGAACCTCTTCTTGCTGAGTCCCAGGCCTTTGAATCATGACCAGAACATAACATCGGCGGAACTTTCACCATCAATCAATATTCTTATCACGTCAAACCCATGAACCCTAGTTGTAATCACCAAGGGGTCACCATGCGGGTCAAGGATACCTTTTAAGTCGAGTCTTGAAAAATCCACAATCAAAGTGTCCATATCCACCTTCTTCCTTTTCTATGACTTAACGCCCACCTTTTTGGCTATAACTAATTACATATTTTCTCAGCTTCCTAGCCATAAGCATCTTCTCAATCTCTTCTTTAAGAGAAAAACATTTGTCGATCAAGTGCCCGTGGTTTTGGTGAAATTAACACCATAGGATTTTATTCTTTTTGTGAGGGGAGCTTTATGTTTTTTTGCACACATCAAGGACTGATAATTCTTGATCTCATTCAAAATGTGCTTGCGGTTGATCGTGAGAGGAGTATACCCGACAAACTTATCATTAGTTGATCTCTTTTTTCCATATTTATTCTTCTTCTAAAACTTTCTCCCACTTCTAGTCCCCTTCTCAACCTCATACTTAGCTGACATAGCCTCCTCAACATTCTTGACCTTGTTGGTCATGGCCAATATCTCATCCATAGACTTTGGTGGGTCCTCAGCAAGCTTCCAAAGTAATTTCCATTTCTGCAAACCTCCTATTACTGTTGTCATTGCAATAGTTTCCTCGTAATCCTCCACTTACAACTTCTCCTTATTAAACCTTATAATGTACTCACTGAGACTCTCATTCTTCCCCTCCTTAATGTATAATATGTGAGTAGTCTTCTTCTGGTATCTTACCCCAAAGCAGAAGTTGTGGATGAATCGTTCTACGATTTGCTTAAAATTTTCAATGGAGTTATTCGGGAGTGAAATGAACCATACATGGACAGATCTAATCAGAGTTCTTAAAAATGGATATTATTTTATCTCATCTGTGATGGAGTAGATGTATGCACCCAACTGGTACATATTTACATGGTTTGGTACTCCCATCAAACATTAGAGTACCCACTAGGGTCCTTGAACTTGGCAGGGGTCGAAAAACTGAATATCTTAGCTACAAAAAGAGGGCCTTCAGAATAGCCCTTATACAAGAGGTCTCGGCTCTTAATAATATCCCCAATTATATTCTCCATCCTCTGAATTGAGCCATTCCAGGTCCTCTCAGTCTCTTGCACAATGTCGGCCTGGACGATATTATCCCCTGCTACCTCAACTGGTCGAATAAATGGTTCCCTGGCTACTAACTTGTGTCGGCTGTTTACCTCCCTTTGGCCCTCATCACGGCCACATGGGGGTTAGTATTTTACCTCTTCTCTCCTTGATCCATCATTGCTCCTTGACCTGGACAACCTTATCTCAGATGATCAACATGGATGAGCTTCTCAAAGGCTGACCCTCTACTTAATAAATCAAAAGCTGAGCCCCCTGGTTGTGCATCCTGGATCGACCTCCTATCATGGTATCGGCTTCCTTGGATGGGGTGTATCATATTTCCAGATACTTCATATGGCTCCTAACAATCAGTCTAAGAATCTTCAACCTCATAATCATCATAACGGTCCTCTAGGCAGGGTTGCCCTTAACTCCCCAGGCATCAACGCCTAGGGTCAGTAACATCCCTTCACCACTGAAGAGGCAGCGAGTCTTTGCATGGTGCCTGGGGTAGTCCCTAACATCCTGATGGTTCTCCATAGCTGCAAAACTAATCATCTCAGGTTGTACCCCAGCTGGCCTAATTATCACATTTTTTCTTTAGGTAGCCAACTGTTCTTACATTTCATATTGGATGGCATCCAAGGACTTCAACGTCATCTCTACTTTATCCATATATTAATGAGGAGGTGCGTTGCTGGAACTAGGACCACCAACTGGTGGTGGTGGTGGTGGAAGTTTCGATGCCATGTACTAAACCTGACGAGTGAGCTATAACTGGAGAGTATAAGCCTAGTAGCTCAAAAGGAACTCTTTCAATGGTGAAATAGCTCCACAAGAGGTAAAGGCTGGTTCACCACCAGAGATTCTGGTGAGGATAAGCTAAAAAAGGGAAGATATGTACTATTCATTTCCCACAGATGACTCCAGACTGATGATACAAAACATGGCACCACCAAGTCACAGATATAAAAAGCTCAAATGGGTATATAATAATGGCATTAAACACACAATATAATAATAGATAAAGAGGTGAGGCTAAGATTATGAACACCTTAATTTAAGTGGTTTGGCCAGAGCCTACGTCCACTGTGTGTGAGAGCGAAATCCACTAACAAATATGGCTTAATGGCCTAGGTTACAAAACTCAATCTTTCTCTCTCTCTTTATTCTGGATACAAATGAGCAGAGTTTTGTTTAGGTTTCGATTAGGCCACCCTTTAAAATGAAGAAGATGAGATGTATTTATAGTGCCTTGGGAGTGTATTTCATCCCCAGGCATGCAATAAGAATGTGCAGAATGTTCCTAGACAATGAGGAGGATCTAGTTGTCTTCGTCACATGTATGTCATGAGGATCAAATATTCTCTCCCATGATAGAATGATCTATGTATAACGGTTTTAGTTCACTTGAGTCACACATCCACGTGCACATCTCCACGTGTCTCCAAATGTAGGCCCTCTATCAGCAATATGACCCCGACCGACCACATTGGTCGAGGTTAGACTTATAGAATTGTGAACCACTAAAGAGTTGACACCTGTGATGTTCATTAGTCTCGGTCTGTCTTTGTCGGACTCGGTGAGGCCGAGGCCGAGGCCGAGGGTGCTCAATCTCTGAGAACAATGTAGGTAACTCATTATTTCCAGTTACCAAAGGCCGAGGTCGAGGCATCCTGAGCTATTACATGGATCGAGTTAGCATTGGTTGAGCTTGATTAGGACGAGTTACAACGTCCCACTTCTGGATGGTTGGTGAAGGTCGGCTACGATCGAGGCTATATGATCATGAAGACGAGGTCGCACTTGGCATATCAATTGTGTCTCCACACAAGTATGGATTAGTTAAATGAGGAAGTTTAAGTGTTTCCTAGATGGTTTGTTCACTAGTAACAATTTTGTTATGAACATTCATAACGAATGATGGTTTTGGAGGATGAACATCCTGAATTTCAGTGCTAGGTTTGTTATTGTCATCATTGCAAGGTTTAGGATTAAAGTCCAAGTAAAATGGAGAATTTGAATCCATGCTAGAGAAAGTAAACAGATTTTTGAGAGTGAGGGAGAGATTTAGAGAGGAGGATATTCTCTCTCTAGAAATCATTTTTCTCCTCAATATTGTCACTATTATCGATATGTTTTTTTCTAAATGATCATCTAATCCATGCCCTTTGGGCCATTGGCCCGATCACAGTAATTGATTTGGTTGGAATCTTCCCACAATTAGACTATGCTTATGTTTCGTACTCTTTCAATATAAACCTTGTGGATGCACTCCAACACATGGTGTTATCCATTTCTAATTACATTTTATGTGATGCTATTACGATCAATTGTAAAAATAAAGAAGAAAAATTATTGCCCCATTTTCTAGCACCATCTTGACACCTGAAATGACATAGTATACCAATATTATGATTTAGAGAAAATTTACACTTAAAAGAACACAAACCTGAATATCGAACACAATGAATGAAATTCTTGAGTTAACATGGATAGTATGTTTTGGCAGGCAAAAGCATTGGATATATTTGGTTAAAAAGTGTACATAAAGTTAACTAATGGAAACTAAATACCACAAAATGATATGTAGTTTGATAATAACTTAGCATAGATGTAGATTAATATTTAGGAATGCCAAAAAATCTATAGAGGTTGTTATTAAATATAATTCGGTAGAATGCAATCAAATCCTAGTACTCAATTAAATATCTTGGATTTCGTGGGCTTATACTACAATGTTTTTGTTGCAATTCACTTTTAAGTTGCACGATTGTGTAATAACATATTATTAATTTTTGTTCATGTTATATTTTTAATGTATATTTAAAAATTAATGTAAGTATCAGGAATATAAATATTTATTGGTTCATTTTTCCTTCAGAATGTGGTCCTTCTTATTCAAAACTACGGACCTAGACTCATATTTTATACATACATTCATACATACATACATGCATACATACACACACACACACACACACATATATATACTAGGGTGTACCCGTGCCGATGGCACGACGATAAATTTTTTTCCGAAATATTATGTACTCAATGGAGATAAATTTGTTTCCGTGATAAATATTTACCTGTGCTGATTGCACGATGAAATAAAAAATCGACTTAAGTTATGGCAATCTACCCCACCTCCCTTCGTCCAGCCCATGGGTCATAATAATTGTGTACCCGTGTCGATGGCATGGTGATAAATAGAACTCTATATAAAATTCGTTAAAATAGTAATTTTTCTTTCAAACATATTATAATGTTCAAGATCTTCCTGCATATCTAGATTTGATATTGTTTACAAGAAAAAAGAATAAAAAAAATGACACATTTAATTATATTATGAAGTGCATGGCATTTACAATAGGTTGACACTCGGAACAATATTTCCAAGCCAACGCATGTATAACTTTTTTAACATAAGCATCTAAAATTAAAACGCCTTGATGTAAATATTTATAATGATATGATGCACAATGAACTCGATCTATAAAAAAATATAGTTTAATTGTTAAATCCCACGTAATATGAAACATATACGAACTTATATTCTTAATTAAATAAATAACAATAATAAAATAATTATTATAGTTTTCTACTTCTTATGCGCAAATTCTAATAATATTATTTTAATCACACTTAATTGATTTTCTCTATTATGTTAAATTTCTTATGGTTTGTGATATAAACTTCACAGAAAAACTCTGGCGGGGGAGCTCAAATATGCTACTCCTGTGCGGTATGTTTTTAAAAAAAATAAATATTTTGTATGGGTTATAAAAAAATTAATCTATTTTTTTTATAATACTCATTAATAATAAATATTTTTCAGATTTCAGTTGGTGATAATTATTTGTTTTAGGTCTAGGGATAACCCGTGCCCATGGAAAGGTGGATATCTTCTTCTACAGTATAATAAAAACATATGCAAAGGTTCCGTGGAAATTCGAGATGGCAGAGGTTTGCAAAAGCAAATGTAAATTCCATATGGTAAAATATGGTTAATAAAAACAGAACATAAGGCTTATTATTATTGAATTAAAATGATACCATAATTCATTTATGTTAAGATAAGTATTAAATTCAAATCTCCTATCAGTATCCATGCCTAAACAACATCCTTCATATACGTCGAAAAGTTCCACTTGCTGCCTAAATCATCATCAAGTGTTGCCAAAGCTACGACAACTGATATAACTAATACCAATCAGGCGGCAAAAAAGGACTTATGCTATACTTTGTGCAGACACACCAACACGTGAATCCAAACAAACATTAGGATAGAGAAAGTTAGGGGTATTATAAGGACCAAAACACGGACTTTCCAAGTAAATGTAAAAGTAGGTACATATTCGAATTAAGACTCTTTAAAGTAGGTAGATAGTCATGACTCGCGCCATATTTATATATGAAACAATTCTGAGTTTCATAATGCAACTACTATATATTCTAGGGTTTACCATAATGTACATTATATACAAAGGCCAAAAAAACCTGAAAGTAGAAATAAGTAAAGAGTTAAAATGACAATGAGAAACAAAAAAAATATTAAAATGAGAGATATAGAAACCAAAAGAAAAGCCTCTTCAAGGAGAAACCGTTTGAGCAAGGAGAAAACGTTTCAACATTCGTTAGGGGAAACCGTTTCAGCATCCAACAACGTCAGCTACACTGAAAGTCAAAATCGAATACCCTGTGATTTTAAACAAAAAACCCAAATCAAATAATTATTTTAAAAACTCATGCTCTAAACCCAGATCTCCAAACCCAGATCACATTTAAAAACCCCATTCATTTAAATTTGTTATTGTGTAACTATCTTCTACATTTAGCTCATAAACAAAAAGTCAAATAAAAAAATATCGTATACCAATTTTTCAACCTTTAAATCAGTTCCATCGTAAGAAATTTGAAAAAAAACTCCAAACCTAGATATGTGATGAATAATGAGAAATAAAAAAAATAGATATGAAAATAAATACATAACCAACATACAATCAACTAATGTAAAGCCAATAATTACTTGTTATGGTCTTTGAGTTCATAACTTTTTTTAGAATCGACTTGGTTCGTTTAAATTTAATACAAGCAGTCCCGATCCTGCAAAAAAAAAATAGAGATCTTGATGTTAGAGGTTTTGGAAATGGACCCAGAAATTTGAACCTAATATCCAAATCTAATACTCATGCCCAACACCCATATCTGAGTGTGTTTTTATTGAAGACTGGAAGTAACAAAAAAAATAGAGATTGAAAAAACACAGTGTGATAGCAGTGGTGAATGGGGCAGAGATGGGTTTGGGTGGTGGACTAAAATTTGATGGTTCAGGGGCTGAGATATAGTTGGTGGTAGCGTTGGTGATGTGTAGTTGATTGAGAGGTAGTGTGGTAGCAGTGATGAGGGATGAGTTAGGTTTTCGCAGGGGTTTAGGGTGGGGCCGAGATGGTGCGAAGATGGGTTTGGGAGGTGTCTTACGGGGTAGTGTAGTATGGTTGGTGATGGGTGTTGACAGTATCATTGGTGATGGGGAGAGAACTTCCCAAATAATGCAGTGGAGAAAATAATTGTTATAAATATAACACTTTTGCCAAATCAAACCCTTGTTTCTAGACCTCGACGTCATGGCTCTCCCTCAAACCCTTGTTACAAATCAAACCGACAGTAATTATAAAAATGAACAAAAACCAAAAAAACATAAATAAAACACAAAATCGAACCAAATATATCCATTAGTTGTTAGATACAGTTACCTGTAGGAGTTGTGCGAGAGAGAGAGAGAGAGAGAGAGAGAGAGAGAGAGAGAGAGAGAAAGAAGTTGTGATAGGGATGCCGAGGCAGACCATTTATCATGGAGAGGTAGACGACAATTTTTTATGGTTTTAAGGAGCGGTGATAGAGAGGATTTTCATCTACTTTTTCTTGAGTCATGTGCTCTGCAGAAGATGGTGAAAAATAAGACATGTGTATAGTCTTCTGGATGTTGCATGCCCAGTGAGAGAGAAAGAAAAGATGAGATAGTGGTTAAAAGAAGTAACAAGTGGGCAAGGGTCGAGGTATGGTCTGGCTCAACTAGACGCAGAGTAGGTGTACTAGAGCATGTAAAATTTGCAACTTAGCGAGTCTTAGCTCATCGACAATGGTGGATGCTCTCATAAACTAACTATACCAAACTAAAAGTTTAAATTAGCTTTCATGACAGGAGGAGCGTACAGCGGAGATTTGTAAAAGTTGAAACCTTTTGTGTCTTAATAGTTCCTATGAACTAATATAGTTCATAGGAATTTCTTACGAAGTATATTAGTTCGTAAGAACCCAAAAATATAGTATAAGGGATTATTTATAGTTGCTACGGACTTCATTTGTTCGTAGCAATTCCTACGAACAAATGAAGTTTGTAGGAACCATTTGCAAATTCAGTACACGTTCAACAAAGTTATAAATCCACTAATTTTAATCTTACAAATTTTGTTCATTTCAATACACCATTGCGGAAGTCTTAGTTTGTAAGTTTACCAATTTGAGTGTCCATTTGCCCCACCACTACGGATGCTCTTATTCAGTTCACACGTGTCTTAATATTTAACCATTGGATACGACCATAAGATGTAACTGTGAGTTGGGAGAAACCCAAACCCCTTAGATTTAATCTCAGTCGTGAGTTGATAAAGACCAAACCCCTCAAGATGTAATCTGAACCATTAGTTGGGGGAAACCAAAAAAGCCATCCTGATTTATTATATATATATATATAATATGATGTAATAATGCACACCACATAAGCATAAGCATATATATAAGACTATGTAATTCATTTAGAGAAAAGATTGCATTCAATTTAATTAACACTCAATAGTGCTCACAGGATGACCAATGAATTACTCACCCACATGGACGTATTTTCATGGGTTATCCAAGCACATAGATGGATGTGTCGTCACTCTCACCATATTCGGTTCATTTGTCTTATTCATATCAAATGATTTGCCTCTTTCTAAGTGGATTTATCAAATGAATGACCAAATCTAACTCTTGACACTAAAGCAACAACAATAAGATTAAAGCACTTTCTCATAACATTACATCTTATCTTTTCATAGGCTAAATTTTAATCTAATTTTTTTTTTGTGTCTTGATAACCATAATAAATATTGACATATTCAGTATGATGCTACTTAATGCCAATGTATATATCGGTTCTGCCCACTCTAAGTTTTACTCTACACATTTAATGCCAATTTGTTCATTTAAAAAATAGATGTAGCTTTGTGATAATGTGGAGTTTTATGAGATATATATTCATATTTATTTTTTATTTTAATGAAATATATAGCAAAGGTATATATACATTGTCAATTATAGAGATTCTAAGCTAACCTTCACATTGCAACCCTTCTTAGGCAATACGAGAGTGAATGGAGAACTCTATCCCCTACATCCTCTAGTGATTATCCGACATTGTTGAGAAAGAAAGATCCACATAGTGAAGTGGTTATTTTTTACTATCAAAGCTCGCCTCTTCAGTTATTTGAACTAGTTAAGGTGTATATATGCATAAAAATATGTGGTTTATCAATTTTGGTTGTGGGAAAAGGGAAATGATAAGAATTCTTTTCATGTGGGCATGTTATGTAATCTAATATGATTGTACTTTTGTTCCTTGTTAAATCCTCTTGTAGTCTATGTCATGCATTTGACCATTAGTTGTATTAGCACACCAAATCCCTCATGTAATGCAGCATCAACCCCCTATTGAGTTATTGCATTGAACTTTTAGAGCAATAATGCTTTGGCATCCATTTGACTAGGTGGCCTCCTCATACCAATTCTTATCCTAGAAAACTCTTTGTTATAATAAAAATGAGAGATCACACTCCTCACCCCATTATGGCTTCCATGGCCTCTAATAGGGCAAAGACAAATAGGCCCATATGGTGAATCCATGTGATCCTAAAATACAACGATGTTATTAAGAGGGATCTTATAGTAATAAAAAAGTTGGCCACTGGATTCACCACTCGAATTCATATATATTTATAGCTTTACAAAGAAACACAAGAACACTATCAACAACTTGTTTTCCAAATAAGGCTTGGCCAAGAACTATGCCAATTAAAATTCCTTGTGATTCAAAAAATCCATCTATCATTTGAAATCCTATGTTGTGTTTTGTTCCTTTGTATATATCCTCAGGGTTACCAAAACCCACATACAACAATAGAGGGAGAGAAGTAGTGAAAAAGCATTGCCTAGAAAGTCGGATAAGAATCTCCATTCATATTCTCATATTCTTGAACAATTTTGGGTTGAAAATTTACCGGAGAATAGTGGCCTATTGAGTCATTGATCTAGGAACATCACCCAAAAGTTACATTTCACCCAAGGACTTTTTGTGAAGCAAAAGATAAGTAGACAACTAAAATAGTTACTATTGATGCAAAAAACTAGACTCTGCCTAATTACTTGATCAAAGATAGTTTAATAAAACAAATATGACAGAAGAAAACTTTTTAAAGTGGTTCAGCTCAATTGAATAGCTTACGTCCACTGTTATGTATTGATTGCCTTGAGTTATTTTTTGATCCCTTGCAATGAGGGTCATACAATGTATTTATATTCCAAAAAGGGGGGTCTTCATCGTTTTCATGTTATATGAATGCTATTAGGCATTTACATCAATACCCAATGAGGATTAATTACATGAATGCTGTCGCTTCACAGGCAATAGAGACTGTAACACTGTTGGCGCTTGCACTACACCAAATCTACCAACTTCTCATGGTTATTGATCGTGACAAGTCTAATGAACTTGTCATGGTCAATGACCGTGACAAGTATGGGAGTGATAACTTTTTTTGTCACGGACTTGTCATGATCATTGACCATGACAAGTTCATTAGACTTGTCATGATCATTGATCATGACAAGCTTAGTCATTGTTAATAACCGTGATAAACATGTGACATTTAATAAAAAAATTGTCGCGGTAATGACCGTGACAACTTTTGGTAGAATTGATAAAAAAATTGATGTGCAGTATGGCCACTTCCACTGCCCAATAGTATATTTGTACCTTTTATAGCAACGTTGTACCTGTTCAAACATCATATATCCAAATAAAATAGAGATAATGAAAATATACATTCAAAACATTATGCGTCATGATATAATCCAAACATAATTCAAATGTAACAACTCAAAGGAATTCAAATTTAACGACTTAAAACAATTCAAATAATGTCACTACATGTCTGGGGTAGGTTTGAGGAGGTGGATTGGCCACACGATACACGAATTGATACACCCTTTAATTTACATAGTGCTGCATTGTTCGCGTAACCACAATGGGGAGTTCTCCTTCCCACGTATCACATGCGTGATGAGCACCTTGGCCTCGATGTCTTGAAGGGAACTTCCATGAACTAGCATACGCTGGAGAGTATTAGGGTACATCAACCCCTCCCTATCTGCTTGCCATAAAATATGTCATGTATAAACACAGTCGGCCAACCAAGTGTCATCATAGGTCGGTCGAAGGGAGACAAATAGGGGACTAGATCATCAGAGTTCGCACGTGTCGGCGATGAAGAAGCGAAGTCCACATCCTCATCCTCCTGCACCTCCTCCTCCACCACCTTATCCATCCCTTTAACGTTACGCTCTTCACCCAACAAATGCTTCATGAATGAGAACATATCTTGGATCGTCGCCTCGAAACGGGACAACTTCTTGTCATACGAATCCACCGTTCGAGCCAGGCTGGTGTTGCTCGTCTCCAATCCGATGATCCTAGATTTGGCCACCCGCGAGCTCACCCCACATGTCCTCCCCTTGCGATCAGTGCCAAGAACTTGGCTGAGTTCATCCGCGAACAAAGATGCCTTGTCAGCATTAGACTGCGAATCATGCATTTTCTTAAGCTTTGCCTGAAACGATAAAAAGCACATTATTAGTTAAATAAGTTAATAAAAAAATTATAACATAGTCAACAAAAAGTAAAATGTCGAATTACTTCCAATCGTGGATGCGACAATTGGGGACACCTCGTTATCCTTCCCTTTCTTCGTCCGAACAACCACATAAGCATCAAGCCCATGTGTCCTACCCCCAAGTCCACTCCCCTTCCCGTGAAATAAAATAATAAAAAATTAGTATTGTGCCCTCAAAGGAAAATAATTCATAATAATATTTTTCTGTAATTATAAAAAATAAAATCTTACCATCATCCTATGCTCCACCTCGACCTAAGACGTTCAGCCAGAGTAGTGTACATCCTTCTTTTTAGACCGATTTTCCCTCCCTGATTGGAGATATGCCAATTGTTTCCCCTTAATCTCATTGTTAATGAACTTTTATGATTGTGCGAATGAGATTGGATCCTTCGGCGGAATGGAGTCACGCATTCGGATAATGGAGCCTCGGGTCTTCCCAAAGTACCGGCCCCGCAGATGAATTAGAAGAAGACATGCAAATATGTACACTTACTACAAATCCAAATGAATTATTATTGTTTAACACTTCAATTATGAATTCCAAAATAATAACATTTAACTCGTAATATGTACAATTACTAAAAATTCAAAACATCCCCATCCCCACCCTCACTGCTTATACACACGCACACTACACAAGAGTGAAAATGATAAAGTCCAAATCAATTAAAAACATTAAAAATGGATTGATAAAGTACAAATTGGAATATTTATTAAAAATTGAAAAATTGTATCAAATTCGAATTATCATATAAAATGGATTGATATTCGGTAGGAGCAACCAAGTCATCCACACTACTATTTAGACGCTTTGGCGCATGTAGGATAATTGACCACGGATCGTTGTTGATATACTCTGAGTAAAATACTTGTATGAGTTTTTGAAATGCACAAAAAAATGACTCATTGCTCATGTGGTCGTTGCTCTTCAACTTGAACATGTCAACCATGATCAAATTGGTGTCAGGATCAACTTTACAAGAATTTTTATCCTCCAGTTTTACCCAACCACAGTAAAATACAACCTCTTTGAAGCTTATATAATCCAATTCAAATATATTTTTAATTACTCCATGGTATGTTATTTCATCTTCAACGAGGTTTTTATCTTTTGCGCTCGCTCAAAAGAAAGTAAGATCCTTGTATGAAATGCTCGAGTTTTGTACATTTATACTTTCTTGGGATGAATACATAACCGTTAAATCGATACTTTTTGTACTCTTATGCCATGAACAAGGGTCCAGTGGATAGATGAGCAAGGCTTAATGTCGTATCACTCGTCTTTAAGAGCAGAGATTATACCATGTACTACACAAATGGATAATGTCCCATAAGTTGGAAAATCATGAATTTCCCACATCAACATAGCTTTCAGCATAAACTCTTCTTTTCTAAAAGAGTCAAATGTTTGCACACCCTATGACCACAACTCATTTAATTCTTTTACCAAAGGATCCAGGTAGACATCGATGCCGTCACTTGGTGCCTTTGGCCCATGTATCAATAAAGACAACATCGAAAATTTAGGTCTCATACACTGTGAAGAAGGAATGTTGAGTGGGGATAGGATCACTGGCCATACACTCCAATTGGTTCTTAGATTTCCAAATGGATTGAAACCATACGTTGATATCGCTAAATGAATGTTGTGCTATTCTGGAGAAAAATCAATTTACTCATAATTCATCCACCTCTAAGCTATAAAATCAATAGGAGGACGCATGAGATTACCCCCTACTTCTTCCCTAGCATGCCAAGTCATTGCCTCCGCTATCCATTCTACTGTGAAAAATCTCTCTAATATAGGCCCAACGGGAAAATATTTCAACACTTTTGAGGAACTTTTGAGCTTGTGCCTTCCTTCCCGGTAGATTGGATATATCTACGTTCATCGCATACCAGACAACGATCGAGATTTTCATACTCCTTTGGGTATAGTATGTAGTCATGCACACAAGCACGAATCGATTTATACTTCATTACCAAACCTTTAAAACTGTTCTTCATAACAAGATAACTATTTGGAAGCGTATTATCCTTGGGTCGTAAGCCCTTCACCGAATTTAGAATTCCTGTCAAGATATTACCAGACAAATCGTATTGTGTCTTCAAATTGTTCAAACCAACCATGGCATGTAAATTTTTTTGATCTTTCTCACAGCTAGAGTATAACGGGTGGGTCGCCTTAAATGTTAAACTTTTGTAACATATTATGATCTACGTTGTCCCCTTTTACATCTATCCTACTTGTTGAAGGTTATTGTGAAGGTTTTTCGGGGACAAATGCAACTTTCAATTCACCGTGAAAACTCCAAAATCGATAATTATCTTGCATACCCCACATTAACAAATGTAGTTCAACCGTTTTCCACTCAAACACCTTACCATTTTTACACCTAGCACACAGACACGAAAACTCTTCATCATTATGATATCTCTTTGCGTATTTCACAAATTCATTAGCACTTATGCGAAACACACCCCCATTCTATTTGTCTCACCCATCCACTCTTTGTATTTAGGATATCCCATCACAGCTACTAAAACTAATCACCTACTAAAGGTAAAAAGCGTATATTCATGGATTAGTATAAACCAAACATGGATTTATAGTATGTTTCATTTAATTATGTCTTATTTATATTCGATTTTTAAATTTCAAATTCAAATTCAGTTTATAATATAAATTCCTATTTCTTTAATCTCATCTAAAGGGTGAGTGGTCCTATCCCATTCAAGGCTCAAAATTTCTCTAACATAACATTCTTATGATTTGAGAAAAAATCGGCAGCATATACCCATATTTCTCCAAGTACACGATGTAGATTGGTAAGTGTGAATGTTACTTCAATTGATCAATTGAAATAACACTCACATTTGTCAATCTAGTATGTACCCAGAGAACATTAGGATACGACTGCAGAACTTCCTCCAAAAGAAAAAACTTTAAGCCACTAAGAATACTATTATACATAAACTATAGAGTCCCAAACTGTCCAAATGGAACAATTTGAGAGATCTCATTACAGGGGTAATGACTCTCGAACGGGTCTAAGGGCTATTGAATGCGTATGCATAAGAACTAGAAGGCCAGTATCTATGTGCACTATATGCAATTTCAAGTATGTTTCATTTAATTATCATACTATATATATATATTGTTTGTGATACAAATTACTCTTAAAAAAGTTGAAAAAAATTCCACCCCCATATGGACAATAATCCAGTGGTCATGCCACTTCTAAAATTAACCAACCGAACATCGATCCACTATAATCCAATCGCAATAGCAACAACAAATGTGTATCCCGTACTCCTTCTAATTCATCAACTCAATTAATTAATTTCGTCAATTAAACTAACAATTAAAGTATACAATTATTAATTTACTAATTTGCAATGAGGGGAAATCCTACTTGCATATGAAAGGGGAAGTAATTATTAATTTATTAAAAAAATTAATAACCAATGAATATTTAACCAACCAATTCTTTTACAAGGGGCACTACTTGCATATGAGGGGCAATATCTAATAAACCAATCAAAGTTTGATTGAAAAAAATTAAAAAGCACCACCCCAGCCTTATTCCCCCCCCCCCCCACCACACACGCAGTCGCACACACACACATGCACATATACACACAAACGCACATATACACACACGCACACATAGCCCCCCCCACCCCACCATCCCTGCCCACCCCCACCCCCCATCCCCCTCCCCCCACTATCACTGCCTACCCCCCCCCCCCCCCACACACACACATGCACATAAACACACACACGCAATTATACACACACACACACCCATGCATATACACACACACACACATGCACATATACACCCCCTTCCCACCCCCACCCCCAGTCCTGCCCCTTCAATCCACCACACACACACACACACATGCACATATACACACACACATATACACACACGCACATATAAACATACATATACACACATGGAAGAGAAATAGATAGAGAAAACGTACCAAAATCATAGAGAGAGAGTGCAGTCGCTTAGAGAGAAAGAGAAATGGGAGGAATAGAAATCGGTGGAAAAAAGAAGAGGGAAGGGTTTTTTTAAGGACATAATTGTCAGGGACATGTTGCGGTCCTTGACCGTGACAAGTTTATATGGTTTGTCACGGTCATTGACTGTGACAACAGTAAATGTCACGGTCTTGTCATGGTCAATGATCGTGGCAAACCTTTGTCACGACCTTGTCACAATCAATGACCGTGATAAAAAACGCTCATTTTTTTGTCAAGATCATTGACCGTGACAAAAAACACATTTTTTTTTGTCATGATCATTACCCGTGACAAGGTTGGCCACTTGAAAAGCACCAATTTGACCATTTTGGTGTAGTGTTGGTTGGCTGTACTAAATGACTTTTTGGCTGTTGGTCGGGCCTCCCAGTTGGTCGGATAATTACATTGGTCAAGCTTCCTTGTTGGTCGAGGAATTATATTGATCGGGCTTCCTTGTTGGTCGGGCTTTTCAACGTTGCTTACTTGACTTTATGCCGCATAGGATGACACATGTTGGCTTATAATTGGTCCATGTAGGATGGTAAATTTTGGTATCAATAGAAGCCCCCAATGTTTCATACTTGAAGTTTATACGAATGTTTTGAATATTATACTTCGGCAGTAGCTTGGGTTTTTTGGTTGGCCGCAGAGCTTCCAGACTTGTGAAATTTATTCACTTGACAGTTTTTGAGCACTAATCGCAATTTTGTAAATATTTTAAATTTTAGCGAATACTTTTGGGGTGTCTTTGTCTTTTCGTCTCTTTATCCGTCGTAAATACAATCGTCATTTTGCTATAATCATTACTTGGCCCAGTTTTCGATGCGTCTTACAAAAAGGGCAGTAAAACTTTGATCATTTTTCACCTCTTACTTATGATTCTGCTATTGTTTTCTTTGCTTTCGTGCGATCATTTTCTTTCCCGTCTTCAGTTCTTACTGAATCCTTAAATCTGTGTACGAATGTTTTTCTCTTTTTCTTTGTTTTCTTCATCATCGTTTACTCTATCGAGTCACTTGATAAGTTTAGAGATGATTTTAACATTCTATCTTGGATGGTATTAGAAAATCCCACTTTTCCTTCTGATTTTTTCTCTCTTGCTGAGGGTCATTGGTTCCCCTCTATCATTGTTGCTGAATGTGGCTTCACATTTCCTCCTAATCCCTTGTGTTTGGTGTTTTGTCAATGTTTTGACGTTGTCCCTACAATAGTAGCTCCTAACACATGGAGAGTTGTTAATGGAGTTTATAAGTTAAATCAAATTTATGGAACTCATCCAGGGATTTTAGAAATTATGTTTTGTTATAAGTGGGTAACTAGTGATACCACTTTTTATTTCAAAACTATGGTCGTTAGTAAGGCGTTGGTAGTCAATCTCCCTGATTATAATAGAGATTATTTTGATCAGGGAGTAGTTATAAAAAATTGGCAACACACCCCTTTAGTTGGAGGTGCTAAATACCAGGGACCTAGATGTCCACTCTTTGGCAATGGAATAGGCTGCTTCACGTTTTAGTAAAATTCCCCTTTTTATATTTAATTAAATGTCCTACTAACTGTCATTTTAAAAAATATTTTTTCGTTGAGAAAAAAAGTTCCCCGAAGAGAGAGAAGAAAATTTGAAGGAGTTCAAGATTATCTATAATCTTCATAAGGTAGTTGTCGAGGAGCCCGTTGTAACAACCCTAGATTTTCGAGCAATCATTTTACATATATAGTTTCCTTGCGGGATGATTGTATAAAATAATGGAAGTTGAGGGGAATATTATTTTAATGGATTTAAGAGATAATATTTACCGAGTTTTGCATATTTACTGTTGAATGAATGTAAATAGCATTATAGTTTGTTTTATTGCGTCGTGGTGCTTTAAACGACAGTTATGATTTACATCCCAATTGGGTCATTGTAGATAATTTAATATGCCACTGGAACATGAAATATTGTGTGATATTCCGGATGCCAAATTAGAGGGTACGATTAGTCCGAAATTGGTTGAGATGGTCGAAATAGGCCTTAGCCCATTTCCCGAGTGATTTGATTTAGTTATTAGTTATTAGTTATTAATGTAAATAGCATTATAGGCGAAGATTTGGGTTTTGGGTATTTTAGGGTTCATGCAACCCGTAGCCCATTTACGGGCAATTCGAACAGGCCGAATCGATTCGCCTCACCAGCGAATCGATTCGCTTGTAGGGGTGGCTACAAGTCTTGGAGACCGAATCGATTCTGGTTAGGGATGAATCAATTCGGGTTGGTACAGTAAGTTGGCTTTCCTTGTCGAATCGATTCTCTTTTAGGTGAATCGATTCATAGTCCGGGGCGAATCGATTCGGCCCTGGGTGAATCGATCGGAAAACCTGCTAGATTTTTCAATCTTTATTTTTAGCCCTTTTATTTTAGGTTCACAATTTACTAACCTTCTCTTGGGAAGTAAAATAGAGTACTAGGGGTTCATAATAGGTGGATTAATACCCTAGATTAGAATGGGGCTTATTCCGGGGTTTATTAAATGGAAGTTAGGGTCGTTTTCGTTTTGAGAGTTAGCTTAGAACAAATGAAGAATAGGACGGTATGATTTAGGATATTTGGAGTCTAGGGTTAAGGGAAATTACCCTTGAGGGCTTATAGGATTATGTTGAACTCTTGGAGACTGGAGTGAGAGTAATAGCACTTCGAGACTATAGAATTAATAAAGTGTGAATTCGCAAAAAAGAATTTCATATTCTAAGTTGGCACTTAATGATTAAGCTTAGATGGTTTCAAGAATGTAAAAGTGAATATTTTCAAATTAGAAAATAATTTGGTAAATGATAATTTACTCTTACACACCGCTCTAAATCCCTATCATAAGGGAAGTTACGCGCATGAGGTGAAGTCCCATGGCTAGTGAATGCAGGGCGAATATAATCCTCGGCCATATGACCGGTTATTATATTATGTGATTATTTTGCGAAGTGAGGTAATTTTGGGTGTGGTTATGACTCACTCTCGCAGGTGTATTGCCTCTTCCTAACATCTCGCGTTATAGGATGCCCAGGTTGTCTTGTTTGATAGGCCCTGGAAGATGATAGCCATTTAGGGGCGCGCACAGTGGGGAAACTCGGACGGGAGGTCTTAGAAACGTTATATAATATGAAATATAACCATTCAAAATAATGTGGGACATTATTGACAATTAAAAAAGTTTATGATAATAAATGTTCTTTAAATACATTTCTTGGAGGTAAAAAGGGAAATGGGATGTTATATGGTATAAAACCGACTTGGCAAAATATTTTTTGAAATGAATTGATTTAAATATTTTCTTAAAAAAATGAACTATGTAAATAAGACATGTTGTGTATAACGGATGAGGAAATCGTGGTAAGTAAACTAAGTTATATTCTCTTGCATTAATGTGTACTCCTCATTGCCGTTTATGCACAATTCTGGTGTTTAGCAAATTTCCTTAATTCAACAAGAAGTTCAATTCCTAATATCCTAGTGTGACATTAGGATGTGTTTTCAGTTGAGAGGTGAGGATAATCCTTATTTTAGAGAGAATAGAACTCGTTTAGTTTGTTTAGCATTCATAACTATTATGCATTTTATTTACACGTTTATCATATCAAAACGGGCCCTGACCTGGTTATATTTCCTTTTCTTGCATGATTTTCTCTTATGCCCAGGTGCCCCGCCGCAATGGCGCCTAATATGACCCTTCTTTCTCAGTGTCAAGGAGCTACAACATTTTTTTCGATCTTGTAGGACTTGTATTATAGACACATCCATTTTTGTATATTCTAGTTAGGATTATACTGAACATTCGGGCATACTGCACAACTCTTGTATTTACTTTTGTAGTGTAATAATTATTTGTAGTACTCGGTGTAACTATTGTATTTGTGTGTTAGCCGACATCTTATTCGATTATTACTTGTTTCATTATTATTGTTCTTAATAGTCATTTGTTTTTATATCCACCTTCTATTCATATTGGATTGACAAAACATTTTCTTTTAATTTTCAAGTTAAATTGATATCCGTTTTCTCAAAGGTTGAGTGGTTATCTCGTATAATTATTTTTCACAGCAGTGATGCTAAGAATGGACCATCTAGGATTCCTGCATTTATTGGGATATTAGGCTGGCAACCTCTTATTTGAATAAGCGGGTTATCACCATTGGTATCAGAGCGTCGGGTTCTAGTGTCCTTAGGAATCTGTGCAGATGTACTACATTTTCTACGTTGCTCGTGATTTGACATAGAGCCCTATAATTTGGATTGCTGATTCCTCTAGTGAGATTTTTGTTCTTCTTCTATAATGTAAGATCTTAGTAAATCTTTTGCACGTTTGTCTGAGATTCGTATATTGGATGATGTAGGATGACCAGGGAAGGCCGTTATGAGGATAGTAGGAGATGGCATTTAAATTAAAACTGTAAGTCAAATTCGGGAATGAGGACCGCAGTGGAGGCCACTCCCTTTGTGGTAATTTTGTGGATTACTACAATGACTATTTAAGTATAGTAGATATATCTACCCAAGTTCTGCTAAGATATAGGGTGGTGCAAAACATGAATTTCCCAATGAAGATTAATGGGGAAAGAAGTTTGAAAGGTCCTCGATAAGGACCACCCATGGAAGTTGAGTCAGGTGGAGGAAGTGTAACACCATTCAGAAGAAGTATAAGGCTCAGAAGCTCTGGCCTAGAGAGGGGTATAGAAATGCCCAGATGTAAAAAATTTGAGGATTTTTTTTTCTTTTTCGCCCGTTGGAGTAATGTCGAAAGGGTGGGAATGGTAGTCACCATATTGAGTGGAGCATGAAGTTTTTCTCATAAAAAGAACCTTGTAGATGGTTTTAACAGCGAGTTCCCCTAGGATATCAGAAATGATGAGAATGTAGACTCCTAAATGTTCACATGCGGATAGATCAGAGGCCGACCGTGAATAAATAGTTATAGATTTAAGGAAACCTTGCACCTAAGTAAGGTAGGTACAAGGAAGAAAGATCCCTTCAGTGGAGGATAGGCTCCTGAACAGGTGTAACAAACACTTTTAGAGAAGTCGTGCTCATGAATCACCATAGGTGGACATAAGTCTGGGGAACTCATGGACTTAAGGCAGTTGAGGCTGGTAGTGTGTTTTCCTTTGATGGGGGAGTTAAAGGATCAATGAGGGTGATTGTTCGAATCGAGGCCATAGAGCCAAGATAGGATGTGGTCAAGGTGTCCAGAAATGGGGAAAGTATTGAGATTTAGAACCACACACTTTGATCTTGCCGATAGAATTTAAAGGCAAGAATATGAGGCCTAGATGGGGCATTGAGTAAGGTAGTTTTAGTTCAGTTGAAAACTAGAGTATGGTATCTGGAAACTATTTGGAGTAGACATAATATTTAGCAAGAAGGTTATGGTGAGTTTCACCTCGGATGAGGGAGGTGTATTCTGGGTGTCAGGGATGGAGTCACCGTCTTTTATTAACCTTAGATTTGAGTGTGTAATTTGAGCGTTGTGGCATTATTGGTGTTATTATAGAGGGTGTATCTATATGTTTTTCACGGTAGCGAGGTCTTATGTTCCTCCATTCGTTGTAAAAGCGAGTGTTGATATTTTAAAACTATATCTGGTTTGTATTACTCGCTGGTGTGTTATACAAGTATAAATATTTTTAATTAATCGAACCGATAGCAGGTTAATAATTGCAAGGCTATCGTATTTGCAGTTCCAGAAGGGAACTAGTTGTTCTCCTATATCTCACCTGGATACGGGTTGAGACCTTAGTGAGATAGTCTAAGTTATGTGAGAATTTTTTTTATTTTATTGCATGCTTTATATTGACTTATCTCCACAATCAACAAAGTTAAGTAGTAGTGTATCGGAGGGGTTCCTTTTTTGGATTTTTCTTTACGATACACTCCACGCATGACCCTTAATGATGTTGGGAGTGGAGAGATTTTTTTCTTTATGTTAAGAGTTTGGTTTCAGAGGGATTAGCCGAGAGTTATGTGATTAATTTAAGGGCTAAATATAAATGTGCGGTGCAGAATCATAGGAAATATTTCTCTCATCCGATCAATGTGGGTGAGACAAGGAATAGGAGTCAGGTAGAGGCTTATGGCCAGGCCTTGATGAGAAGGCTAAATTTTTAGAATGTGTATATATATTAGGTGGGAGGTTCGTATCACTTTGCAATAAGTAAACACCTTGATTAGTGAGACTTTCCTTTTTGCCTAAATGAAAGGATAGAGATAGAAGCGTTATTAAAGTTACGAGATAGGATTTTAGAAGTACCGATTTGGCCTGAGACTGTCTTATCTTGATGAATGACGATGAAAGTTAGTAGTGTAAAGGGAGGGTTCCTTGTCTGGATTTTTCCCTGTGAGACGTTCCGCGCATGAAACCGAGTTAATGTCGGAAATTGAGAAAGGTCTTCGGCAATAGGGATGTAGTTAAATTAGTACTCTTTCTACGTGTGTAGAAACTCATCGACCTTAGGGTTATTAGGAAGTAAGGCCTTTGGGGTCATGTGGCGCAAATTTTAGGAACGCTGTAGTCAGTAGACCAAGAGAGTATTGGTGGATTGATTTTAAGAAGGCTTTGGTTTCCAGGAACGAGGATTACGGAATATCGAGTAACTCGGAGAGCTAGACCAAAAAGATTATGAGGCCCGTCTTTAGAGAGAGTGTGACGTCGATAATATATCTTTTGATGAGCTAATAAATAAGTTGAATTATACTCTCGTGCTCATGTCACCAAGAATGGAAGTGGACTATGCGATCTTTTCGGACGAGCCTCTATAAGAATTGGGAGGTTTGTTAATGTCGGAATATGGGGCCATTGCGAAGAAATCTCTCAAGCTTAAGCCCCACGAGAAGTGTTATCCCCCGCATGATTTAGAGTTATCCATGGTAGGATTCTCCTTAAAGATAAGGAGGCATTACCTCTTAGGCAAGGAATTTAGTCTTTCTCATGGACCATGAGTAGTTATCGTAATTGTTTTGGTGGTAAAGTTAGTGGTTGGTGTTCGTAAAGAGCCATCATTTCGATGCTTAATATCACCCGGGAAAAAGGACATATGTGGAAGTAGTTACGCAGAGTGAAAAACTCATGAGGGAACTAGCAAAGGCATGGTAAGGAAAGTCGAAAGAGATGAGAAAGGAGGATGTTGTAATGAGAGTAGTGGATGCAAGGAGGGACATTTTTGAGTTTGTCTCCCGATGCATCACTTATCATTTGATGAATATAGATCACCAATGATCAACGGTATTAATGTAACCATTAAATTACCGGAGTTGATATGAAAGGGTATATCCAAGGATTCCCTCATTGGATTGTCGACATCGCAACGGTCATAATCTTATTTGGGTAATTATCGATCATTTGATCAAATCACCACACTTTCTACGAGTACGGATGGATCTATTTCAGAGTTGGGGAACGTTATGAGGTGCCTACAAATACAGTGGCGGACTGGGATAAAATTTTGGTGAAAACCGAATTAAAGTTGAATACATCCTACCACCCATGAACAAATGGGCGAATAGAGAGAGTTAACCAAAGTTTGGAAGGTATATTCTGAATTTGCGTATTTGATATGAAGAAAGGATGGGTTGAATTGAAGTAATTCGTACCGTTTCTATATAGGTATGGCGCCATATGTGGCTTTGTGTAGACTGTTGCATAGTTCTCCAACTCGAGTAGTATTGGAGTTAGGGGATCAGGTTTTAGTGCAAGTTTTCCCTAATGGAGCGTATAATGTGATTCGGGATCAAGGAAATGGCGATGTTGCATCAGGTAGACTTTTTCCATTGTTGTTGTAAGGGTAGGCCCGATAGCACATGTGAGGAACAACCTGAGGTTATTTTAGAGTATGGAGAGAGTAGACTAAGATCGTCAGCGGTACCCTTAGTCTGAGTCCAGTGGAGTCACCAAAATCCCTAGAAATTTACTTAGAAACGATAGAACGTTATTTGAGAGAAGTACCCCTTAATCTGGTTATATATAGTACATCGGAATTTTAAGGGCCATAGTCCCTTATAAAGGGGGGACTATGTAACAACCCCAGATTTTCCAGCAATCATTTTACATATATAGTTGCCTTGTGGGATGATTGTATAAAATAATGGTAGTTGAGGTGAATATTATTTTAATCGATTTAAGTGATAATATTTACTGAGTTTTGCATATTTACTGTTGAGTGAATGTAAATAGCATTATAGTGTGTTTTATTGCATCGTGGTGCTTTAAATGACGATTATGATTTACATCCCAATTGGGTCATTGTAGATAATTTAATATGCCACTAGAACATGAAATATCGTGTGATATTCCGAATGCCAAATTGTCGGGTACGATTAGTCCGAAATTGGTTGAGATGGTCGAAATAGGGGCCTAGTAGTATTTTTGGGCTCCGAGATATTTTTGACTAGTTATAATTTAATTATGTCATTACAAGCCGTTTTAATTGTGTAATAACATTTAAGGGCTAGACTTATTGAAATTGGGGTATTCTAGTCTTGCTTGAGCCTTTAAGCTTATTTTATGTTTTAAACTTAGAGAGAATTAGAGAGAGAAGGGGAGAAGAGAGAGTTGGGAGAAAATGGAGAGAAAAGGAAACAAATGGATATTGGAGCTTGGAATCGTTGATTCGGGAAGAGAATCCGAGACTACGAACATGAGGCAAGTTTTTACTTGCAATTATATACGATTTGTGTGAATAAATTGTATAAATAGTTGTATTTTTGGAGTTTTACCCCTTAATGGGTTTTGATGATTTTTGTATATTAAACCCTTAATCCTTGATTTAAGTTGGATTTGAGTTGGATATATTAGTTAGTCATTGTGTGTGAGTGATTTGATTTAGTTATTAGTTGTTAATGTTGAGATAAGTGGAAGATTTGGGTTTTTGGGATTTTAGGATTCATACAACCCGTAGCCCATTTCTGGGCAATTCGAACACGCCGAATTGACTCGCCTCATCAGCGAATCGATTTGCTTACAGGGGTGGCTACAGGTCTGGGAGAGCGAATCAATTCGGGTTAGGGCTGAATCGATTCGGACGGGGATAGTAAGCTACTTTTCTTCGTCGAATCAATTCGGCCCTAGGCGAATTGATTCGAAAACCCTATTTTTGTGTGAGATTTTTCTAGCTTTGTTTTTAGCCCTTTTATTTTAGGTTCAAGGTTTAGGAACCTTCTCTCGAGAAGTAAAATAGAATTCTAGGGTTTCATAATAGGGGGAGTAATACCCTAGATTATAATGGGACTTATTTCAGGGTTTATTAATGGGAAGTTAGGGTCGTTTTCGTTGGAGACTTAGCTTAGAACAAATGAAGAATAAGACGGTATGATTTAGGATATTTTCAGTCTAGGGTTAAGGGAAATTACCCTGAGGGCTTATAGGATTGTGTTGAACTCTTGGAGACTCAGGTGAGAGTAATAGCACTTCGAGAGTATATAATTAATAAAATGTGAATTCATGAAAAAGAATTGCATAATCTATGTTAGCACTTAATAATTAAGCATAAATGGTTTCAAGAAGGTAAAAGTGAATATTTTCAAATGAGAAAATAATTTGGTAAATGATAATTTAATCTTACACACCTCTCTAAATCGCTATCGTAAGGGAAGTTATGCACATGAGGTGAAGCCCCCTGTCTAATGAATGCAGGGCGAATATAGTCCTCAGCCATAGGATCAGTTATTGTATTATGTGATTATTTTTAAAAGTGAGGTAATTTTGTGTGCGGTTATGAATCACTGTAGCAGGTGTATGGCCTCTTCCCGATGTCTCGCGCTATAGGATGCCCAGGTTGTCTTGTTTAATAAGCCCTGGAAGATGATAGCCATTTAGGGGCGCGCACAGTGGGGAAACCCGGACGGGTGGTCTTAGAATAGTTATATTATATGAAATATAACCATTCATAACAATGTGGGACATTATTGATGATTAAAGCAGTTTATGATAATAAATGTGCTTTAAATACATTTCCTAGAGGTAAAAAGGGAAATGGGGAGTTATATGGTATAAAACCGATTTGGAAAAATATTTTGTGAAATGAATTGTTTTAAATATGTTTCTTAAAGAAAAAACGAACTGTGCAAATAAGCCATGTTGTGTATAACGAAAGAATAAATCGTAGTAAGTAAACAAAGTTATATTCTCTAATGTTAATGTGTACTCCTTATTCTCGTTTAAGCCCGATTCTAGAGTTTAGCTAATTTCCTTAATTCAACAGGAAGTTCAATTTCTAATATCCTAGTGTGACGTTAGGATGTGTTTTTAGTTGAGAGGTGATGATGATCCTTATTTCAGAGCGAATACAACTCGTTTAGTTTGTTTAGCATTCATGACTACTATGCATTTTATTTGCACGTTTATCATATCAAAACGGTCCCTGGCCCGATTATATTTCCTTTTATTGCATGGTTTTCTCTTATGCCTAGGTTCCCCGCCGCAATGGCGGCTGATAAGAACCTTCTTTCTCAGTGTCAAGGAGCTACATCATTTTTGCGGATGTTTTAGGACTTGTATTATATACGCATCCATATTTTGTATAATCTAGTTTGGATATACTGAACATTCGGGCATACTGTCCAAGTCTTGTATTTACTTTTGTATTGTAATAATTATTTGTAATACTCGGTGTAACTATTGTATTGGTCTGTTAACCGACAACTTATTCGGTTATTACTTGTTGCATTATTATTGTTCTTATTACTCATTTGTTTTTATATCCACCTTCTGTTCAAATTGGATTGTCAAAACGTTTTCTTTTAATTTTCAAGTTAAATTGACATCCATTTTCTCAAAGGTTGGGTGGTTATCTCGTATAATTATTTTTCACGGCAGTGATGCTAAGAATGGACCATCTAAGAATCCTACATTTATTGGGATATGAGGTTGTCCAACTCTTTGTGATACTCCGCCTAATTAAATATCAGGTGATCACTCCTTTATTAAATTAAATCAAGGTGAACAATTGGTTCATTCTTAGCATCACTGTCAAAAAATAACTTTTCCAATTTAAATACCCTAATTAATTAAGCTAAGTGTCAAAACATTTTTATACATTACTTACCAAATTTTATTTTATAAACCAAGATTTAAATGTTTACAACAATTCAATATTAAAGAATCACAACACAATTATCCTGGAACACAAAATCCAAATAATTTAAACATTCAACAACCAAATCTCAACATTTAAAACTTAAAGTAAAACATCCAGATAGTAATAAATCCCAAAGTGACAAAACTAGAAATGACTGAATCACAATTTCCAATAAAACAACTGAATAATGGAAAGGGTGACACATGCCCCACTAAATGAATATGCTAGTAGTGGAATCAAATAAATGAAGTCGTCTAAGCAAGAGGCCTGCAACTCCCACCTAAGCTGCAACGCGTTCCTTCCAAAGGATCCTACGCAAGACGCCTCTGTGGCTGGGCACCTGTAATATATACATATATATACAAGAGAGAAAGAGAAATAGAAACGGGTCAGAGCTCGATAGTGTAAACGATTTAAATTTTTTTTAGAAAGTATTTAAAATATTTATAGGCCAATGCAACAACATATTAGTACGACACTCTCTTGAGAAATTTTCACCTCTCTTATAATGTGTACACCTATCGCACTAATCTTCGCAATGGCTTAACTTGTCTTAGGTTACTCGTAAGATTTAAAACTGAATAATATAACTGTTTGAGAGGAAAATTTAATTTGGTCACAAAGTTCTCATTTAAACCTTATTTGCTAATAAAGTTTCCCAGTATCCCATTATACTTTTCAAAACAAGTATTTCCAAATTGAAGCCAAGATTCATTTCTTACTTACCATAACACAGTACGCAGTTCCAAATTTCAAAAATTCATATATATATATTAAATACTCATATAATATATATATATCTAACAGCACCCCACATAAAAATTATGGTCCGGGCATACTCTGCTATCCAATCCCCGTATCTCTTGTACTAAGGGAAATACAAGTTCAGAATCACTCTCGAACCGCATTAACACATACACAAACAATATTGAGGCGAAGCATAGATTCCAAGTCACTAAGAGGTCAGCACATACCCTCACATCTATTAGGACCGTCTAACCATCGATCAGATAGCCTGTACCAAGGATATCTATCTTCTAGGGTACGAGTCAATATCCCCCACAAAGGTCCCATCGAGATAAGACTGTCCCAGCGCGGTAACCTCAGGGATAGAAAGTAGCGCGGACATGATTTTCACATGTATATAATATATGTATACACAGTCATATACATATACTACTTTTATCATATCAATTTAGGTTCATCCCATAACCCATAATCACGACATTTATTATTATTTTCCCATTACTAGTATGGCGGCAGCTAACCAGTTACGGGTTCTAACACACAAAATCATCCAAATGCAGATTTTTCATTCCCAATCGCCCAAAATTTTTTACTACTAAGTGTATAAACCCATATCATACATCTCCTACGTAAAGCATGCAAATTTCCATTAATAACCATGGATTAACAGGCCAAAATCTCAAGAACCCTAAAAATCTCTTTAACATGGTTCTAATCAGTCTTTTCCCAAAAATTCTATTCCTAATGCATCATAAATTCGTGGTTAAGCCTCTACATATGAAGGGGTTTCCAGATTATCAATCAAATCATTAGTACATGCGGTTTTCCTATCTCCAACATGGGTTTTCTTCTATAAAACTCATCCTAATCACCCTAGGCTAACATGAATGATGAATTAACAAAAATAAGAAAGATAAATACTTGCCTGGGACTTTCAGAATTCTAATTTTTGGACGATTTTGATGTGGTTGCGTTCCCCGTCGCGCGATCTACGCGTTGGTGGTGGCGGCGGTGCAATCGGGTGACTTTTTGGCTTTGGATTGCTTGGAAAGCTTCCTCCTTCCCTCTCCTATGGTCGTTCTAAAGTTTTGAGTTGTTTTAACCCTAGAAGGTAATCTTAGACATCTGATATAACCCTTGAAATTTCGTGGGTTTAATTACCCAAAAATGTCAAATGTCCAAAATGCCCTCCCGGGGTACTAATTAAGCCTAAAAACTCCCCGAGGTCCAAACTAAACTCCCGGGTACACTTTTCTGACTATCTCAACCCTTCCTGACACTTTGACGCACTCAAATGACCATACGGGTGACTTATAATTTATTCACTTTTATTCATCAATATTTAGTCCCGACGCGACACGGGCGCGTCCCGACTCAAATTTGCAAAATTGTCATTTTATTCACTCTTGACATTTAATAGAACCAAAATTATATTACTTTACTCATTAGTAATATTTAACAACAAGTTTCACGTAATTACTAACTCATATCACGTTAATAATTATAAAGTGATTAATTTTTGAATTTATTTTAAATTAATAACTCACATTAAATTTAATAAATCCCCAAATTAATATTGCATAAAATACGGGGTATTACATAATTCCCCCCTAATAAAAAATTTTCGTCCCGAAATTCGAAAAATAAGGCATACCTGGTAAGAATAAATCTGGGTATCTCTCGCGCATATCTGCCTCACGCTCCCAAGTGGATTCCTCCACATTATGATGTTCCCACTGAAACCCGTACAAGTGGAACGAGCTTCGATCTCAATCTCCTCTCGCTATGGTCTAGGATAGCCACCGGTCTCTCCTCGTAAGAGCTGTCAGGCTATAAGTCTATCTCATCTATTGCGATGTGAGTATGGGCCATATCATTCCGAAGATATCGTCTTAACGACGATATGTGGAATACATCGTGAATGCGATGTAAATGCTCTGGCAGTCCCAATTTGTATTCTACCGACCTAATCCTCTCGATAATGGGAAATGGTCCCATGTACCTCGGGGCCAATTTCCTTTTCTTCCTGATCCTCATCACTCCTTTCATAGGAGATACATGTAGTAACACTTGGTCCCCCACATTAAACTCCCAGAAGAACCTTTTCGCATCGGCGTAGCTTTTCTGCCTGTCCTGGGCTACTCGAATATGACTCTTGATTCTCTCAATTCTCGCGGAGGTTTCCTGAATCAAATCTGGTCGTAGCAACTTGTTATCCCCCACCTCGATCCAACAAGTTGGGGAACGACTAGTCCTTCCGTACAAAGCCTCGAATGGAGCCATGCCAATCGTGAACTTATAAGAGTTATTATAAGCAAACTCTACCAGTGTAAGGTGTGGCTCCCAACCTCCTCTAAAATCAAGAACACAAATGCGTAGCATATCCTCCAACATCTGATTAGTATGCTCTATCTATCCATCTGTCTGTGGGTTATAAGCTGAACTCAATCTCAGCTCTGTACCCAAAGCCTCCTGAAAGCGATCCCAGAAACACGACACAAAAATCTTGTCTCTATCTTACACAATATTCAGGGGCACCCCATGTAATCTAAAAATCTCAGCAATGAACAACTGAGCATACTGACCCGTGGTATAGTCTATCCGCACCGGTAGAAAATGAGCCACCTTGGTCAAACGATCTATAATCACCTAGATAGAGTCGTGGCCCCGTTGTGATGTAGGCAACCCTGTAATAAATTCCATGGAAATACTCTCCCACTTCCACGCGGGTACCTCCAATGGCTGAAGCAACCCTGACAGTTTCTGATGGTCCACCTTTACCAGCTGGCAGGTAGAACACTTGGACACGAACTCAGCAATGTCCTTCTTCATCCCACTCCACCACTATTGCCGCCTCATATCCTGGTACATCTTATCTCCTCCAGGATGCACCATAAATCGAGACCCGTGAGACTGGGTCATCACTGCATGACGTAATTCTGCTCCTTCTAGAACAATGAATCTCCCATTAAACCTCAAACCCCCATCGGAACTAACAACATAAGACTCAGCACCCTCAGCTAAAAGTCGTAAAATCTGCTCCTGGCAAAACGGGTCTGCGGTCTGTGCCTGTATCACCCTCGTAACAATCTCGGGTGTCACTGTCATAACAGATATGAAGGAATGGGCTACTGCGTCCTGGTGGCCTAACTCCTTCCACTTTTCTTTCCAGACGTCCGCTACATCGTCTATCGGTCTACGGCTCAACGCATCCGCAATTATGTTGGACTTTCTCAGATGGAACTATATGTCAAACTGATAATCCTTCACAAACTCTAACCATCTGCGCTGACGCATATTCAACTCTCGCTGAGTGAATAGGTACTGCGGTGACTCGTGGTCTGTGAACACGAGAAGTTTCTCCCCCAATAAATAGTGTTTCCATATCCTCAATGCAAAAACGTCCGCTGCTAACTCCAGGTCGTGGGTGGGGTAATTCTTCTCATGCGGATTAAGCTTGCGGGAGGCAAAAGATATAGCCCTCTCCTCCTGCTGAAGTACTCCCCCAATTCCCCGTAAAGAGGAATCGGTGTAAACCAGGTATTCCACACCCGGCATAGGTAAAGCAAGAACTAGTGCTGAAGTAAGCTTGTCTTTCAGCTCGTCGAAAGCCAATTGACAAGCATCATCCCAAACATATGGTACCCCTTTATGAGTCAAGTTCGTCAATGGACCCTCTATTTTGGAGAATCCCCAAATGAATCTCATGTAGTATCAAGCTAACCCCAAGAAACTACGCACTTTCATCGGTGTCGTGGGCTGTCCCCACTCCCTCACCGCCGACACTTTACTCGGGTCAACAGCTATCACCTGCTCGGAAACAACATGCCCTAAGAACTGTACTTACTGCAACCAGAACCCGCACTTCTCGTACTTAGCATACAATTGATGCTCTCATAGTGTATGAAGAACCTGTCTCAAGTGCTTGGCATGCTCCTCCTCAGAGTGTGAATATATCAAAATGTCATCTACGAAGACGATGACAAACTGATCCAGGAACTCTCTGAACACTCGGTTCATTAAGTCCATGAACACGATTGGAGCATTTTTGAGGCCAAATGGCATCACCCTGAACTCATAGGACCCATATCTCATCAAGAAGGCAGTCTTTGAAACATCATTCTCCCTAATACGTAGCTGATGGTACCCCGACCTCAGATTTATCTTCGAAAAGAAAGTTGCTCCCCTCAACTGGTCGAACAAATCATCGATTTGAGGCAACGAATACTTATTCCGTATCGTGACCTTGTTCAACTCCCGGTAGTCCACACATAGCCTCAGTGAACCATCTCTCGTTTTCACAAACAAGACTGGAGCGCCCTAAAGTGAGGTACTCCTGCGAATGAAGCCCTGACCTAACAACTGCTTTATCTTATCTCGTAACTCTAGCATCTCTGCCGGAACCATACGGTATGTAGCGCGTGCTATCGGTCTAGTATCCGGTAATAAATCTATGATAAAGTCTATCTCACGACTGGGGGGTAAGCCTGGTAACTCCTGAAATACATCGAAATACTCAAGAACAACTGTAATCGAGTCTAAGTGGATCACAACCTCCATAGAGGTATCCTCCTCTATGTAATACAAATGACAGGTCGAGCCTCCCTCTGGGCGAGGCATCGCCACTACAAACATCTCTTGCCCTAGAATGGAAAAAATAATACTCCCTCCAAAATAATCTATCATGGCCCTGTAAGCTGCGAGCCAATCCATATCGATAATAACATCGTTCTCATGCATATCTAATACTAACATATCTGCAGGTAATACCAAGCTACCAATCTCTACCCCCACTGCCCGGCATATAAAGAAAATTAGCGATCCACTCCCTAGTGGTGAGTCTACACACGTCACAGTGCTCTCTGCTGTGGCTAACAACCCTAAGGCCTTCGCAAAATGTGTAGCTATAAAACAGTGCGTCGCCCCAGTATCAAATAAAACTCAACCCATAGTACCATGCATAGGGAACATACCCTCAATCGTGGGTGGTGCCTGTAGAGCTACTACCTGGTGGAAGTTATAGACACATCCGTAATGTAACTTCCCCTGCTGCACTGGAGCTGCTGGGACGGCTGGTAGGGCTGGTACCTCACCTGGTGCAGGGAGGGCAGCTAGAAAAAGTGGCCTCTGTGGCTCATTACGGGTACCCTGCTGTTGTGGGGCCCTCTCTCCCTCTGGACAATCCTGGCGCCTATGTCCATTCTTGCCGCACCCGAAACATCGGCCTCTGAAGTTACCTCCCCTCTGACCCTGCTGACCACGGCCCTACTGGCCATTAACACCCCGCCATTAGCCCTGTTGGCCCTGATGAAAATGTTGTTGGCCCGGTTGGCCCTGTTGCTGACCCTACTGTTGTCGGTGTTGGCCTTGCTGATTAGGCTAGCCCGGCCTATAACCCCCATATCCTTTTCTGGAATCACCTTAACGGAATTTCTTAGCAGGGTCCCCCTGATGGGAACTCTGCTCGTGCTGACGAGTCCATCCTTGAGATGTCGGTGCTCCACTAGCACTACTACCCCCAGTTCTGTCCTGCTGGTCGGACTCTCTTACTCTCTTACTTCCCTGCAAATGGAAGCGGTGATCCTGGTAATGTAGTAAAGCAGCATTGAGTACATCAGTGAAAGTACTCAGAGACAAATTTCCTTTAAGGTGCTGACGGATCCTCCAAGCTAACCCGTCCACAAACAAAAATATCCTCTTACCCTCGGTGGGTGCCTCATCTGGCAATATGGTGAGAAGTCTCGTGAACTCCTCCTCATACTCAGCAACGGTAGAATTCTCTTGTTTCAAGTTCAGTAATTTTTTCCTCATCTCAGTCTGCACGACGGGTGGAAAGTACTTGCGGTCAAATCGCTCCCAGAATGACTGAATTGGAATCGTATCCCTCTCCTCCAATGTGGGGGTAGATTCCCACCACTTCAGAGCGGCCCCCACCATCTTAAAGGAAGCCAACAACTGTTTCTCCACATCTTTGCACTCATAAATACGAAGATGCCACTGGATATCTTTCTTCGATTGGCTGACGATGACAATATCTTAACTACTAGAGAACTTAGGGGGATGCGCCTTCTGAAAGGCATCCCTAACCCGCTCCCATGCAGATGGAAGTTGTGCATGTACTGGCGCCACTGCCTCAATCTGGGGAGTAGCCTGTTGTACTACCGCCAACGCGGCATTCACAGCCTGAGCAACAATAGCGTCTACCTCATTAGCATTCATTGTACCCTGTGTCGGAGCTGCTGGCTGCTCGGCTTGGGCACGCCTATCCTTTGGTGCACGTCTCAGAGGCATCTGAAACGTGAAGAAATTTATTAGTCTACAGTTATAATCAAATCTCAAATAGCTAAAGACGTAAACGTAAAATCAAGAATACAACAATCCTAAAATAGGGCTCTATAGCAAAAATGTTAAGCTGAAAGAGAAATAAGCCGTATAGATCCTAAGGACACTAGAACCTCATGCTCTAATACTACCTGTGACACCCCGCCTAATTAAATACCGAGCGATCACTCCTTTATTAAATTAAATCAAGGTGAACAGTTGGTTCATTCTTAGCATCACTGTCGAAAAATAACTTTTCCAATTTGAACACCCTAATTAATTAAGCTAAGTGTCAAAACATTTTTAGACATTACTTACCAAATTTTATTTTATAAAGCAAGATTTAAATGTTTACAACAATTCAATATTAAAGAATCACAACACAATTATCCTGGAACATATAATTAAAATAATTTAAACATTCAACAACCAAATCCCAACATTTAAAACTTAAATTAAAACATCCAGACAGTAATAAATCCCAAAGTGACAAAACTAGAAATAACTGAATCACAATGTGCAATAAAACAACTGAATAATGGAAAGGGAGACACATGCCCCACTAAATGAATATGCTAGGAGTGGAATCAAATAAATGAAGTCGTCTAAGCAAGAGGCCTGCAACTCCCACCTAAGCTGCAGCGCGTTCCTTCCAAAGGACTCTACTCAAGACGCCCCTGTGGCTGGGCACCAGTAATATATACATATATATACAAGAGAGTAAGAGAAATAGAAATGGCTCAGAGCCCGATAGTGTAAATGATTTAAAATTTGTTTAGCAAGTATTTAAAATGTTTACAGGCCAATGCAACAACATATTAGTGCCACACTCTCTTGAGAAATTCACACCTCTCTTCTAATGTGCACACCTATCGCATTAATCTTCCCAATGGCTTAACTTATCTTAGGTTACTCGTAAGATTTAAAACTGAACAATATAACTATTTAAGAGGAAAATTTCATTTGGTCACAAAGTTCTCATTTAAACCTTATTTGCTAATAAAGTTTCCCAGTATCCCATTATACTTTTCAAAACAAGTATTTACAAATTGAAGCCAAGATTCATTTCTTACTTACCATAACACAGTAGGAAGTTCCAAATTTCAGAAATTCATATATCTATTAAATACTCGTATATAATATATATATATATATATATATATATACATATATATATATATATTCTAACATCACCCCACATAAAAATTATGGTGCGGGCATACTCTGCTATCCAATCCCCGTATCTCTCCTACTAAAGGAAATTCAAGTTCGGAATCACTCTCGAACCGTATTAACACATACACAAACAATAATGAGGTGAAGCATAGATTACAAGTCTCTAGGAGGTCAACACATACCCTCACGTCTCTTAGGACCGTCTGACCATCGATCAGATAGCCTGTACCAAGGATATCAATCTTTTAGGGTACGAGTTAATATCCCCCATAAAGGTCCCATCGAGATAAAACTGCTCCAGCGCGGTAACCTCAGGGATAGCAAGTAGCGCGGGCATGATTTTCACATGTATATAATATATGTATACACAGTCATATAATTATACTACTTTTATCATATCAATTTAGGTTCATCCCATAACCCATAATCATGACATTTATTATTATTTTCCCTTTATTAGTTATCACATATTATGGTTCATCTCTAACATTAATTTTAGGGATTATTTCAACTTACTACGTAACACTCATGGACTCTATCCTCCCACGTGTAAAATTCAGTAGGTATTCACCTATTTTCTATCGTAACCATTTTACGTATCTCTCCCTTTAATACAAAATTCCATTGTCCCTTATATATAAACACCCCAAAAATACAACTTTCGCCTTACATTAAAGGTCCCTTAATCATTAATAAATCCTACTGGTCATCTCTATCTCCCAAAATATTTTAATAAGGATGTCTAAGGAGTATTCTTCATTTAGAATCAATTCAACAATTTTAAAAAGGGGAATTTTAAGTCTGCCAGGAGGGGTCGATCGATAGAGGGTAGGGGCTCGATCGATCGAACCTTCGATCGAGCGAAGCTCTTAGCTCGATCGATCGATCAAACAGGTATGGTGAATTTTGCAGTTAACTAGTTATGCGTTCTAACACACAACCTCATCCAAATCCAGATTTTTCATTCCCAATCACCCAAAAATTTGTAATACTAAGTGTATAAACCCATATCATACATCTCCTACGTAAAGCATGCAAATTTCCATTAATAACCATGGATTAACAGGACAAAATTCATGTAAATCTTCAGAACCCTAGAAATCTCTTTAACATGGTTCTAATCAGTCTTTTTCCAGAAATTCTACTCCTAATGCATCATAAATTCGTGGTTAAGCCTCTACATATGAAGGGGTTTCCATATTATCAATCAAATCATAAGTACATGCGGTTTTCCTATCTCCAACATGGGTTTTCTTATATAAAACTCATCCTAATCACCCTAGGCTAACATGAATGATGCATTAACGAAAATAAGCAAGACAAATACTTTCATGGGATTTTTAGAATTCTAATTTGTTGACGATTTTGATGTGGTTGCGTTCCCCGTCGCGCGATCTACGCGTTGGTGGTGGCGGCGGTGCAATCAGGTGACTTTTTGGCTTTGGAATGCTTGGAAAGCTTCCTCCTTCCCTCTCCTATGGCCGTTCTAAAGTTTTGATTTGTTTTAACCCTAGAAGGTAACCTTAGACATCTGATATAACCCTTGAAATTTCGTGGGTTTAATTACCCAAAAATGTAAAATGTCCAAAATGCCCTCCCGGGGTACTAATTAAGCCTAAAAATGCCCCGAGGTCCAAACTAAACCCCCGGGTACACTTTGCTGACTATCTCGATCCTTTTGGACACTTTGATTCACTCAAAATGACCATACAGAAGACTTAAAATTTATTCACTTTTATTCATCAATATTTAGTCTCAACGCGTCAAGGGCGCGTCCCGACTCAAATTTTCAATATTGTCATTTTATTCACTCTTGACATTTAATAGAACAAAAATTATATTACTTTACTCATTAGTAATATTCAACAACAAGTTTCCCATAATTACTAACTCAGATCACGTTAATAATTATAAAGTGATTAATTTCCGGATTTATTTTAAATTAATAACTCACATTAAATTTAATAAATCCCCAAATTAATATTGCATAAAAATACGGGGTATTACACTCTTATTTGAATAAGTGGGTTGTCACACCCGTGAGGTCAGCTTCCTATCTACTCTAGTACAGGAACATTGTTTCCTCTTTATTTGCCAGACCGGCTACTTCTCCTACTATTGTAATTGATATTAATGTAGAGACTGTTATTGATTATAACACTCCTCTGTCTGAAATTATGAAGAGGAGGAAGTTCCCTGATCTCTATAGTGGTGTTGCATCTGGATCCCAATCATCTATTGAGGGAGCTGAGAATAAAACTGGGGATGTTATGAAGCCCCCAACTCTTAAAAGTCCATCCCCATAGATCGAGTCCCCAAGGATCCATCTCCCAAAGACTTGGTTCCTAAGGAAGTATCTCCTGAAGAGGTTGATGTTCCTTAGAGCAGACTTAGGAAAGGGCTTACAGAGAAGCAAGTCGATCAAGTGCCCGACCAATAGGCCTTGGTCAATTTTCCCTCATCTGATGTTGTTCTTCCAATGACTATTACTCCTAGTTTTGCTAGGAAGTTGGTCATGTATGGTACTCTTCCACATAGCAGGATGGTGGATGCCAAGCTTCCCAGAACAAAGGTTTCTGAATTTGTTGCTCAGAACCATGCATTAGTAAGTAATTTCCATTGTATTCGTTTGGTTGTTATTTACATTCTTCTTGTGCTCACTTTGATCTTCATTTTTGGTAGTTCTTGGTACACTTCAATAATATGCTGGAGAAGGATGATGAAATCAAGTCTTCTTCTTCCTCTTCTTCTTCTTCTTCTTCGAATGAGGTGGAGGAATATTTATTTGGTTTAAAGAAGTCTCTTCTTAAGTCTTACAAGCCTTGGAGACTGAGAGGAACACGTGGGCAGGGAAATTAAAGATAACTTAATTGGCTCGTCAAACCTCTGATGCGAATGCCCTTGAAGCTGAGCGCAGGGCTAAGGAGGCTGGGCTTCAAAAGGATGAAGTTGTGTGTGAGAAAGAGGAAGTTAAGCACTAGAAAGAGGAATTAAGCGCTAGAAAGAGGAAGCTGAGCACAAGGATAAGGCTATTGAAGATCTTGTGGCCTCTGCCCGAGCTAAAATAAAATCTGTTGTGAAGGCTTCCTTCAGCGCTAGTTGGGTTAAGAGCTAGAACAAGGCCATTTCTACTACTTCTAATTAGATTGAGTATGTGAAGAATTTTTTTTTTGAGATGGGTGGGTTACTGCCCTTCAGGAGTTGAACAAAAATGGAGACTCTGAACTTTTTTAGAGGTATATTCACGATCCTCCTCCAGCTATAGAGGATGAGGTTGAAGATGAAACGTCTTCTGAGGATTCTTCATTTGTGGTTGAGTTTGTTGCTAAAATAACCTCAAGTCCATGAGTCTTCTATTCCTTTAGCTGAGCGAACCGAGCAACTTCAGCCAGTAGACCCTTCTTTTAAGCGTAGCAAGAATGTTGAAGATGATAGGGAGAAGGTGTAATATTTTTGGGAAATTTTCTCTTTTATTTTTATTTATCCTTTTTCCTTTGTTTTAATTGTACTTGAACTCTTTGTTATCAATAAAAGAACCTTTTGTTTCTCCTTTCTCTCGTTGATTGAACATGTTCTCCATTCTTGTTGTTAATTGGTGATTATTTCTTCTTTCTAGTTTATTATGAAGATGGAACAACTGTCTTCCCATAACACCGAGCTACTGAGGAAATGCCATGCTTTTTTCTAGACTGGCCATGTGGACTTGTCTGATGAAGAAGTTACTCAGTTGCTCGGTGATGATGCTTCAGAGGAAGTCATGGAATCTTATAAATATTTAAAGTACTTACTTTATTGGGCGGTAGAAAATAATGTTGCCTATTATGAAATGGTATAGGAACTTCAAGAACAGTATAAGGAATCCACTGCGCTGCAGCATCAGAGCTATGAGCATAAGTATCAAAGTTTGAGTGAAGGTCGGGGCTTTAAAAAGTTTATCTCCATTTATAATAATAAAGAAGCTTTGCTTAAGCTTGAAATTGAAGAAACTAGGACCATTGCCAAAAACTTGGAAGAGGAGAATAGTAATTCGAGGAATGAGTTCAGCCTTCTGAAGTCTTCCTCTGGAGATAATTTTGCAATTACCGATGAAGGTGATTCCTTTTTAGAAGCTTATAACGCCACCTTGAGAGATGAATTGGAGTTTTTGAAAAACATTAAGTCTGCTTCTTCTTCCCGAGCTAGAAATAGGGATGGCTAAGGAACTACACAAGAGCTTAGGACCCAACAGGCCCTAGCCAATCAAGCTGCACAGTTAAAAGCGAAGGATCGAGCTATTGTTGAGATGTCTCAAAAGCTACAAACTTTATCCGAGAAATTATCCAATCAATCTTCTCAATTGGAAGCTAAGGATGAGGTGCTGAAGAAACTTCAATCGTAAGTTGGTAGATTAACCTTCCAATTCCATAAGCAGCCCAGATAATTTTGGATGGGTGGTTAAAATGAAGCTTTAGGACATTATGATAATAGACTCCAATATACCAAAAATGAGTCCTACAAATGGGGTTTGATTAATGCTTTAACTTTACTGAAGGTGGATGGGAATGATATTATTTGGTATTGGTATGATCTAGGCTTACTGCAACTTGACATTTATCCATTTAAGTTGGATGTCAATTGGATACCTATTCATCGTGTTCCCCGATGTTTGATTTCCAAGTACTTGGGGGGATTACGAACTTCATGATGAGCTTGATATCGTTCGACCTCCTTATTTTCTTGATCGTTCTAGTAGCAGTAATACCCGGATGCTTTGAGATCTTAATTTAATCAATTATCCTTTTACTTTGGATGACCCTCCCGCTGGCATGGATCCTGTTTCTAAAGCTAAAGGAAAATGTCCTGTAGGATAACTTTTTGTTTTTTGTTTCATATTTGAGCAACAATGTGTAAACAAGCAACAATATTTAATCATTTCAATTTTATGGAAATATTATTTTATGAATGGATCAACTTCTAGTTAATCTTTGAATGTTTTTATATTCTTTAACAATGAATAGATCAACTGTTTTAGTTAATCTATATTTTTTCACCAGTTCTATTGATATTCTTAGGACTATCCTATGTTTTATGCCAATAACCGATGCTTCAGCATGGTTTTACTAATGTACCTCAATTTTATGGTAATTGCAGTAGTTACCTTGGTCCCTAGGCATAAGTGGAACATTTGTCCACCTTTAATCTCAGTTTAGATGAACATTTGTCATCTGAGTCTTCATGAAAGCATTTGGGACATACATTTTTTGCCTTGCATGATTTTATTGATGCCGACCATCGTTTTGGTGTCCTTGATTAATGCTGATCAACTTTGTTGGGGTGTTTTATTGATGCTGGCCAACTTTGTTAGTAGCCTTGGTGGATATTGACGAACTTTGTTGGTAGTATTTATTGATGCAAACCAGGTTTGTTATACCGACACACTTTTTTGATGGCCTTGGTGGATACTGACCAACTTTGTTGGCAGTATTTGTTGATGTAGACCAACTTTGTTGGTGTTGTTTATTATACCGGCCAACTTTGTTAGTGGCCTTGGTGGATACTGACCAACTTTGTTGGAATATTTATTGAAGAAGACCAACTTTGTTGGTGTTGCTGTCCTCATAATTAGAGCTACTATCATGGTGCTACAAGTTCATAGCACTATTAATCTGAAAAAAGAAAACAATAAATAATAATTTTAAGAAAATCATGTTCTCATTAATATTGAAATTGACTGAGTACGACATAACTACGTTTACTGATAGTACTTCTTCAAGTGCTCTACATTCCATGGGTTCTTTAACTCTTCTCCTTCTAAAGTCTCAATCCAATACGTGCTTGGTCGGATAACTATAGTAACACGATAAGGCCCATGCCAATTGGCTTCCAGCTTAGTACTCTTATGAATAACCTTTTTCAAAATATAATCGCCTTACTTTAAGTTCCTTACCATGGCCCTATTGTTATAGAAACTTGCAGTCCTTTATTGATAGCCTGCATTCCTTAAAGTTGCATCTTTTTGGAATTCTTCCAGCATGTCTAAATCTAACCTTATCGTCAAATTACTAATTGGGGTATTGAAGTTAAGAACTTTATGCGTAGGTAAACCTAGCTCCACTGTGATTACAACTTCATTACCAAATGCCAATAGATAAGGATTTTTTCCAGTAGCTATTCTTGAAGTTGTTCGGTATGCCCACAAGACTGAATGCAATTCATTAATCCAATTTCCTTTTACATCTTCCAACCTTTTCTTCAGTCCGTTCAACAAAGTTCTATTAGCTACCTCTGTTTGTCCGTTTCCTTAAAGATGGCCAGGGATAGAGTGGATTTTTTGGACATTAGTTTGGGTGCAGTAGGAAGTGAATTATTCATTGTCAAATGGTGTTCCATGATCAGTTTTAAAGGCATAAGGTAAGCCATACCTGCATATAATGCTTTTTCAGAAGAACTGGTAAACCTTTTCATAAGACATATTAATCAACGATTTAACTTCTACCCATTTTGTAAAATAATCAGCAGCTACAATAAGGTATTTGAACCTTCCTCTAGTGGTTTGCAGGGTCCCGACCAAGTCAATTCCCCATAGGTAAAAATGCCAGGGTGAAGTGATTGGTGTGAAGAGGGATTGTGGATCCTTGCATATACTAGAAAACCTTTGACACTTGTGACATTTCTTAAAAAAATCTACACAATCTTATCGCATGATTGGACAGTAGTATCCTTGCGCATGTATTCTTTGTAGCATTGTTCTCACTGCTCTATGGGCCCCACAGGATCCTTCATGGACTTCTTCAATTAAATTCTTTACCTCAGTTGGATGCACACACCATTACAGTCTAGTAGTTAATCCTCTCCTGTATAACACACCACCTGTTAGCACATACTATGTAGATTTGTATTTTAGCCTCTTAGCTTCAAGTAGATCGGTTGGAAGAATTCTATCTTCAATATATGATCTTGTGGGGTCCATCCAAGATGGACCCATATCAACTGTAATAAATTCGACCATCAGATCCTCATCAATGCTCCTATTAGCAAGTAACTCAATAGTAATAGTTCTTCTTATATCTGTTCTAGTTGTTGAGGCTAACTGAGCAAGTGCATGTGCTCGGGCATTCTCCAATGTTGGAATCCTGACCATTTGAACTGCTAATAAATTGGCAATTACTTCTAAAGTTTTAGCCAAATATCTGGTCATCAGTTCTGCTTTTGCTGCATATAAGCTCAGCACTTGATTTATCACTCACTGTGAATCACTGTACACCATAACTTCCTTAGTGTTCAATTATTTACCTAGATTTAGACCAACAATCACGACTTCATATTATGCTTCATTATTAGAGGCTTAAAATTGGAAACATAGAGCGTACTCTATGTCTCGATCATCAGGAGTATCGAGAATCATTCCATCTCCACATTCGTTTGCGTAAGATGACCCGTCGACGTACAAACTCCATACGGGGATATTACTATCAAACTCTTGGTTTGTCAGAGTTCCTTAATGGAATATTTTATCTATTGCCTCCTCATATTTATTCTTCATCTCATGTACTCCACTATTCTATTCTGGTTGATCTTTTTCTTCACGTTTCCCCATTTGGAGTTGGTCGGGGGTATTTCTAGTTGATCTACTGAGTCTTCTATGTTTCTCGGCTAGAGTCCCTTGCTGCTCGGGGACCTCTAGATAAGTGAATTTTGTAATAAAATTGGCCGCATCTTGGCCTTTTAAAATAGTCCTTGGTTCATACACAAGGTCATACTTCCCTAACTCCACAACCCAATACATCAGTCTCCCAGATTTATCTGGCTTGTGCAAAGCCTTCCTTAATGGCATATCAATGTAGGTCAATATGGTGTGGGCTTGGAAATATGGATTCATTCATCTAATAGCTTCAATTAAATCCAGTGCCAATTTTTCCATTCTGGTATATGTTACTTCTGCTCCTTTGAAAGCTTTGTTGGTGTAATAAACTGGCTTTTGAACTCCATTTTATTCCCTGATCAAAGTAGAGGTAATTGAAGACTCAGATATTTCTAGATATAGATACAACTTCTCTCCCATCATTGGTCGAGAAAGTATTAGCGGTGCTCCCAGGTACTTTTTCAACTCCAGGAAGTCTTTTCTCATTCATCGTTCCATTCAATGGTTTTTTTGAGTACCTTGAAGAATGGCAAGCATTTGTCTATTGCTCTTGACACAAGCCTATTGAGTGCTGCTACATGTCCAGCTATCCTTTGAACATATTTTTTACAAGTCGGGTACTTCATTTCGATCAAAACTTTAATATGATCTGGATTGGCTTCAATTACTCTTTGATTCATAATATACCCAAGGAACATTCCCTTATGCACTCTGAAAATGTATTTGGTGTGGTTTAACTTCATTTGCTGCTTTTCTCGTTGATCAAACATGTGACTGAGGTCGACAATATGGTAAGCAACTTTTTTTCTTTTAGTGAGCATATCATCAACATACACTTCCATATTATTGCCTATATGCTCCTTAAATACTTTGTTCACCAATCTTTGGTAAGTAGCACATGCATTTTTCGGACCAAACGGCATAACAACAAGTTCCTCGGGGAGTGATAAAAAAAGTACTTTCGTTTTCTTCTGCCTTCATTTTGATCTGGTTATATCCAGAATATGCATACATGAGACTCAAAAATTCATGCCCTGAAGTAGCATGTACCATTTGATTAATTCGTGGAAACGGAAAGTGATCCTTTGAACACGCTTTGTTCAAATCAGTAAAATCCACACACATCCTCCACTTGTTATTTTTCTTCTTCACCATAACTACAATTTCCATCCAATCAGGGTACTTCACATCTTCAATAAAGTAAACTTTTTGAACCTTCTCCAGTTCTTCCTTATAGCTAGGTTCTTTTCTGGGCTGAAAACTCTTCTTCGCTGCTTCACAAGTTTGATTTCCCTATTGACATTAAGTTCATGACACATAATGTTTGGATCTATGCCTGGCATATCTTCATGACTCCAAGCGAACACTTGTTTTATTTGCCTCAAGAAAGTTGTCAACTTCTTCTTAAGAACTGGTTCCAATAGTGCTCCTATTTGAGTTGTTTATTCTCGATTATCGTCATCCAAGACAATGCTTTCTTTTACCTCCATCACTTGTCCTTTCAAAATCTCAAATTCATCTCTTGGATCTAAGGTTTCAGCCTCAAACTTGGTGTTCAGCTCAGTTGTATCCACTTGATAAGTGGTTGTTTTCCATTTGGCCTTCACCACATCTTCTTCCTCGGCCGAGGAATAGTATCACTCCCGAGATACTTTTTTGTCTCCTTTCACTACTACTACTCCAAAGTTGGTAGGGAATTTTAAGCATTGATGAACAGTTGAGGGTACAACTTTAAAAAATTTCAGACCAACTCTCCCCATGATCATATTATAAGTAGAATGAACATTTTTGTCTTATAAAGAATCATAAAATCTTTATCCCGCTCGCTACCCAAGTTCCAATCAACCCATCCAATTTGATAGTTCCCAAAGGGAACACCTTCTCACTTGAGAATCCAATGAGTGGCCTGTAGTATGGCTCCAATTGATTGATTTTTAAACCCAAATTATCAAAACAGGGATAGGACATGATGTATGTCGAATTGTCATTGTCCACCAATGTTCTTACTACCAATGTTTCCTTTATCCTGACGCTGATCACTAAAGGATCATCATGAGGATATAAAACACTTAAAAAATAATTTTTGGACAAGACAATTATGATCTTATCCTTGTTAACTTTTCTTGATCCGTCTTCCTCGATAAGGTTGATACGCTGGATATAGGAACAAGCTTAAGCCTCATTGAGGTAAGCTTTCCTTTCAGTCGTATGATCTCCTCTTCTGGAATCTCCACCTGTAATCATCTGACAATCAAAAGATCCAAAACTGAGTGTGAATACCTCACGTTCAGGGTGTCTGGGTTTCTTAGGTAGATCGAGATCATCTTTCGGATCATTGTCATGGTTCATCTTCTTATATTCTTTACTCTTGCTTGGCAATTTATATCTTTGCCGACCTCTTCCTCCATTTCTTATGCCATTGTGATGATCAATAAATATTTCCAGCTTTTCTCTTATGATGAGTGCTTCTATCTCATTTTGGAAGGAAATGCATCGGTTAGTAGTATGACCGTGATCTTTGTGAAACTCATAATACTTGGACTTATCCCTCTTATTAGTAGGCGACCTTATCTTTTCAGGCCAACTTAAATCATTATTCTGCTTGATTTCCTCCAACACATAATGTATATCCACTATCAGGGGGTGTAATTAGTGAATTTCTAGAGCTGATCTAAGCCTTACTTTCCCTTTGAACTCCTGCACTCGTTATGGTTCTTGTTTCATTCTTGTCTGACTTCCCTTCTGCTTTTACTTCCACCTTTGCATCCAAATTCTTTTTAGCGGCCATAGCTTCCTCGACGTTCATAATCTTCTCTACCTTGGCCATTAATTCTGCCATCGTCTTTGGTGGATCTTTTATGAGAGTAAAGCATAATTTATCAGGGAGAAACCACTCATGAGAGTAGTAATTGTTATCATTTCTTCATAATCAATTACTTCTAGTTTCTTGTTGTTGAAATGAGTGATGTAATCTCTAGTACATTCTCCTTCCTTCTGTCTCAGGCTGAGCAAATGAGGTACTCGCTTCACTAGCTTTTCCCGAACACAAAAATTACCACTGAATAGCTCGACTAGTTCTTGAAATCAAGAAATCTTCCCCCGAGGAAAGCTGTTGTACCAGCTTTGAGTAGATCCAATGATTGTTCCTAAAAATGCCCTACATCTCATTTTATCAAGAACGCCATAAATGTCAATAATTGCTTCGTACTGCTCTATATGGAGAACCGGATCAGTTTTCCTATCATATTTGGCAGTGACTATTGCAGCTTTAAACTTGATTGGAGTAGGGAAATACATGATAGTTTGCACATTTCACCTAATATGTCTTCTAAACATTAAATGTATCCCTTCCAAGCATCACTGTTAGCGCCATGGACGACAGATATTTTATGCTAACCTCTAGATCTGGATGAACTTTCTTCCTGTGAACCTTCTCTCTGACTAGAACTTTTAGTTTTTCGGACTGGGTTGGGCTGAACCTTCCTTTAGATCACTTCATCATCAATTATTTCTTGACGCCGCCCATTGGGCAATTATATAGGGTCCCAAACAATCGAAAGGAGAGGCCCTACTTAGCCTTTCTAAAGCACTCAGTCTTTCTAGGATGAGAGATTGTCCATCAGTGGAATTAGTTATCCTAATAGAGGAGGTTGCTCCAGCTAGGTATGAAGGATCCCTAGAAGTTCTGGAAGGAATGTTCCCAATACTCCTTGTTGGCGATGGTGGGATATTCCTGTGACTAGATTGTGTAGGCACTCCGTCTTGCAGAGATTGGGACAACTATCGTATAGTATGTCGCATGGCCTCTTGGCTCTTGGCGAAGCTAGCCGAAATTCCTATTAAATCATTATTATTAGGAGGGGTAGAGGGATTAGGCGGAATACCCTCATTTCTAGTGCTTGATTCTAAAATTTCAGCCATGGGTGATGAATGATGAATGAGGGAAATTTTTTAGCAATACGTTCCCATAGACGGCGCCAATCTATTAATGCAAAAAAATAGACTAAGCCTAATTAATTGGACACAGATGAATTAAATAAAACAACCAAGACATAAGAAAACTTTTTAAATTGGTTCAGCTCAATAGAATAGCCTACGTCCACTATTATGTATTGATTACCTTGAGTTTTTTTTCAATCCCTTACAATGAAGGTGATATAACGTATTTATAGCCCCAAAAGGGGGGTCTTCATCGTTGTCATGTGAAATGATGGAATGCCTTTATTTGTTAGGGATTTACATCAATTCATAATGAAGATTAATTATATGAACATTGTCATTCATAGGCAATAGAGGCTGTAAGACTACTGGCGCTTGGTTGGTTGTACTAAATGACTTTTTGACTGTTGATCCGGTAATTATGTTAGTTGGAGAATTATGTTGGTCGGGCTTCCTTGTTAGTCAGGCTTTTCTATCATGATGACTTGGATTTATGCTGCATAGGATGACACATGCTGGCTTGTAATTGGTCCATGTAGGATGGTAAATTTTGGTATCAACACGTACGAAAGAAGATAGAGGGATAAACTAGCATATTTCGTAGCTTAAAACTCTTCATTGTTTCCCCTCTTACTGTATTCTCTCGTTGCTTTTATATACTTCTTGTGGCGTATTTAGTGGCTCAAGAAAAAATATTTTTCGAGGCCTTTAGAATTCTTATTTATTGTTCATGTGCTGCCATTTGGATTGTTTTTATTTAGTCTAACATATATTGGTATATGATAATCCCCGAGTACCTTACATAAAAAAATCTTCAAGAATAGTTTAGCTAGAAATAAGCTTACTAACTCCATCATCATGTAAATAATTGACACATAAAACAATAGTGGTCTTTAGATTAGAGAAACATGTCGACCCTTCTCCAAGAATTTTAGAATGATCTTTTTTATGGTAGAAAAATAGATAAATGTTATCAGAATAATCCCTTCTGCAATTATTACAACATATATTTAGGGTCATAGTTATTATTAGTTCCCATATTTTCTTATTTTACTGGGACTAGAATCCCTTTTTTACCATAATCCTTCTTTAACACCAGTGACACCACAATATCAGATTGGGGGAGGAAGATCAGAATTAGATATTTACAGAAAAGAAAATATATGGGCTCGTGTGCATAGGAAACACAAATATCTATTATAGTTATATGTGTAGCGTGAATTTTATTATCTTTAAGACTCTCGATGCCATAATGGAGTATGATGCATTTTTTTTTTGTTATGAAGGATTTAAAGACCTCCTTGAAGATGTTTGGAAGTAACGTCCTATTCTCATATGGTCTTTTAGATCCTATGGTATTTTTTCTTAATTTGAATATTTATTATATTAAAATATATAAAATATGAATTGTATTTATTGCAGTGTTTTGGATGATATATCTGAATATATCATTACTCTTGTTACAAACAAAGGTAACTATATGATTAAATATGTCTTTGATTATTAACCATACAATCTTATGAGAGTTTTCATAGTTTGGGAAGAAGAGGGGGTGTTAACACCAGTATTCGACCATCAAGGAAACTATATTCAAATGTAAACACGGTGAGACTAAACTTTGTGCCTCCCAATATAGAAAATGGTAGTACAGGCCAGTGATGATTATTTTAATGGTTGACAGGGACACACATACAATGTTGTTTAGGACGATGGTCAAAACTCTCCACTGTAAAAAATTCTCAACAAATTTCAATCATATGTTTGTCTTAATAAATTATATTTAGCATGATACTAATAACACAAAATTTGTTTGAATATGTGAGGTATGTATTGAGATCATTACATGTTGATCATGTTGTAATTAGAATGAACAAAATATAGAACTAAATTTCAACTTCAACATATCCTCCTAGGACTAGTTAACATAAGGAACAAATGAATAATTCGATGAGACATTTTTCATCCATGCACATACTAAAAAAAATTCATTATTATTTATTTCGTTCATTGTTACATGTATTATGGACATTTTCCATCACCACTGACTCAAGAATGTTATGTATTAAGCAATCATATTATCATAATTATACGAGACTTAGTTTGTAGTTTCATTGTTTGTTAAGATAGGTCAAATATGTTTGGTTATGTGTGGATTGGAGGTTTAAAAGTATCTATGGGATCTAAGAAATTGTGATTACATACCCGAGTACTCTAAGTAAATATGAGTAAAATAAATTTTGATGTGCATAAATTTAAGTGTATGATTATATGGATACATGGTCAATTCTATGGAATTTTTGAATTCCTCATACAGTAACTTTGCTATATTTCGTTTTCATAACTATATACAGAGAAAAGTCGTCCATTTTCGGTAAACACTAGACTCTTTACACGTTGGTGTTATTAAATGTTTATCGGTATTCCATTTGTTTAAATTAATTCATATTTTCAAAAAGTCGATAATTAAGAGTAATTACTAATTAAGGAAATAAACTAAAGAATAAGGGAATTTCACATGAGGCCATTATATGTGTTAAGGAATCATAATGGGTATTTTACATGTTACACACTGATTGAGTGAGAAAGTTGATGTAATACTTCATTATTTCAAATTATAGGTATGAATTGTTTGATTTAATTTCCTATATTAATTCTTATAATTTATTTATTAAATTATTGGGTCATATTATTATTTTAATTAAGTTTGCCATTGAATTTTCTATATTGATTTATTAATTTGTTTAGAAACATCATGTTTCTCATTATTACATATTATGAAGCACTTACTAGATGGACAAGACGTCGAAGAATTAGTGATTCACCTCCATGAAACGCTACTACAAATGAAGACTGCCATGCGAAGAAAAATGCATATTTTGTTTCAGAGTATAATCCCTCATCACACTTCGAGTAAATCAATGACACATACCGACTAGGTAATGACACATCTTTATTGTTATGAGATTTAAAAGTCTATATATACAAAAACTTATTATGTATATTTTACCTAAAATATATTTATTTTATTTATATTTATGTATGTGATGGACTGTTAGATAGGATATATATATATATATGGACATTTTTATTCCCTTAGGATATATTGTATATATTTTAATATTTTTCAGGTGCGAAATTCTCCCTTTTTAAAAGACTTGTTCACAGTGTTGTGGCTGTCAGTTTAGTGGTTCTTGAGTTAATTTATATGTTTAAGAAGGCTGGATTTAATGAATAAACAAAGGAGACTTTGTCCATTTTTAAAAATATTACGGGTTTTTAAAGTTAACTAATATGAAGATACACTAATTTGATAATGTTTTTAAAGATTGTCATCTGTAGGAAAAATTAAAAAAAATATTCCTTGTTTAATGTAATTGAAGTCACTTTGTTAGACGTCGCATGCTTCAAGATTGCTGGTTTACTTTGTGATTATTTTATGTTAGGAGTAGATGGATTTTTACTCATTTTTCGAATGCGACAAGTGAAATATGTTAAAATTTTATTATTACAATAAATAATTTTATTGAAGAAACTTTGACTTAGGTTGGTAGACATGATGTTGGAATAGTTGATTACGTATAGAGATTTTACCTGTTTGAACTCTAATTGTAGTTGAATGAAATTTTTTATGTTATATATGTTGAAATGGGTGCCGTAGAAGTTATATATTGTTTTTAACATGTTTTTTAATGATTATATAGAATACATGATGGAATGGATGTAAAGCATGGAATGTATTCTTTTTTTTAATGTATTCTTGAATGTACTCTAAGCTGGAATGGCTGTAATTCTAACTTTGGCACAAAAAATATTAAACCTAACTTCATTATCATTTAAAAAGATCCTGAAAACAATGTTCTCTTTGGAAGGCTTAGTTCTAGTGTAACAAAAAAATTTAGGAGTAGTGTTCTTGTCTCAAAATATAGTTATTAAAGACGGCTTCCTTGTCATCTCAAAAGGATTCCATATACTATGACATTTTGAAATGGCTTAGTTCCTGTCCTAAAATCCCCCTTTGGGGACTGTTGTTTTCATCTCAAAAAGTATTTAAAATGGGGGTCTAAAAGGACCCAAAATATTTTTCCAAAACTTATTTTGGACGATCAGTGTATCTTCTGAGACGACTGGAGTAACTTCACAAAAATCATTTCTTTATACTCTTCAAAAATCTTTTCTTTACTTGTTTTCTCTTCGGCCTCTTGCACTAATTTCCAATGAACAATAAATTATTGACCTATCCAACTGCTAAATCAAATATGCATGTTCTATTAGTTTCATGTTATTAGGCTTTTGTCCTCAAATTATCAATATTAGGAATAAGTGCATGATTGAATTTTCCCCATGAGCACATAATTATTTCTTGTTAAATGATTCCATGGAAAAATTATAACTAGGTCATGTTGTGTTGTTTTGTGTATACTAAAATCGAGCGATATTTGTATTTTTCTTCATTTGTGAGTGTTTGTACATTACTATTTTCATATTGAAAACGTTAAAATCATCCATAATCTTTTAACTTCTTTCACTGATCGTTCATTAATTGAGTTCAATTTGAAAATTTTTATTTGATCATGATTTTTGACATTGTTTTGATCCAAGAATCACGTAAACCTCATGAAATGATGATATGACCATTTTGTTAATAAACCCGTACTAACTGGGACCTCACCTTGATACACTCTCTAGTCAACCCCTTTGAACCCAAATATTAACCTTTCGTTTCAAAACCAAAAATCCCATTAACAAGTCCATATTTGAGTTTTAAACTAAGTATAGACCTTACCATGACCAACTCCACACTGTAGTTTTAAACCATATATGCAACTTCAATACCTTTATTTGGAATTATACGAGGGATTAAAGATGTTTTTGTTTCATGGTTGCAATAAAGAATTTGAGTTAGCTTTTATTCTCGAAAAAAGTAAAAAATTAAATGAAAGAAAAGGAAAAGAATAAAAACAAAGGGATTGAAAAAAGTAAGAATCCCATAGTTATTAGAGAAAATAAAGTCAGTCATACTCCATTTTTATAACCATTATTTATTCTAGAATTTATATTCCTGTTTTGAAATTTCCCGTGATATTCTCCTCGAACCTTTTGAATCTATAAATTTATCATTTCTTTAATAAACGTAACACTAAGCCTACATTATAACCCTTAAAAGTCCTATGTGATCCTAAGGTGAATGTGATTCAAAAGTCTAATTAGATGCGATAATTTGTTAAATTTAGTTTTATCTCCTTTAATGAATTATAGCATCTCATGAGATTACAAATTTTCATTTTATATATGGAATTATTTATTGATGGCATGTGCATGGCCTTTCTTCCTTTTACATTTACTCATTACGCCTACATGTCCTACGTGTATTACACCCCATTATTCCGAATCAAATATTTTTCATGTGTCGCACACCACACACGTTTAAGGTTTCAATTTTATGATGTTATTCTTTTAATGCTGATAATTTTCGATTATTTGGAAAAATTCTCATTTGCATTGTTAATAATTTGTTGAAATATTTATTATGGTTAATGATTTTAACATGTTGGTTATTTGGGCACATTTTGAGAAAATTTGATGTTTGTGTGTTTCATCATTGAAAACCCTCAGGAAAAAACACTCATCTACTAGAACGACTAGGGAGTTTAATATGACACCCCGCCTATTTTAACAACGGGTGATTAGTCCTTTATTAAAGCAAGAAAAAATCTCATACACTGTGAAGAAGGGAGGTTGAGTGGTGATAGGATCACTGGCCATACACTCCAATTGGTTCTTAGATTTCCAAATGGATTGAAACCATATGTTGACATCGCTAAATGAATGTTGTGCTATTCTGGAGAAAAATCAATTTACTCATAATTCATCCACCTCTAAGCTATAAAATCAATAGGACGACGCATGAGATTACCCCCTACTTCTGCCCTAGCATGCCAAGTCATTGCCTTCACTATCCATGCTACTGTGAAAAATCTCTCTAATATAGGCCCAACGGGAAAATATTTCAACACTTTTGAGGAACTTTTGAGCTTGTGCCTTCCTTTCCGGTAGATTGGATATATCTACGTTCATCGCATACCAGACAACGATCGAGATTTTCATACTCCTTTGGGTATAGTATGTAGTCATGCACACAAGCATGAATCGATTTATACTTCATTACCAAACCTTTAAAACGGTTCTTCATAACAAGATAACTATTTGGAAGCGTATTATCCTTGGGTCGTAAGCCCTTCACCGAATTTAGAATTCCTGTCAAGATATTACCAGCCAAATCGTATTGTGTTTTCAAATTGTGCAAACCAACCATGGCATGTAAATTTTTTTGATCTTTCTCACAGCTAGAGTATAACGGTTGGGTCGCCTTAAATGTTAAACTTTTGTAGTAATCGTCAATGTTTATCATGATATCTTCACGAGCACCTGAACCTTGTACATCATCAGTGACCACATTCTCCTCCGCTTCATAAACTCCTTACGCATCATCAACTAAATCTTGTAACATATTATGATCTACGTTGTCCCCTTTTACATCTATCCTACTTGTTGAAGGTTATTGTGAAGGTTGTTCGGGGACAAAGGGAACTTTCAATTCACCGTGAAAACTCCAAAATCGATAATTATCTTGCATACTTCACATTAACAAATGTAGTTCAACCGTTTTCCACTCAAACACCTTACCATTTTTACACCTAGCACACAGACACGGAAACTCTTCATCATTATGATATCTCTTTGCGTATTTCACAAATTCATTAGCACTTATGCGAAACACACCCCCATTCTATTTGTCTCACCCATCCACTCTTTGTATTTAGGATATCCCATCACAGCTACTAAAACTAATCGCCTACTAAAGGTAAAAAGTGTATATTCATGGATTAGTATAAACCAAACATGGATTTATAGTTTGTTTCATTTAATTATGTCTTATTTATATTCGATTTTTAAATTTCAAATTCAAATTCAGTTTATAATATAAATTCCTATTTCTTTAATCTCATCTAAAGGGTGAGTGGTCCTATCCCATTCAAGGCTCAAAATTTCTCTAACATAACATTCTTATGATTTGAGAAAAATTCGGCAGCATATACCCATATTTCTCCAAGTACACGATGTAGATTGGCAAGTGTGAATGTTACTTCAATTGATCAATTGAAATAACACTCACATTTGTCAATCTAGTATGTACCCAGAGAACATTAAGATACGACTGCAGAACTTCCTCCAAAAGAAAAAACTTTAAGCCACTAAGAATACTATTATACATAAACTATAGAGTCCCAAACTGTCCAAATGGAACAATTTGAGAGATCTCATTACAGGGGTAATGACTCTCGAACGGGTCTAAGGGCTATTGAATGCGTAAGCATAAGAAGTATAAGGCCAGTATCTATGTGCACTATATGCAATTTCAAGTATGTTTCATTTAATTATCATACTATATATATATATTGTTTGTGATACAAATTACTCTTAAAAAAGTTGAAAAAAATTCCACCCCCATATGGACAATAATCCAGTGGTCATGCCACTTCTAAAATTAACCAACCGAACATCGATCCACTATAATCCAATCGCAATAGCAACAACAAATGTGTATCCCGTACTCCTTCTAATTCATCAACTAAATTAATTAATTTCGTCAATTAAACTAACAATTAAAGTATACAATTATTAATTTACTAATTTGCAATGAGGGGAAATCCTACTTGCATATGAAAGGGGGAGTAATTATTAATTTATTAAAAAAATTAATAACCAATCAATATTTAACCAACCAATTCTTTTACAAGGGGCACTACTTGCATATGAGGGGAAATATCTAATAAACCAATCAAAGTTTGATTGAAAAAAATTAAAAAGCACCACCCCAGCCTTATTCCCCCCCCCCCCCCCACCACACACGCAGTCGCACACACACACATGCACATATACACACAAACGCACATATACACACACGCACACATAGCCCCCCCCCCCCCCCACCGTCCCTGCCCACCCCCACCCCCCATCCCCCTCCCCCCACTATCACTGCCTACCCCCCCCCCCCCCCCACACACACATGCACATAAACACACACACGCAATTATACACACACACACCCATGCATATACACACACACACACATGCACATATACACCCCCTTCCCACCCCCACCCCTAGTCCTGCCCCCTCAATCCACCACACACACACACACACACATGCACATATACACACACACATATACACACACGCACATATAATCATACATATACACACATGGAAGAGAAATAGATAGAGAAAACGTACCAAAATCGTAGAGAGAGAGTGCAGTCGCTTAGAGAGAGAGAGAAATGGGAGGAATAGAAATCGGTGGAAAAAAGAAGAGGGAAGGGTTTTTTTAAGGACAGAATTGTCAGGGACATGTTGCGGTCCTTGACCGTGACAAGTTTATATGGTTTGTCACGGTCATTGACTGTGACAACAGTAAATGTCACGGTCTTGTCATGGTCAATGATCGTGACAAACCTTTGTCACGACCTTGTCACAATCAATGACCGTGATAAAAAACGCTCATTTTTTTGTCAAGATCATTGACCGTGACAAAAAACACATTTTTTTTTGTCATGATCATTACCCGTGACAAGGTTGGCCACTTGAAAAGCACCAATTTGACCATTTTGGTGTAGTGTTGGTTGGCTGTACTAAATGACTTTTTGGCTGTTGGTCGGGCCTCCCAGTTGGTCGGATAATTACATTGGTCAAGCTTCCTTGTTGGTTGAGGAATTATATTGATCGGGCTTCCTTGTTGGTCGGGCTTTTCAACGTTGCTTACTTGACTTTATTCCGCATAGGATGACACATGTTGGCTTATAATTGGTCCATGTAGGATGGTAAATTTTGGTATCAATAGAAGCCCCCAATGTTTCATACTTGAAGTTTATACGAATGTTTTGAATATTATACCTCGGCAGTAGCTTGGGTTTTTTGGTTGGCTGCAGAGCTTCCAGACTTGTGAAATTTATTCACTTGACAGTTTTTGAGCGCTAATCGCAATTTTGTAAATATTTTAAGTTTTAGCGAATACTTTTGGGGTGTCTTTGTCTTTTCGTCTCTTTATCCGTCGTAAATACAATCGTCGTTTGCTATAATCATTACTTGGCCCAGTTTTCGATGCGTCTTACAAAAAGGGCAGTAAAACTTTGATCATTTTTCACCTCTTACTTATGATTCTGCTATTGTTTTCTTTGCTTTCGTGCGATCATTTTCTTTCCCGTCTTCTGTTCTTACTGAATCCTTAAATCTGTGTACGAATGTTTTTCTCTTTTTCTTTGTTTTCTTCATCATCGTTTACTCTATCGAGTCACTTGATAAGTTTAGAGATGATTTTAACATTCTATCTTGGATGGTATTAGAAAATCCCACTTTTCCTTCTGATTTTTTCTCTCTTGCTGAGGGTCATTTGTTCCCCTCTATCATTGTTGCTGAATGTGGCTTCACATTTCCTCCCAATCCCTTGTGTTTGGTGTTTTGTCAATATTTTGACGTTGTCCCTATAATAGTAGCTCCTAACACATGGAGAGTTGTTAATGGAGTTTATAAGTTAAATCAAATTTATGGAACTCATCCAGGGATTTTAGAAATTATGTTTTGTTATAAGTGGGTAACTAGTGATACCACTTTTTATTTCAAAACTATGGTCGTTAGTAAGGCGTTGGTAGTCAATCTCCCTGATTATAATAGAGATTATTTTGATCATGGAGTAGTTATAAAAAATTGGCAACACACCCCTTTAGTTGGAGGTGCTAAATACCAGGGACCTAGATGTCCACTCTTTGGCAATGGAATAGGCTGCTTCACGTTTTAGTAAAATTCCCCTTTTTATATTTAATTAAATGTCATACTAACTGTCATTTTAAAAAATATTTTTTCGTTGACAAAAAAAGTTCCCCGAAGAGAGCGAAGAAAATTTGAAGGAGTTCAAGTTTATCTATAATCTTCATAAGGTAGTTGTTGAGGAGCCCGTTGTAACAACCCCCGATTTTCGAGCAATCATTTTACATATATAGTTTCCTTGCGGGATGATTGTATAAAATAATGGAAGTTGAGGGGAATATTATTTTAATGGATTTAAGAGATAATATTTACCGAGTTTTGCATATTTACTATTGAATGAATGTAAATAGCATTATAGTTTGTTTTATTGCGTCATGGTGCTTTAAACGACAGTTATGATTTACATCCCAATTGGGTCATTGTAGATAATTTAATATGCCACTGGAACGTGAAATATTGTGTGATATTCCGGATGCCAAATTAGAGGGTACGATTAGTCCGAAATTGGTTGAGATGGTCGAAATAGGCCTTAGCCCATTTCCCGAGTGATTTGATTTAGTTATTAGTTATTAGTTGTTAATGTAAATAGCATTATAGGCGAAGATTTGGGTTTTGGGTATTTTAGGGTTCATACAACCCGTAGCCCATTTCCGGGTAATTCGAACAGGCCGAATCGATTCGCCTCACCAGCGAATCGATTCGCTTGTAGGGGTGGATACAAGTCTTGGAGACCGAATTGATTCTGGTTAGGGATGAATCAATTCGGGTTGGGACAGTAAGTTGGTTTTCTTTGTCGAATCGATTCTCTTTTAGGTGAATCGATTCATAGTCCGGGGCGAATCGATTCGGCCCTGGGTGAATCGATCGGAAAACCTGCTAGATTTTTCAAGCTTTATTTTTAGCCCTTTTATTTTAGGTTCACAATTTACTAACCTTCTCTTGGGAAGTAAAATAGAGTACTAGGGGTTCATAATAGGTGGATTAATACCCTAGATTAGAATGGGGCTTATTCCGGGGTTTATTAAATGGAAGTTAGGGTCGTTTTCGTTTTGAGAGTTAGCTTAGAACAAATGAAGAATAGGATGGTATGATTTAGGATATTTGGAGTCTAGGGTTAAGGGAAATTACCCTTGAGGGCTTATAGGATTATGTTGAACTCTTGGAGACTTGAGTGAGAGTAATAGCACTTCGAGACTATAGAATTAATAAAGTGTGAATTCGCAAAAAGGAATTTCATATTCTAAGTTGGCACTTAATGATTAAGCTTAGATGGTTTCAAGAATGTAAAAGTGAATATTTTCAAATGAGAAAATAATTTGGTAAATGATAATTTACTCTTACACACCGCTCTAAATCCCTATCATAAGGGAAGTTACGTGCATGAGGTGAAGTCCCATGGCTAGTGAATGCAGGGCGAATATAATCCTCGGCCATATGACCGGTTATTATATTATGTGATTATTTTGCGAAGTGAGGTAATTTTGGGTGTGGTTATGACTCACTCTCGCAGGTATATTGCCTCTTCCTAACATCTCGCGTTATAGGATGCCCAGGTTGTCTTGTTTGATAGGCCCTGGAAGATGATAGCCATTTAGGGGCGCGCACAGTGGGGAAACCCTGACGGGAGGTCTTAGAAACATTATATAATATGAAATATAACCATTCATAATAATGTGGGACATTATTGACGATTAAAGAAGTTTATGATAATAAATGTTCTTTAAATACATTTCTTGGAGGTAAAAAGGGAAATGGGATGTTATATGGTATAAAACCGATTTGGCAAAATATTTTTTGAAATGAATTGATTTAAATATTTTCTTAAAAAAAATGAACTATGTAAATAAGCCATGTTGTGTATAACGGATGAGGAAATCGTGGTAAGTAAACTAAGTTATATTCTCTTACATTAATGTGTACTCCTCATTGTCGTTTATGCACGATTCTGGTGTTTAGCTAATTTCCTTAATTCAACAGGAAGTTCAATTCCTAATATCCTAGTGTGACATTAGGATGTGTTTTCAGTTGAGAGGTGAGGATAATCCTTATTTTAGAGAGAATAGAACTCGTTTAGTTTGTTTAGCATTCATAACTATTATGCATTTTATTTACACGTTTATCATATCAAAACGGGCCCTGACCTGGTTATATTTCCTTTTCTTGCATGATTTTCTCTTATGCCCAGGTGCCCCGCCGCAATGGCGCCTGATATGACCCTTCTTTCTCAGTGTCAAGGAGCTACAACATTTTTTTGGATCTTGTAGGACTTGTATTATAGACGCATCCATTTTTGTATATTCTAGTTAGGATTATACTGAACATTCAGGCATACTGCACAACTCTTGTATTTACTTTTGTAGTGTAATAATTATTTGTAGTACTCGGTGTAACTATTGTATTTGTGTGTTAGCCGACATCTTATTCGATTATTACTTGTTTCATTATTATTGTTCTTAATAGTCATTTTTTTTATATCCACCTTCTATTCATATTGGATTGACAAAACGTTTTCTTTTAATTTTCAAGTTAAATTGACATCCATTTTCTCAAAGGTTGAGTGGTTATCTCGTATAATTATTTTTCACAGCAGTGATGCTAAGAATGGACAATCTAGGATTCCTGTATTTATTGGGATATTAGGTTGGCAACCTCTTATTTGAATAAGCGGGTTATCACATATGGTATCAGAGCGTCGGGTTCTAGTGTCCTTAGGAATCTGTGCAGATGTACTACATTTTCTACGTTGCTCGTGATTTGACATAGAGCCCTATAATTTGGATTGCTGATTCCTCTAGTGAGATTTTTGTTCTTCTGCTATAATGTAAGATCTTAGTAAATCTTTTGCATGTTTGTCTGAGATTCGTATATTGGATGATGTAGGATGACCAGGGAAGGCCGTTATGAGGATAGTAGGAGATGGCGTTTAAATTAAAGCTGTAAGTCGAATTCGGGAATGAGAACCGCAGTGGAGGCCACTCCCTTTGTGGTAATTTTGTGGATTACTACAATGACTATTTAAGTATAGTAGATATATCTACCCAAGTGCTGCTAAGATAAAGGGTGGTGCAAAACATGAATTTCCCAATGAAGATTAATGGGGAAAGAAGTTTGAAAGGTCCTCGATAAGGACCACCCATGGAAGTTGAGTCAGGTGGAGGAAGTGTAACACCATTCAGAAGAAGTATAAGGCTCAGAAGCTCTGGCCTAGAGAGGGGTATAGAAATGCCCAGATGTGAAAATTTTGAGGATTTTTTTTTCTTTTTCGCCCGTTGGAGTAATGTCGAAAGGGTGGGAATGGTAGTCACCATATTGAGTGGAGCATGAAGTTTTTCTCATAAAAAGAACCTTGTAGATGGTTTTAACAGTGAGTTCCTCTAGGATATCAGAAATGATGAGAATGTAGACTCCTAAATGTTCACATGCGGATAGATCAGAGGCCGACCGTGAATAAAGAGTTATAGGTTTAAGGAAACCTTGCACCTAAGTAAGGTAGGTACAAGGAAGAAAGAGCCCTTCAGTGGAGGATAGGCTCCTGAACAGGTGTAACAAACACTTTTAGAGAAGTCGTGCTCATGAATCACCATAGGTGGACATCAGTCCGGGGAACTCATGGACTTAAGGCAGTTGAGGCCGGTAGTGTGTTTTCCTTTGATGGGGGAGTTAAAGGATCTATGAGGGTGATTGTTCGAATCGAGGCCATAGCGCCAAGATAGGATGTGGTCAGGGTGTCCAGAAATGGGGAAAGTATTGAGATTTAGAACCACACACTTTGATCTTGCCGATAGAATTTAAAGGCAAGAATACAAGGCCTAGATGGGGCATTGAGTAAGGTAGTTTTAGTTCAGTTGAAAACTAGAGTATGGTACCTGGGAACTATTTGGAGTAGACATAATATTTATCAAGAAGGTTATGGTGAGTTTCACCTCGGATGAGGGAGGTGTATTCTGGGTGTCAGGGATGGAGTCACCGTCTTTTATTAACCTTAGATTTGAGTGTGTAATTTGAGCGTTGTGGCATTATTGGTGTTATTATAGAGGGTGTATCTATATGTTTTTCGCGGTAGCGAGGTCTTATGTTCCTCCATTCGTTGTAAAAGCGAGTGTTGATATTTTAAAACTATATCTGGTTTGTATTACTCGCTGGTGTGTTATACAAGTATAAATATTTTTAATTAATCGAAGCGATAGCATGTTAATAATTGCAAGGCTATCGTATCTGCAGTTCCAGAAGGGAACTAGTTGTTCTCCTATATCTCACCTGGATACGGGTTGAGACCTTAGTGAGATAGTCTAAGTTATGTGAGAATTTTATTTTATTTTATTGCATGCTTTATATTGACTTATCTCCACAATCAACAAAGTTAAGTAGTAGTGTATCGGAGTGGTTCCTTATTTGGATTTTTCTTTGCGATACACTCCACGCATGACCCTTAATGATGTTGGGAGTGGAGAGATTTTTTTCTTTATGTTAAGAGTTTTGTTTCAGAGGTATTAGCCGAGAGTTATGTTATTAATTTAAGGGCTAAATATAAATGTGCGGTGCAGAATCATAGGAAATATTTCTCTCACCCGATCGATGTGGGTGAGAAAAGGAATAGGAGTCAGGTAGAGGCTTATGGCCAAGCCTTGATGAGAAGGCTAAATTTTTAGAATGTGTATATATATTAGGTGGGAGGTTCGTATCACTTTGCAATAAGTAAACACCTTGATTAGTGAGACTTTCCTTTTTGCCTAAATGAAAGGATAGAGATAGAAGCGTTATTAAAGTTACGAGATAGGATTTTAGAAGTACCGATTTGGCCTGAGACTGTCTTATCTTGATGAATGACGATGAAGGTTAGTAGTGTAAAGGGAGGGTTCCTTGTCTGGATTTTTCCCTGTGAGACGTTCCGCGCATGAAACCGAGTTAATGTCGGAAATTAAGAAAGGTCTTCGGCAATAGGGATGTAGTTAAATTAGTACTCTTTCTACGTGTGTAGAAACTCATCGACCTTAGGGTTATTAGGAAGTAAGGCTTTTGGGGTCATGTGGCGCAAATTTTAGGAACGCTGTAGTCAGTAGACCAAGAGAGTATTGGTGGATTGATTTTAAGAAGGCTTTGGATTCCAGGAACGAGGATTACGGAATCTCGAGTAACTCGGAGAGCTAGACCAAAAAGATTATGAGGCCCGTCTTTAGAGAGAGTGTGACGTCGATAATATATCTTTTGATGAGCTAATAAATAAGTTGAATTATACTCTCGTGCTCATGTCACCAAGAATGGAAGTGGACTATGCGATCTTTTCGGACGAGCCTCTATAAGAATTGGGAGGTTTGTTAATGTCGAAATATGGGGCCATTACGAAGAAATATCTCAAGCTTAAGCCCCACGAGAAGTGTTATCCCCCGCACGATTTAGAGTTATCCATGGTAGGATTCTCCTTAAAGATAAGGAGGCATTACCTCTTAGGCAAGGAATTTAGTCTTTCTCAAGGACCACGAGTAGTTATCGTAATTGTTTTCGTGGTAAAGTTAGTGGTTGGTGTTCGTAAAGAGCCATCATTTCGATGCTTAATATCACCCGGGAAAAAGGACATATGTGGAAGTAGTTACGCAGAGTGAAAAACTCATGAGGGAACTAGCAAAGGCGTGGTAAGGCAAGTGGAAAGAGATGAGAAAGGAGGATGTTGTAATGAGAGTAGTGGATGCAAGGAGGGACATTTTTGAGTTTGTCTCCCGATGCGTCACTTATCATTTGATGAATATAGATCACCAATGATCAATGGTATTGATGTAACCATTAAATTACCGGAGTTGATATGAAAGGGTATATCCAAGGATTCCCTCATTGGATTGTCGACATCGCAACGGTCATAATCTTATTTGGGTAATTATCGATCATTTGATCAAATCACCACACTTTCTACGAGTACGGATGGATCTATTTCAGAGTTGGGGAACGTTATGAGGTGCCTACAAATACAGTGGCGGACTGGGATAAAATTGTGGTGAAAACCGAATTAAAGTTGAATACATCCTACCACCCATGAACAAATGGGCGAATAGAGAGAGTTAACCAAATTTCAGAAGGTATATTCTGAATTTGCGTATTTGATATGAAGAAAGGATGGGTTGAATTGAAGTAATTCGTACCGTTTCTATATAGGTATGGCGCCATATGTGGCTTTGTGTAGACGGTTTCATAGTTCTCCAACTCGAGTAGTATTGGAGTTAGGGGATCAGGTTTTAGTGCAAGTTTTCCCTAATGGAGCGTATAACGTGATTCGAGATCAAGGAAATGGCGAGGTTGCATCAGGTAGACTTTTTCCATTGTTGTTGTAAGGGTAGGCCCGATAGCACATGTGAGGAACAACCTGGGGTTATTTTAGAGTATGGAGAGAGTAGACTAAGATCATCAGCGGTACCCTTAGTCTGAGTCCAGTGGAGTCACCAAAATCCCTAGAAATTTACTTAGAAACGATATAACGTTATTTGAGAGAAGTACCCCTTAATCTGGTTATATATAGTACATCGGAATTTTGAGGGCCATATTCCCTTATAAAGGGGGGACTATGTAACAACCCCATATTTTCCAGCAATCATTTTACATATATAGTTGCCTTGTGGGATGATTGTATAAAATAATGGAAGTTGAGGTGAATATTATTTTAATCGATTTAAGTGATAATATTTACTGAGTTTTGCATATTTACTGTTGAGTGAATGTAAATAGCATTATAGTGTGTTTTATTGCATCGTGGTGCTTAAAATGACGATTATGATTTACATCCCAATTGGGTCATTGTAGATAATTTAATATGCCACTAGAACAATAAATATCGTGTGATATTCCGAATGCCAAATTGTCGGGTACGATTAGTCCGAAATTGGTTGAGATGGTCGAAATAGGGGCCTAGTAGTATTTTTGGGCTCCGAGATATTTTTGACTAGTTATAATTTAATTATGTCATTTCAAGCCGTTTTAATTGTGTAATAACATTTAAGGGCTAGACTTATTGAAATTGGGGTATTCTAGTCTTGCTTGAGCCTTTAAGCTTATTTTATGTTTTAAACTTAGAGAGAATTAGAGAGAGAAGGGGAGAAGAGAGAGTTGGGAGAAAATGGAGAGAAAAGGAAAGAAATGGATATTGGAGCTTGGAATCGTTGATTCGGGAAGAAAATCCGAGACTACGAACATGAGGCATGTTTTTACTTGCAATTATATACGATTTGTGTGAATAAATTGTATAAATAGTTGTATTTTTGGAGTTTTACCCCTAATGGGTTTTGATGATTTTTGTATATTAAACCCTTAATCCTTGATTTAAGTTGGATTTGAGTTGGATATATTAGTTAGTCATTGTGTGTGAGTGATTTGATTTAGTTATTAGTTGTTAATGTTGAGATAAGTGGAAGATTTGGGTTTTTGGGATTTTAGGATTCATACAACCCGTAGCCCATTTCTGGGCAATTCGAACACGCCGAATTGATTCGCCTCATCAGCGAATCAATTTTCTTACAGGGGTGGCTACTGGTCTGGGAGAGCGAATCAATTCGGGTTAGGGCTGAATCGATTCGGGCGGGGATATTAAGCTAGTTTTCTTCGTCGAATCAATTCGGCCCTAGGCGAATTGATTCGAAAACCCTATTTTTGTGTGAGATTTTTCTAGCTTTGTTTTTAGCCCTTTTCTTTTAGGTTCAAGGTTTAGGAACCTTCTCTCGGGAAGTAAAATAGAATTCTAGGGTTTCATAATAGGGGGAGTAATACCCTAGATTATTATGGGACTTATTTCAGGGTTTATTAATGGGAAGTTAGGGTCGTTTTCGTTAGAGAGTTAGCTTAGAACAAATGAAGAATAAGACGGTATGATTTAGGATATTTTCAGTCTAGGGTTAAGGGAAATTACCCTGAGGGCTTATAGGATTGTGTTGAACTCTTGGAGACTCAGGTGAGAGTAATAGCACTTCGAGAGTATATAATTAATAAAATGTGAATTCATGAAAAAGAATTGCATAATCTATGTTAGCACTTAATAATTAACCATTCATAACAATGTGGGACATTATTAATGATTAAAGCAGCTTATGATAATAAATGTGTTTTAAATACATTTCCTAGAGGTAAAAAGGGAAATGGGGAGTTATATGGTATAAACTCGATTTGGAAAAATATTTTGTGAAATGAATTGTTTTAAATATGTTTCTTAAAGAACAAAATGAACTGTGCACATAAGACATGTTGTGTATAATGGAAGAATAAATCGTAGTAAGTAAACAAAGTTATATTCTCTTATGTTAATGTGTACTCCTCATTCTCGTTTAAGCCCGATTCTAGAGTTTAGCTAATTTCCTTAATTCAACAGGAAGTTCAATTTCTAATATCCTAGTGTGACGTTAGGATGTGTTTTTAGTTGAGAGGTGAGGATGATCCTTATTTCAGAGCGAATACAACTCGTTTAGTTTGTTTAGCATTCATGACTACTATGCATTTTATTTGCACGTTTATCATATCAAAACGGTCCCTGGCCCGATTATATTTCCTTTTATTGCATGGTTTTCTCTTATGCCTAGGTTCCCCGCCGCAATGGCGGCTGATAAGAACCTTCTTTCTCAGTGTCAAGGAGCTACATCATTTTTGCGGATGTTTTAGGACTTGTATTATATACGCATCCATATTTTGTATAATCTAGTTTGGATATACTGAACATTCGGGCATACTGTCCAAGTCTTGTATTTACTTTTGTATTGTAATAATTATTTGTAATACTCGGTGTAACTATTGTATTGGTATGTTAACCGACAACTTATTCGGTTATTACTTGTTGCATTATTATTGTTCTTATTACTCATTTGTTTTTATATCCACCTTCTGTTCAAATTGGATTGTCAAAACGTTTTCTTTTAATTTTCAAGTTAAATTGACATCCATTTTCTCAAAGGTTGGGTGGTTATCTCGTATAATTATTTTTCACGGCAGTGATGCTAAGAATGGACCATCTAAGAATCCTACATTTATTGGGATATGAGGTTGTCCAACTCTTTGTGATACTCAGCCTAATTAAATATCAGGTGATCACTCCTTTATTAAATTAAATCAAGGTGAACAATTGGTTCATTCTTAGCATCACTGTCGAAAAATAACTTTTCCAATTTAAACACCCTAATTAATTAAGCTAAGTGTCAAAACATTTTTATACATTACTTACCAAATTTTATTTTATAAACCAAGATTTAAATGTTTACAACAATTCAATATTAAAGAATCACAACACAATTATCCTGGAACACAAAATCCAAATAATTTAAACATTCAACAACCAAATCTCAACATTTAAAACTCAAAGTAAAACATCCAGATAGTAATAAATCCCAAAGTGACAAAACTAGAAATGACTGAATCACAATTTCCAATAAAACAACTGAATAATGGAAAGGGTGACACATGCCCCACTAAATGAATATGCTAGTAGTGGAATCAAATAAATGAAGTCGTCTAAGCAAGAGGCCTGCAACTCCCACCTAAGCTGCAACGCGTTCCTTCCAAAGGATCCTACGCAAGACGCCTCTGTGGATGGGCACCTGTAATATATACATATATATACAAGAGAGAAAGAGAAATAGAAACGGGTCAGAGCTCGATAGTGTAAACGATTTAAAATTTTTTTAGAAAGTATTTAAAATGTTTATAGGCCAATGCAACAACATATTAGTGCGACACTCTCTTGAGAAATTCTCACCTCTCTTATAATGTGCACACCTATCGCACTAATCTTCCCAATGGCTTAACTTATCTTAGGTTACTCGTAAGATTTAAAACTGAATAATATAACTGTTTGAGAGGAAAATTTCATTTGGTCACAAAGTTCTCATTTAAACCTTATTTGCTAATAAAGTTTCCCAGTATCCCATTATACTTTTCAAAACAAGTATTTCCAAATTGAAGCCAAGATTCATTTCTTACTTACCATAACACAGTACGCAGTTCCAAATTTCAAAAATTCATATATATATATATATTAAATACTCGTATAATATATATATATTCTAACAGCACCCCACATAAAAATTATGGTCCGGTCATACTCTGCTATCCAATCCCCGTATCTCTTGTACTAAGGGAAATACAAGTTCGGAATCACTCTCGAACCGTATTAACACATACACAAACAATATTGAGGCGAAGCATAGATTCCAAGTCTCTAAGAGGTCAGCAGATACCCTCACATCTATTAGGACCGTCTAACCATCGATCAGATAGCCTGTACCAAGGATATCTATCTTCTAGGGTACGAGTCAATATCCCCCATAAAGGTCCCATCGAGATAAGACTGTCCCAGCGCGGTAACCTCAGGGATAGAAAGTAGCGCGACCATGATTTTAACATGTATATAATATATGTATACACAGTCATATACATATACTACTTTTATCATATCAATTTAGGTTCATCCCATAACCCATAATCACAACATTTATTATTATTTTCCCATTACTAGTTATCACGTATTACTGTTCGTATCTAACTTTAATTTGAAGGATTATTTCAACTTACTACGTAACACTCATGGACTCTATCCTCCCAAGTGCAAAATTCAGTAGGTATTCACCGATTTTCGATCATAACCATTTTACGTATCTCTCACTTTAATACAAAATTCCATTGTCCCTTATATATAAACACCCCGAAAATAAAACTTTCGCCTTACATTAAAGGTCCCCTAATCATTAATAAATCCTACTGGTCATCTCTATCTCCCAAAATATTTTAATAAGGATGTATAAGGAGTATTCTTCATTTAGAATGAATTCAACAATTTTAAAAAGGGGTATTTTAAGTCAGCCAGGAGGGGTCGATCGATCGAGGGCAGGGGCTCGATCGATCGAACCTTCGATTGATCGAAGCTCTTGACTCGATCGATCGATCAAACAGGTATGGCGGCAGCTAACCAGTTACGGGTTCTAACACACAAACTCATCCAAATGAAGATTTTTCATTCCCAATCGCCCCAAAATTTTTACTACTAAGTGTATAAACCCATATCATACATCTCCTACGTAAAGCATGCAAATTTCCATTAATAACCATGGATTAACAGGCCAAAATCTCAAGAACCCTAAAAATCTCTTTAACATGGTTCTAATCAGTCTTTTCCCAGAAATTCTACTCCTAATGCATCATAAATTCGTGGTTAAGCCTCTACATATGAACGGGTTTCCAGATTATCAATCAAATCATTAGTACATGCGGTTTTCCTATCTCCAACATGGGTTTTCTTCTATAAAACTCATCCTACTCACCCTAGGCTAACATGAATGATGAATTAACAAAAATAAGAAAGATAAATACTTTCCTGGGATTTTCAGAATTCTAATTTTTGCACGATTTTTATGTGGTTGCATTCCCCGTCGCGCGATCTACGCGTTGGTGGTGGCGGCGGTGCAATCGGGTGAGTTTTTGGCTTTGGATTGCTTGGAAAGCTTCCTCCTTCCCTCTCCTATGTCCGTTCTAAAGTTTTGAGTTGTTTTAACCCTAGAAGGTAACCTTAGACATCTGATATAACCCTTGAAATTTCGTGGGTTTAATTACCCAAAAATGTAAAATGTCCAAAATGCCCTCCCGGGGTACTAATTAAGCCTAAAAACTCCCCGAGGTCCAAGCTAAACTCCCGGATACACTTTTCTGACTATCTCAACCCTTCCTGACACTTTGACGCACTCAAATGACCATACGGGTGACTTATAATTTATTCACTTTTATTCATCAATATTTAGTCCCGACGCGACACGGGCGCGTCCCGACTCAAATTTTAAAAATTGTCATTTTATTCACTCTTGACATTTAATAGAACCAAAATTATATTACTTTACTCATTAGTAATATTTAACAGCAAGTTTCACGTAATTACTAACTCATATCACATTAATAATTATAAAGTGATTAATTTTTGAATTTATTTTAAATTAATAACTCACATTAAATTTAATAAATCCCCAAATTAATATTGCATAAAATACGGGGTATTACATAATTCCCCCCTAATAACAATTTTTCGTCCCGAAATTCGAAAAATAAGGCATACCTGGTAAGAATAAATCTGGGTATCTCTCGCGCATATCTGCCTCACGCTCCCAAGTGGATTCCTCCACATTATGATGTTCCCACTGAAACCCGTACAAGTGGAACGAGCTTCGATCTCAATCTCCTCTCGCTATGGTCTAGGATAGCCACCGGTCTCTCCTCGTAAGAGCTGTCAGGCTATAAGTCTATCTCATCTATCGCGATGTGAGTATGGGCCATATCATTCCGAAGATATCGTCTTAACGACGAGATGTGGAATACATCGTGAATGCGATGTAAATGCTCTGGCAGTCCCAATTTGTATTCTACCGACCTAATCCTCTCGATAATGGGAAATGGTCCCATGTACCTCGGGGCCAATTTCCCTTTCTTCTTGATCCTCATCACTCCTTTCATAGGAGATACATGTAGTAACACTTGGTCCCCCACATTAAACTCCCAGAAGAACCTTTTCGCATCGGCGTAGCTTTTCTGCCTGTCCTGGGCTACTCGAATATGACTCTTGATTCTCTCAATTCTCGCGGAGGTTTCCTGAATCAAATCTGGTCGTAGCAACTTGTTATCCCCCACCTCGAGCCAACAAGTTGGGGAACGACAAGTCCTTCCGTACAAAGCCTCGAATGGAGCCATGCCAATCGTGAACTTATAAGAGTTATTATAAGCAAACTCTACCAGTGTAAGGTGTGGCTTCCAACCTCCTCTAAAATCAAGAACACAAATGCGTAGCATATCCTCCAACATCTGATTAGTATGCTCTATCTATCCATCTGTCTGTGGGTTATAAGCCGAACTCAATCTCAGCTCTGTACCCAAAGCCTCCTGAAAGCGCTCCCAGAAACACGACACAAAAATCTTATCTCTATCTTACACAATATTCAGGGGCACCCCATGTAATCTAAAAATCTCAGCAATGAACAACTGAGCATACTGACCCGTGGTATAGTCTGTCCGCACCGGTAGAAAATGAGCCACCTTGGTCAAACGATCTATAATCACCTAGATAGAGTCGTGGCCCCGTTGTGATGTAGGCAACCCTGTAATAAAGTCCATGGAAATACTCTCCCACTTCCACGCGGGTACCTCCAATGGCTGAAGCAACCCTGACAGTTTCTGATGGTCCACCTTTACCAGCTGGCAGGTAGAACACTTGGACACAAACTCAGCAATGTCCTTCTTCATCCCACTCCACCACTATTGCCGCCTCATATCCTGGTACATCTTATCTCCTCCAGGATGCACCGCAAATCGAGGCCCGTGAGACTGGGTCATCACTGCATGACGTAATTCTGGTCCTTCTAGACCCGTGAGACTGAATCTCCCATTAAACCTCAAACCCCCATCAGAACTAACAACATAAGACTCAGCACCCTCAGCTAAAAGTCGTAAAATCTGCTCCTGGCAAAACGGGTCTGCGGTCTGTGCCTGTATCACCCTCGTAACAATCTCGGGTGTCACTGTCATAACAGATATGAAGGAACGGGCTACTGCGTCCTGGTGGCCTAAATCCTTCAACTTTACTTTCCAGACGTCCGCTACATCGTCTATCGGTTTACGGCTCAACGCATCTGCAATTTTGTTGGACTTTCTCAGATGGAACTGTATGTCAAACTGATAATCCTTCACAAACTCTAACCATCTGCGCTGACGCATATGCAACTCTCGCTGAGTGAACAGGTACTGCAGTGACTCGTGGTCTGTGAACAAGAGGAGTTTCTCCCCCAATAAATAGTGTTTCCATATCCTCAATGAAAAAACGTCCGCTGCTAACTCCAGGTCGTGGGTGGGGTAATTCTTCTCATGCGTTTTAAGCTTGCGGGAGGCAAAAGATATAGCCCTCTCTTCCTGCAGAAGTACTCCCCCAAGTCCCCGTAAAGAGGAATCGGTGTAAACCAGGTATTCCACACCCGGCATAGGTAAAGCAAGAATTAGTGCTGAAGTAAGCTTGTCTTTCAGCTCGTCGAAAGCCAATTGACAAGCATCATCCCAAACATATGGTACCCCTTTGTGAGTCAAGTTCGTCAATGGACCCTCTATTTTGGAGAATCCCCAAATGAATCTCATGTAGTATCGAGCTAACCCCAATAAACTACGCACTTTCGTCGGTGTCGTGGGCTGTCCCCACTCCCTCACCGCCGACACTTTACTCGGGTCAACTGCTATCACCTGCTCAGAAATAACATGCCCTAAGAACTGTACTTACTGCAACCAGAACCCGCACTTCTCGAACTTAGCATACAATTTATGCTCTCATAGTGTATGAAGAACCTGTCTCAAGTGCTTGGCATGCTCCTCCTCGGAGTGTGAATATATCAAAATGTCATCTACGAAGACGATGACAAACTGATCCAGGAACTCTCTGAACACTCGGTTCATTAAGTCCATGAACACGGTTGGAGCATTTTTGAGGCCAAATGGAATCACCCTGAACTCATAGGACCCATATCTCTTCAAGAAGGCAGTCTTTGAAACATCATTCTCCCTAATACGTAGCTGATGGTACCCCGACCTCAGATTTATCTTCGAAAAGAAAGTTGCTCCCCTCAACTGGTCGAACAAATCATCTATTTGAGGCAACGAATACTTATTCCGTATCGTGACCTTGTTCAATTCCCGGTAGTCCACACATAGCCTCAGTGAACCATCTCTCGTTTTCACAAACAAGACTGGAGCGCCCCAAAGTGAGGTACTCCTGCGAATGAAGCCCTGACCTAACAACTGCTTTATCTTATCTCGTAACTCTAGCATCTCTGTCGAAGCCATACGGTATGTAGCGCGTGCTATCAGTCTAGTATCCGGTAATAAATCTATGACAAAGTCTATCTCACGACTGGGGGGTAAGCCTGGTAACTCCTGAAATACATCGAAATACTCAAGAATAACTGTAATCGAGTCTAAGTTGATCACAACCTCCATAGATGTATCCTCCTCTATGTAATACAAATGAGAGGTCGAGCCTCCCTCTGGGCGAGGCATCGCCACTACAAACATCTCTTGCCCTAGAATGGAAAAAATAATACTCCCTCCAAAACAATCTATCATGGCCCTGTAAGCTGCGAGCCAATCCATACCGATAATAACATCGTTCTCATGCATATCTAATACTAACATATCTGCAGGTAATACCAAGCTACCAATCTCTACCCCCACTGCCCGGCATATAAAGAAAATTAGCGATCCACTCCCTAGTGATGAGTCTACACACGTCACAGTGCTCTCTGCTGTGGCTAACAACCCTAAGGCCTTCGCAAAATGTGTAGCTATTAAACAGTGCGTCGCCCCAGTATCAAATAAAACTCAACCCATAGTACCATGCATAGGGAACATACCCTCAATCGTGGGTGGTGCCTGTAGAGCTACTGCCTGGTGGAAGTTATAGACACATCCGTAATGTAACTTCCCCTGCTGCACTGGAGCTGCTGGGACGGCTGGTAGGGTTGGTACCTCAGCTGGTGCGGGGAGGGCAGCTGGAAAAAGTGGCCTCTATGGCTCATTACGGGCACCCTGCTGTTGTGGGGCCCTCTCTCCCTCTGGACAATCCTGGCGCCTATGTCCATTCTTGTCACACCCGAAACATCGGCCTCTGAAGTTACCTCCCCTCTGACCCTGCTGACCACGGCCCTGCTGGCCATTAACACCCCGCCATTAGCCCTGTTGGCCCTGATGAAAATGTTGTTGGCCCGGTTGGCCCTGTTGCTGACCCTACTGCTGTCGGTGTTGGCCTTGCTGGCCCTGCTGATTAGGCTAGCCCGGCCTATAACCCCCATATCCCTGTCTGGAATCACCTTAATGGAATTTCTTAGCAGGGTCCCCCTGATGGGAACTCTGCTCGTGCTGACGAGTCCATCCTTGAGATGTCGGTGCTCCACTAGCGCTACTACCCCCGGTTCTGTCCTGCTGGTCGGACTCTCTTACTCTCTTACTTCCCTGCAAATGGAAGCGGTGATCCTGGAAATGTAGTAAAGCAGCATTGAGTACATCAGTGAAAGTACTCAGAGACAAATTTCCTATAAGGTTCTGACGGATCCTCCAAGATAACCCGTCCACAAACAAAAATATCCTCTTACCCTCGGTGGGTGCCTCATCTGGAAATATGGTGAGAAGTCTCGTGAACTCCTCCTCATACTCAGCAACGGTAGAATTCTCTTGTTTCAAGTTCAGTAATTTTTTCCTCATCTCAGTCTGCACGACAGGTGGAAAGTACTTGCGGTCAAATCGCTCCCAGAATGACTGAATTGGGATCGTATCCCTCTCCTCCAATGTGGGGGTAGATTCCCACCACTTCAGAGCGGCCCCCACCATCTTAAAGGAAGCCAACAACTGTTTCTCCACATCTGTGCACTCATAAATACGAAGATGCCGCTGGATATCTTTCTTCGATTGGCTGACGATGACAATATCTTAACTACCAGAGAACTCAGGGGGATGCGCCTTCTGAAAGGCATCCCTAACCCGCTCCCATGCAGATGGAAGTGGTGCATGTACTGGCGCCACTGCCTGAATCTGGGGAGTAGCCTGTTGTACTACCGCCAACGCGGCATTCACAGCCTGAGCAACAATAGCGTCTACCTCATTAGCATTCATTGTACCCTGTGTCGGAGCTGCTGGCTGCTCGGCTTGGGCACGCCTATCCTTTGGTGCACGTCTCAGAGGCATCTGAAACGTGAAGAAATTTATTAGTCTACAGTTATTATCAAATCTCAAATAGCTAAAGACGTAAACGTAAAAGCAAGAATACAACAATCCTAAAATAGGGCTCTATAGCAAAAATGTTAAGCTGAAAGAGAAATAAGCCGTATAGATCCTAAGGACACTAGAACCTGATGCTCTAATACTACCTGTGACACCCCGCCTAATTAAATACCGAGCGATCACTCCTTTATTAAATTAAATCAAGGTGAACAATTGGTTCATTCTTAGCATCACTGTCGAAAAATAACTTTTCCAATTTGAACACCCTAATTAATTAAGCTAAGTGTTAAAACATTTTTAGACATTACTTACCAAATTTTATTTTATAAAGCAAGATTTAAATGTTTACAACAATTCAATATTAAAGAATCACAACACAATTATCCTGGAACATATAATCCAAATAATTTAAACATTCAACAACCAAATCCCAACATTTAAAACTTAAATTAAAACATCCAGACAGTAATAAATCCCAAAGTGACAAAACTAGAAATAACTGAATCACAATGTGCAATAAAACAACTGAATAATGGAAAGGGAGACACATGCCCCACTAAATGAATATGCTAGGAGTGGAATCAAATAAATGAAGTCGTCTAAGCAAGAGGCCTGCAACTCCCACCTAAGCTGCAGCGCGTTCCTTCCAAAGGATTCTACGCAAGACGCCCCTGTGGCTTGGCACCAGTAATATATACATATATATACAAGAGAGTAAGAGAAATAGAAATGGCTCAGAGCCCGATAGTGTAAATGATTTAAAATTTGTTTAGAAAGTATTTAAAATGTTTACAGGCCAATGTAACAACATATTAGTGCCACACTCTCTTGAGAAATTCTCACCTCTCTTCTAATGTGCACACCTATCGCATTAATCTTCCCAATGGCTTAACTTATCTTAGGTTACTCGTAAGATTTAAAACTGAACAATATAACTATTTAAGAGGAAAATTTCATTTGGTCACAAAGTTCTCATTTAAACCTTATTTGCTAATAAAGTTTCCCAGTATCCCATTATACTTTTCAAAACAAGTTTTTACAAATTGAAGCCAAGATTCATTTCTTACTTACCATAACACAGTAGGAAGTTCCAAATTTCAGAAATTCATATATATATTAAATACTCGTATATAATATATATATATATATATATATATATATATATTCTAACATCACCCCACATAAAAATTATGGTGCGGGCATACTCTGCTATCCAATCCCCGTATCTCTCCTACTAAAGGAAATACAAGTTCGGAATCACTCTCGAACCATATTAACACATACACAAACAATAATGAGGTGAAGCATAGATTCCAAGTCTCTAGGAGGTTAGCACATACCCTCACGTCTCTTAGGACCGTCTGACCATCGATCAGATAGCCTGTACCAAGGATATCAATCTTTTAGGGTACGAGTCAATATCCACCATAAAGGTCCCATCGAGATAAGACTGTTCCAGGGCGGTAACCTCAGGGATAGCAAGTAGCGCGGGCATGATTTTCACATGTATATAATATATGTATACACAGTCATATAAATATACTACTTTTATCATATCAATTTAGGTTCATCCCATAACCCATAATCATGACATTTATTATTATTTTCCCATTATTAGTTATCACATATTATGGTTCGTCTCTAACATTAATTTTAGGGATTATTTCAACTTACTACGTAACACTCATGGACTCTATCCTCCCACGTGTAAAATTCAGTAGGTATTCACCTATTTTCTATTGTAACCATTTTACGTATCTCTCCCTTTAATACAAAATTCCATTGTCCCTTATATATAAACACCCCAAAAATACAACTTTCGCCTTACATTAAAGGTCCCTTAATCATTAATAAATCCTACTGGTCATCTCTATCTCCCAAAATATTTTAATAAGGATGTCTAAGGAGTATTCTTCATTTAGAATCAATTCAACAATTTTAAAAAGGGGAATTTTAAGTCTGCCAGGAGGGGTCGATCGATCGAGGGTAGGGGCTCGATCGATCGAACCTTCGATTGAGCGAAGCTCTTAGCTCGATCGATCGATCAAACAGGTATGGTGAATTTTGCAGTTAACTAGTTATGGGTTCTAACACACAACCTCATCCAAATCCAGATTTTTCATTCCCAATCACCCAAAAATTTGTACTACTAAGTGTATAAACCCATATCATACATCTCCTACGTAAAGCATGCAAATTTCCATTAATAACCATGGATTAACAGGACAAAATTCATGTAAATCTTCAGAACCCTAGAAATCTCTTTAACATGGTTCTAATCAGTCTTTTCCCAGAAATTCTACTCCTAATGCATCATAAATTCATGGTTAAGCCTCTACATATGAAGGGGTTTCCATATTATCAATCAAATCATAAGTACATGCGGTTTTCCTATCTCCAACATGGGTTTTCTTATATAAAACTCATCCTAATCACCCTAGGCTAACATGAATGATGCATTAACGAAAATAAGCAAGACAAATACTTTCGTGGGATTTTTAGAATTCTAATTTGTTGACGATTTTGATGTGGTTGCGTTCCCCGTCGCGCGATCTACGCGTTGGTGGTGGCGACGGTGCAATCAGGTGACTTTTTGGCTTTGGATTGCTTGGAAAGCTTCCTCCTTCCCTCTCCTATGGCCGTTCTAAAGTTTTGAGTTGTTTTAACCCTAGAAGGTAACCTTAGACATCTGATATACCCCTTGAAATTTCGTGGGTTTAATTACCCAAAAATGTAAAATGTCCAAAATGCCCTCCCGGGGTACTAATTAAGCCTAAAAACGCCCCGAGGTCCAAACTAAACCCCCAGGTACACTTTGCTGACTATCTCGATCCTTTTGGACACTTTGATGCACTCGAAATGACCATACGGAAGACTTATAATTTATTCACTTTTATTCATCAATATTTAGTCTCGACGCGTCAAGGGCGCGTCCCGGCTCAAATTTTCAAAATTGTCATTTTATTCACTCTTGACATTTAATAGAACAAAAATTATATTACTTTACTCATTAGTAATATTCAACAACAAGTTTCCCATAATTACTAACTCATATCACGTTAATAATTATAAAGTGATTAATTTCCGGATTTATTTTAAATTAATAACTCACATTAAATTTAATAAATCCCCAAATTAATATTGCATAAAAATACGGGGTATTACACTCTTATTTGAATAAGTGGATTGTCACACCCGTGAGGTCAGCTTCCTATCTACTCTAGTACAGGAACATTGTTTCCTCTTTTATTGCCAGACCGGCTACTTCTCCTGCTATTGTAATTGATATTAATGTAGAGACTGTTATTGATTATGACACTCCTCTGTCTGAAATTATGAAGAGGTGGAAGTTCCCTGATCTCTACAGTGGTGTTGCATCTGGCTCCCAATCATCTATTGAGGGAGCTGAGAATAAAACTGGGGATGTTATGAAGCCCCCAACTCTTAAAAGTCCATCCCCATAGATCGAGTCCCCAAGGATCCATCTCCCAAAGACTTGGTTCCTAAGGAGGTATCTCCTGAAGAGGTTGATGTTCCTCCGAGGAGACTTAGGAAAGGGCTTACAGAGAAGCAAGTCGATCAAGTGCCCGACCAATAGGCCTTGGTCAATTTTCCCTCATTTGATGTTGTTCTTCCAATGACTATTACTCCTAGTTTTGCTAGGAAGTTGGTCATGTATGGTACTCTTCCACATAGCAGGATGGTGGATGCCAAGCTTCCCAGAACAAAAGTTTCTGAATTTGTTGCTCAGAACCATGCATTAGTAAGTAATTTCCATTGTATTCGTTTGGTTGTTATTTACATTCTTCTTGTGCTCACTTTGATCTTCATTTTTTGTAGTTCTTGGTACACTTCAATAATATGCTGGAGAAGGATGATGAAATCAAGTCTTCTTCTTCTTCTTCTTCGAATGAGGTGGAGGAATCTTTATTTGGTTTAAAGAAGTCTCTTCTTAAGTCTTACAAGCCTTGGAGACTGAGAGGAGCACGTGGGTAGGGAAATTAAAGATAACTTAATTGGCTTGTCAAACCTCTGATGCGAATGCCCTTGAAGCTGAGCGCAGGGCTAAGGAGGCTGGGCTTCAAAAGGATGAAGTTGTGTGTGAGAAAGAGGAAGTTAAGCACTAGAAAGAGGAATTAAGCGCTAGAAAGAGGAAGCTGAGCACAAGGATAAGGCTATTGAAGATCTTGTGGCCTCTGCCCGAGCTAAAATAAAATCTGTTGTGAAGGCTTCCTTCAGCGCTAGTTGGGTTAAGAGCTAGAACAAGGCCATTTCTACTACTTCTAATTAGATTGAGTATGTGAAGAATTTTTTTTTAGAGATGGGTGGGTTACTGCCCTTCAGGAGTTGAACAAAAATGGAGACTCTGAACTTTTTTAGAGGTATATTCACGATCCTCCTCCAGCTATAGAGGATGAGGTTGAAGATGAAGCGTCTTCTGAGGATTCTTCATTTGTGGTTGAGTTTGTTGCTAAAATAACCTGAAGTCCATGAGTCTTCTATTCCTCTAGCTGAGCGAACCGAGCAACTTCAGCCAGTAGACCATTGTTTTAAGCGTAGCAAGAATGTTGAAGATGATAGGGATAAGGTGTAATATTTTTGGGAAATTTTCTCTTTTATTTTTATTTATCCTTTTTCCTTTGTTTTAATTGTACTTTAACTCTTTGTTATCAATAAAAGAACCTTTTGTTTCTCCTTTCTCTCGTTGATTGAACATGTTCTCCATTCTTGTTGTTAATTGGTGATTATTTCTTCTTTCTAGTTTATTATGAAGTTGGAACAACTGTCTTCCCATAACACCGAGCTACTAAGGAAATGCCATGCTTTTTTCTAGACTGGCCATGTGGACTTGTCTGATGAAGAAGTTACTCAATTGCTCGGTGATGATGCTTCAGAGGAAGTCATGGAATCTTATAAATATTTAAAGTACTTACTTTATTGGGCGGTAGAAAATAATGTTGCCTATTATGAAATGGTATAGGAACTTCAAGAACAGTATAAAGAATCCACTGCGCTGCAGCATCAGAGCTATGAGCATAAGTATCAAAGTTTGAGTGAAGGTCGGGGCTTTAAAAAGTTTATCTCCATTTATAATAATAAAGAAGCTTTGCTTAAGCTTGAAATTGAAGAAACTAGGACCATTGCCAAAAACTTGGAAGAGGAGAATAGTAATTCGAGGAATGAGTTCAGCCTTCTGAAGTCTTCCTCTGGAGATAATTTTGCAATTACCGATGAAGGTGATTCCTTTTTAGAAGCTTATAACGCCACCTTGAGAGATGAATTGGAGTTTTTGAAAAACATTAAGTCTGCTTCTTCTTCCCGAGCTAGAAATAGGGATGGCTAAGGAACTACACAAGAGCTTAGGACCCAACAGGCCCTAGCCAATCAAGCTGCACAGTTAAAAGCGAAGGATCGAGCTATTGTTGAGATGTCTCAAAAGCTACAAACTTTATCCGAGAAATTATCTAATCAATCTTCTCAATTGGAAGCTAAGGATGAGGTGCTGAAGAAACTTCAATCGTAAGTTGGTAAATTAACCTTCCAATTCCATAAGCAGCCCAGATAATTTTGGATGGGTGGTTAAAATGAAGCTTTAGGACATTACGATAATAGACTCCAATATACCAAAAATGAGTCCTACAAATGGGGTTTGATTAATGCTTTAACTTTACTGAAGGTAGATGGGAATGATATTATTTGGTATTGGTATGATCTAGGCTTACTGAAACTTGACATTTATCCATTTAAGTTGGATGTCAATTGGGTACCTATTCATCGTGTTCCCCGATGTTTGATTTCGAAGTACTTGGGTGGATTACGAACTTCATGATGAGCTTGATATCATTCGACCTCCTTATTTTCTTGATCGTTCTAGTAGCAGTAATACCCGGATGCTTTGAGATCTTAATTTAATCAATTATCCTTTTACTTTGGATGACCCTCCCGCTGGCATGGATCCTGTTTCTAAAGCTAAAGGAAAATGTCCTGTAGGATAACTTTTTGTTTTTTGTTTCATATTTGAGCAGCAATGTGTAAACAAGCAACAATATTTAATCATTTCAATTTTATGGAAATATTATTTTATGAATGGATCAACTTCTAGTTAATCTTTGAATGTTTTTATATTCTTTAACTATGAATAGATCAACTGTTTTAGTTAATCTATATTTTTTCACCAGTTCTATTGATATTCTTAGGACTATCCTAAGTTTTATGCCAATAACCGATGCTTCAGCATGGTTTTACTAATGTACCTCAATTTTATGGTAATTGCAGTAGTTACCTTGGTCCCTAGGCATAAGTGGAACATTTTTCCATCTTTTATCTCAGTTTAGATGAACATTTGTCATCTGAGTCTTCATGAAAGCATTTGGGACATACATTTTTTTCCTTGCATGATTTTATTGATGTCGATCATCTTTTTGGTGTCCTTGATTAATGCTGATCAACTTTGTTGGGGTGTTTTATTGATGCTGGCCAACTTTGTTAGTAGCCTTGGTGGATATTGACCAACTTTGTTGGCAGTATTTATTGATGCAAACCAGGTTTGTTATACCGACACACTTTTTTGATGGCCTTGGTGGATACTGACCAACTTTGTTGGCAGTATTTGTTGATGTAGACCAACTTTGTTGGTGTTGTTTATTATACCGGCCAACTTTGTTAGTGGCCTTGGTGGATACTGACCAACTTTGTTGGAATATTTATTGAAGAAGACCAACTTTGTTGGTGTTGCTGTCCTCATAATTAGAGCTACCATCATGGTGCTACAAGTTCATAGCACTATTAATCTGAAAAAAGAAAACAATAAATAATAATTTCTAAGAAAATCATGTTCTCATTAATATTGAAATTGACTGAGTACGACATAACTACGTTTATTGATAGTATTTCTTCAAGTGCTCTACATTCCATGGGTTCTTTAACTCTTCTCCTTCTAAAGTCTCAATCCAATACGTGCTTGGTCGGATAACTATAGTAACACGATAAGGCCCATGCCAATTGGCTTCCAGCTTAGTACTCTTGTGAATAACCTTTTTCAAAATATAATCGCCTTACTTTAAGTTCCTTAGCATGGCCCTATTGTTATAGAAACATGCAGTCCTTTATTGATAGCCTGCATTCCTTAAAGTTGCATCTTTTTGGAATTCATCCAGCATGTCTAAATCTAACCTTATCGTCAAATTACTAATTGGGGTATTGAAGTTAAGAACTTTATGCGTAGGTAAACCTAGCTCAACTGTGATTACAACTTAATTACCAAATGCCAATAGATAAGGATTTTCTCCAGTAGCTGTTCTTGAAGTTGTTCGGTAAGCCCACAAGACTGAATGCAATTCATTAATCCAATTTCCTTTTACATCTTCCAACCTTTTCTTCAGTCCGTTCAACAAAGTTCTATTAGCTACCTCTGTTTGTCCGTTTCCTTAAAGATGGCCAGGGATAGAGTGGATTTTTTGGACATTAGTTTGGGTGCAGTAGGAAGCGAATTATTCATTGTCAAATGGTGTTCCATGATCAGTTTTAAAGGCATAAGGTAAGCCATACCTGCATATAATGCTTTTTCAGAAGAACTGGTAAACCTTTTCATAAGACATATTAATCAATGATTTAACTTCTACCCATTTTGTAAAATAATCAGCAGCTACAATAAGGTATTTGAACCTTCCTCTAGTGGTTAGCAGGGTCCCGACCAAGTCAATTCCCCATAGGTAAAAATGCCAAGGTGAAGTGATTGGTGTTAAGAGGGATTGTGGATCCTTGCATATACTAGAAAACCTTTGACACTTGTGACATTTCTTAGAAAAATCTACACAATCTTCTTGCATGGTTGGACAGTAGTATCCTTGCGCATGTATTCTTTGTAGCATTGTTCTTACTGCTATATGGGCCCCACAGGATCCTTCATGGACTTCTTCAATTAAATTCTTTACCTCAGTTGGATGCACACACCATTACAGTCTAGTAGTTAATCCTCTCCTGTATAACACACCACCTGTTAGCACATACTATGTAGATTTGTATTTTAGCCTCTTAGCTTCAAGTAGATCGGTTGGAAGAATTATATCTTCAATATATGATCTTGTGGGGTCCATCCAAGATGGACCCATATCAACTGTAATAAATTCGACCATCAGATCCTCATCAATGCTCCTATTAGCAAGTAACTCAATAGTAATAGTTCTTCTTATATCTGTTCTAGTTGCTGAGGCTAACTGAGCAAGTGCATGTGCTCGGACATTCTCCAATGTTGGAATCCTGACCATTTGAACTGCTAATAAATTGGCAATTACTTCTAAAGTTTTAGCCAAATATCTGGTCATCAGTTCTCCTTTTGCTGCATATAAGCTCAGCACTTGATTTACCACTCACTCTGAATCACTGTACACCATAACTTCCTTAGTGTTCAATTATTTACCTAGATTTAGACCAATAATCACGACTTCATATTATGCTTCATTATTAGAGGCTTAAAATTGGAAACATAGAGCGTACTCTATGTCTCGATCATCAGGACTATCGAGAATAATTCCATCTCCACATTCGGTTGCGCAAGATGACCCGTCGACATACAAACTCCATACGGGGATATTACTATCAAACTCTTGGTTTGTCAGAGTTCCTTGATGGAATATTTTATCTATTGCCTCCTCATATTTATTCTTCATCTCATGTACTCCACTATTCTATTCTGGTTGATCTTTTTCTTCACATTTCCCCATTTGGAGTTGGTCGGGGGTATTTCTAGTTGATCCACTGAGTCTTCTATGTTGCTCGGCTAGAGTCCCTTGCTGCTCGGGGACCTCTAGATAAGTGAATTTTGTAATAAAATTGGCCGCATCTTGGCCTTTTAAAATAGTCCTTGGTTCATACACAAGGTCATACTTCCCTAACTCCACAACCCAATACATCAGTCTCCCAGATTTATCTGGCTTGTGCAAAGCCTTCCTTAATGGCATATCAATGTAGATCAATATGGTGTGGGCTTGGAAATATGGCTTCATTCATCTACTAGCTTCAATTAAATCCAGTGCCAATTTTTCCATTCTGGTAAATGTTACTTCTGCTCCTTTGAAAGCTTTGTTGGTGTAATAAACTGGCTTTTGAACTCCATTTTATTCCCTGATCAAAGTAGAGCTAACTGAAGACTCAGATATTTCTAGATATAGATACAACTTATCTCCCATCATTGGTCGAGAAAGTATTAGCGGTGCTCCCAGGTACTTTTTCAACTCCAGGAAGTCTTTTCGCATTCATCGTTCCATTCAATGGTTTTTTTGAGTACCTTGAAGAATGGCAAGCATTTGTCTATTGCTCTTGACACAAGCCTGTTGAGTGCTGCTACATGTCCAGCTATCCTTTAAACATATTTTTTACAAGTCGGGGACTTCATTTCGATCAAAACTTTAATATGATCTGGATTGGCTTCAATTACTCTTTGATTCATAATATACCCAAGGAACATTCCCTTATGCACTCTAAAAATGTATTTGGTGTGGTTTAACTTCATTTGCTGCTTTTCTCGTTGATCAAACATGTGACTGAGGTCGACAATATGGTAAGAAACTTTTTTTCTTTTAGTGAGCATATCATCAACATACACTTCCATATTATTGCCTATATGCTCCTTAAATACTTTGTTCACCAATCTTTGGTAAGTAGCACATGCATTTTTCGGACCAAACGGCATAACAACAAGTTCCTCGGGGAGTGATAAAAAAAGTACTTTCGTTGTCTTCTGCCTTCATTTTGATCTGGTTATAACCAGAATAGGCATACATGAGACTAAAAAATTCATGCCCTGAAGTAGCATCTACCATTTGATTAATTCGTGGAAACGGAAAGTGATCCTTTGAACACGCTTTGTTCAAATCAGTAAAATCCACACACATCCTCCACTTGTTATTTTTCTTCTTGACCATAACTACAATTTCTAGCCAATCAGGGTACTTCACATCTTCAATAAAGTAAACTTTTTGAACCTTCTCCAGTTCTTCCTTATAGCTAGGTTCTTTTCTGGGCTGAAAACTCTTCTTCGCTGCTTCACAAGTTTGATTTCCCTATTGACATTAAGTTCATGACACATAATGTTTGGATCTATGCCTGGCATATCTTCATGACTCCAAGCGAACACTTGTTTTATTTGCCTCAAGAAAGTTGTCAACTTCTTCTTAAGAACTGGTTCCAATAGTGCTTCTATTTGAGTTGTTTATTCTCGATTATCGTCATCCAAGACAATGCTTTCTTTTACCTCCATCAGTTGTCCTTTCAAAATCTCAAATTCATCTCTTGGATCTAAGGTTTCAGCCTCAGACTTGGTGTTCAGCTCAGTTGTATCCACTTGATAAGTGGTTGTTTTCCATTTGGCCTTAACCACATCTTCTTCCTCGGCCGAGGAATAGTATCACTCCCGAGATACTTTTTTGTCTCCTTTCACTACTACTACTCCAAAGTTGGTAGGGAATTTTAAGCATTGATGAACAGTTGAGGGTACAACTTTAAAAAATTTCAGACCAACTCTCCCCATGATCATATTATAAGTAGAATGAACATTTTTGTCCGTTATAAAGAATCATAAAATCTTTATCCCGCTCGCTACCCAAGTTCCAATCAACACATCCAATTTGATAGTTCCCAAAGGGAACACCTTCTCACTTGAGAATCCAATGAGTGGCCTATAGTATGGCTCCAATTGATTGATTTTTAAACCCAAATTATCAAAACAGGGATAGAACATGATGTCTGTCGAATTGTCATTGTCCACCAATGTTCTTACTACCAATGTTTCCTTTATCCTGACGCTGATCACTAAAGGATCATCATGAGGATATAAAACACCTGAAAAATAATTTTTGGATAAGACAATTATGATCTTATCCTTGTTAACTTTTCTTGATCCGTCTTCCTCGGTAAGGTTGATACGCTGGATATAGGAACAAGATTAAGCCTCATTGAGGTAAGCTTTCCTTTCAGTCGTATGATCTCCTCTTCTGGAATCTCCACCTGTAATCATGTGACAATCAAAAGATCCAAAATTGAGTGTGAATACCTCACGTTCAGGGTGTGTGGGTTTCTTAGGTAGATCGAGATCATCTTCTGGATCATTGTCATGGTTCATCTTCTTATCTTCTTTACTCTTGCTTGGCAATTTATATCTCTGCCGACCTCTTCCTCCATTTCTTATGCCATTGTGATGATCAATAAATATGTCCAGCTTTTCTCTTATGATGAGTGCTTCTATCTCATTTTGGAAGGAAATGCATCGGTTAGTAGTATGACCGTGATCTTTGTGAAACTCATAATACTTGGACTTATCCCTCTTATTAGTAGGCGACCTTATATTTTCCGGCTAACTTAAATCATTATTCTGCTTGATTTCCTCCAACACATAATGTATATCCACTATCAGGGGGTGTAATTAGTGAATTTCTAGAGCTGATCTAAGCCTTACTTTCCCTTTGAACTCCTGCACTCGTTATGGTTCTTGTTTCATTCTTGTCTGACTTCCCTTCTGCTTTTACTTCCACCTTTGCGTCTAAATTCTTTTTAGCGGCCATAGCTTCCTCGACGTTCATAATCTTCTCTACCTTGGCCATTAATTCTGCCATCATCTTTGGTGGATCTTTTGTGAGAGTAAAGCATAATTTATCAGGGAGAAACCACTCATGAGAGTAGTAATTGTTATCATTTCTTCATAATCAATTACTTCTAGTTTCTTGTTGTTGAAATGAGTGATGTAATCTCTGGTACATTCTCCTTCTTTCTGTCTCAGGCTGAGAAAATGAGGTACTCGTTTCACTAGCTTTTCCAGAACACAAAAATTACCACTGAATAGCTCGACTAGTTCTTGAAATCAAGAAATCTTCCCTCGAGGAAAGTTGTTGTACCAGCTTTGAGTAGATCCAATGATTGTTCCTAAAAATGCCCTACATCTCATTTTATCAAGAACGCCATAAATGTCAATAATTTCTTCGTACTGCTCTATATGGAGAACCGGATCAGTTTTCCTATCATATTTGGCAGTGACTATTGCAGCTTTAAACTTGATTGGAGTAGGGAAATACATGATAGTTTGCACATTTCACCTAATCTGTCTTCTAAACATTAAATGGATCCCTTCCAAGCATCACTGTTAGCGCCATGGACGACAGATATTTTATGCTAACCTCCAGATCTGGATGAACTTTCTTCCTGTGAACCTTCTCTCTGACTAGAACTTTTAGTTTTTCGGACTGGGCTGGGCTGAACCTTCCTTTAGATCACTTCATCATCAATTATTTCTTGACGCCGCCCATTGGGCATTTATATAGGGTCCCAAACAATCGAAAGGAGAGGCCCTACTTAGCCTTTCTAAAGCACTCAGTCTTTCTAGGATGAGAGATTGTCCATCAGTGGAATTAGTTATCCTAATAGAGGAGGTTGCTCCAGCTAGGTATGAAGGATCCCTAGCAGTTCTGGAAGGAATGTTCCCAATACTCCTTGTTGGCGATGGTGGGATATTCCTGTGACTAGATTGTGTAGGCACTCCGTCTTGCAGAGATTGGGACAACTATCGTATAGTATCTCGCATGGCCTCTTGGCTGTTGGCGAAGCTAGCCGAAATTCCTGTTAAATCATTTTTATTAGGAGGGGTAGAGGGATTAGGCGGAATACCCTCATTTCTAGTGCTTGATTCTAAAATTTCAGCCATGGGTGATGAATGATGAATGAGGGAAATTTTTTAGCAATACGTTCCCATAGACGGCGCCAATCTATTAATGCAAAGAAATAGACTAAGCCTAATTAATTGGACACAGATGAATTAAATAAAACAACCAAGAGACAAGAAAACTTTTTAAATTGGTTCAGCTCAATGGAATAGCCTACGTCCACTATTATGTATTGATTACCTTGAGTTTTTTTCAATCCCTTACAATGAAGGTGATATAACGTATTTATAGCCCCAAAAGGGGGGTCTTCATCATTGTCATGTGAAATGATGGAATGCCTTTATTTGTTAGGGATTTACATCAATACATAATGAGGATTAATTATATGAACATTGTCATTCATAGGCAATAGAGGCTGTAAGACTGCTGGCGCTTGGTTGGTTGTACTAAATGACTTTTTGACTGTTGATCCGGTATTTATGTTAGTTGGAGAATTATGTTGGTCGGGCTTCCTTGTTAGTCAGGCTTTTCTATCATGATGACTTGGATTTATGCTGCATAGGATGACACATGCTGGCTTGTAATTGGTCCATGTAGGATGGTAAATTTTGGTATCAACACGTACGAAAGAAGATAGAGGGATAAACTAGCATATTTCGTAGCTTAGAACTCTTCATTGTTTCCCCTCTTACTGTATTCTCTCGTTGCTTTTATATACTTCTTGTGGCGTATTTAGTGGCTCAAGAAAAAATATTTTTCGAGGCCTTTGGAATTCTTATTTATTGTTCATGTGCTGCCATTTGGATTGTTTTTATTTAGTCTAACATATATTGGTATATGATAATCCCCGAGTACCTTACATAAAAAAATCTTCAAGAATAGTTTAGCTAGAAATAAGCTTACTAACTCCATCATCATGTAAATAATTGACACATAAAACAATAGTGGTCTTTAGATTAGAGAAACATGTCGACCCTTCTCCAAGAATTTTAGAATGATCTTTTTTATGGTAGAAAAATAGATAAATGTTATCAGAATAATCCCTTCTGCAATTACTACAACATATATTTAGGGTCATAGTTATTATTAGTTCCCATATTTTCTTATTTTACTGGGACTAGAATCCCTTTTTTACCATAATCCTTCTTTAACACCAGTGACACCACAATATCAGATTGGGGGAGGAAGATCAGAATTAGATATTTACAGAAAAGAAAATATATGGGCTCGTGTGCATAGGAAACACAAATATCTATTATAGTTCTATGTGTAGCGTGAATTTTATTATCTTTAAGACTCTCGATGCCATAATGGAGTATGATGCATTTTGTTTTTTTATTATGAAGGATTTAAAGACCTCCTTGAAGATGTTTGGAAGTAACGTCCTATTCTCATATGGTCTTTTAGATCCTATGGTATTTTTTCTTAATTTGAATATTTATTATATTAAAATATATAAAATATGAATTGTATTTATTGCAGTGTTTTGGATGATATATCTGAATATATCATTACTCTTGTTACAAACAAAGTTAACTATATGATTAAATATGTCTTTGATTATTAACCATACAATCTTATGAGAGTTTTCATAGTTTGGGAAGAAGAGGGGGTGTTAACACCAGTATTCGACCATCAAGGAAACTATATTCAAATGTAAACACGGTGAGACTAAACTTTGTGCCTCCCAATATAGAAAATGGTAGTACATGCCAGTGATGATTATTTTAATGGTTGACAGGGACACACATACAATGTTGTTTAGGACGATGGTCAAAACTCTCCACTGTAAAAAATTCTCAACAAATTTCAATCATATGTTTGTCTTAATAAATTATATTTAGCATGATACTAATAACACAAATTTTTTTTGAATATGTGAGGTATGTGTTGAGATCATTACTTGTTGATCATGTTGTAATTAGAATGAACAAAATATAGAACTAAATTTCAACTTCAACATATCTTCCTAGGACTAGTTAAGATAAGGAACAAATGAATAATTCGATGAGACATTTTTCATCCTTGCACATACTAAAAAAAAATTCATTATTATTTATTTCGTTCATTGTTACATGTATTATGGACATTTTCCATCACCACTGACTCAAGAATGTTATGTATTAAGCAATCATATTATCATAATTATACGAGACTTAGTTTGTAGTTTCATTGTTTGTTAAAATAGGTCAAATATGTTTGGTTATGTGTGGATTGGAGGTTTAAAAGTATCTATGGGATCTAAGAAATTGTGATTACATACCCGAGTACTCTAAGTAAATATGAGTAAAATAAATTTTGATGTGCATAAATTTAAGTGTATGATTATATGGATACATGGTCAATTCTATGGAATTTTTGAATTCCTCATACAGTAACTTTGCTATATTTCGTTTTCATAACTATATACAGAGAAAAGTCGTCCATTTTCGGTAAACACTAGACTCTTTACACGTTGGTGTTATTAAATGTTTATCGGTATTTCATTTGTTTAAATTAATTCATATTTTCAAAAAGTCGATAATTAAGAGTAATTACTAATTAAGGAAATAAAATAAAGAATAAGGGAATTTCACATGAGGCCATTATATGTGTTAAGGAATCATAATGGGTATTTTACATGTTACACACTGATTGAGTGAGAAAGTTGATGTAATACTTCATTATTTCAAATTATAGGTATGAATTGTTTGATTTAATTTCCTATATTAATTCTTATAATTTATTTATTAAATTATTGGGTCATATTATTATTTTAATTAAGTTTGCCATTGAATTTTCTAAATTGATTTATTAATTTGTTTAGAAACATCATGTTTCTCATTATTACATATTATGAAGCACTTACTAGATGGACAAGACGTCGAAGAATTAGTGATTCACCTCCATGAAACGCTACTACAAATGAAGACTGCCATGAGAAGCGAAATGCATATTTTGTTTCAGAGTATAATCCCTCATCACACTTCGAGTAAATCAATGACCCATACCGACTAGGTAATGACACATCTTTATTGTTATGAGATTTAAAAGTCTATATATACAAAAACTTATTATGTATATTTTACCTAAAATATATTTATTTTATTTATATTTATGTATGTGATGGACTGTTAGATAGGATATATATATATATATGGAAATTATTATTCCCTTAGGATATATTGTATATATTTTAATATTTTTCAGGTGCGAAATTCTCCCTTTTTAAAAGACTTGTTCACAGTGTTGTGGCTGTCAGTTTAGTTGTTCTTGAGTTAATTTATATGTTTAAGAAGGTTGGATTTAATGAATAAACAAAGGAAACTTTGTCCATTTTTAAAAATATTACGGGTTTTTAAAGTTAACTAATATGAAGATACACTAATTTGATAATGTTTTTAAAGATTGTCATCTGTAGGAAAAATTAAAAAAAAAATCTTCCTTGTTTAATGTAATTGAAGTCACTTTGTTAGACGTCGCATTCTTCAAGATTGCTGGTTTACTTTGTGATTATTTTATGTTAGGAGTAGATGGATTTTTATTCATTTTTCGAATGCGACAAGTGAAATATGTTAAAATTTTATTATTTCAATAAATAATTTTATTGAAGAAACTTTGACTTAGGTCGGTAGACATGATGTTGGAATAGTTGATTACGTATAGAGATTTTACCTGTTTGAACTCTAATTGTAGTTGAATGAAAATTTTTATGTTATATATGTTGAAATGGGTGCCATAGAAGTTATATATTGTTTTTAACATGTTTTTTAATGATTATATAGAATACATGATGGAATGGATGTAAAGCATGGAATGTATTCTTTTTTTTAATGTATTCTTGAATGTACTCTCAGCTGGAATGGCTGTAATTCTAACTTTGGCACAAAAAATATTAAACCTGACTTCATTATCATTTAAAAAGATCCTGAAAAACAATGTTCTCTTTGGAAGGCTTAGTTGTAGTGTAACAAAAAATTTTAGGAGTAGTGTTCTTGTCTCAAAATATAGTTATTAAAGACGGCTTCCTTGTCATCTCAAAAGGATTCCATTTACTATGACATTTTGAAATGGCTTAGTTCCTGTCCTAAAATCCCCCTTTGGGGACTGTTGTTGTCATCTCAAAAAGTATTTAAAATGGGGGTCTAAAAGGACCCAAAATATTTTTCCAAAACTTATTTTGGACGATCAGTGTATCTTCTGAGACGACTGGAGTAACTTCACAAAAATCATTTCTTTATACTCTTCAAAAATCTTTTCTTTACTTGTTTTCTCTTTGGCCTCTTGCACTAATTTCCAATGAACAATAAATTATTGACCTATCCAACTGCTAAATCAAATATGCATGTTCTATTAGTTTCATGTTATTAGGCTTTTGTCCTCAAATTATCAATATTAGGAATAAGTGCATGATTGAATTTTCCCCATGAGCACATAATTATTTCTTGTTATATGATTCCATGGAAAAATTATAACTAGGTCATGTTGTGTTGTTTTGTGTATACTAAAATCGAGCGATATTTGTATTTTTCTTCATTTGTGAGTGTTTGTACATTACTATTTTCATATTGAAAACGTTAAAATCATCCGTAATCTTTTAACTTCTTTCACTGATCGTTCATTAATTGAGTTCAATTTGAAAATTTTTATTTGATCATGATTTTTGACATTGTTTTGATCCAAGAATCACGTAAACCTCATGAAATGATGCTATGAACATTTTGTTAATAAACCCGTACTAACTGGGACCTCACCTTGATACACTCTCTAGTCAACCCCTTTGAACCCAAATATTAAACTTTCGTTTCAAAACCAAAAATCCCATTAACAAGTCCATATTTGAGTTTTAAACTAAGTATACACCTTACCATGACCAACTCCACACTGTAGTTTTAAACCATATATGCAGCTTCAATACCTTTATTTGGAATTATACGAGGGATTAAAGATGTTTTTGTTTCATGGTTGCAATAAAGAATTTGAGTTGGCTTTTATTCTCGAAAAAAGTAAAAAATAAAATGAAAGAAAAGGAAAAGAATAAAAACAAAGGGATTGAAAAAAGTAAGAATCCCATAGTTATTAGAGAAAATAAAGTCAGTCATACTCCATTTTTATAACCATTATTTATTCTGGAATTTATATTCCTATTTTGAAATTGCCCGTGATATTCTCCTCGAACCTTTTGAATCTATAAATTTATCATTTCTTTAATAAACGTAACACTAAGCCTACATTATAACCCTTAAAAGTCCTATGTGATCCTAAGGTGAATGTGATTCAAAAGTCTAATTAGATGCGATAATTTGTTAAATTGAGTTTGATCTCCTTTAATGAATTATAGCGTCTCATGAGATTACAAATTTTCATTTTATATATGGAATTATTTATTGATGGCATGTGCATGGCCTTTCTTCCTCTTACATTTACTCATTACGCCTACATGTCCTATGTGTTTTACACCCCATTATTGCGAATCAAATATTTTTCATGTGTCGCACACCACACACGTTTAAGGTTTCAATTTTATGATGTTATTCTCTTAATGCTGATAATTTTGGATTATTTGGAAAAATTCTCATTTGCATTGTTAATAATTTGTTGAAATATTTATTATGGTTAATGATTTTAACATGTTGGTTATTTGGGCACATTTTGAGCAAATTTGATGTTTGTGTGTTTCATCATTGAAAACCCTCAGGAAAAAATAGTCATCTACTAGAACGACTAGGGAGTTTAATATGACACCCCGCCTATTTTAACAACGGGTGAATAGTCCTTTATTAAAGCAAGAAAAAATCTCATTTGGTTCACTCTAAGCATCATTGTCGAAAACTTATTAATTTACTAACCACCTATGTTAAATTAAGCCATTGTAAAAAATGCATCTTTCATAATAATGACAACACGTAGAAAATAAATAATGTAACAAACCATTCACAATATAAATATATGAATCCAACACACGGTAAATAACTTAATCAATAATACCGAATAAACCATCGGGTCCCATAAAAAATCCAAATACAAGTCTAAAATAATAAACTGAATTCACAAAGTCTAGTAAATAAAATGAAGTACTAGATAGTTTGAAGGGGCAACACGCTCAAATAAAATAACGAATGAAACAACTAAACTAGGAATGAATAACTTAAGCGTCTACATCAACTCCTGCAAGCCTCCACAAGTGTTGCAGCTACACATCCCTAGAAAGAATCTCTAGCTTGGTGTCCCATTGGTTGGACACCTAAAAGGTCTTGAAAAATAGATTTGAAATGGGTCAGAGCCCAAGAAAATCGTTTGAAAACATTTTGTAAGTGTTTAAGTCATAGTTTAAATTAGTTATTAGATACACACGTTAGTACAACATACTCTCCCTTGAGTTCCCCACCTCTCAGCTAAAGTGCACACCTAACACTTCCTACCTAGCTATAACACCCATTCCAACAAGATAACGTGTCTAACTAACCATAATAGTTCTAGCTCCTCCGTATTACAGATATGACATGCTACCCCAATATCAATTATTACTATTATCCTCATATTATTATTGATTCATTTATTTAAGTCTCTCTACTTAAATTACTTTTAGATATTCATAATTAATCAGTTTTACTATCACGCATAAGTGTAACACCCCGTATTTTTAATTATATTTATATTCAAATTAATTAAATTAGAAATGGGAAATTAATCCAGATTAAAATAAATATTAATTAGCGAGGCAAGGGATAATATTTATTTATATTGAGTATTACTTAGTTAATGAGTAATAAATTAATAAGAACGAATCATGATTTTCCTGAGTGAGAAATACGATTGTTACTGTAATTTAGTCGGGAGGCTCGTGTCAGCCTTGCCGGGACATTTTATGAGATAAAATGTGATTTAATTATGGATCATCGAAGTCATTATTTCAAGTACATCAATGTCTCCTAAATGGTCTAAATAGTGAGAAAATGGTACTCCGGGGTTTGGATTAGGTCCTGGGGCATTTTTATACCAAACTGACACCCTGGGAGGGTATTTCAGTTTTTTGGATTTTTGAAATAGAAGGACCAATGAAATTTCTAGGGATATATCCTATGATACAGTGTTGAAGTTAGGGTTAGAAGTTAGAAAATCTAAGAGAGGCCACCAAAGGAAGAAGGAGAGAAGTTCCAAGGCATCCCACACCATTCTTTCACCACCACCACCACCGTTATGTAGATCGGGAGGGGGGGAAGCCAATCCTGTCATTCTTTTGTAGAAATTCAGACTTTCTATTTGAGGCAAGTATTTATCTTTCTAATTTTGAGTGCATATACCATCCATGTTAGTGTAGGATGAATGATCTCATGAATATATAAATATTGACTTAGATTTGGAAGATTTAATTTATGTTCTTGGGTATAAATCTTGATGGATATGTTTAATTAGTGTATGTAATACGAAATTGAGGGTTGGAACATTAAAACATGGAAGAAATATGATATTTTGTTGATGTTATTGTAGAAAAAAAATAACCTAGGGTTTTTTAAAGTTTAAATGAAGAATTAATTTGATTTACATGACCCACCTTAATGATTTAATGTTTCGATTACGTTAGAATTTGCTTATACATGTTAATATAGGGTCCAGTAGGTTTGGTTGGGTGTTTGGGACTGTGTAATGGAGGTTTGAAGTGTTAAAAATGGCAAAAATTGCAAATACCGAATGAAGGAGAAAAATTGCTACATTTCGAATCTATTCGGCCAAGGGCGAATCGATACAGTTTCCCAGAATATTGGCATTTTCTCTTATTTAAGCCCAGAACTTGTGAATGACTATCGAGGACACTAATAGGATATATTTAAAACATAATTAGTGATATTATGGGATACATAAGTCCTTGGTAAGATTTGGACTTAGTCATATGAGCAGAATTTAAGAGTTAAGGCTACATGGACATAAATTGTAATGTAATGAATTTGGGAGAATGAGATCGAGTCTCAGGGATTTCAAGGGAATCTATGACTTAGACTAGTAGAGTATGATTGTGTTAACTACCTAATTAAATTAAGGGTGGAGGAAAACCTTAGAGTGGTGCATAATACTCGGGAATATACAATGTGAAGTAAAATGGTAAAATGATGATACGTAGGATATCTGTGAGTTATATACTGCCTACGGGACATATAGTATAGGTCGTGTGTATACCTATGATGAATATGTATGTTTATATAGGTTGTGTGAATACCTATTGGGAGACTTCTTATGTGTGTGAACATACCTACACAATCTACTATCACGGGAGGATCTGCGTTATGGACAGTCTCATTCTGATGAGCCCATCAGGGGGATTTATGACTCTTACCTTGGAACATATAACTTAACTACTTCTGTGTCTTAGAGCGGTGATTTGGGTGTGTTAGGTGTGTGCGTAACCCAAAGTCTTAAAACTATGTTCGCCTCCAAATTGTGTGCTTTATGATTGTATTGTTAGAGAGTGATTCCAAATTAATAGTCCTTTACTTAGTATGTGATGTACCAGGACATGATATCTATATATTTATATACCGTGTGATTTATTATACTACGTGTGCATTAGTAGATAAAATAGATAGTGGTATCTACACTAACCTAAATAAGCGGAAACAAATACTTAATTGGTGAATTTAAATTGGATAAAATGTTTTGAAATTTAATAATCTGTTGTATGGACTATAAGGGTGGGCATAATGTATTGGTATGTAGTTAGAGACTTAGTGGAACTTGTTAGGAGGGTAGCATAACTAGGCTAGTTTAAAAGGATACGTTACGCGTGCACAATAGTTAAGAGGTGAGGTTATCAAGTGAGAGCCTGTAACGTTAACATGTATACAATCTCTTCTCTTTAATGCATTTTAAATAATTGTAAAACACTCTCAAATTGTTGAAATTGGGCTCTGGCCCCTTCCAAATTCATTTTTGTAAAAACATTCTAGTTGCCTAGCCATAGGGACGCCCAACTTAGGAGTTCATTCATATTTGACGTTATGCAGCTGATGTGGTGGTTGTAGGACCTCAGTACTAGACGCTTCCACTTCTATCAGTTCCATGTCTTCATTTAGTTATCTTAGTCGGGAATGTCCCCCATCTCTATCTAGTGTTTATTTCAGAGATGCTATACTTCCATTTTATTTCCATTGTTTGATTTAGTTACATATTATGGACTATTGTATTTGGATTTCAGTCAGGAGTTTTTATTCCAGGCACATTTACTTATCTTCTTGCGTTATAATTTATTATGTTGTTTACTGGAATGGTGAATGTGATTTATTAGTTTAAATTATCTGCATGTGAATAACAAGATTAAAATTTCAACACCGGGCCATTGGGGTATTAGTAATATATGTATATATATATATGTTTTCGATAGTGATGCTATGATTGAAACCATTAATGATTCATGTTTAATTGAATAATGGACTGATAACCTAGGATTAGAATAGGAGGGGTGTCACAGATGGTATCAGACAAGATTCTAAAAAATGCAGGGCGTCATTGAGGTGTGGAGGCCATGCCTTAAGCCTTAGAAGCCTAGGCGATCCTTAGGCGAAAAAAGGCGTGAAAAGGTGTTTAGGCCTTTTTAACATATTTTAATATTTTTTAACCATAACAAGGCTTTTAAAAATACTAAAGTTGTACATACCATAAAAATATGTCTAAATATTTTTAAATTAAAATACTATTTGATTGTTTTGGATAAGATAAACGTCCGGTTTGTAAAAAAGTCATTAAAAGGCAATATCATTTCACTAAAGCATTGCTGTATTTATAAAAACGTGAGCCTTAAGGGTTTAACCAAGAATAAGGCGTAAAAGGCTTAAGGTGGGGCATTTCTGCCAAGCCTCAAGCATAGCACGCCTAGGCGGAGGCATGCATTTTAGAACACTGGTATCAAAGCATTAGGTTCTAGTGTCCTTAGGATATGTGCGAACTTGTTACGTTTCCAGCGTATTGTTCTTTGATATAGAGGCCTGCACTTAGGATATTTTCATTCATGATGACACATTTACGTCTTCATCTATTTAAGATATATTGAATTTTGGACTTATGAAAATTCTCTTTCATTTTAGATGCCTTCCAGACATGCACCATGAGTCACCACTGAGCTCAGGCACCAAGTACTGTGAATTCTTTTGAGGTTGTCTCCATCGTTGCACATGGGGTTAATGCGGCTTTGACTACTTTCGCTCAGCAGGAACCACAGGTGCCACCTCAGCCTCAGGCTGTGGCTCTAGACCATGCACACTTGTTTCCTTCTGTCTGGGATCGAGTCAGACATGCCTTTCAGAAGGCTCATTTTCTTGAGTTTCAGGAGAGCTCTAATGTAGTTACTACTTTCCAATAAATGGACATCCAACGACATTTATGGATGTAGGAGTGCACTGACGTATAGAGACATATACTAGCTGCTTTTAAGCTTGTGGGGCAGCCTTGTAGTGGTGGGAGTCTGCAACCACTGCATAAGAGAGAGATACCATGTCAATTTATGTGTAATGGGAGTGATTTGACTGTAATTACTTACCATCCTCCATTCACACAGAGATGAGGGAAAAATTCTTAGACGTTTCCCAGGAAGGGAGGACAGTAGATGAGTATGAGGAGGAATTTACTAGGTTGGAATTTTTTTTTCTCTAAGTGGTGATCACAGAGGAGAAAAGGATACAATTTTTTATGGATGGTCTTACCTAGAGAATCCAACAGTATTTTTAGGTAATCCCTCTTTGAAGACGTATATGGATGTGTTGAATGCATCTTTATTGCACTATTGGGACTATCTCCTCTACATTAAAGGAAGAAAGAACTCGAAAGAGTCCATCCAGCAGGGAAGGATATGGGGTAGAAGTGGTGGTGCAGAACAATCGATCTAGAGTCAGATGAGACAGGGTTAGCGGGGCTCCTAGTAGGGGGATGGTACTAAGAATTTTCGATCAAGATATTTCAAAAGGGGCATGGTGGATTCATACATGGCCATTAGGGTTAACAACAATTTTAGTAGGGCAAGTAGGGTCGAGGGAGAGGTGGTAATGGCCAGGAGGTCCGAGGCCAGTAGGACTAGAGGGGAGGAAATTTCACCGCTAGATGTTTCATATGTGGCAAGAATGGCCAAAAGCATTAGGATTGGAAGATTTCTATAGCAACAGGGTGCTCATGAGGATCCCCAAAGGCCTATTTTTTCGGCCGCCCTCCCAGTACTAACATTTCTTATAGTGCCAGTTATCCCACTAGCCCCACCTTATAAGGGGCAGTTACATTACGGGCGTGTGTAGAACGTCCACAACATTGCAATTCCACAAGCTCCACCCACAGTTGAGGGTATGTTTTTTATTCATGGGACTTTAGGTAACATTGTATTTTACACTGGGGCTTCACAGTCATTTCTAGCCACTAGATTTACATGATCCTCAGGATTGATAGACAGGACCGATAGTACAATCATGTGTGTAGAATCACCACTAGGTAGCGGGATATTTATCTTCTTTATTTATTGGGGTGTGAGTATAGACATTGGGAGACTAATTCTACCTTTAGATATGCTTGTGTTAGATATGTTAGAGTATGACACCATTATTGGTATGGATTGGCTCACAACATACAGGGCCATGATTAATTGTTACAGTAGGAGCATCGTGTTTACGATTCCGGGCCAGGAGATATTCTCAGTGGTGATGCCCCATCCCGAGGGGTATCATCAACTCACTTGTATTATATAGAGGAGGATACCTCTCAAGCGAAAGTGATTTCCCTAGATTCGATCCCAGTTGTGTGCGAGTTCATCGACGTATTTAAGGAGAGATCAGGGTTAGCGCCTAGTCGAGAGATAGATTTTTTCATTAACTTAGCATCGGGTACTCGATCAATAGTTCATTTGACTTATTCTATGGATCTACGAGAACCAATTGATCAACTTTTGGGGTAGGGATTTATTCGTATGAGTACCTCTCCTCGGGGTGCCCCATTGTTGTGTGTGAATAAGAAAGAGGGATCTCTACGCGTGTGTGTGGATTATCGGGTGTTGCATAAAGTCACGATATGGAATAAATATTTTTTGCCCCAAATCGATGACTTATTCGGCCAATTAAGAGGATTCGCCTACTTCTCTAAGAAATATTTGAGATCAGGGTATCACTAGTTATGCATCCGGGAGCAAGACATATATAACTGCCTTTCTGATGAAATATGGGTCTTACGAGTTTTGGGTTATACCATTTGGGCTAACCAATGCGCCAACTATGTTCATGGACTTGATGAATAGGGTGTTTAGAGAGTTCTTATGTCATTTTGTCATTGTCCGTATTGATGACATCATAATTTATTCTCAGACTGAGGAGGATCATACCGAGCATCTGAGTTGGGTCTTTCAGACATTGTGCGACCATGAGTTGTACGATAAGTTTGAGAAATGAAGATTTTGTCTACCTAAGGTACGATTTTTAGGTCATATAAAATCTACCAGGGGGATATGAGTGGATCCGAGTAAGGTGTCAGTAGTGAGGGAGTGAGGATATCCCATGACACCAACGGAGGTGTGCAGTTTATTGGTGTTTGTGGGGTACTAATGATATTTTTTTTTGGATTTTTCGAAGATTTCGGGTCTGTTGACCAACTTAACTCATAAAGGAGTACCATTTATCTGGGATGAAGCTTGTCAGTTGGCTTTCGATGAGCGGAAGGTCAAGTTTACTTCATCACCCATACTCTCACATCCTAGGGTATGACTAGAGTATCTTATTTTTATTAACGCATCCCTATAGGGACTTGGGGGGGAGCTACAGTAGAAGGATCGGGTTATAGCTTTTGATTCCCGTAAGCCTAGGCCTCATGAGAGGAATTACCCCACCCGTGACTTGGAGTTACTGGCAGTTATTTTTTGCTACAAATTTGAAGACATTACCTTTTGGGAGAGATTTTTCCTATTCACAGAACATAAGTCAGTGTCGTATTTGTTCACTCAGAGAGAGATGAATATGCGTCAGGGTAGGTGACTGGAATTTGTGAAAGATTACCAATTCGACATCCATTATCATTCGAGGAAAGCTAAATGGTGGCATATTCGTTGAGTCGTAGGCCAGTGGGGGATGTGGCTAATGTTTAGAAGGAAAAACGAAAGGAGATGGGAAATTATGATTCAGTTCCTTGATCATTCATGTCAGTTATGAGTGTCAACCAACAGATTGTCATAAGGGTGGTACAGGCATGGAAATAAATGTGATTTGCTACGATTGGATTCAATATCTTTTAGATGGTGGAGCAGATTCATACTCTGTGAGTTCAGAGGGAGGCTTATGCATCAATGGGAGGTTATTGTCCTGGAGGGGGAGGACTTGTGACACGCGATGATGGAAGAGTTAGACGGATCACGATTTGCGGTACATCTTGGAGGGGATAATATGTACCAAGATATTAGACGACAGTGTTAGTGTAATGGGATGAAGAGAGACATTGCAAAGTTTGTCTCAAGGTGTAAAACTTATTAGTTAGCGAAGGTGGACCACCATAAACCATCAGGGGTTCTCGAGTTGTTAGAGATTTTGATGTGGAAATGGGAGAGAATTTACATAGATTTCATTACTGGGTTGCCTACTTCACAGAGGGTTCACAATTCCATTTGGGTGATAGTTGATTGATTGACCAAGGAAGCCCCCTTTCTGATAGTGGGTAAGGATTATACTACGGGGAAATATGCCCAGATTTTCATCATAGAGATAGTGAGACTATATGGGGTGCCACTTGATATTGTGTTCGATAGGGACAAGATCCTCGTGTCTCATTTTTAGGATTTTTTAAGAGTCCATGGGTACAGAGTTACCAAGATATGGAAGGGTAGACATAAAGGAAGAATGAGAAAATGGAAGATTTGATACGGATGTGTATCCTTGATTTTATTGGAGGCTGGGAATTGTATCTTCTACTGGTGGAGTTTGCGTACAATAACATCTCTCAATTTATGATTGACATGGCACTATTTGAGTCAATCTACGATAGAACTTTTTGTTTGCCCACTTATTGGTTTGAGAAGGGGGACAACGAGCTTCTCAAGCCAGAGTTAATTTAGGATACTTAGGACAAAATTTAGATGATTCGAAGTCGTATACGGATAGCTGGGGATAGACAAAAGTGTTAGGTCGATGCCAATCGTCTTTTCTCGGAGTTTAATGTGGGGGAAAAGGTGTTACTACGCGTATTTCCTATGAAGGGGACAATGAGATTCTGGAAGACATGGATGTTTTCACCAAGGTATGTGTGGACATTCCATATTATTGAGCGAATTGAGCCAGTGGCATATAGACTTAAGTTGTCGAAGCCCTTGCATCTAATTCATGATGTATTTCACATTTCTTCATTGAGGCGAAATCTCCTGGAGGAGTTATCTCACACTCACATTGCATTGGAGGATATTTAATAGTAGCCTGATATTTCATACGAGTTGAGTCTAATTGCGATCCTAGACCATAGTGATAGGAGAATGAGGCCGAAGGTAGTTCCACTTGTACGTGTTCAATGGAGGCATTGTGAAGCCGACGAGTCTACTTGGGAGTGCGAGGATGAGGTGCATGACAAATATCCAGAGTTATTTATACCAGATATTTATATTTCAAATTTTGAGACGAAACTGCATTATTGGGGGACGCATGTAATACCCCGTATTTTTAATGATTTTTATATTGGGCTTAATTAAATTATAAATGGGAAACTAATCTGGATTAAAATAAATATTAATTAGTGAGATAAGGATTAATATTTATTTATTTTGATTATTACTTAATGAATGAGTAATAAATTATTAAGAATGTATTATGATTATCGTGAGTGTGAAATACGGCAGTTACGGTAATTTAGTCAAGACGCGCGTGTTAGTCGTGTTGGGACTTAAATTTATGAGATAAAATGTGATTTTATTATGGGTAATCCAGATGGTCCTTTTAAGTGCATCAATTTATCCAGAGGGGTCGATTTATTTACGAGTGCTTGGAATGAGTTTCGGTGCATTTTTAGGCCAAACCAGCACTTCAGGAGAGTACTTCGATCTTTTGGATTTTTGAAGTAGAAGGACGTACAAAATTTCTAAGGATATATCATTTGGTACGGTGTGGTAGTTAATGTTAGAAGTTAGGATATCTGAGAGAGGCCACCAGAGGAGGAAGGAGAGAAGTTCCAAGGCATCCCACACCATTCTTACACCACCACCACCACTGTTGTGTAGATCGAGAGGAGAAGATGGCAATCCCATAATTATTTTGTAGAAATTAAGATCTGCTATTTGAGGCATGTATTTATCTTGCTAATTTTGAATGCATTTACCATCCATGTTAGTGTATGATCAATGATCTCATGAATATATATATATATATATATATTGACTTTGATTTGGAAGATTTTATTCATGTTCTTGGGTAGAAATCTTGATGAAAAATTTTAATTCCTGTATGTAACACGAAATTAAGGGTTGGAACATTAAAAATTAAAAGAAATCTGAGATTTTATTGATGTTCTTGAAGAAAAAAATAACCTAGGGTTTTTAAATTTTAAATGACTAATTATTTCGACTTACATGACCCTCCTTAATTATTTAGTGTTTCGATTATGTTATAATTTACTTATACATGTTAATATAGGGTCTAGTAGGTTTTGTTGGGAGTTTGGGACTGTGTAATGGAGGTTTGAAGTGTTAAAATGGTGAAAAATGCAAATACCGAACGAAGGAGAAAAATTGCTACATTTCGAATCGATTCGTCCACGGGAGAATTGATTCAGCCCTTAGGCGAATCAATTTAGTTTCCTAAAATGTGGCATTTTCCCTTATTTAATCCCAGAACTTATGAATGATTATTGAGGACACTAATAGGATATCTTTCAAACATAATGAGAGATATTACAAGATACAAAAGTCCTTGTTAATATTTCTACTTAGTCATTTGAGGAGAATTTAAGGGTTAAGGATAAATGGACATAAATTGTAATGTAATGAATTCTAGAGAATGATATCGATTCACGGGTATTTCGAGGGAACCTACAACTTAGACCAGTAGATTATGATTGTACTAACTACTTAAATAAATTACAAGGGGATGAAAACCTTGGAGTGGTGGGTAACACTTGGGAATATATGATGCGAAGTAAAATGGTAAAATCATGATACGTAGGATATCTATGAGTTATATAATGATTATGGGACATATAGTATTCGTCATGTGTATACATATGCTGAATATGTATGTATATATTGGTTGTGTGATTACCTATTGTGTGACTTCTTATGTTTGTGAACATATCTAGGCTACCTTCTATCACGGGAGGTTCTGAGTCGTGGACAGTCTCATCCTGATGAAACCATTAGGGGGATTTATGGCTTGTGCCTAAGAATATAGAACTTAGGGATTGAGAAATACTTATGTGTATGAGAGCGTGACCAGTCATTTGGGTGCGTTAGCTACTTGCATGGAAAAAACGCTTAGAACTATGTTCGTCTCCAAATTGTGTGAATTATGAATGTATGATTCGAGACTGATTTCGAACCAGAAGTCCTTTACATAGTACGTCATGTACCAAAACTTGATAGAATGGTATACCCCCATCGCATATATATATATATATATATATATATATATATATTATGTTAGGGATTACGTATTCATATATGTTATAAGGATGGTGTACATATATATATATATATATATACATATATAATTTATTCTACTAGGTGCGCATTAGTAGATGAAATAGATAGTCGAATCTAAACTAACCTAAATAAGCGGAAATAAATACTTAATTGGTGATCTTAAATAGGCTAAAAGGTTTGGAAATTTGATAATGTATTCTATGGGCAATACGGTTGGGCTCAATGTATTGGTATGCCGATAGAGACTTACTGGGACTAGTTAGGCGAGGTAGCATAACTAGGCTGGTTTAGAAGGATATGTTAGGCTTGTAAAATAGTTGAGAGGTGAGGATCTCAAGTGAGAGCACGTAACGTTAACATGTATGCAATACCTACTCTCTAATGCTTTTTAAATTCTTCCAGAATATTTTCAAACTGTTTTACTTGGGTTCTAACCTGCTCCAAATCAAATTTTATAAAAACATTATAGGTGACCTGCCACACGTAAGCTGGGCTTAAGAACTCATTCATATTTAACGTGTTTCAACTGCTGTGGATGTTGCAAAACCTTGGTAATATGCATTTCCACTTCTATCAGTTCCATGTCTTCATTTAGTTATCTCAGTTGGGCATGTTGCCCATCTTTAGCTCATGATTATTTCATAGTTTTTGCACTTCCATTTTATTTCTAGTGTTTGATTTATTTATATGTTATGGACTATTGTATTTGGATTTCAGTGTGGAGTTTTTATTGCAGGCACATTTATTTATCTCTTTGCGTTATCATTTATTATGTTGTTTACTAGAATTGTGAATGTGATTCATTAGTTTAAATTATTTGCATGTTAATAACAAGATTAAAATTTTGACACCGGGGCATTAGGGTATCAGTAATACATATATGTTCTTGACAGTGATGCTAAGAATGAAACCATTAATAATTCCTGTTTAATCTAATAATGGACTGATCACCCAGATTCGAATAGGCCGAGTGTCACAATAAGTAGATAAATCAAACTTGTATATATTTATCACACATACAATATATAAAACTATAGAATCCCTAGAAATGAGCCCTGTGATGATGGTATACTATGTTATCATGTCCATGTACCTCTCGTACCAAATCAAGGACTACCGATTCGAAATGTCTCCTCGAACCCAAAATCAAACAACACACAATAGAGGCTAACATATTTTTAAGCCTTTAAACTATGCATATACCTAATGTACCCAAATGACCTTCCATTCCCACTAATACAGAACACATAGTGAGCCACCCCAAGTTCTATGTTCTGGGGCACAAATCTAGACCTCGTTGGATCGCCAAGGTGGGATCGCCCTCTGTGAGAACCTCCCGTGATAGAAGGCAACGTAGGTATGCTCACACATATAACCAAATCACAAAATAGGTATTCACATAACCTATATATACATCATCAGCATAGGTATACACACGACATATAATATATCCAGTACGTAGTATTTATCTCTCTCGAATACTCAATGTATGAATAATTCTCACAATATTTATTCCATATTTTCTGGGGATGGATCACTACGCAAAGGTTCCATTAACCTCTTACATTAATTCATTAGTTATGCATCTCTACACTACTAATTTAAGCCTTAGGTTATCATTCCTTCTTCCTGTAACCTAAATCATAAATTCTCGATACGTCACTCAATAAGTTAATCCTCTTCGGCCTGAGTCCCAATTTTCTCTCAGTAAGGATAACAGAACCTTAATCATGAGCCTATTGACCTCTCCTAAGTCCTTACACAAATATTAATCATATCCCTAAGTTTTCCCATAATTAATCTCTTAAAAAAATTTAAACAAATTAAATTCGGGGATAGCAGGTCACCCGATCCGGTTTGAAACCCCTGACAACCCATCTTCTTCCCTATTATGGCTTTATACGATTTTTAACCAACACAACCCCCATGAATCATACCCAAGCAGCCATATAATTTGTCCCAACATCAATTATGAATATGCAAACAAGGTCTAACGAATCTCTATATTAAAAACATCATTAAATCCGTAAGATTGAAGAAATCATTAAGGTTTTTCTACACAAACCCTAGTTTTCTCTTTTCAGGCGTGTTCTTCATTAAAACCATGTATAATTTTCTCATATCATCACAATTATCAGATTTCATATTTCTTATCCCATAAATCAAATCTCTAACATTTATTCCAATTAATACATGAATCAGCTCCAGTATGTTATCACAAAACACGTGTTCATTCAAGATTTCTTCAATTCTATCATGGGTATTATAACCTCTCTAAAAAAATGCATGATAAATACTTGCCTTTGAAATAGCAGGTATGATTTCATGTGTGTGTGTGATAAGTATGTCTTTCTTTCCTTTCTATTTCACTCTGGTGGTAAAGGTCATGAAAAAAAGTGCTAAATCTCTAAGAACCCCCTTTCTCCTCTCTAATGGCCTCCTATTGAATACTTGGGGTTTACAATGTGTTTAGTTGTTGCCATAACTAATTAGACTTAGGTTTATAGTCCCCAATCCCTAAATTAGGCTAACGGTTCAAACCCAAGTGACCCGAACACCCCTGTGTCCGCTCAGTTATGACTAAAAAGGCCTCGGGACCCAATTACTATCCGTGGGTACACTATTTCGACTATCTCGGCCTATTAGAAATGAATTGCGACCTTAAAATTGGCATCCGAGTAAATCTATAATATCCTATCTTGAACCCAAAAAGTCTACATGCGACTCCCACTAGAGATAAAATATTTCCACGTCATGAGCACTCGCTATGGCATAAAATAATTATTTTCTATTATCTTTGTAATATTTTCATAAACATTAATCATTGTCTCCCAATTAATATTTTAGTCAATCACATAATATTTAATCCATTTTAATTATGTCATGCATGTAATTTAAAATAACCAAATTAATTAAATTTTAATACTCAGATGTACGCGTTGTTACATACTTCCCCCTTACAAAGTACTTTCGCCGTCCAAATTGGGATGTACCTGCGGTGAATAATTTTGGATACTGCTTACGCATGTCATCCTCCCACTGCCATGTCGACTCATTCATCTTATGATGCCCCCATTGAACTTGAACTTGAACTAAATGTACTACCTTATACCAAACATTAAGCTCACTACAATCAAGTATCGTCACCGATCTCTCCTCGTAGGAGATATCTGGATGCCAGTTGATCTCCTTTAAAGGGACATGCCAAAATGCCCTATCACTCCTCTGGTACCTCTTTAGTGATGCCGCATGGAACATATCATGAATCCTATTTAAGTGCTCCGATAGTCCCAGCCTATATGCCACTGGTTCCACCCTCTTGATAATAAAAAATGACCCCATATATCTCGGTGCTATATTCCCCTTCTTACCTGACCTCATAACCCTCTTCATAGGAGACACTCATACCGAAACCTAATCACTAACCTCAAGATCAGTGTGCCTCTTATCTACATCAATGTAACTCTTCTACTTCTCCTGAGCTATATAGATGCACCCTCAAATCAGATCAATATTGTTAGTGGTGTCGTGAATCTTCTTTGGCGTGAATAGTTTGTAGTACCCCACTTCAAACCAGTAAGTGAGAGAACTACAAGGCCGTGCATATAGTTCCTCAAATGGTTCCACACCGATGATAAACTGGTAGAAGTTGTTATACACAAATTCCACCGAAGGAAGGTATTGCTCCCATCCCCCTTCGGAGTCAAGTATGTACATCCTCAACATACCCTCTAGCATCTGATTAACTCACTCTATCTGCCATCAAGTTGTTGATGATATGCTGTACATAATAGTATGTCTGTGCCCATATCCTCATAGACGCTCTACCAAAAATGGGGCACAAAAATATTGTCCCGATTGGATACAATATTAATTGAAACCCCATGTAGCCGCACTATATCAGTAATGAACAACTATGCATACTACCTGATCTCAAAATCCATATGAGCCAAAAGAAAATGGGCCAACTTAATCAACCGATCCACTATCATCCATATGGAATCGTGACCCCGCTGCGATATCGGTAGCCTGGTAATGAAATCCATGGAGATACGCTCCCACTTCCACACTAGAATCTCAAGTGATAAAACATACATGTCAGTCTTTAGTGGTCTACTTTCACTAGCTGGAAGGTAGCACACTTTGAGACAAACTCTGATATATTCCTCTTCATCATCGACCACCAATATCGCCTATACATATGCTGGTGTATCTTATCCCCACTAAGATGTACTAAAAACCTAGAGTCATGAGATTTTGATATCACTACATGTCTAAAATACTCATCCTCTAGAACCACGAGTCTCCTATTAAAGCAGAAACCTCCCGTTAAACTGATAGATTAAGATTTATCCCCATCAACTAACAATTGGCAAACTCTGTTCTCGCAATATTGATGCCATTCTAGTGCTTTCACCACCGTCACAATAATCTTGGGTGTGACAGGTAATACACACATGCGTTCCCAAACAATATCATTATCATGTTGAACCTCTCTCCACTTTTCCTTCCAAACCTTTGCTATCACCCCAACAGGTCAATGACTCAATGCGTATTCCACCACGTTAGCCTTCCTAGGATGATATTAAATATCAAACTGTGAATCCTTCATGAAATCTAACGATCTCCTTTGCCTCATGTTCAGATCTATATGCTTGAATGAATACTGAAGTGATTTATATTCCGTGAACGAGGTAAACTTCTGCCCCAAAAGATAGTGCCTCTAAATCCTCAAGGCAAAAACAACTGCATCTAACTCCAACTCGTGTGTGGCGTAATTCCTCTTGTGGAGTTTAAGTTTATGAGATGCATAAGATATAGCCCACTCCTACAGCTATAGTTCACCCCTATGTCCCTACAAGGTGAATTTGTCTAGACACGATACTCCACTCCTTTGCTAAGTAGTGCAAATAGAGATGATGATGGCAATTTTTCCTTTAACTCATTGAAAGGTAACTACCAATGGTCGTCCTAAAGGAATGACACCCCCTTATGAGTCTGATTTGGTAATAGACCCACAATCTTGAAAACCCCTAAATGAATCATCTATAGTATCTAGACAACCCTAAAAACTTGCAAACCTCGGTCGGTGTCATGGGTAGTTTCCACTCCCTCAATGCTGATATCTTGATTAGATCGATGATAATACCTCTATTAGACATAATGTGTCCTAGAAACTGATCTCTCGAAGACAAAACCCACACTTCTCAAATTTGGGGTACCAATGATACTTCCATAGTGTTTGTCAAACTATTCGTAGATGCTCGGCATGATCCTCCTCCAAACGAGAGTAACATGAATACCATCGATAAACATGATCACAAACTAGTCAAGGAACTTTTAAAAACCCAGTTCATCAGATCCATGATCACTGTTGGGGCATTGGTGATCCCATATGGCATCACCCTAAACTTGTACGACCCGTACCGTGTTAGAAAAGCAGTCTCAGAAACATCCTCCTCTCTGACACGCAACTGACGACATTTGGACCACAAATCTATCTTGGAGAAGTAATCTCCTCCTATCATCTAGTGGAATAGATCATCGATCCAAGGCAGTGGGTAGTTATTTAGGATCGTGACGTTGTTTAACTCCATCTAGTCGATACATAATCGAAGTGATCCATCCCTCTTCTTAATGAATAACATGGGCACACCACACGATTATGTACTCCATATGATGAAACTTTCCCTAGGAGCTGCTGAATCTGCTCCCTCAAATCCCTCATCTTGGATGGGGCCATGCGATAAGGCGCTAAGGCAATAGGCCTCATACTCGGTGCTAGGTCAATAACAATCTTAATTTCTTGTCTAGGTGATAACCCAAGTATCTCTCATAATACATCCATAAATTCTCTCACCACTATAATAGAGTCTAAAGAAATAACTAGCTCCTGTGAGGTCCCTTCAATGTATTATAGATGAGTACCTGACCCTCCCTTAGGAAGAGACATCGCCATTAAAACATCTCTTGCCCTATAATTCAGAACATAAAAGTCCTCCCAAAACAATCCACCATCGATCGATATCCAACTAACCATTCCATATCCAAAATGATGTCATACCCCTCCGTATCTCACACGAGAAGGTCGACGGATAAACATAATATATCCACATATATATCGACACCATAATATATCGAGTGTATAAGTGATCCACTACCCAACGGTGACTCTGCACACATAAGGAGACTACTAGTGTCTCTAGTATACCGGAAGCTCATGGAAATCTACTTGATATGAAAGATTTTTATGCCCTCGTATAAAATAAAATCTTACCCTCAAGCTCGTGAATAGGAAATGTACCCTCTACTATCGGTGGTGCCTGTGGGGCCTGCTGTATGGCTGCGTCTCGGACGTTATAGGCATGTATTGACTCACCCCAACCCAATTACTTAGAATTAAGTTTTAAAGTCAAAGTGAGTCAAACCATAATTTCCTTAACCAAACCATAAACACGAGTATCCATTTTGAGTCAACAACATGAACCCACAAAACTAAAAACTTTTGACACTTTTAAAGTCATTATGCTTATTCAGACTTACGTAAAGGATAAGTAGGCTTAGATTTACCACATTTACATTTGACGAAAATCATGGTATTATGCATCCCTTGCTAACCCCCACCTGACCACCTAGATTTGGCAGTGATATCACGAAACTAGAAAAACATAACAAAATAGATCAGCGAATGCCTCGCTACTACACTATTGCATAAAATTAAATGCATTAAACCATATCCTTATAATAATGTAAAAACTTATCTGACCCATTCATGATGAATGACAAAAAAAATTTGAATACACATATCCTTTTTGCAATACATAATTCTCCCCCATTCCTGGTCGAGGAGTAACCCCTTGTATGTAATAGATAAATCTCACCCATTCTTGGTCAAGGGCAACCCATTATCTATAGTAGACAAATCTCCCCCATTCTGGGTCGGGAGTAACCTCCCATTTCGCTTAACCAAAATGAACAAATTCATATTCATAATATTCTGAATCATATCCATAACCATGTATAAATACATCTTACCAGTGAGTAATATTATGATCATATCCATAACCATGTTTAAATACATCTTACTAGTGAGTACACTGACCTTCGCAACTTAATGGGCCTTTACTTTCCCTTACTCTGGAACTTGTTCAATAGGTTCTCTTCCCTTCCTATCATTCTTACAATGTTACTATCATCATAAGAATATCAATAGTTCATAGAATAATTTAAATATAACCCAATTCATCAGCATCAAGTGATCCCATTCGAATCATTTATAACATATCCAAATCATAGCGAAAAAATACTTTAATTTCTTCTTGATAATTCAATCCTTTACGTATTAGGTTTCCAATCCAAAAGATAGGTCATCATTTCAAGTTCCCTAGAGGAAAATATAATTATTTATTTACTACATAGCAAATCTTCCTTATAGGCTCCTTTATCGTTCAACCAACTTCCAAAAAAATTCATAATTTTTATACACTTTAACTTTCTATGATCTTCCTCCCAATTTCAATACACATATTGAATAATTCAAAATAGATGTTTCATAATTTTCAGAGTTCAGTTGCTATGTCAAAAGCTTTATTAAACATAGGGCATATCCAAGCAAATTTTGCCTATAGAAGCTATGTACCGATTTACAACCATCACAAAAGTCTAACCGCAGTGAAATTAATTCTAATTTTTTTATATATTATGTGTTTGTGAGTCTATATTCATATCCAACTGGAATTTCTTAATTCCAGTAAGTATACAAAAACTTATGAAAGTTTGAACACAAAAAGGTCCTAAATAAGGCAATACAAAGGATTTACACCTTCAACTTTCTTCAAACATGTATCTACCCGCACATATTCATCAAGGCATGAAAGTTCCACTAATAATTGATGATGTTGTCATTTCAATTACTAATTCAAGAAAAATAACAAGATTTATGGATAGAATTACCCTAGGGACTCTTATGTAATTTTCTACTGATTTTCTCAATTTTTCTCCTCACATTCTTCTTCCTCCATTTCTCAATTATCTTTCATCAAGCTAAAACTCCCCAAAACTGAATTAAGGGTTAACTTTGTAGAAGAAATAAGTGATATGGAGATGTTTAAGTTCCCGAGGGTTTCCTTCCTTTCCATCAAATCAAATTAAACCATTTGGCTGACTAAAAGACAAATTACCACTTAAAAGGAATGTACAAACTTGCACATCCCTTTTTAAGACATATTTATGATTAAGGGGGAAAACTGAGCATCCATGTAAATACGCTAGTCATTGTTATTGGATTACAATCGCAATACAAAAAGCTATACATTAACTACACTATTAGGGAGTATAGTGGCTAGTCTGGGTATTGAAACCTCAGGGAACTAGGAAGCGTGAACGTGACGATAAAGGTAAGACTGTTAACCCTAACTTGACTCTAAAAAGAAATAAAAAGATGATTGAGATGGGAAATAACTAATTAACTAAATGCACACTAAATTAAACTATTGCATCAACTATGTCAACAAAATTAACTAACTAAGAATGACTTAATAAGAATGAAGGGAAAACAGGTTGGGAATACAATCCCCCAATCCTTAGTAATTAATTAATAGAATACTAAAATTATAAATTAGAAGTTTAAATGAATATAGTCTTTATAGATACATAGAATTACATATATGAGGTTCAATTGTAAGGATACAAATTTCCAATTGAGTCCTTTGTTGTTTTGTCTCAATTTCGGACAAAAACGTTTGAGTCATAGGATAGAGTTCTTGACCATACTTCAAGCCTATGACATACTAAAGTTGAAGACGTAGCGGCCAAGTGTATAAAGCTTCATCAAATGCCGAGTTTGTTGTGCCTCGTTTCTACGTCAACAACATTTTATCCATTTACTCCTAAGGTATGAATGCATTACATATTTATAGAGGAGCTTGGAACAATTTTAATTGGGTGTAAGTTTCGTTTAAACTGTTGTTTATTTTCATAAGGTTTCTTTAAACTTTAAAATAAAGTTTCTGGGCTTAAAATAGAATTTTCAGAATTCTGGAAAGTCGTTCGAAATTGTCGTTCGAACAAGAATTTTGTTCGAACGAGGTTTGCCAACGATTTTTCCACTGGAACTTCGTTCGATATTATCGTTCGAACGAGTTATTTTGTTAGAACGAGAATGTCATTCGAATGATTTTAGCAACGAGATTTCCCTCAGGCCACTGGAACTTCGTTAGAAAGGTCATTCGAACGAGACTTCGTTCGAACGAGATTTCCGGTTGGAAATTAAAATGGAAGTTTTGGGTAATTTTTGACAGTTTTCCCACTTTTCCCACTACCTTACCCACTACCTTTCGCCAGATTTTATTAGTGCGGGAACAAACATTTTTGGATTAACCTTTTCATATCCTTCCATCTCCAAGAATTTGAGAGCAAAATTCAAAGAAGAAAAAGTTCATGTTTGAGTGTTTATTTTTCAAGGAAAAATCTTTAAAACACTTTTGTTTACACCCATAGTTTGTTTATTCCAAATTTCAACATATAAATATCTTGCTTGGAGTGTTTAGCATCGGTTTGTCTCTACACCTCGAAGAAGAGAAGTTTGGGTTTACTTCTACATCCCTCAAAGAAGAAGTCTCGTTATTTTTCTGCGAAATTCTCACATGGTGAAAGGCACCATGTGTGGTTGCTGGTGTACCTAAAGTCTCGTTGGTGAATTCCAAGATACCGGTGGAGCTCCGGGGTTGTCGACTAGGCGGAGGTGTTTACAAGAAGGCGCGTCAAGGCTTGAAAGGGGTCGAGTTGAGGAAGTAAGTCATTTGTCTTGTAATTGTAAAACCATACTTTGTGGACTTAAGGCTAGGGTCGTCCGAGGTTTTTTCCCGTTGTGGGTTTTTCCTCGTACATTGCAGCGTAGTGATTATTTGTTTATTTTATCTTTTTCAAAATCACCTAGAACGCATGCTTAGGTAAAAAGATAAAATTGGTTTAAATCACTACTTCTTTAAATTGGTGCTACCTAATAATTTGGGTAAATGTTAATTTGATTGAAGTCATCACTTTATTTGATAAAATTCGTTTGGCCTAATTTGGTATTAATGAAAATATGACTTAGGCAAATTTCTAGGACTTGGGTTAAATGGTTTAAGTGAAAAATCTATTTACGTTTAATCTAATTTCACTTTGTTTAATTTTAATTTGAAAATAAATTAGAATTACTTAATTTGTTTAATTGAACCGTCTCGCTTCCACATATCTTTTAAAGGAAATTGAAAATTACTTTTTGTTGTTAAAATCTAAAAATTTGGGGTCCTTTCCTTTTCAAATTGGTATCTGAGCATTGATTGAGAAAATCTATACTTTTTAAATGGGTATCAGAGATGGAGCGCTAATTTATCGCGTCAAGGATCCGTTTTTTGGCTTTTATAATTTTTATGCTCCTTGTGTTTTTTAGGTGGTTCATTTTTTTCTCACTCTCAGTTTTTTGTATCTCTCGATGGGACGTCTTAATGATAATTTGTCCATTTCTAATGATAATGAATTTTTTGCTATTCGAGAGGAATTTAATGGGCCTAATAAGTGTAATGAAAATTTAAGAGAATTAAATGTGAGATTTGCAAAAAGAATTAAGTTTCTTGAAAAAGAAAATTTATGTTTTAAATCTAAAATTGAACTTTTACAAACCTCGCTAGCTCAAAAAGATATTTTCGTGAAATGCTCATGGACATAAATTATAATTTTAATATTTTAGAAAACTCCAATATAGAGAGTGATAGTTGAGAAAAGACTCTTAGGGACAAGTTTGCTCGCATTGAGGGGAGCGTGATAACCTTCTAGGAGTTATAGAAAATTTAAAGAAGAAGTCTCGTAAAATTGAGGAGTCTAATTTATTACTTGAGTCCAAAATTTTAAACATGAAAAATGGCTTACAAGAGTCGAGTAGTAGTTGTAATGGTTCTAGCTCATCTAGTTCAAATATTTCTTTTTACTAACGATAAAACCATTGTTGGTTTTAGAGGGTCAACTTTATCCAAGGACTTTAGAAAAGGTCACACCTTAGGTATATTTCCTCGAGTTCTTATATGGTTGCATTGTGGTAGGAAAGGTCACCTTAGGTCATTTTGTTTTGATCTTAAAAGAAGTCCTAGGAAGTCTATGTCTAGCATTTCAATAGTTTCCAAATCACATTATTTTAAATATACATATATGGGTAAGGAAATCATTTTTAGACACACTAAATATTAGATTTATTGATTCTCATTTGCTTTCACAAGAAACCTCCCTTGCTAAATTTAAAGGTTGAATGTGTTAGTTTTATTTGCATACTTTAGCTTTTGTACTACATGTTATATTATCATGCTAATTGTATGCTTCTTAGTCATTTTCTAGTCTATGGTCCATGCTTAATCCCATGCTAGAATAATGGTTTTTTTTTATCATTTGTATTTTACCTCTTAGTAATTTAGGCTTAATGAAAAATACAAATGATTTTTGTTTGTCTTTTGAGTAAATATTTTATTTTTAGTTAAAAAGTTTCAAAAACTCAAAAAATATTTTGTTTGTGTGTGTATTTTAGTTTGACACACTTGATGTGGCATATAATTGTGTTGAATCCCTTCTTTTTCGCTACCATGTGGCTAGAAATTTTGGTTCAGATTGTCAATCCTTAAAATGTTCTTTACCATGCTTACATGGAGTAGTTGGATTTTATGGTGATTTAATGGATTCTATTTTTATATGCCTCAATTCACACATGCACGAACTCATTTGAAATTTTAACTTCATATGTATATTTCAGCGTTGTGAGGTGTTCTCCTACCAATCTTGTCATCTACATATTGGTGACCTAGGAGGACTAGTGCATGTCAAAATCCGTTGCACGTGAGATTCGTGAGATATAAAAAGATATATATAAATGTGCACGGGGAAGGGCTCCGAAAGGATTTATTATCCTTTGTGAATAGTAAGCCACCGTTTCTTTGGACCTAAAAGAAATACGTGGTCGAAAGGCCTAAAAATAAAATATGGCATTAAAAGAAAATATTTTCCAAAGCTTGTGTTTAATTAATATTATCATTCAAATATAATATACGCTTATTAAGGGAGATTCGATGGTATATCAACGTTTTGCACAATGTCCATTTATCCTAGTTGTACTTTCAATGTCACGACTCTATTAGTTTGTTGAATCATCAAAAGTCTAGGCTTGTATGCATTGTGTATGCTTATTCATTGAGTTCAATTTATAATGTCACATCAGGTTATATTCAAATGTGATGAAGTTTGTAATTAATTGAGAACTCTGTGAACATATTTTAAGTGATTGGGTCTAAATTTAATTGTTACTAGTTCACTCCCCAACACTTACGTTTCCATATGACACATTTTTTCCATACGAGTGTGAAAAGCCTATGTTATTTTGTGTCATTTGTGTATTTATATCTATATATACATGCATGTGCCTTATTGGTATATTTAACCTATGTATATATATGATATTTTTCTTTCTTTGCCTTGCTTTCTAGTCCATGTATGCTTTAATTCACAATTGGTATCTATATTTTTGCATTCTTTGTTGATATCACATTCTAAATACTTTATGTATCATATTGGTATCATTTTCTTACATCTCAGTTGGTAGCCGTTATTTTTTGTTGGATTAGTTATGATTTTGTTGCCCATATTCTTTAAAGATCTCATCACTTTATACATTATTGCATGTTTATCTTGTTATCCCATTCTATTTCTCCCTTGTTTAGTTTAAGGGGTGTATATTTTTTAGTTGGGGGAGATAAGTTAATTTTTTTTATTCTTTATCCTTTGTCTATTCCTGAACAAAAAAGGGGGAGAATGATAGGGGGAGAAATGGTATCTAATCCTATTAAAATCGTATTTTAGTTTGGGAGATTTATCTTAGGGGGAGACATCTTTCTAAGTAGGTCATGTGTTTGATAAAGGGGAGAATTAACTTAGGGGGTATTTATTTTATGCATTTAATATTCTAGATATTCCCTATGCGTTTGATAGTTTGCTTAAGTGTGAAGGAATTCTTCTAAGTGGCAACTTTCATCATTGGAAAATATATACATCCTTGAGTCTTGAGTCAAGTTCGGGTGATATATGTTTGAGTCTAGTAGAGCTTGACGACCCTTGAGGATTTTTTTTGGTTTTGTCCCGGAATAGCCAAAGGGGGAGATTTGTAAGGAGACAAATTTCCAATTGAGTCCTTCGTTGTTTTAGCTCAATTCTGGACAAAAACATTTGAGTCATAGGATAGAGTTCTTGACCATACTTCAAGTCTATGACATACTAAAGTTGAAGACGTAGTGACCAAGTGTATAAAGCTTCATCAAATGTCGAGTTTGTTGTGCCTCGTTTCTAGGTCAACAACATTTGTTCCGTTTACCCCTAAGGTATGAATTCATTATATATTCATATAGGAGATTGGAACAATTTTAATTGGGTGTAAGTTTTATTTAAACTGTTGCTTATTTTCAGAAGGCTTCTTTAAAAATTAAAAAAAAAGTTTCTGGCTTTAAAATAGAATTTTCAGCATTCTGAAAAGTCGTTCGAAATTATTGTTCGAACGAGTTTTTCGTTTGAACGAGAATTTCGTTCGAACGAGGTTTGCCAATGATTTTGCCACTGGAACGTCGTTAGAAAGGTTGTTCGAACGAAAATCTCGTTTGAACAAGATTTTCGGCAGGAAATTAAAATTGCAATTTTAGGCAGTTTTTGACAGTTTTCCCATTTTTCCCACTACCTTACCCCACCACCTTTTGCCAGAATTTATTAGTGCGGGAACAAACATTTTTAGATTAACTTTTTCATATCCTTCCATCTCCAAGAGAGAGTTTGAGATCAAAATTCAAAGAGGAAAAAGTTCATGTCTCATTGTTTTTTTTTCAAGTAAAAATCTTTATAACACTTTTGTTTTCACACATAGTTTGTTTATTCCAAGTTTCAACATATAAATATCTTGCTTGGAGTGTCTGGCACCGGTTTATATCTCCACCTTGAAGAAGAGAAGTTTGGGTTTACTTTTACATCCCTCAAAGAAGAAGTCTCGTTGTTTTACTGCAACATTCTCACATGGTGAAAGGCACCATGTGTGGTTGACGGTATACCTAAAGTCTCATTGGTGAATTCCAAGATTCCGGTGGATCTCCGGGGTTGTCGACTAGGCGGAGGTGTTTACAAGAATACGCGTCAAGGCTTGAAAGGGGTCGAGTAGAGGAAGTAAGTCATATGTCTTGTAATTGTAAAACCATACTTAGTGGACTTAAGTCTTGGTCCACCCGAGGGTTTTTCCCATTGTGGGTTTTTTCTCGTTCGAACTTAAAGTCTCATTGGTGATTATTTGTTTATTTTATCTTTTGCAAAATCACCTAGAACGCATGCTTAGGTAAAAAGATAAAATTGGTTTAAATCACTACTTCTTTAAATTGGTGCTACCTAATAATTTGGGTAAATGTTAATTTGATTCAAGTCATTCACTGTATTTGATAAAATTGGTTTGACCTAATTTGGTAATATTAAAAATATGACATAGGCAAATTTCTACGACTTAAGTTAAATTGGTTTAAGTGACAAATGTATTTACGTTTAATCTAACTTCACTTTGTTTAATTTTAATTTTAAAATAAATTAAAATTAGTTAATTTTTTTAATTGAACCGTCTTGATTCCACGTATCTTTTAAAGGAAATTGAAAACAAAATTCTAAATATGCAAGAAATCATAGGTCTGTCATGCATTGAAAAGAAACTTCAATTGAGAAACAAAATTAAAATATAAGAGTAATTTAAACTTACAGTAAGAACTAAATGGAAAGTATAAATTAGCAATACTTGAATACAAGAAGGAAATATGAACTTGAAACTTGAATCTTGAATATCTCTTGTTCAACTTACAAACTAGGGTTTTTCAATCCTAAGAAAATATGAAATTATATGCCAAAAGGAACTCTCCCTCTTCCTCCCTTCAATACTCTAGGGCTTGGCTTTTTATATTACCCAAATGTGACTTTTTCAATGCCTCTACACGTTTTACAACTAATAAAAAGGAATTAAACAAGAAATTTCAAGAGTTGGAACTCTTCAGCTTCCATAATTAATTTCAAGTTTGACTTTCCTTCTCCAACTTTGATTTTCCATATCTTTTGATCCAGAGCTCCGATTTGACTGTCAATTCTACCTATGTTCTTATAATTAGATCTCTTCAACTTTCAAGTTTTTCCCACCTTCGAAATATGGATGTAAAATTACAAAAATGCCTTTGAACTCCCTATTTCTTGCTTTCTTTCACTATTTTGCGTTCTCTTTTGCACTAATTTGCATGAAATACCTTTAAAATACATACGAGATACGTAAAATATGAAATACTTGCCAAAAAGAGTTAGTAGTATAAATATAAGACAAATCTAGGCTATTTACAATGCACGGGAGAATAAAAATACCGAAATTAAGAAATTTTAATCAAAATACTTAGAAATTAAGAAATTAATAAAAATACTTAGAAATTTACGCGCCCCGAGCGATGTAAGATCAAAATAGTATGATTTAAGACCCTTCAAAAAATTTATTGGGATAGAATACCTTTTTCGCAGGCAAGCGATTGCATTTAGCGGATGCAACAAGCCTTTAAACCCCTAGGTTACCGTAGTAGGATGAGTGGTGTCTCGTGAGGGTTTGCAGTGAATACACCCACAAAATTCTTTACTGACTCAAATCAATATCAAAATACTTACAATTTGTACAACTTTAACTTTTCAAAAATTAATCACCATAAATTCATATTCAAATGTCTCAAACCATAGTGAGTGTGTGCAAAGCGAGAAATTAAACCTTAAATTTCCACCGATTGAGCATTACATTACTTTTCGAAAATTCGTTTTGATTCAAATTCTTACGGATGCACTCAACAACGAATCACTCGAATTGTGGTTGTTTTCTCTCGGTATGCATGATATAAAGATTAAATATAATGGACACAAATTCTTGTATACAAAATTGAAAAGAAGGAAATATATGATGAAAAGATCTCATCATCGGAATAAAGTTATTAGGAAACGGAAAACATCATCTCTTAATCACACCATTTAATCTCTTTTATTATCTTTTCATGTCTTAGCTCTCCATGCAGTAATTAATTTCTCCATTCGAACTCGGTTAGGACTTTCCGAGTTAAAAAGTGTAAAGGGTAAAAATGGGAATGGACGGAATGTTCGGAATTGGAAAATGTCCTTATAACGTCCATTACTGGTTTTTCGAGCATTTGTTCATTTTTCTCTTTCTTTTTCAATTTTCATTTTTTCATTTTTTCTCGCTATTTTTATTTTCTTGCCCTTTTTTATTTCACACTTTGGACTTACTTGATGAATTTCCAATTTTTCACAATTTCAGGCTATTTGGGTTTTTTGGGTTATCAAATGAAAGGGAAATATTTTATTACGCTCAAAGTGGGTTGCAAAGGGGTAATTTTTTCACTTCTTTTTTATGGCTAATATTTTTAGGTTAAACCAAAGAGGGCAAACTTCATTCTCCAAATTTCTAATCACACTACCATATGCATCTCGAGATTAATTAAGTTTAGAGATATATTTAGCACGAATTTCGAGATAACATTTTACACATTTCCCATAATCGTTCAAAGAATAGGATTGAGATCATCAACGACTTATTAAAACTCTAAAAGGACTTTGAGTTAATCATAAACTCGGATTGATTTAAAAACTCATAAAAAATTGAAAGCCTCGAAATCTCACCAAGTTTTATTAATCTCCACACTATTTCTTTAACTCGTCAATTTTCTTTCAATTTCCATCTTTGGTCCATTTTGGCTTAGTGCTTTTTCATTCTTAACAATTTGAGACTTTAAATAGAATAAAGGTGATATTTTTGAAGTTTTTAAATTCAATTTTTTATTGATTTTGAAGAAAAATATTTTTGGCTTTTTTCAAAAAATTTTAGTTTTGAAATTTTCTAAAGAAAACACTTGGAAAGAACATGTGATTGAATTAATGAATCTAAACAATAAACAGGAAGAATATCCCACACCGCCTAATTTAAATGTTGCATTGGCCTCCATGTGAATCAAGATCACAACCTAAAGAGAGGAAGAGAAAGAAATGGTAACACCTCGTAAATTTGAGGACGTCGAATTTTTTTAATTTCGGGGAAATTTAATCATTTTGGGAGATATGGAACTTATTCATTTTTGGAGACATTTAAATTTATAATTTGGAGAAATTATTTACAATTGTGGATTTAATTAAATTGGGGAATTAAATTTATAATTTGGAGAAATTATTTACATTGTAGGATTTAATTAAATTGGCAAAATGAAATTGAAAGTTAAATTATTCATATTTTTTTTGTGTCGCATTTTTGAAGTAAAAAAAAATTGAGAATGTTATAAACTAATTCGGATGGAAATTCTGAGTGCACGGTTGACTCTGAATAGGTCAAAATACTCGGAAAAGAGTACCCAAAGGTAATAATCAGGTCTCAGGACATTTTTAAGCATAACTCGGCCCACCCTGGAGTGTTTGGGCCACTTTAATTAGGCCCATTAGTCTAAAAACGGAATTAGACCAATGAAAGATAATTAAGGGAGTTGGGGGAAGCCATAACTCAATGAGAGAAAACCTAAATCTACAGAGGAAGTTTGGGAGAGCAAATTGGGGATATTTTGGGAGCCAAATCAAGAAGAGGAGTGCGTTATCTGTCAAACCTACATTTACAGCAAAGGAATCATACTAAAAAATCACCCAAGCAAGTAGTTAATCTTTCTTTCATTTAAATTATGGTATTGAGATTCATATCATGGTGGGTGTAAACCATATTCATTTTGGGAAGATTTATTATTTCAAAATTCATTTTTGGGAGGGTATCACATGTTACATTTGGGTTTTGGGGATTTAACCATTTAAGGTGAGATTGATGTTTAATTAATGGGAGAAAACAATCATATGATTTATAATCGAAAACCCATTAGGAATTGTTGTAGAATTTGATTTATTGAATCGAATTGAATTTGTGATTTAAGAAATTTTGAGAAAAAACCAATTCAGGAACCCTGTAAGGTTTAATGAGATAAATGATGATTGATGATATATATTAGTGTTAGAATCTATTAATAGATGTAATAAACATGGGGTATAAATTGGGTTGATGTTTGGGTTAAATCCATGGAGGTTTGAGGGTTATAAATGGAGAAAAACGAGTTAAAGAAGAAGATTATTCGTAGTCCGTCGGAATGGTCCAATTTTGAGGCCGAACCGATCCTATTTACCTGTTTGTCAAAACATGAAACTTCTAGATCTGTTCGGCATGGTCGCGTGGGCGCTGACCTTGTATTTTTCTAATTTTTTTAATTAGTAATGATTTTTCTACGAAAGAGTGGCTCAAATCGAAAGACTTTGTGAGAAATAAAATCTGGATTTTTAGGGATGTTCGTAGATGAGTTCAAAAATATTAAGGAACATTACTTTTCCTTTGAAATTGGATGGGAATGAACATAGTTGTATGGATTTAGAGTGTTTGGGATGAATAACCCTCGAAAATATATCAACGGATTCGAATGGAAATTTCTAATTGAAATTAGGATACATACTAGATTGAGATGTGCTTAGTATCTTGAAATAAAAATATGAGTGTAATCTAATACGTATGGAATTAAGAGTCGGGGTCGTGTCTCGGATATTTTAGGTTAGTGCGATGGGAGTTAGGCACAGAGTAGATGGTTTAATTTACTATAGATGTATATAATAAATTATCGAATATAGAATTTAATAAAGGGTGTTTTACAAAATGGTGGAACTTGGAGTGATACATTATAAATGGTGAAGATACGGACCAAATAAGTGAGTCGGGGTGTTGTAGTTAACTGAAACTACTTTAATAAATTAATTAATGTGAAATTGATTAGATTAATCGGGGTGATTTGAAATATAATGAATTTGGGAGATGAGCGAACCTATGACTTAGATCAGTAGGATATTAGTGAATTTTCCACTACGATATTTAAAGGATAATTAACACACTTCTAGTAGTGATGGATACTTGAGAATATACAATAAGAATTGTAATTGTAATTAAATAATACGTAGGATATTCGGGAGATATATATGCTATGCATGGGATATATGATATAGGTTGTGTGTATACCTATACTGATTTGTATGATTTATTATGTGTATTACAAACTTACCATACTTTCTAGCACGGGTGGTCTTTTGAAGGGGACGGTCTTATCATGATGAGCCTTTGGGGGGATTTTAGATTTGGTACTTCAGAGCATAGGGCCTAAGGAGGATGTATCGATGAGTTGATAAGTTTGGGTGAAATGGGTGCGTAGGAATGTGCGTAGCCCATAAAGATGTGGTGTGTTCCCTCCAATATGTGTGATTTGTATTGATACGATTCTATAGTGATTCGGAATATGTAGTCCTTTACACAGTGTGTGATGTATCGGGACTTGATAGAAGAGTATGCATGCCCCACAAGACTCAGCCTCGGGGTGTTGTATTGTATATATATAATTATTGTGATAAATATATACAGTTCTGATTTATTCTACTACATGTGTTTGGTAGATGATGTACCAGGATATGATATACACGTACCACAGCTCAGCTTAGGGGTGTCGTATTAGTATATATATAATAGTGTGATATATGTATACTTTTGATTTTATTCTACTAGGTGAGTTTAGTAGAAGAGAAAGATAGTGACATTAAAAATAAATATATTATGGGGAGAAATAAACACATACTGAGAAATTTATAATGGGATAAAAGACATGGAAATTCGATAACATATTGTATCAGCAATGTGGGTAGGCATAACGAATTATTTTGTAGAAGGAGATTGGACATGGCTAGTTAGGTGGGGTTGCTTAACTAGGAAATGTAGAAGGCGAGCATTAAGTGTGCACATTAGATGAGGGGTGAGCTATGTATCAAGAAAGTGGGACACTAGCTTAAATATGAAAAGTGTGCATGCATACTTAATTATTGCAATTTAACGGTTTGCTAAATATTTTCAAAACGTTTTACTTGGGCTCTGACCCGTGTCAAAAATCTTTTCCAAAAAAAATTAGGTGTCCAGCTATAGGGACACCCAGTTTGAGGATTCTATCCAGGGATGCACAACTGCAACTCATGTGGAAGTTGCAGGACCTTATTATAGACACTTCGTTCATTTAATCCAAGTGTAGGAACTTTTCTTTAGTACTCATTTTGGCATGTCGCCCTCAGATTTTGTATTTAGTTTATTTTTTGGACTTTATGAATCCAGGTTATTGCTTCTGGGACTATTGTATTTTATTGTTAAACCGATAGTTAATTCGGCTATATTTACTTATGATTATTCATTTGTGTTGGATTCCATTATCAGTTTTGTGGATGGTTTAACTGGGCATTGATTTATGCATGTTGTTAATTAATGGAAGATTAAATTTGGCACTGGTCTAATTAAATTACTAGGTGGTTAGTAACCTTAAAATGTTTTTGACAGTGATGCTAAGAATGAACGATATGAGACCAACGTGTTATTTTGATCACGGGTTGTCCACTCGGTATTTTAATAGGCGGGGTGTCACAAATGGTATCAGACCATCAGGTTCTAGAGTCATTACATCACTCACAATGATTGCATCCTCAAAAGTGTTAGGTGAAGATAAAGTCTCGCCCTACTTTAAGGTTCCCAAATAAGCATCAATCTCCTAGCTAGTTTCTCTAATTTTCAACTCTGTATCCGCAGGGTCATCAAATTTATTTTTGCTAATAAGCAAGAGTTCTTTCAAAGTAGGCTTCCTTGGTTCTAGCACCTCAGATTCCTCATTTGTTCAAAAACATACTTCATCTTCAAAAATATCGAAAGAAAAATCCCCATTGGGTTCAAATAATGCATCTAACTCTTGCTCCCAATAACGATTTTTTTCCTTGATATTCTTTTTCAAGTCTTTCTTCTTCAAGAAATTCATTTTGATAAATTTGAATGGCCTTAGCACTAGGTTTGTATTTATGAGACTCATCTTTAGTGATATTGATCCAATGTTCATAAGTCTTGAGCGCCTCCTCCTCACTATTATCATAACAATTAAACCCACCAAAAGAGTTAAAGTAAGACATTTCAAATTGGGCAGTTCAAGAACGTGACACCCATATATCTAATTTTTTTTTTGTGGATTTTTTTAAGGTCAAATTCTGGATTAACCAACTTAACCTAAAGTCTACATAATTCCCCGACAACGGTGACGTTTTGATCGAGTGGAAACCTCGAGTGTCTGTGTAAATATGCTAGTCGTTATTATCAGATTCCAACCGCAATACGAAAACCTAAACTTTAACTACACTCTTGCGGAGTATAGTTTCTAGTCTGGGTATCAAATCCTCAGGGAACTAGGATGAGTGAATATGACGACAAAGGTAAGACTGTTAACCCTAACTTGACTCTAAAAATAAATAAAAAGATGATTGAGTTGGGAAATAACTAATTAACTAAATGCACACGAAATTAAACTATTAAATTAACTATGTGAGCAAAATTAACTAACTAAGAATGACTTAATAAGAATGAAGGGAAACAGGTTGGGAATACAATCCCCCCAATCCTTAGTAATTACTTAGCCGAAGACTAAAATTATAAATTAGAAGTTTGAATGAATCTAGTCTTTATAGATCCTAAGCATTACATATATAAGGTTCAATCCCTCATCATATGAAATCAAAGGGAAATATAAATCGGTGCTAAACAATTTCACCGACATTATTTTCTTAAACATCCCAAGTACCTAGGGCAAGAGAGATTAAAAGACCTATAATGATTATGGAATTAACTTGCACGACTCTTTCAAAATTTTAATTTAAATTCTATTTTCTACATATGTAATTTACACTGTGATGGGTTCATGTATCCCAACCCTAAAAAAAACTTAGCTAGACATGATTTTATTAAATGAAAACAAAATTATAAATGTTCAAGAAATCATTGGTCTATTATGCATTGAAAAGAAACTTGAATTGAGAAACAAAATTAAACTACAAGAGAAATTTAAACTTACAATATGAAAGAAATGGAAATTAGAAATTAGAAATTAGAAATACTTGAATAGAAGAAGGAAATCTGAACGTGAAACTTGAATCTTGAATAGCTCTTGTTCAACATACGAACTAGAGTTTCTAAATCCTAAGAAAATATGAAATTATATGCCAAAAGGAACTCTCCCTCTTCCTCTTTTAATTACTATAGGGATTTTTTATATTACCTAAATATGACTTTTACAATGCCTCTCCATGCTTTACAACTAATAAAAAGGAATTATACAAGAAATTTCAAGAGTTGAAACTCTTCAGCTTCAAGAATTAATTTTGACTTTTACTTTCCTTCTCCAACTTTGACTTTCCATATCTTTTGATCCAGAGCTCTGATTTGACTGTCGTTTCTTCTTGTGTTATTGTAATTTAAAGATCTTTAACTTTCTAGTTTTTCCCACCTTCGCAATATGGATGTAAAATTACAAAAATGCCCCTGAACTCCCCATTTCTTGCTTTCTTTCACTGTTTTGCATTCTCTTTCACACTAATTTGCATGAAATACCTGTAAAATAGATAAGAGATACAAAAAATATGAAATACTTGCCAAAAAGGGTTAGTAGAATAATTAGAATAAAAATTCAGGCTATTTACAATGCATGGGATCATAAAAATATCGAAATTAAAGGGATAAATGTGAAAAATTTAAGCCTAATCATTTACACCTAACCAAACAATAAGAACAAGTATCCTTTTTAAATCATCAGCATGAATCCATAAAACTAAAAACTTTTCACACTTTTAAAGTCATTATGCTTATTCAAACTTACCTAAAGGAAAAGTATGCTTAGATTTGCCACATTTACATTTGACCAAAATCATGATTTTATGTATCCCTTGCTAACCACATCTGACCTCCTAGATTTGGAAGTGATATAACGATACGTAAAAAACATAACCATAGGTACCATGAGCCAAATAGCTCGGTGAATGCCTCACTACTACATTATTGTATAAAATTAAATGTATTAAATAGTATCCATATAATAATATATAAACTTATTCGGCCCATTCATAATGAATAACCCAACTTTCCGAATCATGATTCACATACCCTCTTTGCAATAAACAATTCTCCCCCACTCCTAGTCGAGGAGTAATCCATTTTTATAATAGACAAATCTCCCCCGTCATTGGTCGAGGAGTAAGCCTTTATTTGTAATAGACAAATTTACCCCATTACGGGTAAGGGAGTAACCCCCCATTTTGGTAGCCCGAAATGAAAATTTTCATATTCATAATATTCTGATCATATCCATAACCATGTACAAATACATCTTACCAGTGAGTAATATTGTGATCATATCCATAACCATGCATAAATACATCTTACCAGTGAGTAATATTCTGATCATATGCATAACCATGTATAAATATGTCTTACCAGTGAGTAATATTCTCATCATATCCATTATCATATATAAATACATATTAGGAGTGAGTACACTCACCTTGGCACCTTAATAGGACTTTTCGTTGCCTTTGTCTATCACTTGTTCAACGGGTTCTTCTTCCCTTACTATCATTCTTACAATGTTAGTATCATCATAACAGTATCAATAGTCTAAAGAATAATTTAAATGTAACCCAATTCATAAGCATGAAATGATCCCATTTGAATCATATATCCTTAATGAAGTCCCATCTAAATTAATGTTAAGATATTTAACAAATCCAAATCATAGCCCAAACATACTTTAATTTCTTCTTAATAATTAAATCATTAACATATTAAGTTTCCAATCCAAAAGATGGCACATCATTTCAAGTTCCCTAGTGAAAAATATGCCCATTTATTTATTACATAGGAAATGTTCCTTATAGGCTCTTTTATTGTTCAGTCAACTTCCAAGAATTTTCATAATTTTCATACATCATAACTTTCTATGATCTTTGTAAGGGAAAATTTTCAATCGAGTCAATTTATAGTGTTGGATTAATTCTGAACAAAATAATTTGTGTCATAGCATAGATGTTCCTGTTGTATCCTTCCAAGACAATGTGACCAAGCAAAATTGATGTGTAATACACCAAGATTTTTGGGATTGGGAATGTAAAAAAAAATTGGGAGAAATAAAATTGATTTAAATCGGAAAATTTTAAATTTGGAAATTGAGGTCTAAAATTGAGGACATTATAAAGTATTTCGGATGATGAATCTGAGTGTGTAGTTAATTTCGGATGGGTCGAGATAATCAAAATGACTGTCCTTGGGTTTTATTTTGATTTCGAAATATTTTTAGTTAGTTTGACTCGAATTGGAGTAAATGAGTGATTTAAAGTGTGTAGCACCATTTGAAGTTCGATATCTGGGATATTAGGCTTATAAAGCCTTTGGGAGATTAAAATCTCATTATTGAGATTAAGAGAGGGAGAGGAAACCCTAGAGAGAGAAAGAGAAGATGAAAAGAAAGAAGAGAGATGAGAAAGTTAGGAGTTTGGGAGTTTCGAGAAAAATCCATGGTCTCGAGGAAGACTCAACCTCTACAACTTTGAGGCAAGTGTTTAATCTTGCTAAATAATTCATTTGTGTATTTTATTTCATAAATTATGGACAAGAGAATTGGATTTTAGATTATATGTCAAAACCTAGACTTTTTGGACTTAATCTTAAATTTGATGTTTATACATGGGATTGATGACACATAAATTGATGGGATGAGATCTAGGATGAGTTTTGATATTAGGAACATGTTTGGGTTAAAAATTTATCGTTACAAAATGAAATAGGGTTTTTTTCAAAAGTTTGGTTTCGTTCAAAAATTGAAAACGTCTGAGATATCTGGTATAGACGATCGATCGGCCACCGCGATCAGGGGGTCGGTCGACCGTGCCTCAAAGGAAAAGCCTATTTCTATCTTCAGAAGGCAAAATTTAGAACCGCGGTCGATCGGGGTCCGGGGCCGGGCGACCAGTCCTCTATTTTTAGCCTAGGAATAGGATTTTCATTTTCCACCTTTTCTTTTGGGTTTAAAACATAGTGACCTTCTTAGTGGATGTATTATAGAGGGTTAGGTTATATAATCAAGATAATTGTACCTTAGGTTGAATAAGTGGCATTCGAACCTATTTTAGACTGGACTATGAGGGTATGATGCCTCTTTTAGTGAGGAAAAGATTATGGGACTGAAAGATAGTCGGATAACAATTATGTAATTGTGGTGGGCTATCATAAAATGGCTATAAGTTGTCGAGATGGTCCCTTTATGCTTATGTGGACTTAAAGTCAAGTGGTATGGCAGTATATGCTTTAGATTATTACCTAATAGACTAGTTATGTGTGTACTTCTAGCGGAGATAGTTATTACACATTTATGCGCAATTAATAATACATATTCCGAGGTATGATGGGGTTATAAGAAATGAATTGGGATTGAGCTCTTAGATTACCGACTACTAGGCTGTGTTTATACTTATACACGGAATGATTATTGTATATGGGTATGCATCTAGCTATAGATGGTATGGGTATGATGATGGATATGTAAGTTTGATTTTGAGATAGTATCCTTAATGTTGGATATGTTGGGAGACTATTCACATAATAAGTGTGATGGATGGGTAAGTTGCAAATGAGGGATCGTAAAAGGAAATAAATCGAGTAAGTATTAGTTACGGAGTTATTTTGTATAATGAGAATTATCTACATATACCTGAATTCATTACCTTTATATAAATGGATTACAGATAGTATATATATATATATATATATGTGTGTGTGTGTGTGTGTATAGATACATGTATATAGATATGGCGTGAATGCATATACCGTGTATGATGGTTTGTATTTATAGGATGTGATTATATGTATGTATATATGGTGTGAATGAAATATATATACTTATTGTGTGAGCTTACCCGACACATGCTATCATGGGAGGCTTCGCGATGTGGGTGAGGCCCCTGGCTGAAGGAGGATGGTGCGGATAGTCCCCAGGTCATATTCGTCCATTATTGTTTGTGTGATTTTATTTACGGTGAGAAGTCTTGGGTATGATTCGTTCTCACTTTTCGATTAGGAACTATGACCGCTTCCCATATGTTGTGTTTTGTTTTATTACCATGACGGTTTGATAATAGTCCGGTGTATGGTAACTCGGGGTAAAGTGAATAATTCCTGAAAGATGATAACATTGTGTAGTATATTTGTATGATATAACCATTTATGTTATGAGTATTACGAAGTGTGCATTATGTGTGTATGTATACGTGGTTATAGGATTGAATGATTGTATATATATATTTAGAGAAAATATATATATATATATATCCATCCTATAGGTGAAGGTGATATGAGTTCTCTAAGATGTACATCTTGTGTTATTTTGGTGTACTCGTTTATTAGGGTCGAACAATCGCACTTAGAGACTATAGCTGATTTGTTGACCCCAAGGATTTTAATAGAGTTCTTACTTGAGTAAAATTGAAGGTAATCAAAATAAGTATCTGAGGCTAGGATGTGTGCATAGGGAATAATGGATCCCGACAATCAACAGGAGTATTGTATCGGGGGGTTCCTTGTTTGGATTTCGCTTTGCGAGACGCGCCACGCACGAAACGTAGTGCAATGCTGGGAGTGGAGAGAAGTTTTGTCCTTAGCACTCGGAGGTATATTGTTTGGAGAATAAATTCTTTAGATGACAAATAAAGATAATGTATGATGTCATAAGACTTATAACTGGGTTAAGATATTAATTATAGCCGATGAAGCCTAGTAAGATATATATAGGTGTGTATATATTTATAAGTTATTATAATTGAAAAGATTTTTGGTTATGTTGGGATGGTGGGTGTCACGGGTGTAGGCTACGCGTACATTTAGGTCGCTTGTCCCTAAAATGTGTCGGGTAGCATAATTGAAGTTCAGGAGCACACGTTTAGGTGCGCGCTATAGATGAGGGGTGAGTTTATGGTCCCACAAGAGTACGATTCCATAATAATTATGAAATATTGCATTGATAATTATTATGCACTGTTAACACACTTGCTATAAACATTTTTACACCTCGGGCTCTGACCCGTATATTTTTCTCTTTTGATATATATATATATATATATATATATATATATATATATATATATATATATATATATATATATATATATATTGTGTACTTCAGGCGTCCCACCGTCAGGGTGCCAATGATGATTTTTCCATCCAGCGTTCTCGGAGCCGTGACAGACGCGGACTGTTGCGGGATTTGTATTTTAGTCGTTTCCTATTTCTTTATAAATCTAGCTAGGATTCATTTTGTATATCGGGCTTATGCCCAAGAGTGATATGTAGCATTTTATATTTCTTCCCCTTGGATGTTGTACTGCTTGTGACCCGATAGCATATTCAGGTATATTTTCTTGTATGTACTTAAGATGTATTAATTGAGTATGTCCTTTCATCATATTAAGCATGTACCTTTTTATTCATGTTAATAGTCATATTGTTATTGGTTGGATGTTTATTGTACGTTTTTATTATTTTTGGCATCTGCTTTTTAAAAATTTAGGGAGTTATCTATTGTTAGTTTAGCATCGTCAGTATATGCTGAGAATGATCCATCTGAGATTCCTGGTTAAATGCAGTATTGGGCCGGCCACCCGTTATTATTTTAAGCGGGGTTTTACATGAAGATATCATTTTCGGTTTCAAGTGCCTTGTTTCTTGTCCTCAAGATTGTTTCTTTTTCCATGGTCTCCAAAAGGTATATATATATATATGAGAATGTAAATTTGTTTGGATGTTATTTTTATATAAACAACTTTGTATTTTTCTTAGAAAATATTTAGAACTTTTTATAAGAGTTTTGGGCTTAAAATGAAAATTTTGGTTTTCTAAAAAGTCATTTGAACGAATATAGAATCTTGTTCGAACGAAATTCCCAGGTCATTCATACGAACTACTAACGAGATTTTTTCTTTTTTACCATTAGAAGTTTTGTTCGAATGTAAATTCCAACGAAAAATTCTTTCAAAATCTTATTTGTAAAACTCGTTCTTAATCTCGTTTGAACATGGTCATTCGAACTTCGAAATGTCACTCAAACAAAAGTGTCAATTTTTGTGCAGTTTTCTCATTTTTTTGTCCGACTCGTCCACTACTTTTCCCACTTCTTATACCTGATTATCTAAGAGCGGGAACCATTTTTTCATAACTTTTTCATTACCTCCAACAGAGAAAGGGAGAAATATTCTTAAGAGAAAATTTTCCATTTGGTGTTCATGATTTTAATGGATTAATTTCTTCAAAAACACAAACGTTTACACCCATCATGTTTTAGTTTAAATCCAAGTTTATATATATATATATATATATATATATATATATATATATATATATATATATATATATATATATATATATATATATATATATATATATATCTTTGATTGGAGATTGTTTAGCACCAGGTTCTTCTCTACCCTACAAGGAGATAGTTTGGGCTCCTCTCTACCCCAAAAGGAGATAGTTTTCGCTGCGGAGTTCTCATACGGTGAAAGGCACGGTGTGTGGGTTGAAAGTAGTTGTGCTCCTTTGGTGGATTCCAAGTTTCCAGTGGACTCTGGAGTTGTCGACTAGGTGGAGGTGGATGGAAGAAGAAGTGTTGAGGCTCGGACGGAGTCAAGTCGTGTGTTGTAAGTCTTTTGTCTTTTATTTGTAAAACCAAACTTAGTGGGCTTGTAGGCAGGGTCGTTCGAGGTTTTTGTCGCTGTCGGTTTTTCTCATACATCGCGGTGTAGTGTGTTTGTGTTTATTTTTACCTTGATAAACACCTAGATGTATTCTTAGGTTTAATCAAGATAAAATTAGTTTAAACACAAAATAATTGAAATTGGTGTTAGTTTAATTTTGGTTAACTTTATTTTAATTTAATTCAAGTCATTATATGTAATTTGGTAAAATTTGTTGTAAGTTTGTTTTGACTATCTTTAATAATGAATTAGTTATTGTTAGGCTATTTTGGAGTTGATTTGAATTAACAAAAATGGAATTAACTTTGTTTAGTATAGGTTGAGATATTTGTTGGGTTAATTTTAATTTCGAAGAAATTAAAATTTATTGTGTGAAAAATTAAAATTTGGAATATAATTGAACCATCTTATAATTTGGAGTTTAAAATTTAGGGGCATTCACTCCAACAATCGATATCAGAGCTAGGAGCGCTATGTTATTGCATTTAGGTCCTTTTAGGATTGTTTTAAAAAATGGAAATTTCACTTTTTACCAAATTCCCTATTTTTTATGGTTTAAATTACGTAGTTAATGGGTGGTCTCCACCTACATGTGTAGTTGAAAGTGACCATGTACCTAAACCCATAGATAAATGGAGTGAGAATGAACTAAAATTAAAAAAAATTAATTCATGTCATTTGAATGCACTTTTTAGTGCTGTCACACCGGATGAATTTCAATGTATCAGGACGTGTGAAATAGCTAAAGAGGCTTGGGATAGTTTACAGCTCACCCATGAGGGAACAAGTATCGTGAAAGATTCAAAATTCCAAAACCTCACCACACAATTGAAAACCATTAAAATGCTTGAAAGTGAGACTTTTGATGAATTTTAAGTTAGACTTTGTGAAATTGCTAATTCATCTTTTAACTAGGGAGAAAAGATACCCGATAACCATGTAGTAAATAAAATTTTGAGGTGCTTACCCGATAGGTTTATTCCAAAAGTTACCGCGTTAAATTATTTACCCACTAATTAAATTAATTCAAAATGTTAAGTTGGTTCAGTTCATAGCATCACTGTCGAAAACATTCAATTAATTACTAACCACCTAATATTTAAATTAGAAAAGTGCCAAATTTTAATATTTAAATTAAGCATCAACTAAATAATGAAATCATCATTAATCAATCGCATAAACAATCTCATATAAATAACTAATGTAATGAAATAAACTGAGTCTGGAGTAAACACTCCAATAATAATACCAGAGTAAAATAAAATACCAATACAAGATTCTGAATAAATAAACCAACATCTGAAATAATGAAAGTCTATATCCACAATCTCTAAATAAGAATGGGCAACATGCCAAACTGATGTGAATGACTCTGAAGAAACTAAGTATAGATGTGGAGGCGTCTAATACCGAGATCCCGTAGCTTCAACAGAAGCTAAAGCACGTCATCAGAATGAAACTCCTATGTTTGGCGTCCCTGTGGCTGGGCACCTAAAAGGATTTTACAAAACAAAATAGATTTGGAGGAAAACGGGTTAGAGCCCGAGGTGAAAACAATTTAAAAACAGCAAGTGTTTAATTTCATTAAAAAGTAAATATTATGTACATGTTAGTTTCGTACTCTCACACGAGTTTCTCACCCCTCAACTAATGTGCACGCCTAACGTGTACCCTTAACCCATCCTAGTAATGTCACTTATTAAGTAGTCCGTACTAACTCTTTCTTCCACATTCTAATATAGGGTGTCTATTTGTGCTACCCAAATCAGTCATACTTATATCTCACATTTACATTAATCAAATTACTTATCTCAAGTGATATATAAAATCTCACATTTTTAACCCATTTAAATATCTTAGTCATTCACATCTACTAAGCAACAGTGAACCAGTCACAAGTACATATATGAATCACTCTTAGTACATATATACATATATGGTACCCCTAGACTAATTTGTGGTTCAGACATACTCTGCTATCAAATCCAAATACATCACGTACGTAAGGATCACGAGTTTCGAATCACTCAGGAACCATCTCGATACAAACCACACATATTGGAGGTGGACATAGTTCAGATACCCATGAGTCACGCACATACCTATGCTCCATTGGTCAGCTGACTTCTCAACTCACAAATAAGTCATTCATAGTCCTATTTCCTTAAGGTACCAATCCAAGTCCCCCTGAAGGCACACAAAGATAAGATAGTCCTTTTTCTAAAAATTAACCTCCCGTGATAGAAAGTATGGTAGGTATGTCATACACACAATAATCCATATACTAAGTAATCGCACAACTTAGGTAATAATCATATTAATATAGGTATACACCATCCCTATATCTCAAGTCTCATACGTATCATAGTTTCATCCCGAATATTCCACGTAATATGTTTAGCGTAACAACTCTCGTCGTATAAGTCTGAATACTTAAACCTACCTCATAAGGTTACTAAGCCACCCACTAGTCTTTAAACTTATCTCAGTAATTCAATGTCCCTCTTATACTATTCCTATCCTCCCGTTATCATTCATCCGAATTTCAATCCCAATTTATAAAATTTCTAACGGTACCTCACTCGATAAACACCCATAAGTATCCCATTAAGTCCCAAAAGTTATAACATTTTTTGGGCATAACTACAACCCTACCGACCTTAACCAACTCCCACAATATTCTATTAAACCCCCTAAGAGTTATTACAAGATTGGGATTTTTCAAAGCATAAAGGGAAATAATCCACAAAAATTAGGAGGAGTCGATCGATTGAGGGAAATGGGTCGATTGATCGACATTCATGGGTCGAACGACATACTTAAGTTCCAACGTTTTAGAATCATCAAATCATAACGGGAAATCAATTTCTTGGATCAATTCATATAATTTTCATAAAAACCCTAGTTCTCCTATTTTCTTCAAAAACATTTTATAACTCAATACAAAATTCATAATTCTCTACACATGCATCATAATTTCATGGCTGCTATTCCCATAAGTTAAACTACATGCAAAACCTATCCAATTTACAATTTTAATTCTTCAAATCTATTCCTTCATCATTTTTCAAGATTATTCTCCAATTCTAAACTAACATGGATGATATATGCACTGAATTATTACAAGTTAAATCATTTGCCTTATAATAAAGATTATGATCCTTTGAAGTGGATGATATGGAGGTGATCTTCTCTTCCCGATCTACTCGGTGGTGGTGAAGGTGGTGCAAAAGCCTCTAAGTGGTTGTTCTCCTTTGGGAACTTCCTTCTCTTCCTCTCTAATGGCCATTTATAATTTTTTGTTGTGTAAACCCTAGGTTCCTAAGTTTTGGCTGATATAATTACCCTAAAATTCGCGAGTTACTATTCCTCAAAAAGTAAAAATGACTAAAATTCCCTCTCGGGTTGTCGGTTAGCCCTAAAATGCCCCGGGACCCAAACTAAACCCCCGACTAGTATTTTCTGACAATCTTGACCCTTCCGGACATTTTAGCGCACTTAAGATGACCTTATGGACGACATAGAATTAATTTACTTTTAAATCCATTAAATTAGTTCTTGAAATGACTCACACGCACGTCCCAACTTAATTATTGATTTTCATCTCGCGATGGTTTTAATAAATTCAATAATCATATATTACCATATTCTCTCAGTAATATGCAAAATTATCATCATAATCAAATACTAACTCTTGCCTCGCTATTTATTTCAATCCGAATTAATTTCCAATTAATTATCCAAAATTAATTTAATTAATCCCGTAATTAAAAGAAATTTTATATAATTAATCACATAGTTAATTAAAAGCCATAAAAATACAGGGTATTACATTCTTCCCCCCTAATAACGGAATTTCATCCCAAAATTCGGGATAGGCATACCTCGTAAAAACAAGTATTCTCCAGTACATGAAATAAACTTCAAAGTAAGGCTCGATCACTATAGGACCCGTTTCATGGCAAGCTTGTTTAACACTCTGGATACCTTATCATCTATAGGGTCACACCTCAATAACGGCACCTCACCTTGTGCTCCTACCAAACAACATTCGAATAAGAATATCCTATACATCACTGGCCGCATTATCTCAATATTATTAGGAGGCCGCACTTCCCTTCAATTCAACTCACGTGTTAATTTAAACACAAAACTCCCATCCTGGGAGAAACCACATAAACCTTTGACTACTCTTGTCCATTTGTCGATCTTTGTTCCCAGCGGTGTAACCTTTATGACAGTAAAAAGTCACTTAAGACGGTTTGTGGTTATCCCATTATTGTTATCTAACTCTAACTCCTTACAAATCCAAAACTCTGATCATCCACTCACCATAAAACCTCAATAAGCACCTTATCCATGATAAATATGTACAGATTCTTTTACATAACTTTACCATTGGGTAACATTCTCTTCCCATTACTGTATTATACTTCACTTATTAGCTAGATCCGTTGTGGGAATGATATGATCGCAATGAGTCCAAAATTACTTTGATACAATTCCAATAGTCGCTAATCACCTTGAACCTACTCCTCGGGATATAGGTGATACAACTTGATCAAAATGAAATGTTATCACCACTACTTCTTGAAATTTCATATTGAAGGTGGGGTTCAAGGATCTCATCCTAGTTCAGAATAATACTAGGTCACACTATTTAATAGTGCAATCACTCAAAGGTATAACAATTACGTTCCTTTGGTTCATCTTGTTCCACACATTCGAAGGAACTCGTCACTCATCTAGAGGTTCATAACCCGTCAAAGAAATTTACCAACTTGATTCTTCCATCACTGGAATCGTCGATTTGAAATAAAGTTTTCTGGCCAATACTCTTACTTCAATCGATTTACTATTTACTATGTCCCTTTCAACACCGACTTTCACTTATAATTCTTCCCATTAAGTGGTACTTAATAATCCTCTTCTTCCCTCGGCATATACCAAAAGTTTTTACCCGTTCAGTTTTCGCAACAATGTGCACTTCTGGACTCTTTATACCTTATTAACATCATCATTCTATTTACGCGTAAGTCACTCTCAACATATGATTGGGTAGAACTCCACTACAAATTGTCCATAATAGTTAAATATTTAACTTCTCAAGGGATATCCCCCTTTTTAAATGGCTTCACACTTCCTTTCAACCAAGTTCGGACGTTCTACTGTGATTGGACATGACTATATGGATTCTCGTCCCTCCCTCACAACTCTTAATCCACTCTACCACTTGCATTTTGTCATATTAGTCCCCCAAGCATAAATTTCACCCATCTATCTCCAAGTCTCTTTTTTCAGTGATTCTGACATCAGCAAACTAAGGTGTCCACATACCCTATAAATCGTGCATACGAGTTTAAACATCATATATGCTTCATACATACGCCTAATTCTTTATTGCCCCTGTATTCGCAACGTGGCTATACCACTTAGACATTATCAATCACCCCAAAATTTGAAATTCTGAATCCTCTTTAACATCATTCCATCCTTTAACCCGCCATAATAAAAAAAAATTACAATACTTTCTCACCACATAACTGGCTCGACTGGCCTTATATCGTAATTTAGCTTCTTCTTTTTTTCTTCTTCTTTTTTATGCGAGAGGACTAACCCCTAAATTTATTAATAACTGAAAAAATATCAAACTTATAAGAAATTGGATGACTTTAGAATGGAGTCACCTTTACAAAGGATTTAAAAGAAACCACTTATAAAATATAAAATTTGGAAATCCCCAAGCATCCATGTTTAGAAGACCTTTTAACTCTCTAGAAAAATCATTCATTGTGCTTGACTAAATTTGAATTTGAGATTAAACACCATAGTTGGCAAGAAGATCTGCACATGTATTTCCTTCTCTGATAACATGACCAAACTTGACATTGTATCCTTTGATCTTGACTTTAATCTTGGAGATAATTGACTTGATGCACCAGGGACATTTTGATTGATTTCACAGAACTTTGATAATCACTAAAGAATTTTATTCCACTTCAAGCCCTTCTAATTCTTTAAGAGTACATAAATTAATACCTTTCTAAATAGCCATAGATTTTGCTTGAATATTGGTACCATTTCCAAAGAATGAAGCAAAAGCTTTTTTGAATTTACCTTCTGAATTTCTCGAAACTCCACCTCCTCCCATATATCTTGGATTACCTATGCAACTCCCATCAGTATTGAGTTTTAAAAAACTACCATTTGGAGGTCTCCATTGAACCAGTCTAACAGATTTGGAATGAATAGCTTTAGGACATCTGTGATTATCCATGGACATAAAGTCAATATCCATATGAAGTTTTACCAAAGAATAAATATCATAAATAATGCTTGACGAATTCACTTTGATATTTTCGAATCTCCTAGCATTTCTAGCCTTCCAAATCCCACATAAAAAAAATGCTAGAATCAACTTTCGCTCTTTGCTAAACTGACTTATATTAGATGATGACCACCAAGAGATAAGTCTCCCTCTAATAGAAGTATTAAGCATTTGTATTTCATAAACACTATTAAAATGGATCCACACTGCATAAGCTATGGTACTATTCCGAAACAAATGTTCTACTGATTCACTAGATGGACTTGTGCAGCATCTAAATTTAGAGGGACCTCTAATACCTATCCTTTTAATAGACTCATCAACTAGTAAACAGTCCTTCAACATTATTAACAAAAAGAAGGAAATTTTAGTAGGAATTTTATTGTGCCAAATGAAAGAATTCATCCAACATGAATTTTTGTGTCGTCTCACAATGTGCCAAGCAGATGTTTTACTGAATAAACCCTATAATTAGGAGTCCAAATAATATGGTCTTTGTGAAACTTCTCCATAACTTCCACGAGAGATCATAATGACAGCGATTTAAATGGCAGTACCGTATTCACTTTGGGTGGATCGCAATTACGTGACTCATCTAGCACTTCTGATAGATTAATATTAGGAATATTAGACTATTGTAGCACGTTCCCATACCATTTTCCCCACTTAGCATTTAGCTCTCCCTTTCCAATCAACCATTTAATGTTATTTTCGGTATTCTCCCTCGGCAAAAGAATTCTCTTCCAAACATGAGATTCGTTAGAAGATGACACTGCAACTGGACGTTTTTTCCTGCAATATTGAGCTTTTAGAAATTAAGACCATAAGGAGTTATTATTCCTAAAGGTCCACCATAATTTTAAACCAAAGGCTTATACCAAATCAGAAAGGGCTCTCAAGCCTATTCCACCTTCTTTCACTGGTCTGAAAAAATCCTTCAAACCAATCCAATGATGCTTATTGACTCCCTCTTGAGACACCCATAGAAAACTAGCTATAATTTTTTCAATAATAGCTTTAATTTTCTTAGGAGGTTGTAAGGCTGCTAAAGTAAATATTGGGTTTGACTGTAACACATGTTTGATGAGAGTTATCTTTCCCCCTATAGATAATAATTTAGCTTTCCAACCTTCCATCTTAACACTTATTTTGACGATTAAAGATTCAAACAAATTGCATCTCACTCTACCTGTATATATCTGACATCCAAGATAAGCAAATGGATGCTTTTTTATTGGAATCTGCAGAAAGCTTGAGATTATTTTGGATTTAGAACTGTCTATTTTCTTGGCACAGTAGATAGAGCTTTTTATTTTTTTAACTTCTTGCCCTGATATTCTTTCATATCTCCCCAGCACTGTTTTCATGTACTTGATTGTTCGATTGTTTCCTGAACAGAAGATGACGATGTCATATACATATGCAAGATGAGAAATAAGAGGTCAACTGTGACAACCCGTATATAACTATATTTAAATCATGATTATCTTATGTGATATGAATAATGTGCTATTAGTATGTCTAAGTGATTATGTTTATTATAATCCTACTTTCATAAATCATGAAAGGTGGAATTATTTACAAACCCAAAATTTTTGTTATTTTCGGTAGAAATGTTGCTGTTAGAGACTAGTTTTGACCTTTATAACATTATAAATGACTTGAGGTTAAAACTAGATAGTTGTAGACATGTGAGTTAGGGTTGTAACACAATAAACGGATCATCAAATTGATGCCCGAGTAAAGAGTTATACCGAATTTACGAACAAAGGGCAAAGCTATCCATTCCCTTTAAGTGGTAATTTGTCTTTTATTAAACCAAATGGTTTAATTTGATTGGTTGGATTGGGAGGCAGCCTTGGACGACCTTATACCCTTGAAATAGCTTTATCCTTCAGCCAAAATCAGCCATGAAAGGGTTTCACCTTGAGGAAAGAGAATTAGGGAGCTTAGGAAGGAAAAGTGAGGAGAAAAGGTGTAGAAAAATCCGTGAAAATTACGTAAAAGTCCTGAAGGTAATCTTAATTGCAAATCCTATCATTTATCTTATATTACTGATTTATATGATATAAATTATCATAGGTTTACGAAAGTTTCATCCCTTTATATGTATGTATGGTTAGATGCAAGTTTATGTTAAGTTGAATGTGGAAACCCTTAAAATTGGTTTGTATTGAAACCCCTTACATTCAAACTTGTATATCTCTTTGTGTGCTTACTGGAATTGATAAATTCCAATTGGATACGATAGTAAACTCATATATTCATAGCATATCCGAAAATTAGAATTTATATCCTTGTTGTTAGGCCGTAATGATGATTTTAAGTTGGTATATGGTTGTTGTTTGTATACTTGATTTCGGTATGCCCTAAGTTTAGCCGAGATTTTGAGATAGCAAATGAAGTCAAAAAATTATGAAACTTTAATTATGTACTATTAAGTATGTGTAATGAAAATGAGTTAAAAATCATGGAATGTTATGCTGTAGAAAAATTATGAAAATTCTGGGAATTCGAAGGAACAATAGAGGAGCTTGTAGGTCAGATTTCTTGTGTTGTAGAGAAATGGTAATAACTTGCCCTAGGAAGCTTGAAAAATTACACTGTCACTTGTACTGGATAGTATATTCATATATGTTTTCATATTGATAAGGTTGGACCCCTGTATTTATACAATATAGGAATATAGGATGGTTAAGTATGTAGGACAATAATTTGAGACCATATTGGATACCCCTTGAATGAATGTTTGTATTTCGTCCTTACAAAGGGTACTTTGAGTACATGTTTCATGTGTATATACATTGAGAAGTATAATTTCATGTTTACTTGGCTTTGGTTATAAATTCCTTATGAGGTATTTACTATAGTTGAATGTTCATAACTTTATCAACATGTGTACCATTGTTTTGTCTTTACTCATATTTCATGGAATGGGACTGAAGTGGAATTATATTATTGTTGTATTATGGTGGAAAGTTACATAATTATGTTAGAATAATACTTATGATTGAGATTCAGTACTGATTTAGTTGGATGGACAGGTGTAAGGTCTAATCAACCCAGTTCAGCACCACCCGAAGGAAACATAAATACATAGTTGACAACCCAAGGTGAGTGTACTCACTGAAAAGAGATATTTGTATCGCGTTGTTGATATGATCAGAATATAATGAATATGAAATTGTTCATTTCGGTTTACCAAAATGGGAGGTTACTCCCCGACTCGGAATGGGGGAGATTTGTCTATTAATGACAAGGGGTTACTCCTCGACCAGGAATGGGGGAGAGTTGCCTATTTAGACAGGATATGCTAATCATGATTCCGAAAACTTGGTCATTCATTATGAATGAGTCGGATAAGTTAATTCATAATTATATGGATATGACATATTGCATGTAAATTTATGCAATAGTATAGTAGTGAAGCATTCACTGGGCTATTCTGCTCATGGTTCATATGTTCACATTTTTCAGGTAACGCGATGTCACTGCCAAATCTAGGAAGTCGGGCTGGGTTAGCCAGGAATGGGAGAAACAAAGATTTTGTTTAAATGTAAATGATGTAATTAAGTTAAATTATCCTTCAAGCAAGTTTGTATAAGTATGACTACTCTGATGTGGTAAAAAGTTTTTCAGTTATATTGATTTACAATGATGACTCTGAAATTAAAACTCGTGTTTGTGGTTTGGTTAGATGAATTATGGTTTGACTCACTTTCACTTTTAGACTTAATTATAAGTAACTGGGTTGGGGTGTGTCATCAACTGGTGGGAGTCTTAAACATATTTAGCTTAGAATTTTGATTTTTTTTTCAATATTCCTGCTCAAAACTTCTACTCCAATGATAAAAAGCATAGGGGAAAGAGGGAAGCCTTGTCTCAATCCTCTATATGATTGGAAAAAACCAGAAGGTTCCCCATTAATCATGATAGCAAAGAAGTTATTTGAGATAAGACTCCAGATCATATCTATCCACATCTCGCTAAAGCCACATTTTCTGAAAACTTTTATCAAGAAAAGCCAACTGGCTCTATCATAAGCCTTATGCATATCAAGTTTAATTTTGGAATGACCATACCATTGTACAATCCTTCAATATCTTTGTAAAAATCTGGACCAATTATATCCCAAGATGAAGTGAAATTTTTTCGAGTGAATCCATTCATACCTGGGGCACTATCTCCACAGAGATCCCAAATTGCATCCTTAATTTCCTCCGTGTTTGGCATAGCATTTAGGAACTCATTATCTCCCTCTTAAATTAAGTGAGGAATAGTTGAGAGCAGGTCTTCATCATAAGGTTTTATTATTTCCCTTCCAATCAATGATTTGAAGAATATTTGCCCATCTTCTTTAATTTGTTGTTGGTTCTCAATCCCGTCTCTGACTTCATTTCTGATCTTGTGAATATAATTCTTCTTCCTCCTGGCTTGCATAGTTTTATGAAATAATTTAGAGTTAGAATCACCCTCCCTAGCCAATTTACAATTGACTTTTTATCTCCATAATTCCTCGTCTAATTTCAAATGGCGAGCCAGATTGGCTGAACATTTATTCATCTCCTCCATATTATCATTAGATGGGTCCTCTTAAAAAATAACTTCACTCCTCAAAGCTTCATCTTTAGTTTCAGGTGTATTTAGGAATAAATTTCCATAATGCACCTTATTCTAAGCTTTTAAAGCTACTCTAAGATTCTTCATATTAACTGTCAGGTTATACATGGGATTACCTTGATTGAATTGCTTCCAATTTTCTTGAATTAAGGATTTATAATCTAGATGAGAGGTCCAAAAGTTTTGGAACACAAATCTTTGACATTGAGGCTCATTTTCATTAGATAAAGACATAAGTAATGGAGCATGATCAGAAGATACTTTACTCAATCTTTGAAAAATGATTATGCGCTGAGACATTCATCAATGATTTATCAATTATTTCCCAGATCGAAGCATTTGTATCTCTTTTCTTCCACCTTGTGAATCTAGTGCCCAAATATCCCAAATCAATAAGCCCCTTTTCCTCCACACATTGAATAAAGTCTTCTACAGGATTAATATCAAAAGGAAGCCTACCAACCTTGTCATCTGTAGTGGACACTGTGTTAAAATCCCCCTACAAACCAAGGCTCCACTCTAACAATTGAATTTATATATTCCCATAATTCATCTCTTTCTCTTCTAGTACACTTAGCATACACTAAAGATACTTGAATTTATGTAGGAAAATACGGATGATAAATTTTCAAAGTCAGACATTGAGGCATTTGAGACTTCACTTCCACTGAAATATCAAAATTAAAAAGCACCAAATAGTATTAGATTCATTATCCATTGCAGACTGAAAGCCAAATCTAATTCTAAAATCTTCGAGTCTTCTCCTATTCACTTTTATCTCTAAAAAAACCAGCATGACTATCTTAGTCATCTTCACTAAGTTTTTAATTCTTCTTCTTGTACCTTTCTTCCCTATCCCCCTCACATTCAAAATTAATGGCTTTATCGTTCGAATCGAGGTAAAGTTTGATTCATAGAGGAGGATCTTAATAACCTATTCTTTGAAGGTTCTAGCTGTTTCTTATTCTTATTCTTCTATTTTTTTCTTGACACTTTGCTCCATTCTTCATTTGGATTCAACTTCTTTATCGCTTCTTCACCTGGGATTTTCCTTGGGGATAAATGAAGGGAATCAATAATTTCATTTGCCAATATCAACTCAGTATTTTCCTCCTCTTCTAATTTCTCATTTATAATTTCTTTAATAACTTCTCTACTCTACTCTTCCTCGTGATTTTCATTGACTTCTAAATTGATAAAAGTTACACCATTATCTATGCTTTCTTGATCAATAGCTATGTCTATTTAGGCTTCTATATTTGGGCTTTACCGAACCTGCTTCGGTAACTTCCACTATTTGACCATCTTCAATGTTGTTGTCTTCTTCTTGATTGTTCTCCTGATTGTTTTCCTGCCTAAAAATCTTCTGAACCCATTCTTTGGTAGACATCTTTTCTTGTTTCTTAGGCATATGATCAATTTTTTCTACAAGCTTTTCCTGATTATTAGTTCTAGGAACATGATCTCCAATCTACTTAGTCTCCTCTTTATTCTTCTTTAGCAGGAAACCATTATAATCATGGCCTTTTTTATGGCATATGTTACAAAAGAGATGTATATCCTCATATTCACATCTTTTCCAAAAGCCATTGCCTTCCACACCATAACCTATCCAGACTCTATTTATTATAGTTTTGGTTAGGTCAATCTCAATACATACCCTTACAAGACTGGGTCTAGTTAGGGCATCTATAGGGTTTCCAATTGCGCTAGCGATTGAGAATATGCTAGATTTGTTATATAAGTGAAAAGGGAGGAGATGTATATTAATCCATACTCTGGTGATGGATGATTCTTTCTCTGGATTGAAATCAAAAGTCCACTTGAAAACTCTCATTAGATACCTTTGAATGTACCAAGTTTCTCTTAACTAACTTCTCAGGAAATCATCTTCATGAAAGTATCGGATCAGTATGTGTTTTGAATCAATCACTCCTATATTGATAGAAGCTTTGAGGCCCATTGATGCAAAAACCTTTCTGATATTATCTATAGTTGGACGTCCATGAGAGAACTTTCCAACCACTGTATGTTTAAAGGGTTAAGATAGTTTTGGTGACATCTTCCATGGAGAAATAAATGGTTGGTTCACCTCTATAAGTTTCCACTTCCTTCATGGCAATACTTGAATCAGACTCAGGTTTGCCAACAACTTCTATAAACGATTTATTTATTTTCTGCTCCTTACCAAGAGTTTCTTGATTGTGTATTTTTAGCGCTCCAGCCTCTATAGTGGAGGCTGCATGCATTGCCATGTAGCTAGGGTTTTGAGATCGTCTGGAGAGAGAGAGTGTGTGATACCCCGCCCTAGAAAATAAATACTGAACAATAAATTGATGATTTTATTCGAAGGAATTTTTTTAGGAATAAATATATAAGGGAATTACGCCAAAATGGCATGAAAAGTAATTAAGGAGAAAAAGAATCTACACGTTGCATGGTTCGCATGGATGCGCATTTAAGTCCTAATAGTCTTAGTAAGTATGTTGGTTATGTTTGATACAAAAATTCCAATGAATGATTATGACACGGTCATGGTTAATATAACGCGATTTTTGTCAGTGCGTGTCGCGCAGGACGCGGACTTGTGCGATTTTTGTAGGACAATTGGAGAAGGATAAAAGTTGTATGACTACATATTTGGGACCCTAAAAATACATATAAAAATACCGTGAGGTCAAAAGTCCAAAAATAAATAAAAATTAATTAAAAATTAATTTTGGTAAAAATAATAAAAGTCCTCAGAAAAATCTAAAAATCACCACACCCACATAGAATTTAATTTGGAGCAACTTTATCTCCTTCGACAACCCCAGAAGGGATCATTTAGACCCATTATTAATATATTTTTTGTCCAAATTGGGTAAAATTTCTTTGTTGGACACACTTATTTTCCTTGGATTCTTATTCCATCAAGCCTAATGTTGTCCCACCACCTTGTTAGATGTTGGCTGTAAAGATTGGCATGCTTGAGTGGTGTGGAAGGATTTACATGAGTTATGTGGGTCTTTTGAGTTGGCATTTGCTACTATAAGAGAGATTTGCAATTGGCAATGATTCCCATCAGATTATGGTCATTTCTCTCACTCACTTAAGCTCTCCAATACCAGTAGCCATGTCCAAATTCATAGGCGCCCCTATACCACCATTAAACCACCATGAAACAACCATGTTTTGGCCTCGAAACACCTTATTTCCTCAAGTATAATCATAGACATTATGTTAGGTTATTGGAGATATTATTCTTGGAGATTTGTGGGGGATTATGGAGCTCTTTGGCGACTTAAAGATGAAGAAAAAGAAGATCTTGCAAGTAAACTCTAATGGAGGGCTTTTATTGTAACCCCTTTAAGGCCACCTTTGGAGGTGGGGGTTACTCCTCCTACACCACCATTCAACCAGCATTTTTGGAGTCTTTTGAGGTGGGAAAATCTTACTTTGATTGAGGTTTAGAGTTTGATAATTTTTAGAATGAAATTTACATATATTAGACTTGATGTATGTATTATTTTAGCTAATTTACAACTTTGTGTTGTTTAGTCATCATATCATCATTTGGTGTGTAGAAATGAGTTTTTAAGGAGTAATTTTGATGGGTTCAAAAGGTGGATAAATTTCAAAATATTAGCCTTGAACATTTTATAAAATAAATGTGTTAAATTGATACTTCAAAGGTAAACAATGTAATTCATGTTTAAAAAAATATTGGGCTAATATAGGCCATTTTTACGAAATAAAAATGGCACTTTCTTACCAAAATGATGAAGTAGAAGAAGAAATTGGATTTTTACTTAACTGAGTGTTTTTTAGATGCATAAACTCGTAATAATAAATATTTGGGGTTGATAAATAAATAATCAAGTATAAAATGCTTACTTTTAAATTAATTCTTAAGTGTAATTAAAGAAAGTAAAGAAGGCGAAATGTGTTAATAGTGTTCAACTGGGTATTTAAAGTGTATACAACTTATTTTGGAAACATAAATAGAAATAAAGTCTTTTTATAAAATTTAGAATTTATTACTAAAATTATGTTGGAAATATCAAAAATACACTTTGAGAAGTTATAAAATGTTTTTAGGCGAAATTAGTTTGTTTAAACCGATATAAAAGTATAATGTTTATGTGAAACAAATAGTAGTGACATTGTCGTAAATACAGTGAATAGTATGCTGTCGAGAAAATATTTGGCAATTAAAAGTATTAATTAAGTTTGATAAAATGAGATTAGTGATATATTTTTGCTAAGTGAAAATAATGAGTTTCACTAAATTGATAAGTGTGAAATATGGGTGAAAATAAAGTTTTTGGCAAGTGTTAAGTGGTTAAAAGTATTTTGAGAATTAAGTTGGACACTTAGTAACTATTTTGGGAACAACACTTGTTAAATGGCTAAATGCGTGTTTGAGAAGAAATGGGTAAATTGGTAAATTTACGTAAAGTGGAACATTTTTATGAAATAAAAATGAAAGAATTGATTTTCCAAGTGAGAATAAATGTGAACATTGAGAATAATGTTGATACGCATGAAAAAAGATAAGAAAGGATATTTTCATGATGCCAAGAATTAAGGAGGGCATGACATCCCTTGTGGTGAAAGATCCCAAAGCCTGTACAGATGAGCATATGATGAATGGAGAACGATGGTGTAGAGCCCGTGAAATCCAGGAATAATAGCCAGACTCCAAGGAAAAGATTGATAATTCTTGTAATAAGAAATGAAGAATGAGAATATTCATAACATTTATGCGAATAAATCTTTGGGATTTGCAAAAGGTTGAAAAAGGGAAATAAACAAGTTTTCGTGAACCAATAAATATTTTGTGTCGTGTGGAGTATAAGTTTCTCGATGAAAATGAATATTTTCCAAACACGAGGTGTGCGTGTCATAAAGATTGTTTTAATGAGAATATTAAAATAATGGCAAACTAAATCTAGCATGAGTTAATAAACGCTGAATAGATGGATATTTTCAATAAAAGAAAGGTTTTTTCTATAAATGATTAACCGTGTGCGTTAATGGGAAAGAATGTGATTTTAAACAAAGATTATCCAAAATGACTATTTTGGGAAAGAAAAAGAGGATGAACGGGGATAAATTATATTTTGGAATAAAATGATTTAATACATAGGAGCATGTATTTTCAAACGTATATATGTAGATATATACATATTTTCATGACCATATAGTGAGTGAGTATTCTTTTCTGCCGTTCGTTTCTATGTTGCATTTGTATAAATCCGACTGAGCCTTTCGCTCACTCCCTCCTCTTTGTTATGGCAGGTTGTATACGGTTATGTACTTTGATAGCATTATACAGGTAATATTTAATTCCTTTAACGTTAGTATCTCTATTTACTTGGCCTTGGGGGCACTTACCTTGGGTCCTGCACGTAGTTTATTTTATATTGGAATCGCATGCTAATAAAAGCGTAATATTATTCAATAATAAAACTGGAATAGTAACATTATTTAGGTTGTTCATTGCACCCCACACTTGACACTCACATCGGATCAGGGTCGATCCTATAATAACCCATAAATCCGGTTCGGGGCGTCATAGAGAGAGAGAGAGAGATAAAAAATATTATCTCTCCCGTTAAACACTAATTTAGCTTTCAACTTACATTTATAACTACATATTTCTATAACGATTGAGGTACCGAATTCATGGATGAATGTCCAAACTTCACGCTACTTGCAACCTTATGCTAAGTTTCATGTGTGGGATATCTTAGAAAGCAAATTTCAAACAAGGAACCCCCCGATACACTACTACCTAGCATTGTTGGTCGTCGAAATCCATTAGGACCTCAGTCCATAACATGTACCCTATATTCCTATCTCTTGAAAAAAAAATTACATCTCCTTCCGCAATTATACTTAAACAAGGAACTTCCCCCGAAAGACATTGTCACTTAACATTGGTGGTAATCACATTTCATAAACATCGTTCACATATAATCTGGGTTCTCGAATTCCAGTCCCCATACAGAAAACTATGAGCCTTAACTCCCACGTCTCTCAAGGGGTGATATAACAATGCGCTCTTCCTATTACCATGTCCTGAGCCTTAAACATAATAACAAGCTAAATCTTTTCGCTGAACAGTAAACCCAATACACTCCGAATCATATCAATAAAGTCCCTACACGTACTGGGATTGAATATCTCGAGATCATTATACCTTTCGAAGTCTCTCTCTCTCTCTCTCTCTATATATATATATATATATATATATATATATATATATATATATGCGAGCCCGACCCTCTCCTAGGTGCGGTTTTGCCTGAACAAAATATCCTACACTAAGGTAGTAACCCCGATAGACTTGCGACATTCGGCCACTATCGATCTAAGCATCACTATAAAACCATAATCTAGAAAATATCATACTCGGATAACACATTACTAAAACTAGTAATCTCAATAAACTATATACCTCTATCAATACACCCATTCAACCTCCGCAGATAACACTAATAGTAACTCCGCCATACCAGGATAAACTTTCATACACTAATAATGTTATCGATATAGGCACAAAAATCGTTTCACATGTGAATATAGCAATAATAAAAATGTAGTAACTCGTTCATGTTACATAAAATACGCCTCATCATTTAAGGGTAAAACTCGTACTTCTACCTTGCCAATCTCCATGTCTGCTTAAATTGTTCTTGGACATAACACTCCTGTCCAAATGAGACAGAAAATTACATTAACCTTTGCCCTTACTAGGCACCATATCATTGTCCCTTTAATCGCTTCGGGATAAAAATAACACATGGGGTTTTACTCTCCCCAAAATACCTCGACACCTAATCCACTTATCTCCGATCATACTGACCATGTTACGATTGTCCTTCTCTCGGACTTTGGTAGTCTCAATTCTGATGGCTACCCCCATTGTTCCCTTAGCTTTATTAGCCCTAAGGAAATTGCTACTAGCTTCAACAGCCTTTACTGAATTCACTTTCACTTGGTAAAAATTCAGCTATCCTAATCATTTAAATAGGTCCCTTGATGGTTCTCCCCTTGTGGTGCTTCACTAACACTGTTTCACCCAGTCTTACTTTCAAAGTAAGTTCTTCAATTCTTGTAGCTCCCTGCACAAGGAAGCATTAACAATCATATTGACAAAACGCGACATTGTTACTATCTGCATTGACCATCAAAGTAGAATTCCCAATAATTGCTAGCAATTCTTCATATGAGTTAATTTCCCACTTTAAAATCCTCTTATCCATTGTACTTACTTTATTTGGTGCAAGATTCACTAATTAATTAAATTCCTTTTCCTAAAGGGACCTGTGTCTGTCCCTTTTGTGTGAGTTCAGAACAATGTTCGCATCTTGTGTTGAACATCTAATGAAGGAACTTGAGGTTCAACAGTACATAACATCCTTCCATTGATACAACATTCGACTAATAAATGTGGTGATTGACTCTTACCATTAAAACTTTGCTTCAACGAGCCAGGAAGAATTTTACCCCAAATTTCACTTCCGGTTAGCCACACTCCGACATATGCCCAAGCCTCTGGATATTTTAACTTCGTTGGCTAACACACACCATTTTCGCATTTCTAGAATTTCCACTATTGGTTCTCTTAAATGTTTCGTCAGACTCTCTCCCAATCCAACCACGTTTGGTGATTCTAATTTGACTCCACTTTCTACTATAGCGGTACTTGGAAGTCATATGTTTTTCCTTAGACATCTTTACTACCCTGGCTTTCTGTGACATAATTGGGGTGACCTCAACTACGGTCATCAATCTTGAATATACCCTATAACATCAATAAAGCTCTGCCTCCTACTGTTTACCCAACTTCTTGTAACAACCCGTCCTTTTGGGGATAATTAAATTTCATAATTGGGTATAAATTGGAAATTTGAGGAATTTCTTGGAATAGTGATTTTTTGGATTTTCAAGGATTAGATGATTTTCGATGGGTGTTGTAATTACTTTTGGGATTAAATATGTCGAAGTATCTTAATTATATGTCGCTATAGAGTAAAGCGACAAAAGGTAAGGTTTTTAATTGGAAAAAACGTTGTGAGATGCAATGGGTTAAAATAGTGAATTGCAGTCAAGTGCCTCAGATGGAAATTTGACTGCGCGGTGAGTCTCGGAATGGCTGAGCTAGTAAAAGAATACTGTTCTATGGTCAAAATTGAGTTTTAGGAAATTTTAAACGAATATGGACTCGCAACTGAGTAAACGAGTCATTTTTTGGGTTTTAAGGGGTATAAACCCTTTTTTACCCATATAAGGAGGGAGAGGGGGAGAGCATAGAAAAAAAAAGAGATAAGAGAGAGTAGAAGGATGAAAAAGAAGAGAAAAGGGAGATTTCGAGCCAAACTCCATCGGACTCGACTCGGGATCGTCGAATTTTATCCACAAGGCAAGTGTTTACTTGCTTTATTTACTTTTGAGCTTAAATCTCGTATCGTAGTTTGGTAATATCATACCCTAAAGATTTTGGGTTGGGTTTTCGTGGATAAAACGGGTTTTCGAGAGTTAAAATAAATAAAACCCAATAATTTTCCAATTCAAGAAACTTAGGATTTAATCGAAATTTGTTGTTTGCTTATGGTTCTTGGATGTTTGGAACCCTTGTTATATGTGTAGATGTTGTTGGTTGAGGTTGTAGGACGTTAGAGATGGAGATAAAAGCTTAGGAGAAACTTTAATGGCCGAAACAACTTCTCAGAGAAGAAGCTGTCCGACGTGATCGATCGATCGAGGGTAGTCGATCGATTGAGGGCCATGGGTCGATCGATCGACCTTTAGGAATTTTGACAACTTTTCCTAGTGTTAATTAGATGGGATAAATTCCAATTATAAATTGATTCAAGGTTATTTATGTGAAGAAATAAGTAATCTTTTTAAGAGTAAATAGTCATCCAATGGAGGGGAGATTATGGGAATTACATGAGGAAAATAGAGAAGTTTTGGGAATTACGTGAGTGTTTTATGTGTGTGACACCAAAATGTTATTTTTGAGGAAAATAGAGAAGTTGAAGAATTAGAAGGGTGGGGTTACTAAAATAGGGTGGGGACCTCTAAACGATTATTTGGACAAGATGTAGTCCTTGGGTTTGTGGGAAGGAAATCCACAACCTATTCAATTTTAAGGTATTCAGGGTCGAATATCAATTGAGATAGTTTCAGTGTCCATATTCGCCTATAAGATTATAAGTGCGGGATACCGTAATTTTGTTGATGATGGTTAAGGGAATCCTATACTCATTTAGTTAATATAAATTGGTATATTTGGTGATATCCACTAAATCCTTATATGGGAATAAGGTATTTATTATTTATCAAGTGAGGGAATACTTTCAGTTTGGTATCGTGAGTATGTGAATGTATGAATATAATTCTTTGACAGAATCTTTTGGATTATTGGTAATCGCTATGTGTGATTGGCAATTATGGCCATTTATATATGTATATTTGAGGAGGAATATATAGTATATATATACTATGTAATTAAAGTGTATATATTATATGAATATATATGTATTTATATGTGATGGTATATGTGTGTTTAGGGGCTGGTTTCACGGGCTTTCCTTTGGTATAGGGTTGGAACAGCCAGATTATATATATGCTCTAGTTCAATCCTGGGAGATTACGCAATGTGTGTGAATCCCCTAGCTCGAGAAGCAGGGAGAGTATAGTCCTCATGTCATTATCGTCCCGTGTTCGAGTGCGATTTATGTGATTCCCACTTGCAGGGGGAAACTGACCGCCTGCACTGTTGTGTATATGTTTACCAAGACCATTGGGTAAGTCTGGCTTGGTACCGTGGTATATTGAGTAAAACTGGATTTTGGATTGTCATTATGAGATCGCATCCTCTAGTTATAGCTCATTGGGATGGCTGTTATGCTTGTGTGTAAGGTATATTACATGTACATGAGAACAATGTTATATATATATATATATGACAGTAAAGAGATTCTGAGTCCGGGAGATAGATCCGGATGTGTATTATAAAGATGAATATAAAGTAAACCTCAGTCCGGGAGATATTATCCGGATGTATATTGAATTATATATATTAGAATAAGTATGTTATGTATATCATTATATAGTATGTATATACCTTGTGTACTGATTGTCTACTGGATCTCGACGATCGATCTTGCCGCGTAGTAGTTTATAGGGGGGTTTCCTTGTTTTGATTTTGCTCTCCGAGACACCCCACGCACGAACTTGGCATAGTGTTGAGACTGGGGAGAAGTTTAGCCCTTAGTACTTGGAATAACTAGGGTGGTTAGAACATGGGTGACGGATTAGTTAGGCAGCGTAGCTTGACTAGGATGTTTATAGGGATGCGCTAGGTGTGCACTATTAGAAGAGAGGTGAGGGGTATCTCAGGGAAGTGCGATACCAAATTTAAATATGAGATAAAACCTATTTTTAAAAATAAAGCATTTATGCACTTGCTAAATATTTTTCTCACTCGGGCTCTGACCCGTTTATCTGATTTTCCCTCTCTTGCTATATATATATATATATATATATAGGTGTCCAGACACAGGGACGCCTAGATGACACTTCCTTCGAGTCAGACATCTACTGCCGCAGATGTGGATGCATGCGGGTTCTCGATAGACGCTTCAATCCTTGTAATCTAGATAGGAGGTATTGTATAAACATTCGGGCTAATAACCCAATTACATTTATTTATTCTTTTCATCCTTTTAGTGCGGCATTCGATTTGGTTGTATCATATTTGTCCCGAGTGTTCGATTATTTTATTTCTTTCCAGTTTCGTTTACATAAACTTCTTGGATGTTTATTTGTGTGGGTGTTTAAAAAGTGTAGTTAAGAATAAATTTGACGCCAGCCTAATAGGTTATTAGGAATTAAATTTGTTTTTAACAATGATGCTAAGAATGATCCATACGCGACTCCTATTTTAATTTGATATATGAGTGATCGCCCAGTATTTTTTTAGGCGGGGTGTCACAGATGGTATCAGAGCATCAGGTTCTAGTGTCCTTAGGAATCTGTGCAGATGTACTACGCTTTCAGCGTTGCTCTCGATTTGATATAGAGCCTCAAGATTAGGATTGTTGGTTTCTCTTGTGAGATCTCCTTCTCCTACCATAGTATAAGATTATGTAAATCTTTTACGCGGTTGTTCAAGATTCGTGTACGGGGCTTGTATGGCAGCAGGAGGCGGGGCTTAGCTGGAGCAGCTGGTAGAAGTTGGGGACGAGAAACGTAGTCCTTTGTATTGTTTTCTAAGGATTGCTGCAATGACAAATAAAGCAAGTAGTTATGAGTACTGCCGTAGTAGAGAGTGGTACTAAAGTTTAATTTCTTAGTGAAGATAAAGGTTCTAAAGGGATCTTAGGGATAGTTTTAACCGTGAGTCCCCATGATTCAGCATGAATGAGAAGAATGCAGTTTCTGAATTATTCGCATAAGGATCGGCAAGAGGATGACAGTAAATAAAGAGTAATATGGAGAAGTGAACCTTGTACCGCGGTGAGGTAGGTGCAATGAATAATGAGTCCTTTCGAGGAATGATAGGCTCACTAGAGAAGTGTTGCTAACACTTATGGAGAATGGGTATGTTCAAGGACCCCATTGGTGGACATCCACTTGGGGAATTTGTTAAAACAGGGTTGTTGAGGTCGGTAGTGGAATCTCCTTATAACAAAGAAGAAACTAGGGGGAATTATTAAAGTGATTGTCAACATCGCGACAATGGAGTCCAAGATAATGATAACTTTATCGTAGTTAGGAAGGACAATGATGAAAATAATGATGTGGAGTGCGGAGCCGCACGGGTGTCCTTTCCCGATATGAATAAAGGACAAGGTTAGGGTGCCTAGATGGGGCATAGAGTTAAGTAATTTTGGTTCAGTTATGACAAGTGTACCAGGTTCGAGAACCAATTAGAGTAGATAATTGCGAAGTTGTTGTTATGAGTTTCACCTCAGAAGGAAGAAGTATAATTGGCTTGGCTAGATAAAGTCGCGGTGTTCGTTAGCCCCAGACTCGTGTGTGTAATTTGAGCTTTGTGGCGGTATCAATAACATTATGTAATATAGGCCTATGTGTTTTCCGCGGTAACGGAGTTATTTTTTCTTTCATTCTCTATAAAGGAGGGTGTTGATATTTTAAATATATATATATATATCTGGATTATGATACTCGTCTTATATGTTTATACGAGTATGGTAATATTATGAGTATATTATATTCGTCATTGTTCGGAGCGATAGCAGGCTAATGATTGCAAGACTATCATGTTCGTAGTTCTAGGGTGGAACGGGTTGTTGTTATGATATTTCACCTGGATATCGGTTGAGTTCGCCTTTGTTAATGTGGATATGTGGAACTCGGGTAAGAAGAGGTTTCATTATCATGATGTGAGTGTGTGGCGACCATATAGATGTGATTCAAGGTATGCATGGCTGATTGTTGAGCCGTGTGTTTAAGCTTAATATTGATTGCGCAAGGAGTGAGTGGGGTGTGAGCGCTTAGTGGTTTGGCTCCTGGATATAGGTGGGCGTTCAAACCAAATTTGGTTCAAAGAGGGTATAGGATTATCCCAGTTGCATATTCGAAAATAATGGACCTCCATGACCGATAAAGTTAAGTAGTAGTGTGTTGGAGGGGTTCCTTATTTGGATTTCGCTTTGCGGGACGCTCCACGCATGAACCTTAATGACATCGGGAGTGGAGAGATGTTATAGGATGCAAGGATGTGGGTTTTGTGGATAAGTCATATAGTGTCGATGAAACACTACAGACTATGAGCGATGTGATGATGGTATCTTTATGGAAATATTGTTCTATGGAAAAGCACTAAGGTGGTCCTCTCACCACTAGTGGGTGGGTGAAGTACCACTTAGAGAAATTGATTTGAGGATTATAGGAAGGCCTTAATGAAAGGAAAATTTTGAGGAAATATGTTTTGGGTATGATAATCGTAACGCTTTTGCAGAGAGCGGACACTTCGATTAACTAGATTTTCATTTTCGCTCAGGTGAGAGGATAGAATGGTAGAAATGAGTTCGTAGGTTAGAGAGGTAGAATTTAGGATGTCCCGCTAGTGTGCCTTAGGTCACTATATCTCGATGACCGACAATGCGAGGGAGTAGTGTAAAGGGAGGGTTCCTTATCTGGATTTCGCTTTGCGAGATGTCCCACGCATGAAACCAAGCAAATGTCAAAAGATAAGAAAGGCCTTGGGAACTAGGGATATGCTTAGGATTGTATTCGTTTCGCGTAGGTGGGGCAATGCCTAGATCGTAGGTTTATTAGAGAGTAAGTTCAATAGAGTTTGTGGTGCCGATATAGAAAGATTGTGGGAAGTACACCACAAGAAGATTGGTTAACTAACCCCGAGGAGAATTGAATTTCACGGGTTGGGAGGACCCATATGTGAGTATTACACCGAGGAAAGGAGGAACTTATTTAGAGAGAGTCTTACGTGTTGAACGTTTGCAATTGTCGGGAAGATGTGCATGGGTTAAAAAGGTGTATGGGCACCTTAGTAAGTTGGTTTTATATACTGCCCGAAATAGAAAAGGCTTAGTGTATAAAGTTAAAGTTTATGCCGGGAGGCAATCACGAATGGATTTGGAGTGTGTTGGATGGAATGTCGTGCCCAAGATAAGAAAGGACACTGACGAGAGTGGTCGAGCGTTAGAGTAATTTCTTTTTGGGGGAAATTAGATATTCAGATATTGACAAGCGAACGTTTAGAATCGTGTTTGGACGTTAGAGCAACGGATGTAGGCTTGTCTTTCTACGTGGGGCACTAGAAATTATGGTTGCGATGAGGCATTATTGGAGTCACTTTACGACCATGGTAACTGTATATTATATGTAATAACCCTCGCTTATGAGAACGTATTTTATATTAATTACTTGGTATGGTAATTAGATATAAATGTGGGATTATGTATTGAGTATTAATTTAATGGAGAAAAGTTAATATTCACTATGAGTTTGCACATGCCTAGTAACTGTGGGTGAATATTGCCATGCTATGTTTTATTACATCATATGAATCTAATATGATATTTGGATTAATAAAGAGACCGGAACTTAAATTGAATTATAAAATGTCCAAATAATAATTTGGAGGTTGTAGTTGAATCCGTAACGTGTGAGAGAGTCAAATAATGTACCATATTGTATTTTGAGGTTTTGGGCAATTTTGACTGATTATGTCTTAAATATGCACTTGCGTATTATTTTATCGTACTATTGGTTAATTAAGTGGGACTTTTGTCTTAAGCCACGACTTAGACTTACTAAGTCTTCTAATTTCCCTAACTTCACTTCAAAACCTAGAGAGAACTAGAGAGAGAAAGATAAGAGAGATTGAAGATTTGAGTGGGATTCTTGCTCCTACACCAAAGGAAATCTGCAGTTTCAAAATCAAGGCAAGTTTCTACTTGCTATTTAAGGTTTAAGATATATTATTTGTATGATAATGATATATTAACCCTAGTTTAATTAGATTAGGGTTTTCTTTATGTACTTGTGGGTTTTGATCCATTGAAATATGATTGGGATGATAAATGATGTTTAAGGTGGTCATTAGTAGTATAGATGATCTATTGATGACGAAAAATGAGTTTGGTTTGAGGATAATTGAGTTGGGATAGAGGTTGGAGTCCAAGACTCCATAGCCATTCTTGGCAAAATCGAAGGCCCGAATCGATTCGGCCCTCTGGGCGAATCGATTCGCTTAGGTCCAGTGCTCAGGTCTTGTGAACTGAACCGATTCGGCCTTGTCCGAATCGATTCGGCATCTATGCAGAAACCCAGTTTTCCTAGGCGAATCGATTCGGCCTTACGGGCCAATCGATTCGGCAAATGCAGAATCCCATATCTTCTGACCGAATCGATTCGGTTAGGCCCCGAATCGATTCGAAAACCCTGCACTTTTTCAAATTTCTCTTTTTAAATTTTAAATCCTTTTCTTTAGGATTAGTGAGTAGGGGCCTTCTTAAATGAAGTAAATATAGGATTTTAGAGTATTAGTTGAGTTGGGTCGACTCCCTAGAATCGAAAGGGTTCATCTAGGGTTCTTTTAAGGGAAATTTAAAGTAATGATTGGGCATTACTTCTTTCACATAGTTGTATAAACACCTAGGGGATCTTAAGGTCAAATTTGGAGACTTTAGGAGTTAACCCGAGGTAGGTTTGACTTGATGGTCTATCATAATTCCTAAAGGAGGCTTTGGAAAATAACTTGGGAGCCTGATTCCTTATCGAGGAGGTTTTGACGATACGAAATACATTCAGTTCCGGATAATCTTAATGCTGTTGATATAAGGATAAATGGATAAAGTAAATGATAATTTACTAAAATCCTGTAATGGATATAAATAAAATGGATGTTACACACGTCTCTAAATACCATCTTAAGGGAAGTCCGTGCGTGAGGTGAAGCCCCCTGGCTAGTGAGTGCAGGGTGGATATAGTCCTAGGCCATATGAGCGATTGTTTTATATTTTTCTGCGATGGGTAGGAGATTTTGGGTGTGGTCTTGACTACCCCGCAGGCATATGGACGCTTCCCGACGTTTGCGATAGGATCCCAGGTTGTCTTATGTTAGGCCCTGGAAGATGATGGTTATTTAGGGACGCGCACAGTGGGGAAACCCGGATGGGCGGTCTTAGAATCGTTATATTTATTTTTATAACTATTCTATAATCGAGTTGGACTCGATGGAACATTAATGACATAAAGAGCATACTATTGAGATAAGTGCCATATAGAGCACATGGTAGTAAATGCATTCTTGATAAGGAATGGAAAGAAGATGGAATCGAAATGATGAAAGATGAAAAAGGCTTATAAGTACTTTTAAATTCTTATATAATTGGATTTCATTTTTTATAATCATTTGTCTGTCTTAGTTCTTTATATGATGTCTTCAAGCTAGAATATCATCCATACTTACTTGTACATTATTGTCATACCTGTCATTTATCTGGAGATAATCTTAAACCGGCCTCTAACCGGTTCTTCATTTTTTGGTTGTGCATGTATATTCTTTGTTCGTCCAGGTGTTCCGCCGCAAGGGCGCCCGTAATGACCTTCCCATCCCTTTGTCTTTTGAGGAGCCGTGACATTTTGCGGGTATCACGGGATATTTGTGTAGACGCCTCCATTTTTGTTTTCTAGTTATGATCAGTCTTTATTCGGGCGTGTGGCCCAAACCATTGTAATTGTGTAATGGATGTATTATGTGACACATGTGACCTATTGTGTATTACGTAAATTTTATTGATCGATGTTTCATTCGGTCCTTTTCTTATTTTGTTGGTATATAGATATGCTTGTGGGAGATTCCACCCTCTTTTCTATTATGGGTTGTTTTAAAATGTTTCCTTTATATTTCAAAACTAAAATTTTTGATAACCCATTTTCTGGAATATTGTGTGGTTCTTCCCGATACTCTATATGTTTACTATGATTCTGAGAGTGATATTTATCTATGTTTCCTGTTTCATCCGGGTATAGGGTTGGCCACCCTTTATTTCGGATTGCGGGTTGTCACAGATGGTATCAGAGCATCTGGTTCTAGAGTCTTTAGGATCTATGTGGACTTGTCACGTTCTACCGTAGCGTTCTTTGATGTAGAGCTTAATGTTAGTACTTTCTTATTGCTTACGTATGTAATCTTCTACTAGATAGATTTTTTTATATATACTCTAACTCTATCTCTTCTCTATCTCAGATGCCGCCAAAGAGAGGACGTCCCGCTAGACGTAATAGAGTTGTTGAGGATGAGGTTGGTCCTCCACCGCCACCCCCGGGGAATATTAGTGCCGCTGATGTGGCAAATATCGTGGCCCAAGCTGTTAATGCAGTGATGACTGCAGTGGCACAACAAATGCCACAAGTTCAAGCGAGAGGACAAGAAGTACTAGTTCCTACGGGACTTTCTCAGTGGGAACGGGTAAGAGAATCTTTCCTAAAAGGTTATCCCCCGGAATTTGAGGGAGGTTCTGACGTTATTAAGGAAAACCAGTGGAAGAAGGATATGCAACGCCATCTAAGGATGGTGGAATGTAGTGAGGAGAGAAAGCAAATCCTCGTTACTTTTAAGCTTGTCGGGTCGGCCTTACACTGGTGGGAGTCAATGACGACGCCCGAACAAAGGGATACAATGTCAATCATCGATTTTTGGACTCTATTTGATGGAAAGTATTTCCCTCCCGCAGTTCAAAGGGAGATGCAGAGGAAACTTCAAGAATTGGTACAAGGGGAGAGATCGATTGCCGAGTACGAAGAGGAGTTTACCCGGTTAGCAAGCTTTATACCGGATGAAGTGACTCCGGAATCGAAGAGGATCTCCAAATTTGTAGGAGGGTTGCACTGGCGAATAAAACAACATTTGCTTGGAAATCTATCTTTAGTAACCTTTGGGGATGTGATGAATGCTGCTTTGCTTCACTGTCAAGAACATAGATTATTTGTGCAAAACAATAAGAAGGCTGCAGCAATGGGGCAAGTGGTGAGACCAGGAGGAAATGGGAGCGGAGGGGGAATATCTTCTTCGTCCCAATCCTCGGGGAACAAGCAGAGAAAGAGGGATCCTCAACAAGGGGATTTGTCCAAGCGTCAACGTTTCGGTGGGTTTAATGCTGGGGGCAACAATAATAACAGGCCGGGTCAAGGTGGTCAACAGCAATAACAGGGAGGTAGAGGTGGAAATGGAGGTAGGGGCCAGCAGGGCCGAGGTGCGGGGAAATTTCGAAATAATCAAGGTAGGAACCAGGAGAATGCGGCTAATAAATGTTTTCAATGTGGGGAGTTGGGCCATTATAAAAGGGCGTGTCCTTAGTTGGTTGGAGGGTATCTTCCTAAGGCCCCACAACAGTCGTATGTATAGTTTTCGCCCCAGGCACCAAATCAGATCACTCCTCCTCAGCAGGGGCAGTTGCAGTATGGGCGGGTTTACCATATTTAGGAGGCTATGCTTCCTCCAGCTCCTTCGGCACCACCAGCGATCGAGGGTAAGTTTTTCATTCGTGGGCATATGGGCCGAGTACTATTTGATACGGGTGCTACACACTCTTTGATTTCTAAAAGTTTTGCCTAGACCACGGGATTGATCAAATCTGCTGAAAGTACCTTCACTAGCGTTGAATCTTCTATGGGCGATGGTTCCTTAATTTTCTTTATTTGTAAAAATGTAGGGATTAATCTGGGTAACTTGTGTTTTGAAGCTGACTTGCTCGTCCTTGATATGGTCGGGTACGATGTAATATTGGATATGGATTGGCTAGTGAAATACCGTGCGATAGTAAATTGTTATGGGAAAAGCATAGTTTTTGCAGTTCTGGGACAAGAAATGTTCCTGGTTGTTATGCCTTGCATGGAAGGGGGTACGAGTGCTTATTTATACTGTATTGCAGAGGATGCATCTAAGGATGTTTTGATTCCCCTAAATTCTCTTCCAATTGTTAGAAATTTTGAAGATATTTTTTGGGAGATACCAGGATTACCTCCAAGTCGGGAAATAGAGTTTGTAATTGATTTAATGCCGGGAACTCGACTAATTGCTAAAGCCCCTTTTTGAATGGCTCTCGTGGAGATGAGGGAGTTGAGAGATCAAATTCAAAAGATGTTGGAGCAGGGGTTTATTAGGCGTAGTACATCACCATGGGGTGCTCCAGTGTTGTTCGTTAAGAAAAGAGATGGTTCTCTCCGGTTATGTGTGGACTATAGGGAGTTGAATAAAGTCACCATCCGAAAAAATACCCTTTACCTCGTATCGATGACTTGTTTGATCAACTTCGAGGAGCGATGTAATTCTCTAAAATCGATTTGAGGACGGGGTATCATCAACTAAGGATACGGGAGGAGGACGTGTCCAAGACTGCTTTTCTTACGAGGTACGGATCTTATGAATTTTTGGTCATGCCCTTTGGACTAACCAATGCTCCTGTTGTGTTTATGGATCTGATGAACAGAGTGTTTCGGGATTTCCTTGACCAGTTTGTTATTGTTTTCATCGATTACATTCTAGTCTACTCTCGAACGGAGTCTGACCATGCTATGCATTTGAGGTTAGTCCTACAGAGACTGTGAGACCATCAACTGTATGCCAAGTTCGAGAAATGTGGCTTTTGGTTGAAGAAAGTGTAATTTATGGGTCATGTGGTGTCGTCCCAGGGTATATCGGTGGATCCTAGTAAGGTGATTGCAGTGAGGGAGTGGGGTCAACCCACGACACCTACAGAAGTTCGTAGTTTTTTGGGATTGGGAGGTTATTACCGTCGGTTCATCAAGGGTTTCTCCAAGATTGCAAGCCCTTTGACTAACTTAACGCGGAAAGGGGTGAACTTTATTTGGGATGATTCTTGCCAAGCTGCATTTGATGAACTTAAGGATAGATTGACATCGGCTCCGGTCCTTGCTTTGCCAAAACCAGGATTGGAATATCTAGTCTTCACCGATGCATCTCTTCAGGGATTGGGAGGTGTACTTCAGCAAGAGAGACGGGCTATCGCTTATGCTTCCCGTAAGTTGAAGCCCCATGAAAGAAATTATCTCGTGCATGACCTAAAACTAGCCGCAGTTGTTTTTGCCTTAAAGATATGGAGGCATTATCTCTTGGGAGAGAAGTTTAGTCTTTTCACGGACCACAAATCGCTGCAATATTTGTTCTCACAGAGGGACTTGAATATGAGACAGCACCGATGGTTAGAGTTCGTGAAATATTATCAATTTGATATTCATTATCATCCGGGTAAGGCCAACGTGGTAGCGGACGCCTTGAGTAGGAAGCCTAATGGAGAATTAGCTGAGGTTTGGAAAGCTAAATGGAAGGAACTCAGTCAGGAGGATACGATGGGGAGAGCATTCATGTCGGTAATGACTATTACTCCTACCATTGTGGCAAGGGTGTTAGAAGCTCAAGGAAAGGATAAGGAGTGTCAAGACCTGATTCGCCGATTGCTGTCCGAGGGAGCAGAGTCCTACTCGATTAGTTCCGAGGGTGGGTTGCGCTTCCATGGAAGACTCATCGTTCCGGAGGAAGGAGATTTGAGGCGGGCGGTGATTGTTGAATCTCATGGGTCTAGGTTTACGGTTCATCCTGGTGGGGATAAAATGTATCAGGATATGTGCCGTCAGTACTGGTGGTCGGGTATGAAGAGGGATATTTCGGAATTTATGTCCCAATGCACTACTTGTCAATTGGTCAAGATCGATCATCAGAAACCGACAGGTTTGTTACAACCGCTGGAGATCCCCGTGTGGAAATGGGAAAGTATATCGAAGGATTTTATCACGGGCTTGCCGAGATCACAAAGAGGGTGTGATTCTATTTGGGTAATAGTCGACCGATTGACAAAGTCGGCACACTTTCTACCCGTTTGGACAGATTATGACACCGCTCGGTATGCTCGCTTGTTCATCGAGGAGGTGGTGAGACTCCATGGAGTGCCTTTGAATATAGTCTCCGATAGAGACAAAATTTTCGTTTCCCACTTTTGGAGGAGCTTCTAAGAAGCGAGGGGGACCGAACTGAGGTTAAGCACGTCATACCATCCTCAAATAGACGGCCAAACGGAAAGGGTAAATAAAATGTTGGAGGATATGCTTCGCATGTGTATGCTTGACTTCAAGGGTGGTTGGGAACAACATCTCCCATTGGTTGAGTTTGCCTATAATAACTCTTACCAATTCACAATTGGAATGGCACCTTACGAGGCTTTGTATGGAAGGCCGTGTAGATCACCCACTTGTTGGTTGGAGGTGGGTGATAATAAATTTCTTAGGCCTGAAATGATCCAAGATACTTCCTCAAAGATTGAGTTGATTCGAAATCACATTCGGATAGCCCAAGATCGTCAAAAGAGCTATGCCGATGCGGGTCGGCGACATATGGAATTGGAGGTTGGAGACTAAGTTTTGGTTAGAGTGTCGCCCATGAGAGGGATAAAGCATTTCGGTAAAAAGGGGAAACTTGCGCCGCGCTTTATTGGACCATTTCCAGTTATTGCTAAGGTGGGTCCCGTGGCATATCAACTCGCTTTACCAGAACCATTACAACAAATTCATGATGTGTTCCATGTTTCCTCCCTAAAGAAATATAGGAGGTGTGAAGGTGCGCTATGGAACATTCCTTTCGAAGATATTGATTTGCAACCCGATGTTTCATATGAAGAGCAACCTGTGGCAATATTGGAGTATGGGGAGCGTAGATTGAGATCTCGTGTTTTTCCCTTGGTGCGGGTCCAATGGAGTCACCATAATGCTAAAGAATCAACGTGGGAGCGTGAGAATGACATACGGGAAAAGTATCCACATCTCTTCTCATAAGGTACGCTTGAATTTAGGGGACAAAATTCCCTCATAAGGGGGGGGAGTATGTCATAACCCTCGCTTATGAGAACATATTTTATATTAATTACTAGGTATGGTAATTAGATATAAATGTGGGATTATGTATTGAGTATTAATTTAATGGAGAAAAGTTAATATTCACTATGAGATTGCACATGCCTAGTAACTGTGGGTGAATATTGTCATGCTATGTTTTATTACATCATATGAATCTAATATGATATTTGGCTTAATAAAGATACCGGAACTTAAATTGAATTATAAAATGTCCAAATAATAATTTTGAGGTTGTAGTTGAATCCGGAACGTGTGAGAGAGTCAAATAATGTACCATATTGTATTTTGAGGTTTTGGGCATTTTTGACTGATTATATCTTAAATATGCACTTGCGTATTATTTTATCGCACTATTAGTTAATTAAGTGGGACTTTTGTCTTAAGCCACGACTTAGACTTACTAAGTCTTCTAATTTCCCTAACTTCACTTCTAAACCTAGAGAGAACTAGAGAGAGAAAGATAAAAGAGATTGAAGATTTGAGTGGGATTCTTGCTCCTACACCAAAGGAAATCTGCAATTTCAAAATCAAGGCAAGTTTCTACTTCCTATTTAAGGTTTAAGATAGAGGATTTGTATGATAATGATATATTAACCCTAGTTTAATTAGATTCGGGTTTTCTTTATGTACCTGTGGGTTTTGATCCATTCAAATATGATTGGGATGATAAATGATGTTTAAGATGGTCATTAGTAGTATAGATGATCTATTGGAGATGAAAAATGAGTTTGGTTTGAGGAGATTTGAGTTGGGATAGAGGTTGGAATTCAAGACTCCATAGCCATTCTTGGCAAAATCGCAAGCCCGAATCGATTCGGCCCTCTGGGCGAATCGATTCGCTTAGGTCCAGTGCTCAGGTCTTGTGAACCGAACCGATTCGGCCTTGTCCGAATCGATTCAGCATCTATGCAGAAACCCAGTTTTCCTGGGCGAATCGATTCGTCCTTACGGGAGAATCGATTCGGCAAATACAAAATGCCATATCTTCTGACCGAATCGATTCGGTTAGGCCCCGAATCGATTCGGAAACCCTGCACTTTTTCAAATTTTTCTTTTTAAATTTTAAATCCTTTTCTTTAGGATTAGTGAGTAGGGGCCTTCTTAAATGAAGTAAATATAGGATTTTAGAGTATTAGTTGAGTTGGGTCGACTCCCTAGACTCGAAAGGGTTCATCTAGGGTTCTTTTAAGGGAAATTTAAAGTAATGATTAGGCATTACTTCTTTCGCATAGTTGTATAAACACCTAGGGGATCTTAAGGTCAAATTTGGAGACTTTAGGAGTTAACCCGAGCTAGGTTTGACTTGATGGTCTATCATAATTCCGAAAAGGAGGCTTTGGAAAATAACTTGGGAGTCTGATTCCTTATCGAGGAGGTTTTGAGGATACGAAATACGTTCAGTTCCGGATAATCTTAATGCTGTTGATATAAGGATAAATGGATAAAGTAAATGGTAATTTACTAAAATCCTGTAATGGATATAAATAAAATGGATGTTAAACACCTCTCTAAATACCATCTTAAGGGAAGTCCGTGCGTGAGGTGAAGCCCCCTGGCTAGTGAATGCAGGGTGGATATAGTCCTAGGACATATGAGCGATTGTTTTATATTTTTCTGCGATGGGTAGGAGATTCTGGGTGTGGTCTTGACTACCCCGCAGGCATATGGCCGCTTCCCGACGTTTGCGATAGGATCCCAGGTTGTCTTATGTTAGGCCCTGGAAGATGATGGTTATTTAGGGACGCGCACAGTGGGGAAACCCGTACGGGCGGTCTTAGAACCGTTATATTTATATTTATAACTACTCTATTATCAAGTTGGACTCGATGGAACATTAATTCCATGAAGAGCATACTATTGAGATAAGTGCCATAAAGAGCACATGGTAGTAAATGCATTCCTGATAAGGAATGGGAAGAAGATGGAATCGAAATGAAGAAAGATGAAAAAGGCTTATAAGTACTTTTAAATTCTTATGTAATTGGATTTCATTTTTTATAATCATTTGTTTATCTTAGTCCTTTATATGATGTCTTCAAGCTAGAATACCATCCATACTTACTTGTACATTATTGTCATACCTGTCATTTATCTGGAGATAATCTTAAACCGGCCTCTAACCGGTTCTTCATTTTCTGGTTGTGCATGTATATTCTTTGTTCGTCCAGGTGTTCCGCCGCAAGGGCGCCCGTAATGAACTTCCCATCCCTTTTTCTTTTGAGGAGCCGTGACATTTTGCGGGTATCACGGGATATTTGTGTAGACGGCTCCATTTTTGTTATCTAGTTATGATCAGTCTTTATTCGGGCGTGTGGCCCAAACCGTTGTAATTGTGTAATGGATGTATTATGTGACACATGTGACCTATTGTGTATTACGTAAATTTTATTGATCGATGTTTCATTCGGTCCTTTTCTTATTTTGTTGGTATATAGATATGCTTGTGGGAGATTCCACCCTCTTTTTTATTATGGGTTGTTTGAAAATGTTTCCTTTAAATTTCAAAACTAAAATTTTTGATAACCCGTTTTCTGGAATATTGTGTGGTTATTCCCGATACTCTATATGTTTACTGTGATGCTGAGAGTGATATTTATCTATGTTTCCTGTTTCATCGGGGTATAGGGTTGGCCACCCTTTATTTTGGATTGCGGGTTGTCACATTATATGGGTGGGAACCATTGGTTTAGTGTCGTTACCCTTGAGGTATTAGGATTTGGAGCAAACATATGTTAGTACTGGTAGCTTCGGTTGTATTCGAATTTCGAGGATGAAATTCCGTTGTAAGGGGGGGAGTATGTAACAACCCATCATTTTGGGGATAATTAAATTCCATAATTGGGTATAAATTGGAAATTTGAGGAATTTCTCAGAATAGTGATTTTTGGGATTTTCAAGGATTAGATGATTTTCGATGGGTGTTGTAATTACTTTTGGGATTAATTATGTCGAAGCACCTTATTTATATGTCGCCGTAGAGTAAAGGAACAAAAGGTAAGGTTGTTAATTGGAAAAACCGTTGTGAGATGCAATGGGTTAATATAGTGAATTGCGGTAAAGTGCCTCGGATGGAAATTTCGACTATGCAGAGAGTCTCGGAATGGCCGAGATAATCAGAAAAGAGTGTCCGATCGTTGAAATTGAGTTTTGGGAAATTTTAAACGAATAGGGACTCTCAATGGAGTGAACGAGTCAATTTTGAGTTTTAAGGGGTATAAACCATTTTCTCCCTATATATTGAGGGATAAGGGGAGAGAATAGAAAGAAAAGAAAGTAGAGAGATAGGAAGGAAGAAAAAGAAGATAAAAGGGAGATTTCGGGACAAACTCCGCCGAACTCGACTCAGGATCGTCGGATTTTATCCACGAGGCAAGTGTTTACTTTCTTCATTTACTTTTGCGCATTAATATCATATCGTAGTTTGGTAATAACAAACCCTAAAGATTTTGGGTTGGTTTTTCATGGATAAAAAGAGTTTTCGGGAGTTAAAACAAATAAACCCCTATAATTATCCAATTCGAGAAACTTAGGATTTAATCGAAATTTATTGTTGGTTTTGGGTTCTACGATGTTTAGAACAATTGTTATATGTGTAGATGTTGTTGGTTGAGGTTGTAGGGCGTTAGAGACGGAGATAAAAGCTTGGGAGAATCTTTAATGGCCAAAATAGCTTTTCGGTGAAGAAGCTGTCCGACGTGATCGATCGAGGGTAGATGATCTATCGATCGAACCATCGAACGATCGAGGGTCATGGGTCGATCGATCGACCCTTAAGGAATTCTGATAAATTTTCCTAGTGTTAATTGGTTTTGATAAATTCCAATTCTAAATTGATCCGAGGTTATTTATGTGAAGAAATAAGTAATCCTTTTAAGAGTAAATAGTCATCCAATGGAGGGGAATTATGGGAATTAAGTGAGTGTTTTATGTGTGTGGCACCAAAATGTTATTTTTGAGGAAAATAGATAAGTTGAGGAATTAGAAGGGTGGGGTTCCTAAAATAGGGTGGGGACCTCTAAACGATTATTTGGACAACATGTAGTCCTTGGGTTTGTGGGAAGGAAATCCACAACCTATTCAATTTTAGGGTATTCGTGGTCAAATATCAATTGGGATAGTTTCGGTGGCCATTTTGGCCTATATGATTATACGTGCGGGATAACATAATTTTATTGATGATGGTTGAGGGAATCCTATGAGATTATTAGGATGAATTGGAGAATATACTTATTTAGTTAATGTAATTTGGTATATTTGGAGATATCCACTAAATCCTTAGATGGGAATAAGGTATTTATTATTTATCAAGTGAGGAATACTTTTGGTATGGTATTGTGAGTATGTGAATGTATGCATATAATTCTTTGATAGAATCTTTGGGATTATTTGTCATCGCTATGTGTGATTGGCAATTATGGCCATTTATATATGTATATTCGAGGAGGAATATATAGTATATATATACTATGTAATTAAAGTATATGTATTATATGAATACATATGTATTTATATGTGATGGTATATGTCTGTTTAGAGGCTGGTTCCACGGGCTTTCCTTTGGTATAGGGCTGGAAAAGACAGATTATATATATTCTCTAGTGAGATCTTGGGAGGTTGCGTGATGTGAGTGAATCCCCTGGCTCGAGGAGCAAGGAGAGTATAGTCCCCAGGTTATTATCGTCCTATGTTCGAGTGCGATTTATGTGATTCCCACTTTCAAGGGAAAAATGACCGCCTCCACCGTTGTGTATATGTTTACCAAGACCATTGAGTAAGTCTGGATTGGTACCGTGGTATATTGAGTAAACCCAGATTTTGGACCGGCACTATGAGACCGCATCCTCAAGTTATAGCTCGTTGGGATGGTTGTTATGCTTGTGTGTATGGTATATTACTTGTGCATGAGAACAATGTAATATATATATATACTAGGGTGTACCCGTGCCGATGGCACGACGATAAAATAGTTCCCGTGATATTTTGTACTCGGGCCGATGGCATTGCGATAAATTTGTTCCTGTAATATTTTGTATTTTAAACGTGTCGCCAATAATGCAAATATAAATATTATCGGTCATCCCATGATAGAATTACTCGTCATGGCTAAGTGTAACCCATGTTGATGGCACGATTAGTATATTGATAGTTGTTATCAATCAAGATCATTACTTTCTTCCTAACAGTTGATCTTCACACATTCCAAGACTAAACATAACATTATCATCACCTAAAACTCCTCACTCTCCCTACCATGCCTTCCAATTGAATATTTTGAAAATATTTTAGTTGCAAAATAAATTCAACCCACCCCCAAAACATCAAGTAATTTCTTCACATTTTGTATTAGGAAAAGTTGGTTGGAAGAAAAAAGGAAAAAAAACTCAAGTTTTTGTATACACATAAATGACACATACTTTAATAAAGGAAAATGCATTTAAAAAAAAAACTTGAATAAATATATATTGTTTATATAACATTTACCCCTAAAAAATAAAAAGTTTGCTTTTTGTCGGCAATTGTTGACTGAGAGGAAGAATGTAAGGAAATGCATAACATATGGAAAATTGACAAATTGAAAAAATAGGATATAAATGTCTCTTTCCATATAAATTTGCAAACAAATACGTACAAAACTAAAAGCATATGTACAATACACATGAGCTAGAAACCTTAAAGGTATTGATACCTTTTAATAATCAATACACACAAAAATTTTAAAAAATATATATAAGATTCCCCAAACCTACAAATAAACCAAAACCAAAGAATGTCAGGAAAGTCCGCTGCAAAATTTGTGAGAGGAAGAGTTAGAGAGGGAGATATGAACCCAACAACTAATATTAGTATACAAATTGGGAACAAATTCAGCAATTACAGATTGACCCAGCAACTATGAAGCCCAAATCTAGCAATAATGAAACTAAAAAAATATTCCGACTATCAAAACCAAAAACAAACACAAAAATTATACCCAAACATTGTGTATATCAGCTCCAGATATAAGATAAAAGAAAAAAGATGAAGAAAAAACTAATAACATAGATTGAACTTGAAAAGCCAGAAATTCTCATGACGTAAATACAAATATCCAAAATTCAGCCAGCAGCATTTTACATACCCCAACATTGTGTATAACAGCAATGATGTAATACCACCGATGTATATCAATAGTAAGATTTAAAAAAGTGTGTATATTCAGCAACTATGTATATCAACAGGTCGATTTAAATGATAGCATGTGAGATAGAAACGATGTAATACCCAAACAGTGTGTATATCAGCACCGGATAAGAAAAGAAAGAATACCACCAGTTCAAAAATACATACCACGGGTATATCAATAGCGAGTAGATTTAAATCTGAGATAGCAACGATATAATACCCAAACAGTGTGTACATCACCTCAGGATCAAAATAAGCATACCACCAGATACAAAAAATAGATTATGTACTTTTAGGACACAAAATAATATTCATTTCGTTTCAATTTTTAGTCCCTATTTTCAAATTAAAGAGACACGTGGCATGCTGTGATTGGTTGACATTTATGAATATGGGTACGCGCCAACGACTTTATTAAAAAATAAGGACAAACTATAAATAAAATGTTTGTTGTTATATTTCCAAAATACATACTACAATATGTCCTAAATTTACAAAGTGGCCCAAAACACTTATACCACAGTAGCATACCATGTTTACTTAAATATAATTGATGTAGATGTTGGTAGAATATGCCAAAAAATTTTAACTATCTAAATTTATTTCCTCAGTGTTAGCATCTTTATAATTAATATTCAAGGAGCATACACACGTGGGATGCTTTATAATTATGAGATATAACTATACACAAACAATAATTTTAACTTCGTTCTTATGAACTGTAGAAGTTTTGTAGATACATTTCTTGGAATATTTAAAATGTGCGGGACACCCCACACTCCACCACTGGTGCCTCGTAAACATAGGTATGGAAAAAAATCTTTTTTTCTACTCCACCACTGGTGCCTCGGTCATAATATCCTTGTGGTACCTGTGGTTAGGGGTGGCAATTTTAGAAACGACACGAAAAAACGACACGGAATGACACGAAATTGACACGATATTTCGTGGTAGTGTCGTGTTCGTGTCGTGTTTTTTTAACACGAAGTCGTGTCGTGTCGTGTTCGTGCCTTAATTATGAGTCGTGACGTGTCGTGTTATCGTGTTTTTTAACCCTAAAATTTAAGAAATTATGGTTGTCGTGTCGTGTTCGTGCCAGCTAAAAAAAACACGAATCCGTGTCGTGTCGTGTTCGTGCCAGCTAAAAAAAACACGAATCCGTGTTGTGTCGTGTTCGTGTCCGAAAAAACCTTGTCGTGTCGTGTCGGGCCAAAACACGGCCCGTTGACCCGAATTGTCACCCCTACCTGTGGTGATTAATACATATGAGTTCCGGATAAAAAAAATCATACCACAGTGGTTATCATTGCCTTGTATGTAGCATCCTGAGAGGATGAAGAGGTAATGTATTTAACACTGAAATAGAGAGGAGTCTGGAGAGAGTAATAAAAAAGAACCTAAAATTAAATCGAAAAAATCCAAAATGATGAACTTATCCCAAAATAGAAATCTAGAGCGCAACATGAATTTTTTGAGATATCAAAGACAAAATAAAACTCCAACAAAATGAAAAAGGAAATTAAAATTAAATCGAAACTAAAAATTAGTGAATCAAAACAAAAGTGCATATCATCTTCCATCTCTGCAAAACAAAAGTGCAAAGTAGGCTCCAAAGATTTAAGAAAAACAAAACACAAAAATAGAGGGCAGTGTTAGGATTAGAAGCGTTAATAAAAATAAAACAATGAGTTAAAAAGATATGGTAAGTGCATAGAGAGAGAGAGAGAGAGAGAGGACTACTTAGCTCTATGAGGTTCAACCGAGGCTCTGGCCGACCTGCACCGTTGAGAAAAGACAGAGGATCAATAATAGTGCCACCGACATAAACCATCGTGAAAACCAGTTGGCCACCAAAATCATGCATGACGGACACCGCTTCACTCTGAAAATGTTTAAAAGACACGTAAACAAACACTAAAATAGGGGTTATGAGAAAAAATCCAAACCCAGTCCGCATTTATAGTCATTCTCCTTTGAACGAAAAAATTCAAACCCAGTCCGCATATTGTGTGTGTTTGCGTTTGAGAGGGAGTGTGGTGTCGGAGTAGTGAGAGGTGAGGGGAGAGAGAAAAAGGTATTATGAGAGAAAAATTGATTTCCATTTTTATGGTGTTAGAGAGAGAAAGATATGGGCGGGGCTTACTTTCCAAAGAGAGGACCATCTCTTGAGCCTTGTGCGCTCTCTAGACGGCTAATGGCTATGCTCTAGGGCTAGTAATAATTGTACTTTTATCTGATGGAAGTGGACAACACTCTAACATTTGGGATAAAGGAGATGGAACTTCTGTAAAACAAATTGCCTCAAATAAATGCAGGGAACTGATTTCTACAAACCTTGTATATTATTGAACACCCAAACCTTATTTTATAGAGCGTACCTGATTTCAAATGAACCCCATAGTTAGATCTACAACAAAAAAATTCGAAATTAAGTATCTTAGGTTGTGAGATTTATAAACACTGATAGAGAGAGAGAGATGGATGATGTTGGTTTATGTTTACATAGAAATGTGAGAGTTTAAGGCACCGGATAAAATGTTAGAGAGAGAGAAAGAAACGACCTAACCCCATGAAGCCTCCTCCTCTCAGATCTGAAGTTGGTGGTAGCCGTGAAAGTGAGTTGAGGGATAATAGAGAGGGCATTATGAAAAGTTTGAATCTGAAATTTCTTGAGCCTTGTGTTGTGTAATTTACTTTTTTGACTGGCACTTCAATACAGTGTACTTTTCTTTCATTGGAGTGGAAAACACTTTGCGTGTTGTACACTTTTTTTGGGTGAAAGAAATCTCAAAGGGTCGTAGCATAAGGAAATGTGAACCATGAGTTTGATGGGACAACAATAAGATACAAACCCAAAAGATAGATACAAAACTTGTTTAAATTTGTATGATGTGGCTATATGACATGGCAAAAATTGTATGACGTGGCTAAACCCCCTCCTGCTTTATTATATATATATATGAGAGTAAAGAGATTCTCAGTCCGGGAGAGAGACCCGGATGTGTCTTATAAAGATTAATATAAAGTAAACCTCAGTCCGGGAGATATTATACGGATGTATATTGAATTATATATATTAGAATAATTACGTTATGTATATCATTATATAGTATGTATATACGTTGTGTACTGAGGGTCTAATGGATTTCGACGATCGACCTTGCCCCGTAGTAGTGTATAGGGGGGTTCCTTGTTTGGATTTCGCTCTGCGAGACACCCCACGCACGAACTTGGCATAGTGTTAAGACCGGGGAGAAGTGTAGCCCTTAGTGCTTGGAATAACTAGGGTGGTTAGAAGATGGGTGACAGATTAGTTAGGTAGCATAGCTTGACTAGGATGTTTATAGCGATGCGCTAGGTATGCACTATTAGAAGAGAGGTGAGGGTTATCTCAGGGGAGTGCGATACCAAATTTAAATATGAGAAAAAACCTATTTTTAAAAATAAAGCATTTATGCACTTGCTCAATATTTTTCACACTCAGGCTCTGACCCGTTTTTCTACGTTTACCTCTCTTGCTATATATATATATATATAGTCCTGCTCTTGTGCAGACTAGTCCGCATTTTAAGAATGTGGACCGGACATGTGTCACTTGGCTGTGAGCCCAGAAAAGAGAGAGAGTATGCGTATAATTTAGGCGATAATTTCTCAGCGCACCGTTAGGTGACACATGTCCGGTCCACATTCTTAAAATGCGGACTAGTCTGCACAGGAGCATTATTATATATATATATATAGGTGTCTAGACACAAGGATGCCTGGATGACACTTCCTTCGAGTCAAACGTCTGCTGCAGCAGCTGTGGATGCATGCAGGTTCTCGATAGACTCTTCTACCCTTGTAATCTAGATAGGAGGTATTGTATAAACATTCGGGCTAATAACCCAATTGCATTTATTTATTCTTTTTTCCTTTTAGTGCGGCATTCGATTTGGTTGTATCATATTTGACCCGAGTGTTCGGTTATTTTATTTCTTTCCAGTTTCATTTACATAAACTGCGTGGATGTTTATTTGTGTGGGTGTTTAAAAAGAGTAGTTAAGTAAAATTTTGACGCCAGCCTAATAGGTTATTAGTAATTAAATTTGTTTTCGACAGTGATGCTAAGAATGATCCATATGCGACTCCTGTTTTAATTTGAGATAAGAGTGATCGCCCGGTATTTTATTAGGCGGGGTGTCACACTTCCCTCGCCTGACATATTGCATGGTTCGACACACGAAGACACACGAATACAAATAAGATTCACTAACATATACATTAGAGAAGGAGAACGAATTCACACCAAAGATATCGACAATCCTAAACATAGGGCTCTATATAAAAGAAAGCAAAGCTAGAAGTATAATAAGATGCACAAATCCTAAAGGACACTAGAGCCTGATGCTCTGATACCACTTATGACACCCCGACTAATTAAATATTGGGTAGCTACCCGTTTATTTAAACTAATACAAAATGGAAAGTTGGCTCAGTTCATAGCATCACTTTCAAAAACATTCAATTAATTACTAACCACTTAATATTTAAATTTGTTAAGTGGCAAATTTTAATATATAAATTAACCATCAACTAAATAATGAAACCATCATTCATCAATCGCATGAACAATCTCATATAAATAACCATTGTAATGAAATAAACTGAGTCTAGAGTAAACACTCCAATAATAATACCAGAGTAAAATAAAATCCCAATACAAGAGTCTGAATAAATAAACCAACATCTGAACTAATGAAAGTCTGTATCTAGAATCTCTAAGTAATAATGGGAAGCATTCCCTAAATAATATGAATGATTCTGAAGGAACCAAGGATAGATGTGGAGGCATCTAATACCGAGATCCTATAGCTTCCACAGCAGCTATAACACGTCATCAGAATGAAACTCCTATGCTTGGCATCCATGTGGTTGGGCACCTAAAAGGTTTTTACAAAATAAAATAGACTTGGAGGAAAATGGGTTAGAGGCCGAGGTGAAAAGAGTTCAAAAACAACAAATGTTTAATTAAATTAAATAGTAAATATTATATACGTGTTAGTTGCGTACTCTCACATGAGTTTCTCACCCCTCAACTAATGTGCATGCCTAACATATACCCTTAACCAATCCTAGTTATGACACTATATAACTAGTCCGTACTAACTCCTTCTTTCACATTCTAATATAGGGTGTCTATTCGTATTACCCAAATTGGTCATACTTATATCTCACATTTACATTAATCAAATTACTTATCTCAAGTGATATATAAATTCTCTCATTTTTAAACAATTTAAATATTTTAGTCATTCACATCTACTAAGAACCAATGAACCAGTCACAAGTAAACATATAAATCACTCTCAGTACATATATACATATATGGCACCCCTAGGCTAAGCTGCGGTGCACGCATACTCTGTTATCAAATCCAAGTACATCATGTACGTAAGGATCACGCATTCTGAATCACTCAGGAATCGTCTCAATACAAATCACACATATTTGAGGCAAACATATTTCGCATACCCATGGGTCACGCACATACCTACGCTCCCATGGTCAGCTGACTTATGAACTCATAAATAAGTCATTCACAGTCCTATGTCCTCAAGTTACCAATCTAAGTCCCCCCGAAGGCACAAAATGATAAGATGGTTCATTTTCCATAAAGTAACCTCACGTGATAGCAAGTATGGTAGTTATGTCATACACTCAATAATACATATACTAAGTAATCACACAACTTAGGTAATCATCATATTAATATAGGTATACACCAACCCTATATCTGAAGTCTCATACGTATCATAGTGTCATCCCGGATATTCCACGTAATACGTTTAGTGTAATAACTCTCGTCGTATAAGTCTGAATATGTAAACCTACCTTTCAATCCCAATTTATACAATTTCTAACGGTACCTCACTCTGTAAACACCCGTAAGTATCCCATTAAGTCCCAAAAGGTATAAAATTTTCCGAGCATAACTACAACCCTACTGACCTTAACCAAGTTCCACAATATTCTATTAAACCCCCTAAGAGTTATTACAAGCTTTGGATTTGTCAAAAATTAAAGGGAAATAATCCACAAAAATCATGTGGAGTCGATCAATTAAGGGAAAAGGGTCGATCGATCGATCGAAATTCATGGGTCGATCGATCGAAATTCATGGGTATTGCGATTATGAAATTTTTTGCCTATGGGTTTCAAAAAATTAACCCTCAAATCCTCTACCATAATGTCCTAAACTCGCAAATATTTATTCCTAACATCATACCAACATAAATACATAATTTCTAACATTTTAGAATCATCAAATCGTAATGGGAAATCAATTTCTTTGATCAATTCATATAATTTTCATAAAACCCCTAGTTCTCCTATTTTCTTCAAGAACATTATATAACTCAAGACAAAATTCATAATTCGCTTCACGTGGATCATAATTTCGTGGCTGTTATATTCCCAGAAGTTAAACAACATGCAAAACCTACCCAAATTATGATTTTAATTCTTCAAATCCATTCCTTCATAATTTTTAAAAATTATTCTCCAATTCTAAACTAACATGGATGATATATGCACTGAATTATTGCAAGTTAAATCACTTTCCTGGAAATAAATATTCTGATCCTTTGAAGCAGATGATCTGGAAGTGATCCTCTCTTCCCGATCTACCCGGTGGTGGTGACGGTGGTGTAAAAGCCTCTAAGTGGTGGTTCTCCTTTGGGAACTTCATTCTCTTCCTCTCTAGTGGACATTTGTGATTTTTGGTTGTGGTAAACCTAGGAGACCTAAGGTTTGGCTAATATAATTACTCTAAAATTCTTGGGTTACTATTCCTCAGAAAGTCAAAATGACTAAAATACCCTCTCGGGTTGTCAGTTAGGCCTAAAATGCCCCGGGACCCAAACTAACCCCCCGGCTAGTGTTTTCTAACTATATTGTCCCTTCCAGACATGTTGTTGCACTTAAAATGACTATATGGGCGACATAAAAATAATTTACTTTCAAATTTATTAAATTGGTTCCTAACACGACTAACACGCGCGTCCCAACTTAATTACCGAAACTGTCGTATTTTCAACTCGTGACAGTTTTAATAAATTCAATAGTTATATATTACCATATTCACTCAGTAATATTAAACTTTATCATCATAATAAAATAATAACTCTCTCCTTGCTAGTTATTTAAATACTAATTAATTTCCAATTAATTTTCCTAAATTAATTTAATTAATCTTGTAATTAAAAACAATTTCATTTAATTAATCTCATAATTAAAAGCCATAAAAATACGGAGTATTATATTTAGCCTCTACAATACTTGAAGATCTCGTAGGTGACTTACAAACCTAGAAAATTGATATGTTTACTTATAAGGATGAGAACAAGAAAGATAAGCGCATCGCTTTAAAAGCCTGAAAGGAGGAAAAACAAGTTTCAGATGATGAGAGTTACATTGATTTCGATGAGATGGATATGTTTTCTTGGAGGTTTAGAAAATTACTTAAATTTAATAAAGACAATCTTAAAAAGGATTTTAAGAAATTTGACAAGTTTAAGTATGACAAAGCCGAAAAATTCCCTACCAAATATAATGAAAATCTTAATAGGGACGAGTCAAATAGATGTTATGGTTGTGAGGGTTATCGCCATAGGGATAGAGAATGTCCCACTAAACTAAGGAGGGAGGCTAAGAAACCAATTTCATATAATTCCACCCTTAGTGATAGTGATAAAGAAGAGGGACTCGAATCCCCTATTGAGCCAAACTTTACCGCCTTCATGGCTAGTTATGTAAGTGATAGTGAGAAATCGTCCAATAATGGCATCTTAATACATGACGCTTCTGAGGCCATTGCTTGTGCATCCCAAAAATTTGATGGTATAGAGAGTGGAGAATAAAGTGAGAGTGAGAAAGACGAAGAGGATGAAGAAGAGGTTGATGTGAGTGAACTTCAAAAAGATTTTCAAGAATTTTATACCGAATCAATTAAATTAAAAAACGACAACTTGAAGTTAGAAGGTAGTTTGCGAGAACGTGCCAAGGTTAATAATGAGAGTGCTTTAGTGGAAGATCTTAGGACACGTGAGAAATCTCTTCGTGAGAAGCTTGAGTATATAGAAGGTGAGATAGATATCATTAGAGGTTTAATGGAGGCTATGAAGAAACAACTTCTTAGATTTGAAGAGAGTAAATGTTTACCTAAATTTAGAATTTTAGAATTAGAAGACAAGTTGAGAGATTCAGGTAGGCTCAAATTTGATTTGGAATGTAGGTCCAAACAATTAGACAAAATTCTTAGAACCACCCAAATTAAAAATGCCATGTGTGGTATTGGTTTTGACACTCAAAATGATTCAACTAATAAATCTCAAACCATAAGTTTGATAGAATCTACTAGGAACACTTTCAAAGGTCAATCCTTAGGTACTACTTTTCACCGGGTCTTTCCTTTTACAAATTGTGGTCTAAAAGGCCATCTTGGAAAATTTTGTTTTGATCTTAAAAAGGATTCTAGGAAGTCCAATGGTAGATTCACCGAAACTCCCAAATCCAAAGAGCGTCACTCTTCACTTGTTTGGGTTAGGAAATTATCATTTCCTTGCACGTGATACCTACCTTGCTAAATTTAAAGGTTAAATATGTTAGCATTGTTTACATACACTAGCTTATGGGCATCATGATATAATCTTTCTAGTTGTATGTTTGTTTTTCATTGTCTAGTTAATGATTAGTTATAAAAATGATTCCTAGATTTATGATTTGTTTATCTTTTGTATTTTAGTTTTTAATTTTTTTGGTATTAAATGAAAAATACAAAAAGATTTTTGTTTGTCTTTTGAATTTTGTGTTGGTTAAAAATTTTGAAAAACTCAAAAAGATTTTTTTTTATATATTTTAGTTTTACACATTTTGTCTGGCATATAAATATGTTTGAATCCAATATCTTATACGCTTCCATGTGGCTAGAACTTTTGGTTATGAATTTTAATCATTAAAGTGTTCTTTATCATGCTTGCATGGTGTAGTTTGATTTTTTGTTGCTTAATGGATTCTACTTCTATATGCCTCGCTTAACACATACACGAGCTCACTTGAAATTTTACTTCACATGTTCATTTAAGTTAAGTGATATGTTATCCTGTCAATTTAGTCATCCACATATTGCTATGACAATGGAGGATTTGTGCATGTAATAACTGTTTCCATGATTTAAAAAAAAATCTTGAAAAATATTTATCCCGTGTTTTAGTTGTTAATCAATGGAATCGGGCTGCGAAAGACAAAATTACTTTGCATGAAAATCCACCATTGAAATTTGGCCTTAAAAAATTGGCATTATAAAGAAAATTAGCCAAGGCCTATTTTGTTTAGTTGATATGTTCAAAAAGAAAAGAAAAAAGAATATTAATGAGGAAGTTTGGATGGATATATCAACGAGTTTACGCAATGACTTTTTATCCTAGTTAAGATATTTTGCCATGACTCTATTGGTTTGTAGAATCATTAAAATTCTAGGATTGTGTGCATTGTGTATGTTTGTTCACTGATCTCAATTTATGTTGTCACATGAGGCTATATTTGAGCGTGATAAATTTTTGCAATCAAATGAGAACTCTGTGATCATGTTTAGATGATTGGGTGTAAATTTCTTTAGTATCTCATTCACATCCCTTCACTTCCATTTACCACATGTATTTAGACACATTTTTTCCATAAAAATTTGGAAGGCTTAATGTATTTTGTGTCATGTGTGGTGTTTATACCTATGTATATATGCGTGTGCGTTATTGGTATCTTTTGTGTATATATACATGGTATTTCTTTAGTTTTCAGTCTTTGTTATGCTAGCTAGTTCGTATATGATTTGAATACAATATTGATATCTATCTTGTTTCGACTTTTTGTTTGATATCTCATGCTTATCCTAGAACATTTTAGTGGTATCTTTTGTCATTGCATCATAGTTTATATGTATTAGTCTTTGTATGGATTAATTGTACTTCATTGTTGCCCATATGGTTTAACGCTCTTGTCCCTCTATATACCATTTCATGTTTAACTTGTTTTTCCTTAGTTTAACCCTTGTGTAGTCTTAAAGGGAAGAAAGTGTATTTTCCTTAATTAGGGGAGAAATAAGTGATTTTATAATTTTTTAGCCTTTATCTATTCCTGAACAAAAAGGGGGAGAAATGGTATCTAATCCTTATAATTTGGGGAGATATAACTTAGGGGGAGGCGTCTTTCTTAGGTAGATCATTGTTAGATAAAGGCGGAGAATTAATTAAGGGGGAGTATGTGACAACCCACTATCTGAAATAATGGGTGGCCAGCCCTAAAGCCCGATGAAACAGGAATCTTAGATAGATACCATTCTCAGCATCACAATAATCATACAGAGTATCAGGAATAACCACACAATATTCCAGAAAACGGGTTATCAAAAATTTTAGTTTGTAATTTAAAGAATACACTTTCAACAACCCATAATAGAAAAAGAGGATGGAAACTCCCACAAACATATATGTGTAATCAAATAGATAAGAAAGGACCGAATGAACCATCGGTCGATACCATCCATACAATATATAATAAGTTCACGTGTTACATAATACATCAATTATACAATTACAACCATTTGGGCCACACGCCCGAATGAAGACTGATCTTAGCTAGAAAACAATAATAGGGGCGTCTACACAAAATATCCCGTGATCCCCGCAAAATGTCACGGCTTCTCAAAAGACATAGAGAAAAGAAAGTCATTACGGGCGACCTTGCGGCGGAACACCTGGACGAATATAGAAGATACATACACAACAAGAAAACGAAGAACCGATCAGAGGCCGGTTTTATATGATCTCTAGATAAACGACAGGTATGACAATAATGTACAAGTAAGCATGGATGATATGGATTATATTCTAGCATGGTAACATCATATAAAGAACTAAGACCGTTAAATGATTATTAAAATAGAATTTAGTTATGAAAAGAAATAAAAGCACTTATAAGCCTTTTTCATCTTTCATCATTTTCAATTCCATCTTCTTTCCATTCCTTATCAGGAATGCATTTATTACCATGTGCTCTTTATGGCACTTATCTCAATAGTATGCTCTTTGTGGCATATACTTTGCTCTTTATGGCATTAATGTTCCATCGAGTCCAACTCGATAATAGAATAGTTATAAATATAAATATAACGATTCTAAGACCGTCCGTCCGGGTTTTCCCACTGTGCGCGTCCCTAAATAACCATCATCTTCCAGGGCCTAACATAAGACAACATGGGATCTTATCGCAAAACGTCGGGAAGCGGCCATATGCCTGCGGGGTAGTCAAGACCACACCCAGAATCTCCTACCCATCGCAGAAAAATATAAAACAAGCGCTCATATGGCCTAGGACTATATCCACCCCGCATTCATTAGCTAGGGGGCTTCACCTCACGCATGGACTTCCCTTAAGATGGTATTTAGAGAGGTGTGTAACATCCATTTTATTAATTTCCAATTCATGATTCAGTAAATTATGTTTTACTTTCTCCATTTTACATTTTATCAAATGCATTATGGTATACTTCACATCATCACTATAACTTTGAACATTATTTAAACTCCCAAGTTATCTCTCCCCAAATGTCCTTGCTTGGACTTTATAATAATCCTCAAATGAGATCTAGTTTGCATATACTCTTAAAGTCTCCAAATTCGACCTTAAGATTTCCTAGACTCCTATAGAACTACCTGACAGAAGAAATGCCTAAACATTTATTTAAATCTCCCCCCCCCCCCTTTGGCAGGAACCCTAGATGAACCCCTTTCGAGTCTAGGGAGTCGACTGAACTCAACTAATACTCTAAGACCCTATTATTTTACTTCATTTAAGTAGGTCCCTATGTTCCTATGAAAAAGAGGTTAAAGAATGAAAATAAAATTTTTGGGAATCAAATAGTGGACCGGTCGACTGGTCCCAAGACCGCGGTCGACCGCGTCTCAAGATTTGGCCTAAGAAGAAAAACAGAGAGTTCATTTCGGCAGTACCGGTCGACCGGTCAGGGGACCGCGTTCGACCGGGCCATAATTTTAGGCCTTATCGAAAAGTAGTAAACCCTCTCATGTAGACCCGGTCGACCGATCTGCAAACCGCGGTCGATCGGTCTGAGCAGACCTAGACCATAACTTCCTATTTTTAAACAAATCCCAAAGCCAACTCATTTATTCTCACCAACCCAACATAAATGCTAGTACTACTACCATCAACATCAGCAATCATTCAACTATCCTCATGATTCAAAACCAACCAACATCCAAACCCTAAACTAGTAAACCATAAACAAATACATCATTCTCACACAAATCATTTATCTTAAACCATAAATAGCAAGTAGTAAACTTTTATCTCTTCCCTGGGCTTCCACAATTCTCTCTACAATCGTTGGAGTAACGGTCATCACGGAAATGAATTCTCTTTCCCCTTCATCCTCCTGACTAAGCTCTCTCCACTTTGCTTTCCACACATTAGCTAAGTCTCCCTCGGGCCTCCTACTCAAGGCATCTGCTACTATATTCGCCTTTCCAGGATGATAATGGATATCAAATTGGTAGTCCTTCACACACTCCAACCAACGACGCTGACGCATATTCAAGTCCTTTTGGGAAAATAAATATTGTATCGATTTATGGTCGGTGAAGAGACTGAACTTTTCCCCCAACAGATAATGCATCCATATCTTCAAGGCAAAGACAACTGCGGCAAACTCTAAGTCATGCACCGAATAGTTCCTTTCGTGAGGTTTTAACTTACGAGAAGCGTAAGAAATAGCTTGTCTTTCTTGATGAAGAACACCTCCTAACCCTTGAAGAGATGCATCGGTGAAGACTAGATATTCCAATCCCAGTTTTGGCAACGCAAGGACTGGAGCCGAAGTTAATCTCTCTTTGAGCTCATCAAATGCAGCTTGACATGAAATATCCCAAACAAATCTCACTCCCTTTCGGGTTAAATTCGTCAATAGACTAGCGATTTTTGAAAAACACTTAATAAATCGACGGTAATAACCCGCCAATCCCAGAAAACTACGAACCTCAGTGGGGGTCGTGGGCTGACCCCACTCTCTCATCGCAATCACCTTGATAGGATCCACATATACACCCTAGGATGACACCACACGACCCAGAAATTGAATTTCCTTCAACCAAAAGCCACATTTCTCAAACTTTGCATACAATTTGTGATCCCTCAGTCTCTGCAGGACCAACCGTAAGTGAGTAGCATGATCAGACTCTGTCTGAGAATAGACTAGGATGTCATCGATGAATACAATAAAAAACTGGTCAAGGAAATCCCGAAACACCCTGTTCATAAGATCCATAAATATAGCAGGAGCATTGGTTAAACTGAAGGGAATGACCAAGAATTCATAGGATCCGTAACGGGTCAAAAATGCAGTCTTGGATACATCTTGCGCCCGTATCCTCAGTTGATGATACCCCGTCCTGAAATCGATTTTGGAGAAGTATAAGTCTCCCCTAAGTTGATCAAACAAATCATCGATGCGAGGTAAAGGGTGTTTATTCCAGATGGTGACTTTATTCAACTCACTATAGTCCACGCATAACCAGAGAGAACCATCTCTCTTCTTCACAAACAATACCGGAGCACCCCATGGCGATGTGCTACGCCTAATAAAGCCCTGCTCCAATAGCTGTTGAATCTGATCTCTCAACTCCCTCATCTCGACAGGAGCCATTCGATACGGACCTTTAGCAATCGGTTGGGTTCCCGTCATTAAATCAATCACAAACTCTATCTCCCGACTTGGAGGTAATCCCGGTATCTCCCAAAAAATATCTTCAAAATCTCTAACAATCGAAAGAGAATTTAGGGGAACCACAACATCCCTAGATGCATCTTCCGCAATAGAATATAAATACGAACTCGTACTCCCTTCCATACAAGGCATAACAACCAGGAACATTTCTTGTCCCGGAACTGCAAAAACTATGCTTTTCCCATAAAAATTTACTATCGCGCGGTATTTCACTAGCCAATCCATACCCAATATTACATCGTACTCGACCATATCAAGGACGAGCAATTCGGCCTCAAAACACAAGTTACAAAGATTAATCACTACGTTTTTAAAAATAAACAAAATCAATGAACCATCACCTATAAAGGATTCAACGCTAATGAAGGTACTTTCAGCAGATTTTATCAAACCTATGGTCTGGGCAAAACTTCTAGAAATAAAGGAGTGTGTAGCACCCGTATCAAATAGTACTCGACCCATATGCCCATGAATGAGAAACTTACCCTCGATCGCTGGCGTTGCTGCAGGAGCTGGAGGAAGCATAGCCTCCTAAATATGGTAAACCCATCCATACTATAATTGCCCCTGATGAGGAGGAGCAATCGGATTAGGCTCCTGCGGCGAAAACTATACATACGACTGCTATGAGGACCTAGGAAGATGCCCTCCAACCAACTGAGTACACGCCCTTTTATAATGGACCAACTCCCCACACTGAAAACATTTATTATCCGCATTCTCCTGATTCCTACCTTAATTGTTCAAAATTGCCTTGCACCCCGGCCCTGCTGGCCCCTACCTCCATTTCCACCTCTACCTCCCTGTTGTTGTTGTTGTCCGCCTTGACCCGACCTGTTATTATTATTATTGTTGCCACCAGCATTAAACCCACCGAAACGTTGACGCTTGGACAAATCCCCTTGCTGAGGATCCCTCTCTTTCTGCTTGTTCCCCGAGGATTGGGACAAAGAAGATGTTCCCCCTCCGCTCCCATTTCCTCCCGGTTTCACCACTTGCCCCATTGCTGCAGCCCTCTTATTGTTTTCCACAAATAATCTATGCTCTTGACAGTGAAGTAAAGCAACATTCATCACGTCCCCAAAGGTTACCAAAGATTGATTTCCAAGCAAATGTTGTTTTATTCGCCAGTGCAAACCTCCTACAAATCTGGAGATCCTCTTCGCTTCCGGAGTCACTTCATCTGGTATAAAGCTTGCTAACCGGGTAAACTCCTCTTCGTACTCAACCGATATCTCCCCTTGTACTAAATCTTGAAGCTTCCTCTGCATCTCCCTTTGAACTGCGGGAGGGAAGTACTTTCAATCAAACAAAGCCCAAAAATTGGTGATTGACATTGTATCCCTTTGTTCGGGTGTCGTCATTGACTCCCACCAGAGTAAGGCCGATCCGACAAGCTTAAAGCTAACGAGGAATTGATTTTTCTCCTCACTACATTCCACCATCCTAAGATGACGCTGCATGTCCTTCTTCCACTGGTTTTGCCTTTATAACGTCATAACCTCCCTCAAATTCTGGGGGATGACCCTTTAGGAAAAACTCTCTTACCCGTTCCCACTGAGAAGGTCCCGTAGGAACTAGTACTTCTTGTCCTCTCGCTTGAGCTTGTGGCATTTATGGTGCCACTGCAGTCATCGACGCATTAACATCTTGGGCCACGATATTTTCCACATCAGCGGCACTGATATTCCCCGGTGGCGGCGGTGGAGGACCAACCTCATCCTCGACAACCCTATTGCATCTAGAGGGACGTCCTCTCTTTGGCGGCATCTGAGATAGAGAAAAGATAGAGTTAAAACATTATACCAAAAAATCTATCTAGCAAAAGATCGCATACATGAGCAGGAAGACAATCCTAACATTAAGCTCTATATCAAAGAACGCTATGGTAGAACGTGACAAGTCCGCATAGATCCTAATGACTCTAGAACCTGATGCTCTGATACCATCTGTGACAACCCGCAATCCGAAATAAAGGGTGGCCAGCCCTAAACCCCGATAAAATAGGAATCATAGATAGATACCATTCTCAGCATCACAATAATCATACAGAGTATCAGGAATAACCACACAATATTCGAGAAAACGGGTTATCAAATATTTTAGTTTGTAATTTAAAGAAAACACTTTCAACAACCAATAATAGAAAAAGAGGATGGAAACTCCCACAAACATATATGTGTAATCAAATAGATAAGAAAGGACCGAATGAAGCGTCGGTCGATAGCATCCATACAACATACAATAAGTTCACATGTTACATAATACATCAATTATACAATTACAACCATTTGGGCCACACGCCCGAATGAAGACTGATCTTAGCTAGAAAACAATGATAGGGGCGTCTACACAAAATATCCCGTGATCCACGCAAAATGTCACGGCTCCTCAAAAGACTCAGATAAAAGAAAGTCATTAAGGGCGACCTTGCGGCGGAACACCAGAACGAATATAGGAGATACATACATAACAAGAAAACGAAGAACCGATCAGAGGCCGGTTTTATATGATCACTAGATAAATGACAGGTATGACAATAATGTACAGGTAAGCATGGATGATATGGATTATATTCTAGCATGGAAACATCATATAAAGAACTAAGACCGTTAAATGATTATTAAAATAGAATTTAGTTATGCAAAGAAATAAAAGCACTTATCAGCATTTTTCATCTTTCATCATTTTCAATTCCATCTTCTTTCCATTCCTTATCAGTAATGCATTTATTACCATGTGCTCTTTATGGCACTTATATCAATAGTATGCTCTTTGTGGCATATACTTTGCTCTTTATGGCATTAATGTTCCATCGAGTCCAACTCGATAATAGAATAGTTATAAATATAAATATAACGATTCTAAGACCGCCCGTCCGGGTTTCCCCACTGTGGGCGTCCCTAAATAACCATCATCTTCCAGGGCCTAACATAAGACAACCTGGGATCCTATCGCAAACGTCGGGAAGCGGCCATATGCCTGCGGGGTAGTGAAGACCACACCCAGAATCTCCTACCCATCGCAGAAAAATATAAAACAAGCGCTCATATGGCCTAGGACTATATCCACCCTGCATTCATTAGCCAGGGGGCTTCACCTCACGCACGGACTTCCCTTAAGATGGTATTTAGAGAGGTGTGTAACATCCATTTTATTAATTTCTAATTCATGATTCAGTAAATTATATTTTACTTTATCCATTTTACATTTTATCAAATGCATTATGGTATACTTCACATCATCACTATAACTTCGAAGATTATTTAAACTCCCAAGTTATCTCTCCCCAAATGTCCTTGCTTGGACTTTATAATAATCCTCAAATGAGATCTAGTTTGCATATACTCTTAAAGTATCCAAATTCGACCTTAAGATTTCCTAGACTCCTATAGAACGACCTGATAGAAGAAATGCCTAAACACTTCTTTAAATCTCTCCCCCCCCCCCCCCCCTTAGGCAGGAACCCTAGATGAACCCCTTTCGAGTCTAGGGAGTCGACCGAACTCAACTAATACTCTAATACCCTATTATTTTACTTCATTTAATAAGGTACCTATGTTCCTATTAAAAAGAGGTTAAAGAATGAAAATAAAATGTTTGGGAAGAAAACAGGGGACTAGTCGACCGGTCCCAAGACTGCGGTCGACCGCGTCTCAAGATTTGGCCTAAGAAGAAAAATAGAAAGTTCATTTCGGCAGTACCGGTCGACCGGTCAGGGGACCACGGTCGACCGCTCCATAATTTTAGGCCTTATCGAAAAGCAGTAAACCCTCTCCCGTAGACCCGATCGACCGGTCTGCAAACTGTGGTCGACCGGTCTGAGCAGACCTAGACCATAACTTCCTATTTTCAAGAAAATCCCAAAGCCAACATAAATGCTACTACTACTACCATCAACATCCGCAATCATTCAACTATCCTCATGATTCAAAACCAACCAACATCCAAACCCTAAACTAGTAAACCATAAACAAATACATCATTCTCACACAAATCATTTATCTTAAACCATAAATAGCAAGTGGTAAACTTGCCTCAATGAAGAAAATGCAGATTTTCTTAGTGTGGGAGCAAGAATCTTCTTAAATCTTCACTTTTCTTTCTTCTCTCTACTCTTTCTCTTTCTCTCGTTAGTTATCTAGGTTTAGGAAAGACAATTTGGGTGAATAGTGACTCACACAAGACATAAATCGTGCCTTTAGCCAAAAACCCAATTCAATTGATAAATTATTGCGATAAAATAATACGCAATTGCATATTTAAGGGATAATCAGTCAAAAATGCCCAAAATCTCAAAACACATAATGGCAGAATATCTGACTATCTCGCACGTTCCGGAATCAATTGCGGCCTCCAAATTATCATTTGGACATTTTATAAATCAATTTAAGTTTCGGTCTCATTATTAAGCCAAATATCATTTTAAATTCATATGATATTAATAAGCATAACATAGCAATATTCACCCACAGTCATGGTATATGCAAACTCATAGTGAATATTATCATTTCTTCAAAAAATTAGCATTCAAATCATAACCCAACACTTATATCTAATTACCATACCTCTTAATTAATATAAAATACGTTCTCATAAGCGAGGGTTATTACATAGTATTACTATTTTATGCACTTTAATTTTCTATATTCCCTTTGAGTTTAATGGTGTGCTTAAGTGTGCAGGAGTTCATCTTTAGTGGCATTACTTAAAGAGGCAAAGAATTTCCTATGAATCGAGTCAAGCGTCTATTTTTTTGGGGGGTGTAGGATTGTGTCTAAACGTGCTTGACAACCCTTAGTATTTTTTATTTGGTTTTGTCCCGGAATAGCCAAAGGGGAAGATTTGTAGGGGAAAATTTTCAATCGAGTCAATTTGTAGTGTTGGATTAATTTCGAAGAAAACAATTTGAGTCATACAATAGATGTTCATTTTGTATCCTTCCAAGCCTATGACAAGTCTATGTTGAAGACGATGCGGCCAAGCAAAATTGAAGGTATCCTTGTCGATTTCCATTGCCTTGTTTCTTATGCTTAATGTTGTTTCTTTTTCCAAGGTCTCCCAAAGGTATGAATGCATTTATATATATAGGAGCGTGGACATTTATTTGGGTGTTCTTTTTATATAAACAACTTTGTATTTTTCTCAGAAAATATTTTTTGAACTTTTTTAAAAGTTTTGGGATTAAAATGAACAATTTGGTTTCCTGAAAAGCCGTTCGAACGGACCTTGAATCTCGTTCGAACGTACTACTCACGAGATTTTTTTTGTTTTCTCGTTAGAAGTTTGGTTCGAACAAAAATTCCAACGAAAAATTCTGCTGAAATCTCGTTCTTAATCTAGTTTGAACATGGTCATTCGGACGACTTTGAAATGTTTTTCAAACGATAGTGTCAGTTTTTGTGTAGTTTTGTCAGTTTTTGTGCCACTCGCCCACTACTTTTCCCACTTCTTTTTCTAATTATCTAAGTGTGGGAACCATTTTTTTGATAAATTTTTCATTCCCACTAAAAGGAAAAGAGAGAAATATTATTAAGAGAAAAAAATCCATTTGGTGTCCATGATTTTAATGGATTAATTTCTTCGAAAACATAGAGGTTTACACCCAACATGTTTTAGTTTAAATCCAAATATATATATATATATATACACACACACACACATTAGCAGAATGCCCGTGCCTGAAGGCACAGAAAAAATTTCCAAAATGGAATCCTTGACTAATCAAAGTGCCCATATATGTTTCCATCGACTAATAAGGCCAAAGAAACTTAAAACTATAAGGATTTAAAAGAAACCCATTCTAATTTCAATAGTGATCTGAACTTGCAACTCAAAGGAACAAAAAAAAAAAACATAACCGACTAACCCCACAATCACAACACATCAAGTTGGAAAAAATAAAAGGGAATCGAGGGATTTCCATAATTGAGTCAATATAGTGGTTCGGAAACAAAATCAAAGGAAAAAAATAAATCCCTCCCTCACTCTCTACCAATATGAGGCCCCCAGGTGGGACAAGAAAATCGGTTCCACTGGCTACGGTGGCTTATGCTCCTCAGGAAAGTGGAGAGCCATGGCTGTCATATTAGTGTTAACTGACTGTGCCACAATTACTGCCACCTTTGTTGCTGACACTGTCCCCTGTGGTGGCTGTGGCTGTAGCTGCGATGCCTATGGCTCCTGTCGAGCCTTTTTCTCATCGACTTTCATCGCTACTCTATCCGATCTTCCTCTCTTGGGTGGACTCTGAAAATAGATCAAATTATATTGTCAACATGCGAAAAATAAATAAAGTAATAAACCATTCACAATATAAATATTTGAATCCAACACATGGCAAATAGTTAAATAAATAATACCGAATAAACCATGGGTTCCACTAACAAGTCCAAATACAAGTCTAAAATAATAAACTGAATCCATAATGTCAAATAAATAAAATGAAGTAATAAATAGTTTGAAAGGGTAACACGACCAAAATTAAATACTTAATGAAACACCTAAACTAGGAATGGATAACTGAATCATCTACATCAACTCTTGTAAGCCTCCATATGTTTTGCAGCTACGCATCCCTTGAAATAATCCTCAAGATTGGCATCCCTATGGCTGGACACTTAAATGGTTTTGGAAAATATATTTGACATGGGTCAGCGCCTAAGAAAACCGTTTGAAAATACTTTGAAAGTGTTTAAGTCACAGTTTAAATCAATTATCAAATACACACGTTAGTAAAATGTACACTCCCTAGAGTTCCTCACCTCTCAAATAATGTGCACATCCAACATTTCATACATAGATATTCTACGCAGTCCAACTATATAACGTATCTAACTAACCACAATAGGTCTGGTTCCCCCGTATTACACATACGACATGCTACCAAAATATCAATAGTTAATATTACCTACGTATTATAATTGAGTCATTTATTTCAGTCTCTCTACATAAATTACTTTCAGATATGAAAAATCTATTGGTTTATCACGCATAAGTAGATAAATCACACTTATATTTATTTATCACACATATAATATATACAACTATAGCATCCCCCCGAATGAACCTCGTGATGTTGGTATACTCTTTTATTATGTCCGTTTACATCTTGTTCCAAATCAAGGACTACTGCTTCAAAATGTCTCCTCAAACTCGAAGCCAAATGACACACATTAAAGGAGAATATATGAATCTCTATCATTAAAACATCATTAAATCCATAACATTTAAGAATTCATTGTAATACCCCGTATTTTTATGATATTTATTTATGGGATTAATTGAATTAAATGCGTATTAATTGGAAATTAATCCGGATTAAAATATTAACGAGATGTGAGTTAGTATTTAATTATAATGTGCATATATGATTATATATGAATATTGAATTATGAAATTTGTTGTGAGATAGAAATACGGCAATTTGGGAAATTTTGTTGGGACGCACGTGACAGTCGCGTCAAGAATATATTTATTTGAATTAAAAAGTGAATTTTATTTCTAATAAACGTATGGTCATTTTGAGTGCGCCAACGTGTACGGAAGGGTCGAAATAGTCAGAAAACACTAGCCGGGGGTTAAGTTTGCGTCACGGGGCATTATTGGGCCATACCAGTAACTTATAAGGGCATTTTGGTAATTTCGGAAATTGGGTAATTAAAACCCACGAAAATTAGAAATAAAAAATCTGACTTATTCTTTATCCACTAAACCCACTAACTACACTAAGGGACTTAATGGGCTATGGGAGAAGTTAAGAAATAGTTCCAACTTGCCAAAAACCAACCACACCTCCATTGTAATCATCCTTGAGAAGAACTTGTAGAGAGAGAGAGAAAGAAGAGAATTCTGCACAGAGAGAGAGAGGACAGATTCAACCTTCAAGATTCAACCTCCAATTTCAGAGAAAGATTAAGGCAAGTGGTTTAATTATAATTGATTAAATGCTATGCTTTTCCATGTTTAGGATTATCATCAAATTTATCTTGGAAGATTGATTAGACCCATGAATTTGAGGATTTATAACTATGAACTATGTTAGGAATTGCATGTAGAAACTTTCTGGACGAATTATGTATTCAAAACAGAACCATTGATGATTTAAAAACGGACTTTAGAAGAAGTTTATTAATGTTCTTGAAAGAATTAGAAATCTGGAATTCTTGATGAAGATTTGATCTAAACAAAGCCCTTGAATGATGAATTATTTGTTTTAGAACGTTAATACTGTTGTATGATGATTGTATGATGATAGTATAACGTTATCTTAGAGTTTCATGCTTGTTAATGGTGTTTTGGGATGATTTGAAAACTACAAAACGAAGCAGTCCGTAGCCATACCTGGTGCGCTCGATCGATCGATGTTCATCAGTCGATCGATCGACAACCATCGATCGATCGAAGGAAAAGGTCGATCGATCGACCTTCCCAGAATGAATAAAGTTTCCCCTACTTAAATTTTAATGATTCTAAACCTTGTAAAATATTATTGGAGACCTTATGAATATCCTTAGACTTAAGGAAGACCAGTAGGTATGGTTATAAAGTTCGGACCTTAATTAGAATTTAATTTGAGGAATTATTATAAAAGCTATTGAAGCTCGATAAGTGAAATAATATTAGGATTAATAGAGAAATTTTGAATATGTTGATGAATTGAGGTTTGGGGCAGAAGTAAGGACCTTTAGAACAATGATGTAATATGTGGGAGTATTAGGAAACTTAATAACCCCTTTGAGATAGGTTTTAAGTATAAGAACCTACGACGTGAGATGTGTCGACAGTCTACATTATATATTATCGGAAGACTAAAAATGTATACAATTGGAATAATGGTATAAGGATGTAGAAAATACCTTTGGTAATATTGAGATATCTAAGATGTGTTCATGCTTAGTATATAATCTTATGTGTATGAAATACCTACCATACTTGCTATCACGGGAGGTTTACGTTCGCTTAGGGCCTTCTAATCCTTGTGTGCCCGGATTTAGTTTGGTACCTAGAGGACATAGTTCAAGCGAATGACTTAATTGTGAGTTATTAAGCCACCTGACTATGGAGCGTAGGTATGTACGTAACCATGGATATGTTGAATTATGTTCGCCTCCATTTTTGTGTGTGGTGTTTATTCTAACAATTCTTGAGAGATTTGGAATTTGTAATCCTTATGTACGTGATGTACCAGGATGGATAGCAGAGTATGTGTGCACCACAGCTTAGCCTCGGGGTCCTTGTATAGTATATTTATGATGTGATTAATATACGGTTCAATGAAAAGGAATTTGTTATGTTTAATTTGCGAGAATAATTTATAGTAACTACTTGTGGAATTAAAAAGGGATAACATGCCATGAATAGTATTGTATTTCAATTAAGAATCCGAGTTCAAGTAAAGCTATCTATTTTAATAATAACATTGGGAATTCATATTGTGAATCGAGTAGTTGGGGTAGAACTTATGATGGTTCAGTTAGAAATAACATATGTATGGGTACAGGAACGTTAGGAGTGCACTGTTAGACGAGAGGTGAGTATTTCACGTGAGAGCACGGCCTAACATGTATCTTGCATTCATTGTTTTAATTGTTATTAAAGCACTTGCTGTTTTTAAAATACACTCCACATTCGGGCTCTAACCTGTTTGCTTTCAAATCTATCTTTTTGTAAAAACCATTTTAGGTGCCCGGCCACAAGGACACCATGCTTAGGATTCTCATTCAGGTGACGAGATGTAGCTCTTTGTGGGAGTTACATGACCTTGCTTGTAGATGCTTCATAAATCTTGACTCTATATTCAGCATTTATCAGTTGTAGGTCATGTCGCCCATTTATTTTAGAGGCACTTCATTTATTTCAGTTATTCAGACTTCGGGCATGTAATTAATTCAAGATTCAGACTTGTCTTATTATCTTTCAGTTGTGGGATTATTGTGAGGAGTTTTCCTCCGGATTTCTTATTATTATTCGTTGGTTATTTCATTACTTCGTTATGGTGAATGGATTAAGTTGTTCCTCCATTATTCTTTTATTGCATGTTAATCAGACTTAAATTAAAATTTGGCAACTTACTTTTTAAATACTAGGTGGTTAGTAATCTTTAAAATGTTTTCGATAGTGGTGCTATTAACTGAACCAACTTGACATTTTGTATTGATTTAATAAAGGAGTAGCTACCTGGTATTTAATTAGTCGGGGTGTCACAGGTGGTATCAGAGCATCAGGTTCTAGTGTCCTTTAGGATCTGTGCGGCTTATTATGTTTCCGCTGAGGTTTCTTTAAAGTAGAGCCCTATATTTTAGGACCGTTGTATTCTTTTGTATATGCTACGTTCTTCAGCTATTTTAAGTTTATAACTGCGAACTTATAAACTTCATTCTTATTTCAGATGCCTCCACGACATGCACCACGGGTTCCTAGGAATGCACAGCCCGAGCCATAGCCCGCACCAGTTCAGGGCACGATGAACGCCGCCGAGGTTGCAGCCATTGTGGCCCAGGCGGTAAATGCCGCATTAGCCGTAGTTCAGCAGGCACCACCTCGGGCGCCGATAGCCGCGCCAGTTCAGGCACATGCATTCCCGTCTGCTTGGGAACGTGTACGTGATGCTTTTCAGAAAGAACACCCTCCGGAGTTCGTAGGTAGCTCCGATGTGGTAGTTTCGAGTCAGTGGAGGAAGGACATTCAACGGCACCTGAGGATGTATGAGTTCACCGATGTCCAAAAGCAGCTACTAGCTACTTTTAAGCTAGTGGGGTCAGCACTGCAGTGGTGGGAGTCTATTACCACCGCAGAGGAGAGAGATACTCTCACTATACATGAGTTCTGGGTGCGGTTCGACCGCAAATACTTTCCGTCAGCTGTTCACACAGAAATGAGGAGGAAGTTGATGAGCCTGAGACAGGAGGGTAAGACTGTGGTCGAGTATGAGGCCGAATTCACAAATTTGCTGAACATTGTACCTGATGAGATACTGACGGAAGAGAAGAAAATTCAAAAATTCATAAATGGATTGACTTGGAGGATCCGTCAGCATTTATTGGGGAACCTCTCGTTGGCCACTTATTCTGACGTGGTTAACGCTGCATTGCTCCATTGCCAGGACCACCGCTTTCACTTGACAGAGGGGAAGCGATCAGGAGAGTCCAGCCATCAGGACAGGACAGGGGGAAATGGTGCCAGCGGGGCACAATCAGCTCAGGGTCAGTATAGGCAGAGTGATCAGGGTTCCCAGTAGGGGGATCATAAGAGGTTCCGATCAGGGGGTTTCAGGAACGGTCAGGGAGGATTCCGGAATGGCCAGCAGGGTCATAACGGCCATCAGGGCGAGCAGGGTCAAAATGGTCAACAACAGCAGTTTCACCAGGGCCAGCAAGGCCATGGCAGAAATGGTAACGGCCACCAGGGCCGAGGGAAGCAGGGACAGCGAGGGGGAAACTTCCCGGGGAAGTGTTTCATTTGTGGTAAGATTGGACACAAACGTGAGGATTGTCCTGATAAGGGCAGGGCCCCACAGCAGCAGCAGCAGGGTGCTCGACACGAGCCACAGAGACCTATATTTCCCGCCGCCCTCCCAGCACCACCGCAGATGGCAGCATTACCACCCATTCCTTCGGCCCCAGTTCAGCAGGGATAGCTTCAGTATGGGAGTGTATCAACTTCAGCAGGCCGCAGCCCCACACAATCCGCCAGCTATTGAGGGTATGTTCTCTATTCAGGGGACTCTGGGGCACATTTTATTTCACACGGGGGCTACACACTATTTTATTGCTATGGGATTTGCACGCACCATTGGGTTGTTAGTCACCACAGAGAGCCCCGCTACTTATGTAGACTCACCATTTAGTAGGGGTTCCATGATTTCTCTTATGTGTAGAGGTGTGGGTATAGATATTGGGAGGTTTACTTTACCCGCCGATATGTTAGTGTTAGAGATGACCGAGTATGATGCCATTATTGGTATGGATTGGCTAGTAGCGTACCGAGCCATGATTGACTGTTTTAGTAGGAGTATTATCTTTGCCATTCCCGGGCAGGAGATGTTTTTAGTGGCGATGCCTCGTCCTGAGGGAGGATCGTCCACTCATTTGTACTACATAGAGGAGGATACCTCTAAGGAAGTGGCGATACCACTTGATTCGATTTCGGTTGTTCGAGAGTATGACGATGTATTTCAGGATATACCTGGATTACCTCCGAGTAGAGAGATAGATTTCTTGATTAATTTGATGCCGGGCACTCGGCATATTGCCCGCGCACCTTACCGTATGGCTCCAGCTGAGATGAGAGAGTTACGGGATCAGATTGAGCAGTTGTTGGGTCAGGGGTTCATCCGGAGGAGTACTTCGCCATGGGGTGCCCCTGTGTTGTTCGTTAAGAAGAGGGATGGATCGTTGAGGTTGTGTGTGGATTACCGGGAGTTGAATAAGGTCACGATACGGAATAAGTATCCGTTGCCCCGAATCGATGACTTATTCGACCAATTGAGAGGAGTTTCTTTCTTCTCGAATATTGATTTGCGATCGGGATACCATCAGTTGCGTATCAGGGAGGAGGACGTCTCGAAGAGTGCTTTCTTAACGAGATATGGTTCCTACGAGTTTCGGGTTATGCCTTTTGGTTTGACCAATGCTCCAGCCGTGTTTATGGACTTGATGAATAGGGTGTTCAGAGAGTTCCTAGATCAGTTCGTCATTATCTTCATTGATGATATTCTGGTTTACTCCTAGACAGAGGAGGAGCACGCTGAGCATTTGAGGCAGGTTTTGCAGACACTGCGTCAGAATGAGTTGTATGCGAAATATGAGAAGTGCGGGTTTTGGCTGAAGGAGGTTCAGTTTTTGGGTCATATTATTTCCGACCGGGGATTATCGGTTGATCCGGGGAAGGTATTCGCGGTGAGGGAATTGGGACAGCCCACGACACCAACTGAGATCCTAGCTTCTTAGGCTTAGAAGGATACTACAGGAGGTTTATTCGAGGTTTCTCCAAGATAGCGGGTCCTTTGACACATCTGACTCGTAAGGGTGTGCCATTCATCTGGAGTGATGCCTGTCAGTTGGCATTCGATGAGTTGAAGGATAAGTTGACATCAATGCCTGTGTTAGCATTGTCGAGATCGGGAGTTGAGTATCTAGTCTACACCGATGCGTCCTTACAAGGACTTGGAGGTGTCTTGCAGCAGGAGAGTCAGGCCATATCTTATGCTTCCCGTAAGCTAAAGCCTCATGAGAAGAATTACCCCACTCATGACTTGGATTTGGCGGCAGTTGTATTTGCCCTTCGTATTTGGAGACATTACCTTTTGGGTGAAAAGTTTTGATTGTTCACGGACCACAAGTCCCTATAGTAACTATTCACGCAGAAGGAGTTGAATATGCGGTAGCGAAGGTGGCTTGAGTTTGTGAAGGACTATCAGTTTGATATCCAGTATCAACCGGGGAAGGCTAACGTGGTAGCAGACGCATTGAGCCGTAGGCCAGCAGATGAAGTGGTAGGGGTGTGGAAGGCCAAGTGGAAGGAGTTGGGACACCAGGATGCAGTGGCCCGATCGTTCAGGTCTATGATGACCGTTACACCGCATATTGTCACGAAGGTAGTAAGGGCACAAGCAAATGACTCGTTCTGTCAGGAGCAGATAGTTCGATTATTGGCAGAGGGAGCCGAATCCTATACCGTCAGCTCAGACGGGGGATTACGCTTCAATGGGATATTGTTAGTTCTGGAAGGGGAGGAATTGCGTCACGAGGTGATGGCAGAGTCGCACGGCTCACGATTCGTGTTACATCCCGGTGGGGACAAAATGTACAAAGACATGAGACGTCAGTATTGGTGGAGCGGGATGAAGAGAGATATTATCGAGTTCGTTTCAAAATGAGCCACTTGTCAGCTCGTAAAAGTGGATCATTAGAGATCGGCAGGACTGCTACAGCCGTTAGATGTCCCGATGTGGATGTGGGAGAGCATATCCAAGGATTTTATCACAGGTTGCCTACGTCACAGAGAGGTCACGACTCCATTTGGGTAATTGTGGACAGGTTGACCAAAGTCGCTCATTTTCTACCCGTAAGGGCAGACTACACTGCAGGACAGTATGCCCAACTCTTTATTGCATAGATAGTGAGACTTCATGGTGTACCTCTAAATATCATGTCTGACAGAGACAAGATATTTGTTTCACGGTTTTGGGAAAGTTTTCAGCAGACCATAGGCACGGAGTTGCGGTTGAGTACGGTGTACCACCCGCAGACCGATGGACAGACCGATTATAATGTGACTTATTGAATTATGAAATTTGTCGTGAGATAGAATTATTTGATTATAATGTGCATATATGATTATATATGAATATTGAATTATGAAATTTGTCGTGAGATAGAAATACGGCAATTTGGGAAATTTTGTTGGGACGCACGTGACAGTCGCATCAAGAATATATTTATTTGAATTAAAAAGTGAATTTTATTTTTATTAACCGTATGGTCATTTTGAGTGCGCCAACGTGTCCGGAAGGGTCGAAATAGTCAGAAAACACTAGACGGGGGTTAAGTTTGGGTCCCGGGGCATTATTGGGCCATACCGGTAACTGATAAGGGCATTTTGGTAATTTCGGAAATTGGGTAATTTAAACCCACGAAAAATAGAAATAAAAAATCTGATTTATTCTTTATCCACTAAACCCACTAACTACACTAAGGGACTTAATGGGCTACGGGAGAAGTTAAGAAATAGTTCCAACTTGCCAAAAACCAACCACACCTCCATTGTCATCATCCTTGAGAAGAACTTATAGAGAGAGAGAGAAAGAAGAGAATTCTGCAGAGAGAGAGAGAGGACAAATTTAACCTTCAAGATTCAACCTCCAATTTCATAGAAAGATTAAGGCAAGTGGTTTAATTATAATTGATTAAATGCTATGCTTTTCCATGTTTAGGATTATCATCAAATTTATCTTGGAAGATTGATTAGACCCAAGAATTTGAGGATTTATAACTATGAACTATGTTAGGAATTTCATGTAGAAACTTTCTGGACGAATTATGTATTCAAAACAGAACCATTGATGATTTAAAAACGGATTTTAGAAGAAGTTTATTAATGTTCTTGAAAGAAATAGAAATCTGGAATACTTGATGAAGATTTGATCTAAACAAAGCCCTTGAATGATGAATTTTAGAACGTTAATACTATTGTAGGATGATTGTATGATGATAGTATAACGTTATCTTAGAGTTTCATGCTTGTTAATGGTATTTTGGGATGATATGAAAACTGTAAAACGAAGCAGTCCGTAGCCATACCTGGTGCGTTCGATCGATCGATGTTCATCAGTCGATCGATCGACCACCATCGATCGATCGAAGGAAAAGGTCGATTGATAGACCTTCCCATAATGAGTAAAGTTTTCCCTATTTAAATTTTAATGATGCTAAACCTTGGAAAATATTATTGGAGACATTATGAATATCCTTAGACTTAAGGAAGACCAGTAGGTATGGTTATAAAGTTCGGACCATAATTAGAATTTAATTTGAGGAATTATTCTAAAAGCTATTGAAGCTCGATAAGTGAAATAATATTAGGATTAATCGAGAAATTTTGAATAAGTTGATGAATTGAGGTCTGGGGCAGAAGTAAGGACCTTTAGAACAATCATGTAATATGTGGGAATATTAGGAAACTTAATAACCCCTTTGAGATAGGTTTTAAGTATAAGAACCTACGACGTGAGATGTGTCGACAGTCTACATTATATATTATCGGAAGACTAAAAATGAATACAATTGGAATAATGGTATAAGGATGTAGAAAATACCTTTGGTAATATTGAGATATCTAAGATGTGTGCATGCTTAGTATATAATCTTATGTGTATGACATACCTACCATACTTGCTATCACGGGAGGTTTACGTTCTCTTAGGGCCTTCTAATCCTTGTGTGCCCGGATTTAGTTTGGTACCTAGAGGACATAATTCAAGCGAATGACTTAATTATGAGTTATTAAGCCAGCTGACTATGGAAAGTAGGTATGTACGTGACCATGGATATGTTGAATTATGTTCCCCTCCATTTTTGTGTGTGGTGTTTATTCTAACAATTCCTAAGAGATTTGGAGTTTGTAATCCTTATGTATGTGATATACCGGGATGGATAGAAGAGTATGTGTGCACCACAGCTTAGCCTCGGGGTGCTTGTATAGTATATTTATGATGTGATTAATATACGTTTCAATGAAAAGGAATTTGTTACGTTTAATTTGCGAGAATATTTTATAGTAACTACTTGTGGAATTAAAAAGGGATAACATGCCGGGAATAGTATTGTATATCAATTGAGCATCCGAGTTCAAGTAAAGCTATCTATTTTAATAATAACATTGGGAATTAATATTGTGAATCGAGTGGTTGGGTTAGAACTTATGATGGTTCAGTTAGAAATAACATATGTATGGGTACAGGAACGTTAGGAGTGCACTGTTAGACAAGAGGTGAGTATTTCATGTGAGAGCACGTCGTAACATGTATCTTGCATTCATTGTTTTAATTGTTATTAAAGCACTTGTTGTTTTTAGAATACTCTCCACATTCGGGCACTGACCCGTTTGCTTTCAAATCTATCATTTTGTAAAAACCATTTTAGGTGCCCAGCCACAAGGACACCATGCTTAGGATTCTCATTCAGGTGACGAGCTGTAGCTGTTTGTGGGAGTTACAGGACCTTGCTTGTAGACGCTTCATATATCTTGACTCTATATTCATCATTTATCAGTTGTAAGGCATGTCGCCCATTTCTTTTAGAGGCACTTCATTTATTTCAGTTATTCAGACTTCGGGCATGTAATTAATTCAAGATTCAGACTTGTCTTATTATCTTTTAGTTGTGGGATTGTTGTGAGGAGTTTTCCTCCGGATTTCTTATTATTATTCGTTGCTTATTTCATTACTTCGTTATGGTGAATGGATTATGTTGTTCCTCCATTATTCTTTTATTGCATGTTAATCAGACTTAAATTAAAATTTGGCAACTTACTTTTTAAATACTAGGTGGTTAGTAATCTTTAAAATGTTTTCGATAGTGATGCTATTAACTGAACCAACTTGACATTTTGTATTGATTTAATAAAAGAGTAGCTACCCGGTATTTAATTAGTCGGGGTGTCACATTCATCAAGGGTTTCTGCACAAACCCTAGTTTTCTCTTTTCATGCTTGTTCTTCATAAAACTTAGAAATAATTATCTCATCATCAAAATTATGAGATTTCGTATTTCTTGACACATAAATCAAATCTCTAACATTTATTCCGATTAATACATGAATAAGTTCCATTATTTTATCACAAAACACATGTTGATTCTAGATTTTATAAATTCTACCATGGTACTATAACCTCTTTAAAAATGTGTAGGATAAACACTTTCCTTTCCACTAGCAAGTCTCATTTCATGTTGTGTGTGATGAGTATGCCTTCATTTCCTTTCCATTGCACTCCGGTGGTAAAGGTGATGCAAAAAAGTCCATAATATCCAAGAACTCTAATTTTCTCCTCTCTAATGGCCTCCTCTTGATTCCTTAGGGTTCAGAATGCGTTTAGCTGCTTCCCCAACTGATTAGACTTAGTTTTATAATCCCTAATACCAATATTAGGCTAACGGGCCAAACCTAAATGACCCGAACACCCCTGTGCGGGATCGATTATTCCTAAAAAGTCCCCGGGACACAATTGCTACCCCCGGGTAAACTATTCAGACTATCTCTACCCATTTGGAATAGACCATGACCTGTAAATCGCCATCCGATTCACTCTATATTAATTTCCTGTATCAACCCCAAATATGCTACATGCGACTCCTGGGTTAGATAAAATACTTATATGTCACCATCACTCGCTATGAGGTAAAATAATCATTTACTATTCTCTTTTTAATTTTATTCTTAAACATGAATCCTTCTCTTCCGATTAATATTTTAGTCAATCACATAATATTTCATCTATTTAAATTACGTCACGCATGTAATTTAAAATAAATAAATTAATTCAATTTTAATACTCAAAAATACGGGATGTTACATTTAATTATTTGTTGCATTAGCTAAGTACAATTGTGTTCCTGCGATGTGGCATTTATCATTTTTACATATTTATTATATTTTTCACCCTCTATTGTTTTTTTCCCTTACTATTTCATCATTAGGGACTATCAATGTTTGATTTAGGGATGTGATTAGTCACAAATATTGTATATTAGTTCCATTTATCTTTGTGCATTCTAGAATACATGTGTCCATTAATTCTTATATTTACTCTTATTTACTGAATAAACATTTTTTTCGTTGGATATATGATTGCGATTTTGTAGATGTTGGAATGCTTAACAGAGCAATTGGTTGCCCTTCGGGAAAGTTTAATTATAGGATGCAACTTCATAAGTATATTAGTAATTTCATGCTTCTTGATTCGGACGACGCACTTCTGTTGAAGCATAGTTCGTAGAGTAAGCTTCACGTGGCCAAAAATGGCACGTTATTAGGGTATAAAATGATCAAGATAGTGTGGACTGAAAATAGAGCATCGATCAATCGTCCCCCTAGGTTAGCCGATTGACCTAATATGATTTTGTGAATAAATGACAATCATTCCCTAGGTTGATCGATCAACCCTCCTTAATATTTCAAGTTTTTCTATTTATGTTTCCTTTTTTATTTCTTTTCTTTTTCATTTTACAGTAAGTTAGGATATCATTCTTCATTATCAATATAGTTATATTTTAGTAAGGTTTTGTTGATATTTTGAGATCTTCTCTCCATTCTCTCTCATAGGGTTTGTATAGTAAGTTATGAATCATTTTCTTCCTTATTTATCTAATCTTTCTTAATTAGTTTTAATGATTTTTTTATTATTTACTTTCATTTATTTAACGCTTTATTTATTGCATTCTTCCATTCCATGCTTTAACATAGTTTCTACCTAGGTTAAATTAGGTTGAGATTATTAAACTCACTATGAATTAATTAGGTTCTTTGTTGTGGTATGATGGTTTAGGTTAGTTTTCTTTGTTCATTTGTTATTGGTTTCACAAATAGGAATCTTAATGGATTATACCATGTATGTGCCATGTTTATAATCTTTTCTGTGTAATCATGGTGATATTTACTGACACCAAACTAAAATTAAGATTTTATAAGAATTTAAGGGGTGACAACTCTAGACTTTATTGATTGTCCAAATGGGTATTGATCTTGCAAATTCTTTCCTTTCCATGAAACCATTTATGCTAACTAGTTTGTGGATAGGGATATAATTCTCAACCTATATCTTTCATTCTCATCAATTAGTTTAGTTTAAATATTTGTCCAGATTAGTTGTAATATAACATGTTTAAAACCAAAAATCTTCTTTTACACTTTTATTTGTTAAGAAATAAATCAATTGAATTCCAAACAACATTTTCTTTGGATTAGATACCTGAACTCGTCGCTATACTTATAAAAACAAGGGTAGTTAAAATTCATATTTTGGTATTGGGGTGGTATAAAAAATGACAGTTTCCTTACATGATCACACTATTTTTTTGGGATAAAAAAATGATGGTCTTCCCACAAAAATCAACAAAAGCATTATAAATAGCTAGCAAATCCATCTGCAGGATTACGTCATACCCGTACATATCTAAAATTAAAAGGTTGGCAATAATTCGAAGTCTACCAATATCCAATCGAATCCCTCTAAACGAGGAACGGATAGGTGACCTTCTAACCATGGGTGAATAAACATGTAATAATATATTCGATGAAAAATCTACCATCCCGCAATACCAAGAAAATGTAGTAATAAAGAATGAATGTGATGCAGTAGTATCAAAATTAATCCTACATGTCCAAAGATAGGAAACATACACTTAACCACCTAAGTTAGTGCATGTGCATCCCTAGGAGAGATGGCATACACATGCCCATACTGGAATGGTTGTTGCCTGTGGGGTTGGTCAGGTGGTGCTAATAATTTTGGTACCACAATAGTTGGTTGCGGTCGAAACTACTCATGCTAGCCATGTGGTTCTTTATACACACACTGACCTCCCTGGTCCTATATGCCCTGATTTCCTAGAGGGTAACTCTTAGATACATTCATAGGCTCACCTCAAGTCAAACAATAGTCGTGGAACTGATAGCTACACTAATACTATCCTTTTTCACCATGACCCTCATGCCCTTGGCCCTCTTAACCTATAGCCTATTGTCCTATATTTTATTTGTACTCCTGAGACTATTGAGCTTGGTCCTAGTGTCCCTTATGATCAATAAACCCCCTACGCCCCATATGGTTTTGATCTCCTGACAAGGTCCCCTTAGACTGCTGGGCCCCCTATGCGCCAACACCATGTCTTTCCCTGTTGGCCAGATGAATCTGCGTTTGGCCAATTCTCTCCGTTTCCCTATTGAAACTCTTTATAATCCTAGTAGTGATGTAAGGCAGCATTCACCACCTATGTATAATTGTAGTAGCCTATATTTTATATTCCTTATTTAAATTGTGAAATTAATTTGTTTTACATGCATGACATGTGATGTGACTTATTACATATTCATCTATGTATTGATTTATAATTTATCTTACGTTTCATGTGAATTCACATCTTTTTGAAATCGGAATTAATAAATGGTAATATACAAATTTAATTTTTTAATTGACTTAGTATTCTGGAAACTATGGAATAGCGAGGGAATTTGTGTCGAGGTTTTCCATGTTTCGATTATCACCTCGGTATCCGATTCCAACTATTGGAAAGTAGTTTCGTATAATGAGGAGTTGTGGGACACAAATAAAAAATTAAATGATATTTTTGATTGACTCGTACCGACTTTTAAGGTAAATTAATGAGTTAATTGATTTATTAGATTTTTCAATATTTCTTGTTGACCGTTGGGACATTTAGAAAGTCCCTTTTTGACTTTAAAATGTAAGGTTTTAACCTATTGGGTGAGTTAAGTCTATCACTAGGCCTAAGGTTAATTTCTTGGATAACTCATTTAGTTTCATAAGTTAGAAAACATGAAATCACATACAACGCTTGAGAGCTAAACCTAGAGGCTAAAGGAATAAACACAACAAGAATTGAGAAGCTTTGGGCTTTGAAGATTGAAAGATTGGAATTCACCCAAATCGGCTAAGGTGATTTTACATTGATCAAGGCTTTAACTGGAATTTGTGTTATATTAACAATAACTCATTCTATTATGAAATTGTACACTTTCTAATCTAATTTTTACAATTAAAAGCCCCAATTTTTTAAATTAATACCGATTAAATTTGTAATTAATCCCATGTTAGTGAACTAGTCTAACTTGACGTTAAATATATGTATATATCTCATACTTTTTATGAATGGTTTATACTTCGAATCATGGTGATGAATCTCATAATATCCGTCTTGTAGATTTCGAATTAGAACAAAATTTGAGATGAATTTGGTTAATATTATGAACATAAAGTTCAAAATTCCATATTCTGAGATTAGGTTTTAACACATAGTTAAAAGACTTAGAACTTGTAATTTATGCTGCGGTTTGATCTATAAGGGACTAGATATCACAGATAGGTGTCTTGAGGTATTAGGAAACTAGTCTGATCCTTTATAAACTCATAACTCTGGGTGTGAGGAAGAACACGCCCGTCACTTTTAAATTTTTATATACAAAAATCGTGCACATGGTTAAATAAACTCGCACGAACGGAAGCATTCCCATGCAATCGACAAATGTGCACACGATCGAGTTACCCCCCCTCCCCCCTCCCCCCCCCCCCCCCCCCCCCCCCGCGTGCACATGTCCTTTGAAGTGTTGTTGGATTTTGTTCTTAATTAAGTTGAGATAATTAATTAAGGACACCTGATACCTTATTTAATCCATGAGTAGGCTCGATATTTTTTTATCGATTTATGCACAAAACATACCATGTTGTGTGAGGGGGAATACACAGGGTAGTTCTATCATATAGGCTTGGGCATGGAGGTCATACAATATGATGTGAATGTGTAGTTATTATTCCCTATTGAGGTTTTGAGCTTATATGTCTGGGATGCTCTGTAACAATACATTGTATGTATGAGTGATTCCTTAAGGCAATAGGGATATGCCTTCATATTTTATGTACATTCTTATTCATCACCCATTTGCTTGTTTGTGTTGGGATCATAATTATTTGGATATTAGACTTATCTTATTATCTTTTCATTTACTGTAGCTATACTATAAATGTATATACTGGACATTTTCATTGAACCTTGGAATTATAATTTGTTAATCATTACGTTCACTTGGACTTCAGGATTAGACCGTCATCTATATTTAGGGTTGTTTGCGTGGCGTTAAATTAAAAAAACTAAAACATGGGATGGAGATGCGTTGTTATTATTATATCCCAAATTCAGTTAAATTCTTACACTTCAAATTCAGTTAAATTCTTACACTATATATACTTGTTCAATTTAATCTTGTTGTTGAAATCTATTTTTAAGTCCTAGTTAGAATTTTCCCCTACATACTCAATTATCTTGCATTCATTTTCTTTCACTGCTTCCAGATATTTGGATGTAGATGTCGAGCTTACGATCTTCCTTGCTTTTATTATTTTTTATTGCATTTGGGTCGGATTAATGCATTGAGTTTTATTTCTATGCTGGAGTTAGTATGGTTGCATTCCGAGTTGGATTTATGTTTAAGACAAATTTAGTTCCAGTGATGGATTTGTAATACCCCGTACTTTTGGCTATATTTATTTTTGGGATTAATTAATTAAATGTGAATTATTTGGAAATTAATCCGGGTAAAATACTAGCGAGTTGTGAGTTGGTATTTGACTATATTGAGTATATATGATGTTATATGATATTGAATTATGAAATTTGTCGTGAGATTGATATACGGCAATTTGGTCATTTTATTGGGACGCGGGTGATAGATGCGTCAGCATATAATTATTTTATTTGTAAAAGTGAATTTAAATTATTTAAACCGTATGGTCGTTTTGAGTGCGCGAACGCGTCCGGAAGGGTCGAGATAGTCAGAAAACACTAGCCGGGGGTGTAGTTTGGGTCCCGGGGTATTTTTAGGCCATACCGACAATATAAAGGGTATTTTTGTAATTTCGTATTTTTAGGAATTAAAAATGACGAAAATTAGGAGTCTTTATCTGATTGGGAATAGACCAACTAAACCCACTAACCAACCCTTAATGACCCAATAAGCTTTTCCAACTTTCCCAAAGAAAACCCTAGCCACCATAGCCACCTTTGGAGAAGAAAGCTTAGAGAGGGAGAGAAGGAGAAGGAATTCTGCAGAAAACCTTTATAAAATCAACACCAAATTCAGAGACAATCGAGGCAAGTGATTTAATTTCTTTTAATTCAGAGAATGTTTCCTCCATGTTAGATAATTTGAAGATTTACAATTGTTCTTGGAAGATAAATGAAAACCCATCTTGTTTGGACTTAGAACTTGAATATTGAGGTCAAATTGCATGTAGAATGATATAGAGATGATTATTCTGGTATTAAAATATGTTGGATGTAAGAAAAACGGATTTAGAATGGACTAATTGAGAACTTAAAAGTTTAGGGTTCATGTTCTTGAAAAATTGGGGGAAAAGTGTAGAGATTTGTAAATTGATTGATGTTAGGATGAATTAATCCTTCAAAACGTGTTAGGATGTGACTATAATATGTTTAGGATTGATTAGAGACCTTAAAACATCGTTGGGACAAATTTTAGAGGAGATTTGAGGAGTATAAATGGTGAAAAACGTAACTAACAAATTCTGGGCTTGAAACTGGTCGGTCGTTAGAAGGCCTCCCCAGGTCGTTCGAACGAGCTCGTTCGAACGAGCTTCTAACGAGTTGACCAGTCGCTTCTAACGAGGGGAGACTTCGTTCGATACCTTCGTTCGAATGAACTGTATTTCGTTCGATACATTCATTCGAACGAGATGTCGTTAGAAGGTACAGTTCGTTCGAACGAACTGGAATCTCGTTCGAACAGCCTCGTTCGAACGAGACTTCTAACGAGCTCGCAGTTTAGGCCTTTTTGGCCTGTTTTGATTTTGGGAGTCCCGTAAACTTGTTCGAGGGTAGAGATAACATTCCGTTGATGATGTATTGATAGATTTGGGACTTATGGGTTATTATGAGGAGTAAATTATATACGAGTGATTTAAATCAATGCACCGTTTGGGTTGAGACGTGAGTGTCTACTCTGACGTGAGAATAAATTATGGCGCGTATGATTATAAAACGGAATCGTATAAAGTGTGTAAATTATATATTGGTACTAGAATAAGAATAGTACTACAATTAAATTACGGGATTACTAAGACGTGTGTTTACTTAGTATTGGTATATGAATTGTGTGTATGACATACCTACCGTACTTGCTATCACGGGAGGTTTGCGTTCTCTTAGGGCCCTCTAATCCTTGTGTTGCCCGGATTTAGACTGGTTACCTAGATGAACATAGGTCATGGAAAGACTTATTGGGATATTAATAAGTCCGCTGATCGTGGGAGCGTAGGTATGTGTGTGACCCATGTGATGTGACTGTGTTCGCCTCCATTATTTGTGATGTTGTTATTTGTGAACTATTCCTGAGAGATTCAGAATATGTAATCCTTATGTAGGTGATGTACCGGGATGGATAGCAGAGTATGTGTGCACCGCAACTTAGTTCTCGGGGTGCTTGTATTGTATATTTATGATGTGAATAATATACACTTAATTAATGGAAATCTTCATGTTAATGTTGTGATTATAATTACGGTATTGTTTCGAGAAAAACATAACGGGTTAGCTGATAGTGAAATATATTGCATATTGAGCATCTGAGTTTACGTTAAACCCTATTTAATTACGAGCATTATCATGTTAATAGAACCGAGTAATAAGGGTAGGACCTATGACAGTCTAGCTAGATATGATGTCACTTAGCTAGTGGCTTGTGTCGTTGTAGATGGGTACTTACGTTAGGAGTGCACAGTTAGACGAGAGGTGAGAATATCATGTGAGTGCACGTCCTAACATGTACTTTGCATTTAATGTTTTAAATGTTTTTAAAGCACTTGCAGGTTTTTAAAATATCTCCACATTCGGGCTCTGACCCGTTTGCTTTCAAATCTATTTTTCTTGTAAAATCATTTTAGGTGCCCAGCCACAAGGACACCAGGCATAGTATACTCATTCAGGTGACGTGCTGTAGCTGTTTGTGGAAGCTACAGGGATTTGCTTTTAGACGCTTCCATCATTTGGATTCCTGATTCAGTATTTATCAGTTGTAGGGCATGTTGCCCGTTTCTATTAGAGACATCTTTCCATTTCAGTTTTCAGACTTTGTCATGTATTGATTTAGTATTCAGTATTTTCATTCTTTATTTCAGTTGTGGGATTTATAGTGAGGATTTTTCCTCCAGACTTTATTTACATTATGTGATGGTTATTCTATTTACTTCGTTATGGTGAATGGTGTTAATATTCTTCATTACACTTGTTGCATGTTAATCAGGCTTAAATTAAAATTTGGCAACTTACTTTTTAAATACTAGGTGGTTAGTAATCATTAAAATGTTTTCGACAGTGATGCTATTAACTGGACCAACTTGGCATTTTGAATTAATTTAATAAAGGAGTAGCTACCCGGTATTTAATTAGTCGGGGTGTCACAGGATTTATCACTTTATGGTTTGAGTTATATATGGACCTTATCGTACTAAACTTCTTCAAAAATGTGAATAATTTTTTCTCTACTCCTCTCTAGATTTAATACCAAATATACATCTTAAAACCCTCTCTTACACAAATATATATTAGTATAAGTTATGGATTTAGAAAAACCGATCGTCGAAAGAGTCTGTGCCTAACTACTTGGGAATATGGACTATAGAATAAGATATATATGCAAGACATATAGTTAAACTACCTTCCAATTAACTACTCAAAAATCCCAAATTAAAACCCCATAATTTATTTCCTTTATTTATTTTATCTTATTTATTCCACTAATTATGATAGAACTTTAATTTAGTCATCTAAAATATCACTTGGATTTTATGAATTCTTATTTTATAAGATAATTATGGTTCATAATGTGATTTCCCATGTTATGCTTGTGATAACCGCTTTGTCAAATCAAGTTGCTACTAATTAGTTTTAACCAACATCTAATCAATTCATTGATTCTTATAATCAACTTATTTTTCTAATGCATTGTATTAAAAAATTAATTCAATAATGAGGTTTAAAGGGGCTATCACAATATAAGATATTTCCTAGATGTGGATTCGTCCAAATTATGATCTTAGACCTACTCACACAATAACTCATCAATCTGCGGGGATTGAGATTCAATGAAATTGAATATTTCTCATAATGGTCAAAGAAAAAATTGTGCAAGCATTCCAAGCCTCATAACTCTCGGGGTTAATAATCTATGCACCCTTTACAAATGGTGTGAGATTACCTTATTCCAATAAGACAACCCTTAGACTTAAATCTCATTCTTGGTCCTATTCAATACATTCCTGGATATACCAGTAACAATCCTGTTTAGAACTATCATACAAGTTCTTGATTATCAGAAAGGTTCTATTGGTTTAAGATAAAGTACTAGCATCTTACATGAGACCATTATGTTTGGATGTCAACACCCTATCTATGTTGTAAAAAAATCAATTATACTAGAACCAGAATTTCGATCTCTTGTGATCTAGCAAAACCCGACTCACTAGAATTCCTACGACATACAATTAACCAACATATTAAACAATATATTTAATAAACATAAATAAAAAGAATTCTCACAAACATGATTCTTATTTAGAATGAAGGACACACTCTTTTTATAAAAAAATGAAAATAAATGTCTTTAAGAATAAAACCCCAACAGATGCACATAATGTTATTATTATTTGACCATTGATTCACATGCATTTTACTCCAATTACCTCAACATGACTCTAAAAAGTCTTCGTTGGCGAGCTCTTCATAAAGAATCCTCCATGTTGTCCTAAGATACAACCACGGTCATGATGACGACCACTCTTCATAATCTCCCGAATTAGGAGATGCTTGCCCTCAATATCCTTCTCATTCTATGAGTGATTGGTTATTTCAAATTTTTAACATCCTTGATATTAATAAAATAATGTACAATAGCCGACTCCTGTGAAGCCCCATTTTGGAGTGTTAATGTGAAAAACTTTTTTATTCATTATTTTCATTTAAAAAAAATCCCCTTTTAAATAAACACCTACTTATTTACTTGTATCACAAAATATAGTAAATTTATTTATAAAAATAATGTACAGCTTATGAAATTCATAGGATGACTTGAAATAAAAGATTTTTACAGTTTCATTGGATATATAGCCACTAAAGTAAAATCTACATTTGCCTTATATTATTACTACAAAACATAAGGTCCTTACGTTGAAGTCAACAGATTAAAAAACATTGATGGACGTTAAAATATATCTTGAGATAAAATAGTGACAGAGCTTGATAGTCGTAAATCACTCTCCTTTCATTTCCCATCATCATTGTCGTAATGTACTTTAGCAATTCTGAAGTCATCTTTCATTTCATTAAGTGTTCTCATGGAATTAACATTATGACCATGCAACCGGGAATATGACCCCACTCACATATAATCTATATTACTTTACCACATGTGTCCCATTAAGTCAAGCATTAACGTACATTAATATATTTCCAAGTTGTTTCATAAACATGATTTTTCATTAATGAGAGTCGTGCTCAAAATTATATTTTCACTTGATTAATTGGGGTACCAATCCATGAGTGTTATGTGGACTTTCGTCAACTCCCATTGTGACACAATATTCTCTTGATTAGTGGTCTTAGGTCTAAGTATTAAGTTGTATTCTACGGCTCACGACCCTCCTTAAATTTTCCAGTTACCTCCCAATGCCTTTTACTTTTTATGTCATTGTAACACTTTTTCCTTTATTTCTTTCTTATCCGCTTTTAAGACTTTTCCTTTTATTTCCTTTTACCAACCGATGAGGCCAAATACTCGGGAAGAGACATGTCCTAACATGATTTATTTTCAATCTTCACACATTATCAAACGTCCATTTTCATTTCATTTTAAAACTCAGTATGTCACCTTTTGAAAATAACTTTATTTATCATTTCTTATGGAACTTGATCTTTGAGTTCAAATACCCAATTATACACTTTAATGTGTTATTCACCACTCAGAAAATTGTAAACTTGAATTTTTTACATTTTGTCAAAAATGCTTATGAAATCATTATTAAGTCCATATTTCACATAACATGACATTTATATGAAAAAATATTTCCCTTCTCATTTCAAGACTTTACTTTTCAAATAATAACTTTGGATTAATCATATCATATGCTTTATTTAAGACCAATTTTCCAAAACAATACTCACTTTTGTAACTCTGACTACCCAGTCCAAACATTTCTTTAAATTATACTTATGGCCTAGAGACCATACTTCTAACAATTCAAGAATTTTCCTACAAATTGATAAATTTACATTGTTCTCCCTGTTCATTTGTTTTACTTTGGGCCTTAACTTTTTAAAATTGCACATTTGAACACCCATGTTTTTACTTCATTTACACTCAACACCCATTTTATTTGTTTCCTTCAATTTTCTAAACCTTTTCGCACATAAATTGTATCATATTATGTGATTAGCATTATGAAATTTTAATATTTATTATTTCATGTTCAAAAATCTATTTTCATGTACCTTCAACACATAAACCCATTTATCCCAACTAAATGAGTTTATGTTGTGAAGGTAAGGTTTTATACCCATAAAACCCATATATGCATCTCACTATTTCTTTAAAAATGTTTACTATAACATATATCATTAAATCAATAAGTTTTACATGATTTGTAAAAGAAATAATTTGCTTAAACTTTCTGAAAATTAACCTCCATTCAATCTTTGGATGGTATCAATTTTATCACATTTTCTTCTACATATATTCATATCTAGTGATAGTGATCATATATAATGATTTCAACCTTACATATATACATATATCTTGCATTATTTTCTTAAAACTTGAAAATATAATGTAGAAACGCTTCCTCAAATGATGAAATCCACCAAATAATATAGATAAAATAAGTTATAAAGCCTCCCAGAAATATCCATAAAATTTTCCTAAGGTTCCAAGCTTTCTAAAATTGTACTTAAACACTCTTTTTACAATTCTTAAACACTGGAAATGGAAGATTGAAATGTGTCCAAGTTTCTATGACTATAGGGAGGGTAATGAACCTTATGGTTGAGAAAACAAAGTAGGGAGAGATGATTTTTCGAATTTTGTCCAAGTGCAGAAATCTTGTGTGTATAAATGGAGGATATAGGGTTATTAACCCCTCCTTACTACCTCTTAAATGTTCTATGACCCACCTTTAATTTTACTAACCTTTTAGGGAATCCCCCCATGCCTTGATCAGTCAAAATATGAGAGAAAAGTCATTCGAACTTATGTGGAGTCGTCACTACTACCACCCTAAAACTTAAATATCTCCAAAACATTCAAAAATAGGCATTTGGGGGGGTTCCAAATCGATTCTTTCCTAGACCGACTCAATTTCCCCTTCAAGTGCAACTTTCTTTAGAACCCCTTACTTATCTTAGTGATATTATAACATGAATATAAACATATTTATATAATTCATTCGGTATAACTTTCTTCAATTCTATTTAAAATGCGCAACTTAATTTAACACGATGTACGATGTATGCGACATTTCGATTTTTATACTTAACCTTAATTTCACTTAAAAATAACCTATTCAAATTAATAGCGTTATATTCTCATAACTCCAAATCCATATAATATGTGAATCATGCAAGTCCAAAAATATAATGCGATTTTAATAATTCGGTAAACTTCGGATGTAACAACCTTCCCACCTTGGGAATTTTCTTCCTCAAAATGAAAACATTACACAAGAAGATTTTAACTTCATCATTTGACTGAAGCATAATAATATTTAGGGTTGCCTTCATGTATAACGGCACCTCTACTTTCTTGAAAACATTGAACTTGATCCTTCCTAGTTATTATTTTTTGTGAATTCATTAATGTTATAATTCTTATCGTTTTAGGTTATGCCTGCAAATAGAATCAATTCGTACCACCATAAGATATTTTTTAGTCCAACACTTATCATTTAATTATGTTACTGTCAAACAAGTCTAATATAACTTACACTATAGTAATATTAAACCTACATATTGTTCCATAACATCCCAGTCATTTATAATTTCTCCAAAGTTCTTTTTATTCAATTTGTTTACACCTATAAATTTTAGAGACCCTTGATAGGATCTTATCATCAAAGTGTTATATAGTTGAATCTACTAAGTCCTATAATTTCCCTGAATTTAAACATATGTGAATAATTGCCTACGTTGTGGTGGCATACAACCACGTAGTTACTACATGCCGATAACACACATGACAACTTTTCTTATCATGAAATCAATTAATCACCATAGCCTATTAATTTTCATATAAACTAAAAATATGAATATTTATGATCAATCTACAATTCCCAATTTATATGTCATGATCATCCTTTTATCCCACCAAGACGAAAACATACAATTTGGTGCGAATACTAATTCGTCATCAGTCAAACACTGTAACCTAAGAAGAAACTAATTCTAGAAAACCCACTTCAAAATGTCTTTTTTAACCTCATCTTTAACATAAATAAAGCTTAATATAACTACCTCTAACCATTAATGATGTATGATAATGGTTTGGGTTATAACGTACTTGAATATGGATGGAAAATATGGAGGAAGAGATATCTTACAAGGAGATCTTATGGGACGGAGAGGATCTGATTTTTCTGCAAAGAGAAATGAGAGGAATGAACACCTAAATATCTTTCTACTCATTTTAAAATAACCTCAACCAACCCCTTAACTCATGGGTTAACTTTCCCCCACCAACCATGGTTAGGGGATGGATGACCATTTGATAAAGGCCCCATAATCTCAGCCAAAAGGGTTTGTTTACCACCAAAAATCACACTCAAAATGACAGGTCAAAAGAAAATGTAATCTCCCTCAAGACTCTTCAGATTCATCTAGAATCCTTTTTGGACAGAACCGATCTACTCTAGATCGGTTCGGTCATGTTCAAAGCAATTCACTTGGGTTGATCTTTGTGGTTTGTTTCTTTTTCCCAATCCTTTCAACCTTTATTCTAACTCCAAATTCAATTATTTTAATCATTAAAATTCAACATTTGGAATATAATTCCTTGCGGGCCTCATAACTTACCTAAATGTTCGTTTTCCTAATTAAATTAAAAGTGTAGGTGTTACAACCTTCCCTCCTTAAAAAAGTTCATCCCCAAATTAACCATCTCCTTTAATCACTACAAAGCTTAATCATTTATCTTATTTTGAAGTTCATACTTAGGCTACTCAAATTTTAATCATCATAATGCCTACCTGAACATAACACATCTAACTGTATTTTGATTCCCCGAATCTTGTTTTCATGTTCACCTCTACACACACACCTCGATGCCCTAGAGTTCATTTCCAAATCCCATAGTCATGATTGACCTTTAATCTCATAATCGGGTAACATTATACAAGATAATTCATGGTATCCTTTTTAGATGTGTCACTGATTCATCCAAGTAACCTTAAAATCACAAACGTGGACATGACTCCCATCATAAACCATAACCTACTGGTTAGAAAATAACACCCTATATGTCTTAGTTTTTTCAAATTGATGGATGCCAAACCTTTAATAATCCATGTGACCATGTTGACATACATGAAATACTTGTGTAATCTAGGAAAGCGAACATGTGTAATGTGCTCTAAGGAATCATGATGCACCAGCCATATTTGGCCAAACTCGCATCAATGTTGAGCCTAACCACACCATACACATAATTGAATTGTTCAATGAATACCAAATATCGAAACCGAGAGAAAATAGAAAATTGCAACAAATGAATAGACACTCCACCCTGAACTGGGAAAATCCTATCCAAAGATGTAGATATTGCGTTACTAGTTTCAGACCCCAACCACAGTTGACTAGATCTTATAACTAACTTTAGACATACCGTCCTTACGTATCTATGACCGAATTACCACCTTCACGATTTTTTGAACAACAAATTTAAAACCTCATTAAATTTATGTGAGTATAAAACCTATGGGAATTCAAGGTACTAGTCTTCTCTCCTGATAAATAAACTCCATCATTTTTCTCATTCTACGGGCATAAAAGATAATGAGACACCCAATAAATTTTGATTATTCTCTCGAGTCCCGAAGTAAAACTTTAATCTTTACTTGACACCATACTACGTAATTCGGTATCACACTTTTCACCAAAGATAATTGATGGAACAGATCCCGTCCCTTAATCCCTTCAAAGCATAAGCGATCATGTTAGACTATGTATATTTTATTTTTTCTATCCCGAACCACCTTTTTACCATTCATAGCATGCTAAGAATGTATTAATTTCTCTAAAAGAATTTTACCATAATGCATTTTTTAACATACATAGAGGGTATAATTATGCCTATCACCCATTTTTGAGTGATGCATAACACACCAATGTGATATTGCCGACTCTAAGTTTTCAAATTACTTATAGTTCATCAAACTTCTTACCATTTTTACTTCGATATCTTACGCCTTGTTATTCAAGTAATCACATTAAGCCTGATACTGAACCCTAAGTATCAACATCATAATATAAACCCAAGTATAATTACCTTATTAACTTCATAAGAACCTTATGTATCTATAGGACGTAAGCCTTTAAAATTTCAAAGATCATACCACCTATTAATAACTAGTAACTATAAATGATATCATCCTAATGTTATCGCTCTTACCATTCAGTAATTCTTTTGTTATTCTCTTGCACACTTTCAATTTAATTAATGTCCCTTAACTAGACAAAAACCTGATTCCCAAATCTAAAATATTTCCACAAATCACACCATTATACCTCTATATGAAATTTACCTTATCATTCTTCATCCTAGTGACTCTACAATCCCTCAAGGACATTATTATAAGTACCCTTTGATGATAAACCATAATCTTTCATTATGAATTTAATTTTTTTTATTATGATTTACATATCTAACTTTGCTCAATAACCAACTTTCATTTTAATATCCAGCCACTAAAAGTTGCAATTTACAGATACTAACTCTTAATATAATGCACATCTCTACACTATACTTAATGCATTTAAATTTTTTTACAACATATAGAAGCTAACTATGATGAGGAACCACCCCAATGTGTTACTTCTTCAATAACTATCATAATTCTCATGCGACGACAATCTTTTCTAGCCAAGGTACCAAATGGATCTCATAAGAATGATAAGATTTTATTGTGCTGCTCAAATCTCCCAACCTACAATTGTTAGCATTTCAACACAAGAAATTGTAACATTGAATGATCAGTAGCATTTATTCAATCTTATAGCTATTCTGCACACCTTTCTATAATATGTGGAATGTCGTCCATTATTTCAAAATGGTAATGTTACCAAATATTTTTAAAGGAACACATGCCAATATTTATTATCCTAACTTAGGATGCTAAAAACTAGCGCAACGACTAAACTTAACCTATCTCCATTAACGAATAAGTCTTTACCACCTGCATTTAATTTCTTGACTGCTATGCCACAACTGCATGTGCGCATAAACTGGAGACCCCTTTTGTCATACGAGACCGAGCCCAAACCTAACTTTGATAATCGAAATATAAAATACCAACCTCATGGATACGCAACTCTCGTAAGGATCATGAAACCTAATGCTATGATACCAAGTTATAATGCCTCAATCCTAGCTTATGGGTCACTTGTATGTCAACCCAAGATGGACCGAATGCGTTAAGTGTGAAAAGATTTGAAAAACCCCTATTGCCATTAGAGATAGAAGATATATTCCCATAATTTTTTTCATACATCCTGAAACATTTAAACAATGAGTTAGTCGAAAGAAATTATACAAATCCGACTTATTAGAATTAGTAATATACTAAACCCTTGTTTGCCCATCCGTTGTTACAAAACAAACATTTTTTTCTTACTATACTAACACTAACACTCACAACAACCGACCACATTAAAAGATTTCTCTCCCAAATTAAATAACATGAAATAATTGACATTAGGGTCCTAGAAAGTGAAAGATTAACATTGGAAACACGTAGAACTTTCAAATCACAATGTTCGAATTGTTGTTGTATGGTTTACAAGCTTATACGTGCTTGTTCCTGGCTTTGGTAAGCAATTTTTTTCCATAGGGATGGTTAACTAGGACTAGTCTATGCTTATCAATGATAGCATACATTTTTTTATGAAGACAACCTCCCTACATTTTAGGCTCGAACACTACCAAATTGGTTTTAGCCAGATTGTTCCCAAAAGGATGGAGAATAATGCTCAAAACGTCTGGATTATTCATCAACTCTTCGATGATTTGAGAGGCGTGATGTTCAGATTCCTCCCTGAAGCATTTCTCCACCATATTGCTTCCGTACTTGTTTATGAAGAGTTCAAAATGATTTCCTGCACGATGCGTAACTATGCCCTCAGAGGCATGTGGTATCTTTGTCCCAAGTGTATATTGTAATGAAAAAATTACCGTAGGCATCTTCTGAAAGGACGAATGCATTTGCTATCATTTCGGCCAAAAGTCGCTCCAAATCTTCTCCTTTATCTTTTCCCAAACATTTCAGTAGTATGACGAATCCATTCTTATCCATTGCAATATCCATACAGTTATCATCTACTACTTCCACAATATGATTTACATATTCATTAGAAAAGAGTTTCAAATAGTGCAGAACAACATGATGACCATTCACACTATTGGTCATTGTGATCATATTACTCATCAGTGCATATACAACCAAATCCCTTTACTCTTGTAACGTAAGATGGTTGAGTAATTTCTATAAAGATCTAGCTCCATGCATGAATAAGTATAGATTCTTCGAAATTTATCCTCCTAAGTTGGTAGTTTTAGTACCTCGAACAACGTAATTGATTTGTTTTTATCCCATATCATTGCTAATGGCTTCTTTTAATAATTACCCCAAGTTTCGTGTATTTCTTACTATTTTTACAAATATTTAGTGCTAAAGAGAACTCAAAACAGTGAAAGAAACCAAGAAATGGGGAGTTGAAGGGAATTTTCGTAATTCTACATATATATTTCGGAGGTGGGAAAAATAGAAAGTTTAATAGCTCTAAATTAGAAGAACACTGGAAAAACGGCAGTCAAATCGGATCTCCGGATAAAAAGATATGGCAAGTCAAAGTTGGAGAAAGAAAGTCAAAGATGAAATTAATTCTGGAAGCTGAAGAGTTTCAACTCTTGAAATTTCTTGTATAATTCCTTTTTATTAGTTGTAAAGCGTGGAGAGGCATGGGAAAAGTCATATTTGGGTAATATAAAATGCCAAGCCCTAGAGTAATGAAGAGAGAGAGTTCCTTTTGGAATATAATTTCTTATTTTCTTAGGATTTAAAAACCCTGGTTTGTAAGTTGAACAAGAGCTATTCAAGATTCAAGTTTCAAGTTCATATTTCCTTCTTCTATTCAAGTGTTGCTAATTTTTACTTTGAATTTATTTCATATTCTAAGTTTAAATTGCTCTTGTAGTTTAATTTTGTTTCTGAATTCAAGTTTCTTTTCAATTCATTATAGACCTATGATTTCTTGCACATTTAGAATTTTATTTTCATTTAATAAAATCTTGTCTCGCTAAGTTTTTTTAGGGTTGGGATGCATGAACCCATCCCAATGTAAATTACATATGTAGAAAATATAATTTAAAATAAAAGTGTTGAAAGAGTCGTGCAAGAAAATTCCAAAATCATTATAGGTCTTTCAACCTCTCTTGACTTAGGTACTTGGGATGTTTAAGAATATAATGTGCGTAAAATTGTTTAGCATCGCTTTATATTTAGAACCTCATGTATTTAATTCTTAGGATCTATTAAGATTGGATTCATTCAAATTTCTAATTTTTAATTTTAGTATTCTGCTAAGTAATTACTAAGGATTGGGGGATTGTATTCCCAACCAGTTTTTCCTTCATTCTTATTAAGCCATTCGTAGTTAGTTAATTTTGCTCACATAGTTAATGCAGTAGTTTAATTTAGTGTGCATTTAGTTAATTTCCTATCTCAATCATCTTTTTATTTCTTTTTAGATTCAAGTTACGGTTAACGATCTTACCTTTGTACTCACGTTCACTCGTACTAGTTCCCTGAGGATTCGATACCCACACTAGCCACTATACTCCGCAAGAGTATAGTTAAAGTTTTGGTTTTTGTATTGTGGGTGGTAGCTGATAACAAGGACTAGCATATTTACACGGACGCTCAGTTTTTCCACTCGCTCAATGCACATCAAGACATATAGCTAAGAAGTGACTGGCAGCATAAATAAATATTTTAGTCTTCTTATCCCCATTGCAAACTTAAAAAATATTCTAAATAAGATAGTTCCCAAATTGGTCCATAGTTAACCTACTTCTATGATGTTTCAACTAAAAACAATAAGCCCTATTTGTTATGAGTTCCCCTTATCAAATTTCTTCTGCTGAAAATGACATCCATGCTTTTCTAATATCAATACTTGGAAGAACAGGGCGTAAATTACTAAAGTAAAGAAAATGAAACATCCAATAATCCAAAAAAATTAATCAATAATCCATGTAACTTGGTGGGTAAATCATGGAAGAACTTGCATTTCATTTATCTTGTGCCTCAAGTTAAAGAGAGTATTAATCATAATAACGAAAAAAATAAAAATTAGGAGTAAATAAAATAGGATAGAAAACCTGATACAATACTAAAGTGTGCCAAAAATTTACAAAATGATTTGAAAATATAACTGAGGATTTTTGGTAAAACACCTGGAATGCATACACAAGAAAAACATTACTGTAAGGACACAAATTTCCAATTGAGTCCATATGTAGTTTTGGCTCAATTCCGGACAAAAACATTTATTCATAGGAAAGTATGTAATTGTAATAATCTCAAACCTATGAAGTGTTTGTGGAAGACGTAGCGGCAAAGAATATAAAGCTTCATCAAATGTGCCGGTTTGCGTGCCTCGTTTCTACGTCATCAACTAATGGTTCCATGCTCCCAAGGTATGAATGCAATTATGTTTATATAGGAGCTTGGAACAAAGTTTGTTGGGTGTTAGGATTAAAATAAACTACGTTTTGTTTTAAGAAAGAAATTATATAACACTTTAAAAATAAGTTCATAAAGTTTTCTGGGCCAAAATCGAATTTTACAATCTTTCTGGTCGTTCGTTAGATACGTCGTTCGAACGAGTTTTTTCGTTCAAACCAGATCTCGTTCGAACGAACCTGCCAACGAGTTCCCACTGTAGTTAGAAATGTCATTCGAACGAGATTGTCGTTCTAACGAGATTTTCAACGAGCTTCTAACTTGTCCAGACTGGAGCGTCGTTAGAAGTCTCATTCGAACGAGACTTCGTTAGAACGAAATGTCGTTCGAACGAGCTGTCAGGCGGGAACAGCTTTTGGCAATTTTTCACCCACTTCCCCACTTGGTTTTTAACCAACTTTTTTAGACTTTATTATGTGCGGGAATGACATTTTCCAAATTAACTTTTCCATACCATTTCCATCTCTTAGAGAGAGTTTGAGGGAAAATTTATTTTTGGAAAATGTTCATGTTTTGAGTGAGATTTTTATAGAAAATATTTTATCACTCTAGTGTTGTACACCTAATTGAGTTATTCCAAGTTCATATATACTTATCAATTGCGTGGAGTTTTGGCACCAGTTTATCTCTTCCGTTTCAAAGAGAAGTTTTGGTTTGCTTCTACATCCATCAAAGAAGAAGATGTTTCGTTGTGATTCTGCCCACTTGGAGAAAGGCTCCTTGCTCGGGTGACGGTGACCATAGAAATCCCCATCGGTGGATTTCGAGACCGCGGTGGAGTTCCGAGGTTGTCCGCTAGGAAGAGGTGTCTACGAGAAGAAGCGTCGAGGCTTGAGAGGGATCGAGTCAGTCGTTGTAAGTCTATCTGTATTATAATTGTAATTCCGTATCTAGTGGACTTGTGGCTAGGGCCGTCCGAGGTTGTTTCCCGTCTTGGGTTTTTCCTCGTACATCTCGGCGTAGTGTGATATTGTTTATTTTATCTTGCTTAATAATGTAGAACGCATGATTAGAATAAATTCAAGATAAAATTCGATTTAAATTATCACACTCAATTTTATTGGGACTTATATTAAATGTTGGGTAATGTTTACTTAATTCAAGTCATTTGCTAAAATTTGGTTTCGCCTAACTTGCTAATATTGATAAATATGACTTAGGCAAATTCTAGGACTTGGATTAATGAATTGGTTAATTTTGTTTTATTAAATTAAAATCCGATTTTGTTTAATTGTTGAACCATCCCTTATATTCGCTTCCGCATCATCTATCGTGTTTGTGTTTTACACATACAAAAAGGAAATTACGTACTAGCCAAGCTTTTACAAATTGGTATCAGAGCCAGAGCGATAAATTATTTCGTTAACGATCTTTTTAAATAATTTTTGGCTAAAATGGATTTTTCCCCATTTTCAAAATTTCCTATTTTCGATGGTTCAAACTATGCGTATTAGAAAGCGCGAATGAGATCGACACTAAAATCTATCGACGAAAGAGTTTGGATGTCTGTTGTTAATGGGTGGTCCCCACCAACTTATTTAGTTGAAAATGAACGTGTTATCAAACCCGCCGATAGATGCACTGAAAATGAGTTTAAACTTTCTAATTTCAATTCCCGTGGTTTAAATGCTTTGTTTAGCGCTGTCACACCGGATGAATTCCGACGTATTATGACGTGTGAAACCACTAAAGAAGCTTGGGATATTTTACAATTAACTCATGAAGGAACTAGTGTCGTTAAAGCTTCAAAACTCCAAAACCTCACCACTCAATTTGAAACTATCAAAATGAATGAAAAAGAAACTTTTGATGAATTCTATGCTAGACTTTCTGATATTGTTAATTCATATTTTAACTTGGGAGAGAAAATACCTGATGACCGTGTTGTAAAGAAAATTTTAAGGTCCCTACCCGATAGATTTATTCCAAAGGTGACCGTTTTAAATTCTTTACCCACTTTAGCCTCTACGAAATTAGAAGAGCTTGTAGGTGATTTACAAACCTATGAACTAGATATGTTTCCCTCTAAAACTGAAAAGAAAATTGAAAAGGGCGTTTCTTTAAAAGCCCGAAAAGAGGTCAATTAAGTAGTAGAGAGCGATAGTGACAGTGACTCGGAAGACATGGCTTTATTTGCTCGTAAATTTAGAAAATTTCTTAAATTTAACAAAGATAAATTTAAAAATGATTTTAAAAAACTTGATTCTTCTAAACATGATAAGAGCGGGAAGATTTCTAAAGCCGAGAAGATCTCTAAACCTAGTAATGAAAATTTAGATAGGGGCGAGTCTGATAAGTGTTTTGGTTGTGAAGGTTATGGTCATAGGGCTTATGAGTGCCCCACTAAACTAAGGAAAGATGGTAAGAGACCCATTTCATATAATGCGACCCTTAGTGATAGTGATAAGGAAGAGAATCCCGATTCCCCCACTAAGAAAAATTTTGTGGCTTTTATGGCTAGTCATGTGAGTGATAGTGAGAACTCATCGATTGATGAAATGATAGAACATGCCACTTCCAAGGTCATTATACATGATTCTATTGTTTTTAATGATAGTGAGAGTGAAGAAGAAAGTGAGAGTGAAATGAAGAAGAGGTTAATGTGAGTCAACTTCAAAATGCTTTTCAAGAACTTTATAAAGAATCTATTAAATTGAAAAGAGCTAATTTGAAGTTAGAAGCTAGTTTAAGGGAAAGTGTCAAGGTCATTGATGAAAATGTTTTAATAGAAGACCTTAGGACACATGTGAGGACTCTTCAAGAGAAGCTTGAATATGTAGAAGGCGAAAGAGATAGCCTCAGGGGTTTAATGGAATCCTTGAAAAAGGAGCTTCTTGCTTTTGAAGAGCGAAATGTTTTACTAGAATCTAACATTGTAAAATTGGAAAATAAATTAAAAGATTCGAGTAATGTCAAATTTGATTTGGAGTGTCATTCGGAAAAACTAGATAAAATGTTAGGAACGGTCCAAATTAAAAATGACACTTGTGGTTTAGGCTGCAATACTTGTAATGAATTTACTCATAATGCCCAAACCAATGTTTTAGGAGAATCTACTAGGAATACATTTAAAGATCACTCCTTAAGTAAATCTTTTAGACATGTTCTCACTTGTACACATTGTGGTCGACAAGGTCATCTTATGAAATTTTGTTTTGATCTTAAACGAATTCCTAGAAAACCCCATAGTAAAGTAACCACGGTAGTTAACGTTCCTACACCCCAAGATAGTCATTCCTCATTAATTTGGGTTAGGAAATCCGAATTGGTTGCCTTACAAAATAGGGTTGTTGATTCTCATTTACTTTCACATGCTTCCTCCCTTGCTAAATCTAAAGGATGAATGTGTTAGTGTTTGCATACTTTAGCGTTTGTACTTTATGCTATATTCACATGCTAAATGTATGCTTATTTAGTCAATTTTCTAGTCATTGCTTTATTTGATATCACATGCTAGAAATTATTACTTGTTTATCTTTTTGTATTATATTTTGTGTTTGAATTAATTGAAAAATATAAAAAGATTTTTGTTTATCATTTGTGTTTTATTTATCTCATTTAAGCTTAATGAAAAATACAAATGATTTTTGTTTGTCCTTTTGAGTAAATATTTACTTTTGATTAAATATGTTAAAAACTCAAAAAGATTTTATTTTGTGCACTTTAAGTGGCATATATTTGTGTTTGAATCCCATCGTTTACGCTCCCATGTGGCTAGAACTTTTGGTTTAGATTTTCAATCCTTAAAATGTTCTTTACCATGTTTTATATGGAGTAGTTGGATTTTGTATTGTTTAAATGGATTCTATTTCTATATGCCTCTATTCACACATGCACGAGATCTTTTGAAATCTTAATGTCACATGTTATATTTGAGCTTTTTGAGGTGTTCTCCTACCAATCTAGTCATCTACATATCTTTGACCTAGGAGGACTAGTGCATGTCAAAATCCGTTGCATGTGAGATTTGTGTGAAAATGAAAAACATGATAAATAAAAATGTGAACGGGGAAGGGCTCCGAAAGGATGAATTAAATCCTTTGCGATTGTAAACCACCGTTTATTGGATCTAAAAGAAATACGTGATCCAAAGGCCTAAAAACAGAATATTTGGCATTAAAAAGAAAACAATTGCCAAGGCCTATGTTTGTTTGATATATTCATTCAAAAGTAAAAGAATATATATGCTTATTGAGGGAGAATTGGATGGTATATCAACGGTTTGCACAATGTCCGTTTATCCTAGTTTTCTTTAATGTCATGACTCTATTTGGTTTGTAGAATCATCAACATGCTAGGCTTGTATGCATTGTGTATGTTTGTTCATTGAGTTCAATCTTCATATTGTCACATGAGGTTATATTTAAATGTGATAAAGTTTGCAATCAAATGAGAACTCCATGAATGTTTATTAAGTGTTTGGGTCTAAATTTAATTGTTGCAAGTTCACACCCCTACACTTCCGTTTCCATATGACACATTTTTGCCATACGAGTGTGCAAACTTATTGTATTTTGTGTTATATGTGTGTTAATATCTATATATATGCAAGTGCTTCATTGGTATCTTTCTAGCTTATATATATATGATATTTGTTTGTCTTTGCCTTGCTTTTATTGCCCATATGCTTTCATGTCTAATCACTTTAAGCTTCAACATGTTGTTTATTAATTCTTTATCCTTTGCCTATTCCTGAACAAAAAGGGGGAGAATTATGATAGGAGGAGAAATGGTATCTAATCCTATTATTATCGTATCTTCGTTTGGGGAGATTTATCTTAGGGGGAGACGCCTTTCTAAGAAGGTCATGTGTTTGATGTGTTTGATAAAGGGGACAATTAAGTGAGGGGGAGTAATTATTTAATTGCATTTAATACTTTGATATTCCCTATGCATTTGATGAGTTTGCTTAAGTGTGCAGGATTTCTTCTAAAGTGGCATTGTTTAAAAGGCAAAGTGTTTGATCCTTGGGTTAAGTCAAGTTTGGGTGGGTTATGATTTGAGTCTAGTGAGCTTGACGGCCCTTTAGGATTTTTGTTTGATTTTTATCCCGGAATAGCCAAAGGGGGAGATTTGTAAGGACACAAATTTCCAATTGAGTCCATATGTAGTTTTGGTTCAATTCCGTACAAAAACATTTATTCATAGGAAAGTATGTAATTTTAATAATCTCAAACCTATGAAGTGTTTGTTGAAGACGTAGCGGCAAAGAATATAAGGCTTCATCAAATGTGCCGGTTTGCGTGCCTCGTTTCTACGTCATCAACTAATGGTTCCATGCTCCCAAGGTATGAATGCAATTATGTTTATATAGGATCTTGGAACAAAGTTTGTTGGGTGTTAGGATTAAAATAAACTGCGTTTTGTTTTAAGAAAGAAATTATATATCACTTTAAAAATAAGTTCATAAAGTTTTCTGGGAGAAAATCGAATTTTACAATCTTTCTGGTCGTTCGTTAGATATGTCGTTCGAACGAGTTTTTTCGTTCGAACCAGATGTCGTTCGAACGAACCTACCAATGAGTACCCACTATCGTTAGAAATGTCGTTCGAATGAGATTGTCGTTCTAACGAGATTTCCAACGAGCTTCTAACGAGTCCAGACTGGAGCGTCGTTAGAAGTCTCATTCGAACGAGACTTCGTTAGAACGAAATGTCGTTCGAACGAGCTGTCAGGCGGGAACAGTTTTTGGCAATTTTTCACCCACTTCCCCACTTGTTTTTAACCAACTTTTTCAGACATTATTATGTGCGGGAATGACATTTTCCAAATTAACTTTTCCATACCATTTCCATCTCTTAGAGAGAGTTTGAGAGAAAATTTGTTTTAGGAAAATGTTCATGTTTTGAGTGAGATTTTTATAGAAAATATTTTATCACTCTAGTGTTGTACACCGAATTGAGTTATTCCAAGTTCATATATACTTATCAATTGCGTGGAGTTTTGGCACCGGTTTATCTCTTTCGTTTCAAAGAGAAGTTTTGGTTTGCTTCTACATCCATCAAAGAAGAAGATGTTTCGTTGTGATTCTACCCACTTGGAGAAAGGCTCCTTGCTCGGGTGACTGTGACCATAGAAAGCCCCATCGGTGGATTCCGAGACCGCGGTGGAGTTCCTAGGTTGTCCGCTAGGAAGAGGTGTCTACGAGAAGAAGCGTCGAGTCTTGAGAGGGATCGAGTCAATAGTTGTAAGTCTATCTGTATTATAATTGTAATTCCGTATCTAGTGGACTTGTGGCTAGGGCCGTCCGAGGTTGTTTCCCGTCTTGGGTTTTTCCTCGTACATCTCGGCGTAGTGTGATATTGTTTATTTTATCTTGCTTAATAATGTAGAACGCATGATTAGAATAAATTCAAGATAAAATTCGGTTTAAATTATCACACTCAATTTAATTGGGACTTATATTAAATGTTGGGTAATGTTTACTTAATTCAAGTCATTTGCTAAAATTTGGTTTCGCCTAACTTGCTAATATTGATAAATATGACTTAGGCAAATTCTAGGACTTGGATTAATGAATTGGTTAATTTTGTTTTATTAAATTAAAAGCCGATTTTGTTTAATTGTTGAACCATCCCTTATATTCGCTTCCGCATCATCTATCGTGTTTGTGTTTTACACATACAAAAAGGAAATTATGTACTAGCCAAGCTTTTACAATTACCTAAGGCCTAAATGCAGTCGGGTTTTCACCAAAAGAGAGATAGAGATAGTACTAACGTCGTTTTGAATAGTTCTCGACGGATAATTAATGATACTTATCAAGCAACGGATATCTAAAACAACCAAATAGATGACATCTTATAGAAATAGAAGGAAAAAAATATCGATTTATATGGAAAATGACAATGGGAAAAGTGACATGTAGAGATATAAATGACCCATGGAATTAATGAGGCACATACAAAGGAATGCATACCATATTAACCATCTAAAGAAAATCCGAGCCCATTTATACTAAAACTCATCTCGTCTATTGTCAAACATAGATCGAAAATACTTTATTACCACCAAAATACATTATGAGAGGGAAATGCTAGAAAATAAAGCATAATACATAAAATGTTATAATTCAACCCACTTAGATCTATTCAGTACAATACTTAAGATCAGTGAGCAGATAAAAAGATTATGATCAACAGTGGCCTAATAATGAAAGAAAATCAGGTAGAAAATAAATACAGAGACCTAATAGTGTTGCCTGATAAAATGAAAACCCCAAAATAGTAATAAAAACAACCAATCAATAGTGGAAATAAATAATCAATACAAACAATGGAGATTAGCCAAGGGTATGGCATATGGGGACAAAATCACAGCTTATGATAGAAAATCCCATGTTTTATCTACAATGCAAGAAAAAAGGATTTATTAACATAAATTTGACTTATTTAAATATCATGATAGTGGTTACTTGACTTATTTATATATCATGATATTGGTAAACCAAGATGTTGTAAACATCTAATTCTTATTACCTATTAGGATAAGAACGCATAAAAAAGAAAGGTCCAATTTGGAAATTACACACAATATACTAATTACAAAGGAATATTACTTAGATATATACTAAATACAATGAACAAAAATTGTACCTTAGGGAAAAAATCATGTGAAATCAGAACCTACAAAATGTGTAATCAAAGTTTAGATCAAAACCTCCCAAATCATACTTTAGCTGCATGTTTTGGCTTCTATGTTGGTGGAGGGTGGGATGAAGGATGAAGGTGTCACCCTCAATGGAAAAGGGATAAGTTATTAAAGAAGATGATGGTTTCGAGATGGAGACGAATATAGAGATCGTGTAATAAAAGGATTGGGTGAGTAACTATCAATGAAGAGAATGAAATGATTGAGAATGGGGAAGAAAATAGGGCAAACATACTACGAGAAGACAAAGAGAGTTCACTTAATCCTGCACATCATTTAATATGTGAAAGATACTCACAACTCCAAATGGTCTTCGAATCTCGACATCTCCAACATGATCCAAACACCATTTTTGCACATATGGAGATAACAATTGTCATTGGGTTATTTCATCCAACTCTTTCTATGTAATCATTAGTACAAAGTATATTACATGTAGAAAATGAATCTAAAAAACCAAAGGAAAAGCATCACTGAAGTATTAGGCAAATAAATTATCGGAACATAACTACAAATACACTACACATTCACTTTAATGATAAATATAAGAGATATAGTAGAAAAAAGGCAGTGTATAGGGAGATACCAAGCGCTAGAGAGGAATCTTAGCTCACATCCGATGCTAATGAACTTAAGCCCATTGTACAACGGATTTACAGAACCTAGGATTTTTCGGATTATTATTATTTTAAATGTGAACATCACAAAATAGGTACAACGAAGAAAGATATCAATGCAAAGAATTAAAGCAGTTCACCTCAATCACATAAAACCATCGTCAATTTTAATTACTAAATCACTCAAAATAGCTGTTGGGGTGGTTAACATTCACTACTCTCTCCATTGACATGTTTAATATAACATGAACTAAGAATCGTAAAATTTTATTTGTAAACATTAAGAAAAAAGAATTTATTCATCAAATATGATGATGTCTAATCCACTCTTATACATAAAAAAGCCTAATAAGGAGAAATGAGTTGCAAGAATAACAATCATGTTCAAATGTAATACCAAAACAACCAAAATTACAAAATTTTAAAACTAAATATCTAAAGAGAATAATGAACATATTGAGTACATGGGATAGGGGAGAATGGAAAGAGACGGGCCCCAACACAAAAAGTAACCCATAGAAACCTAAGCCACACATACAAACATATTATAGTGTAACCTATTGTGCACTAGGAAAACACAAACAAAATGAAACCCCCTAAAATGAAGTTCAAACCCCAAAATAACTTTAAATCCAATAACTTTAGATTATATGGGCAGCCATTACTATTTTGAACTCTAATAACTTGAAATGAAATGAAGAAATTATATTGAACCAAACAAATATGTAAACAAATCCCTAAATAATGTAAAAAATCACATGATGTTAGACAAAATCACATAATATCAACAAATTTGAAAACCCTAAGTGAACAAAACACATCATTTATAGAAAAAAATCACATGATGTTAACCATATTACTAAAACGAAGACTAAACGACCACTAACACCATTACCAGAAGTAAGACTAAACAATCACCAACACCAATCAAATTATTTTCACAGGTTTTTAATTTTTGGTTTTATTGGGTTATGAACTTCCTCAAATAGATAGTCAACAGTATTAAATAGAGTTTAATAAAGTCAAAGATCAAAAGAAACTTCCAACAACATATAAACACAAACTATTATTGTGCGATTGGAAGATATGCTAAGAGCCTGTGCTTTTGATACTCTCAATAACTAGAGTGAATACTTGTCACTAATCGAGTTTTCATATAACAATAGTTACTGGGACAACTATCAATAAACATGATCAAGTATAACTTGTGTCTTTAAAAACTTCAATATGTGGAAAGAAGAGTAATAATATGGTTAATAAGATATAAATATTGCTCACGCTAATATAATGCAATTGGATTGCAACTAGACTACCTAGGGTTGCAATTCATCTTCTGACATGACAATATAGACCCTAAAGTTAAAGTTTTTGAAGATTTTTCTTCTGATCAAATAACAGCAATGTTAGATCAAAATTTCTCATCTCCATCACCACGGAACGAAAATGAAAATCCAAATATCAAGATTTTGAAGATCTATCTTTTGATCAGACAACACCAATGTTGGATCAGAATTCCTCATCTCCATTACAAGCACGTTCATACATTATGATCATAAAAATATGATCAAACATGTTTATACAAAATATTATCAAACGTGTTCATACTACTACACTTACGCAATGCGAAAAATATTCCATTATTACAATAATGGTCTGTACACATTCTCCATATTACCAAGTGAATGGATTGAAATGTTTTCCAATTTGCAAGATTCCTCTTATAGTTAAAATTAGACACAAAATGTTAACATAGACATGAAACAATATGAAAGAAAAACATCTTAAATAAACGAATACAAAAGATAAGCGAAATAACTTAAAATACTCATATGAGCATATTGAAGCAAAGTATGAGTTTTGTATTACCTCTATACATTCACAATGGTTGAAAGCCAAAAAAAGAGGCAAACCCGTTATTAACGAACGCGCAAAATGCTAGCACTGCATTATTGCACAAGACTTAGAAAGATGTAGTGATTTGACCAGAATGATATAAGTGATACATCAATAAATATAATAAGAAGAGGAAAATAAGTAACACCAACTTTCAACAATTAAGTATGTATAAGAGTAAGTAAAGTAATCAAAATTTAGCATTCATTCTTCGCCCGCTACATAAAATTTAGAGATCTGCATATTGATTTACAACAAAGGACGACTAAAAAACTAAAAAATGACTATGGCACCCCGTTAAAAAGAATGTAAAATCAAATAATTAGAAATAATTGACCCCTATCAAATCCTCAACCTTTAATGATAAAAATATACTACAGTAGGATCACCTAAATTCTTAAGAAAAAATGAAAAGAATAACAAAATGGATTAATAAATAACCATATATAGTTTTGTAAGAAAATCCTGATTCAGTCACCAAATTTTTTATTTACTACCTTTTAATATTTTAGATATTCAACATAAATAAAAATAATAATCAGTTAGGAATTTTCCAAATAGATGGAATGCAACATAATATGTTGAGAATGTCCAAGAGTATCTACACGGTAGCATGTTCATATATATAACTTTCACAATGAATAAATTAATATCAAAGGTTAAAATCAATTGAAAATCTAAAAATATATAGCAAATAAAACAGAATGTGAAGAGGAAGGACAAACCCATCCATGTCTGAAAATAAAAACCCCAATTGTAAACCAATACAAATTGATATATTTAAACCCAACAATAATGCACATGAAACTAAACTCATTACCCAATCCATACGTTTTTTAAATTCTTTGTAACAAATAAGACAGGGCGAGAACTATGGAGAGATGAGAGAGGATGAGAGAGTATACTTAAGACAACATCATTAAACTCCATAAAAGGCCCTAACCGAGTGAGAGCGTGTGAAGAGAAACAGTGAACCTTGTAGTAGAATGTGAAGCTGCAACAATGGTGTGTGGGGGGGGGGGGGGGGGGAGAAAGAGGCTTGAAGAATGTATGTAATAGACTTTGATGGAAACGTTGATTGACTAAGTGGGTATGGGTGAGATATTTCTTGAGTGTGGGTTTTACAAAACTGTCCCTTATTTTGAAATAAATGGAAATTGGGAATAAGAAAAGAGGGGTAAACACAACTCAAAACATGTTGACCATTGGATTCAGATTTGCACAATTTAATCCTAGCCCCTAATTAACTTATCCTCTTATGGAATAGTAAAAACATTATAATCCTTACATATATATATATATATAGGCATAACACTTTTACTTTATAAAACACTCTAACTTTATTCCAATTAAATTACATTAACCCATTCATTAACCTTTCCTTATTAAATTAATAAAACATTTACTTGTTCCATTAACAAAACCTAGTTAATTTTAGAAAAACACTTTCTTTGTCACTTCTTTATAAAACATTGACTTGTTTTACAAAATGTTACTTCTCTTAATTATTTTCAAACACACTCGACTAATAAAATGTGACAACTTTTATATCTTAACCTTATTACCCTTAAAGTACATCCTTAAGAACACATTATCGTCTTAAGTTGGGTTATTCCATTTGTTCATCCACCATTTATCCTTTTTATTATTTTTAACTCATATTTCCGTAGATTTTCATCCATGTTAACTCCCTCTAAATCCATTTTAATCATTTCCCGGGTGCACCCGTATTCATTTTCTTTCGTTGACCATTTTTAGAATTATTACGAGTTCCAAACATTTTACTTTAACATATCACATTTGTTTTAGCAAAATTTGTTTTCAAAAATCCTTTAACATATCAAAGCACAAAATAGTTTCAAAAATATTTTCAAACCTCTGAGATTATTTTTCACATCACATAATCAACGTTTTTCAAAGAACTCAGAAGTTTAGAGATCAAAAGAGAAATATTTTAAAAAGATAATCATGCACGTGTGTGTTTCACCTTCTAGAATCCAAACATAAAACTTAATCTAAATTACACCATTACATCCCAAAAATTATACTATTTATTTCATCAACAATCCTAATTTTTTTGGGATACATTTTGGAGAAACATTTATACAGTTATTTAGTGCAACTAAGAAGTTTGCTCAATAAAATTCAAAGGGGTTTTCTTCTACGGTTCTTATATTATTTTGTGGATTCTTAAATTGAGCCAACTTAACATTTTATACATCTCCTTTTATAGATTTAAATATTAATTTCTCCTTGAACCTAATTTTAACAATTATAATCAATTAAAAATAATTTTGGTTTATAATATCTTCCATGAATTTTGATAATTAAAGTAGGTATAACTCGTGTTGATGGCATGATTATTCTTTTGCAGGGGTTTCATGTGTAACCCTATAATCAAATTTGGTTACAACATTAAATGTGTACCTTATAATAAAAAAAGGCTTTGGCTGAACCCCAAATTTGTAACTATGACACCCCACGTAATAAAATATCAGCTGATAAGTTATATATCAAGTTAAACAGGAAACTCATTTCGTTCATTCTTAGCATCACTGTCAGAAACTTTTTAAAACTTAGTATCCACCTAGTATTGAAAAACAAACGGTGTTAAATTTTATCTTTTGATCAAACAACATCAATAACATGAGAATGAATATAATAAAAACCATTCACACAATAATTGAGTCAAGCAATACTAAAAATAGATAAATATATCCTTCCTAAAGAAACCATCTACTAAATATCCAAAATGAAAAATCTAACAGATAGTAATTAAATCCCATATAATCTCAACTGAAATAATCTGAATAAATACCTTGAGCAACAAGCTCGAAATAAAACTGAGATAGAATTGCTAAACTAGGAAGAGATGAAAGATGCGAATACTCCAACCCCTGCAACATCCACATGTGTCGTAGTTGCATAACCCTAGAATAGAATCAAGGCTGGCGTCCTTGTGGCCTGACACCTAAAAGGTTTTAAAAATATTTTATATCAAGGGTTAGAACCCAAAACATTTTGAAAATATTTAGCAAGTGATTAAAATGAAGGAATTAAAATGCATGAATGCTCTTCATATTTAAGCTAGTGTCGCACTCCCTTGAGGACCTACTAACCCCTCAACTATTATGCACACCTAATGCTTTTCTTTACAGCCCACCTAGTCATCTACCCTGTAACTACTCCTTGTTATAACTCCTTCCTGACACACTACTCAAGCTCGAGTAAGTTTAATATGTAATTTGTAAGTCATTTATCACATCAACTTACTAATTATTTCTCCATTTAAGACCATACAACATTGTCACTAGTTATATATAATAATACCGTTCAGTTCATGTATTTTATCCGTATATAATTATTTGCACCATATATATGCATAACTAGAATATCATATTCACACATATGTCGTATATATATATATATATAAATCCATCCTTTGGAGTAATTCTTCACCAGATGATTCTCTAAAGTGCTATCATCGCAGGTCTACTTAGTCCCACCTGGATTCCTAAGACAACTAAATACCGCCGAGTCGAAACATAAAAATATAAGCGTAGTGGAGGCGATCTTATTTTCTCGAGTGTGAAGACAATCATCTCAATATCTCACCTCTATTTGGACACTATGTCCTAGGGATTATACTCTCCCTACTCCTCAAGCTACGAGGATTCATCCACATCACACAACCGCTTGATAGCACTAGAAGTAAGTGATTATAAAATACCTAGTCACTGATATTGTAATAGCACATTATATATATATTTGTGTGTGTGTGTGTGTACTATCACAGTACTGTATATTTGTAATTTAAATTAAATTTTGGATATACCGTGCCCAATAGTCCTATCACTAGCCTAAATGTACCCGAGTCCATATCTCGTCTCTAAATTTAATTAATTACACATTAATTAATTTATTACCTTGGCGTCACTCAACTAATATACCCGGACTCACTCACTTGGCCTATACTTTGCTATTCTGAATTTTTAATCCCAAAATTCTTCTTAATAAGTTTGGCACAATTATTAATCAAAGGTTTACAAAATACTCAAATTCGAACCTTAATTTCCCTTATATAATCTCTCACTAATTGTCCCACTAGAATTTCACACGAATGCCAAGACCTGATATTGAACCATAAATGTATCTCCCCAAATAAAACCTAGGTCAAATAGTAGAAGGGGGAAGCAGGGGTGGGAATTATCACATCGTTCGAATGGAGCAGCCTGTCATTCGAACGACAGTGGTTGTCGGTCGAACCGGGCCGAGGTTGTTCGAATGATCCTGGGTTTCCACCATCTCCTTCTTCGAGAAATGTTGTCCCCATTGGAGGATTTTGTTAAACTTCCTGCCAATATTTCTTGGGATAAACATTTAAAAACTCATACCAAACCTAAAACTTCAAGATCCCCAATCTTAATAAAGACACCCACATAGATCGAAGTTAAATACTCAAATTTCCAAATCTTTTACAGTTCATATAAATTCCCCCTAATTTATAAATTAGTTCACACAAGGTTTGTAATAATCTCACGACTAATTCTAAGTTCATATATATAATTTCCCCGTCAATAATTTTTGTAATATTAATGATCCCTATTACACAATTCATATGTATAGCTCCATAAATTGAAAACCTAAATTAGATATCAGCCCAACACAAAATTATTTGTGTTCATCACACCCAGTATGATATGAATTGAAAACCGTAATTAATTTAAAAGAATCTTTAACCACTTGCCTTAAAGGGTTTGTGCAGTCTGAATCCTTTGGTGTATATGAGTATTTGATGAAGAACACCCACCCTTGTTCATTATTTTGGCTCCCAAGACTTCTCCAAATTCTCCCTCTTTTCTCCTTTATATACTTAGGGTTTCTCAAATGAGTTGTGGCTGCCACACCATTACAGTTTTAGGTTTTATTAAGCCAATCCTGTTTTTAGGCTTGTGGGCTTTATTAAAATGACCCAAACATCCCCGTGTGGGCCTTGTTATGCCTAAAATTGCCCCGAGATCTATTTACCACCCCCGGGTACTCTTTTCCAACTATCTCGACCTATCGGGACTCAACCGTGCACTTAGAATTGTCATCTGAATTAATTTTCCAAAATTCCTTATCTCAACCCCAATATAGTCTATATTCGACTCCCGATTGAGATAAATAAATGCCACATCACTATCGCTCATTATGACTTAAATAAATTAGTACAATTCACCTAGTAATATAATTTCCATAAATATTAACCGCTTTCTCTTAGATTAATATTAAATAAATACTAATACTAATTAATTAAATTAAATTATGACATAAAAGTAATTTAAAATTAGGCGAATTAATTAAATATTAAAAGCAAAGAAATACGGGGTGTTACATACTTCCAGCCTTACAAAGAAATTTCGTCCCTCAAATTAGGTCATACCTGCGCGGATAACTTCGGATACCGCTCTCGCATGTCATCCTCCCATTCTTACATAGATTCATCAACGTTGTGATGACCGCACTTAACTCTAAATAGTGGTATTACTTTAGACCGCAGCTCTTGATCACTACGATCCTAAATAGCTATAGGTCTCTCCTCATATGAGACATATGGTTGCAAATCAAACTCCTCAAGTTGAACATGTCACAAGGTCCCATGCTCCTCCAATAATTCTTCACCGATGACATCTAAAACACGTCATGTATCCGCTGCAGATGCTATGGTAAAACCAAGTCTATAAGCTGCCTGTTCCGCTCTCTGAATCATAGGGATGGGCCCCACAAATCTTGGCGCTAGCTTCCCTATCATATCGAACCTCATAACCCCTTTCATGGGAGACACTCTAACCAACACCTGTTCATCAATCTCCAACTCAAAGGTCTTCGACCATATAGTGACTCAAAAGACTAGCATATGCTCCGTCGGCTCTGCAAAAAGGACCCACCTTATATTGGTGCAAATTTATTTTTGCCAATCCCGCGACAATCCCTGACTACTCATGTCAGACTACAAACCATTAACTCACAGTGACGTAACTCTCCTTACGTTTATGAGGTATCTAGAAAAGACACGTTTTCCTTAATTTCTACCGATGGACCATAAATCACTTTTGGTCCCAAAAGTTTGTTATTCCCCCACCCTTAACAACCAAAAGGTGGATGCCAAAATTTCCCTGATAATGTTTCAAAAGGTGTCATACATAAAATAATTTGTTATTCAGTATCACACGTAACTCTACTAGTGGTAATTAATACTACCAATTACCCAACAATATGGAATTACGCATTTCTCAATTCCTCCACCAACCTAGTCACTTTGTCTACTATTGACTTAAGGGTGACACATCTAGAACGACATGAAACTTCATCCCAATCACCTCCTGACACTTTCGATTAGAGGTGGGACTAAAAGGTTTTATCCCAATTCTCAACATCTTTGAACAACACCTAATTTTGTTTCACTGTTTTTTTCAAGAGAAAAGTTGGATATACTGCTCGATAGTGTATCCCACTCCAAAAAACAAAATATCCCACTTTGGTCAAACCATTCCACAAACTTGATCTAAATCTTGACATTTTCATGATTTTGGATGTCCCAAATCTTAATTTCACCACTCATGCTCATAAATCCCGTCACTAGGACATCAACTTACAAAATCCTAATTGATAACCTCGGATCAACCCTTTTTCCATTCCTAAATTGTGTAACATGGAGAGAACTCTACTATGTATTATTCACCATCGATCCCCAGACTCGATGTTTCACATCACGAGGGACATCTTATTCCCCATTTTATGGAATATACCTAAAATCATTGCCTTTGTATTTGCTCCCAAATGCTATGCATCTAACTAGGTTAGGCTCTCGTACACCTAGGGCACCCATACACCCTATAATTCATGAATATTTGAACAAACCTCAGAACAACTCATATGTAACATACTTATCTCAAGTTCGGCCCCGACATTCTTGGTGTGGATATATTATCCAGTATTTTCAATCAATGAACAAATTACTATTAAATTCTTTTCGATATTTCCCCACCCATCAACTTGTGGTGCAAAAGTTCTCCCCACTACTTCTTTCCCAGCACTTCTCGGCTCCACTGGTCCTATTTTGTAATAGCTCTCTGCTCAACACATTTTCTCCACACGTTCAATAATTTATATTTAATCCGATGTCCTAGCTAGGCATAATCTAAATCAATTTCAGTCCTACAAATATTCTAATTAACTTGCCGGGTGGGTAGGGGTGGGGTGTGTGTGTGTGTGGGGTGGGTAGGGGTGGGGTGTGTGTGTGTGTGTGTGCGTAGGTGTGCGTGTGTGTGTGGCGGGGGGAGGGGGCAGGGGTGGGGCACCCATTTAATAACTCTTTAAATATTTGGAAAAAACATAATATTACAAAAATTTTATCTGTACTAATAACATTTTTTTTATCTGTACTAATAACATATTTTTTACAGCAAAAATGTCTCCTTCAGATGTTAGGGCGAAGATGATGATGTTGTTTATGATGATGTCGTCGTCTGGGTTCGGTGGTAGCGGAGGCGACGAGGGCTCCTCCGCCCCTAGGCTCCCCAAATATGGAAAATTTGGGATTACCGTCGAAAACAAGTCGGAGCTTTTAGCGAGATCCCTCGAGCTGCTAAAGACGGTCATCGGCCCGGGGTTTATGAGTTGGAAGGAGGTGCCATATGAGCTCAAGTTAGGTGTTTGGGCGGCACTACAGGTAATATTTATATGAATATTTCAATTTCAATTTATATTTATATTTATATTTATTCGCAACTAACATTGTATTTGTTGGACAGGAACAATTCAACTTGGATCCAAAGCTACGCGATTCCGTCTTGGAGCAGTTGAGGGAGCAACACAAGACGTGTAAAAAAAATATGCGGACACGGTACTTTGGAAAAACACGAGAGTCCATTTTACAATGGCGCGGATTCGTCCCGCCCAAGGAGCCGATCTCATTGGCACAATGGCAAAAGTTCATTAACAATGAGATCGAGGATCGACAATTGGTATCTCGCCAATCGGGGAGGGAAAATCGGGCTAAAAAGACGGACGTGCACTACTCCGGCCGGACCTCTTACGTTGAGGTGGAGCATAGGATGAACGTAATATTTAATTTATCTATAACTACAGAAATATATTATTGGATATTATTTTACTTTGCGGGGCCGATACTAATTTTACTTTACTTTATTTAATTTCAGGGGGTAGGGAGTGGGACAGGGGGTAAGCCACATAGGATCGATACTTATGTGGCTCTTCGGACGAAGAAGGGGAAGGACAAGGAGGTGTCCCCGAGCATCGCGGCCACGATTGTAAGTAATCCGACAGTTTAATTATTGTTAATTATGTTATAATTTTTTAGTTTACTTATTTTACTAATCATGTGCTTTTTGTCGTTTCAGGCAAAGCTTAAGGAAGTGCATGAGTCGCAGTCTGATGCCGACAAGGCATCTTTGTCCACAGACGCAGTCTGCCAAGTGCTTGGCTCTGATCGGAAGGGGAGGACAAGGGGAGTGAGCTCGCGGGTGGCCAAATCTAGGATCACCCGATTGGAGACGAGCGACACCGGGTTGGCTCGAACGGTGGATTCACACGACGCGAAGTTGTCCCGTTTGGAGGCGACGGTCCAAGATATGTACGCATTCATGAAGCGTAGGTTGGGTGGAGACCGTAAAGAGAAAGGGAAAGGTAAAGGGAAGGAGAAGGCGGTGGAGGAGGAGGTGCGGGAGGACGAGGCGCAGGATGACGAGGATGTGGACCTCGCTGCTTCATCACCGACACGTTCGTACTTCGACGATCCACTTCCCTATTTGACGCCCTCCAACAGACCATTATCGACAATTGGTTGGCCGAGCGTGTTCATATTGGACATATTTGATGGCCAACGGATAGGGTGGGGGTTGAGGGACCCGAATATCATCGAGGGTGGAATAGTCCATGGACGTGTGCTTCAACAGGTGGAGTTCAGGGTGCTCGTCACGCATGTTATACCCGGGAAGGAGAACTCCCTATTGTGGTTGCGCGAACAATTTGGCAGGACGTATATTAGTGGGTGCGTCAATTCGTATGTCGTGTGGCCTACTCACCTCCTCACATTTACCCAAGACATGTAGTAACATTATTTTTATGTTTGTCCATTTTAATTATATTTGGATTATATTTGGATTATATCGTCATGTATATTATTTTTACTTTGAAGATTTGGATTATACTGTCATGAATATATATTTGCATTATCTTTAGTTTGTGTTGGATATATGATGTTTGGAACAGGTACAACATTGCTATAACAGGTACAAATATACTGCTGGGCAGTGGCAGTGGCCATACTGCCCAGCAGATTTTTTTTAAATTCTGCCCAGAATTGTCACGATCATTGACCGTGACAACATTTGTCACGGGCTTGTCACGGTCATTAACCGTGACATTTTTTTTTAAAAAGGGTCACGGCTTTGTCACGGTTTATAACCGTGACAAACGTGTCACGGTCATTGACCTTGACACGACCGTGACACAAAACACGAGTTTTTTGTCAAGGTCAATGACCGTGACACGACCGTGACAAAAAAAGTTGTCTCGCCTCGAAATGTCACGGTCATTGACCTTGACAAGGTGAATTTGTCAAGGTCAATGACCTTGACAAATGGGCAGATTTGGTGTAGTGTAGCATCCAATGACATTTCTCTATGCCTAACGTTTATGAAGGCTTCTCCATATAAGATCTCACAACAAAGCCCAAAAGATACTTTCACAATGCACTATTCCTCAGCATTGTTGGTCCTCAAATTTTATAGAACCCAAAGCATGTACCCGGGAAACGCAAACCTTGTCACTATAGTCACAAGTCTAATCATTGACTCCCGCATCTCTAAAGGAGTCATATACTACTGTGCTCATAATATCACTAAGTCCTCAGTGCTGAATTAATAACGAGCTAAATCTTCGCTCCACGATAACCCAAAATACCTTGAATCTCATCAGTAAGAATCCCTATGCACCGGGGTCTAATAAAGCTAGGCCACTTTACTCTCTGAAGTCTTTCTTACAAAATACCATCGCGAGCTCAACCCTCTTTCAGGTGAGACCTCAAAAAATGAATATGCATCCTTTTATGGAACAATGGACATGATAATCTTGCTGTAACCACCCACCATCGCTAACCAATTCATACTTAAGATAAAATGATAAGCGCAGAACCATCTCTCATCATGGGATTACTTAAAAATATACCTCCTCAGTGTCCACACCCACTCCCCCGCTGGTGGAACTAAATATAATCCCGCTAGACATCGGTAAAAACTTTCAACTATAATACTATTAATAATAACTCTACCAAACATGTCTCACACGCGGATTGAGTAGTAATAAACTATTATGACTCGCTCGTGTCACACAAATGGACTACAATCATTTCAGGATAAAATTCAAATTTTCATTAGCCCATAACGTTGGAGGCTCAAACGGTTCCTGTACATGACACTCTCATCCTAACCAAACCAAAACTTCTCTAACTGTTTCCCCTGCGAGACATCCCACTCCTATACCCTGACTTTCTATAGACAAGATCCACACATGTGTTTCTAATTTTTACACATAATACACCTTATTGTTCCCTTCCCATTCCTTTGGACCCACCGGCCATGTCGAGGTTGTACTTCTCACCGTCCATGTCAAGACCCGGTAGTCTTGATACTAATTGGTACCCCCATTTTCCATTTGGCCATGTTGGTCCCATTGAACTTGTTGTTGTCCTTGACTGCCCTGAGTGAACCCACCTCACTTGGTAGGAATTCTATCGATCACAATCATAAATTTTGGTCCTCTACTGGTTATCCCTTACCTTTGTGCCTCACTACCACTGAAAAACTAAGTCTTACTCTTCAGTCAGATTCTCTAACTACAGTAGATCCTTACTCACATGGGCATTCATATAAATTTGTAAATGTATGTCCTTGATGATAATGACCCCAGTCATTCTGGTCGGATCTCCAATCCACGCTTGTATATTCTACCCACGGGTCTATTTTCAACTTTCAAACCCTTTTTGGTTCTTCATATCCCTCTCCTTGGGTATTAACTTTTCAAATTTCATCAACTTTCCTTCACATCCGACCACTGTTCGTACCTTCCAGGAAAGTACTGAAGTTTCCCTTGCCTCTCTATTTAAATAACTGGTGAGAGTATTCATAATAATCTTCACCCCAAATTCCTTGTTATTCATGGTAATTTTCCCATGGATATGGTGAATGGCTCCCATCACCCTACGCTGCTTTTATGAGAAAATATTTTTTTCCTTAATTTTGACTTGAGTGGGACTACAGTCCCGCACATGTGATCCCAATTGGATGTTTTATTTCCATTGGTAAATCACCTTTCCGCACTTTCCTCGAATTCTAGCGGATTGTTCTTCTGAAAAAAATCTTCCTCGACCCTCGCCCTTGTCGTCTGCACTTGGTGGGTGTAACTTTGTTCCATCGTATTTCACGACGGTTCTTGTGGTAACTATAGTGCCCTAGTGGTTACTCCAACTTCAATTGTTCGAACAATATTCATGGCGAGTCCTATCGCGTCGCTGTTCTTAGAATACTCTTTGACTTCTGATAAGTCCTTGCTTATGTAATTATTCTAACATCCCATGCTTGTCATTCTATAATGTTTGATCTGTCATGCTCAACTGAAATCGTATAAGAATCATATAAACTATACATAATAATAGGAGAACATAAGTCGCATACTTAAGTGAATACAAGAATCCTATAATAAGGTTGTATATCAAAGAACGCTAAGATGAAACATTAAAAGCCACACAGATCCTAAGGACACTGGAACATGATGCTTTAATACCATATGTGACACCCAGCCTAATAAAATACCGGGTGATTAGTCCTATATAAAATTAAACAGGAATCTCATTTAGCTCATTCTTAGCATCACTATCGAAAACCTTTTAAAACTTACTACCATCTAGTATTAAAAAAGAAATGGTGCCAAATTTTATTTTTTTATTAAACAACAACATCATACGAATGAATATAATAAAAACCATTCACACAATCACTGAGTCAATCAATACTAAAAATGGATAAATAAAATCCTTGTCGAAGAAAACATCGTCTACAAATCCAAAAACAAAAATCTAGCAGATAGTAATTAAATCATATACAATCTGCACTGAAATAATATGAATAAATACCACGAGCAACAAGCTCGAAATAAAACTAAAATAGAATAATGAACTAGGAATAGATGAAATAGGCAACTACTCCAACTCCCATAACATCCATATATGTCGTAGCTGCATAACCCTGGAATATAATCAAGTATGGCGTCCCTGTGGCCACACACCTAAAAGGTTTTGAAAATATTGTATAGCAAGGGTTCAAACCCGAAACATTTTGAAAATATTTAGAAAGTGATTAAAATGCACAAATGCTTTTCATATTTAAGTTAGAGTCGCATTACCTTGAGATCCTACTCACCCCTCAACTATTATGCACACCAAACGCTTTTCTTTATAACCCACGTAGTCATCTACCCCATAACTAATCCATGTTATATTTCCTTCCCGACACACTACTCTAGCCCGAGTATGTTTAGTATATAATTTTTAAATCATTTATCACATCAAGTTACTAATCATTTCTCCATTTAAGACTATATAACATTGTCACTAGTTATATATTACAATACCGTTCACTTTATGTCTTTTACCCATATATAATTATTTGCACCATATATACGTAGAACTATAATACAACATTCATATATATATATATATATATATATATATATATATATATATATAAATCCATCCTTCCGAGTAATACCTCACCGATTGCTTCTCTAAAGTGCTATCATCCCATGTCTACTTAGTCCCATCTGGATTCCCGAGATAACTAAATACTACCGAGTCAGAACATAAAAATATAAGCATAGTGGAGGCGACCATATTTCCCCGAGTGTGAAGACAATCATCTCAATATATCACCTCTGTTTGCACGCTATCACCTGGGGAATATACTCTCCCTACTCTTTATGCTAGGGGAATTCACCCACATCGCACAACCTCCTAATAGAATTAGAGGTAAATAATTATAAAATACCTAGTCACCGCTATTTTAATAGCACACAATATATATATATATATATATATATATATACTATCACACTACTGTATACATATAATTTAAATTTTATTTCAGCTATACCGTGCCCAACACTCGTAGCACTATCCTAAATGTACCCGAGTCCATATCCCATCTCTAAATTTAATTAATTACTCATTAATTAATTTATTAACTTGGCATCACTCAACTAATACACCCGGACTCACTCACTTTGCCTGTACTTTACTATTCAGAATTTTTAATCCCAAAATTCTTCTTAATAATTTTGGCACACTTACTAATTTAATGTTTCCAAATTACTCAAATTCCAACCTTAATTTCCCTTATATAATCTCTCACAAATTGTCCCACTAGTACCTAAATGCCAAGACCTGATACTGAACCATAAATGTATTGCCTCAAATAAAAACCCAGGTCAAATAGTAGAAGGCAGAAGTAGGGGCCAGAATTGTAACGTCGTTCAAAGGGAGCATCCAGTCATTCGAATGATAATGGTTGTTGTTCAAACCAGACCAAGGTTGTTCGAACGACCTTGGGTTTCCTCCTTCTCCTTCTTCGACTAGTGTCATCCTCCATTGAAGGATTTTGGTAAACTTTTTGCCCAGATTTTTTCTGATACACCTTTAAAAACTCATACTGAACCAAAAATTTCAAGATCCCCAATCTTAATAAAGACACCCACATAGATTGAAGATTAAATACTCAAATTTACAAATCGTTTAAAGTTCATATTAATTACCCCTAATATATAAATCAATCAACACAAGGTTTGTAGTAATCTCACCAATGATTGTAAGTTTATAAATCTAATTTCATCATAATTAATTTATGTAATCTTAATCATCCCTATTACATAATTCACATGTATACCTTCATAAATTGAAAACCCAGTTAAGATATCAACCCAAACCAAAAATCATTTGTCTTCATCACACCCACTCTGATATGAATTAAAAACTGCAATTAATTTAAAAGTAAGTTTAACCACTTGCCTTAAAGGGTTTGTAGGGTCTTAATCCTTTGGTGTAGATGAGTATTTGATGAAGAACACCCACCCTTTGTTCTTGATTTTGGCCCCCGCGATTTCGCTCAATTCTCCCTCTTTTCTCCTCTACATACATAGGGTTTCTTAAATGAGTTTTGGATGCCACACCCTCACACTTTTAGGTTTTATTAAGAGAATATAGTTTTTTAGGCTTGTGGGCCTTATTAAAATGCCCCAAACACCCCCGCATGGGCCTGGTTATTCCTAAAGATGCCCCGAGACACATCTACCACCCTAGGACTCTTTTCCAATTATCTCGGCCTATTCGAACTTAACTGTACACTCAGAATTGTAATTTGAATTAATTTACCAAAAGTCATTATCTCGACCCTAATACAGTCTATATCCGACTCCCGATTGAGATTAATAAATGCCACATCACTATCGTTAGTTAGGACGTAAATAAATTATTACTAATTACCTAGTAATATAATTTCATAAATATTAATCACTTTCTCTTCAGATTAATATTTAATTAAATACTAATACGAATTAATTCAATTAAATTACTACACACAAGTAATTTTAAATTAGCCAAATTAATTAAATATTAAATGCACAGAAATACGGGGTGTTATAGTAACATGATATTTTATTTAACGACCACTTTGTTTATATTTTTTACATAACTCCCTTTTTTAATAAAACACTAACATTATTAAAATATTTATAATTTCTAATTTGACACAATGCTCAGAACACCTGAAGGCAAAAATACCATGAATATATAAATATATCCATGTTACCAAACACCCATCCTCTTCCCCAAATAACAAACCCTAAATGGACGAGTATAAACATTTATTTAGGGTTTGTTTTTTATGAATGAATAAAGGTTATGTTAAGCACATTAACAAAGTGTGGATTGAGTTTAATATCACATTTCAATGTAGGAGTTAAGTAAAAAAATGTAAATAAATCGTTTGATTCAGTGCATACAACAATCTAACACGTCACACTTATGAGAAGCTACTTATGTTCAACTTAAAAGTAAATATTTTTGTCATTCATTAGAGCACTCGTGTAATTTTTACTACTGTGATTATTGTACTAAGAAGATTCACCAAATAATTACTACGGAAAACATAATAAAAACAAAGTATATTTACAAATAAGGAAAGTAAACAAATATAGAAACAAAAGTTTTTTCAAACAAAGACTACAGTTCTAGCGATTACGGAACCAAATATAATTACTTACTCAATTTCTAAAAAACATATAATAAGTCATCCAAATAACATACTGTACTATAATGATTTTTATATTAATTAAAAAATAATTTACAATATACTCCCCTAACCTAAGTCGTCCTTTCAAATAGCCCCAAGAATAAATTACATACATACAACTCTATATGAATGAAAATATTTGAACCACTTTTAGCTCTTTACCAAGAGGCCGAAAAGATTTGTATTGAGCGTAACACCAAATCCACATCATACGTACCACATATTTCTTCGACCATCATAGCCACCGACAATTCGGACTTCAACTCCTTGCCACTATCAAGACCGTTGTTTACATAAATTGGGGTTTCCATATCTTTTTTAAGGCTAAAACAAATGGAAATATGGGCAGAAAAATGTAAATAGTTCTATTAGAGTGAGTAAAAGAATAAATACCAATTTTAAATGTACATATCTCCATATTTAAGTAACGTAATAACTATAAATATTCACCATAGGTAAGACTATACACACGCCCATAAATTACTATACCTCAAAGACCCATATAAGTTTGAAATCCTCTTTGACCAAATGGACAAATGAAAAGATTTTATTATAAATAAATATAATGCATCCAATATTATCAAATACCAACAATAGCAACCACAGTGATAAAAAAATGGCTTAAACGGAAAATACTTCCCAATGAACCAAACAAACGTAAAAACATTAATTTGACTATTACCATTATAATAAGAAGTGTAATACAAATAAAAGGGTACTCAATTTGTTATTAGATTAGGTTGGCACACATTAATGAGCAAAACCCAAAAATTCTTTGCTAGTTATTAAATTCCACATTAAAAAAAACATAATATTCAATGGAAGCCTCAGTTTAGAGGCCCGTACCACTGGTAAAACGCCAAATTCATTTCAACAACCATAATGTTTAATACACGGGTTAACCTTGACTTTAAGATCTTTAACCAGCATAATGTATTATATACGCTAAATCGATTCGGTCACTCAGACCTGGGCACCTGCAACTTTCCGAATCGATTCGGCTCCTCATAAATCACGAAAATGTCTCATTTTTATTAAGCCAAAAATCCCAAAATTCATTTTAATCATCTTATACTCATATCTCTTCAACCCAATCACATATATAACATTGATATTCATCCAAAAACACATTTAAACTGATTTCTAACCTCCAATCCATTTTCTACATAACAAACCTAGGATTTTACCCAAAAGTTAGGTTTTAACAAACTAAACCTAAAACTCATTAATTAAATCCACAAATCATGAAATAAATTATACACAACAATTATTTAGCAAGTTTAATCACTTGCCTCAAGTTCATAGTCCTCGAGATCGCGTATTGGCCAGAAATCTCCACTTTCTCTCTCTTTCTCTTCTTCTTTCTTCTTATCTCTTTCTTTCTTTCTATTTATCTCTCTCTAAGTAGAATTGTTTCTCCCATAGGCTTAATAAGACTTGTCTCCCTAAATACACGACTTTAAATGATAATACACACTTTAAATGACTCGGTAACTTTGATTCGAGTCAAACGCACTTAAATTATTTCGGAACCTAAATAGACCCCAAGTACAGTCATTTTGACTTTCTCGACCCTTCCGGAAACAATTACACCCTCAGAATCACCATTCGAAGCACTTTCTAACAACTTCAAATTTTGACCTCTATTGCCAATTTAATAATTCTCCAAATAAAATAATATTTATTTCTCCCAAAATAATGGGGTTGTTACAAAATGATGAGGTGTGATATCTTATGCTGATGAATTTTTAAAGTTAATAATTAGAAACTAATAAAATATAATTGAGATATATTAATGTATATGTTTGGGCATAAACTTAGGGGACGATAGAGTAAGAAGATATGGTTATGTTTTAGTTAGAGTGGGTTACGTGAACGCGGATTATGCGTAGATTTAATATTAATTATCCTTATAATGTATTCGGTAGCTTGGTAGAGGTCCCAAGAGAGCGCTACACCATTCTAATTATGAAATTTGAGCATTCATAATTATTATGGTTTTTAAAAATTGGGGATTTATTAAATTTAATTGAGATATTAATTTAAATCCGATTTTTTTTTTTTATATTTACTAGCGTGATGTGAGTTAGTAATAATTAGAAATTTGTTGAATATTACTGGAAGAGTAAAGTAATATATGAGATTGATTTTATTAAAATTGTCACGAATGAATAAAAGGGCAATTATGAAAATTTAATTCGGGACGCGCCTCTGTCATTGACGCGACTCAGAAAGTGTCTCTAATGTGTGTTCACTCTAGGCTCAAGTGCAAGCCTGTCGCGTCAGTAATAAACCCGATAATTCGGGATCGTATCCACATGGCAGTAGGACAACGAAGTTGTAACGACGGGGAAAGACAAAGGAATCCTAACTTTGACTCTAAAAAGAAAGAAAAAATGATTTGTTTTCGAGAATTGACTACAACTAAGTGCAATTATGAAATTATGAAAAGGTGTATTTATATTAAATTAGCTAGAATGCTAATGAAAGCTAGTTTAAAACTTTAAACTATGTATGCAAAAACAGGACGGGAATACAATCCCCCAACCCTAGTGTATTGCATATATAATACTAATCGTAAATTTAAATGATTAATTTGACCCAGAATTTAGTACTCCCAAGCATTACGTATACGAGGTTCATGCCCGCGTCATAGTTAATTTGAGGACGAGTAAAGCATTCTAAAGAATTCTAAAGCATCCCGGTTACCTAGAGGCAAACGAGATCTAAAGATCTACAATTTTTGTGTTCTTATGCAATATAGTCGTAATCAATTACTAAATTCAGAGGATTAATGTTATACACATGCAACTAACACATCAGGCTGGCTTCATGTGTCCCAGCTTTGGAAAATCTAGCCTAGCATGGTGAAATGATTATAAAAGTGGTGAAAATAAAAGTTACCAGGATTGAAGAACAAGAACATGCAAGAAGAAATCGAAGATTGAAGAAAAACTGGAATAGCTCTTGAATTAATGGTGCAAAATATGTGAATCTTTCTCCTAGATGTTCCTACTTGTTATGGAGATTTTACATGAATGAAATCTTCTTAAAAATATTCCTAATGACTAAATATATAGGCTACAGGTCGTTTAGAAGAGTCCCTAAAACATAAAACTCTTTTGGCTAAAAGATAAGCACAAAATAAAAATCTCGTATCTGCCAATTTGTCACACTTAGAAAGCGTGACTAATTTTTTAACGGATTTGGAGCGTGACTAATTTCGTAACGAATCTGGTGCGTGACAAATGGGCGAACCGGTTCGGGTTTGGGTTCTAGGTGTACCGGTTCGGGTGAATTCGATGGTTTTGGGCCTCTTTCAACAAATCGAATATTTTCCAACTTTCTTCTTTTCTTCCTTGGATTTTTTCTAAATTTCAAATGATCATAACTCCTTAATCGTAGCTCAGATTTGGGTGCCGTTTTTTCATGTATTCTCATTACTCCGAGATATTCAACTTCTAGAAGGCCCCACCTCCGAAATAGTGCTGCAGAATTACGAAAATGCCCTTGAACTTCCCTTCCTAGCCTTTCTTCTATGATTTTTCCTCAACTTCAAGGGATCATAACTCTTTCACCGTAGCTCGGATTTGGGTGCTGTTTTTCCCAGTGTTCTTGTAATTGAAATCTATTCAACTTTCTACTTGGCCCTACCTCCGAAATAAGGCTGCAAAATTATGAAAATGCCCTTCAACTCCCCACTTCTCGGTTTCTTTAACTATTTTGAGTTCTCTTTTTTATTTTTCTTGCATGAAATACCTGTAAAACACATAAGAGACACCCAAAATACGAAACACTTGACAAAAAGGGTTAGTAGCATAAATATGAGACAAATCCAAGATATTTACATCGCACGGGATCATAAAAATACTGAAATTAAGGGGATAAATGTGAAGAATTTATGCCTAATCAAACCCCCCTAACTTAGAACTTTGCGCATCCCGAGCAATGTAAAAGAATGAGAGTATGATTTAAAAACCCTTCAAAAACATTTTTTGGGATATAATACCTCTTTTGTGGGCAAGCGATTGCATTTAGCGTATGCAACAAGCCTTTAAACCCATAGGTTACCTAGTAGGCCGAGTGGTGTCTCGTGAGGGTTTGCAGTTAATATACCCACAAAATTTAGTATTGACTCAAAGAAATATCAAAATACTTAAAAATTGTATAAATCAAACTTTCCCAGAAAATAGTCATGTTTAATAGTCTCAAATCATAGTGCGTGTGTGCGAAGCTGGAAATATAACCGCCAATTTTCACCGAGTGATCATTACGTTACTTACTAAAAAATTCGTTTTGATTTCAAAATCTCACGGGATGCTCTCACAAATGAATCTCTCGGATTGTGGCTATTCTCTCGGTGTACGTGATGTACGAGTAAATGTAATGGACACAAAGTCATGCGTACAAGTAGAAAGACATAATTTTTTTTAGTGAGAGGATCTCATCAACAGATTACGGTTTTAAAAATGGTAACATTGCCTCTTTTTCGCTCATTCAATCTCTTTTATTATCTTTTGATCCATTAGCTCTCCATGCGGTAACCAATTTCGCAATTTAGACTCGGTTATGACTTTTTTGGGTTTTAAGGTATATCGGGTAAAATGAGAATGGTAGGAAGGATTGGAATTGGAAAAGTCATTTGTGATGTCCATTTGTGCTTTTTCCAGGCTATTGCTCATTTTTTTCTTTTTTTCTCTATTTTTTCTGTTTTTCACTTCTTTTCTTTTCTCACTATTTTTGTTGAGCATATTTTTTTTTCTTGTCCCTTTATATGCACTTTTTGGAATTAAATTCTGAATTTTTCCATTTTTCGCAATTTCGGGCTATTTGGGTTTTTCGGGTTATCAAACGAAAGGGACAATTTATTTGGCTCAAATTGCGTTACAAAAGGGGTAATTTTTCTCTACTTTTTCTGGCCAATATTTTTTGGGTGAAAAACAAGGGCCTACTTCATTGTCCAAAATACCAATTGCGTTAGAATATGCGTTTCGAGGTGAATTTAACTTTAGAGATCAATTTTGGCGCGTTTTTGAAAGCAATATCACACACGTCTTTCATAACCGATCAAAATGAAAGGATTGAGATCCTCGACGACTTTTTAGGTGCTGAAAAGAACTTTGAGTTAACAATTAACTTGGATTGATTTAAAAACTCGCCAAAAGTGATAGGTCCGAATCTCACCGAGTTTGTTAATGTCCACATTTATTCCTTAAGTCGTCAATTTTCGCTCAATTTCCATCTTTGGTCAATTTTGGCTTTGTGTATGTTGAATTTTACAACTTGAGACTTCAATTCGACTTTTAATGATAATTTTGAAAATTTTGAATTCCAATTGTTATTTATTTTGAACAAAAATATTTTTGTGTTTTTCAAAATTTTATGATTTTTTTGGAAATTTCTGGGCATTTTGGAAAATTTGTGAAGTTTTAGAAATACACACTTGTGACCCCCCTAACTTAGACTTTTACATTGTCCTCAAGCAAAAAGGACTAAAATCTAACTCAAAGAGAATGAAAAGTGCGGAAAAATAAAACAAACAAATATTTAAAATGCATATAGACAGTAAATGACCCTAGCACATGACTCAATAATACACTAATAATCACCCCATATGCGTCGGGGGTGCGACGACCTCTCATCCCTCCACAAACTCACCCGACCCCTTGCATGGGGAATGGTGCTCTTCTTTCCTCGCTCGTTGTAATAACCCGACCTTTTGGAAACAATTAAATTCCATAATTGGATTATTATTGGCAATTTGGAGAATTTCTCGAGATAATAATTTTTAGGATTTTCGAGGATTTAAAGATTTTCGATGGGTGTTGTGATTACTTTTGGACTTAAATAGGTCGAAGTAATTTAATTATATGTTTTCGTGGAGAAAAGTGACAAAAAGGTCAAATTTTAATTGGAAAAACAACATTTAAATTTTATGGGTTAGAATAGTGATTTGTGGTCAAGTACCTCAGATGGGAACTTCGATTGCGCCGCGAGTCTCAGAATGGCCGAGATAGTCAGAAAAGAGTGTCCTATTGTCGAAATTGAGTTTCGAAAAATTTTAGAGTTAAAAGTATCTCGTAATTGAGTAAACGAGTCATTTTTGGGTTTTAAGGGATATAACCCTTTTCTCACTATATAAAGAGGGGGAGAGGGAGAAAAGAGAAAGGAAAGAAAGAAAAGAGAGAGAAGAGAGATAGGAGGATGAGAGAAAAGAGGAGAGAAATGGAGATCTTGGGCCACACTTCGTCGGATTCGACTCGAGGTCGTCGGATTATATCCACGAGGCAAGTGTTTGCTTTATTTATTTATTTTTGATCATAAATATCATATCGTAGTTTGGTATAAACAAACCCTAAATATTTTGGGACGGGTTTTTGTGGATAAAAACGGGTTTTCGGGAGTTAAAACAAATAAACCCCAATAATAATTCATTTTGAGGAACTTAGGTTTTAACCTAAATTAATTGGTGATTTCGGGTTCTACGACGTTTAGAACCCGTATTATGTGCGTAGCTGTAGTTGGTTGAGGTGGTAGGACTTTGGTCAAGGCAAAAAAAGCTTGGGAGAAGCTTTAACGGTCGAAATCTTCTCGAAGAAGATGATGTAGGGCCATTTCGGCCTAGAAGAGGACTAATTTAGCTTTCGGCCAAAACACAAAAGTTGTATATGTTTTCGATACGGTCGCGTGGCCGCCGACCTATATTTTTCTAATTTTTCCTCGATTTGATATGATTTTTACAAGATGGCAGTTTTGGGTTGAAATCATCAACTCGGAAATCAAATCGGGAATTGGAAAAATAAATTCTAGAATAAATCGTGTAGATGTTTAGGATAATTTTCGGTGTAGTTTAGAAACCTCGTTAATGAATTTGGGTTATTGGATTAAGGAACTGAGGAATTTAGTTTTGGGAGACCTGGTGTGACCGGTCGACCGCGCCCCTAAGGCCGGTCGACCGCATCAAGGAAAAGGAGCCTACTGATTGGTTTCGTAGGCTTATTTGCAACCCGAGGTCGACCGGGGGTCCAGGACCGGTCGACCAACACTCTGTTTTTAACCCAAGATTTTGGAGATTGTTATTCCGTATAATCTTTAAGTTTAAAGCGAGCTTTTGAAATTTGAGTATTAAAAAGGATTGTGATTTAAAAAGATAACATAATTATGTTGATTATGGATGAGTGAATCCGACGAGATTATTAGAATGAAATGGAGATATCCAATAAATTCTTAGATGGGATTTAAGTATGTATTACTTATTAAAGTAAGGAAATACTTTGAGTTTAGTATCATGCGAGTATGAATGCATGATTATGATTCTTTGAGAGAATCTTTTGGATTATTGGTCATCGTTAGATGGTTCGAAAATATGGCCATTTAGATATATTCGAGGAGGAATGTATGGTATGTGTATATACTATGTGAATAAAGTATATATATATAATTTGAGATAAATGATTTTGAAAATAAAATATGAATGTTTTCAAAATGGAAAAGAAATGATTTTTCATAATTAATAAATTATGGTTACACACCTCCCTAAATCGCTATCATAAGGGAAGTTGCGTGCATATGGTGATGCCCCCTGGCTAATGAATGCAGGGTTTATATAGTCCTATAGGCCATATGGGTGATTATTGTTACTGCGCTGGTTAGGAGATTCTGGGTGTGATCTTTACTTTCCCGCAGGCATATGGCCGCTTCCCGATGTTGTTAGGTTCCCAGGTTGTCTTTTTTGATAGGCCCTGTAAGATGATAGTCATTTAGGGGCGCGTCCAGTGGGGGAACCCGGAGGGGCGGTCTTAGATTTGTTAAAGCAATTTATGATAATAAATTGGCTTTAATTTACATTTCCTGGATGGAAGAAGGGAAATGGGGTAAATGTTTGACTTCGGTAACACTGCTCGGATGGAAGAAGGGAAGTGGAAGCATGTGATATGATCAAAATCATTTTTATGACAATAAAAATGGCTTTGAATATATTTCCTGGATAAGAGAAGGGAAATGGGATGATATAAAATGGAAAAGCATTTTTATGATAATTAAACGGGCTTTAAAAGTATATGATTTGTTAAAGAAATTCATGATAATCAATTGGCTTTCATTTGTACATATTCTGGATATAAGAAAGGAAATCGAAAGTTTTGAGAAAAAGGAAAGTATTGTTAAATACATGATATATGAATCCTCCGTCCGAGAGATAGATCCGGATGTTTATAGTAATATGTATATATATATGGATAAATCGAGTATTGAGGGTTTGATGGATCCGGACGATCGACCTTGCCGCGTAGTAGTGTATCGGGGGGGTTCCTTGTTTGGATTTCACTTTGCGAGACACCCCATGCACGAATATGGCATTGTGTCGATACTGGGGAGAAGTTTAATTCTTAGCGCTCTAATATAAATATTTCTTATGGTATATATATATATATATATATATATATATATATATATATATATATATATATATATATATATATATATATATATATATATATATATATATATAATAAAGTAAGAAACTTATGTGTGTCATAAGATTGATCGATGATGTCATCTATATGTGTTATTCCTGTAATGTCTCTTTTGCCCTTCAATTATTTGGTTTCCCTCTCTTTTCTTTCTCACTAATGAGTTCTCCTCTTTTACTTTAATTCAAACACAAGGGTATTTTAGTAAACACACACCAAAACTCCTTCACACCATACTCTCCCGTACACTAACCAAAATCCTTCCTTTCATTCTCTAAGATTCCCTTCATCTCACCCAGACCAAAAACCCTCTCGCTCTCGACAATAACAAATATACAACCCAGTTTGCATTTTGTAAACGCCTCTTCTCCTCCCATGATGCCTCCCTCTCACACTTTTACCCTCACCCCCGTGCTGTCGCCCTCATCCCTACCCCGCTATAGGTTATCTCTCTCTTACACGCACGCACACAATCACACAAAAGCACATTCAAGACATGTGTACATATTTAGGGCTTTTATTTGCTGATAAATTTAGGGCTTTGTAATTGAGGGCTTTGTGTACATATTTTGTGCATTTTGTTTAAGATTTATATATGTTCATGCTTATTTTATATTTGGGGATCTAATTGTATTTTGTTGATTCATATGATTTTATACCTATTTGGGTATCTTTTGATTTTGTGTTTAGATAACATTGTACATGAATACCCATTTCATCCCGGTTTAATGTTTGATTCGTGTTTTTTTTATCTTCATCTTTGATTTATGTTAATCATCGTTGGGTATCTCAGATTTGAGAGCAGAGAGGGGTAATATGGTTTGGGTATGTTAGATTGATAAATTTAGTGCTTTGTTCATTTTGATTTCAGTTAATATCTGTTTCGATAATTTTAGGGCTTTGGTTTAGTATGTTGTGTTTGAATTTTATGTTACTCAGTTTGAGAATCTTTGGTCCCTCCATTTTGATTTCAGGATATGTTTGCGACTACGTTTACGATTGTATCAAAGGTATTTTCTAACGCGTCCTTTTTTTCAAAATTTGAAATAAGGGCTTTTGAAACACTAATTTTAAGATGTCACTTTATTTTGTTTGTCAAGGTTAAAAAATAAGGGATTGTTTGTTCAAATTCCATTTTTTTTTTCGTTGATGGAGGGTTCAATATAAGATTTATTTTTTATTTATAACTATAGTGGTTCATGGTCCTAAGTTTTGATTTTGGGGGTTTAAAACTTAGGGTTTATGTTTGTTTTGGTTTTGGTTTTGTAGGTTCTATGTACGTGACTCGAAACTTTTTTAGGTTTGGATTTATGGTGTTGGACATAACCCAGGTTTACCCCCGATTTATATGTCTTATCGGGGTTCCAATATTAGCGTTTGTTTTTTGTTCTTTTGACAATGTGTAGGTGTTTGTTCTTTTGTACAGGTGCACATTACTACACATTAATTCTTTTGACAATGTGTAGGTGTTTGAGAATATTTTAACCCGCCATTTTTCTCTGCACTCCCTTTGTTTCTTTTATTAATCATTTGTTATTTTGATTTCAGGATACGTTTACGATTGTATCAAAGGTATTTTCTAACGTGTTTTTTTTTTCAAAATTTGAAATTAGGGCTTTTGAAATCCTAATTTTAAGATGTCATTTTATTTTGTTTGTCAAGGTTAAAAAATAAGGGTTTTTTTGTTCAATTTCCATTTTTTTGTTCATTGATGGAGGGTTCAATGTAAGTTTTATTTTTTATTTATAACTATACTGGTTCATGATCCTATGTTTTGATTTTTGGGGTTTAAAACTTAGGGTTTATGTTTGTGTTTGTTTTGGTTCTGCGGGTTCTAAGTACGTGACTCGCAACTTTTTAGGTTTGTATTTATGGTGTTGGACATAACCCAGGTTTACTCCCTGTTTATATGTCTTATCGGGGTTCCAATATTAGCGTTTGTGTTTTGTTCTTTTGACAATTTGTAGGTGTTTGTTCTTTTGTACAGGTGCACATTACTACACATTAATTCATCCTGGTAATGTTTTGACACTATCCAATATTTACTCACGTTTTAATTCACGTGTTAGTCATTCTTTGATTCAAAATCTCTCTAATTTATCCTTTGATTTAGCACAAAATCATATTTTTCAAGCAAAGATTTTTAATGTTTGATACTTTTGTATATACCAATAATTATGATCCACTAATTTGTGTTATAATTTGCAACGTATTGTGGTAATGTAAGGTTTAATATCTGCGTATTGTGATAATTTGCAACGTATTATGATAATGTATCTTATTGGATTCATTCTTCCCGTCAAAACTGTTACAAATGTAAGGTTTAATATCTTCTTTTTGTACGATTTTTGTACTATTCCAAAAGTCAGGTTTAAATGGGTTTAATATCTGCTTTTTGTATGCTTTTCGTTTCAGTTTTAGTTTCCGATTTTGGTTTTATTCAGGTTCAATTTGTTTTGTACGATTTGTTTTGAGTTTAATATCAACTTGGTTTCATTGTTATTAATCTTTTGTGCTATTTTATTTGCACGGGTCTATGTCACAGGACAAGATTTAAGTAGTGCCATCGGAAAGGGAAAACGGTAGATGGCGATGATATGAAGTTGATGAAATCCTAATCAATGAATTCACTGAAGATGGTCCTTCATCAATGCTCGCCAAATTTACAATGGATGGTGTGGGAGTTGAACATCTATCGGGGTCCAACGGCCATGTCGGAAATTACAATGATAAAAATGATAAAAGCTCCTTAGAAGGAGTTAATGACCACCCAGTTAGGAGACACTGACCACCCACCTAGACAACATTAGAGTTTGCACATATCCAATGGGTAATAGCATTACCCACTCTAGGACTCCATAGAAGCATCACATCCCAGCCAACAGAGATCTCCCTTATGTCAAAAACAAGGGATCGGATATCCGAGGGAATATGACAGGAGTGATTGGTCCAGCAACAACATCTTATCATATCCTTATGCCAAATGATAATGCAGATGCAGGTGGCAGTCCAACTAATGGAAGTGATGAGCCCAGTCATAAGGTAGTGATGTGGCACTAGCAGTGATAAGCTTACACTTTTGCATTACAATTCAAACTCTAAGCACTTAACATTTATACTTACAATTAAACATCTCTTTCAAAAAATACTTATTTTACAATTCAACCTCTCTTTCAATATTTCTATCCCATATCTTATTTTACTATTTAATTTACTTTTTCATTTACTCGTTTAATGCTGCGAGGCTGCTTGCCCTATAGGCGTCTAGGTGTGATTGGACGCGATTTTTGTATGTGCAGGTAGCTTTTTACCTCTTTGATTTTGGGCCCTACTTACCCTTTCAAAAGACACAAGGTTTGGTAGCTTTTCGCAGTTTGCGTTTGACATTCTGAGTGACGTCGTACTATCAAAAGAGCGTAAAATTGACGTGCTGGCAGAGACTTCCTTATTATAGAAATTCTGAGTAATGTCATACATGTTTCCTGTTTTATATCCAGATCCACTCGACAGTTATATACCGGCCAGATTATCAAACGAAAAGGATAGGGATGCACCCGATATCATGTTGTACAGACTACAGTTGTTATATTAAGCTGTACAACTGTAATATCGAGCTGTACAGTTGCAATAATTTGGTCACAAAAGCCTCCAACATCAAGATATACAATAAAATATTGCATATACAATCTGTACAGCTACGTGAGAAACTTTTCAGGTTTGGATTCCTATTCTTTGGTGATATTTTTGGTGCATAATTTTGCAAATTGCACATATGACAATATATACCCTCCACATTCCATATTCCTTTTCAGACAAACTTTTCGGTATGATGTATTATGTTTTTCGGTATAATTTTGGTTTAAGTTTATAATTCATAAAATAAACACTAAATCTCTCTTTGATCACATCGCTAAAACTCCCATATGATGTCGTAATTCCTATGATATGACTACATGTACATTTCAATCCATTTGTTCTATTTTACAATTTGAATATTCTAGCGACTAAGAAGGAATCAAACTGGAACTTACATAGCATCTATAAGCTGCTCGGTTCAATTCTCTCTATTGAAAGTTATGACACTTCTTCTATTTTACTCACTCGACTCCACGTAGGGATGTGTTTTTTGTCTCATTGCTATGTAAGTACAAGAGTCTTAAAATCAATAAGGATTAGATTGCGGGATGTGTATGAAACTTCCTCATAGGGATGTGTTTGAAACTTCATACTTAATTTATTATTTTTTAAATCTAATGATATTATTGTGACGGATAATACATGTTTGATTCTTCATCCAGTTTGAATCATACATGTTTGATTCTTCAGCATACATGTTTTAATCATACCTATTTGATTCAGCATACCAATTTACTTCAGCATACCGGTTTGAGTCTTCATCCTTTAATCTTTATTACTTTGGCATACCAGATATTCTAGCCGGGGACTTCATTGACCTGTTCTGACCTGTTCAGCATAGTTGTTTTAAACTTCAGCTTCAGTATACCGGTTTTAAACATTTCTCAACATACATCTTTAAGACTTCATCTTCAACTTCGGCATACCTGTTTTAAACTTTTCACCATGATTTCACATGTGATAGGGTTGTAAATGAGCCAAGCCGAGGTGAGCTAAATTTTGTGATACCTCTGTTTAATTAGTTCATTTTTCTTATTAACGTTATTTATTTTATTTGTAGACCAGATCTGATGGGACCTAACTCTAAACACCATTTCTATATAACAGAGGTAATCAAATATATGTGATGGTGAATGGCCTACTATGAAAGCCATTTCTTTAGAACAAAGGTATAACATAGGTATACCTGCTGTGAATGCCAAAATGAAAGCGAAAGTGAATGATGTAAAAGCCAAATCAAATAACACCATTTTTGTTGAGCTACTATAGATGTCGTTCTGATGTTATTTCCCCCCCTTTTCTTATGCATCCACAAATGAGCTATTGTCATTATAGTATTCAAGATTCTCATTTGGTTAGTACCGCAGTTTTTTTTAATGTACCGACCTTTTTTCTACCTTTTTAGTTTCATTTTTATATAGTTTTAGATTTTCCTTTCAATTATTACACACTATCTATTTGACAAAATGGTTGATATAATAAATCATATATGTCTGATACATGTTTTTTCTTTTTTTTAGTGTAGGAGAAAATGGAATGGTAGGTTTTGGTAAGTGACCCATTCACTAATGAGTTTTTCCAATTTTTCCAATGTGTTTATAGGTAGTAAATGCTGTTCTTGAAAAATTGTAGCTAAAAAAGAACAAGCTTGATAAGAAGATTAAGTACATTCATTCTTGGCGAAAGCTTTCGAATGTAATCTCTGCGTCTACTTTTGCTATTGTGCTAATTTGCTTGGTGGTGGCAGCGGCTATGGTAGCACCACCTATGGAAGCTGCTCTTACTGTCGCAACTTATATACCCTTGGGCTCAATGGGTAAGTGGATTGATACTCTGTTCAAAAATTATGTTCAAGAATTATGAGAATTTTGTGAAGGGACAAAAGGAGGTTATATGCTGTTCAAGAGTTAAAGAATGTTGTCATATACATGTCCAACATTGGACATGTTTAAGAATTTTTTAGTGTCCCAAAAGTGAACTCATCAGAAAAAAATTTCTGTTATACCTCTCATATTTGTGAGAGACGTCTTTTCTATTACTTTAGTATGATAATTCCATAGTCCAATGTTGGGAACAACACCTCTTTCAATTTTGAATTCATACAAAATAGCAGTTGGGAATAACATCTCATCCCATATTTGGTTTATTTTTATGTGTTTTGTTCTTATTTTTCTTATACATGTTTTGTTACTTTTGCAAGATGTTTCGTTACTTTTCTTATACACGGTTTATTTAAAATGTGTTTCTATATTGGAATCTTTTTTGGACTGAGGTAAATATGTGTTTCTATGCTGATTTTTGTACTTTGTTTATTATAATTTGTTGATAGAATCTGCAGATTGACCCTCAATTGATAAAATCTCCATTTCATTTCATGATTTTTGAAATTACAGTAAAAGAACTTTTTATTTTCTTCTATTTTAAGTATAAATGCATGTTATCAATTGTGTTATGATTTTAATTGAATGAAATTTCAGTTTCATGGGCTTGGGTGGTTGACTAATTCATGCAATGATGCCATTAGAATTAAATGGCAACTACTTTTTTTATGGACTACCTATGAATTTGTTATGGCCTACCAATGCATTTTTTTACACCCCATGCCTTTTTAACTTGATAATTCAGTACCTCCGTTATGGTAGAAGATTTACATGGTTTGTGATAATAAACTTGCATGATTTGTTTTTCTTTGGATATAGTAAATTCATGGCCACGGGAAGGACGACTGTCTGCACCATTCACCAAACTAGAATCGACATTTTTGTGGCATTTGATTAGGTAAATCACGCCTTCTACCAGAATATTATGACATATGGTGCCTTTTACAATTGCATTTATATGATGAAACGTACTAACAGTAGTTGAGAGCACATTTTTTTCTCATATAATACAAATTGTGCTCATTCTTTCTTTTATAAATTTAGTGATTTTTTTTGGCAGGACTGTTATCATTTAGCAGTGTCCACAATGTCCCCAGCTTATGTTGTCACCAATAACCTAATAAACAAAGGAATTATGCCCAAAATTTCTAAATTGTTCACACATTTGTGTCGTAAAAAAATTATAGCATTTAAATTTGCACGATTCTATTTTTTAAAAATTTACGCTTCTAATATATAAAACATTTATTAGTTACATTATATTCGACTTTATACTTTTCAAAATTATCAGCGTGCCTTCAGGCACGGGCATACCCTAGTATATATATATATATATTCTGTACTGAAGGACTGGCGGATCTCAACGATCAACCTTGCCACGTAGTAGTGTATCGGGGGGTTCCTTGTTTGGATTTCGCTCTGCAAGACACCCCACGCATGAACATGGCATAGCGTTGAGGCTGGGGTGAAGTTTAGCCCTTAGTACTTGGACTATCTAGGTTTGATAGTGGTTGGGTGATAGACTAGTTTAGCAGGGTAGCTTGACAAGGATGTTTACAGGGATGCGCTAGGAGTGCACTGTTAGAAGAGAGGTGAGGGGTATCTCATGGGAGTGCAATACCAAACTTAAATATGAGATAAAATCTTTTTCTAAAAATAAGGCATTTGTGCACTTGCTAAATATTTTCAAAACTCGGGCTCTGACCCGTTTATCTACTTTTCCTTTCTTGTTATATATTATATATATATATATAGGTGTCCAGACACAGGGACGCCTGGATGACATTCCCTTCGAGTCAGACGTCAGCTGCAGCAGTTGTGGATGCGTGCAGGATTCTTAGTAGACGCTTCTATCCTTGTATTCTAGATATGAGGTACTATATACACATTCGGGCTAATGTTCCAATTGAATTTATTTATTCTTTTAGTACAACATTCGATATGGTTGTATATTTTGACCGAGTGTTCGATTATTTTATTTCATTTCAGTTTTATTTACGCAAAACAGTGTGGATGTTTTAATTTTTATGTTGTTAACAAGTGTAGTTAAGTAAAATTTTGACACCGGCCTAATAGGTTATTAGTAATTAAATTAATTTTTGACATTGATGCTAAGAATGATCCATTTCAGACTCCAGTTTTAATTTGATATAGGAGTGATCGCCTGGTATTTTATTAGGTGGGGTGTCATAGATGGTATCAGAGCATCAGGTTCTAGTGTCCTTAGGAATCTGTGCGGACGTACTACGCTTTCAGCGTTGCTCTCGATTTGATATAGAGCCTCAGGATTAGGATTGTTGATTTCTCTCGTGAGATTTCATTCTCCTGCTATAGTATGAGATTATAGTAAATCTTTTGCGCGCTAGTTTGATATTCGTGTGCGAGGCTTGGATGGCAGCAGGAGGTGGGGCTGAGCTGAAGCAGCTGGTAGAAGTCGGGAATGTGGACTGTAGTAGAGGTCACTTCCTTTGCAGTGTTTGCTAAGGATTATCTCAATGACTACTAAAGTATAGTAGTTATGAGTACCGTAGTACCGCCATAGTAGAAAGTGGTACTAAAGTTGAAATTCCCAGTGACGGTAAGGAATCGAAAAGGGATCTTACAGATATTTTTAATCGTGAGTCCCCGTAATTTAGTAAGAATGAGAAGAGTGTTGTTTTGGCTTATTCACAAAAGGTTCGGTCAGAGGTCGACAGTGGATAAATGCGAAGATGTTGATATCAGTTTTAACTCAGAAGGAGGAGGTATATTTGGCGTGACTAGATAAAGTCGTAGTGTTTGTTATCCCTAGACTCGTGTTTGTAATTTGAGATCGATAACATTATATAATGTATGCCTATGTGTTCTCCGCAGTAACAGAGATTTATTTTAGTTCATTTTCCATAGAGGCGGGTGTTTATATTCTATTTATATATGTATGATATTATGCTATTATCGGAGCGATAGCAGGCTAATGGTGGCAAGACTATCGTGTCTGCAGTTACTGGAGGGAACAGGTTGTTGTTGCAATATCTCACCTGGATACATGTTGAGTTCGCATTTATTGTTATGGGTTGTTGGAACTTCGATGAGTAGAGGTTTCCTTATCGTGATTTGGGTATATGGCAACCTTATAGATATGATTTAAGGCCGCAGGATTATTGTTGATCTGTAAGATTAAACTCATTATTGTTTGCGCAAGTACTTAAAATTAGTGCGAGAGCTGGGTGTTGTGACTTTTAGTTAGGGATAGGAGTTCATACAACCTTTTTATTTGAAATGGGGATAGGCTTATCCCGGTTGCATGTTTGAAATAACGGACCTCCATGACCGACGAAGTTAAGGGTTAATGTGTGGAGGGGTTCCTTGTTTGGATTTCGCTTTGCGAGATGCTCCACACATGACTCTTATCGGCGTCGGGAGCGAAGAGACGTTATAGGATGCAAGGATTTTGGTTTTGTGGAAAAGTCTTATAGTGTGGACGAACCACAATAGGCTATGAGCCACTTGGTGATGATATATTTATGGAAATATTGTGCTATGGAAAAGCACTAAAGTAGTCCTTTCACCACAAGTTGGTGGGTGTAGTAGGACTTAGAGAGATTGATTTGAGGATCATAGTCAGGCCTTAATGAAAAGGCAAATCTTGTGGAAATATGTTTTGTTTATTATGTTCGTGAAACTTTTACAGAAAGTGGGCACTCTGATTGGTTAGGTTTTCTTCCGTATGGACGGAAGGATGAGATAGTAAAAATGCATTCGTAGGTTAGCGTAGGTAGGATTTAGGACGTCCCGCTGGTCTGCCTTGGGTCGTTATATCTCGATGACCGACAACGCGAGGGAGTAGTGTAATGGGAGGGTTCCTGATTTGGATTTTGCTTCGACGAGACGTCCCACGCATGAAACCAAGAAAATTTCGGGAGTTGAGAGAGGCCTTAGGAACTAGGGATATACTTAGGATTACACTTGTTTCACGTAGGTAGGGTAATTCTTAGACCTTAGTATTTTTAGGATGTAAGTTTAGTAGAGTTAGTGATGCTGAGGTTAGGAGAATTGAATTTCGCGAGTTCGGAGGACCCATAGGTGAGTATTACACCGAGGGAAGTAGATCCTTATTGGGATAGAGTGTTACGTTCACCACGGATGTGCAGATGTGCACAGGTTAAAAAGGTGTATGGGCACCTTAGTAAGTTGGTTAATATACCATCTGAAAAAGATTGGGCGTAGTATATAAAGTTGAAATTTATGTCGTTAGACACTCGAATTGATGAGTGCAATGTGAAGCTATTGGAGTCACTTTGCAACCGGGGTAGTTGAATGGTTTATGGTTGGGAACCATTGGGATTAGTATCGTTCCCCTTCGAGATATTACGATTTGGAGCGATCCTGGGATTTGTGGTATAGGTCGTATCTGAATTTCGAGGACGAAATTCCGTTGTAAGGGGGGAGTATGTAACAACCCGCCCTTTTGGAAACAATAAAATTCCATAATTGGATGTATATTGGCAATTTGGAGAATTTCTCGAGATAATGATTTTTGGGATTTTCGAGGATTTAATGATTTTCGATGGGCATCGTGATTACTTTTGGGCTTAAATAGGTCGAAGTAATTTAATTATATGTCGCGGTGGAGAAAAGTGACAAAAAGGTCAAATTTTAATTGGAAACCCCGCATTTAAATTTTATGGGTTAGAATAGTGATTTGCGGTCAAGTACCACGGATGGGAATTTTGACCGCGCCGTGAGTCTCGGAATGGCCGAGATAGTCGGGAAATAGTGTCCGATTGTCGAAATTGAGTTTCGGGAAATTTTAGAGTTAGAAGTAACTCGTAATTGAGTAAACGAGTCGTTTTTGGGTTTTAAGGGGTATAACCCTTTTCTCACTATATAAAGAGGGGAAGAGGGAGAAAAGAGAAAGGAAATAAAGAAAAGAGAGAGAAAAGAGAGAGGAGGAGACAAAAGAGGAGAGAAATGGAGATCTCGGGCCAAACTCCATCGGATTCGACTCGAGGTTGTCGGATTATATCCACGAGGCAAGTGTTTACTTGCTTTATTTATTTTTGAGCATAAATCTCATATCGTAGTTTCGTATAAACAAACCCTAACAATTTTTGGATGGGTTTTCGTGGATAAAAATGGGTTTTCGGGAGTTAAACCATATAAACCCCAATAATAATTCATTTTGAGGAACTTAGGTTTTAACCTAAATTAATTGGTTATTTCTGGTTCTAGGACGTTTAGAACCCGTATTATGTGTGTAGTTGAAGTTGGTAGTACTTTGGGTAAGGCGAAAAAAGCTTGGGAGAAGCTTTAATGGCCGAAATCTTCTCGAAGAAGATGATAAATAGTAACTCGTGGCTTGTAGGGCCATTTCGGCCAGGAAGAGAACTGATTTAGGTTTCGGCCAAAACATTAAAATTGTAGATCTTTTCGATACGGTCGCGTGGGAACTAGCCCATATTTTTCTAATTTTTCCTCTATTTGATATGATTTTTACAACATGGCAGTTTCGGGTGGAAATCATCAACTCGGAAATCAAATCGGGAATTGGAAAAACAAATGCTAGAATAAATCGTGTAGATGTTTGGGATAATTTTTGGTGAAGTTTAGAAACCCCGTTAATGAATTTGGGTTGTTGGATTGAGGAATTGAGGAATTTAGTTTTGGGAGACCTGGTGTGACCAATCGATCGCGCCCCTAAGTTCGATCGACCGCGTCAAGGAGAAGGAGCCTACTGATTGGTTTCGTAGGCTTATTTGCAATCCGCGATCGACTGGGGGTCCAGGACCGGTCGACCAGTACTCTATTTTCGGCCCAAGATTTTGGAGATTGTCATTCCTTATACCCTTCAAGTTTAAAGCGGGCTTTTTAAATTCGAGTATTAAAAAGGACTATGATCTAAACAGATAACATAATTATGTTGATTATGGATGAGTGAATCAGACAAGATTATTAAAATGAAATTGAGATATCCAATAAATTTTTAGATGGGATTTAAGTATGTATTACTTATTAAAGTAAGGAAGTACTTTGGGTTTAGTATCATACGAGTATGAATGCATGATTATGATTATTTGAGAGAATCTTTGGGATTATTGGTCATCGTTAGATGGTTTGGCAAATATGGCCATTTAGATATATTCGAGGAGGAATGTATGGTATGTGTATATACTATGTGAATAAAATATATATATAATTTGAGATAAATGATTTTGAAAATAAAATATGAATGTTTTAGATATGGAAAATAAATGATTTTTCATAATTAATAAATTTTTGTTACACACCTCCCTAAATCGCTATCATAAGGGAAGTTGCGTGCGTATGATGATGCCCCCTGGCTAATGAATGCAGGGTGGATACAGTCATATAGGCCATATGGGTGATTATTGTTACTGCGCTGGTTAGGAGATTCTGGGTGTGGTCTTGACTTTCCTGCAGGCACATGGCCGCTTCCCGACATTGTTAGGTTCCCAAATTGTCTTATTTCATAGGCCCTGGAAGATTATAGCCATTTAGGGGCGCGTCCAGTGCGGAAACCCGGAGGGGCGGTCTTAGATTTGTTAATGCAATTTATGATAATAAATTGGCTTTAATTTACATTTCCTGGATGGAAGAAGGGAAATGGGGTAAATGTTTGACTTCGGTAACACTTCCCGGTTGGAAGAAGGGAAGTGGAAGCATGTGATATGATCAAAAGAATTTTTATGATAATAAAAATGGCTTTGAATACATTTCCTGGATATGAGAAGGGAAATGGGATTATATAAAATGGAAAAACATTTTTATGATAATAAAACTGGCTTTAAAAGTATATGATTTGTTAAAGCACTTCATGATAATGAATTGGCTTTCATATGTACTTTTTCTGGATATAAGAAAAGAAATGGAAAGTTTTTAGAAAAAGGAAAGTATTGATAAATACTTGATATATGAATCCTCAGTCCAGGAGATAGATTCGGATGTTTATGGAAATTTGTGTATATATATGGATAAATCGAGTATCGAGGGTATAATGGATCCCGACAATCGACCTTGCCGCGTAGTAGTGTATCGGGGGGTTCTTTATTTGGATTTCGCTTTGCGAGACACCGCACGCACGAATATGGCATTGTGTTTAGACTGGGGAGAAGTTTAATCCTTAGCGCTCTAATATAAATATTTCTTATGGTATATATATATAGATATATATATATATATATTCTGTACTGAGGGACTTGCGGATCTTGACGATCGACCTTGCAGCGTAGTAGTGTATCAGGGGGTTTCGTTGTTTGGATTTTGCTTTGCGAGACACCCCAGCATGAACATGGCATAGTGTTGAGGCTGGGGTGAAGTTTAGCCCTTAGTACTTGTACTATCTAGGGTTGATAGTGGTTGGGTGATAGACTAGTTTAGCACGGTAGCTTGACTAGGATGTTTAGAGGGATGCACTAGGAGTGCACTGTTAGAAGAGAGGTGAGGGGTATCTCATGGGAGTGCGATAACAAACTTAAATATGAAATAAAACCTTTTTCTAAAAATAAGGCATTTGTGCACTTGCTAAATATTTTCAAAACTCGGGCTCTGACCCGTTTATCTACTTTTCATTTCTTGTTATATTATATATATATATAGGGGTGTCCAGACACATGGACGCCTGGATGACATTTCCTTCGAGTCAGACGTCAGCTGTAGCAGCTGTGGATGCGTTCAGGATTATCAGCAGACGATTCTATCCTTGTATTCTAGATAGGAGTTACTATATACACTTTCGGGTTAGTGGTCCAATTGCATTTATTTATTCTTTGAGTTCAACATTAGATATGGTTGTGTATTTTGACCGAGTGTTCGGTTATTTTATTTCATTTCAGTTTTATTTATGCAAAACCGTGTGGATGTTTTAATTTTTATGTTGTTAAAAAGAGTAGTTAAGTAAAATTTTGACACTGGCCTAATAGGTTATTAGTAATTAAATGGATTTTCGATAGTGATGCTAAGAATGATCCATAAGAGACTCCTATTTTATTTTGATATAGGAGTGAACGCCCGGTACTTTATTAGGCGGGGTGTCACAGATGGTATCAGAGCATCAGGTTCTAGTGTCCTTAGGAATCGGTGCGGACGTACTACTCTTTCAGCGTTGCTCTCGATTTTATATAGAGCCTCAGGATTAGGATTGTTGATTTCTCTTGTGAGATTTCATTCTCCTGCTATAGTATGAGATTATAGTAAATCTTTTGCGCGCCCGTTTGATATTCGTGTGCGAGGCTTGGATGGCAGCAGGAGGTGGGGCTGAGCTGAAGCAGCTGGTAGAAGTCGGGAATGTGGACCGTAGTAGTGGTCACTTCCTTTGCAGTCTTTGCTAAGGATTGTCTCAATGACTACTAAAGTACAATAGTTATGAGTATCGTAGTGCCGCCATAGTAGAAAGTGGTACTAAAGTTGAATTTCCCAGTGACGGTAAGGAATCGAAAAGCGATCTTACGGATATTTTTAACCATGAGTCCCCGTAATTTAGCAAGAATGAGAAGAGTGCTATTTTGGCTTATTCACGAAAGGGTCGATTAGAGGTCGACAATGGATAAAGGCGAAGATGTTGTCATGAGTTTTACCTCAGAAGGAGGAGCTATATTTGGTGTGACTAAATAAAGTCGCAATGTTTGTTATCGCTAGACTCGTGTGTGTAATTTGAGATTTGTGGCGGTATCGATAACATTATATAATGTATGCCTATGTGTTCTCCGTAGTAGCGGAGAATTATTTTCCTTCATTTTCCATAGAGGCGGGTGTTTATATTCTATTTATACATGTATGATATTATGGTATTATCGGAGCGATAGCAGGCTAATGATGGCAAGACTATCGTGTCCGCAGTTCCTAGAGGGAACAGGTTGTTGTTGCAATATCTCACCTGGATACATGTTGTGTTCGCCTTTATTGTTATGGGTTGATTGAAGTTCGATGAGTAGAGGTTTCCTTATCGTGATTTGGGTATATGGCGACCTTGTAGATATGATTTAAGTTCACAGGATTATTGTTGAGTTGTAAGATTAAGCTCATTATTGTTTGCGCAACGACTTAAAATTAGGGCGAGAAATTGGTGGTGTGACTCTTAGTTAGGGATAGGAGTTCAGACCAGCTTTTTATCGAAAATGGGATAGGTTTATCCCGGTTGCATGTTTGAAATAACGGACCTCCATGACCGACAAAGTTAGGGGTTAATGTGTGGAGGGGTTCCTTGTTTGGATTTCGCTTTGCGAGACGCTCCACACATGACTCTTAACGGCGTCCAGATCGGAGAGACGTTATGGGATGCAAGGATGTTGGTTTTGTGGAAAAGTCTTATAGTGTGGACGAACCACTATAGGCTATGAGCCACTTGGTGATGATATATATATGGAAATATTGTGCTATGGAAAAGCACTAAAGTAGTCCTTTCACCACAAGTTGGTGGGTGGAGTAGGACTTAGAGAGATTGATTTGAGGATCATAGTCAGGCCTTAATGAAAAGGCAAATCTTGTGGAAATATGTTTTAGGTATTATGTTCGTGACACTTTTACCAAAAGTGGGCACTCTGATTGGCTAGGTTTGCTTCCGTATGGGCGGAAGGATGAGATAGTAGAAATGCATTAGTAGGTTAGCGTAGGTAGGATTTAGGACGTCCCGTCGGTGTGCCTTGGGTCGCTATATCTCGATGACCGACAACGCGAGGGAGTAGTGTAATGGGAGGGTTCCTAATTTGAATTTTGCTTCGACGAGACGTCCCACGCATGAAACCAAGAAAATTTCGGGAGTTGAGAGAGGCCTTTGGCACTAGGTATATACTTAGGATTACAATCATTTCACGTAGGTAGGGTATTGCTTAGACCATAGTATTTTTAGGATGTAAGTTTAGTAGAGTTAGTGATGCTGAGGTTAGGAGAATTGAATTTCGCGGGTTCGGAGGACCCATAGGTGAGTATTACACCGAGGGAAGGAGATCCTTATTGGGAGAGAGTGTTACGTGTCGAACGTTCACCGTGGATGTGCAGATGTGCACATGTTAAAAAGGTGTATGGGCACCTTAGTAAGTTGGTTAATATACAGTCTGAAATAGAATGGGTGTAGTATATAAAGTTGAAATTTATGTCGTTAGACACTCGAATTGATGAGTGCAATGTGACGCTATTGCAGTCACTTTGCAACCGGGGTAGTAGTACGGTTTATGGTTGGGAACAATTAGGATTAGTATCGTTCCCCTTCGAGATATTACGATTTGGAGCGATCCTAGGATTTGTGGTATAGGTCGTATCCGAATTTCGAGGATGAAATTCCGTTGTAAGGGGTGGAGTATGTAACAACCCGCCCTTTTGGAAACAATTGAATTCCATAATTGGATGTATATTGGCAATTTGGAGAATTTCTCGAGATAATTATTTTTGGGATTTTCGAGGATTCAATGATTTTCTATGGGCGTTGTGATTAATTTTGGGCTTAAATAGGTCGAAGTAATTTAATTATATGTCGCGGTGGAGAAAAGTGACAAAAAGGTTAAATATTAATTAAAAAACCCGCATTAAAATTTTATGGGTTAGAATAGTGATTTGCGATCAAGTACCTCGGATGGGAATTCCGGCTGCGCCGTGAGTCTCGGAATGGCCGAGATAGTCGGAAAAGAGTGTCCGATTGTCAAAATTGAGTTTCGGGAAATTTTAGAGTTAGAAGTAACTCGTAATTGAGTAAACGAGTCATTTTTGGGTTTTAAGGGGTATAACCTTTTTCTCACTATATAAAGAGGGGGAGAGGGAGAAAAGAGAAAGGAAAAAATGAAAAGAGAGAGAAGAGAGAGAGGAGGAGAGAAATGGAGATCTCGGGCCAAACTCCGCCGGATTCGACTCGAGGCTGTCGGATTATATCCACGAGGCAAGTGTTTACTTGCTTTATTTATTTTTGAGCATAAATCTGATATTGTAGTTTGGTATAAACAAACCCTAACTATTTTGGGATGGTTTTTCGTGGATAAAAACGGATTTTCGGGAGTTAAAACAAATAAACCCCAATAATAATTCATTTTGAGGAACTTTGGTTTTAACCTAAATTAGTTGGTGATTTCGGGTTCTAGGCCGTTTAGAACCCGTATTATGTGTGTAGTTGTAGTTGGTTGAGGTGGTAGGACTTTGGGTAAGGCGACAAAAGCTTGGGAGAAGCTTTAATGGCTGAAATCTTCTCGAAGAAGACGATAAATAGTAACTCGTGGCTTGTAGGGCCATTTCGGCTAGGAAGAGAACTGATTTAGCTTTCGGCGAAAACACGAAAGTTGTAGATCTTTTCGATAAGATCGCGTGGGAGCCGATCAATATTTTTCTAATTTTTCCTCTATTTGATATGATTTTTAGAAGATGGAAGTTCCGGGTTGAAATCATCAACTCAGAAATCAAATCGGGAATTGGAAAAATAAATGCTAGAATAAATCGTGTAGATGTTTGGGATAATTTTCGGTGTAGTTTATAAACCCCGTTAATGAATTTGGGTTGTCGGATTATGGAATTGATGAATTTAGTTTTAGGAGACCTGGTGTGACCGATCGATCGCGCCCCTAAGGCCGATCGACCGCGTCAAGGAAAAGGAGCCTACTGATTGGTTTCGTAGGCTTATTTACAACCCGCGATCGACCGGGGGTCCAGGACCGATCGATCGGTACTCTGTTTTCAGCCCAAGATTTTGGAGATTGTTATTCCTTATACTCATTAAGTTTAAAGCGGGCTTTCTAAATTCGAGTATTAAAAAGGATTATGATCTAAAGAGATAACATAATTATCTTGATTATGGATGAATGAATCTGACGAGATTATTAGAATGAAATGGAGATATCCATTAAATTCTTAGATGGGATTTAAGTATGTATTACTTATTAAAGTAAGGAAGTACTTTGGGGTTTAGTATCATGTGAGTATGAATGCATGATTATGATTCTTTGAGAGAATCTTTGGGATTATTGGTCATCGTTAGATGGTTTAGCAAATATGGCCATTTATATATATTTGAGGAGGAATGTATGGTATGTGTATATACTATGTGAATAAAGTATATATATAATTTGAGATAAATGATTTTGAAAATAAAATATGAATGTTTTCAAAATCGAAAAGAATTGATTTTTCATAATTAATAAATTATGGTTACACACCTCCCTAAATCGCTATCATAAGGGAAGTTGCGTCCATATGGTGATGACCCCTGGCTAATGAATGCAGGGTGGAAATAGTCCTATAGGCCATATGGGTGATTATTGTTACTGCACTGGTTAGTAGATTCTGGGTGTGGTCTTGACTTTCCCGCAGGCACATGGCCGCTTCCCGACGTTGTTAGGTTCCCAGGTTGTATTGTTTCATAGGCCCGTCCAGTGAGGAAACCCGGAGGGGTGGTCTTAAATTTGTTAAAGCGATTTATGATAATAAATTGGCTTTAATTTACATTTCCTGGATGGAATAAGGGAAATGGGGTAAATGTTTGACTTCGGTAACACTTCCTGGATGGAAGAAGGGAATTGGAAGCATGTGATTTGATCAAAAGCATTTTTATGATAATAAAATGGCTTCAAATACATTTCCTGGATATGAGAAGGGAAATGGGATGATATAAAATGGAAAAGCATTTTTATGATAATAAAACTGGCTTTAAAAGTATATGATTTGTTAAAGTTATTCATGATAATGAATTGGCTTTCATATGTACATTTTCTGGATATAAGAAAGGAAATGGAAAGTTTTGAGAAAAAGGAAAGTATTGATAAATACGTGATATATGAATCCTCTATCCGGGAGATAAATTCGGATGTTTATGGGAATTTGTGTATATATATGGATAAATCTAGTATCTAGGGTCTAATGGATCCCGACAATCGACCTTGCCGCGTAGTAGTGTATCGGGGGGTTCCTTATTTGGATTTCGCTTTGCGAGACACCGCACGCACGAATATGGCATTGTGTTTAGACTGGTGAGAAGTTTAATCCTTAGCTCTCTAATAAAAATATTTCTTATGGTATATATATATATATAGATATATATATATATATATATTCTGTACTGAGGGACTGGCGGATCTTGACGATCGACCTTGCAGCGTAGTAGTGTATCATGGGGGTTCCTTGTTTGGATTTCACTATGCGAGACAGCCCAGACACGAACATGGCATAGCGTTGAGACTGGGGTGAATTTTATCCCTTAGTACTTGGACTATCTAGGGTTGATAGTGGTTGCGTGATAGACTAGTTTAGCAGGGTAGCTTGACTAGGATGTTTATAGGGATGCGCTAGGAGTGCACTGTTAGAAGAGAGGTGAGGGGTATCTCATGGGAGTGCGATAACAAACTTAAATATGAGATAAAACCTTTTTCTAAAAATAAGGCATTTGTGCACTTGCTAAATATTTTCAAAACTCAGGCTCTGACCCGTTTATCTACTTTTCCTTTCTTGTTATATTATATATATATATAGGTGTCCAGACACATGGACGCCTGGATGACATTTTCTTCGAGTCAGACGTCAGCTGCAGCAGCTGTGGATGCATGCAGGATTCTCAGTAGACGCTTATATCATTGTATTCTATATAGGAGTTACTATATACACATTCGGGCCAGTGGTCAAATGTAATACCCCGTATTTTTATGATATTTATTTATGGGATTAATTGAATTAAATGTGTATTAATTGGAAATTAATTCGGATAAAAATACTAGCGAGATGCGAGTTGGTATTTGATTTTAAAGAGTATATATGGCTATATATGAATGTTGAATTATGAAATTTGTCGTGAGATTAAAATACGGCAATTTGGAAATTTTGTTGGGACGCGTGTGACAGTCGTGTCAGGAATGTAATTATTTTAATTAGAAAGTGAATTTTATTTCTATTAACCGTATGGTCGTTTTGGGTTGGCCAACGCGTCCGGAAGGGTCGAAATAGTCAGAAAACACTAGCCGGGAGTTTAGTTTGGGTCCCGGGGCATTTTTAGGCCATACGGGCAACGTAAAAGGGTAGTTTGGTAATTTTGGAATTTTGGGAATTAAAACCCAGGAAAATTAGGAATTAAAATCTGACTTAACCTTTACCCACAAACCCACTAACTACACTAATTGAGTTAATGGGCTACGGGAGTTATTGGAAATATGTTTAGGGTTTCTTAAGACAACCTCTAGCCACCATTGTCATCTTTAGAGAAGAAGTTGTAGAGAGAGAGAGAGGAGAAATTCTGCACAGAGAGAGAGAACAATTCAATCTTCAACATCAAATTCAGAGATATATCAGAGGAAAGTGGTTTAATTACGTTAATTACATTGAATGTCTCTTCCATGATTAGACATTTTTGAAGATTTCATTATTTTTGGGAGATTGATGAAAACCCATTAAATTGGAATTAGAAACTTACATTTTGATGAGGAATCGCATGTAGAATTGTATTTAGGTGATTATTATGATGATAATATATCTTGCATGAAACAAAAATGGATTTAATTATGAGCATTGATGATCTTAAAAATTTCTAGGGTTCTTGTTCTTGAAATTGGAGAAAAATGTAGAGACTTGATAATTGGGTGATGATTAGGATGAATTAACCCCATAAACATGTTATTATATGACCTAAGTACGTTTAGGAATGATTAGAAACCTTGAACAATTGTTGGATTGATGTTTGAATGTGATTAGAGGTGAAGAAAAGTTGGAAAAACGAATTTGGGAAAATCTGGGCTCGAAACTGGCCTCTCGTTAGAAGACTTGCCCGGGTCGTTCGAACGAGCTCGTTCGAATGAGCTTCTAACGAGTTGACCTTTGAATTCTAACAAGGGGGATGTTCGTTCGATGCCTTCATTCGAACGAGATCTCGTTAGAAGGCCCACTTCGTTCGAACGATCTCTCGTTCGAACAACCTCGTTCGAACAAGACTTCTAACGAGCTGACAGTTTAGGCTTTTTAGCCTGTTTTGATTTCGCGTCTCCCGTAACCTTGTTTAATTGTAGAGATAACATACCCTTTATGATTAATTGATATATTTGGGACATTTGGGATGTAATGTGGAGTAAAACATAGAAGTGCGATTTGAACCATATGGAAATTATGGATTACGACGTGAGTGTCTATTACGACGTGAGAACAATTGACGGCTTGAATAATTATATTAACCGGGAATATGTAAATTGTGTAACATTATAAGTCGGTATGAGAATGAGAAGTGTACCACAAATAAATTATGGTGACTACTATGATGTGTGCATACTTAGTATATGTATATGATTTTATGTCTATGACATACCTACCATACTTGCTATCACGGGAGGTTTACGTTCGCTTAGGGCCATGTCATCCTTGTGTTGCCCGGATTTAAATTGGTAACTCGAGAACATAGGTCAGAGAAGGACTTATTGGGATGTTAATAAGTCTGCTGATCATGGGAGCGTAGGTATGTGCGTGACCCATGTGATATGACTGTGTTCGCCTCCATTGTTTTTCATTGTTGTTATCTGAGAACGATTCCTGAGAGATTCAGAATGCCTAATTCTTATGTACGTGATGTACCGGGATGGATAGCATTGTATGTGTGCACCGCAACTTAGTCTCAGGGTGCTTGTATTGTATATTCATGACGTGATTAATATACACTTAAATTAATGAGAACTTCCATGTTGGTATTGTGAATATAATTATGGCTATGTTTTGAGAAAATTTAACGGGTTAATCGGTAGTAAATTGTATTGCTAATAATTGAGAATCTGAGTTAAGTAAAGCCCTCTATTTAATTGATAACGCTAGAATGTGTAACGGGATTTGAGTAGTAAGGGGTAGAACTTATTACGGTTTGGTTGGTTATGTATGTCACTTAGATGGGTACGGTATGTTAGGGGTGCACAATTAGTCGAGAGGTGAGTACTCTATGTGAGTGTACGTCCTAACATGTATTTTGCATTCATTATTTTATGTTATTAAAACACTTGTTGTTTTTAAAATAATTTCCACTTTCGGGCTCTGACCCATTTGCTTTCAAATCTATTTTTTTGTAAAAACCTTTTAGGTGCCCAGCCACAAGGACACCATGCTTAGTATCCTCATTCAGTTGATGAGCTATAGCTGTTTGTGGAAGTTATAGGACTTTGCTAGTAGATGATTCATCTATCTTAACTCTATATTCAGCTTTCTTCAGTTGTAGGGCATGTCGCCCATTTCTATTAGAAATATTTCTATATCAGATTTTCAGACTTTTGGCATGTAATTAATTTAGGATTCATTGTTTCACTTATTTCAGTTGTGGGATTGTTGTGAGGAGTTTTCCTCCGGACTCTTATTATTTTTTTGGTTATTCTATTCCTTCGTTATGGTGAATGGTTGCTATTCTTTCATTATCCTTTTACTTTATGTTAATCAGACATAATTTAAAATTTGGCAACTTACTTTTTAAATACTAGGTGGTTAGTAATCATAAAAAATGTTTTCGACCGTGATGCTATTAACTGGACCAACTTGGCATTTTGTATTAATTTAATAAAGGAGTTGCTACCCAGTATTTAATTAGTCGGGGTGTCACAGGTGGTATCAGAGCATCAGGTTCTAGTGTCCTTTAGGATCTGTACGGCTTATTATGTTTTCGCTGAGCTTTCTTTGATGTAGAGCCCTATATTTTTGGACTGTTGTATTATTTTGTATATGCTACGTTCTTCAGCTATTTTGAGTTTATAACTGTGAACTTATAAACTTTATTCTTATTTCAGAATGCCTCCACGACGTGCACAACGGGTTCCCAGGGATGCGACGACAGAACCACAGCCTGCACCAGTTCAAGGCACGATTATAGCCGCCGAGGTGGCAGCTATTGTGGCCCAGGCGGTAAATGCCGCACTAGCCGTAGTTCAGCAGGCACCACCTCATGCGCCGGTAGCTGCGCCAGTTCAGGCACATGCATTCGCGTCTGCTTGGGAACGTGTTCGAGATGCTTTCCAGAAAGCACACCCTCCGAAGTTCGCCGGTAGCTCCAATGTTGTGGTATCTAGTCAGTGGAGGAAGGACATTCAGCGGCACCTGAGGATGTATGAGTGCACCGATGTCCAGAAGCAGATACTAGCTACCTTTAAGCTAGTGGGGTCTGCACTGCAGTGGTGGGAGTCTATTACCACCGTGGAGGAGAGAGATACTCTCACTATACAATAGTTTTGGGGCGATTTGACCGCAAGTACTTTCCGTCAGCTGTTCACACGGAAATGAGGAGGAAGTTGATGAACCTCAGACAGGAAGGTAAGACTGTGGCCGAGTATGATGCCGAATTCACAAATCTGTTCAATATTGTTCCTGACGAGATACCGACAGAGGAAAAGAAGATACAAAAATTTACAGACGGGTTGACTTGGAGGATCCGTCAGCATTTGTTGGGGAATCTATCGTTGGCCACTTACTTTGATGTGGTTAACGCTGCACTGTTACACTGCCAGGATCACCGCATTCACATGGCTGAGGGAAAGAGATCGGGAGAGTCCAGCCATTAGGGCAGGACAAGGGGAAATGGTGCCAGTGGGGCACATTCTGTTCAGGGGCAGAGGCAGGGTGATCAGGGTTCCCAGCAGGGGGATCATAAGAGGTTCAGATCGGGAAATTTCAGGCACGGACAGGGAGGTTTTCGGTAGGGCCAGCAGGGTCAAAAAGGCCAACAACAGTTTCAGCAGGGCTAGGGGAGGAACAGTAACGGCCACCAGGGCCGGGGGCAGTAGGGATAGAGAGGGGGGGGAACTTCCTGGGGAAGTGTTACGTTTGTGGCAAGACTGTCCATAAACTCCAGGACTGTCCTGATAGTGGCAGGGCCCCGCTGCAGCAGCAGGGTGCTCGACATGAGCCACAGAGGCCACTTTTTCCACCTTCCCTCCCAGCTCCAGCCCAGGTTCCATCCCTACCAGCAATTCCAGCAGCTCCAGTGCAGCAGGGGCAGTTACAGCATGGACATGTCTATAACGTCCACCAGGCAGCAGCTCCACAGGCACCACCCACGATTGAGGGTATGTTTCCTATCCATGGTACTATGGGACGGGTTTTGTTTGATACGGGGGCAACGCATTATTTTATAGCTACACATTTTGCGAAAGCCTTAGGGTTGTGAGCCACAGCAGAGAGCACAGTGACGTGTGTAGACTCACCATTGGGGAGTGGGTCACTTATTTTCTTTATATGCCGAGGAGTGGGGGTAGAGATTGGTAGTTTGGTATTACCTGCAAACATGTTGGTATTAGATATGCATGTGCACGATGTGATTATCGGTATGGATTGGCTCGCAGATTATAGAGCCATGATTGATTGCTTCGGTGGGCGCATTATTTTTGCCATTTCGGGGCAAGAGATGTTTGTAGTGGCGATGCCTCGCCCAGAGGGAGGCTCAATCGCTCATTTGTACTACATAGAGGAGGACACCTCTAAGGAGGTTGTGATTCCTTTAGATTCCATCCCAGTTGTCAGGGAGTATTCCGATGTGTTTCAGGAGATACCAGGCCTACCCCCCAGTCGAGAGATAGACTTTGTCATAGACTTATTGCCAGATACCTATAGCACGCGCACCGTACCGTATGGCTCCGGCAGAGATGCGAGAGCTACGAGATTAGATAGAGCAGCTGTTGGGTCAGGGCTTTATTCGCAGGAGTACCTCACCTTGGGGCGCTCCAGTTTTGTTTGTAAAGAAGAGAGATGGTTCACTGAGATTGTGTGTGGACTATCGAGAGTTGAACAAGGTCACGATACGGAATAAGTATCCGTTGCCTCGAATCGATGACCTATTCGACCAGTTGAGAGGAGCTTCTTTCTTCTCAAAGATTGATTTTCGATCGGGATACCATCAGTTGCGTATCAGGGAGGAGGACGTCTCGAAGACTGCGTTCTTAACGAGATATGGTTCTTACGAGTTTCGGGTTATGCCTTTTGGTTTGACCAATGCTCCAGTCGTGTTTATGGACTTGATGAATAGGCTGTTTAGAGACTTCCTAGATTAGTTTGTCATTGGCTTCATTGATGATATTCTGGTTTACTCCCAGACGGAGGAGGAGCACACCGAGCATTTGAGGCAGGTTTTGCAGACGCTACGTCAGAACGAGTTGTATGCAAAATATGAGAAGTGCGGGTTTTGGCTGAAGGAAGTTCAGTTTTTGGGGCATATTATTTCCGACCAGGAGATATCTATTGATCCGAGGATGGTATCCGCGGTGAGGGAGTGGGGACAGCCCACGACACTGACGGAGATCCATAGTTTCTTGGGACTAGAAGGATACTACAGGAGATTTATTCGGGGATTTTCGAAGATAGCAGGTCCTTTGACACATCTGACTCATAAAGGTGTGTCGTTCATCTGGAGTGATGACTATTAGTTGGCATTCGATGAGTTGAAGGACAAGTTGACCTCAGCACTTGTGTTAGCATTGCCGAGACCGGGAGTTGAGTATCTAGTCTACACCGATCCATCCTTGCAAGGACATGGAGGTGTATTGTAGCAGGAGAGTCAGGCCATAGCTTATGCTTCTCGTAATCTAAAGCCTCACGAGAAGAATTACCCCACCCATGACTTGGAGTTGGCGGCAGTTGTATTTGCTCTTCGGATTTGGAGACATTATCTTTTGGGGGAGAAGTTTCGATTGTTCACGGACCACAAGTCCCTACAGTACCTATTCATGCAAAAGGAGTTGAATATGCGGCAGCGAAGGTGGCTTGAGTTTGTGAAGGATTATCAGTTTGATATCCAATATCACTCGGGGAAGGCTAACGTGGTAGCAGACGCGTTGAGCCGTAGGCTAGTAGATGAAGTGGCAAGGGTGTGGAAGGCTAAGTGGAAGGAGTTGGGACACCAGGATGCAGTGGCCCGATCATTCATGTCGGTGATGACTGTTACACCGCAGATTGTCACGAGAGTGGTAAAGGCACAAGCAGATGACTCATTCTGTCAGGAGCAGATAGTTCGATTATTAGCAGAGGGAGCCGAGTCCTATACCGTTAGCTCAGACGGGGGATTACGCTTCAATGGGAGATTGCTAGTTCTGGGAGGGGAGGAATTGCGGCACGAGGTGATGGCAGAGTCGCACGGATCACGGTTCGCAGTACATCCCGGTGGGGACAAAATGTACCAAGACATGAGATGACAGTATTGGTGGAACGGGATGAAGAGAGATATTGCCGTGTTTGTTTCTAAATGAGCCACTTGTCAGCTAGTAAAAGTGGATCATCAGAGACCGGCAGGACTTCTACATCCATTGGAGGTCCCAATGTGGATGTGGGAAAGCATATCCATGGATTTTATCACGGGGTTGCCTACGTCACAAAGAGGTCACGACTCCATTTGGGTAATTGTGGACAGGTTGACCAAAGTTGATCATTTTCTACCCGTAAGGACAGACTACACTACGGGACAGTATGCCCAGCTCTTTCTTGCAGAAATAGTGAGACTTCACGGTGTGCCCCTAAATATCGTGTCTGACAGAGACAAGATATTTGTTTCACGGTTTTGGGAGAGTTTTCAGGAGGCCATGGGCATGGAATTGTGGTTGAGTACGGCATATCACCAGCAGACCGATGGGCAAACTGAGCTTACAAACCAGATGTTGAAGGACATGTTGCGTATGTGCATCATTGATTTCGGGGGTGGATGGGAGCAGTATCTTCCACTGCTGGAGTTTGCTTACAACAACTCCTACCAGTTCACTATTGGCATGGCTCCATTTGATGAGTTGTACGGTAGACCTTGTCGTTCCCCAGCATGTTGGTTGTAGGTGGTGGACAACAAACTACTTGGTCCGGAAGTGATTCAGGATACTTCGGCGAGGATAGAATTGATTCGGAGTCGCATTCGGGTAGCTCAGGATCGAGAGAAGAGCTATGCTGATGCGAAGAGGTTCTTTAGGGAGTTCCAAGTGGGGGACCAGGTTTTACTCAGAGTATCTCCTATGAAGGGGATTATGCAATTTGGGAAGAAAGGTAAGATGGCACCGAGATACGTGGGGCCATTCCCTATCATCGAGCGGATTGAGTTTGTTGCATATAGACTTGGATTACCGGAGCATTTGCATCGGATTCATGGTGTGTTTCATATTTCCTCACTAAGGAAATATCTTAAAGATGATTTGGCTCACTCTCACATTGCCTTGGAAGACATCGATCTCCATCCGAATAGCTCCTATGAGGAGGGGTCGATTTCTATTTTGGACCGAAGTGAGAGGAAACTACCGTCAAAGATAGTTCCGTCAGTGCGTGTTTAGTGGCGACATCATAATGTCGAGGAGTCCACATGGGAGCGCGAGGATGAGATGCGCGAACGTTATCCAGAGTTTTTATTACCAGGTACTTTTTAGTTCCGAATTTCGGGATGAAATTATGTTATTAGGGGGGAAGTATGTAATACCCCGTATTTTTATGATATTTATTTATGGGATTAATTGAATTAAATGTGTATTAATTGGAAATTAATCCGGATAAAAATACTAGCGAGATGCGAGTTGGTATTTTATTTTAATGAGTATATATGGCTATATATGAATGTTGAATTATGAAATTTGTCGTGAGATTGAAATACGGCAATTTGGAAATTTTGTTGGGACGCGTGTGACAGTCGCGTCAGGAATGTAAATATTTTAATTAAAAAGTGAATTTTATTTCTATTAACCGTATGGTCGTTTTGAGTGCTCCAACGCGTCCGGAAGGGTCGAAATAGTCAGAAAACACTAGCTGGGAGTTTAGTTTGAGTCCCGGGGCATTTTTAGGCCATACCGGCAACGTAAAAGGGTAGTTTGGTAATTTTGGAATTTTGGGAATTAAAACCCAGGAAAATTAGGAATTAAAATCTGACTTAACCATTACCCACTAAACCCACTAACTACACTAATTGACTTAATGGGCTACGGGAGTTATTGGAAATATGTTTAGGGTTTCCTAAGACAACCTCTAGCCACCATTGCCATCTTTAGAGAAGAAGTTGTAGAGAGAGAGAGAGGAGAAATTCTGCACAGAGAGAGAGAACAATTCAATCATCAACATCAAATTCAGAGATATATCAGAGGCAATTGGTTTAATTACGTTAATTACATTATATGTTTCTTCCATGATTAGACATTTCTGAAAATTTCATTGTTTTTGGGAGATTGATTAAAACCCATTAAATTGGAATTAGAAACATACATTTTGATGAGGAATCGCATGTAGAATTGTATTTAGGTGATTATTCTGATGATAATATATCTTGTATGAAACAAAAAGGGATTTAATTATGACCATTGATGATCTTAAAAATTTTTTGGTTCATGTTCTTGAAATTGGAGAAAAATGTAGGGACTTGATAATTGGGTGATGATTAGGATGAATTAACCCCATAAACATGTTATTATATGACCTAAGTACGTTTAGGAATGATTAGAAACCTTGAACAATTGTTGGATTGATGTTTGAATGCGATTAGAGGTGAAGAAAAGTAGGAAAAACGAATTTGGGAAAATCTGGGCTCAAAACTGGCCTCTCGTTAGAAGACCTGCCCAGGTCATTCGAACGAGCTTCTAACGAGTTGACCTTTGACTTCTAACGAGGGGGATGTTCATTCGATGCCTTAGTTCGAACGAGATCTCGTTAGAAGGCCCACTTCGGTCGAACGAACTCTCGTTCGAACAGCCTCGTTCGAACGAGACTTCTAACGAGCTGACAGTTTAGGCTTTTTAGCCTATTTTGATTTCGCGTGTCCCGTAACCTTGTTTAATTCTAGAGATAACATCCCCTTGATGATTAATTGATATATTTGGGACATTTGGGATGTAATGAGTAGTAAAACATAGAAGTGCGATTTGAACCATATGGAAATTATGGATTAGGACGTGAGTGTCTATTACGACGTGAGAACAATTGACGGCTTCAATAATTATATTAACCGGGAATATGTAAATTGTGTAACATTATAAGTCGGTATGAGAATGAGAAGTGTACCACAAATAAATTATGGTGACTACTAAGATGTGTGCATACTTAGTATATGTATATGAATTTATGTCTATGACATACCTACCATACTTGCTATCACGGGAGGTTTACGTTCGCATAGGGCCATCTCATCCTTGTGTTGCCCGGATTTAGATTGGTACCTCGAGAACATAGGTGAGAGAAGGACTTATTGGGATGTTAATAAGTCTGCTGATCGTGGGAGCGTAGGTATGTGCGTGACCCATGTGATGTGACTGTGTTCACCTCCATTGTTTGTGATAGTTGTTATCTGAGAACGATTCCTGAGAGATTCGAAATGCGTAATTCTTATGTACGTGATGTACCGAGATGGATAGCAGATATGTGTGCACCGCAGCTTAGTCTCAGATTGCTTGTATTGTATATTCCTGATGTGATTAATATACACTTAAATTAATGAGAACTTCCATGTTGGTATTGTGAATATAATTATGGCTATGTTTTGAGAAAATATAACGGGTTAATCGGTAGTGAATTGTATTGCTAATAATTGAGAATCTGAGTTAAGTAAAGCCCTCTATTTAATTGACAACGCTAGAATGTGTAACGGGATTTGAGTAGTAAGGGGTAGAACTTATTACGGTTTGGATGGTTATGTATGTCACTTAGATGGGTACGGTACGTTAAGGGTGCACAATTAGTCGAGAAGTGAGTACTTCATATGAGTGTACGTCCTAACATGTATTTTTCATTCATTGTTTTATGTTATTAAAACACTTGCTGTTTTTAAAATAATTTCCACTTTCTGGCTCTGACCCATCTTCTTTCAAATCTATTTTTTTGTAAAAACCTTTTAGGTGCCCAGCCACAAGGACACCATGCTTAGTATCCTCATTCAGGTGACGAGCTGTAGCTGTTTGTGGAAGTTACAGGACTTTGCTAATAGACGCTTCATCTATCTTGACTCTATATTCAGCTTTCATCAGTTGTAGGGCATGTCGCCCATTTCTATTGGAAATATTTTCTGTATCAGATTTTCAGACTTTTGGCATGTAATTAATTCAGGATTCATTGTTTCACTTATTTCAGTTGTGGGATTGTTGTGAGGAGTTTTCCTCCGGACTCTTATTATTTTGTTGGTTATTCTATTGCTTCGTTATGGTGAATGGTTGCTATTCTTTCATTATCCTTTTACTTTATGTTAATCAGACATAATTTAAAATTTGGCAACTTACTTTTTAAATACTAGTTGGTTAGTAATCATAAAAAATGTTTTCGACAGTGATGCTATTAACTGGACCAACTTGGCATTTTGTATTAATTTTATAAAGGAGTAGCTACTCGGTATTTAATTAGTCGGGGTGTCACATCCAATTGAATTTATATATTCTTTGAGTACAGCATTCGATATGGTTATATATTTTGACCGAGTGTTCGGTTATTTTATTTCATTTCAGTTTTATTTACACAAAACTGTGTGGATGTTTTAATTTTTATGTTTTTAAAAAGAGTAGTTAAGTAAAATTTTAACACCGCCCTAATAGGTTATTAGTAATTAAATGGATTTTCGACAGTTATGCTAAGAATGATCCATATGAGACTCCTGTTTTAATTTCATATATGAGTGATTGCCCGGTATTTTAGTAGGCGGGGTGTCACACTCGTCTTCCTCACATCGTAAACCAAAAGTCGAAACAATTGGGAGTAGACCCAATTGAAAAAATGAACACCTCGAGGAATATGATGGATGAGGTGAGTGAAGTTAACGAGGTGCTCAATCACCTTGTAGCTCAAATGGTCCGACTTGGAGAGAATATCAAAGTGAATTTTGGAATGGCCTAGATTTTCCCTAAACTTGGTAATGCATGGATTAAGCTCTAAATTGGACGATACTCTAACCATGGCCTTGATTGCATCCGAGAACTCCAGTGGCATGGGTGGATGGTCACAAAGAAGGAAATCATCAATCCTATCTTTCCATTCTCTCTCTTCTAAGTGACAAAATGAGTCCAATAGTGATTTGACTTCGATAGTGAAGCTCTCATCCACCGGCCCGAATTCATTCTCAAAGTCCTCTAGGCTCATATCTCCTCACGCTCTTTCTTGCTCATTATCCGAATACTCTCTCTCACTCTCCTTTGAAGGCTTCTATGATGTGGATGGATAATTACTACCAAGCAATTCATCTATTATATCTTGTCATTCTCTCTCATCCAGCATCTCCCTCGTAATACACATCCAATTTTTTTTTTGAATATTTGATTTTTGATTTTTGATTTTTTTTACGGTCAATGTTTTAGATTAACTTGATCTAATCCTAAGTCTACCTAATTCCCCGGAAACGGCGACAAAAACTTGACGAGACTCAGAAAGTGTCTCTAATGTGCCTTCACTCTAGGCTCAAGTGCAAGCCTGTCGCGTTAGTAATAAACCAGGTAAGTCAGGATCGTATCCACAGGGAAATAGGACAACGAAGTTGTAACGACGGGAAAAGACGAAGGAATCCTAACTTTAACTCTAAAAAGAAAGAAAAAATGATTTCGTTTCGAGAATTGACTACAACTACGTACAATTATGAAATTATGAAAAGATGCAATGATATTAAATTACCTAGAATGCTAATGAAAACTGGTTTAAAACTTTAAACTATGCATGCAAAAAACAGGACGGGAATACAATCCCCCAACCCTAGTGTATAGATATAATACTAATCGTAAATTTAAATGATTAATTTGACCCAGAATTTAGTACTCCCAATCATTACGTATACGAGGTTCAACCCCGCATCATACTTAATCTGAGGACGAGTAAATCGGTATCGCTATAGTGACACTCGAATCACATTCTAAAGCATCCTGGTTACTCGAAGGCAAACGAGATCTAAAAATCTACAATTGTTGTGTTCCTACACAATACGGTCGTAATCAATCACTAAATTCAGAGGATTAATGTTATAAACATGAAACTAACACATTAGGCTGGGTTCATGTATCCCGGCCTTGGTAAATCAAGCCTAGAATTTTGAAATAATAATAAAAGTGCAGAAAATAAAAGTTACCAGGATTGAAGAACAAGAACATGCAAGAAGAAATCGAAGATTGAAGAAAAACTGGAAAAGCTCTTGAATTAGTGGTGCAAAATATGTGAATCTTTGTCCTAGATATTCCCACTTGTTATGGAGCTTTTACATTAATGAAATATTCTTAAAAAGAGTCCTAATGACTAAATATATAGGCTAGAGGTCGTTTAGAAGAGTACCCAAAACATAAAACTCTTTTGGCTAAAAGATAAGCAGAAAATAAAAATTCCGTATCTGCCAATTTGTCACACTTAGAAAGCGTGACTAATTTTTTAACGGATCTGGAGCGTGACTAATTTCGTAATGGATCTGGTGCGTGATAAATGGGAAAATCGGTTCGGGTGAATTCGCTGGTTTTGGGCCTCTTTCAACACTTAGAATATTTTCCAACTTTCTTCTTTTCTTCCTTGGATTTTTTCTCAAATTCAAATGATCATAACTCCTTCACCGTAGCTCGGATTTGGGTGCCATTTTTTCCAATATTCTCATTGTTCCGAGCTCTTCCAGAAGGCCCCACCTCCAAAATCGGGCTAAAGAATTACAAAAATGCCCTTGAACTTGCCTTCCTAGCCTTTCTTCTATGATTTTTCCTCAACTTCAAGGGATCATAACTCTTTTATCGTAGCTCGAATTTGGTTGCCGTTTCTTCCACTGTTCTTGTAATTGAAAGCTCTTAAATTTTCTACTAGGCCCTACCTCCATAATAAGGATGAAAAATTACAAAAATGCCCTTTAACTCCCCGCTTCTCGATTTCTTTCACTATTTTGAGTTCTCTTTTCCATTTTTCTTGCATGAAATACCTGTAAAACACATAAGAGATACACAAAATACGAAACACTTGCCAAAAAGGGTTAGTATCATAAATATGAGACAAATAAAAGCTATTTACACCGCACGGGATCATACAAATATTGAAATTAAGGGAATAAATGTGAAGAATTTATGCCTAATCACTCGTGTCAGGACTAAATTATTATTATAAAGGTGAATAAATTATAAGTCATCCATATGATCATTTTAAGTGCGTCAAAGTGTCCAGAAGGATAGGGATAGTCAAAAAAGTATACTCGGGGGTTTAGTTTGGGTCTCGGGGAATTTTTTGGCCTAATTGGCATCCCGTTCGGGTATGTTAGACATTTTGTATATTTGGGTAATTAAACTCAAGAATTTTCTTAATATATATTAGCCATTTGTAGTTGTCTCTTGGGATTAACAAACATAAAACCTAAGCCTAGCCATTGGAGATTAAGGTGAAGATATTAGAGAAGAAGGTGAAGAGTTTCCAAGCAATCCGAGCCCTAAAACTAACCCAATTGCATCACCACCACCACCAAAACGTAGATCGCATGACGAGGAACACAGTGATATATTATTCATCAAAAAATCAGACCTTTGAATCCCAGACAACTCTCTATCTTGCTGATTTCCATGTTATTATACCTTCCATGTTAGTCTAGGAATGAAAATTATATGTTTTAATTGAAGAATTATATGTTTTGGAAGAGAATTTATGTCTTGTAGGGAGAATCCGTATGGTCTGAAATCGTGATCATATGTAGAGGATTCCCCACGGATTTATTATGATATTTGGGAAGAAAATATGTATTAAAATAGAGGTTTGTGATTATTTATGTAAAATTTGGTTTTATAAATAAATCTGAGATTAAACACCTTTTTGATTGATTCGTTGAGGATGTATTGATGTTGTTACGTTAGAACTTGTTTATATATATTTCTTATACATTAAATAAATTTGATGGGAGTTTAGGATGAAATTATAGACGTTTGGAGGGGTTAGAATGAGTTAACTATATCACCCCGCCCGCCCGGGGAGAGCGAACGGAGCGCCACTATCGATAAAATAAATCCAAATCCACAAGTGACAAGTGACAAGGTATAGAGCATCTAAATAAACCCACAATAACAAAAGAGAAACTTCAAATCTCAATCTCTTCAAACTAAATACCAAATCTCTCGAATTACATACAACAACTAACTCGAAAATAAAATAAAAATCTCCAAAGCTCTATACATCAAAATAATACAAATCTTTCCCGAACAATCCTCGCTAAAATCAATCTCCATAGCGCCCAAAATCCGCGCTAACCTGCCACTAAAAGAAAATACGGGGAAGTACACAATACGACAAGAAAGAAGCTCAACAAATATATGTTAGCGATGAATAAAACATAACAACACGAGTTCGAATATTCAAATCAAAATGCAAATCTCAATAGATTTTTATCCTTATAATTTCTCAACAACACATCAATGGGTAACCAGGCCTCACCCCATTCGCATATGCTTTATCCAGCCATAGCCCGAGAAACAGGAATTTTGGCAAGTGCCCAACCTCCGTGCCATATTAAAATCTCATGACAACGTGATCAACAACAATATAATGATGCCACATGAATCAAAATAATTTCAACAATTATTTTCGAGATTTCAATGAATTTATCAACTCAAATATGAGTTCAATTAACAAGAATTCAAAGAGAATGACACTCGCAAGATTTAAGGAGCATATTGTGTAAAATCCCATACCTCAAAACACGATGAGAAACCAACGATCACATCCTCAAGATCAACACAAAAGATCTACAAAATCTCCTCCAAGAACCTCCAACAAAATAGCCCCAACAACACCTCTAATATAAGGTTGGAACTCACAAATCTCAAGGGCCTATTTGTATATAAAAAGAAGAGGCATATAAAATATATTTGCTGCCAAATTTTTTGCCAAAAGTAGGTTAAAAGGGTTGCCCAAGACTGCCTTTTATAATGCAAAGAAATGAAGAGTTGGAATCCAAAAGACTCCTTTAAATAAGGCAAAGAAATGAAGAGTTGGAAGTTAAAACAACTCCAAGAGTTTAAAATCATTTTAAAATCCGTTTTAACTCCATTTTCGGAACCGTTTGAAATTCTCGCCTTTAAAAATAATAACCAACATATTTAAGCAATAAAAATAATTTTATCAAAAACTTTATTTTTCTCCATTTTCCAAAAATTAATTAAAATAGCCCAAAATTACGTTGGTTGTTACATTAACTCGTAGGTTGATATTTGCAGCAAACTTGTCAAGAACTGCTTGAATGATCGATCGACCAAGAGCATCGATCGATCAACCCAATTCCACGATCGATCGATCCCTCCTGGAAAAGTGCATATTTTTCTCCTTTTTGTTTAATTCAATTAAGATACGTAGGGACCCTTGATTATTATTTATGGAGTACAATGGGTTATGAAGAGGACCAGTAGGGTCTAAGTTGACTTCGTTGAGTAAAATTAATATGCGATGAAATTGTGGGTTAACAGTGAGTTATTCATACATAAGAAATTATGCGTAGGTTTACTAAAATATTGAGACTCGTAAAGGATTTAGACCAGAAGGTAAGTGAGGGTATAATTACTGAAATTTATACTTAGTGGGAGAATACTTCGAGCCATGAGGAGTAAGTATGAAGTAAATTATAAATGAGAATAAAATAGATGAATCTGTTGTGCGAGATAAATGAGTAAAATATGTGCTAAGAACAGATAATACTAATTATGGGTCGTGGGTGAACCTAATTTGGAAAATGTGAATATTTATATATATATGACTATATGACTGTGCATATATTATGTATTTGTGTAAAAATCATACACGGGCTACTTGTTATGACGGAGGTTTCTATGCTGGGACAGTCTTATCTCGATTGGACCTTTATAGGGGATATTGACTCGTACCCTAGAAGATAGTATCCTTGATACAGGTTATCTGATAATGATATTCAGATGTTCTAAAAGGCGTGAGGGTATGTGATAACCTCTTAGGACATGGAACTATGCTTCGCCTCCATTTGTATGTGTATTGTGTTAATACAATTCGAGAGTGATTCCGAACTAGTATTTCCTTTAGTATGCGTGATACTGGGACTTGATAGCAGAGTATGCCATCACCATAGATTTATGTGGGGTGCCGATAGTATATGTATTATATGAGTGATTGATATATATATATATATGCTTATGTATGGAAATTTTCTACTGTGTGTTTAAGTACTTAAGTAATGAATAAATGCTTCAGCTTTATAACAAGTGTTCGTGAATTTGGTAACGGTACTAAGTGGTTGTAAGTAACATAATAATATGGAAAATAATGATTTCCTAAAACTAAATATGATGGCCTCAGTACTTCTCTGGATAGAGCTTTATGGGAGGATAAGTTAGATAGACTTCTGTGATTAGTAGTATGGTAGGAGTGCACACTTGATGAGAGGTGAGAATTCTCAAGAGAGTGTCGCGCACTAACATGGTGGTTATATTAGCCAGTAAGCATTTTAAATACTTGTTCAACTATTTTACACTCGGGATCTGACCCGTTTTCTATCATTTCTTTCTCTCTTGTATATATATGTATGTATTACAGGTGCCCAGCTATAGGGGTGTCTTGCATAGATTCTTTGGACTGAACGTGATGTAGCTTATGTGGAAGTTTCATGCCTTTGATTTAGACGACCTCGTCATTGATTCTATTGTTACCTTACTTCTTTATATTTAGTGCATGTGTCGCCCGATTTCCTATTCAGTTGGGATTTATCAGAGATTTGTGTTCATTTATATTTCCAGTATTCAGTACTCCTTGGGAGTTAACTATTGTAAGGATGATTTCATTTATGGTTCCTAAACTAGGTTTGGTTTATATAGATGGTTTAATTCTTGTGTGTTAATTTCCATCCTTAGTATTTATGTGATTTTTAAACTATTGGTATTAAAAAGGTGTTCGTATTTCTATTTAATAAATGAAAAATGAGACTTTAAATTTTGTTGACACTTAGCTTAATTATTTAGGGTGTTCAAATTGGAAATATTATTTTACGAACATGATGCTGAGAATGAACTAACCATTCACCTTGATTTTAATTTAATAAAGGACTAATCACCCAGTATTTAATTAGGCGGGGTGTTACAGGTGGTGGTATCAGAGCATCAAGTTCTAGTGTCCTTTAGGATCTGTGCGTCTTAATATACTTCCCGTATAGCTTTCTTTGATATAGATCCTTATGTTTTGGATTATTGATTTCTTTAATGAGATTTCGTTCTCCTGCTATCACATATATATTAGTGAATCTAATTTATGTTCGGGCGTGATCGAACAATGAAGTATGGAAGATGAGGGCCATTGGGCGGATAGCGGAGGCCGGACTTATGAGGGTATGAAGTATGTTCAAGGATGATGACCATAGTCGAGGTCACCCCTATTATGGTACGAGAGACCAGGACTGTAAATACATCTAAGAAATAGCCTATGCTTTCGAAGTGCAGCTGTAGTCAAACATGATGTCAAAAATTAGACTCACCCAACGTAGAACGCTTAGGAGAGGGTCAAATGGAAAATTGAGGAGAGTCATTCGTGAAAATTCTTGAAATGCAGGAATTATGTGTGTTACCCAACGAAGGTAATACATTCAAAGTATTGGGCATGTAGTGGAGTGTGGTTAACTAGAAGTAAAAATTTGGGGTAAAATTTTTCTTGACTCAGCGGAGCAAAGTTACAATAGTGGGAGTCAACTACCACCGTTAGTAGTGAAATGTTACGTCAATGGAAGGACCTTAGGTATAGTTTAATCGCACGTTCTTTCATCAATTGTTCAAAATAAGATGTGAACGTTGTTCTGAACCCATTAAGAAAGGGCCGAATAGGGGTCCATTTGTAAATGAATTTAAACTTTTAGCAAATCTTGTATCAGTGGAAGAGAAGATTTTAAATGGGAGATCAACTCCTGACGAAGGGTGACAACACTTAAAGAGAATTCTGTTCGACAGTTGGTCCATATGGTGACAATGTCACGCATTGTTCGTAGAAATGTTAACACTCTTATGTGAAGGGAGCTAAAGTAATCGAAAGATTTATTGGAGAGTAAGACTAGAGGAGACCCACCAGGGGGCTCATTTAAATTATTTGGATAGATGAATTCTTACCAAGTGATGGTGGATTCAGTAGGTGTTATTAAAGCTAGTAGCACATTCCGTAGGGCCAACAAATCTAAGGGAAATGATGCAGGTAGCCATCAGGATCGAGACTATTTAAGTCCGAGAGAAGGACAACTCTAATAGGATCAATATGACAGGAGATAAGTGGGTTATGTGTTGAGGTATTTTGTGGAGACTAAAATAACATGAGTTAAAAAATTTCAAAGAAAGAATAAGGATAAGGGTATGGTGCTTGCAAGGTAAATGGTTAATATAATTTTTGATTTGGTTCATACAGACGGGTTATGTCCGTAAGACCATTAAGTAGCCAAGGCGATTAGCAAAGTAGAAGTATGAGTTTTATCCTCGGATGATGAAGCGTGTTTTACGTGACACATGAGTTAACCCGTAGTTTGATATTTGCAAAAAACTAGGCAAGACCTGCTTGAAAGATCAATCGACCAAGAGAATCGATCGATCGACCCCATTCCACAATCGATCGATCCCTCCTGGAAAAGTGCATATTTTTCTCCTTTTTGTTTCATCTGATTAATATACGTAGGGACCCTTGATTATTATTTATGGAGTATAATGGGTTATGAAGAGGATCAGTAGGGTCTAAGTAGACTTCATTGAGTGAAATTAATATGAGATGAAATTGTGGGTTAATGGGGAGTTATTCATACATAAGATATTGTGCGTGCATTTACTAAAATATTGAGACTTGTAAAGGATTTAGACCAAAAGCTAAGTGAAGATATACCTACTGAAATTTATACTTAGTGGGAGAATACTTCGAGATATGAGGAGTAAGTATGAAGTAAATTATAAATGAGAATAAAAGAGAAAAATCCGTTGTACGAGATAATTGAGTAAAATATGTTCAAAGAACAGATGATACTAATTATGGGTCGTGGGTGAACCTAATTTGGAAAATATGAATATTTATATATATGACTATGTGCGTGTGCATATGTTGTGTATCTATGTAAAAATCATACCCGAGCTACTTGCTATCACAGAGGTTTCCATGCTGGGACAGTCTTATCTCGATTGGACCTTTATGGGGGATATTGACTTGTACCCTAGAAGATAGTATACTTGATACAGGCTATTTGAGAATGATAGTAAGATTTTCTAAGATACGTGAGGGTATGTGCTAACCTCTTAGGACCTGAAACGATGCTTCACCTCCGTTTGTATGTGTATTGTGTTATTACAGTTCGAGAGTGATTCTGAACTATTATTTCCCTTAGTATGAGTGATACTAGGACTTGATAGCAGAGTGATTGATATATATATTATATGACTAATTTATGAGGGGTGCCGATAGTATATATTATATGAGTGATTGATATATATATATATATATATATATATTCTTACATGTGGAAACTTTCTTCTTTGTATTTAAGTAGTTAAGAAATGAATAAATGCTTCAGCTTTATAACAAGTGTTCATGAATTTGGTAACGGTACTAAGTGGTTCTAAGTAACATAAGAATATGGAAGAGAATGATTTTCTAAAACTAAATATGATGGCCTTAGTACTTCTTAGGATATAACTTTATGGCAGGATAAGTTAGATAGACTTATGTGATTAGTAGTACGGTAGGAGTGCACACTAGACGAGAGGTGAGAATTCTCAAGAGAGTGTCACGCACTAACAGGGTCGTTATATTAGCTAGTAAGCATTTTAAATAATTGCTAAACTATTTTTAAAACTATTTTACACTCGGGCTCTAATCCGTTTTCTGTCATTTATTTCTCTCTTGTATATATGTATGTATTACGGGTGCCCAGCCACATGGGCATCTTTCATAAATTCTTTGGATTGGACATGTTGTAGCTTATGTGGAAGTTGCAGGCTGTAACACCCCACGAGCCCGGACAAACACGCGGCGTGCTATTACGATAAAACTAAACTAACTCCAGAATAACAATGTTTATAGAACGTCTAAAAGAATCCCACAATAATATAAATCCACTAATATCAGTACTCAAATTTAAATACAATAAGTGTCTCAGGAAATAATACAACTATTATCTCGAAATAAAAATAAATCTCCAAATGCGCTATACAACAAAAAATAAATACAAATCTTCTCATCTTGTATAAAAAATTCTTCCCAAACAATCCACATTAAAAATCATCCCAATTGGTCCATAGTGTCCCAATCCACGCCAACCTAACATCTAAAAGAAAATATGGGGAAGTACATAATACGATAGGAAAGATGCTCAACAAATATATTAACGATCAATAAAGCGTTACAACATGAGTACGAATATTCAAATCAAAAATGCAAATCTCAAAGAATTTATCAATAAATTTCTTAACAACACGTCAATGGGTCACCAGGCCTCAACCCATCCGCATATGCTTTATCAAGTCATAGCCCCGGGAAGCAGGAATTTTGGCGGGTGCCCAACCTCCGTGCCATATTAAAATCTTATGACAACATTCTCAACAACAATATAATGATGCCACATGAATCAAAATAATTCAACAATTATTTCTCCATATTTTAAAGAATTTAACAATTCAAATATGAGTTCAATTATAAATGAAATCAACGAAAAAAACTCTCGAGAGTTTTAAAGACCGTATTGTGTAAAAACCCATACCTTAAATCATCACACAAATTCAGCCTCAAAATCTGATTGCACCATCATGTTCCTCTCGTAAAAATAATCAAATCATGTTCTAGCCCCAACACGAGATAACCTCAAATAGTCCTATTTTAAAAACTCAGAAAAATCGGCTCCAAAAATTATTTGAATCTCTTATCCGACTTCATATTTGGATTCTACACGAAAAATTGAGTCAGTATGTGTTTTGAGTTTTTCTTAAATATCATCCAAATGAACTCAAAAACAAGATCTAAACATTCCAAGTTGGCTCTTCTCATTCCACTCGTTTTTGCCTCTTTTGACTTCGCTTTTGGGCTCTCTTTTTCATCTCCCTTTCCTTATAATCACCCATAATATTTCTTTTATAGTCCCTCTCTCAAGCCCTAGCTTGGTGCCTAAGCTAACCTATATTACTATATTGCCCTTTAATTCAAAATTATCAACTTTACATATTTAAACCATTACAAAATGTCCAAAATCCAATTAAATTTGAATTTAAATATTCAATTCATTTCAAATAAAAATAAATATAATATCAATATCCCGATTAATAAAATAATAATATTATCCAAATCTTATACAATATTCATAAATAAAGCCCTCAAAATTACGGGGTATTACACAGGCCTTTGATTTAGACAACCTCGTCATTGATTCTGTTCTTACCTTAGTTCATTATAGTTAGGGCATGTCTCGCCCGATTTCTTATTCCATTTGGATTTGACAAAGATTTGTGTTAATTTATATTTCCAGTATTCAGTACTCCTTGGGGGTTAACTATTGTAAGGATGATTTCATTTATGGTTCTTAACCTTTATTTGGTTTATATAGATGGTTTAATTCTTGTGTGTTAATTGCCATCCTTAGTATTTATGTGATTCTTAAAATGTTGGGTATTAAGAAGGTTTTCATATTTTTAGTTAATAAAGGAAAAATTAGACTTTAAATTTTTTTGACACTTAGCTTAATTTTTTAGGGTGTTCAAATTGGAAACATTATTTTACGACAGTGATGCTGAGAATGAACCAATCGTTCACCTTGATTTTAATTTAATAAAGGACTGATCACTCAGTATTTAATTAGGCGGGGTGTTACAAATATTAGCTACCACAGTGACAAAAAATGGCTAAAACGGAAAATATTTCCCAATGAACCAAACAAACGTAAAAACATTAATTTGACTATTACCATTATAATAAGAAAGTGTAAAACAAATCAAAGGTAATCAATTTGTTATTAGATTAGGTTGGCACACATTAATATGCAAAGCCTATAAATTCCTTACTAGTTCTTAAATTCCACATTAAAAAAACATAATATTCAATGGAAGCCTCAGTTTAGAGACCTGTACAACTGTTAAAACACCAAATTCATGTCAACACCCATAATTTTTAATACAGGGGTTAACCTTGAGTTTAAGATCTTTAACCTGCATAATCTTTTATATACTCCAAAATGCTATATAAGAGTTAAATGCCCTATTTGTTCAAGGTGTCCACATAGATCATTTCCAGCTCCACCCAATTGTAATTACTCCCTTCACGTTTTTCATCACCCCACCAAACTGCCTTCTGACTTCTCACTTTCCAATTAAATTTTCCGTTTAATTTTCAATTCTTTAATTTCTCTGTCTTCACTGTCTACATTCTATTCCCATCCTAATGACTTTTCCCTGCCCAATAACATATATTTTCCCCAACATAACTTTTGATAATGAGTAGGAGATAATATTTTATGGAAGAAGGAAACAAATTGATTCTGAAAATCCACTTACTAGACAACTCTGTCAAACCATTCAACAAGTGGCTCCTTATATGCTCCTTCATCAACATCCTCAAATACTTCTTCTCCCTCACCGCCCCCGAAGAAGATCTCTAAATTAAAAAATTCAAAGACCTCAAGAAACCATCGCTCATGACACTCTCTTCATTCGCGACCTAGGGTCTCTCTCCAAGCCCGTCAACTTCAAAGATACAGTTATTGATGATGCTAAGCTTTTGGAAAAGACATTTTCTGATTGGAAAAAATCTCTTTTTCATAAAATGGAAGGGATTGAACTGAGTATTATTGGAGTTAATTTCATACACACTGTTCATGTTTCGAAATTGGATGATATTGATGGAATCAGGAAGGAATGGGAAGAAGTTTAAGCATTTGGTGGCTCAGTGTAATACCCCTCACTTTTGAGCATCAATTTTTTGTAATAAACTTCTTTGCGAGTATCATTTAATTTAATTAAGAATTAAAATAGTAATTTTAAGGAAGAGTTAATATAAATTTAAATCATATATTTGCTACGACAGTAAAGTTAATAGGATCATATTTAGTGCTACTCCACCATATGTGAGTATTAATGACGGGTTTTGGTTATTTCTCAGTAGGGGCATTGGTTTGAGTTATGTAGAGATAGGTCAGGATTTTATTATCTAAACTTTGAATGCCAATTTGGAGTGTACGGATGATCTGAAATGGGTCGAGATAGTCAAAATGGTTGCCCGAGGGTTTTATTTGGGTTCGGGGTCTTTTTTACTACTGGGACTCGAATTGGAGTATACGAGTCATTTTTAAGGGTGTAATGTTATTTAGAGTTGAGTTTATTTGGAGAATATGATTATTTAGTCTTGGTAGAGTTAGTCTTATCTCATTTTGAGAATACCCTAGAGAGAGAGAGAGAGAGCAAAGGAAGAAGATAAAGAGAGGAAAAGGCTTGGGAGCTTTGGGATTTCTAGCCAAATCCGTGATTTCGAGGTAGATTCAGACTCTACAACTTAGAGGAAAGTGATTAAACGTGCTAAATAATTGTGTGTGTATGTGAGTTATTTCATAATTTTATTGGTGATTTAGTTGATGTTGAGCTTGAATGGTTGAACCCTAGAATTTTTTGATAAATTCTTAACTTCGATGATATATATAAATATATATATATATATATATATATATATATATGTGTGTGTGTGTGTGTGTGTGTGTGTGTGTGTGTGTGTGTGTGTGTGTGTGTTGTTGGTTGATGAAAATGGTTGGGACTATAAATGTTATGGGTTTTGATGTTAGGATATTGTTGGCGTGAAGTAAAATTGGGTTTTAGAGATCTAGGGTAAATCTTGTAAAGTTTAGAAGCAAGGTTTTGGGTATAAATTGCATAGGAATAAAAGTTGTACAGCACCGGACTGGTCCTGGTAGGATACCATCGGATTGGTTCATTTTAGTAGCGGACCTGTTTGTTTTTGTGATGCATGGGATAGGTCCAGTCATAAAAAGTATTCTATCATTTTTAAGAAACCGATCCAGTACATTTTTGGGGACCCTCAGTTCTGTTCGATCACTACAGTTTGTTAATTCTGGTGTTATTCCTTTCTATTTGGGTTTACGGATTGAAAACCCTCTAATATGATAAGATAAATATGTTTCTAAGATAAACATTGGGTATATGACATGCCACGATGGTGGGGTAACATCGAGGCTTCTATGGAGGTATGTTTAGGAATTCAAGATACCGAATCCTTTCGTAAATTCTTCTGGTAGTAGGAATTTACTTAATATCGAATATGGATTGGGTGAGAGAGAGATATTGTGTGTCCTTAGTGTCGTTAAATTGGTTGAATATTCATATAATAGGTGTTATGGATTAGTATGTTTCATATGAGGGATTGAATAATAAAATGAATTAGGAATGTATGCAAAAATGTATGCAAAAATATATACATATAGCCTTATTTATTTATTTTATACATGTGGACTTGAGATGGTATATGCGTGTGTGTGTGTGTATATATATATATGGCGTGAATGTATATACCTTGTGTGATGATTTGTATGAATGATGTGCATGTTCTTATATATCTTATGTGTATGATATATAGTACGTGGTCTATACCCCTCTAGTGCTATCATGGGAAGTTGAACGATTTGGGTGAATCCCGGGCCTGAGGAGTAGGGAGAGTATAGTCCCCAGGTCAGAGCGTCCAATATTTTAGCGTGCGTAAGGTAGGGGTAAGACGTCTTGGGTATGATTCGTCTTTCCTTGAGGTGAAGGAACTACATCCTCTTCCTATATAATTATGATTTAGTTTATACAAAGTAGGTGTGAGAGTACGAACACCGGTAACCTAGGATGATATGTGAGAAATTCCCTAGAAGATGATAGCATTATAGAGACTATTAGTATACATATATTATGTTTGTTATGTATGTGTACTTAATAGAGAATGATAAATAATGTATAATTCGTGTGAGTAATATTATGCAATCCTTATAGATAATGTGTGATATCTCAATATTATATCTAAATAAAGTTAAAAATTTGTGTATGGTGTCTTGCATTTTGTAGCAGGAGAGTGGATGAGTATACTCTTATGCCGATAGACGAGAAGTAAAGGGGTACGTACTATGGACTGAGGGCCTAACGGATTCTCATGACCAACAATGTTAGGTGGTAGTGTATCAGGGGGGTTCCTTGTTTCGATTTCACTAAGAGAGACGTCCCCCGCACGAAACTTAGCTCAATGTTGGGCATGGGGAGATGTTTGGTCCTTAGTACTTGGGTTTATGTGAAATTGTAGGAGAGTATTAATAGCATTATTGATTACGTGTGATATCTTATGCTGATGACTTTTGAAAGTTAATAATTAGAAACTGATAAAATATAGTTGAGATATATTAATGTATATGTTTGGGCGTACACTTATGAGACGATGGAAGAAGAAAATATGGTTGTGTTTTAGTTATAGTGGGTTATGCGAATGCGGATTATCCATATATTTAAGATGAATTAGCCTTATAATGTATCTGGTATCTTAGTTGAGGTCCGAAGAGAGTGCGACACCACTCTAATTATGAAATTTGAGCATTCATAATTATTATGCTTTTTAATTCACTTGCTAAAATTATTTTGAAACCTCGGGCTCTAACCCGTTGATACCTTTTCTCTTGTTATACATATATTGTAATATATTATAGGCATCCCACCACAAGGACGCCAATGATGCCTATTCTGTACAGAGTCCTTGGAGTTATAGCAGACGTGGAATGTTGAGGGATTTTATTATAGCAGCTTCCTCTTTTATTTGTAAATCTAGTTAAGGATCTATTTTTGTATATAGGGTATGTATAAATAAGGGTTATATATATGTAGCTACTTTATGTTTTATCACTGGATGTTGTAATGTTCATGACCCGACAGCATATTCAGGTATATCTTTTGATGTATGTGTGTATATATTATCATTGATTTGTAGTAATTATAAGTGTTGATTTGTAGGTCCTTGTATGTTTTTGAATTTTGGCATTTGTTTATCTTACTATTGGGTGGTTAGTTATGTTTTAATTATATTTATAAGTTGATGCTGAGAATGATCCACTTGAGATTCATGTTTTATCTTAGTATAGGGATGTCCACACGATATTATTTTAAGCGGGGTGTCACAGGTGGTATCAAAGCATCAGGTTCTAGTGTCTTAGGATATGTGAGGGTTTTCTACATCCTTACGTAAGATCTCTTGGCATATAGCCCTATTATTTGGACTGTTGTGTTCATATTGAATTTACGATATTCTATGATGCTTAATTGCTTGAACTATGTGGTAATATAATTCGCTCTTCTTTTAGATGCCACCGAAAAGAGATCGACCAACTAGAGAAAATAAAAGGTAAGAGCATGTGGAACCCCAAGTGCCTCAGGGGACTATTACTGCAGCGGAGGTATGCGACCATGAATGCCATGGCTTAATAATATCCTTAGTATTAGCAATATCCTACAGCATCGGTAGCTTAAACTCACATGCGGTTGTCTGTGTGGGAGAGAGTTAGAGAAGCTTTTGAAAAAGGAAATCCTCCAGAATTTCAATGGGGAGCCGATGTCGTCATAGCAAGTGAGTGGAAGAAGGATATTCAATGCCACCTTCGTATGGTGGAATGGAGCTCAGAAACATATACTTGCCACCTTTAAGTTAGTGGGTGTGGCTCTCTAGTGGTGGGAGTCGGTTACTAGGTCAAAGCAGAGGGATACGATGTTAATATCAAATTTTTTGGTTCGATTCGATTTTAAATATTTACCTTCGTTAATTCAAACAGAAATAAGGAGAAGATTATTAGAGGTGAATTACGGGGATAGGACAACAACGGAGTATGAAGAGGAATTTACTCGGTTGGTGAACTTTGTGCCCAACGAGGTAAATATGGAGGAGAAGTGTATATCGAAAATTTTGGGTGGTTTAGATTGGAAAATTCGACAGCATTTGTTACGAAACATAACATTGCTTACTTTCATCAATGTGATGAATGCAACATTATTATATTATCAGGATCACTGTTTTCATTGAAAATCAGATAAGAAATTTAGGGACCCGGACTTGGCAAGTAAGTCGGGAGAAGGTAGTGCAAGTGGGGCACAATCATCCCAATAATCGAGGAATAAGGAGAGGGAATAGGATCTCCATTTAGGGGCTTCAGGTAAACGGAAGTGTGAAGGATGTTTTAAATTTAAGGGTAGTGGCTCTAGACAGAATTATCAAGGGCCGCAACCGCGTTTTGTTCCTCAGGACGGACAAGAAGAATTTGCTAGGAAACATTTCTTCTACGGGGAGATAGGTCATAGGAGGAGATATTGCCCTGAGAGAGGTATGGGACAACGAGCTGATGAAGTTTTGGAGGCACAATCCCTATAGCAATTCATGGGTGAGTTCAAATAAGAGAACTTCAATCAGGGACCCATTGATGAAGCAAGGCAGTTAGAATATGGAGGTAATATGTAAATTATTTTCCTATGAGTATAGGTCATGCTTTGAGTGATATTGGGAGCGTCGTATGTGAGATTGTTATCTCTAGATTCGTGAGTGGGTTTAATTTAGTGAGTGGTTGGGTGTTATAACCAGGTTGTGTATATATAATTACCTTGAGGGGGGTAAGTGTGGCACTTGGATGGCATAGTTTGGGAGAATAGACTGTTTTGAGATGTTCTAGTATAGTCATGAATTTTTTTCAGAGTGCAAACTATTAAGACATGTTGAGTGGTACTAGTAAGACTATCATCTTATTGTTAGGAAAGATGCGTGTATTTACAGTGTCCCAGTTGTGAAAGTATCTATCTCGTGGAGATATTTCACTATACCAAAATGGGTAAATTGGCACCCTTCCAGCGCTTAGCCTTGTCACGATCAATGACCGTGACAACAAACACGTGTTTTGTGTCACGGTCATTGACCGTGACAAGGCGGTGACAAAGGATTGTCACGATCAATGACCATGACAAGTCCGTGAGAATTCTATTTGTCACGGACGTGTCACGGTCATTGATCCTGACAATACTTATAATGTTGTCACGGTCAATGACATTGACACGACTGTGACAAATGTCGCAATAAAAAAACCCTATCCCCATTTTTTTTCCCCGCCATTTCTTCCCTCCTTTTTTCTCTCTCTCTCTCTCTACTTTCAGGTTACTTTCTCTCTCTCTCTCTATCTCTCTCCCTTCGATTTATATATATATATATATATATGTGTGTATATATATGTGTCTATGTATATATGTGCATGTGTGTGTGAGTATGTGTGTGTGCGCGTGTATAGTGGGTGGGGGTGGGGAAAGGTGGGGTAGGGTAGGGGATTGTCTCTGTGTGTGTGTGTGTATGTGCGTGTGTGCGTGTGTCGTGGGTGGGGGTGGGGTGGGGGCTGGGATAGGGTGGGGGGCTGTTTGTATATGTGTGTGGTGTGTGTACATGTGCGTGTGTGTGGTGGGTGGTGGGTGGGGAGGGGGTGAGGCAGGGTTAGGGGAGGGGGAAGGGATGGGTGGGTGGGTGGGTGGGGGGGTAGGGGTGGGGGGCTGCGCGCACGCGTGTGTGTGTATGTGTATGTGTATGTGCACGTGTGTGTATATGTGTGTGTAGAGTGTATGTTTGTGCGTAATGTCCCTTGTAAACGAATTGATTGATTGTCCCTCATTGTAAATTAGTAAATTAATATATGATTAATTACGAAAGTAGGATTTCCCCTCATTGTAAATTAGTAAATTAATAATTGTATACTTTAATTGTTAGTTTAATTGATGAAAATAATTAATTGAGTAGATGAATTAGAAGGAGTACAGGATACACATTTGTTGTTGACATTGCTGTTGGATTATAGTTGATCGATGTTGGGTTAGTTAATTTTAAAAGTGGCATAACCACTGGATTATTGTCCATACGGGGGTAGGATTTTTCAACATTTTAAAAAAAAATTACTTTTTATATAGAACAATATATATATATATATATATATATATATATATATATATATAGTATGATAATTAAATGAAACATATATATATAGTATGATAATTAAATGAAACATACTTGAAATTACATATAGTGTGCATAGATACTAGCCTTCTAGTTCTTATGCGTACGCATTCAATAGCCCTTAGACCCGTTTGAGAGTCATTACCCATGTAATGAGATCTATCAAATTGTCCCGGTTGGATAGTTTGGGACTGCATAATTTCGGTATAATATTCTTAATGGCTTAAAGTTGTTACTTTTGGAGGAAGTTTTGGAGTCGTATCATAATGTTCTCTAGGTACATACTAGATTGACAAGTGTGACTGTCATTTCAATTGAAATAAGACTCACACTTGCCAATCTACGTCATGTACTTGGAGAACTATGGGGATATGCTGCCATATTTTTTTCAAATTGTAACAATGTGCACGAGCTGTTAAGCATATTACAGAAAATGCGATCTTGAATGGGATAGGACCACTCACCCTTTAGAGGAGATGGATGAAATAGAAATTTCTATTATAAATTGAATTTGAATATAAATAAGACATAATTAAATGAAACATACTATAAATCTAAATTTGGTTTATACTAATCCATGAATATACGCTTTGTACCTTTAATAGGTGATTAGTTGTGGTAGCTGTGATGGGATATCCAAAATACAAAGAGTGGATGGGTGAGACAAATAGAATGGGGATGTGTTTCACAGAGGTGCTAATGAATTTGTGAAATATGCAAAGAGATGTCATAATGATGAAGATTTTTCGTGTCCGTGTGATAGGTGTAAGAATGGTAAGGTGTTTTAGTGGAAAACAGTTGAACTACATTTGTTAAGATCGGGTATGCAAGATAGTTATCGATTTTGGAGTTTTCACGGTGAATTGAAAGTTCCTTTTGTACCCGACCAACCTTCACAATAACCATCAATAAGTAGGATAGATGTAGAATGGGATGACGTAGATCATAATATGTTAGAGGATTTAGTTAATGATGCGTACGAAGTTTATGAAGTAGAGGAAAATGAGGTTACTGATGATGTAGAAGGTTCAAGTTCTCGTGAAGATATCACGATAAAACTTGATGACGACTACCAAAGTTTAAAATTTAAGGCGACCCAACCCTTATACTCTGGCTGTGAGAAATATCAAACAACTTTACATGCCATGGTTGGTTTGCACAATTTTAAGATGCAGTACCTTTTGTCTAGCAATTGCGTGACAGGAATTCTAAAATGGATGAAGGGCTTATTACCTAAGGAGAATACACTTCCAAATAGCTATCCCATTATGAAGAACAGTTTGAAAGGTTTGGGAATGAAGTATAAATCGATTCATGCTTGTGTGTATGACTGCATACTATACCGAAAGGAGTATGAAAATCTCGATCGTTGTCCGATATGCGATGAACCTAGATATGCCCAATCTACTAGCAAGGAAGGCACAAGCTCAAAAGTGCCTAAAAAGTATTGAAATATTTTCCCGATGGGCCTAGACTAAAGCAATTTTCCACAGTACCATGGATAGCAGAGCAATGACTTGGCATTCTAGGACAGAAGTAGGGGGTAATATCATGCGTCATCCTATTAATTCTACTACCTAGAGGAGGATGAGTTATGAGTATCCCGATTTTGATCGAGAACAACGCAACATTCGTTTGGCTATATCAACAGATGGTTTCAATCCATTTGGAAATATAAGCACCAATTAGAGTGCATGGATAGTGATCCTACACCCACTAAACCTCCCTCCTTTATTATGTATGAGGCCTGAATTTTCGATAATGGCTTTGTTGATACCTGGGAAAAAGGCACCAAGTGATGACATCGACGTCTACCTGGATCCTTTGGTTGAAGAATTCAATAAGTTGTGGGAAGAGGGTGTGCAATCATTTGACTCTTTTAGAAAAGAAGAGTTTACCCTAAAAGCTATGTTGATGTGGGCAATTCATGATTTTCCAGCCTATGGGGCATTATCCGGATGTGGGCAATTCAATTATTATAATGTTTAACATTATTTTAGATTATTTTATACATGATTAATTTTGTAATATGCAGAAAATATGAAGCATGTGAGAATAATAAAAGATGAAAAAAATGGTACAATCTGACAGCGAATTTAGGTTGTGGTTGACACAAGAGGTAATTATAATGAAAATAACCGTTATATAACGTTACATTACACTCCAATTTTACCACTAATGTAATTAATTTATCTACATTCTCAGCTCTTAAAGACGGGTGATGCAACATCAAGGCTTGCTCGTCTAGCCACTAGACCATTGTTCGTGGCACAAGAGTACAAAAAGTATCGATTGAATGGTTACATTTTCGGTGATAAAGTGTACGAGGAAAGTACAAATGTACAGAACTCGAGCATTTCATACAAGTCTCTTACTTTCCTTCGAGCGAGCGCAAAAGATAAAAACCTCGTTGAAGCTAAAATGACTTACTATAGTGTAATCCAAAATTTATTTGAATTGGATTATATAAGCTTCAAAGAGATTGTATTTTACTGTGACTATGTAAGAGTTGATGATAAAAATGCTTGTAAAGTTGATCTTATCATTAATTTGATCATGGTTGACTTGTCCAAGTTGAAGAGCAACGACCACGTGTACTAGGAGTATATCAACAACGAGTTGTGGTCAGTTTTCCAACACGCGCCAAAGTGTCTAAATAGTAGTGTGGATGACTTGGCTACTCCTGACGAATATCAATCCATTTTTTTATGATAACCCAAATTTTAAACAATTTTTTAATTTGTAATAAATATTCCAATTTGTAAAGAAACATTCATTTTTAATTCTTTTAATTGATTTTAACTTTATCATTTTCACTCTTGTGTAGTGTGCGTGTGTGTGGGCAATAGGGGTGGGGGTGGGGATGTTTCACTCTTGCACATATTCTGAGCTATATGTTGTTGTTTTGGAATTCAGAATTAAGGTGTTTAAAAGTAACATTTAATTTTTATTTGTAGTAATTGTACATATTTGCACGTCTTATTTTAATTCATTTTGATATATACTAATAACATTTATTTATAGAAAGTGTCTCCTTTAGGTATTAAGGCGAGGATGATGATGCTGGTTATGATGATGCCGTTTGTGCTCGATGCTAGTGGAGGCGAGGAGGGCTCCTCGACCCTAGTCTCCCCAAATATGGAAAATTGGGGATGCCCATCGAGAACAAGTCAGGGCTCTTAGCGAGATCCCTCGAGCTGATAAAGACGATCATCATCCCGGGGTACATTAGTTGGAAGGAGGTGCCATATGAGCTCAAGTTAGCTGTTTGGGTGTCACTACATGTAATATATTTATATTTATATTTATATTTATATGAATATTTAACTTTAAATTTCAATTTTGATTTCAATTTCATTTTATATTTATATTTATTTGCAACAAACATTGTATTTGTTGGACGGGAACAATTCTACCTGGATCCAAAGTTACGCGTTTCCATCTTAGATAAGTTGAGGGAGCAACACAAGAAATAAAAGAAAAATATGCGTACCCGGTACATTGGGAAGACACGAGAGTCCATTATCCAAAGGCTTGAATCCGTCCCACCGAAGGAGCCAGTCTCATTGGCACAATGGAAAAGGTTCATTAACAATAAGATCGGGGAGCGACACTTGGCATCTCGCCAATCGGGAAGGGAAAATCGGGCAAAAAATACGGACGTGCACTACTCCGGCCGGACGTCTTACGCTGAGGTGGAGCATAGGATGATGGTAAGATTTAATTTTTCTATAACTACATAAAATATATTATTCTGCATTATTTTACTCTGCGGGGCAGATAAAAATTTTACTTTATTTTATTTCAAGGGACACGGAGTGGCCATGGAGGTAGGCCACATAGGCTCGATACTTATGTGGTTCTTCAGATGAAGAAGGGGTAGGACAAGGTGGTGTCCCCAAGCGTCGCGGCCACGATTATAAGTAATCCGACAGTTTACTTTTTGTTAATTACGTTATAATTTTCTAATTTACATATTTTACTAATCATGTGCTTTTTCTCATTTCAGGCAAAGCCTAAGGAAGTGCATGAGTCGCAGCCTGATGCCGACAATGTGTCTTTGTCCACAGACGCACTTAGCCAAGTACTTGGCTCTGATCATAAGGGAGGACAAGGGGGTGACTCGAACAGTGGATTCACTCGAACGGGTGGCCAAATCAAGGATCATCGGATTGGAGACGAGTGACATTGGGTTGGCTCGAACGGTGAATTCACATGACGCGAAGCTATCCCGTTTGGAGGCGACAGTCCATGATATGTTCTCATTCGCGAAGCATTCATTGGGAGAAAACCATAAGGGTAAAAGGAAGGAGAAGGCGGTGCGGGAGTATATTACGCACTTTTAGCCATACCTACTCACTACTCGACCGAGTATATTGCACGATTGGATGTTATCGAGATTGTCAAATTTTATGGTGCCCTATTATTGATCATTTTTATCAGGGTCCTACAATTTTGGCAGACTTTTGGGAGAGTTTCTAGCATGTTGTGGAAGTTTCACTTTAGTACGATATTCAATCCAGAAATTAACAAATAGACAGATAGGGGAAATTAGGATTTGGAATACATGTTACGTGCCTGTGTAATGGACTTCTAAGGGAGATGGGAGAAATTTTTTACCTCAGTGGAGTTCACATATAATAATAGTTATCAGAATTCCATTTACATGACATATTGTGAGGCACTCTGTGGGCTACCGTTCCGATCACCAATATGTTGGTTGGACCGAAAAGATGGTAGACATTTGCGACCGAAGTTCATATAAGGGACAACTAATGAGGTCAAATTGCTTTAACAACATATTAAAGTCACACGGGATAGACATATGTAAATTTTGATTATATAAGTCACATACCAATTGTTAAATTATTTCAAAACTAGATTCAAATTTGAATTTTAATAAATTTTGATAATTGGGAATTTGTTGAATTCTTAAATAAATTTGATTATATAAATTGTGTGAAACTTTAAACCATGATCATTAATTTGATTTATGAAATTTGATAAAGTCATATTCATTCTTAACCTTGAATTGGGATTCATATACTTATGTAGAATTAGTGAATTCACAAGTAATGTCCATTTGTATATAATAAAATCTTTCATTAGTTCTTTACTTGTCACCCAAATATGAATAATTTTGTTCATATGTTTGTCAATGGAAATGATTCAGTTTAACTTTTATGTATTTCAAAATTGATATCAGCCTCTTATAATTTGAGATCTTCACTTTGGTACCCAAAATGAGATCTATGATGAACTTCATAAATTTACCCATGACATAATTGTTATAAGATTTATGGTAATATTGTAACGCTCAATTAAAGGAATAAACTACACCTTTATATTTTAGTGTTTGGAATCCATGCCTCACCTCATTCCCCTTCGAAAGAATAAAATATTTTGATGAGAATACCGAAATGAAGAGTTGAAAACGAAAAGATCTTAAATTAATTTGCGATGCTAGAAGCTAATTACTTATGTTTAGACGAGAGGGAATATATATATATATATATATATATATATATATATATATATATATATATATATATATATATAATTGTATTATTCTGCATGACCCAATGTGGGAGGCACGATTGTTTGTAGTATTTAAGATGGAGATGTTTGGGGTGTATACAAATGTGGTTGATTATGTACAATGGGGATTTATGACTCCAAAGGGGACTAGTGGTAAGACACGATTATAATGATTTATGGCACTGTTTTGGATTGTATATGCAGGAGGTTGAACTTTATTTATGTGAATATGTTTTGGAGTGTATATGGATGAGGTTGAACTATATTTACGATGGGGATTTACTTTATAGTTATTTATTTATTGCATATTGCGTGACGGGATACTAGTCACCTCTAAGGAGCGTAGGGTGCTAGGGACATTCACGATTTTAAATAATATTGTATTTAAAGACGGAAATATAGATTCGAAATTTGTGAATCATATTACACGATGTGAGCTATGTAAGTTGTAAAGTGTTGATTTATTATTTACTTCCACAATTGTCATTGGGTCACGTAACAATGTTACCTTGCGAAAGTTTGATCATCATTTTTGAACCCCCTTTCAGGTGTTCGCTACCATCATGATTAACATTCCTTGTTCTGGTGATCCAATGTTTGTCCCAGTCTCAGCACCAGCAGAGGACATAGGTTTTAGACTTGTTCATTTTAGTTTTTTACTTTTCATATATAAAAAGATTGACTTTATAGTTTTATCACGTTCTCAATTCCGGATGGTTGTTTCGATAAAACTGTAGTGGAATATATTTGTGGAGGGTTATTTAGGATCTTATTGTAGACCTTGGATTATGTTTTTTTTTAATGATTTAGTTAATGGTGATGTCATTCCTATAATTGTTTTTCTTTTTGGATTTTTTGTATCATACTCCATCTGCCTTATCTTTATCCTATGTTTCACCCATGATCAGGATGATATTTAAATTGAATTGGAAAAATATAAGATTTCATAAATATACTAGATCAACTTAATTATTAAAAATTACGGTGTGTCGCGTTTCAAAATATACATGTGAGAATTAACTTTGATTAAATTTCAATTTGACATCCCTCTCCTGCCAGATAAAAATAAAATCAGGTCAAACATCCTACATCCCTTATAAATTGATATGTTTAGTTGCGAGGTTAAATAACTTCACCTCAAACTCGATATACTTTTGTCTGTCAATAATGTACTCTAAATAGTTTAGGAACTTTCTTCCAATATAACTGAGTAGTCGATGTCTTTTGATGCCATAATTAATAATAGTTAACTCGTTTGGGAGGATATTAGTAATTATGTTTAAGTGTATACCATTGGTTAATTCCTTTAGAACCTGTTAATGAAGGAGTTCCCCACTAGGGGGATCGAAATCACTCATGTTCTAATTATAGGAATTATCCCTTGAGAGTTTTAAGAATATCGAATGATGTGATCTAATTCCATCCGTTGGGGGCTCCAGACTAGTTGACATGAGGAATCAATCCCACCACATTCACAAAAAGACAATGGAGATAAAGGTATTTTTGGTGGATGGAGGTGTATATGAAATTTGGTGGATGGAGGTATATATGAAATTTGGTTTAAGTTTGAGGATCATATAACCCTCGTGAATCAAATTCGTGATTAAATAGATTATTAGTTGGAACTGTTAAAGGTTGATGATCTTTGCGATGATTCGTAACTTCTAGAAGTATGCATTAAACATTAAGAATTGTTGGGTGGGATTTTATTTAGGAACCACCAAGCTTCTGGGAACAGCTATGGCAGACATCAGTGCCGCAGAGAAGATAATGATTGATAGTGCTGAGGGTGCTTAGAAATTTAGGAAACCGGGTAAAAAAAATAGTGGGTAAGGTCTGAATTCAACTCGGGTTATAACCGTGGGAGATTGAAGCTCATCCATGGAGGATCGCATCACCGTGGAGAAGACAACTAGCTCGACCAATCGGTCGATCGAAACCGTCCATCGATCAACAATTTGATAATTCTGTCAGTTCGCCCATTTTTCCTTCCTTGCGGCTTTAATGAATTTGGGAGGGGGAAGATATTGATAATGAGATTGTAATTAGAGTTAATTATATAGGGAATTATATTAAGAGTATAATGGGGTGAATACGAGTAGCCTCAGAAGTTAAAGAAAGTGTGAAACCTACGATATTGAAGTTAACAATGGTGTCCAATTTGTTTATAGAATTTGTGTAATAAATTTATAAGTATTGAGATTTGGACCAACTGAGTTTAATTAGTGAAAATTAAATAGAGAATTAATACGTAGGGTTTTGAGAGATGGGTATTAAGGAATTAATGGACTAAATAAGGGTGTGAAACTTATAAAGTGAAATTTGAGTTGTAAATTCGAAAGGGTGTTGTTAGAGGAAAAGTGAGTGATTTCGCGCGCTATAGTTGAGTGACATTACCTTAATAATTGATGTGAAATTGATTAAACTAAGAATGGGGAAAATGTACTCGGATATTTTTGGGCTAGTGCTACAGGGGTTAGGCACGAATTAGCTAGGTTTAAATTATATATATATATATATATATATATATAAGCGGTGATTGTGTAGCGTATATATATATATATACTAGCGGAATGCCCGTGCCTAAAGGAACGGAAAAAATTTCCAAAATACATAATCGCAAAACGACAAAAATTTCGATCCCCAACAAAATGAAGTGTAATTTAAAAAAAATGGTCATAATCCCCTTTATTTATATGACTATCAACCTTACTTTTACAAATAACAAATAGTCCAACAACATTCAAATAATCTAATCCAAATACTAAGGTGAAATTAAATAAAGCTTCAAAATGTAGCAAAATAGAAGTCACGTCGGGAAACATATATTGTGTCAGAGAAATGTACCTGAATTAAATGTTCATGCATTTGTTGGCCAAAGTAAATTTTCTTATCCATACATCCATTGGGTTTTCAAAGATAGATAAATGTTATAAAATATGCCTTGTTATTTTTGGCCATCCATTACTCACAATGGATTTTGGGAGAGAAAGAACTGACAACTAAAAGAAAAAATATTTAAATTGAGAGAGTGATTTCAAAGGTAATTTCATCAGAAATACTTATGGAGAATTCTAATACCTTTGGTCCTTTGAAGTCTTATCTCTTTGATATTAATGCATATTTTATTGAGCCATGTGCTTTTCTTGAGTGTGTTAACCAATCAGTTACTCCCAAGGAATGTTCAGGTCTGAATGGTTTGATGTTCGGAGGGCAAGTGCTTACTGTAGTTCAAATAATTCCAGATACTTCATCGTCGATGGAAAACATTGGAAACTCGCCATCCTATGGAATCCTAAACCATGCCAAGCCTCTTCTTTTGAGAAGCTGAACACTTTGATGGAGAAATAAGAGACTCGTGACCAAAAAGTAGTTCACGTTACACAAATAGGTGATCTTCAGATGGAAGATAATGCATCGGTTAGGGAATAATTCAAATCAGAGGAAGATAATGAAAAATTAGATGTGGCTTCTTTTAAGACAGATTTGAGGGTGAAAATAGAGTTGGATGCTCCTCTTACGAAAGGTGAAGATAAGGTTTCAAATAAAGGGAATGTTTTGGAGTATGGTTGTGTTCTAATGTAGTATAAAAGAGCAAAAGATTCTTCCAAGGCGACACATTGTTTGCACGGTTGGCTTTTTAGTGACCGTGTTGTTAGTATGGGATTTACAATTGGGAGATAAAGAGTGAATGAGATGTTTTTTTTGAATTTGATGGTTCTGTGTAAGGTTTTTATTTGTAGCACAAATTTTAGCAAATGGCTTGCTTGGAGCAAGGATTTGGTAAAAGTTTCGTTGCTGATTACACTAGTTTTGAGCGAAGTTGAGGTGTTTTAATTAAATATTGCCTAAACTGTTACTTTTACCAGGGATTAATGCTTCAATTAAAATGGATTTTGGACTTGGCTTTGTTGTGAGGTTGTCTTGATGCTATATATGGTTCAGAGTTTTTTCATTTAGGTGATATTTTAGAATATTAAAATAGGGACGTGGGTTACTGTAATTTCTTTTATGAATACATGTATTGATTAAGTTTTTTCTTGGCTCTTCAGAAAGTTTCTACCTTATTATACGTCTTTGAGTTGTAGAGATGAAAAAATAAGATCACCCTACTTAGACACATTAATTAATACCTTACCGTGTTCCTTCATCTTCCACCACAACTCACCTGCCCATAAAAACTAAAGTATCTGTAACACAAATAAAACTAATAAACCCCAATGTGAACATTTGACCTAAGGATCCTCAAAGTGTGGCGTGTGGGGGGAAACTAAAGGGTCACAAAACTGAAACTATAAATATATGTGATCCATGAATATTCCACAAAGTTTAATATATCCCCAAGCGACATAATTTGTATTAAATCATAAGAATATCCTCAAATTATAAAGACACAGCAAACCTTAAATTACATTAACTTTTCATTACCAGTTTCAATCTTAAGAACAAAATATAGAGCAAACCTTAAATTACATTCATAACCTATAATCATAACTTGAATAAACCTCATAAAAAACTATACCAAATTATTATGGTTAGGAATAACAAAAAAATATTCCAATTCCTCCCTTTCAGATTCCCTGGATTTGTGGAACTCAAGATCTGTGACTTTAACTTCCAAGCGCCTCCTCTTGTTTTCAAATTGATCCTTAACTTATCTACTTTCAACTTTATTTCTTTTAATAAAGCTTCAAGCTGCTCTTCTTATGTCTTTTAATGAAATAAAGATTCCTCTAGACATTCCAGTTTCTGACATGAAGCATTGACTTCCATCTCGAATTCAACAATTGTCTTATCCTTCTCTTCAATCTCGATATTGTTCAGATGCTCTGCATTTTTAAAATTGTGTAACAATTATGTCTAATTACATAAATAAAACTCAACCAATAATTTTCACCTAACATTGTGATTCAAATACTTCCACGCATATTGTTTGATTATCTTGCATTAGCAACAAAAATAGTCAAATTAAAAGAAATTCAAGTGTGGTGTAAATAGTAGAATTTCAACTTAAAAATATAATGGGAATTGCCCAAAGAAGAACTTGTGATGGAAATGGGAATGGCCCCAAAATTTAAATCAATCCTAAATAGATATAAATGTTGGTTTGACTAACAACATTGTTTTCATATCAGAAAATAAAATTCCAATTTGATTGGTCTTAGATTATAAACTGAAATGAAAATACATCAGGATCGGACTAATATCACATTTTGTCAAATTCATATATTGTTTCACCCTGAGTGCAAAAATAAAAGTGTAAATAACTTCCAAAGCATGAGTTTTTATCAAATAAAGTAGGCTTGTTTCCAAATTATGAGAGAAAGCATAGGTAGGAAGAACATGTATAATCGAACATCTAAAAACACAAAAGAATTATATTTGGAATGCACAAAGGGACAAAAAGAACCTCAAAGCACATAAATTAAGTAACTAACTAATGATGATGAAATCTAGCACTACCAGGTAAGTGATGATGAGCTCAAACAGTAGTAACAATGTCATCCATAAAGAATGTATGTGTTTAAGTGTATAAAAAGGGATGAGTATAAGAGGAATAAGACAATGATGTATAATGGTTCAGCCAATTAGGCCTACATCCACTGTGTGTCACACCCCAAACCCAATATCCATACTAATCATTTGTTATTGGAATAATTGGATCATAATCTTGAGCCCATTGGAAAATATACTTCATTTAGCAATATTTTTCTACACACAGTGTATAATGAACATAATATTATTATTATACCATAATCAAATCAATATCAGAGTCCTAATTAACCGAACATACAATACTATGATTAACTATGATAAAATTTCACAATCATCAACTCAATCAAGACGAACGCAATATATACAATGTGTGAGTATATTAAAATCTTCAGTGTGACAATGATAAAATCCCCATATTTAAACCCTAGCTCTTTCCAACGGTGCAACTCTAAAAGTTACCGGTCATATGGTATTCTAGCTGGCAGCATACAAACATGAAATTGTTAAAATATAAACCCTAAGCATTAATCTTAGTGATGTACTCCTTCCGTACAATGAAATAACAATTCTATATGGAATATGTGGATATAAAATCCGAACAATCCTGCCCATTGGCAATAACAATTCCTGGATCATAAGATCCAAATAATTCTGCCCATTGGCAATAACAAATCCTGGAACATTAGTTCCAACAAATCATTGGATCTTTGTTCAATTCCAATCCTGGATCATAAGATCCAAACAAATCCTGGATATTTTAATATCCAAACAAATCCTGAATACCGAAGTATTCAAACAAATCCTTCTCTTAGAGCTATATTCATATTTATATATGAAACAAATCAAAAGTACACTAACCTCAACAGTTTAACTGGCTTTTCCCTTGCCTTTATCCGATATTTGTTCAATCAGTTCTTCTTCCCTTCCTATCATTCTTACAATATTAGTATCATCATAAGAATATCAATAATCCAAATAATGATTTAAACACAATTCAATCCATAAGCATCAAATAATTCCATTCAAATCATTTATCACAAGTGAAGTTCCATCCAAATCCATGTTAATATATTTAACATATCCAAATGATAGACCAAATATAAATTCATTTATTCTTTGTAATTCAATCCTTATCATATTAGTATTCCAATACAATAGATGGTACATCATTTCAAGTCTCCTAGAGAAAGATATGTCCATTTCTTTACCACATAGCAAATCTACCCTATAAGCTCTTTTATAGTTCATTCAATTTCCAGGAATTTCCATAATTTTTCTACATCATAAATTTATATGATATTTAAAAAACATAAGTAAACATATTGAACAATACAATATTAAAATTTCATAATTTTCAGAGTTCATTTGCTATATCAAGCAAAACATCGAACACACGGCGGGAATACTTTCACCCTTAGGGAGGATTTCATACCCGAAGTTCAAACTCTCACCAAAGACTCATTTCTTGGTATTTTCCCATGATTTTCGGATATGTCATACATATATGAGTCTAGGTTAATCTACAATTTGAATCAATCAATTCCAGTGAGTATAGAGAAATATATGGACGTTTGAATAAACAAGGTTCCTAAACAAAACAATCCCAAGGGTTTACACATTCAAGTTTACTTAAACTAGCATCTATCCATAAGTACATATCAAGACATGGAATTTCTGTAAAAAAATGATTATTTCAATCATTTAAATAATTAATACAAAAAAATAAACAAGATTTATGGATGGAAATACCTTAGGGGCTTTGATGTAATTTTTCTACGAATTTTTCTTCAATTTATCCTTACATTTTCTTCCTAAACTTCAAAACTCTCTTTCCTTAAGTTAAAACTATTCCATAGCTGAAATATTCTAAAGGAAGATCTTAATTCAAGGTTCTTAAGTCGGCATAAGACCACCCCCTCTTGGTCCAATCAAAATATAACATGTGGCATTACATAAAATAAAATATCATTTAAGGCTAAATGACTACTTTACCCCCTGTTCGTAAAAAGACAATATCTTCCCACTCGGATGTCCATTCGAAGAACCGTTTGTTTTGTTACAAACCTAACTCATATATCTAAAAATATATAGTTTACACCTCAAGTTCATTGCTATGTCATAAGGGTAAAAACTAGCCTCCAACAGGAACATTCCTACCGAAAACATTAAAATTTCACATTTGTAACTAATTCAATATTTCAAGCTTTATGAAGGTAGGATTAAACTAAACATAATGACTTAAAATGATATGTACTAATAACATATTATCCATATCACACAAGATAATCATGATTTAAATATAATTTATCATAATTATATTCGGGTTGTCATAATTCTCCTCCAGTTAAGAAATTTCGTCCCCGAAATTGACATACCTTGGTTGTCTGAATCAAACAAATACGGATAATGCAACTTCATGATATCCTCACTCTCCCATGTAGCTTATTCCATGGAATTCCTTCTCCACACAACTTTCACGAGTGGGATCACTTTTGATCTCAATATTTGTTCTTTCCTATCGACGATTGCAAGTGGTTCTTCCACATAGCTCAAATCTTCTTTCAATGGAATAGGTTGTTACACTAATACATGTGAAGGATCTTCTACATACTTTCTTAACAAATAACATGAAAAACATCATGTAGTCGAGCTAACTCTTGTGGTAACGCTAGCTTGTAGTCAACCATCCCGACTTTCTCAAGAATTTTGATAAGGTCCAATGTAGCGTGGACTTAATTTACCTTTATTTCCAAACCTCATAACTCCTTTCCATGGAGATATACTAAGAAACACATAATCCCCTTTCTGTAATTCCAAATATTTTCATCGTTTATCCGCATAACTTTTTTGTCTGCTTTGAGTTGTTCTCATTCTACCTTGAATAATCTTCACGTTTTCAGTGGTGACTTCAATCAATTATGGACCCTCTATCTTCCTTTCACCAACTTCACCCCAATATATCGGTGTACGACATCGTCTACCGTACAATGCTTCATATGGAGCCATACCAATAGTAGACTGAAAACTATTATTATATGCAAATTCTATCAAAGGCAAATATTCCTCCCAATTACCTTTGAAATCAAGCACACAAGTTCTAATCATATCTTCCAAAATTTGTATGGTCCTTTCAGACTGCCCATCTGTCTGAGGATGCAAAGCCGTACTAAACCTGAAGTTAGTACCCATAGCACACGGTAAGCTATCCCAAAATATGGATGTAAAAGTAGGGTCTCTATCTTAAATAATAGATATCGGTGCTCCATGAAATTGAATAATTTCATTAACATACAGTCTAGCATATCTATCAACTGTATAAGTAGTCTTGACTTCCAGAAGATGAGTGGACTTGGTCAATCTGTCCACCACTACCCAAATTGAATCTGACCCCTTCTGAGATCGAGGAAGCCTAACTATAAAATCCATCGTTACATGATCCCATTTTCATTCCGGTATTGGCAATGGTTAGAGCAGGCCAGTAGGTTTCTGATGCTCCACTTTCACTTGCTGACATATAAGGCACCTAGCAACAAAATCAGCTATTTCCTTCTTCATATTAATCCACCAATAATGCTCCTTTAAATCCCTATACATTTTAGTACTACCAGGATGCATAGTATAAATGGAATTATGAGCCTCATCTAAAATTTACTCTTTCAATCCACACACATTAGGCACGCATAATGGTTGCTTATACAATAAAGTCTTATCATTCACGATACAAAAATCTTCAAACTTACCATCTCAGACGTCTTGCTGTTTCTTCTCAAGAAAAGGATATTGACTTTGTAAATCACGAATACGGGAAGCTAACAAAGGCCTCACGCTTACATGAGCAAAGAACCTATCCCCATCAGCTAGCTTCAATTGTACTCCCATCAATCTCAACTCCATGATGTGGGAAACTCTAGCACACTGAATACAAGATAACCTGCCTGAAGCCTTTCTACTCAGAGCATCTGCAACTACATTTGCCTTCCCTGGGTGGTAGTGAATTTTACAATCATAGTCTTTAATTAACTCCATCCATCGCCTTTGCCTCAAATTCAACTCCTACTGAGTAAATAAATACTTAAGGCTTTGATGGTCAGTAAAAATTTCACATACCTCACCATATAAATAATGACGCCATAATTTCAAAGCAAACACAATAGCAGCAAGTTCCAAATCATGTGTAGGATAATTACGTTCATGTGTACGCAACTGCCTAGAAGCATAAGCAATAACTCTACCATGCTGCATAAAAAAACAACTCAACCCCTGATGTGAAGCGTCGGTATAAATAACAAAATCATCTCCACCACGCGGAATAGTAAGAATAGGTGCAGTTACTAACCTCTTTTTCAATTCACGAAAACTATATTCACAATCAGAATTCCATTCGAACATAATATCCTTTCGAGTTAGTTTATTCATTGGCAAGGCAATCGCAGAAAATCCTTTAATAAACCTTCTATAATACCCAGATAAACCCAGAAAACTTCTCACCTCAGTGACATTATTGGGCCTCTCCCATTTTACAATAGCTTCTACTTTCTTGGTATCAACACATATACCATCTTCAGAAATAACATGGCCTAAAAATATAACTTTTGATAGACAAAATTCACATTTGCTAAACTTAGCATACAATTTCTTATCTTTCAACACATTCAAAATTGTTCTGAGATGCTTTTCATGTTCAACCATACCACGTGAATAAATCAAAATATCATCAATAAAGACTATCAGAAAGGAATCAACGAAAGGATCTATTACCCGATTCATAAGATCGATAAATACAGCTGGAGCATTAGTCACCCCAAAAGGCATCACCAGAAATTAAAAATGACCATACCGAGTACGAAAAGAAGCTTCAGAAATATCACCCCCTTCACCCTCAATTGATGATAACCTGATCGCAAGTCTATCTTTGAAAACACTTTAGCACCCTGTAACTGATCAAACAAATCATCTATATGAGGTAAAGGATATTTGTTCTTAATTTTATCTTTATTCAGTTGCCTATAGTCAACACACAAACGCATAGTGCCATCTTTCTTTTTCACAAATAAAACTAGCACACCCCATGGAGATACACTAGGCTGTATGAACCCCCTATCAAGTAAATCATTTAACTGAATCTTGAGTTCTTTCAACTCAGTAGGTGCCATTTTATACGGTTCCATAGAAGTAGGTGTTGTCCCCGGTGCAAATTCAATACTAAATTCAACTTCTCTTTCTGGAGGTAACTCTGGAAATTCACTAGGAAACACTTCTGGAAAATCTCGTACTATAGGAACATCAACTAATTGTAAAGCCCCCTTCACAGTGTCAAGAACATATGCAATAAAACCCTCAAAACCCTTACTCAATAATTTCCTTGCCTGAATAGCAGAAATAATGCAACTAGGAACAATTATTCTTTCCCCCACAAATTTAAATTCAGACTCACCAGGTAATTTAAAAATAACTTCCCTATGGAAACAATCCATGGATGCATGATATTTGGATAACCCATCCATTCCCAAAATTATGTCAAAATCATAGATACCCAATGGAAGTAAGTCTATAACTATATCTCTAACCCCCACAGTCAAAACACAATCACAAAAAACATATTCAACTACAATCATATCCCCCATAGGCATGGACATATCCAACCCCACCTCTAAATGAGTACATGGTCTATTCAGATATATGGAAAATGCATATGACACAAAAGAATGTGTGGAACCAGAATCAATCAGAACATAAGCACTTCTATCAGTAACAGAAAGTGTACCTATCACCACATCTAGAGTAATCTGAGCTTCTTTCATTGTAAAAACTCGTCCTCCTGGCCTGGAACTACTAGCTTGTCCTCTGCCCATGCTTTTCACTGCACTTCCTGGAGATAACATTTTGCTTGCTACTTCACTATGTGCTGCTAGAGTCTGTGCCAACTGCGAACAATTCTTCTTAATATGCCCCACTTGATGACAATGGTAGCATTCCAATCCCTTAAGCTTAGGACACTCAGATTTATAATGCCCTTCCTCTTTACAAAAGAAACATGTAACACCTCCTATTGGGGCCTCACCTCTCCCTGACTTTCTAGCTGAACCAAAAGATCTTCTACCCCTGGTATCTGTGCCCAATATCCCCTGACCTCTACCATTATCTCCACTACCTTTATGAAATTTATGAGGTTCCATCTTAACACTTCCACCCTCACCTCCCTTAGAGTGAAATGCATTGAATCTACTCTTCTTAAAACTCTCTCTAATTGCCACCCCTTGGTTAATTTGCCTTTCTGCTATCGTGGCTTTGTTTACCAGAGAAACATAATATTCTAACTCATAAGTGGCCACTCTATATTCAATAGGCCAAATCAGCCCATCTTAAAACTTACTACATTTATCTTCTTCATCCTGCACATACTTAGTAGCAAATTGATACGACGCAAGTATTGCGTATTTCACCCGTTAACCTACACCTTATTAGCCCCCTTGGGTATCTTAATCCCTATACTTATGCTCGTTAACCAGACAACCTCGGATTTCTATGTTAACATGTTTTGCAGGGGTTGATTGAGCTTTTGTAGGTATTTGGATGCTTAGTATGAAGTTCAGACGGTTTCCGAAATGGTTTTGTCGACTTTTGCAACTTCGGGGGCATTTTAGTAATTTCAGCATTTGGGTTTGAATCCCGAGCCCTTCACGGAAGTTGAAGAACTTTTATTTCTCTTCACGTGGCCACCGACGGTGCATGATTTCGAGTTGTATCAAAGGAGTTATGGCATTTTAAAGATGGTTTTTACTTCAAATTCACACTTAAGGCCACATTCAACGGCTTTTTTGTCATTTCATAATTTGGGTTTTCGGCCCCATGTCTTCTTAGATGTTGTATCCCTATGAGTTATCTTCGCGTAGCCTCTGACCGTGCCTAGTTCCGAGCTATAACAAAGAAATGGCGGCATTTTCTGTAAAATAGGACAAGCTGCAGATTTCATACCTGTAGGTACCGAATCGATTCGGACACCCCAATCGATTCGGCCGAATCAATTTGGACACCTCAAATAGATTCGGTTTGGACCAGTGTGATCAGATCCCTTTGACCAAATTGATTCGGACACCCCAATTCGATTCGGTCCTGCAGATATTTATTTTTCTTCTTCTTTATTTACAAGTTTGCCATGGGATATTTTGTGTATAAATACTCTCTTTTCTCATTTTTGAGAGGGAGATTCATTATCTTCATTTTGTCTTAGATTTTAGGGTTTGTAAAATTGGGAGATTTTCCCTACTCCTCTCTTGTACTCTTTGTTTTGTAAGGTGCACCTTAACTTTAATTTCATTAATTTAGTTGTCTTCCTTAATTTCCGTGCTTTAATTTACTTGCTTTCCTTACTTTCTTGCCCAGATTAAATTATTTCTTGCTTAATTAGTTCATTTCTTTGTTAATTAGTTTAATTCATGTATTGCCCTTAGATAAATAGGGTTGTGTTCCGCCATTTACGTGTTTGGACCTCGAAAGTTAGGGTTTCGTGTAAAATTACATTTAATTGAAACCGCGTGTATTAAAGCTGGATTATTATGCGTTTAACTTTATTTGTCACGCAACTTTAGTTCTTATAACTATATTCCGAATTTAATTCATGTGTGACCATTTTCCATTAAATGTTTAATCTCGCAACTTTGGATTAAATTCCTTATTCTGTGATGTTTATGCTTAATTGTAAATGCTCGATTAAATTGCTTTCGAGCCTTAACTTTAATTAGTAGTTGTTTCGATCCGTGTGGTAGAATGCGATCCTGATCCTCGCTTTAATTTTGTGTAGTATAAGTTATTCTTTTCTTTTTCCACCATTCCCAACCATCACCTTTTCTTTTATTTAATTTACACTTTTATTCCTGAAGTTTTAAAGAAATTAAAATCTAAAATTCAATCACTCCCTGTGGATTTCTTACGATACCCGACTTACCGATGTGCTTGCTTGTCAAGTGTAGTTGTATCTTAGTTTTTTGCATTGAGTCGCTGAACCGATAACAACGATTTGTGTATTACACGTTACACGTTTTGCGCTCGATCAAAATGTGTGATACGATGCAAATGTAGCATATTTCACTCTTTAACCTACGCGTTATTAGCCCCCCAGATATCTGAATCCCTATATTTATGCTCGTTAACCAGAAAACCTCTGATTTCTATGTTAACATGTTTTTCAGGGGTTAATTGTGATTATATATGTATTTGGATGCTTACGATAAAGTTCGGATGCTTTCCGGAAAAGTTTCGTCGACTTTCGCAGCTTCGGGGGTATTTTAGTAATTCCAACATTTGGGTTTGAATCCTGAGCTCTTCACGGAAGTTGAAGCCCTTTTATTTCACTTCATGTGGCCGCCGACGGTGCATGATTCCGAGTTGTAATGATGGAGTTATGGCATTTTTAGGATGATTTTTACTTAAAAAGTACACTCAATGTCACATTCAAGGGCATTTTTATCATTTCATTTTTTGGGTTTTTGGCCCAATGTCTTCTTGGATGTTTTATCCCTCTGAGTTATCTTCACGTAGCCTAATTCCGAGAAATAATGAAGATATGGCGGCATTTTTCGTAAAACAAGACAAAGCTGCAGATTTCATACTTGTAGGTACCAAATCGATTCGGACACCCCAAATCGATTCGATTTGGACTAGTCTGATCAGATCCCTTTGACCAAATCAATTCGGACACCCCAAATCGATTCGGTCCTGCAGATATTTATTTTTCTTCTTGTTTATTTACAAGTTTTCCATGGGATATTTTGTGTATAAATACTATCTTCTCTCATTTTTTAGAGAAAAGATTCATTATCTTCATTTTCTCTTAGATTTTAGGGTTTGTAAACTTGAGAGATTTGCCCTACTCCTCTCTTGTACTCTTTGTTTTGTAAGTTGTACCTTAACTTTAATTTCATTAGTTTAGTTGTCTTCTTTAATTTCCATGCTTTAATTTACTTGCTTTCTTTACTTTCTTGCCTAGATTAAATTATTTCTTGCTTAATTAGTTTATTGCTTTGTTAATTAGTTTAATTCATGTATTTCCCTTAGATAAATAGGGTTGTGTTCCGCCATTTACGGATTTGGAACTCGAAAGTTAGGATTTCGTATAAAATTGCATTTAATTGAATCTGCGTGTATTAAAGTTGGATTATTATGCGTTTAACTATATTTGTCACGCTACGTTAGTGTTTATAGTGATATTCCGAATTTAATTCGCGTGTGACCATTTTTCGTTAAATGTTTAATCTCGCAACTTTGGATTAAATTTCTTATGATGTGATGTTTATGCTTAATTGAAAGCTCCATTAAATTGCTTTCGAGCCTTAACTCTAATTAGTAGTTGTTTCGATCCGTGTGGTAGAATGCGATCCTGATCCTCGCTTTACTTTTGTGTAGCATAAGTTATTCTTTTCTTTTTCGACCATTCCCAACCATCAACTTTTCTTTTATTTAATTTACACTTTTATTCATGATGTTTTAAAGCAATTAAAATCTAAAATTCAATCACTCCCTGTGGATTTCTTATGATACCCGACTTACCGCTATACTTGCCTCGCAAGTGCAGTCGTTATTTAGGTTTTTGTATTGAGTAGGCAAAACGAAAACACGATTAGCGTTCTGACGCGACGCTTCTTTTCGCGCTCGATCACAAATCTAGACGAAGCAGTAAATTTAGCAACATACTCCCTCACATACATTTTCCCTTGGGTTAAATTTATAAACTCCCTCAGCTTCTCCCTCCTATAAACCTTAGGGAAATACTTAACATACAAAGCTTTAATAAATTCAGCCCAAGTAATGACATCAGTACCTTCCATCCTAGGCACAAAATGGTTGCTGGCTTCCCACCAATACTTCGCCTCTCATTTGAACTTAAACACAGCTACATTCACTTTCTGGTTATCTGGAACCTTTATAACTGCAAAGATAGTTTCTAGATCTCTAACCCACATCTCAACTTTTGTAGGTTCAACTGACCCTGAATATTGTGGAGGATTCAACTTCAAAAACTTCTTATGCATGGAATCTTTCATTTCCTTCCTTGCCTCTTTCTCAATCCTGGCCATAGTCTTTGATTCTAGATATCTAGTCTATTAGTCTGCCATTTGCGCCATTTTTCTTACTTGTTGCTCTGCCATCGTCATCATTGCTTGACCCATTATTTACATCTCTGTAGGCTTCTCTTGCTCTCTATCCCTTTCAGTAACACTTTGCTCTACTTCAGTATTGTCTGTATGAGAAGCCCCTCCCTCTTCTCTATGTTGTCCATTCCCAGGTTCCATCTCGAATTATCTGTAATACAACAAAGTTCTAAGAAAAAAATATAAAAAGTATATAATACTAAACTAATAGTTAGTTTATAAACAATTCATGAATATCAAATCAACTCAATACTGCCATCTAAACGTAAAACACGTCCAGAGTTAATAACCACGCTCTGATACCACTAATTGTCACACCCCAAACCCAATATCCATACTAATCATTTGTTATTGGAATAATTGGATCATAATATTGAGCGCATTGGAAAATATACTACATTTATCAATATTTTTCTACACACAGTGCATAATGAACATAATATTGTTATTATACCATAATGAAATAAATATCAGAGTCATAATTAACCGGACATACAATACTATGATTAACTATGATAAAATTTCACATTCATCAACTCAATCCATACGAACGCAATATATACAATGTGTGAGTATATTAAAATCTTCAGTGTGACAATGATAAAATCCCCATATTTAAACCCCAGCTCTTTCCAATGGTGCAACTCTCAAAGTTACCTATCATACGGTATTCTAGCTGGCAGCATACAAACCTGAAATTGTTAAAATATAAACCGTAAGCATTAATCTTAGTGATGTACTCCTTCCCTATAATGAAATAACAATTCTATATCGAATATGTGGATATAAAATCCAAACAATCATGCCCATTGGCAATAACAATTCATGGATCATAAGATCCAAATAATTCTTCCCATTGGCAATAACAAATCCTGGATCATAAGATCCAAATAATTCTGCCCATTGGAAATAACAAATCCTGGAACATTAGTTCCAACAAATCATTGGATCTTTGTCCAATTCCAATCCTGGATCATAAGACCCAAACAAATCCTGGATATTTACATATCCAAACAAATCCTGGATATTTTAATATCCAAACAAATCCTGAATACCGAAGTATTCAAACAAATCCTGCTCTTAGAGATATATTCATATTTATATATGAAACAAATCATAAGTACACTCACCTCGATAGTTTAACTGGCTTTTCCCTTGCCTTTATCCAATATTTGTTCAATCATCTCTTCTTCCCTTCTTATCATTCTTACAATATTAGTATCATCATAAGAATATCAATAATCCAAAGAATGATTTAAACACAATTCAATGCATAATCATCACATGATTCCATTCAAATCATTTATCACAAGTGAACTTCCATTCAAATCCATGTTAATATATTTAACATATCCAAATCATAGGCCAAATATAAATTCATTTATTCTTGGTAATTCATTCCTTATCATATTAGTATTCCAATACAAAAGACGGTACATCATTTCAAGTCTCCTAGAGCAAGATATGCCCATTTCTTTACCACATAGCAAATCTACCCTATAGGCTCTTTTATCGTTCATTCAACTTCCAGGAATTTCCATAATTTTTCTACATCGTAAATTTATATGATATTTAAGCCAACATCGTTAAACATATTGAACAAAGAAATATTAAAATTTCATAATTTTCAGAGTTCATTTGATATGTCAAGAAAAACATCGAACACATGGCGGGCATACTTTCACCCATAGGGAAGATTTCATACCCGAACTTCAAACTCTCACCAAAGACTCATTTCTTGTATTTTCCCATGACTTTCGGATATGTCATACATATATGATTCTAGGTTAATCTCCAATTGCAATCAAGAAATTCCAGTAAGTATAGATAAAGAGATGGAAGTTTGAATAAAGAAGGTTCCTGAACAAAACAACCTCAAGGGTTTACACATTCAAGTTTAATGAAACTTGCATCTATCCATAAGTACATATCAAGACATGGAATTTCAGTAAACAAATGATTATTTCAATAATTTAAATAAGTAATACAAAAAAATAAACATGATTTATGGATGGAAATACCTTAGGGGCTTTTACATAATTTTTCTACGAATTTTTCTTCAATTTCTCCTCACACTTTCTTCCTAAACTTCAAAACTCTCTTTCCTTAGGTTAAAACTCTTCCATGGATGAAATATGCTGAAGGAAGATCTTAATTCAAGGTTTCTAAGTCTGCATAAGTCCACCCCCTCTTGGTCCAATCAAAATATAGCATGTGGCATTACATAAAACAAAATATCATTTAAGTCTAAATGACTATTTTACCCACTGTTCGTAAAAAGACAATATCATCCCACTCGGATGTCCATTCGATGAACCATTTTTTTTTGTTATAAACTTAGCTCATATATCTACAAATATATAGTTTACACCTCAAGTTCATTGTTACGTCATAAGGGTCAAAACTAGCCTCCAACAGGAACATTCCTACCGAAAACTTTAAAATTTCACATTTGTAACTAATTAATATTTCAAGCTTTATGAAGGTTGGATTAAACTAAACATAATGACTTAACATTATATATACTAATAACATATTATCCATATCACACAAGCTAATCATGATTTAAATATAATTTATCATAATTATGTTCGGGTTGTCACACTGTGGGTGTGTGATCCACTAAGTATGGGCACTAATGGCCTTGGATACAATGAACATAAGCTCCCTTTCTCTCTCTATTGTGTGTACAAGAATAGTTTTAGATAGGGTTACAATTATCCACCCTTTGAAGGGTTATAGGTGACAAGTATATATAGGTCTTGGGGGGGTGTAGTGTACCCCCAAGCATGCATGGTGCATGTGAGTTATGATCTAGCCAATCCCCTGCTGACAGCAGGAGGTGCCACCTGTGGTTAATGATGACATAATATTCCCTCACATGAGGGGTTGATATTGTTATAACGGTCTTCCACGTGCCATATGAGTCTCACTTGCACTATTCCATGCGTCTCCCAAGTCACGTGCTGTGATGACGTCACCCTCTGCCTATGATATGAGGTCGAGGGCAAAGTTCCTGCTGGCAGTGAGCCTGGCCTAATTTGGGCCTCATACTATCGTACCCTCGTAGGGTCATCCAGGACATGATGAGGGGTCATCCCCTTGGAGGATTGTCTTGACATGATGAGGGGTCGGCCCCTTGGAGGGTCGTCTGGACATGATGAGGGGTCAGTCCCTTGGAGGGTCGTCTGGATATGATGAGGGGTCAGCCCTTGGAGGGTCGCTTGGGCCTGGTGAGGGGCAGAACCCTCATAGGGTCTTCCGATCCTGATTAGGGGTCGTCCCACCAAAGGGTTGTCTAATATTAGCTAAGATATTTTCTTGGCCACGTCCTGGTGGAGAACGCCCTCGTCCTGGCCGAGGGTATATATATGGGTATATCAATCACCCCCAACCCTTATCCATCGATGTTGTTGAGATGGATGATGGATAATACTGCTTTTGAGATTACTGTACGATCAGTTTGGTAAGTGACACCTGTTAAGCTGATGTGACACCTTGGAATATATGCATTGTCGTTCTAGTTTCCTAGGCTTGGCGGCTGCACACTTGGCCTGGGACTTTGTGCCCTAATGAAACCCTCCTCGTGGGCCTTGTTTTGCCTTGGTTAATGGACCCACTCATTATCAAGATATTTAAACAATTTTTTGAAGTCATTTCCCTTATTCTTCTTCTTCGCACCTCAACTCTCTCTCTCGCTTCTTAGCAACTCCATAGCCATTTTCGTGATTTCTTCTGCATCAAGCCTCGTTGTCTTCATCTTCATTATTAGGTAACCTTTCTTTGCTTTAGCTTCTTACTTGTTCCTTAAACTATAATTTGCATTTGGGTTTCTTTTCACTTGCTCTTTGGTTATTTACTTTTTTCGTCATTCTTCTCCGGCGAGCTGTTATTCTTCTTCTTTGAGTGTTCTTGATTAAACCCTTTCTTTCTTTGGTTTTAATCCAAATGTCCAGCTTGATTAACTATAAACTTGTTTGTGATTAGGCTAGAGAAATTCCTCCAAGGGTTGGGTCTTCCTATTAATGCTTAGGAGGCTTTACGATTTAGCCGAGGAATTCCCATCCCTTAGAGAGAAGTTCTTCGTAGAGATTAGGCGAATAGAGGGGGAGGAGGAGATAAGACAAGGGGCTGACCCTAATTGGGTACAACCCATTTTTCCCGTTCCATTAGACACTATCATACCCCCTGAGTCCTACTGGTCGTCTAGTCGTCCAGCCGAGAGTAAATCGTGCGAGGGGAAATGGATTAGAGAGCATCGTCACCAATATGTGCTGGCACTTCCAGGAGGGGAGAGACATCCACTCTTAGCCCAAGCCGATAAGCCGAGGTCACAACACCTTCTGAGGCTGTCAACCCTGTCCCCCCTTGAATTTCAAGTAGCCTTTCCAGATGGCCCCCAGAGGCTGGGGGATCCGGGGATGAGAGAGTTGAGGACGACAATGAAGGTTCTTCTGATGACAATGATAGTTCAGTTGACACTTCAACTGCCTCGACTTATTTATCTTCAGTTAAGGACTGTGATCTCTTTGTATGGAGGCATCTCTTTGGCATACAACCCAACATAAGTATGTGGGTCCCCACTAAATCTGAGAGAGTCTTCGAGGGTGACGAGGGAGAGATTGTTGTTTATGAGAAGATGTTAAGGGTTGGTGTTAGGTTCCCTCTACACCCTTCTATGGTCGACATCTTGTGTGCCCTTGGGGTTGCCCCTTCTCAACTTCCCCTTAACTCATGAAGGACTATTCTTGGCTACATCTTGCTTTGGAAGAATTCATTTACCATTGAGCCCTCGGCCGATGTATTCCTCGCCTGCTATAACATCATCTCATCGTCTAAACAGCCTGGGTATTTCCATTTAGGGGCTAGGAAGTCTGACAAAAAGCTCCTCCACGTGGCTCAGACTTCCAATCATGACGGGAAGAAAATGTTTTTCTTTATCTCCAGGGATTGTGAATTCCTCGCCAAGGGTGAGCCCGTGGAAGATGGTCCGAGGGTACCCAGGGTTTGGTCCAATCCCTTAATGAAAGCCCGCTCAGACCCCGGACTTAGCTTGGAGGAGAGGGTCATCGTTGACTATCTAAGAGGGCGAGGGAAAGAGGGCGGACTTACAAAATTTTAAGATTTGATGACCCCTCGCTTCCTCAAAGAAGCTGGTCTGAGGGTCGGGCCCTTGACATAGCTATGTGAGTAGTTTTTTGCTTAATCTTTGATTTTTTCCAAGTGTTTCAACTTTGTATGTATCTTTCTGATACGTCGTCTCCCTTTCAGGTCATCCTGCAATATCTCCTACCATCTTTGGGAAATGACTGCCCCAAGCTTACTGTCTGGTTTGGGAAAGAAAAAGGGGAAGGAGCCTCAGCAACCTTTGAGGAAGACCAAGGCCATGGGGCCGACACATGTTGAGTCGACTGTTGACAGTCATAAAAGAAAGGAATCAGAAGTATCTATTGACCCTCGACCGAATTCAAGGACGAGGGCGAGGATGGAGACGTCTGAGGGGCCCGGCTCCTCTTCCCGTATGGGGGCCTATTAGTCTCAAAATTTGACATTTTTGAAGGCTGAACCCTCTTCCCTCATAGCCAATCTGAGGGCATCCGAGGCTTCTATGTTCTCTACCCCCTCGGCTGCTGATTACGACTTTCTATCTAAGGTTCCCCCGACAAAGGTGTACGATTACGGTCTGCATACTCTGACCCTGGTATTTATTTTTTCTTTAAATTAGTTAAATTTTCACCAACTGTTCCCTCGGCCCCTTAACGCTTGCCTTCTTCTGTGCAGTCTGTTTGTGCCTTTACATCAGCAACCAAGTGGATGGACGAGAACCAACAAAAATTCCATGAAGCCGAGAGATATATCCAGCACGAGGCTGAGCTACAGGCCGAATTATAGACTGCTAGGGCAACATTAGAGAATACCAAGGTCGAGCATGCGAGGATCCTAGATGAGCTTACGAAGCATCACGATGCAGACCTGAAGGCAAAGGACTCTCTTATTAAAGAAAAGGATGAAGCCTTGATCAACCTGGGGGATCAATTCAAGTCTGAGCTTGAGGGTGCAGTGAAGAAAGCCAAGGCCGATGCTGTGGAGGCCTACAAACTCTCAAACGGGTTTGAAGGCTTCGGTATTGAATACTTGGAGAGGGGGATTAGGATGGCCTGTCAGTGGGTCATCCATAAATTTTCTAATGCTGTCTCTTCAGTTCGCCCCTCTCTTGAGGCGATTCAGCTGGATGACCCCCTGATTGCTGAGGCCCTAGACCATGTGGAGTCCCAAGTGCACGCCGAAGGTACCGGCACATCTGAGGATCGACATGTATTGGTCATAGAAGAAACTCCTATTGATGTTGAAGCCTTGCCCTCTGATGCCTCTCAATAGGGTGGCTGTCTGTAGCCGATACCCTCTCTTGATGTAACAAATAGTCTTGTATTTCATTTTTGTTGAACAAGCATTTGTAATAGTGTTTATAATATCATGTCTCTTTCTGTCTTCTATGCTTCTCTTGTATGATTTCTCTTGTGACGTTGTTTATACCCCCCCCCCCCCCGCCTTTCTTGAGGGGAAATGAGGGGTCTCCCCCACCATTTTCCCTCATAATAGCCGAGGGTGGTTTCACACCAACTTAATGTTTTTATATTTTAAGTCTCTCCTCGTCTTTATTGAGGGTAAATTAGGGGTCGTCCCCACCATTTGCCCTCATCATAGCCAAGGGTGGTTTCCCACCAATTTAATGGTTTTTTATTTTAAGTACTCCTCATCTTTTTTAAGGGTAAATGAGAGGTCGTCCCCACCATTTTGCCTCATCATAGCCGAGGGTGGCTTCCCACCAAATTAATGGTTTTATATTTTAAGTCCCCCCGTGTTTCTTGAGGGTAAATGAGGGGTCGTCCCCACCATTTGCCCTCATCATAGCCGAGGGTGGTTTCCCACCAATTTAATGGTTTTTTTATTTTAAGTCCCCCCTATATTTCTTAAGGGAAATGAGGGGTCGTCCCCACCATTTGCCCTCATCATAACCGAGGGTGGTTTCGCGAAGATGATCCCAATCTTACTAGGATTGACAAACACAAGATGAGGGGCCAATATGATATTCTCATTAACATTCCAAGTGTTCTGTTAGAGCAACACCCATTACAATTGTGGTCCGATAGGACATTATAACACTACTGATAGTATTTCTTCAAATGATCTGCATTCTAGGGGTTGGAAAAGGGTTCCCCTTCCAGGTTTTCTAGTCTATAGGTTCTAGGGACAACTTCATTAATGACCCTATATGGGCCATGTCAATTTGGGTGGAGTTTGTTAGGTTTTTGCCAAGGCTTTTTGAGGACTAAGTCCCCCACTGCTATTGGCCTTTGCTTCACCCGCTGGTTGTAAAACATGGATGTCCTCTACTGGTAGGCAGCTTGCCTTATCTCGACGTCTTCCCTCCTTTCCTCGATCAGGTCTAAGTCAAGTCTCCTTTCTTCCATATTTCTCTTGGGGTCATACATTTGGACTCTATGGGTCGGAAACCCAATCTCGGTGGGGATGACGGCTTCTGAGCCATATGCTAGCATAAACAGGGTTTCACCTGAAGCACCTTATACCTCTGACTTACTTAAGCCTACATTGTATAAGTGCTCAACTAATTTGGAAATATTGACAAAATTGGTTGTCTATCCTAGAATCCAAAAAGCCTCAGAACCTATCTCTCTAATCATATTCAATGATCTATGAAGGTATATAATGAATCACACTACACACAATTAGAAGTGCATACATGTGTTAATATTGCTTAAAATTGAGTGTGTGGTTAATTCCTCTTGAATTGGAGCTTTAATAATTATTTGGGAATTTTTTAAATATTTTTTGAACATTTTTAAACTTTTTTAAATAAATGTTTTTATTAATAAAATGGGTTTATAAAATGTGTGGGGTTAATATACTATTATGGAAACTTCATTTTTTCACTGAAATGTTTGGTTGGGTATGATCTGAAAGCGCTAGAGACTTCAGGGTGATGTTTTGTAATTAATTTGACGCGCGTGTGAGAGCCACTAACAAGCCAACACTTGTCATCCTCCGGGTGAACGTATTTGTGTTTGTTATGTGAGAGGGTTGGATGATTGATTGTTGATCGTTGGATCATTCCTTATCGAGGGTCTGCATGTGTTCTTGGTTAATCCCGGTGCTATCCATATGAACCAATCAGAGTCATTTTGAACCACCGTTGTTTTATAACCTTTGGATCAAGTCAAACCTTACAAGACTTGATCACACCCTTGATTTCCCTCGAATATCTAGAACCTTCCCTAAGCCCTATAAATACCCTCCTCTTCTCAGCCTTAGAAAACTTTTGGGCATTCGTCTTTCTGAGAGAAAAAAAATTAAGAGAGAAGAGAGAAGAGAGAGAGAAGAGAGAGAGAAGAGAGAAGAGAAAAGAGAGAAGAGAGAGAAAGGGAAACATGTTAGCCAAACCCTAACCCTAACCCTAACCCTAAACAGTTCATTGTCTCAGAAACAAACCTTCGTATATTCAATCCCAAACACATCCTGAGTGTTTGTGAGAGAGAGAGTGGTTTGTTCTTGTGTTGCTGTAACCTCTTGATCTTTAGATCTTGTACACAACTTAAACATTCGTGTGAAGATCTAGTTTCTCTTTCATAGAAACGTTAGATCTACATACTATATGTTACATTTTCACTAGATCTGCATTTTTTATACTTGATTTAAGAAAATCTTACTGATTTGGTTTTTAAAATGTTTTCTGGTTTCTTTTCTTACGAAACTTAATCCTGACCTAGTTGGATACGCACTTGGAGGGTTTTCAATCTCATAAATGTTTTCAAAAGATATTGATTAAGGTCTTGACCGATTTCTGAAGCAAGATCTCCGTAGAATCTGGGTTATCTTTAATGGTCAAAAGGATTTGAGTTCTGTGAGAAAGAACTAAATTAAAACACTGCATATAGACTTTATATGTAATTTACTAGGACTGTTTGTAAATCTAAGTGTGTGTGAGTTCATGCATGTTGGTAGGAATCACTACACAAACACTTAACACACTACTACACTAGAAGTGTTGTGTTTAAGATCTGAAATCATTGAGTCGACGTAAGGAAGCTAAAGCAAAGGAAGTTAGCAAACTGGAGGAACATCATCAACAAATCAGATCTATGAGAAGTTAGAAGGACACCAAGTGGGGTATTTTCCTAAACTTAGAATAGGTTGATTTGTGTGCTTGCATGTTGTATAGTTGGTAACTAATTTTTGTTATTAGTGAATTTTTTGCTTTTGTGACTTAGAAGTCACCGTGGATGTTTCCTCTGTTGGGAGAGGTTTTACCACGTTAAAAACTGTGTGTTGATTATCTTCATCTACTCATCTCATTCTATAACTGTGCTGAATTTTTTGAAACTGCCTTAGTCTTAAAAACTGATTAAACAGTCTTAATTACTCTCGTACATAAGTTTCTTTGTAAACAAATCTTGTTTATAATTTTTATTTTCAAAAGAAAAGGGTTTCTCCAACAAACATTCAGAGGTTCTTATATAGTTTAACCTTGTGTTAAACAGCATTAGCGACGTTTTTCAATTGGTATCAGAGCCCTGTTAACTTTTATTTCAAAAGATCTTGTATTTCTGAAATCGTTTTCTGAAAAACCTAACTATGGACGAGAAGAATGAAAGGTTTGGTAATCTGTCCAGACCTCCACTCTTTGATGGAAACAACTTTGCTTACTGGAAAGTAAGAATGGTTGCCTTCATCCAAGGGACTTCAGGAGATGATGTCTGGGACATTATTGAAAATGGATACACTTATCCTACTAAACCAGCCACTGAAGGAAGTGATGAGAGGGTAAAGAAAATCTTAAATGAATTTACCCAAGAAGAGAAAACCATTTCTCGAAATAACAATAAAGGCAAGAATGCCATTTTTATGTCCATTAATGAGTATGAGTTCAAAAGAATCTCATCTTGTGCCACTTCAACGGAAGCATGGGACACATTAATCACTGCACATGAAGGAGACTCAAGAGTTAAAGCTACTAAAACTCAAATGCTTATACAGCAGTACAACTCTTTGATCATGTCTGATTCTGAGTCTTTTGATGATTTCTACATGAACTTAACTGATATAGTCACTAAGTTGCATGCTAATGGTATTACTTATGATAGAAATGAAATTGTTTCTAAAATCCTAAGGTCATTACCATAAAAGTTTGACAGTAAGAGGTATGCTATTGAGGAAATGAATGGTCAAAACCTTACCCCTGAGTTACTCAGTAGCAAACTTAGAACTGTGGAAATGGAATTAGACTTTAAGAAACAATTGAATCATTCTCAAAGAAAACAGCCTAACTCTAAATTGAGTTTTGCCTCTAAGATACCCAAACTTGAGTCTAATTTGACCAACTCTGACTCTGATGAGGAGTGTGATATAGATAATCAGATTGCCTTGATGTCTAAACAATTTAAGAAAATTGTTAAATTTAGAAAGAAACAGGCAACTAAACAAGGCAAGCCTAATTATCCTAATCTGTCTAATCCAAAACCTCATGAGAGAGGCTTTGACAAACATCCTAAGGACAACAACTCCAGACCCACTAGAGACCTTAAAAAGATTGAATGTTTTAGATGTGGGAAACTAGGTCACATTGCTCACGATTGCAGAGTTAATCTGAATAAAGCCAACACACACAATAGAGGCAATGTCTGTAAAACTTGGAATGATTCAAGTGACTCTGATGAAGAGGAACTTGAGTCATCTAATGTACTTGACCCTTGCATGTCTTTTTATGCTAAGATCATTTACAATGATGATATGCCTGTGTGTGATAATGATGCTCCTACTCCTGCATGTGTGAATACTGTTTTGACTGGCCTAGATGCTTTATTATCTGAAAATGTTGCTAGTTCTGGTTCCGTGTGTGTGAGTCAAAGTGATCTCGATAATGACGATGCCAATGGGTGCTTGAGTACTAAAACTGAATCGTTAGGGGTCACTACACACACTTCACTTAGCGACTTAGACACAGATGACCTCCCAGATATCCATACCTTGTATGTTAAAACTCTTAAAAAAGGCACTAAACTGGAGAAGACTGTTAGAGACCTTACTAAGAAATTAGATGATATAAGTCTTATTGTGAAGTTGAATGCTGAAGAGTACACTAAGCAGTGTCTATCTCATCAATCTGAAAATGAAACTTTTGATCAAAAATTAAAAGAGTTGAGTAAAACTAATGAAACCCTGGAAATGAAATATGAGGGAACATTATTAGAATTGGAGGAAGCAAAAACAAAGACAGCTACTATTTTCAAAAAAAATTTCTAAGTTTGAAAACAATTCAAACTGTTTTACTGACTTTGTTGTTGACTCCAAGACTAATTCTGGTGATAGAACCGGTATTGGATTTTGCCCTAAGAACAAACCACAAACTACAAAACTTGAACCTATTAAGTTTGTGTCTGGTGGCAAAAGACCAATTGAAACATGTCCAGACTTTCATTTTATTAAAAAGGAATTTGATCAAAAGCAACAACAGAAAGACATTGGAGAGTCTAGTAATTCTAAGGCTGAGACTTCACTTAAGACTAAATACGTCTGTCCTTTGATCAGAAAGGCTGATTCTACCTATAAGACCATACCTCCTAGGAATAGGACTTCTGAACAGAATGCTGTTAAACCCATCTTTAGAAGTTTTCCTAACGAAATTCATCCCTCAAGCAATCAATATTGCTCATACTGTGACATTTATGGTCATTCCTTTGAAGGTTGTTATGCTAGGCGTCTAAACACCCCTATATACAATACTTCTATCTATAAGAACTTTAACTATTCTAGGCAAAATCATAACCATTATGTCCTTCCAAGACAACCTGATAAGAACTCTAACTACAGAAATAGAAAGACCAAAACTAAGAGTTCATTTAAGAGAAAGGTTCCCAAAAACTTTCCTAAACCAAAAGCTCAAATTTTTCACAATAATCAGTTTGCTGCTCCAAATGTTTTTCGACAAAAAACTATGTCTCGAAAATTTTATCAAATGAGGGCAAACTTGCGCAAAATTAAAACTAGAGCTATTTGGGTTAGAAAAGAGGATCTTTTACCCCAAATGAAGTGTAACATTGTCATCATTGCTTTAAAAGCTGAACACAATTCATCTGGTTGGTACTTAGATTCAGGATGTTCCAAACATATGACAGGAGATGAAACAAAACTTCTAAACAAAACCAGATTTGCTGGTGGGAAAGTTGTTTTTGGTGATGGTGTTTCATCCCAGATCATAGGTAAAGGAACCCTAAAAGAAAGAGGAATGCCTGTTCTCGAAAATTTTCTATTAGTTAAAGGCCTTAAAGCCAACCTCCTAAGCATATCATAATTTTGTGACTCTGACCATACAGTCACCTTTTCAAAGAACAATTGTAAAATTCTAAATGATAAAGGTGAATGCATTATTACAGGATTTAGAACACCTGACAATTGCTATACTGTCAAGACTAGTTCTGAAACCTGTAACATTGTCAGAATGGATGACAATGAAATCTGGCATAATCGTATGGGTCACTTAAGTTATGATATCCTTGGTAGATTGTCTTGTCAAGAGATAGTTAGAGGAATTCCTAAAATTAAACCTATTTCAAGTGTTGTCTGTGGTCATTGCCAGGAAGGAAAAATAGTTAAGACTTCGCATAAAAATGTTAAAGACATCCTAACCTCTAGATCTCATCCATATGGACCTTATTGGTCCTTCTAGAACTGTTAGTCTTTGTGGACACAGTTACATCCTTGTCATGGTTGATGATTTTACACGATTCACTTGGGTTGCCTTCTTGAAACATAAATCTGACACGTTTCAGAATTTTTTGAAAATTCTTCTAAGAATTGAAAATGAGAAGGACACACAAGTCAATCGCATTCGTAGTGATAGAGGGGGAGAGTTATTAGACAGAGGAATAGTTGAATATTGTGACTACAATGGTTACAAACATGAATTTAGTACCCCTAAAACTTCTCAGCAGAATGGTATTGCTGAAAGGAAAAACCGAACTCTTCAAGAGATGGCACGTGTCATGTTGCATGCCAAATCCCTACCTAAATACCTTTGTGTAGAATCTATTAGAACTTTCTGTCATATAATTAATAGGGTTTACCTAAGGAAAAACTCTAAACAAACCCCTTATGAGTTGTGGTACGGTAAGAAGCCTAACCTGAAATACCTAAGAACCTTCGGAAGTCAGTGTTATGTCTGTAAAGACATAGAACATCTGTCTAAATTCGAAACACGTGGTGATAAAGCCATCTTCTTAGGATACTCCCCAAATAGTCGTGCTTATCGTATATACAATCTGCGTACTAAGGCCCTTATGGAATCGATAAATGTAATTGTAAGCGACACTATTATCGAAAATAAGACATCTGAATCATCTATTGTGGTTGAATCTGAAAATGATTTCAAAACTGATTCACCAGAAATAGATGACTCATTAACTATTGAGAGTCCAGAAGTACCTGGCTGGGTCTCTAACGATCATCCCATTGACAACGTGGTCGGTAATCCTAATGAGCCAGTTCGCACTAGATCCCAGTTAAGAAATTATGCTAATTATGCATGTTTCGTCTCCCTTGTGGAACCAGAAAATATTAATGAAGCATTGAATGACACACATTGGATTTCTGCTATGCAGGAAGAACTTTTACAATTCGTCATTCACGATGTCTGGTATCTTTTACCTCGGCCTCAAAACAAAAATGTTATTGGAACACATTGGATTTTTAAGAACAAATGTGATGAAAAAGGGGTAATCCTTAGAAATAAAGATAGACTAGTTGCTCAAGGCTACTCTCAAATAGAAGGGATAGATTTCAGCGAGACATTTTCCCCTGTCACTCGTCTTGAATATGTTCGACTTCTTTTCGCCATAGCGTGTCACGTAAAATTCACACTTTATCAAATGGACGTAAAATCTTCTTTCCTCAATGGAATCCTGTCCGAAGAAACGTATGTAGAACAACCCAAAGGGTTCATTGACCCTAAATACCCTAATCATGTCTTTCGTCTAAAAAAGGCTCTGTATGGCTTAAAACAAGCTCCTAGAGCTTGGTATGAACGCCTTTTCAACTTTTTGTTGGATAAGGGTTTTAAGAGAGGAGGAAATGACCAGACTCTCTTTGTCAAACATTTTGACAAAAACATTATTATAGCCCAAGTCTATGTAGACGACATCATTTTCGGGTCAACTTCAAATTCTGAAGTTAAATCTTTTTCTGCTATTATGCACAAGGAGTTTCACATGTCCCTTATGGGGGAGCTACAATTTTTCTTAGGATTTCAAGTGAAACAGAATTCTGATGGTCTATTTGTCTCTCAAACTAAGTATGCCTTAGACCTTGTTGGTCTATTTGTCTCTCAAATTCTGATGGTCTATTTGTCTCTCAAACTAAGAAATTTGGCTTAGAGAATGCTAAAGTTGCCAAAACACCTATGAGTACTACCATTAAATTAAGCAAAGATGAAAATGGTAAGTCAGTAGATTCCAAACTTTACCGTAGTATGATTGGTAGCCTACTCTATCTAACTGCCTCACGACCAGATATAATGAATGTTGTATGTCTGTGTGCTCGTTACCAGAATAATCCTAAAGAGAGCCATTTATCGTGTGTAAAACGTATAATAAAGTATATAAAAGGCACTCTTAATCTTGGACTTAGGTACACTAAGGATACCTGTAGCACCATCATAGGGTATACTGATGCTGATTGGGCCGGTTGTACTGATGATAGTAAAAGTACATCAGGTGCCTGTTATTATGTCGGCAATAATTTAGTTGGTTGGAGTAGCAAAAAACAGAATTGCACATCTTTATCCACGGCTGAGTCCGAATATATAGCAGCAGGCAGTTGTTGTGCTCAATTATTATGGATAAAACAGATGTTAAGGGATTATGGAATTAAAGAAGATCAATTACAATTGTATTGTGACAATCAAAGCGCCATTAATATATCTAAAAACCCGGTTCAACACTCGCGAACTAAGCATATTAAAATAAGGCATCATTTTATACGCGAACTTGTTGAAACTAAGGAATTAGAAATTCATTACCTGCCTACTGATCTGCAACTTGCAGACATGTTCACTAAACCTTTAGACTATAACAGATTTATCTATTTGCAAAATTCTATAGGCATGGTATGCGCTAATTAAACTCTTAAGACCTTAAGTTTTACCCTTTGTCCATTTGAGACAAAATGGGGGAGAAATTGGAGTTTTATGAGTTCAATATTTTGTTCACATTTCATCTAAACTGCTTGATCTTAGTGTGTATATTTGCAGGAATCTCTTCTTCTGATTGTCTACCGTTTCTAGTGTAAAAATTTGTAAATAGTTGAGTTATGTAATTTTTGAATTTCTAGGAAATGGGTAGATAGAATCTTTTGTATAGGACTAGGTTTTATTTTTTTTGTTCCCTACGAGTTGAAGCTAACTCAAAGGAGATTTTGTCTCATATTTCCAAAGGGGGAGATTGAAGCACCTTATACCTTTGACTTACTTAAGTCTACATTGTATAAGTGCTCAACTAATTTGGAAATATTGACAAAAATGGTTGTCTATCCTAGAATACAAAAACACTCAGAACCTATCTCTCTAATCATCTTCAATGATCTATGAAGGTATATAATGAATCACACTACACACAATTAGAAGTGCATACATGTGTTAATATTGCTTAAAATTGAGTGTGTGGTTAATTCCCCTTGAATTGGAGGTTTAATAATTATTTGGGAATATTTTAAATATTTTTTGAACATTTTTAAACTTTTTTAAATAAATGTTTTTATTAATAAAATGGGTTTATAAAATGTGTGGGGTTAATATACTATTATGGAAACTTCATTTTTTCACTGAAATTTGGTTGGGTACGATCTCGAAGCGCTAGAGACTTCAGGGTGATGTTTTGTAATTAATTTGACGCGCGTGTGAGAGCCACTAACAAGCCAACACTTGTCATCCTCTGGGTGAACGTATTTGTGTTTGTTATGTGAGAGGGTTGGATGAATGATTGTTGATCGTTGGATCATTCCTTATCGAGGGTCTGCATGTGTTCTTGGTTAATCTCGGTGCTCTCCATATGAACCAATCAGAATCATTTTGAACCACCGCTGTTTTATAACCTTTGGATCAAGTCAAACCTTGCAGGACTTGATCACAGCCCTTGATTTCCCTCGAATATCCAGAACCTTCCCTAAGTCCTATAATTACCCTCCTCTTCTCAGCCTTAGAAAACTTGTGGGCATTCGTATTTCTGAGAGAAAAAAAAAATTAAGAGGGAAGAGAGAAGAGAGACAGAAGAGAGAAGAGAAAAGAGAGAAAAGAGAGAAGAGAGAGAAAGGGAAACCTATTTGCCAAACCCTAACCCTAAACAGTTCATTGTCTCAGAAACAAACCTTCGTACATTCAATCCCAAACACATCCTGAGTGTTTGTGAGAGATAGAGAGTGGTTTGTTCTTGTGTTGCTGTAACCTCTTGATCTTTATATCTTTTACACAACTTAAACATTCATGTGAAGATCTAGTTTCTCTTTCATAGAAACGTTAGATCTACATACTATATGTTACATTTTCACTAGATCTTCATTTTTTATACTTGATTTAAGAAAATCTTACTGATTTGGTTTTTAAAATGTTTTCTGGTTTCTTTTCTTATGAAACTTAATCCTTACCTAGTTGGATTCGCACTTGGAGGGTTTTCAATCTCATAAATGTTTTCAAAAGAGATTGATTAAGGTCTTGACCGATTTTTGAAGAAAGATCTCCGTGGAATGTGGGTTATCTTTAAAGGTCAAAAGGATTTGAGTTCTATTAGAAAGAACTAAATTAAAACACTGCATATAGACTTTATATGTAATTTACTAGTACTGTTTGTAAATCTAAGTGTGTGTGAGTTCATGCATGTTGGTATGAATCACTACACAAACACTTAACACACTACTACACTGGAAGTGTTGTGTTTAAGATCTGAAATCATTGAGTCGACGTAAGGAAGCTAAAGCAAAGGAAGTTAGCAAAATGGAGGAACATCATCAACAAATCAGATCTATGAGAAGTTAGAAGGACACCAAGTGGGGTATATTCCTAAACATAGAATAGGTTGATTTGTGTGCTTGCATGTTGTATAGTTTGTAACTAATTTTTGTTATTAGTGGATTTTTTGCTTTTGTGACTTAGAAGTCACCGTGGATGTTTCCTCTGTTGGGAGATGTTTTACCATGTTAAAAACTGTGTGTTGATTATCTTCATCTACTCATCTCATTCTATAAGTGTGGTGAATTTTTTGAAACTGCCTTTGTTTTAAAAACTGATTACACAGTCTTAATTACTCTCGTACATAAGTTTCTTTGTAAACAAATCTTGTTTATAATTTTTATTTTCAAAAGAAAAAGTTTTCTCCAACAAACATTCGGAGTTGCTTATACAGTTTAACCTTGTGTTAAACGGCATTAGTGACATTTTTCATCACCGGTAGGAGGCTTCTCTGTCGTCCTGTAGGCCCACAATACAACGTACAACTCCTCAACCCATGTTCCTTTTGCCTCCTCTAGTCTTTTCTTGATCCCGTCTAGGATTGTTCTGTTTGTTACTTCAGTTTGCCAATTGGCTTGAGGTCGGCCTGGGGACGAGAAGAATTATTTGATACTCACCCTTTTGCAGTACTTCTCTAGAGATGTATTCTTGAATTGAGTCCCATTATCTAAAATGAGGGTGTTTGGGAGACCATATCTGCATATAATGTTTTTCTAGATAAACTGGAAGGTCTTCTGCTCGGTGACCATTACCATCGGCTCCGCCACCACTCATTTTGAAAAGTAGTCAATTGCTATGATGAGGAACCGATAGTTATTGATGACCCTAGGCAAGAGGCCTACCAGGTCGATCCCCCACACTTCAAATGGCCAAGGGGATGTAATGGAGGCAAGAGGCTGATAGGTCTAGTGAGGAATGGTGGAAAATCTTTGACATTTATCACACTTTTTTACATATGCCGTGGTATCTTTCCCTAAGGTCTACCACCAGTATCCCTGGGTTACTACCCTCTTCGCCAAAGACCTTCCCCCAATGTGGCTTGAACATGACCCCTCATGCAAATCTTGCAAGATGTGTGGGACTTCAGATGGGTGCACACACCTAAGTAAGGCCCCCTTTTTGTACAAGGTGTCTCCAATGATCGTGAATTTCGCAGCTCTGTATCTTAACTTCTTCCTTTCTTGCCTTGCTTCTGGAATCTCCCCTAGTTTAATGTATCTGATTAGAGGGTCCATCCATGAAGCTTCCCTAGAAATATTTAAGCAAGTGCAAAGTGTTCCCTTAGCATCTTTAATAGTTGGTCGAAGCAAAATTTCCACTGGGACTGTCTTCCTGATATATGTCCTAGTTGGTGGGGCCAGCCTAGCAAGTGCATCGGCCATGCCATTATCAAGCCTAGGTATCCTCTTCAACTTTACCTCATATGAAGCTCTTCAATAGTGCCTTTACCCTTTCAAGATATTTGGACATTCTCTCATCCTTAACCTCGTAGGCTCCTAGTATCTGATTCAACACTAGTCTCGAATCACTATGGACCAAGACCTGGCAGATACTAATAGACTTAGCTAAGGAGAGGCCCACTATCAGATCCTTATATTAAGACTCATGATTGGAGGCTTTGAAGTTGAACCTTATGGCATACTCGATATCTATACCATCTAGTGCTGATATTATTAATCCAACCCCACTTTCGCTTTTGCAAGGGGACCCGTCAATGAAGAGGTTCCACACTGTCTTTTCCTCAGAGAAATTTCCCTCGGTGAGGGGCCCCTGTCCAAATAGATATCTTACCTCTTCGTTTTCAGTCACTTTTTCCCTAGCTGTGCTTATCTCAGCCTTGTCTTTGGATTGATCAATGACTCTTCCTTGCGGGGTATCTGTCTTATCGAGGCTTTCCTCTTCAGCCTCATCATTTTCCCAAGTAAATTCAGCCACGAAATGAGCTAACGCCTTCCCCTTAATAGCCATCCTTGGTTGATATACAATGTCAAACTCTCCTGCCCATTAGCCTCCCCAATTTTTTTGGCTTGTGTAAGACCTGCCTAAGAGGAGAGTCAGTGAGGATGACCATTGTATGGGACTGTAAGTAAGGCTTCATCTTTCTTGATGCATGGATCAAGGCATAGGATAACTTCTCTATCCTTGGGTATATTTTCTCTACCCCGTAGAGTGCCTTACTGTTGAAATACACTGGCTTTTATACTCCATCCTCTTCTCTCACAATGGCTGTGCTGATGGTTGATTTCGAGACGACTAGGTACACATGTAGTCGTTCACCCTGTACTGGCCGTGATAACATCAAGGGATACCCTAATTATGCTTTTAGCTCCTTGAAAGCCTGATCACACTCTTCGCTCTGTTCAAAAGCCTTTTTGAGAATTTTGAAGCATGGTAAGCACCTGAATGTGGCTCTAGACATGAACATATTCAAATCAACCACTCGCCCTGTGAGTCTTTGAACGTCTTTGATGGTCTTCGGGGTCTTTACTTCTATGAGGGCCCTTATCTTTTCAGGACTGTCCTCAATGCTTCTTTGGTTGACAATGAACCCCAAGAACTTCCCTACTCCGACCCCGAAGACACATTTGGCCCGGTTGAGCTTCATTCGGTACTTGTCCATTGTTTTAAAAGTCCTCTCGAGGTCGACCACATGATCCTTGGCCTTTAAGATTTTGGTCAGCATGTCATCTACATAAACCTCCCTAGGCTTCCCAATTTGGTCTTCAAACATTTTATTCATAAGGCGCTGATACGTTGCCCCTGCATTTTTTAGGCCAAAGGGTATGACCCTATAACAGTATGTCCCCTTATCGGTAATGAAGGTTGTTTTCTCCGAGTCTTCAGGGTTCATGAAGATCTGGTTATACCCTGAATAGGCATCCATGAAGCTCATGAGCGCATGGCCTGCGGTAGCGTCTACCATCTGATCAATGCGGGGGAGAGGGAAGCTGTCTTTGGGACAATGTTTGTTGAGGTTTATGAAGTCTACACGCATCCTCCACTTCTCGTTGGCTTTTGGGACAATGACTGCATTGGATAGCCATTCGGGATAGATGACCTCCCTGATAAACTCTGCATCTTCTAGCTTCTTGACCTCATCCCTAATGACCCTATACTTCTCTCGATAATAAATTCTCCTCTTTTGCTTTACTGGCTTTGCGCCCTCTACCATATTGAGTTTGTGGCTCATAATTTCGGGGTCGATCCCCGGCATATCTGCGTGACTCCATGCAAAGACACCCTTTCTTCTCCTTAGCAGCTTGATGAGGTCTTATTTTATGTCTATCTTCAGAGCTTTGCCAATTTGGATAGTTTTTTCTTGCTCATCCTCATTGAGGATGATGGATTCTACCTCTTCCGTGGCTTCTCCTTTCTTGAGTTTTTTCTCATTCGTGGGTCAAGGGTGTCAATATTGTAACTGGTTGTTGCCTTCTTGTGCACCTCTCTTTCTTTGCCGGAGATAAAGTAACATTCCCGTGCCGTCGTCTGGTCTCCCTGAACTTCCCCTACCCCGTAAGGGGTCAGTAATTTTATCATCTGATGAACCATAGATGGCACAACCTCAAACCCCTTAATGGCTACTCGCCCTAATATAATTTTATAGGCCGAGAAGACATGTTTGTCCATCATGAAGAAGCTGACCCTCTTGGTAAGCCAACTCGGACACTCGTCCCCCATCCTAACATCAGCCTCATACACTCCTAGAGGATGAACTTTTTACCCACTGAACCCAATCAATGGGTGGTGGTATGGGATGAGTCTAGCATAACTAAGGCCTAAGGCTTTGAAGCCCAGCCAAAACATCACATCTGCAGAGGTACCCCCATCTACCAAGATTCTCAGCACCTTACATCCGTGCACCCTGGTAGTGATGACTAAAGGATCATCATGTGGGGCTAAGAGGCCTTTGAAGTCCATTATTGAGAATTCCACTATCAGTGTGTCCATATCAACATTCTTTCTTTTTCTGACTTTGCCTCAACAGAGGTTGAGTGCATGGCCTTTGTTACTGCCTTGGCCTCAACTACATGGGCCTTCCTGTCTATGACATATGACCTTCCTCCTGCCAACCCCCCAGAGATCATCCCAATACCGAGTGATATCATATTAAGTCTCTTTACCAAGCTGTGGTTGTCTCTCGGTGGGAGGTCATGGTCGTCCTCATCATCCGAAGGGTCATCCCTTCGGTTTAGAGGATCTTTTCGGCATGCACCATCTCTCTTCTTTTGGGGGTTGTCCCCTCAGCCCCTCTTGAAGGAACCTTTGTCAACGTACTTCCTAAGCTTCCCTTCTTTTAGCATCTTATCGATTTCATCTTTCATAGAAAAATATTTGTCGGTGACATGTCCATGGTCTTGGTGAAATTCACACCACAAATTCTTATTCCTCTTGTGGGGGGCTGCCCTCAGTTTCTCATGACACTTCAAGGACTGATCACTTTTTATCTTATTCAGGATATGCTGGCAGTTGACCATCAAAGGGGTGTAATCAGCGAATTTGTCATCTGTAGACCTCTTTTTCCCCTCTTTGTTCTTTTTCTGGTACTTGCCCCCACTGGTGCCTCCTTTGTTGTCTTCGTATTTTGCTGCCATCGCCTCTTCGGCATTCATCACATTTCCTGCTATTGACAACAATTCAGCCATCATCCTAGGAGGGTCTTCAGCAAGCTTCCATAGCAGGTTCCCCTTCCGGAGTCCTCCAATGAGAGCGGTCATGGGTATGCTGTCCTCATAGTCTTCAACCTCTAACTTTTCTTTGTTGACTCTGGCTATGTAGTCTCTTAGGCTCTCATTCTTCTCCTGCTTAACATAAAGCAGGTGTGTGGTCTTCTTCTTTGGACTCACTCTCAAGAAAAAGTTATGGATAAACCAGTGTACTAATTGCTTAAAATTTTAAATAGAGTTCTTTGGAAGAGACATATACTAGACATGTGTAGCCCCAGTCAGAGTGCCAGAAAAGGCATGACACCTCATCTCATCTGAAATAGAGTATATGTCTGCCGCTGATTGGTACATCTCAATATGGTGGAAAAGGTTGGTACTCCCATCATACCGAAGGGTGATCGCTGGTGGCTTGAACTTGGATGGCGTGGGGAAGTTGACTATCTTCGCCACAAAGGGTGAGCCTATGGATTATCCTCTTTGAAGAGGGTCCCGACTCTTTAGAATATCTCTAATCATGTCTTCCAATATTTGGATCGAGTCATTCTAGGGTCTCGTAGGGTCGGCCTGGCCGATGTTATCCCCTGCCGCCTCCTTGAGGCGAACGGAAGGTTCCTCTACGGTAGGTCTGTATCGGCTGTTTACTTCTCCCTGACCGTCGTCCCGTCCGTGGGGTCGGCCATCTGCAGCCTCCCTTCTGGACCTCGCAACACTTCTCGACCGGGACAATTTTTCTCGCAAGTCATTTACTAGGCCTAGTCTCTCAAAGGCCAACCCTCTACTCAGGCGATCGAAAGCAGATCCCCTCAGGCGATCGTCAGGATTTTACCTTCCACACTCCCCTCTGCTTTCCTGGAGAGGCTGAAAGTATTGTTGGAGACCTCATATGGCTCCCAGCAGTCTATGGGGGCCTCCTCCCCCTCCAGATCATCATACCGGTCTTCTGGGCAAGGGTTTCCTTTCCTCCCCAGGCGTAGATATCGGGGGTCAGTAACATCCCTCCACCGCTGAGGAGGAGGCAAGTCTTTGTGTGGTGCCTGGGGTGGCCCCCTGCCCTCATGCTGCCCTGGAGCGGGCGCTGGAGTAATCATCTCCGGTGAGACTCCCGGTGGTTTTATTATGTTTTGGCTGAGAGCTATGAACTGCTCATGCATAATTTGCTGGCTTGCTGCCAGAGACTTTAAGGCGGCCGCCACATCAGCCATCTCAGACTGAGGTGGTGGTTGACTGGAACTGAGTACTACTCCACTATCCGGTGGAGGAAGAGGTGGTGGTGGCATCTCCGATGACATGTGTTTGAGCTATAGAGAGCTAAATGATCAAAAGACTGATGAGCTTGAAAACCCTAATGGGTCTCTTTCAACGGTGGAACAGCTCCACAAAGGGGGATATTTGGTTCAAAACGAGAGTGCCCAGTGAGGTCAAGCTGTATCAAGGAAGATATGTCTTCTCGTTCCCACAAACGGCGCCAAACTGATGATGCTGAAATCTAGCACCACCAGGTAAGTGATGATGAGATCAAACAGTAGTAACAATGGCAGCCATAAAGAATGTACGTGTTTAAGTGTATAGAAGGTGATGAGTATAAGAGGAATAAGACAATGATGTATATCTGTTAAGCTAATTAGGCCTACATCCACTGTGAGTGTGTGATCCACTAAGTATGGGCACTAATGGCCTTGGATACAATGCACATAAGCTCCCTCTCTCTGTGTGCTGTGTGTACAAGCAGAGTTTTAGCTAGGGTTACAATTATCCACCCCTTGCAGGGTTGTAGGTGACAAGTATATATAGGTATTGGGGGGTGTAGTTTATCCCCCAGGCATGTATGGTGCATGTGAGTTATGATCTAGCCAATCCCCTACTGACACCTGGAGGTTCCACTTGCGGTTAATGATGACATAATATTCCCTCAGGTGAGGGGTTAATATTGTTATAACGGTCTTCCACGTGCCAGATGAGTCTCACGCGCACTATTCCACGCATCTCCCAAATCACGCATATTGATGACGTCACCCTCGGCCTATGATATGAGGCCGAGGGCAAAGTTCCTACTAATAGTGAGCCTAGACTAATTTGGGCCTCGTACTGTCGTACCCTCGTACGGTTGTCCAGGAAATAATGAGGTGTTGGCCCCTTGGAGGGTCGTCTGGACATGATGAGGTGTCGGCCCCTTGGAGGTTCATCTGGACATGATGAGGGGTCGGCCCTTGGAGGGTCGTTCGGGCCTAGTGAGGGGTTGTACCCTCGTAGGGTCATCCTAGCCTGATGAGGGGTCGGGCCACTGAAGGGTTGTCTGATATTAGCTGAGAGATTATCTTGGCCTCGTCCTAGTGGAGCATGCCCTCTGCCTGGACGAGGGTATATATATGGGTATATCACTAACTACAATTTTTCTATTCGTCTCATATTGATTTCACGAACAAATAGATCGTAACAATGAATATATTCAACATTCGGAATCAAAATGTTAAGAAGAGTCCAATGTGAAACCATTAGTAATAAAGAAAAATGTTGGACATCACAATAAAGGTTCTCTAAAAAATAAAACTTTGAAGTTATAATTGACAAGAATACGAAAAAGCAGTGATAAAAATAATAATTGTAATAATCTATGTAGATGATCTCAGTTTTAGACCAAATAATCATCTCATTTATATAGTGACTGAAACAAATTATATCGATGATCTCACTTTTGCACCAAATAATCATCTCAGGTATGTAGTGGCTAAAATAAAAGAGAATTTATTTTTTGTACGAAATGTAAAAAAACATATTCGATTAACATTTCTCATTGAAAACCAGTAATCTCTAAAACCGCATCCTACTAACTATAGTATCTCATTGAACCCACATAAAAATTTAAAGAAGAAAAGTATTTAAAAAAGAAAAGAATGAAATGATAACATACAGTCAGTGTCACATGTTGTGGGATTGATTGAGCGATATAAATTCATTGGTGATAGTAGGGTCAGTGTCACCGATGTCGCTAATGATTCTAGTTGTGATTCATATGATCAAAATATATCAGTTGGCTTCCATTTTGGTGTCAACAGTGTAACCGATTATACTTCTATGAATATCCTTCTCATACTGTTATGTCAACGGTGTCACCGATTGATCATACTGCTATTACTATCGTACTCAACGCCCATCCTTTTCAAACATTGAACATAACATTTCTATAACAAAAGTATATATAGATAATCAGTAAAAGCAATGTCCAATTAACGTGAGAACATTTCTATACAGATGACACTTATGCTAAAATAATAAATAATTAAACCCTTGATTGGGGTCGTGCGCGTCATTCTTCCCCACTTAAAAAAGCTTGGCCTGAGCATAGGAACATGAATAAAAGGAGAAAAATGACCATTGATGCACATCCACACTTGAATGGGAACCTTTAAATCTTTAGGCATGAATACTTTGAAAAGTCCCAAACATATTTTTAAAAGATACAAATTAACAAACCAAATAAGTAGGCTTTTTAATAAAACATATAGACTCAACCCCAAATGAAGAATAAAGTTGATACAATTATAGGCTTCTTAGATATTCCACCATATGTTAACGTAATTCCTCCTTGCCTAATGAATTTAAGAAGAAAAGAAGCAGGATTTCCCCCAACACACAATTAAATCCCAAAGCAGGTTCATATTAGCTAGAATTTCTTTGACATTTTTCATTCGAAGTACATTTTCAATAAACATTTCATCAACACCAATATCCTTGAGTTATTTTTTGACTTCATCTAACCCATCCATGTATCTTATAATATTAATGATATGGATGACTCGAATTTTAGCGAGTCGAATGATGCATTGTCCCACAATGCTTATATCCCCATTTTTCACAATAGGGAAACTCTTAAGCATTCTTATCATTGAAGTGTTGTGGCCAACTCTTTCCTATTTGTGTGCTACATCATATATATTACTATTACTATTCAGGTTCTATTTAGGACTCATACACAAATAATATAAATTTATACCTGATTGTTTCAATGCATAGTACCTCAATAGAATATTACCTAATCAAAAAGAAAATATTAAAATGCATAGTACCTCAATAGAATACGATATGACAGAACTTTGTACATGACTTGTCATAAACATCCCTGTTATTGTTTCTCCATTTCTTGTTTCTGGATGGAGTTGAAAGTGGTCTTTTTCACTTAAATGATGAGCTGACTCGACTATGTATCCAAAAGAATAAGAAATATTTGGATTGAGTTTTAGAGAATAACAAAATTAGTATTTTCCCGTCAATATAAGAGACTCACCATTTCTTTCTTCAAAATTCATGTGGACAAAGAATTTTTAACCCATCACCTGTGAGCCAAAATTAAGGATGAGAGTTGATATAGTAGTGACCAGTTGTCAGATTCATGATAGCATCATAAATTGTAAAACCTGTTCATTCTTGATCAAATTATTACTCTCATAGGTTTACCTGTTTAAAATAACTAGTACCTATTCATGTCAATTAAAATACGAAGACTTCATTAGCATATGAAAATCCTTTATATTGCAGCAACTCGTACCTATTGCATAAACATATAAAATTCATCTCTCATTTCATGCAATACAAAAAACATTGCATAAAACACATTGTAATCAACATTGAATGAAATTAACATTGAATGAACCTAGTATGAAAGAACATAGGTTATACCAAACGATGACATAAATAATTACATTAAGTTTTAAAGAAACAACAAATTTTTTTCGAAGACCATATACATCACGAAAGGCATCCCCCCTTACTCCGATCAATAAAAAAAGTGCACTTGGTTTGTGATGTGATGACATATCTTATAAGACTTCTCAATTCTAATTTTATTATCAAAAGCATTTTACCTCCTATTATAAGGAAGAAAGATATCAATAATACAACACCAACAATTGCATTGAAATGAGGAACTTAGCTACTTAACCCATATAGGTAGTCCATTTCTCCCACTTATGCTACCAAAAAGTTAAAATGTATAAAAAAAATAACACAAAAATCAAAATATTGCAATGCAAATGCAAAGTAAAACATATATTTCAATAAGTGAAACACCAAGTAGCATATTTTAACAAAAATTCATATTTGCAATTAAAAACTGAAAATTGAAAATTAATACCTGTAAATTGCATATTTCAACGATGCAGTAAGTAGAGGTTATGTATTGGCGCAATGGAAGAATCGTTATTTTGGTCGTACATGCTTGATATTAGAAGAAAATATGAATTGATTGTCTTTTATCCACCTATATGTATTTAAATATTAGAACCAAAAGCCTAGAAGTATATAAGAACTAATAATTTGTTGTTGATTCAAAACAGTAGAATTGCAAAACAAATTACCCCTAGAATATTTATCTGTAGCGTACTTATCGTGCCTATATTGTACCTAGTTCGATTATGTGTACTGGAAATATAATTATAATCACAAAAAAAACAAATTATACTAACAATTTTATTCTTCACATGATGTATTTCTAATGATTCAAAATGGGAGTGTTCAAATGCTATCAGTACAGAGAAAACTACTAAGATCAAAGATATACTTACAATACTAGTGTAATAGGACTAAGGACAAAGGATAATCATTCAATCATCCAACCTAATATCAAAAGGTTCAATAAAAAAGTGAATAAACGAAAAGAAACATTCATATTTGGTTGGAATTATGTCCAGCAAGCAAAGTAGAAGAAACATTTAGAAATACAAAGTGAGCAACAAAGTGAGTATCATGGAGAAACATTCAAAAATACATACGAAGACCCTTCCGGGTCAGCAACCCAACCCTGAAGTAATTGTTGAAGATGTCCAAAAATCCCAAATAATGTGTACTTATTGTTTAAAAGATGTAAATACCAAATATACTTCATATACAAAAAATTGAAATTTTAAATGTGAAGTATCTTTGAAAATAGGGTACTAAACAAATAAACAACAATATTAATAAACCATATGCACACTAATGAACACGATTTTTATTTTCTCGATAGGAATCCTCGTAAGATGTGAACAGTCTAATAAGCTATCACGTACTAAACTTTTAATATGTAATAAGGGACTAACATATTATATGCATAATCAAAACTTCCAAAAAAACAATGAGACCTCGTTCCTATTCACACCACCTAAAAAATATACCTATATTCAAAAGGGGAAAAAGGAACCATTAACTCCAAAGGCATCATGTTAGAAAATCTAGAAAGCATATATAGGAGCTGACCCATGACTCCTTTGGAACGTTGGAAAACATCTCAAAGGCTACCAGGTTGAAGAACATGGACTCTCTGGAGTCATCGACCATTATTCGGGAAAGCTCAAGGTACAAACATAGCTTACCAGGGACATAGCTGACGTCAGATAAATTGTTAGAGGAGCTCTGCTTGAACTGAATTCCAACATCACGCAACTCGTGTACGTTACGAAAGGTATAGGGTTTGGTGGGTTGATCTAATGATATGTCATTTGCTTGCAAAACATGTTATACACTCAAAATATACCCTGAAAATAATACAATCATTGCAAGGACATAATAAGAGAAAATCTTAAGGATATCACATGTTTATTATAACACCCCGCCTAATAAGATACTGGGCGATCACTCCTATATTAAATTAAAACAGGAGTCTCATATGGATCATTCTTAGCATCACTGTCGAACATCCATTTAATTAATAATAACCTATTAGTCCGGTGTCAAAATTTTAACTTAACTACTCTTTTTAACAACAGTAAATAAAACATCCACATATTTTTGCGGAAAGGAAACTGAAATGAAATAAAATAACCGAACACTCGGTAAAAATATACAACCATATCGAATGCTGTACTGAAAGAATAACTAAATGCAATTGAGCCGTTGGCTCGAATGTTTATATAATACCTCATATCTAGATTTCAAGAATGGAAGCGGCTATCAAAAACCTGCACGCATCCATAGCTGCTGCAGCTGACGTCTGACTCGAAGGAAGTGTCATCCAGGTGTCCCTGTGTCTAGACACCTATATATATATATATATATATATATATATAATATATAGCAAGAAAGGAAAGTAGATAAACGGGTTAGAGCCCGAGTTTTGAAAATATTTAGCAAGTGCATAAATGCCTTATTATTTTGAAAAAGGTTTTATCTCATATTTAAGTTTGGTATCGCACTCCCATGAGATACCCCTCACCTCTCCACTAATAGTGCACTCCTAGCGCATCCTTCTAATCATCCTAGTCAAGCTATCCTGTTGAACTAGTCTATCACCCAACCCACTATCAACCCAAGATAGTCCAAGCAATGTACTAAGGGCTAAACTTCACCCCCAGTCTCAACGCTATGCCATGTTCGTGCGTGGGGTGTCTCGCAAACCAAAATCCAAACAAGGAACCCCCCCGATACACTACTACGCGGTACGGTCGATCGTCGAGATCCGCTAGTCCCTCAGTACAGAATATATATATATATATATATATATATATATATATATATATATATATATATATATATATATATATATATATATATATATATCTACATATATTTACATCATATAATAAATATCAATATAAGAGCACTAAGGATGAAACTTCTCCCTAGTCTCAACACAATGCCATATTCGTGGGGTGTCTCACAAAACGAAATCCAAACAAGGAACCCCCCCGATACACTACTATGCGGCAAGGTCGATTATCGGGATCCATTAGACCCTCTATACTCGATTCATCCATATGTACATAATCATATTTTACCATAACCATCCGGATCTATCTCCCGGGCTGAGAGTTTATATATCAAGTATTTATCAATACTATCATTTTTTTCTTAAAACTTCCCATTTCCCTTTTTATACTCAGGAAATGTAAATATAAAATCCAATTCATTATCATGAATTGCTTTAACAAATCATATACTTTTAAAAGCCAATTTTATTATCATAAAAATGCTTTTCTTTTATATGCCATCCCATTTCCCTTTTTATACTTAGGAAATGTACCCCAAAGTTATTTTTATTATAATGAAAATGCTTTAATCAAATCATGATTCCACATCCCTTCTTCCATCCGGGAGTGCTACCGAAGCCAAACCTGTATCCCATTTCCCTCTTTATACTCAGGAAATGTAAATTAAAGACAATTTATTACCATAAATTGCTTTAATAAAACTAAGACCACCCCTCTGGGTTTAAATGGCTATCATCTTCCATGGCCTATCTATACAAGACAACCTGGGAACCTACCAACGTCGAGAAGCGGCCATATTACCTGCGGGAAAGTCAAGACCACACCCAGAATCCCCTAACCAGTGCAGTAAACAATAATCGCCCATATGGCCTATAGGACTATAGCCACCCTGCATTCATTAGCCCGGGGGCATCACCATAACGCACGCAAGTTCCCTTATGATAGAGATTTAGGGAGGTGTGTAATCCATAATTTATCAATTATGAAAATCATTTATACTTCCATTTTGAAAATATTAATTTTTATATTTTCAAAATCATTTACATCATGTCATATATACTTAATCACGTAGTATATATATGTACCATATATTCCTCCCTGAATATATAAAAATGTCCATATTTGCCAAACCATCTATCGATGACCAATAATCCCAAAGATTCTCTCCAAGAATCATAATCATGCATTCATATATGCATGATACTAAACCCAAAGTATTTTCTTACTTTAATAAGTAATACATACTTAAATCCCATCTACGGATTCATTTGGATATCTCCAATCATACCATTTCTCATTTAGCGAATATATAACTATACTCCCCAAATATATTCTAATCCACTCATAGGATTCACCCGACCAAGATCAATATGATTATGTTATCTCTTTAGATCATAATCCTCTTTCATACTCAAATTTAGAAAGCCCGCTATAAACTCAAAGAGGAGAAGTAATAACAATCTCCAAAATCTTGGGCTGAAAACAGGGCACCGGTCGACCGGCCCTAGAGCCCCAGTCGATCGCGGGTTGCAAATAAGCCTACGAAAAAAAGCAGTAGGCATTTTCTCCTTAACGCGGTCGACCGGCCTTAGGGGCGCGGTCGACCGGTCACACCAGGTCTCCCAAATTAAATTTCCTCAATTCCTTAATCCAATAACCCAAATTCACTAACGGGGTTTCTAAACTACACCAAAAATAATTGCACACATCTACACGATTAATTCTAGCCGTAATTTTTCCAATTTCCGATTTGATTTCCGAGTTGATGATTTCAACCCGGAGCTGCCATCTTGTAAAAATCATATCAAATCGTAGAAAAATCAGAAAAATACGCGATTGGCGCCGACGCGACCGTATCGAAAAGATCTACAACGTTTGTGTTTTGGCCGAGAGCTAAATCAATTCTTTTCTTGGCCAAAATGGCCCCTAAAGTCACGGGTTACTATTCATCGCCTTCTCCGAGACGATTTCGGCCATTAAAGCTTCTCCCAAGCTTTTGTCGCCTCACCCAACGTCCTACAACCTCAACCAACTACAAATAATCATATATTAAGGGTTCTAAACATCCTAGAACCCAAAACCACCAATTAATTTAGGTTAAAACCTAAGTTCCATAAATTGAAATATTATTTGGGGTGTAATTGTTTTATCTCCCAAAAAACCCGTTTTATCCACGATAAGCCACCCCAAAACCTTTAGGGTTTGTTTATACGAAACTACGGTTTGAGATATTTATGCAAAAAGATAAATAAAGCAAGAAAACACTTGCCTCGCGGATAAAATCCGACGACCCCGAGTCGAATTCGGCGGAGTTTGGCCCGAATCTCCATTTTCACCTCCTCTTTCTCCTTCCTCTCTCTCTTCTCTCTATTTTCTTTCTTTATTTCTTCTTTTCTCCCTATCCCCCTCTTTATATAAGAAGAAAAAGGGTTATACCCCTTAAAACCCAAAAAGGACTCGTTTACCCAATCACGAGTTACTTTTACCTCTAAAATTACCCGAAACTCATTTTCGACAATCGGACACTCTTTTTCGACTATCTCGGACATTCCGAGACTCACGGGGCAGTCTAAATTCCCATCCGAGGCACTTGATCGCAAATCACTATTCCAACCCAAAATAAATAAATGCGGGTTTTCCAATTAAAAATCTTACCTCATGTCGCTTTACTTAACAGCGACATTAATTAAAATATTTCGACCTATATAGTCCCAAAAATAATCACAACATCCTTCGAAAATCATTCAATCCTCAAAAATTCCAAAAAATACTATTTAGGGAAATTCCCCCAAATGACCAATTTATATTTATTTATGGAATTTAATTGTGTCCAAAAGGGCGGGTTGTTACATTTATATAGTAGATAGCATTTGAGACTCTTTCACACCAATGACACATGTTATACCTTCAAAATAATACAATTTTTATTATCTTCTAAATCAATATGCAGAGTAACTTTCTACAACATATGTGTGTATCTATTGTTATTAGAGTTTGAGGAGAGCAAAATATTTTTTATTTCAAATAAGTTATGGCATGTTTAGGGCATTTTCAATAATTGTGTAAGATTGGTGCTAAAATTTTCTTCAAAATCCATAAATATTAAAAACTTGTTTAACTAAGAACTACAATTAACACAATTTCCATCACCAAAACTATTGTCTTAGTCCGATACCAACGGAGAGCTCAAAGAAACATCCTATCTAACACGAAAAAAATTACAAATTGAAATAAAAAATTTCCATTATTAGATTCTTGAATACCATCTATACACCCATGTAATTTACATACCCAATACCACTCATGTGAGTTACATATCCAAATAGGTACTTGGAGGAAAAAATAATGAAGTAGTTACTGAAAGAAAGGTAAAAGAGTATTGGGTTCATATGAATTATTAGAAAACATAAACAATATTGAGGCAGTTAGAAAGAATTTTAATATAAAAAACATACCCTAAATCAACAAACAAAAAAATGGTTTAAGAGAGAGACCGGCTTAAAATGTATGGTAAAAAACATAAACACAATTATGACTTAGAGTTTAGAAAAAATAACTCCATAAATCTTTACAAAATAAAGGAACACCGCACCTAAAGAAGAAGAATACGAGAATTAGGTGAAGAACCTGAGAGAGAGATAGATCGTGAAGAACTTGAGTGGGAATGAGGCTGTGAGTGGGTATGACGTTGATTGAGGGTAGATGGCGGATGGTTGAGAGAGAGGAAATCATTGTGTGTGTGAGCACCAAAATACTTGAGTAGGAACGTTGTACAGGACCCGAGTAAAGACCAAGGGGTGATCAACGTCAATAGAATTCTTTATACTTATTTTCAAACAATGGACATTCGGTATTTGCACATTTGGTATTTGGAAATTTATTTGGGCTTTTGTCCATAATTTGTAATAATACAGGATGGTTGTGACTTATTTTATGTTAATTAGTATTGTGGATTAATTCGGGTTTTTAAAAATAAATCTTGCTATTTGACTAATTACGTAAATTGATCACCCTTTTCGCAAACTAAAATAGGAATTTTTACTAATAAATTTATGAGGCAAATTAAGGGTTTTATTAAATTTAATTGCTAAAGTCCCCAACGCCCTTTTAACTCCTTGGTTCGATTCGGTTTGATCCAAGGGTAAACTAAACTCGAGTCTTGCATTATAAATAGTATCAGAGTAGTAGGACCCTCGTGTGTGGCAGAGTGTTAACATTTTTTTACCTCATTTTCCCTTACATTTTCACATAGCTAATGCTTAGTGTTGTTTAGTAGATCGCTTTCGTTATCATTTCATACGTATAATTTTATACTAAACTCTCCATTATTGTGAAGATGTATCCACACCATGACATTGGTAACGGTTCAGGCACCATTGAGCTTCGACACATGGAGTAATTTGTGTATCAGCTAGTCGACTCCCTTACCCAGCAACAGTGGGCGAATTGCAGTAGGACTGTTGAGAGTACAATCTCGGCTTATATTCTCAATAAGTGGCTTAACGAAGTCACTAGAGATCTTGGATGTGCCAACAAAGTAGAAAGTAGAAATTCCCACATTTAAGCTGATGGAATAGACATAACACTGGTGGAGCGCCTATTCTTCTAGCACAACTGGGACAATCGACTGGTGAAGCTTTCGGTGACCTTTCTCAATAGGTACTTTTGGCATCCATTAAAGGATGACAGAAAAGAAGAGTTTTTCATGTGTATTCATGGGAATACTTAAGTGAATAAGTTTATGGTAAAGTTCAAAAGTATGTGAAAGTATGTTGATGCTGAAAAGAAGGACGAGGCATAGAAGATGAGGGTATTTGTCAAAGGCCTTAATTTGGGTATCTGACAAATCATATCAGGTCCAGATATGCTCAATTTCAGAACTTCAGTGAATAAGGCCATACGGTTAGAGCTTGATGTGAAGAATAAAAAGGGTATAAGTGAGAAGAATAAGGAACTTGATGGGTCTCAGTCGGGAGGGTAGAAGATTTCCCAAAGAGGGGCACAATGATTTTTTGTGAAGCTTAAGGAATCTATGGGGGTTAGCTCTTCCTTATCACAGTGCACTAGTGATCAGAGCCCCATCACTCCCATAAATAGGACCTCTTTATCTACATTCTCCTAGGACATATGAAAACGGAGTGCCCCAAGAGTTTTTGAGTGGTCGACAGGGAAACTAACTGACCGTCAACTTTATACCGGTCTGAAGATCTAGTTGCAATGGACCCACTAAGCTACAAAAATATTTTCCTTTAGGGTACCAATAACCGACAAGGCACGGTGAGGACGTCTCACATCCCAACTAGGAATACGATGCCTGAAGGAAGGTCCAGGTGCCCAACATTCAGACCATCAATTTTAATCCCAAGAGGGCTTACGACAATTCATATCAAACTCCATTTTCTTATGTTCCCTCAGTGATGGAAAGTATGATTATCTTGTAAAATACTTGGGTAAATTAATTATTTGACTCTGGCGCATCACATTCCTTCATATCTAGTTCTTAGCCTTTAGTTTGGGTTTAGTGGTAGACCGATTTCACCCACTAATCTTTATTGGGCTTCTAATGGGTGGCGGCATAGTCCTCGATAGGGTTTGTAATAAATGTGTAATCATGGCTAGAGATTTTATTCTACATTATGACTTGATCCTAATGGGCATTTATGGGTTTGAGGTTACCCTAGGTATAGACAAGCTATCGAGTTTTAAAGCCTCCATCGAAGTCCATCGGCACAAAGTCCTAGTTCCGCTTCTGTACATGACTCTCCATCATTTCATCAATGAGCAAGGTATCGATTATCCTTGCAAATTCCTTACAGTCCGTGTGCGTAAGAAGTATTTTGGTTGGTTGAGTATCCTGGTGGCTCAAGACAAGCTAGAAAATATAATTTTAGACTATCCCCGATACTGGTATTCCCCTATGTCTTTTCGTATGACCTCCCTAAGATGCCTCTATGACGAGAGGTGAAATAATTTATAGAGGTGCATCAGGGTGTCTCACCCATCTCTATCCTACACCAAAGGATGTCCTTGGCAAAATTGGAGGAACTAAGGGTTCAGGTGGAAGAATTAACCAGCAAGGGCTTCATCCACCACAGTGTGTCCCCGAGGGAAGCCCTGTCCCTATTCGCGAAGAAAAATGATTACTCTTTATAACTTTGCATCGATTATCAACATTTGAATAAGGTTATCGTGACGAATAAGTACCCTATGCCATGTATTGATGATATTTTCTTCTGGTTTCATGGGGTAGGCAGGTTCTCAAGAATACACCTTCGATCTGGGTATCATCAGCTATGTGTAAGAGAGGAGGACACTCCTAAGAGTGCATTTCAGATGTAGTATGGGCATTATGTGTTTCATGTAATTCCCTTTGAATTGAAAAATTCCCCGAGGACATTCATGGACTCGATGAACCGCATCTATCATTCCTATTTATATTGGTTCGTAGTGGTTTTTATGGACGACATCTTTGTGTACTCAACATCAAACATAGATCATGAGGTGCATCTTCGGGTGACATTGTCGATTCTCCTGGAGAATCAATTTGATGCCAAGTTCAGTAAATGTTAATTCCGGATGGATGAGGTGAGGCTCCTTATTTATGTGGTTTTGGTTGAGGGTATCTGTGTCGATCCTTCCAAAGTGTATGCAATGTTGAGTTATAATCAGTCGAGGACAATCATCCATGTGCAAAGATTCTTGGGTTTATCCGAGTACTACGATAGATTTGTACATGAATTATTATGGGAGGAAATGCCCCTCACCATGAGTACAACGAAGGATGTGCAATTTTACTGGTCTAGGGATTTTGATCTAGACTTCCATGAATTGAAGGTCAGGGTGACCTCCACGCCCGTTCTTATACTCTCGAAATGAGGCAAAGGCTACAAAGTTTATTGTGACGTGTATGGTTCAGGACTCGAAGGTGAATTAATGCAGGGAGATCGGGTGGTAGCTTATGCATCTTGCCAGTTAAAGGTTCATGATAGGAACTTCCCGACTCATGATTTGGAGTTAGCTGTCATAGTATTCACATTGAAAATCTAGAGGTACAATTTGTACGGGGAACGATTTGATGTGTTTTCCGATCATAAGAGTCTCCAATACATATTCACACATTGATACCTTAATCTAAGGAAGAGTCAGTGGATGGAATTTATGGAAGACTATGATTTCTCACTAGAGTGCCATCCAAAAAAGGCCAATGTTGTGGCCGATTCTCTCAGTAAAAAATCCAGTGTCACACTTGCAGCAATGAAATGCCATTAAGTAAAGATATTTGGGGAGTTGTAGAATGTTTATCTGCACGTACAGCAAGCCGACGACAGGGCATACCTTTGAGGTACAGTGGGTAGGCCACTCATCCAGCGCAATGTTCTAAATGCTCAGTCATATGACCCCAAGTTCATTCAGTATCGCGAGCATATTTGGAATGGGGAAGTGTTCGAAACCCTTAACCTGAATAAGTACGTCGGGGTGCGGCATAATGGTTGGGTAATCGTTCCGATCATTGAGGAGTTTCAGGACCAGGTAATGACAAAATCCCATCACTCTCATTTCAATATACACCCAGTGTCACCAAGATGTATAAGAACCTTTGTAGGTATGTCATGTGTTTCGTCTTGAAAAGATATGTAGCGACGTATGCCAATAGGTAAAGGCCGAACAAAAAAAGCCAGCAGGGATGTTGCAACCACTTCTTGTGGCTGAGTGGAAGTGGGAGAACATAATGATGGATTTTATCACAACATTATTATGGGCTAGGCTTAGTCCTAACGTTGTATGAGTGATAGTGGATTAGCTCACTAAGTCTGCATATTTCTTTCTAATTAAGGGCATGGTTTGCATGACTAAACTGGAAAGGTTATATGTTAGGGAGATAGTCAAGCTCCATTGTGTCCCGCTCTCAATCATATTAGATAGGAATTCTCGAGTTGTTTCTTAATTCTGAAAGAATTTTTTATCGGAATTGGAAATTGAAATAAATATGAGCACTTCGTATGATTCCTAAGACTGAAGGGCAGTCGTAGCATACTATCCAAATCCTAGAGGATATGATAAGGTCTTGTGCGCTTGACTTCCAGGGAAGTTGGGCAGAGAACTTCCATCTGGCAGAGTTCGCATACAACAATAGCTATTAGGGAAGTATTGAGATGGCCCCCTTTGAAGCCGTTTATTAGAGACCATGTTGTTTGCCAATTTATTGGTCTGAGGTTGGGGAGAAGGCCTTCACTAATTCAGAATCTATCGAAGAAATGACTAATAAGGTGTCAGTAATTCTCTAGAGAATCATGATGACATAGAATCAACAAAATAATTAAGTCGATAATCGTCGAGCGCACTTGTAATTCTAGGTCGGAGATTAGGTGATGTTAAAAGTGAGAGCCAGAACCGGTAGCCAATGATTTGGGCAGAAAAACAAGTTTTCCCCATGGTACATTGGTCCCTTTGAAATCCTAGCGAGGATTGGAGATGTGTCGTACCGCTTGGCGCTACCTCCACAATTGTCCCAAGTGCATAACATGTTCCACGTATCCATGTTGAAAAAGCATCTTCACGACCCACGTCATGACATTAATTGGAATCTGATCGAGTTAGTGGAAGATGTCACATTCGAAAATGTACAATATCCATCTTAGATTGTGAGGAGAGAGTCCTATGAAATAGGTTTAGTCCATTGGTAAAGGTCCTTTGGAAATTTCAAGGTACCGATGGTGCTACTTGGGAGCGTGAGTGGCAGATGTGAGAGAAGAACCTAGAAGTCTTCCATTAGCTGCTTACCTTAATTTTGGGGACGAAATCCCTTAAGTAAGGGAGATTTTAATACCTTGACAAAATGTTTTATCCCTTTCTATGAAAGTCGTAGTAATGTGAAGTTAATGAAAGATGAATATTATTTAATGAGCTTCTATCCCTTCACCTAGTTTGATTTGATGGCTCTCTTGTAATTTAATGAAGTTGTTGGGATAAAATTTAGATGGAAATTAGGTAGTTCGAACGAAATTGTAGTCATTCAAATGAGATCTTTGTCTTGTTTGAACGTGACAATCAATCGAGGATCGAATCTCTCCTTGATGTATTACACTGGATCCTCCTTCAAATGTTGTTCAAAGGGAAAGATCGAACGGAATTTGATCTCATTCGAATGAGAACAACCTCATTCGAATGAATCTACCAGGATCATATATTTCCAGTTGTATTGTCCCCATTTCATCCATAGATCTAGATAATGTGTCAACTTCATGGTGCTTGACGAATCTGATGACTTTTAGAGTTTTTTTAAAATGTTTTAGGGGGTTTGCATGGGTTATAATTGAGATAAGTGGGAGAGAGAATCCGACAACAATTTTAATTTTTTTTATGTCTCTTAGGAGATTATAGACCCATCTCTCTCCTCAAGCCATTATTACTCCATTTTAAGTGTTACCAACTACTCATACACTATAAAACAACCTATTTCTCCACATTTCTACCATCTTTCATAGCTCTCTTCCATGAAGAAAGTTGTGGAGCAACATTATAGAGAGGTTTTGTATAAGATTTTGAAGAAGAAAGAAATTTTTGGAGCTAAAAGTCTTGGAGCTTAGGAGTTTAGGAGCTTTCAAGTCACCCATTGGTAGTTCTCCTCTTCTAAACCTAAGTTAGGGTTTTCCTTCCATGTTTTCAAGGTTCTTCTAGATTTTGAATTTATGTAGGATGTGATAAATAGATTTTTAATGCCTAAAAAAGTAGTTACACTTAAAAAATAATTGGTCTTACAAAAATGGGATTTTCTTTCCGACAAACCTGAAATGAGTCATTTATAAAATGGCATTTTTACCCTGTTAATGGAAGGAAATCATGTGAAATTACAAAACCCATGATTTATGTTGACCAAATCAATATTTGAGTTATTTATAGGAAGAAATCCTTTTGTGAAGTTATAGGAACATGTAGTATGTTAAATGGTGATATGGTATACTTAAACATGCATGTTTAATGGGTTTTATATCCAAATGAAAAGTGATGTAAAAACAACACCAAATATGTTAAATATTAATGTAATGAAGATTGAATAAATATTGGGGTATACATGTGGTTATAAGACAAGACTATTGACTTAAGTTAAAATTGTCTTAAGTGTTGAGGGCTATTTTATATGGTAAAACATAAAATGCAAGGGGTATGGTCTTAAACATAAAATGATAAATTTAATGTTGTAAGAAAGGTGGTTCAAATTATAGTGAAAAATAAACAGCAAAGACTAATTTTTTTCAAAAAAGTATGATAAAATGAGGTAATAAGGGGATTTTGACAAACTTGAGGCTCCTAAAGTTTAAGTTCCCTCTCGAGATGCCATCAGTCAAATTTTGGGTGAAAACGGATGAAAGATAAATTTTTTCACGTTGATAAAGAGATATTTCTTCAAATCCATGGTATGATGAAAAGGGAAAAGGGAAATGGAATAAATGTTCAAACACATTAAAAGGTTAGACTCAGATGACACTGGGAAAATTAAGGAGGGCTTGGAGACTGAGGGTGAAAGGCTCAAAACCACTGGATAGCATATAGTGGCATGCTTTGAATTTAAATATAGATATTTTAAAATAGACGTCATCTTCTGAAATCGGGAGCCCCGTATTTATGGCGTCATTACAACCAGTTACATTTGTCTACTATCAAGTATTCATGCTTTTAACAGGGCCGTTAGAGGGCTCTTTTGGGTTTTCGCATTCTAGCGACATATTTTTATTCCTAATTATATATAGTTCCAAAATTTCTTCATATTCTGATACTACGAGTCACCTGGCTATGTCGTCAATTCCACATGTTACATTGGTTCTGTGTGATGTGTTCCTGTCTCTTAAGGGGCCGTTTAGGAATATTTGGGTTTTTTCCTCTAGTGCCATGTTTTAATTCCTAAGTTTGGATATTTGTAAATTAGCTTCATATTGCCAAACTGGGAGTCCCATGTCTACGTGGTCAGTTACTACGAGTTATCATCATCCCGTTCGAAGTGTCCATATCATTTAAGAGGTCGTTTGGTGAATATTTTGGGGTTTCACCATTTAAAGACATGTTATTATTCCAATATCTTTAGATTTCCAAATTATCTTCATATTCTCAAATATGGAGTCACGTGCCTTCGCGGTCAGTTCCTTCGAGTTACATTTGTCTCGGGCAAGGTGTTTGGGCCTTTAACGGTACTAGTTGGTTACTGTTTGGAGTTTTCTCACTTTAGCGACAGGGTTTTAAGCCAAAGCATAGGTATTTGAAATTAAGATCATATTCTCAAAATGGGAGTCCTGTGACTATGTAGTCAGTTCCTACAAGTTACATTTGTCTAGTGCAAGGTTCTGCCTCTTACAGGGCCGTTTTGTGTTATTTTTCATTTTTGCCTACGAACATGATATTTTAAACATAATTCTAGATATTTGAAAATTATCATCATATTCTAAAATTAGGAGTCCCATGACTACACAGTTTGTTACTACCAATTGCATGGGTCCCGTACAAGGTGTTCATGCCTGTTATGGTATGTTTTTAATCATAAGTTTAGATATTTCCAATTTGTCTTCATATTATCAAAATAGGAGTTTCGTGACTACACCGTTAGTTCCTACGAGTTACATTGTCTTCGTACGATGTGTCTGTGTCTCTTACAGGGTTGTTTTGGAATGTTTTGGATTTTTTCCCTCTAGCGACATGTTTTTAAGCCCAAGTGAAGATATTTGTAAATTATCTTCATATTCTCAAACTTGGTGTCCCGTGACTATGCGGTTAGTTCCTACGAGTTAATTTGGACCCGTTCGAGGTATTCATACCTTTTAAGAGGTTTTTTGGTGGATGTTTTTGGTCTTTGCCATTTAACAACATTTTTTAAGCCTAAGAGTTAAGATTTCCAAATTATCTTCTATTATCAAATAAGGAGTCCCATGACTTTGCGGTCAGTTTTTATGAGTTACATTTGTCTCGTGCAAGTTGTTCTTTTTTTATACTTTTTTCCCTTTAATGATATGTTTTTAACAAAAGTATATGTATTTGAAAATTTTGATCATATTATCAAACCCTGAGTCTAGTGACTACGCGGTCAGTTCTTAAAATTTACATTTGGCCGTACGAGGTGTTTGTACCTATTACGGGGCCTTTTGGGGTTGTTTTAGGTTTTCTCCCTTGAATGACATATGTTTAACCTAAGTCCAGATATCTAAAAATTATCAGCATATTCAAAGATTACGATTCCCATTACTACACGGTCAATTACTAGTAGTTACATTGGTCCCATGCGAGGTTTTCATGCCTCCAATAGGGCGATTTGGGGCTTTTTTTGGTTTACAACCACTTACGTGATTTTTTAATCATAAGTCTATATATTTGCAAATCATCGTTATATTCTCAAACTAGGAATTTCGTGACTACATATTCAGTTCCTACGAGTTACATTGGTTCCGTGCGATGTGTCCGTGTCTTTTATGGGGCAGTTTGGGAATGTTTTGGGGTTCCCCCCCTAATGACATGTTTCTATGCCCAAGCCAATATATTTGCAAATTATCTTCATATTCCTAAACTTGGTGCCCCGTGACTATGCAGGCACTTCCTATGTGTTACATTGGTCCCATTCGAGGTATTCATACCTTTCACAAGGTAGTTTTGTGGATGCTTTGGGTTTTTCTCATTTAATGACATTTTTGTAACAATCAGTCTTGATATTTTAAAATTATCTTCATATTCTCAAATTATCCTACAAGTTATATTGTCATGTGCGAGCTATTCGTGCCTCTAACAGGGCCATTTGATCGCTGTTTGGATTTTATGCACTTTAGCGACATGTTTTTAAGACTAAGAAGAGATATTTGAAAGTAATCATCATATTTTCAAACAAAGATTCCTGTGACTACATGGTAAATTCCTATGAGTTACATTGGTCCCGTGTGATGTGTTCTTGCCACTAACGAGGCCGTTTGAGGCTATTTTTGATTTTTCAACCTTTAACAACATGTTTCGACCTACATATATATATATTTAAAAATTATCATCATATTCTCAAACCAAGAGTCCCGTGACTAAGAAGTCAATTCTTACTTCTTACATGTATCATGTCCTTGGTCTTCGTGACTCTTGTGGTGCTGTTTTGGATTTTTGCCCACTAACAACATGTTTTTTATCCTAAGTCTAGAAATTTGTAAATTATCTTCATATTCTCAAAAGGGGAGTCCCGTGATAATGTCGTCATTTCCTAAGAGTTACATTGGTCCCGTGTGATGTGTTTGTCTATCTTATTGGGCCATTTGGGGAAGTTTTTGGTTTTCCCCCTCTCATGACATGTTTTTATGCCTAAGTAAATATAATTTCAAATTGTCGCTATATTCCCAAACTAGATGTCCCGTGATTATACGGTCCGTTCCTATGAGTTAAATTGGTTCCGTGTGAGGTGTTCATGTCTTTAACATGTCTATTTGGGTGTTGTTTTGTGTTTTCTCCCTTCAAGGGCATGTTTTTACGCACAAGTCTAGATATTTTAAAATTATCATCAAATTCTCAAACGGGGAGTCTCGTGACTTTGCTATCAGTTCATATGAGTAACAATGGTCCAGTGTGTGATGTTCGTGTCTTTTATGGTGTTGTTCAAGGTCTATTTAGGGTTTTAACATCTAATGGTACTTTTTAATTGAAAGTTTATATATGTGCAAATTATCTTCATATTCTCCAAACTGAGATCCCTATGACTTCGGGGTTAGTTCCTATGAGTTGCGTTGGTCCCGTGTGAAGTGTTCGTGCCTCTATTGGGGCCATTTGAGGGTTATTTTGAGTTTCTTCCCTTAAATGACATGTTTTAAGCCCAAATATATCTATTTGAAAACAATCATCAGATTATTAAATCGAGAGTTTCGTAATTATACCATCAATTCCTATGAGTTACATTTATCTTATGCCATTTATCCATATATCTTACGGGTTTGTTTGGGTATGTTTTGGGCTTTTACCCTATAAAGACATGTTTTTATTTCTAAGTAAATATTTTTGTGAATTATCTTAATATTCAAAATACAGGAGTCCCGTAACTACGAGGACAGTTTCTACGAGTTACATTAACCCAATGCAAGCTGTACATACATTTTATAAGTTCGTTTGGTGGATGTTTTGAATTTTTTCCCTTTTAACGGTGTGATTTTAAGCTCACATCTTAATATTTATAAATTATCTCCATATCCTTGAACCGAAATTCCCCAAACTTAGCGGTAAGTTCCTATGAGTTACATTGGTGGCCCTTCAGGGGCTGTTTTGACTTTTTCCCTTTAATAAAATGCTTTTACGTCAAAGTTAAGAAATTTGAAATTATCCTGGAATTCTAAAATCGAGAGTCCCATGACTTTGTGGTCAGTTCTTTCGAGTTACATTGGTCCTGTGTAAGGTGTTTTTTCCTCTTGCTAGGCCGTTTGGTGGTTGTTTTTTCCTTTTGCCCTTCAATGACATCTTTTTAAGACTAAGTAGACACATTTACAAATTAGCAAGAGGATGCTTCATGACTTCATGGTCCGTTCCTATGAGTTACGTTGGTCCTATTGTAGGTGTAAATGCCTCTTACGAAGCGTTTTGGTTACCGTTTTTAGTTTTCATCTTTAATGGCATGTTTTCAAGACTATGTCTAGATATTTGAAAATTATCATGATATTTCAACATTGAAAATCCCATGACTATGTGACCAGTTCATATAAGTTACATTGGTCCTATGCTAGGTGTTCATGCCTCTTATAGAGCTGTTTAGGGTCTCATCTTACCATATTTATAGAATAGATCGTGATCTGTAGGGAATTTCATAAGGGGGACCTTGGCTTAGTAAGAGCTCAACATGCACTCTACCTTAGCGATCTGGGTGAATGCCAATAAGGTAGGAGGCAACTTTTATTATTACTGATTGTCCAACACCATGTGCGGGGAACATTAGATAGATAGAATGTGTAGAACCTTCCCTTGACGGGTAAAACATCAAAGTATTTGTGGGAGTCCCATTACCAAGATGCTGCAACCTGTCAGATACGAGAAAGCAAAAATTATCCTATCGAGATTACATATAAAATTCTGGATTCCCCTTTGAGATAAGATGAGTTAAGAAATCCTCCCCCTAACCTATTGATTAATGGAGATATTTTGACATTCTCATTGTATAAATAAAGAGTGTACACCATTGTACTAATTTAATACTTGTGCAACAAAGTAACCTGTGGACATAGGCTCATTCTTGAGGGAAAAACCATTTATCTCTTATTGTTAATCTTCTTATCTTCATCTCCATCTCCAGTCATTTGCATAAATTTCTTATTTATTATTTATTTTATCTCCTAATGTCTTTCATTTTGTCTAGGACAACCTTGAAGGAATTTTTCGACATTAACGCAATGACGTTGTCAATGGGAAAAGACTAAATCCTAGTTGTTTCTAATCCTGTTCCCAATTTCCAATTTTAGAAATTATGGATTTCCCGGTAAAATCATCCAAATATTGTTAATAATCATCTTGATGTTTTGATTAGTAAATTCACTTGATTTCCTACCTAAAATCCTTGATTTACTATTCCATTGAAAATATTGTGAAAATATACATTAACACATTCATTTATAGCCTAAAACAGTTTTTCCACTATCAAATTCTCAAAAATTCAGTCATACTATATTTCTTGTATCTATACTCGGGTTTTCTAGGAATTTTTATAAAAATGACAGAACACCTAGAAAGCAATAGGGAAAAATAAGTTTCACCATCCTATGCCCTTATTGTAATGGGGTATCTAGAAGTATTCATATGTAGCTTGGTTAAAATCAAAGAAGCTGCGCAAGAGAATATGAGACAGCTCGCACAAATTTTATTGCCTCACAGAGCTGTCCAGAACCATCTCCAATAACCCTAGACTTACACAAAAGTTTTGGTAAATATAGGAAATCACCACCCCATGCCCCTACCGACCGGGTAGAACCTCCATCGTGAGGTCAACTAGGGTTGATGATGAGCAAACATATTCACAAGCATGCATTAGTTCCTTTGAAAGTCTCAATAAAGTAACAATATTCGATAGGCTACAAAGGAGAGTGTCACGATCACAATTTCACCCCGAATAAGGCACAAAATGAGTAGAATATAAGCAACAAGACCCAAGAAGAGAAAATAATCCAAGATGTAATACCGGGGCCTCAAACAAGTACGATTAGGTTGGCAAAAGATAAGAAAACTCAGCCAAAAGTCACGGACGAGCTAAAAAAATAGTTGAGGAAGATCAACCAGGGAAGGTACCATACAGAGGATAGAAGTCTGTTTAGGCGATCTCACCTAATCAAAAAATCCATTACAAAAGGTTTTTATTCAGGCATCTTCATTGAAAACCTATGTTATTAGTTACCCTACACCTATAAAATTTCATCCACCCATGATCACTCCAAGAAATGAAGGCAAATCAGATCCAATATTGCATGTTAAGAAATATTAAGCTGCGTGCAACATATTCTCAATTGCCGACGAGATACGTTATAGAGATTTTTCAAGCACTCTCATAGGACCCCACTCAAATTTGGTAGAATGGGTTTCCAAGAGGGAAAATGTGCAATTTTAAACAACTGGCCGACCTCTCTATTAATAATTTTTAATTTGGAGCAAAACTTTGTAAGAGACTAGCTCACTTGTTAAGAATTTGTAAATACAAGAAAGAAATGATAAGAGAGTACAATACCAGGTTTAATATTGAAAAACTAGAAGTGATGGTCTACAATAAGAACGTTTCCCTTCATAAAATCATGAGATGGTAGTTTCTCGGGAAGTTATATAGGGCATTGACCAAGGAACCTCCAAACCATAAGGTCGAGCTCTATGCCAAGGTAGGAAATATCATGAATGCAGAGGAAGACATTACTACAGAAGAGTTCAACCACATAAACTTTAAAGAAAGTACCATATTGGGTAGAAAGAAGAAGCCCAAGGATGTCCCAAAAGTGATGAGCGAGAGGAGGCTGTACCAAAACTTCGATGAATATACATTGTTAACAGTGGGAGTAGATCACATCCTTAAGGATATCTGAGGAGAGAGTGAATTAAAATGGCATGAGAAGTTAGGAACTCTTGGTGGAAGAAGATACAAGAGCAAGTTTAACGAATTCAATAAGGACGATGTAAGTAAAATTAAAGATTTCCTAACATTGAAGGATGAAATTGAGTACCTCATTAAAAGAGGGAAGGTTAATAAGTATGTGGAGAGAAATGGTATACCAACACAAGCCCATGAGAACTATAAGCCTAAGATGAGATCAAGATCACCTCAAACAGGTAATAAAGACCAGAAAGAGAGATTTGGGAGAATAAAGATAAGGAGGATCCTGATCTACCTGCCATGCGCGATTTTGGAGAATAAAGAGCTTAATATGATCCATTTTGGGTGCAATTTCAAAGCAAGAGTAGATATTATTGAAGGTGATGAATCATATCGAAGAAATTCGTATCTCCACGAGCCAAGAGCATGTGCCGAAAGGAAAGATATAAAATATTATAGCAGTGGCAGACATTTGACCTCAAAAGGTCACTAAAGATAGGTTGATTATAGGATTTTCTAGGAATGACCTCTCTAGAATGTTATATCCTTATGATGATTACTAAGGACAACCCTGATGAAAAGAATGAAAGGTGAAAAGAATTCTGGTGGACAGTGGGAGATCGACGAATGTACTCTTTTATAATTTCTTCTAAAGGTTGAAGTTATCCTATAGAAAATTAGAGGCGTACCATTTTTCTCTAACTGGATTCGCAGGTGAAAAGGTGTAACGACTAGTTAAAATTGAGTTAGAAATTGTTATCGGAGCATAGCCGAACTGAAAAATAGAGGCTATGAGATTATTCTTCTATGATAAAAATATCTCATCAGCCTATAGTAGCATCTTTAGAAGGGTGGGTCTAAAAAAATTTTTAAGGCTGTAGACCCAATTGTCCACCAATGACTCAAGTTCCCCACGAACTTCGGTGTAGGAGTGGTTAAAAGAAATAAAATAGAACCATGTGAATGCTATTACACCTCGACAGATGAGGAATAGATGAAGAATATAGTTCATACCTATCAGAACTAGATGTTAGATCCTCGAGATGTAAATATGTTGATAACTAGATAAGCCATTGAGGAAACATACCCAATAATATCGGAAGACGAGTATCCTAATAAGAGAGTCCATATCGACTTGTCCCTAGATCCCATCCGCAAGAAGAAGCTGGAGGATTTCTTACGAGGTAGGAAAAATGTATTTTCTTGGAACCATGAGGGCAGGCCTAGAATTGATCCAGCCATTATCAACAATGAGCTGAACAGAGTCAAGGAAACTAAACTGGAGAAACTGAGACAATGAGTATTCTCGAAAACTAAAACTATGGCAATACAATAAGAAGTGTCAAAATTGAAGAAAGATGAAATCATTGAAGATGTAATTTACCCTAAGTGGTTAACAAAATGCCTAATGGTACCGAATAAAAATGGCAAATGGTGGATGCACATGGACTTTAGAGTAAGAAATTCCCTAAGGATTATTATCCTTTGAATCGGATTGACCAATTATTGGATACAGTAGTTGGGCATGAGATATTAATCTTTATGGATGAATATTCTTATTACAACCAGATTAACATGAAGCCATAAAATAAAGATAAGACTTCCTTCATCGCCAGTCGAGGTACCTTTTGCTATAATGTTATGATTTTTTGACTAAAAATGCATGTGCTACATATCAAAGGTTGGTTAACAAAGTATTTAAAAAGTAGATAGGGAAAACATGGAGGTTTTTGTGGATGACATGTTGACTAAGATAATAAAAGCAGATGACCACATAAATAACCTCATCCAAAGCTTCGACGAACTAGAGAAATACCAAATGAATATGAATCTAGCTAAATGTATGTTCAGAGTCAAGAGTGGAAGGTTTTTGGTCTTTATCGTGAATAACGGGGACGGAGAGACCAACGGTGATGATATCTAGACATTGATAAATATTCACCCTCCCAAAAGAAAGAAGGAAATGCAAAGCATAACAGACTGAGTAGAAACCCTAAATAGATTTGTATCAAGAGCCACATACAAATGCCTCTCATTATTCAAAGTTATTAAAAAGATACCTAGGAAGGGACGCATTATTGTCAAGGAAAATCATGAGGGAAGAATATACTTGTATTACTTGTGTCAGAGTCACCAGTCACCTCAGCTCTGATCATAATTGATAAAATATTCCAAAATTGGGTATACTTATGAGTAAAGCTTTTGCTGGTGCTGAAATTATGTATTTCAGGACGAAGAAGTTGTCTCTAGCTTTTACAGTAGCATTTAGGAAGATAAAGAAGTACTTCCAAGCCCACTCTATAGTGGTATACACTTATCTCTCTTTGAAAAACCATCCACAAACTTGACAATTTAGATGGTTGATGGCATAGGACATAGAGAAGGGTGAATATGAAATTTCATATGAGCGAAGGACTACAGTCAAAGGACAAATTGTGGCTGATTTTACTATAGAATTCACCTATGAGAAGAAAAAACTAGTTGAAATAGAATTTGTTATCCCAGCTGAATATACTTAAATAGCCAATGGAGCACTCTATTGCAGTTTCAGTCGAGCATATCCAGAACCTAGTCGAATACCCATCTAAAGATAACCAACCTTGATGCAACAAAAAGTATACTACACATTTATTGAAAGATGGTTCTCTAGTACAAGGGTACATCAATGATGAGCTTTCAATCTGGGGTATATTTTATGGATGGATCATCATGTGTAAGAGGTAGCAGAGCTGGTTTGATAGTTAACACACCTAATTGAGTCAGCACATAATATGCTTTGTGGCTCAAATTTGAAGGATCAAATAATAACATGAGTTATGAGGTTTTGATTAATGGATTAGAGATATTTGTATCACTTAGAGTTGAGAATATTATGGCTCATAGTGATTCACAAGAGAGGGAAACATATCGGGATAATTTGAAGAAAAAGAGTGAAACATGTTAAGGAATCTTGCAAAGGTAAAATTATTAATCCTAAATCTAAAATCACCCTTGATGATCAGAATCTGCATAATTAAAAATACCAGAGCAGGCGCATTATCTCGTTTGGCATCAACTACTAGGGCCGATGACCTAGGGAAAATTGTACCAGTAGAAATTATGTTGTAGAGGAGCATTGATGGGGAAGAAGTAAATATCCTAGAGATGATCATGAGCATATCCTAGATGGATCCAATTATCACATGAATGGAAGAAGGAATTCTTGTAGCCAATCAGAAGGACATGTGGAGATTTCATTACAAAGATGTTAAGTATGTCATGGGTAAGGGATATTTGTAAAAAAGATCTTTTATAGTCTCCATGATGAAATGTGTTCATCGTATGGAAGCACCAATTAGGTTAAAGAAAATATAAATGGTCATGGGGGGGCCATGTAGCAGGTTGGACACTTATGAAGATAATAGCCATCCAAGGATATTATTGGCAAATAATCATGAGAGAAAGTTAGGAATGCATGCAAAAGTATTAAAATGCCAGAGATTCAGAGAGATACACAAAGGACCAGGAGCTGAGCTGGTGCATATCACTTCACCTTGGCCCTTTCCCATTTGGGATATGGATTTGGTCAGCCCACTGCTAAATCCCAAAAGAAGGTTCAAATACTTGGTGAAATAGTGGATTACTTTACAAAATGGGCGAAGGTCGAACCCTTTATAGAGATGACTTATGCAAAAGTCTCCTAGTTGTGACACCTCGCATATTTTGACATGGGAGATGGCCAGTCCCCGTTGCCAAACTATGGCAGGCATCAAAATAAAAAAGGCCATTCTTAGCATGTGACAGAAATATAAGACATTAAAAACTTTTTTGACAAGATATAATTCAAATTTAATTGAACAAATATAAACATCCACACAATAAATTTCATCATCATACTAACTCGATAATAAAACTGAAATCGAAAAGATAGATAAATGCTTAAATGAAATCATCCAACGGTAACTCCAACTAAAAATAAACCGTAAACAATTGTGGAACTGAATGGACCGCCCAATTGATAAATAGTTGTCTCATAAATAAAACAATGGAATGAAATAAATCTAAACTACTAAAGAAATAATTCCAACTTCACTCCAAAAATATCTAATCCAATCTATGAAACTACCCTAGAAACTAAACCTGAAATGTTAGTCAACTGAATGGGTCAGAGCCCATCGCATGAATACCAGCTACTCCTCATAATTAGGATCCATGAGTCTGGACAAAAAAAGCATACACAATAAATTTTATAATAAAGTATTTTAAATTATGCGATATGAGAACATGCGAGTAAAATAAAACAATACCAACTACCCACATCGTAAGCCACCCCATTAATCAAGTCCCATTTATGTTGTTTCAATAATGAATTTAGTTGTGTTAAAGGCATTAAATTAATTCAATGTAATTAACAAATTATTATTAATGAGACACTAAAATAGCCATTGGAAGTTTCTATTGATCCTACATAGATTTGGACACCGATAATATGCAAATATTGCATATTTCATCTCTCGAACCTACGCATTTTAGCCCCCTCGGGTGCCTTAATCTCTATATTTAAGCCCATTAACTAGACAACCTCTGATTTATAATATTAACATATTATATGAGGTATAATTGGGCTTTTGTTGGTATTTATGTACCAAATATGGAGTTTGGACGCATTACGGAATCACATGTTCAAGGGAAATTTAGTCACTTCATAGCTTGGGAACCTGGTCCAATATCTCACGGAAGTTGAATCCCTCTATGCGAGCTTTGCGTGTCTACGAACGGTGCGCGATTCCAATCCCTGATGAAGAAGTTACGACAATTTTAGCGGAAGAGAAAACCAAATGAACCAAAACAGGAAGAAGATTGATGCAGACCTGCTTGATCGATTGATCAATCAAAAGGATATATCAATCGATTCTCCAATTTTCATTCATTGAGGGAATCAGTGGGCTCATATCTAATCAATCGATCGATCGATTAAAGGGATCGATCGATCGATCCCCTGTTTTCTGCCGATATTTTCCCCTTTCTTTTCTTTTTCATTTTCTATTCTAATTTTATTCCAACTTACTATATAAATGTTTTTTTTTGTAATAATCAGATACTTGGTAGATAATTATATTTTAGATAGTTTGAGGTTAGGGTTTGGGGGTTGAGAGCTCATTTCTTCTTCCTCTCTTGGTTTGACACCCATTAGGGTTTATAAGTTGTACTTTCATCTTCCTTCTCCATTAATATAGTTTGTATTTCCTTAATTCATTCTTTATAATTTAGTTGACATTATTTATTTACATGCTTTCATTTAGTTTCTTTCCAGTGTAGATTTATTGCGTTTATTTACCGCGTTTATAATATGCTTTCTAGCTAAGTTAGTCTAGGTTGTGTCGGATTGAACTCATTTCGGGTTGACATGTTTCTTGGCTTTGGTGATGGTGTCTACAGTTCTATTTCAGGTGCGTTCATAATTTCCGAGGTGTTTGTTAATGCAAAAATCTTATTAGGATTTTATGCGAATTAAGGGGTGTGAGAACCATTGATTCAGTAACTGTCGAAATGAGACGTATTCGTAATAACTCGACGTCCCATGTAACCATTTTATACTAATTAACTCGGGTGAGGGATATTCGATGAAACCTATAATTTTTACCGCTTTTATTAGTCTAGCTTTATTTTCACTCGCCTAGATTAATATTTCCTTTTTTGCATCTTTTCCTTTTTGTCCATACTTATCTTTTACACTTTTATTTAGGAATATTAAACCGAATAAATTCTAGCAACTCATTTCTATGGATTTTCGATACCCAACTTACCGCTATACGCACCCATTGAGTGTAGTCATAATTTAGGTTTTTGTATAGTTCAGGTGAGCCGAATTCAGAATGACCGACATGCAAGTGATGATCGCGCCGTGGAGAAACCCTGTCTATCAGACATGCCAATTTTTTTTAACATGTCACACCTATTCCCACCACTATAGCCAAACAATCCAATTTCTTTAGTCCAATACATATTGATGATATTCAACGCATGACATGTGACTATAGCTAGGTGACCCAATTATCTTTCTCCCTACACATCATGGTGAGGCAGACATACACCCATGTCACGATAGCCAAGAAACACAATTATTGTGAGTTCTAAACATATTGGTGACACAAACAAAGACCCACATCACAATAACCATCCGACCCAATTATCGTTAGTCCTGCTCATATTGGTGATGACAAATCAATTTTTAATACAATTTTATTATCTTAGGCATTAATTAATAATTCTTAAGCATGTTCTTTCTATTATCAATTTGCCCCACCCATAATCCGGGATATCACAGCCTAATAAAATCACCCCTAATCTCATACCTAGAGATCACTAAAAAACAAGTTTTACCTCGTCTATCACCTAGGAACAATACCTACCAAAAATAACCACCTAGTCTCACGCGTAGGAAAAAGTAATAACGTAACAGTGAACTACCTATCCCCTCCCAGGAAATACCCAACTATACAAGCATACCCTCACTAGTCCCATACCAAGCAAAAAACGTAACAAAAACAAGTTATATTACAACTACTTCCAAAAATTCCAACATTCCCATGGAAATAAAATATTAACATTTTCAATCTTCACATAAATTAAATTTTAACTAAATACTATAATTCTCTAATTAATCATACGATTTTGATTCCATTCAATTCACATTCATCTAATTATGTAATAACCATATTCTACCAAATAGTTATACAAGTTATCCAATTACGTAATTCAAATTCGAGTGATATTTTAACAACTTAGCACGTCAACCAAACCAAATATCAATAATAACAATCCTACAGAACAATAAATTCATTCTACCACATGCATGTAACACCCCATATTTTTTTAATGAATTTTAATTGTGGGATTAATTGAATTAATTAATTGATAATTAATTTGGTTTAAAATAAATATTAACTAGAGAGATAAGGGTTAGTATTTATTGATGAGAACTATATTTAATATTATTGAGTGAATAAAGTAATAAGTGATTGTGAATTTATGAAAATTATTGCGATTGAGAAATATGACAGTTATGGTAATTAAGTCGGGACACGCGTGTCAGTCATGTCGGGACTAATTTAATTGAATAAAAAATAAATATATTTTTAGTCACCCAAAGTGTCTTTTCATGTTCGCCAATGTGTCCGGAAGGGATGAGATAGCCAGAAAAGCCTACCCAAGGGTTTAGTTTGTGTCCCGGGCTAGTTTTAGGCGAAACTGGCATCCCCGGAGGGCATTTTGGTATTTTTTATTTTTGGAGAATTATTAACTATGAAAATTAGATAGATAAAATAAGTTGTACATGGGAGGAGTTAGGGTGATCAGTTGTTATAAAAAGAGAGGCCAAATTAGGAAGGAGGATGAGAGGTTTCAAGGGCTAGAACCTCCACTGCTACACCTTTTGCACCACAAACACCACCACCGAATAAATCAGAGAGAGGGGATCGTATCTATACCATCTTCTTTAACATATTAGACCTTCATTCTAGAGCCAAGTGTTTAACTTGCACACTTTTAGAAATAATTATGTCCATGTTAGTGTAGGTGAAAAATACACATGAATTTCATATCATTTGGGTGAAATTGGGCGATAGAATTCATAACTTAGGGATGAATTTATATGAGTTTAATTCCTTTATGAATGTAGATTAGAACCCATGAAATTTTTCCTGATCTTGATGTACGAATCTGGGTTGAATATGTTCTTAGATTGAAAATTGATGAACTAGGGTTTATAAGATTAAATTTGGGGATTTCAGAATTAATTAATGATTCTTGATGATTAAATGATTCCAGAGTATTACAAATCATCCTTATATGTTAGAATAATGAATGGAATTAATTTTTGGGAGTTTGGGATTGAGTTGTAGAGGTTTTAGAACCCAAAATGATGAAAAACGTAAGTTTTAGAGGTTAAAGATGAAACAAACCGGGTAGTTTGAAGTCGCACAAAGACACGTTTGAATGAGATGGCATCTCGCGCAAAGTTTTCCTTCGAATGACCTGTCTTCTCGTTCAAATGAGATGAAGTCTCGTTCGAACGACGTGTCTAAATTTTGTAAAATTTTAATTTATTCCAATTTATACGACGTAGTTAATTCGAGTGAAATAAAATGTTATACAATGAACTCAGTCCAGTACAAAAATATTGGAAATAATTAGGTGCAATGCTTTAATGTATTTTCGAGCGGGGAATTATCCTTGGAAATTATGAGATAGATAATAGTTGTAATTCAATAAATATATCGTAAGTAGTAATGGGAATAATATTACGTATGAATTATAATATTTGCATTGTGTGTATACCTAATGATCTTAATAGGTTGTATAAATACCTATAGTATTATTTATTATGTGTATGACATACCTACGCTGCTTGCTATCGCAAGAGGTCTTTTTAAAGGGGACGATCTTATCCTGGTGAACCCATTGGGGGGATTTTATAATTGGTGCCTCAGAACATAGAACCTAGATACGGGCTATCTATTATAATGATAGTGATGATTGTTATATGGGTGCGTAGGTATACGCATAGCCCATAGGCTTGGAACTATGTTCACCTCCAATATGTGTGATTTGTATTTATATGGTTCGAGAGTGATTCCAAACCGATTGTCCTTATTCAGTACCAGATGTACCGGGAATTGATAGCAGTGTATGAACACACCACAACTAAGTTTATGGGTGTCTTATTATTATATATTTATAATAGTGGGATGGAAACATAAATCCGTGTGACTTACCGTGTGAATATGTAGGCGAGAATGATAATGGAATGCGAATTAAATCAAGTAAGTGCACACTTAACCTTATTGGGAAAAATTTTCTTGGGATAGTTAATGAAAAAATATTTAATGACATATTTATTATGCGAAAAATACTGGATATTACTATGGGAGATGGTTAGAACATTTATGACGACTATCTAGTTAGGTGTGGTAAGTATAATTATAACGGTTTAGAGATACGTTGGGCGTGAACAATAGTCGAGAGGTGAGAATCTCAAGAGAGAGTCATGAAGCTATAATGTATATAGTATTTACTTTACCGCATTTTAAATACTTGCTAAACTGTTGTAAAATATTTTGCACTTGGCCTCTGACCCTTTTCTTTCAAATCTATTTTTCTTTGTGAAATTATTTTTAAGCGTCCAACCACAGGGACGCCAGGCTTAGACTATCGGACCATTCGACGTGCTGCAACTATTGTGGGAGTTGCAGGTCCTCTTGATTAGATGCCTTATTTCATTCATTTTCTGTTATATTCATCTTAGTTAGGGCATGTGCCGCCCCTTTCCATATATTATTATGTTAGTGAGATATTGTACTCCTTTTATTTCAATATTCAGTTTGTAGTTAGATTCAGTTTTATATTGTTTTTTGGATTTGAGACTTTGAACTGCATCCTTTATTCCAGTCTTATTTATTTACGTAGTTTGTTTTATAAGCCAGTATTATTGTACGAATGAGTATGATAAATGAGTTAATGTTTCAAATTAATTGAATTGAAAAATAAAAAGAGTTAAATGTTTTGGCACTAGTTTAATTAAATATTAGGTGATTAATCAAGTAAACATTTCGACAGTGATGCTAAGAATGGACCAACTGGATACTCTGTTTTAAATTTTATAAAGGACTGATCGCCCGGTAATTAATTGGATGGAGTGTCACATTTCCAAGTTCCCATTATAGTTCCGGCATGCGATTCATCCCACAAATCTAACTTAACCCAAAACAATAATCCAAACATGCGATTGTTTCAAGTCTTAAATCCCATATCTAAATTTAATAAAAATATCCCCGAATTTATTTTCACTTTCCCTAATTAATCTATCAATTATTTTTACAAAAACATGATTAATTTAGGTTTAGGAAACATTTAAAATATATAACACATAAGGGGAACAATAGAAGTATTCTTGCCTGAAAAGAAGTCTCCTTAAAATTCTTATCACATGGTTTCAATCCTCTCACAAAAAAAATAAAGACTCGTTCTTGGTTGTTCTTAAAAAAACATGATTTGAATCTTAAAAACATGAAAATTTTGGAGGCTACTACTTTTTAAGATGACATATAAGTGTTTGTAAAAGTCTAAACGTGAGTCTTTTTAATATAGGAAAAGGAAATAGTCTGAAACTAACTCAAACACCTAACAATAAGCAAAATTCACCAAATCAACCTTGGACTAAATTGATTCCCAGCAATGTCTAAAACGATTGCCCCTGGGGAATATCTATTTCTCCCCAAGGGCGAATTTATTCCCCCTATTTAGCCGATAGAGAAGAAAAGTTGAAAAAATAAAATTTTGTTCCCGATTTGAGTCTAATTAAAACATGCATCTTCATTCTTACCTAAATCCCATCATATGGGGCCAGCCACATGGATTTTCTTCCAGAATATCTTATGGCGGCCCCTTTCCCATTTACTCTATATTTCTAATAACCTTCCTCTTGTTATATGTGCATTTATGGTCTATGTAACACATGTCCATACCATCAAAGTCTACTTTCACTTAATATATTGCTAATGGGAGCTACTCATATCTTTTTTCTCACATAATGATTTTTAATTTTGTCCTTTCTAGTAATTCCTGTCATCCATCTAGCATTATCATCTCATTAACATGGAGACTTTTTCATGTTTTCCTTTAAAGCCCAACTGTCCATTCCATATAGGGTCACTGGACAAAGAACTCCATTCCATGTAAGGTTATGTTTAAGTACCTTAGCATTATACTTATAGTATAGATATATTTTTTACAAAATATTTTCTAAGCTTTGGAGCGGAGTTTTTAAATGTTTTTTTGTCAAAAATATCTTTTTTGGAGTGGTTTGCTGAGAAAAAGTTGAAAGAAAAATTATTATATTTTAATCTCATTTGAAAGGCACCGCATGTCGTTCAAACAACTTGGTATGTCGTGCGAAGTGCCAACTGTCGTTCAAACGACATTGTATCTCGTTCAAACGAGATGCTATCTCATTTGAGCAACTTGTCACCTTAAGTCTTTTAAAATAGGACTCTCCAACTCCGTTTTTCATAAGAAGACATGTGCAAAAACATTGTATGTTTTTTCTGAAAACAAGAGCACAAATTTGTCTTCTCACCATAGAGGTTCAATCGTTTATTTTTAAAATTCATAAAACATCCCAATCCTTAGTGAATTGTTTTGGAACCAAAAATATTATCTTGCTGATATTACTCTCGTAGAGAGGGTAAATCTACATCATATTAGTATGTGTCATTGAGGATCTTGCTATGTGAAGATTCTTTGGTGATTTGGACTGAGGTTCTGAAGGAGCGCTGCGGTGTTCCTAGGCTGAAGATACGTCTATGGTTCTTATGGTATAGTTGCATGTGAACCACTACTAATGACACTGACTGCCTACGGGTATTCATATGTCAAAATGTATTTCATTGTAATCCGTGTAAGTTGTGATTTACAATATTACCATGAAATAAATGTTTTACCCTTCGAGGATTTTTCTTGAAATTGGTTTGCTTTGTATGCTTATTGATTTCATGTTATCAAATTATATAGATGCATGCGTTCGGGTTTAACTAAAATTTGGGTTAATTAAAATTAGATTTATTTGAGAAGTCACATTATTCCGTTGTAGCAGTTTCAAATGGGTATAAGAGCATGTTGCACTAAGTTATTGTGTTTTGATCTAGATATTTTTTTTTTTCAAACTTGTTCTTGAACTTGATCTTCCTAAATATGCCTTTTAGGGGATTTGATGATTTCAGATGTCACGTTTATGATGGTACTATTTGGAAATCTCTATTGAAATCTTATTTTAAAACTCTCGTTAAAAAGAAAGGATCTAAGAGATGTCTTCGTTGTGAAGGGATTGACCATACCATAGATGAGTGCCCCACCAAAGTTAGGGAGAGTTTAGATTAAAAAAATTCTTATGTTACCACCCTTAGTGAGAGTGACCCGAGTGAAGAAACTTTTTATGCAAGCAAGCGTGTCCTTCCCAACTATGGGTCTACTCATGAGAATGATGATACTACTTCTTCCACAACCACTAATAGTGTCTCCCATGAAAGTGAGTGTGATGGGAGTGGGGATGGAAATGTAGATGAGGGTAACATGCAAACGCCTTTCAATGAACGTTATGCTGAATCTTTGAAAATAAAGAAAGAAATTTTGGAATTAAAAGATCAATTGCAAGAACGCGCCTTAAAAAATAATTATGTTTTAGTTGAAGATCTTAGGCCATGAGGGAAAAATTTCAGAGAGAAGATTGAGTACGTTAAGGGAGAGAGAGATAGTCTTCAAGGGGTGATGGAGGCTCCGCAAAAGGATCTTCTTGAGTTTGAGTATTCTAGGCGCATAGTTGAATATTGAATAGGTGAACTTGAGAAAAGTTTGAGAGATTCAATAAAGTGAAATTTGATTTTGAGTCTAGGTCTAAAAACCTTGATAAGATTTTAGGCACTATCAAAATCAAAAAGGATAGGGGTGGGATTGGAATTTGAGGAGAGTGCCTCCTAGGGATGTTAGGAAAGAGCAACCTAAAATTTTGCGGAGAGAGCCACCTTTAGGTAACGCTCACCACCACATATACACGTGTACTAATTGCGATCGAAAATGTAACCTTAGGCGTTTATGTTACAAACTTCAAAACGCTCCTAGGAAGTTTAAAGAGTGAGTCATACCGGTTCTTAAAACCCCCACACCCCGTTACACACCAATTTGGGTTAGGAAACCAGACTTATAAGCATATTTGTCTAATTGTTCACCACTCTTGTCTGCTTGCACGTGATTCATCCCATGTGAGATCATTTAGTTGATTGTGTTTGTTATTTGTCTTACGCTATTTGTCCTTCATTATATAATCTTACTAGTGTTATAACTCACTTTATTGTACTTTACATTATTTTATCATTTTAACTACTGTTTTTTCACAGTTTTGGATCTGTCAGCACTTTCGAGGTATTTTTCTGGAAATTTTCCCTTGGGCAACACTGTATAACATTCTGGGGAATCTGCAAAAATTTTATTATCTCGTTCAAGGGACTTCTAATCTCGTACGGAACCTTCTCGCGGGATGCCATGTCATTTGAGCAGTAGGGAGTCTCGTTCGAGCGATCGAGTTGACTATTGACCATTTTGTTTGCAGTACCCTATATTGATTGGTTAAATTGCTTGACATTGTTGGGTTGCCTCTATCTGGTTATATGTAATTACCTTTGGTATTTATGTTTAATTGCTAATGCCGCATTTCTCATTTATTCACACCTACTTAGATTGATTATTCTATGTGTGATTTACTCTTTTCTAGCATATGATGATGCTCCTGCCATTATTATGCATTTTGCTAATGTGTATCATGTTTGAATTTATGGTTTTTGTCTTTATAAAATTTAGGAAAAATGCCAAAAGATGTTCTTTTTTTTTGAATGTTTGAAAAAGACAAAAATAGTTTTGTATTTTGTTTTACACCGTATATGAATGAACTTATAGGATGAATAATTCACAATTTCATTCCATTTATCCATGTGACTATTTGATAGTGTTTTGACACAATATATCATGTCATCCATATGCTTTAAAATGTTTGGACCCATTGAGATGCAATTAGTTGATACATCCTACATGTTTGACTAACTATTTCCTTTATTGCACACATGCACGGATTTATTTAATTATTCTACTTGTCTATCATTTGTTAGTCGAGGGTTTTCATCTTAATCCAGTACCTAAAATGAACCAAGTGAAATAATATGAGAGTAATAAAAGTAGTGCATGTAAAAAACCATTGCTTGTGAGTAATTTGTTTATATTTGAAAAACTGATGAGTGATAAGGGAAAGGGCTACGAGAGTGTAAAAATGACTATGGGTGAAAGACACCGGTTGAAAAGAGCCCGCACAATAATTAAGGGAATAAAAGGATGATTTATGTCAAAATTTGGGCCAAATGGGTTTTCTCTAATTTGAGATTTTAGTTCATCATTTGATATAAAGAATTGCAATATTCTATATGAGGGAGTTTTGTTGGAAAGTAATCAATGGGTTTGCATGTCCTTTTGAAAAGTTCTCGAAACTGCACTAAATTGTTTTGGACGTTATTGGTGTGAAAATCACTTAGGCTTTGATTTGTTGATTTGATTTAGTAGATATCATCTAAATTCAACTATTTTACACCTAAGGATATTTTTTATTTTCATTTGATAGGAGTACACTTATGCATCATGCATGTATGGTTGATTGAGTTTTATTACCTATTGAATATGTTCACACCCATTCATTCCATACCAATGATTTAGTTGTTTTCATGTTATTCATGGTGTGATTTTTGTAAAACTTTTGTGTGAAAAAATTGAAAATTCAAAAATTAGTTTGTGGATCTTTTCAGTATTTCCTCTACATGCACGTAGTTTGATCCATATTTGTGATGTTTGTCGTGAAACTTCATGTTATGTTTTGTTTGTTCTTTTCCTTATCTATTTCAAACAGATAAAAAAGGGGAGAGCGAATTATGGAGTAGTTTTGCATTACAGTGGAGATTTGATTATATTGATGGATTTATTCTTATATCAATTCAAACTCAATGCGTCACGAAGGTATTTGTTTCTTATCTCATGTGTGTAAGAACAATTGAAGATCATGTTGCACACCCGGATGATGATAAAGAACATTGATGAAAATTAATGAAGATTTTTGAAGAAAAAAAAGTAGACATACTTTTCGAATACCTTTTTTCTTTTAGGTTCGTGGGAGGGTATTAGATTTGTATACGCATTTTGAGTTGATAATTCACATTGTTTTTAATTTATACTGGTATGGACATAGGGGGATATTTTTAAGGACATATTTTGTAAGTCCTGTTTACATTACAGTATGTTGTATACCGCTACAACTATCGAAAAATTATTCAAGAGCATTTAAGCATCAAGACGGATCTGAATATCAAAGTTCTTCATCAAAGAAGTCACCATGAGATTAATTTTGGTATGGTTGTGTTTAAGTATCTTAGAATTTCACTTAGAGTATTGGGATTGATTTTTACAAAATATTTTCTATGTGTTGGAGCAGAGTTTTTAAATATTCTTTTGTCAAAATATATTTTTTGGAGTGTTTGAGGTGGTGTAATTACTGAGAAAAAGTTAAAAGAAAAATTATTTAATTTTAATCTCGTTCGAACGATACCGTATGTTGTTCAAACGACATGTTATGTCTCACAAAGTACCAGTTATCGTTCAAACGACACTGGATTTCGTTCAAACGACATGCTCTCTCGTTTGAGCCACCGGCCGCCTTAAGTCTTTTATAAATAGGATTCTCCAACTCCATTTTTCGTAAGAAGACCTGTGCAAACACAATCTAAATATTCTTCAAACAGCAGTACGAATTTGTCTTCTCACTTTAGAGGTTTAATCCTTTGTTTTTACAATTCAGGAAAATCCAATCCGTAGTGAATTGTTTTGGAACCCAAAATAGGATCTTGTTGATATTCCTCTTCCAGAGAGGGTAAATCTACATCATATGACTACGTGTCATTGAGGATCTTGTTGTATGAAGATTCTTTGCAGATTTGGACTGAGGTTCATAGGGAGTGTTGCGGTGTTCCTATGTTGAATATAGGACTGCGGTTCTTGTGGTATAGTTACGTGTGAACCACTACTGATGACACCAATCGAGACCTGTGGGTATTCATGTGTCAAAATCTATTTCATTGTAATCTGTCTAAGTTTTGATTCACAATTATAATTAAATAAAGGTTTTTCCATTCGGCGATGTTTCCTGAAATTGGTTTCCTTTTCATGCTTATTAATTTCATGTTATCAAACCACCTAGATGCATGTGTCAGGGTTTAACTAAAATATGGGTTAATTGAAATTAGATTTATTTGAGAAGTCACATTATTCCACTGTTGCACTCTCAAACTGGTATCAGAGACGGTTCAACTACGTTATTGTGTTTTGATCGTGATATTTTTTTTTTCAAATTTGTTTTTGAATTCCCGATCTTCCTTAATATGCCTTTTGGGGGATTTGATGATTTTAGATGTCACATGTTTGACAGAACTATTTTGAAATCTCGGCTGAAATCTTTTTTCAAAAATATCCTTAAAAATAAAGAATTTGAGAGATGTCTTTTTTGTGATGGGATTGCCCATAGCATAGATGAGAGCCCCACCAAAGTTAATGAGAGTTTTAATAAACCAATTGCTTATGTTTCCACCCTTAGTGAGAGTGACCCCAGTGAAGAAACTTTGTGTGAAAGAAAGCGTGTCATTCCCAAATGTGTGGCTACTCATGAGAAGGATGATGATACTGCTTCCATAACCACTCATACTGTATCCCGTGAATGTGAGGGTGCTGGGAGTGAGGATGGAAGTGTATATGAGCGTAACTAGCAAACAGATTTCAATGAACTTTATGCTAAATCTTTGAAAACAAAGAAAGAAAAATTGGAATTAAAGGCTCAATTGAAAAAATGTTCCTTAAAAAATAATGATGTTATGGTTGAAAAACTTAGGCAATATGGGAATATTTTGCGAAACAAGCTTGAATACGTCAATGGAGAAAGAGATAGTCTTCGAGGGGTGATGGAGGCTATGAAAAAGGAGTTTCTTGTGTTTAAGTATTCTAGGTGCATACTTGAATCTAGGATAGTTGAACTAGGGAAACGTTTGAGAGATACTGCTAAAGTGAAATTGGATTTGGAGTCTAGGTTCTGATAAGCTTGATAAGATTTTAAGCACTACCAAAATCAAAAAAGATAGGGGTGGGATTGGTTTTTAAAAACAGGGTTCCACCTAGGAATTTTAGGAGAGAGCATACTAGGGATGTTAGGAAAGATCCACCTAATATTTTGAGGAGAGAGCCACCTTCTGGTAACGTTCACCGCCACACATACACATGCACTCATTGCGATCGAAAAGGTCACCTTAGGCGTTTCTGTTACAAACTGGAAAACACTCCTAGGAAGTTTAAAAAGAGAGTCATACCAGTTCCTAAAACCTTCACACATCATTTCACATCGAATTGGGTTAGGAAATCAGACTTAAAATCATATGGTATAATTGTTCACGACTCTCGTCTGCTTACACGCGATTCGCACCATGTGAGATCGTTTGGTTGATTGTGTTTGTTATTTGTCATACGCTAGTTGTGCTACATGATATAGTCTTACTAGTGCTATGAATCACTTTACTGTAGTTTACATTATTTTATTACTTTAACTATTGTTTTTGCACTATTTTGGATCTATCAGGACTTTCCATGTATCATTTTATGGAAATTTCTTCACTGAGAAACAATGTTTAACATTTAAGGGAATCTGTAAAAATTTGATTTTATTGTTTGAGTAATATCTAATCTTGCATACGTTGTTTGAATGATACAGAGTCTCGTTTGAGCGATCGGGTTGACTATTGACCATTTTGTTTGCTGTACCATGTGTTCATTGGTTACATTGTTTGGCATTACGGGGTTGGCTCTGTCTATTTAGATGCAGTTACCTTCAGTATTTATGTTCGATTTCTAATACTAGATTTCTCATTTAATCACTCCTGCTTAGATTGATTATTCTATGTGTTATTTACTGTTTCCTTGCATAAAATGATGCTCATGCCGATATTATGCCTATTGATAGTGTGTATCATGTTGGTATTTATGGTTTTTGTCATTATAAAATTTTGGAAAAACACAAAAAGATGTTTAGTTTTTTGAAAAATTGAAAAAGGAAAAAAGAGTTTTGTATTTTGTTTTACACAGTATATGAATGAACATTTGACAGTGTTTTGAGACAATATATCGTGTCATCCACGTGCTTTACAATGTTTAGAGCCATTGAGATGTTATTAGTTGATAAATTCTACATGTTTGACTCATGATTTCTTTATTTTACACATGCACGAATTTATTTGATTATTGTACTTGTCTATCACAAGTTGTTCGAGTGTTTTCAACTCAATTCTATCCCTAAAACGAACCAAGTGCAATAATACGAGAGTAATAAAAATAGTGCATGTAAAAACCATTGCCCATGATGAATTTGTTTATATTTGGAAAATGTTGACTGACACGGGAAAGGGCTATGAGAGTGTAAAATTAACTCTGTGTGAAAGCCACCGGTTATAAAAAGCCCGCATAATATTTAGGGCAATAAAAGGATGATACATGCCAAAATTTGGGCCAATAGCTTTTCTATAACTTGAGAATTTAGTACCTGATTAGATATAAAATTTGAAATATTCTATATGAGGGAATATGGTTGGAAAGTAATCAATGGATTTCCATGTCCTTTAAAAAGTTCTGAAAACTGCACTAAATTGTTTTGGACGTTATTGGTGTGAAAATCACATAGGCTTTGATTTATTCATTTGATTTAGTAGATATAATCTAAATTCAAAACATTTACACGTAAGGTTGTTTTTCATGTTCATTTGGTGGGAGTACACGTATGCATCGTGCACGTATGCTTGATTGAGTTTTCTTACCTATTAAATATGTTCACACCCATTCATTCCATATCCACGATTTGGTTGTTTTAAAGTTATTCATGGTGTGATTTTTGTAAAACTTTTGTGTGAAAAATTGAAGATTCAAAAAATAGTTTGTGGATCATTTCAGTATTTCCTCTACATGTGCATAGTTTGATCCATATTTGTGATGTTTGTCGTGAAACTCCATGTTATGTTTTATTTATTAATTTCCTTATCTATTTCGGAGAAATAAAAAGGGGGAGAACGATTTATGGGGGAGATTTGATTACATTGATTGATTTGTGCTTATATCATATCATACTCGATGCATTAGAAAGGTATTTGTTTCTTGTCTCGTGGCTGTAGGAACAATTGAAGATCATGTTGCACACTCGGATGATGATAAGGAATATTGATGAATATTTTTGAAGAAAAAATTCTAGAATTAAAGTTCATGGTAGGGTATTAGATTTGTATAGGCATTTTGTGTTGATAATTCTGATTGTTTTTATTTTATACCCGCATAAACATAGGGGACATTTGTAAGGACATATTTATAAGTCTTGTTTACATTAGAGTATTTTATATACCGCTACAACCAAGGATTATTCAAGAGCATTCAAGCATCAAGACAGATCCGAATATCAAAGTTCCTCATCAAAGAAGCCGCCCCGAGATTAATTTTAGTAAGGTTGTGTTTATGTAGCTTAGAATTTCACTTAGAGTATTGGGATTTTCCTTTACAAAAAATAAATTCTAAGTGTTGAATCGGAGTTTTTAAATATTTTTTTGTCAAAAACATATTTTTGGAGTGTTTGATGTGGTGCAATTACTGAGAAAAAGTTAAAAGAAAAATTAATTAATTTTAATCTCGTTCAAACAACACCTTATGCCATTAAAACGATATGGTATGTCGCGCGAAGTGCTAGTTATCATTCAAACGACACTGGATCTCATTCAAACAACATGCTATCTCATTTGACTGACTTGTTGCCTTATGTCTTTTATAAATAGGACTCTCCAACTCCGTTTTTCCTAAGAAGACCTCCGAAAAAACAATCTACATTTTTCTTCAAACAGTAGTACGAATTTGTCTTCTCACTTTAGAGGTATAATCCTTTGTTTTTACAATTCACAAAATATCCCAATCCTTAGTGAATTGTTTTGGAACCCAAAATATGATCTTGCTGATATTGCTCTTCTAGAGAGTGTAAATCTACATCATATGACTCCGTATCATTGAGTATTTTTCTACATGAAGATTCTTTGCTGATTTGGATAAAGGTTCATAGGGAGTGCTGCGGTGTTTCTAGGCTGAAGATATGACTGTGGTTCTTGTGGAATAGCTGCATGTGAACCACTACTGGAATCAGTGTAAGTTGCGGGTATTTATGTGTTAAAATTATTTCATTGTAATCAGTGTAAGTTGCGATTTACAATTATAATGAAATAAAGGTTTTGCCCTTCGGGGATTTTTCCTAAAATTGGTTTCCTTTGCATGCTCATTGATTTCTTGTTATCAAATCACCTAAATGCCTGTGTTAGGGTTTCACTAAAATATTGGTTAATTGAAATTGGCTTTATTTGAGAAGTCATATTATTCTGCTGTAGCATTCTCAAATTGGTCAGAGAAAATTGCACTAAGTTATTATGTTTTTATCCTGATATTTTTTTTTCAAATCCATTTTTGTAATCCTGATCTTCCTAAATATGCCTTTCAGGGGATTTCACAATTTTAGATGTCATGTGTTTGATGAAACAATTTGGACATCTCGATTGAAATCTTCTTCTAAAACTCTCGTTAAAAAGGAACAATCTGAGAGATGTCTTTGTTATGAGGACATTGGCCATAACATAGATGAGAGCCCCACCAAAGTGAGGGAGAGTTTTTATAAACCGATTGCTTATATTGCCACCCTTAGTGAGAGTGACCCGAGTGAAGAAATTTTTTGTGAAAGCAAGCGTGTCCTTCCTAGCTGTGTGGCTACTCATGAGAATGATGATGATACTTCTTCCCTAGCCACTAATATTGTCTCCCATGAAAGTGAGGGTGATGGGAGTGAGGATGGAATTATTGATGAGCGTAACTGGTAAACAGATTTCAATGAACTTTATGCTGAATCTTTGAAAACAAAGAAAGAAAGTTTGGAATTAAAACCTAAATTGAAAGAACGTGACTTCAAAAATAATGATGTTATATTCGAAGAACTTAGGGCACGTGGGAATATTTTGAGCGAGAAACTTGAGTACGTTGAAGGAGAGAGAAGTAGTATTCGAGTGGTGATGGAGGCTATGAAAAAAGAGCTTCTTGAGTTTGAGGATTCTAGGCGCGTACTTTAATCTAGGGTAGGTGAACTTGAATGTTTTTCGAGACATTCGACTAAAGTGAAATTTTATTTGGAGTCCAGGTCTGATAAGCTTGATTAGATTTTAGGCGCTATCGAAATAAAAAAGGATAGGGGTAGGATTGGTTTTGAAACATAGGGTGCACCCATTTCAAAATACACCCCCACATGTGCGAGATATCCACCTTGGAATTTAAGGAGAGAGACTCCTAGGGATGTTAGGAAAGAGACACCTAAGATTTTGCATAGAGAGCCACCTTTAGGTAGCGATCACCGTCACATATACATGCATACTCATTGCTGTCGAAAGGTCACCTTAAGCATTTCTGTTACAAACTTCAAAACACTCCTAGGATGTTTAAAGAGAGAGGTTCCTAAGACCCCCACACCTCGTTACACATCGATGTGGGTTAGGAAATCGAACTTAGAAGCATATGGTATAGTTATTCACGACTCTCGTCTACTTGCACGTGATTCACTCCATGTGAGATCATTTTATTGATTGTGTTTATTATTTGTCACACACTAGTTGTGCTCCATGATATACTCTTACTAGTGTTACCACTCAACGTTTTGTAGTTTTCATTGTTTCATTAGTTTAACCACTATATTTGCACTGTTTTGGAACTGTGAGGACTTTCCAAGTATCTTTTTATAGAACATATTCCACTTCACAAAACTGATTAACATTTTGGGAATCTATGAAAATTTAATTTTCTCATTCGAGCTACTTCTAATCTCATGCGAAGCCTTCCCGTGAGATCCAATGTCGTTTGAACGATAAGGACTCTTGTCCGAGCAATCGGGTTGACTATTGACCATTTTGTTTGCAGTACCCTATGTTCATTGGTTACCGTTGGTATTTATGTTAAATTTCAAATACTGCATTGATCCTTTAATCACGCCTTCTTAGATTGATTATTCTATATGTTATTTACTGTTTGCTAGCATAAGATGATGCTCAAGCAGATATTATGCTTATTCCTAGTGTGTATCCTATTTGTAGTTATGGTTTTTGTCTTTATAAAATTTTGGCAAAATACAAAAAGATGTTCATTTTTTTGAATAATTGAAAAGGACAAAAACAACTTTGTATTTTCTTTTACACCGTATATGAATGAACATTTAGAAGGGCCAAGTCAAAATTTCATTCCATTTATCCAGGTGACTATTTCATAGTGTTTTGAGACGATATATCATGTCATCCATGTGCATTATACTGTTTGGATCCATTGAGATGTTATTAGTTGATACGTCCGACATGTTTGACTCATGATTTCCATTATTCCTCACATGCATGAATTTATTTGATTATTTTACTTGTTTATCACATATTGATCGAGTGGTTTCATCTCAATCCTATCCCTAAAATGAACCAAGTGCAAGAATACAAGAGTAATAAAAGTAGTGCGTGTAAAAACCATTGCCCGTGAGGAATTTGTTTATATTTGAAAAAATGATGACTGACACGAGAATCGTCTACGAGAGTGTAAAATTGACTCTGTGTGAAAGCCACCGGTTGAAAAGTTCCCGCACAATAATTAAGTAAATAAAAGAATGATATATGCCAAAATTCCAATAGGTTTTCTCTAAGTTGAGAATTTAGTACCTCATTAGACATAAAAAAAAATGCAATATTCTATATGATGTTGTTGGGTTGGAAAGTAATCAATGGGTTTGTAGACACTGAATTTTTTTGGACATTATTGGTGTGAAAATCACTCAGGCTTTGATTTGTTGATTCGATTTAGTAGATATCACCTAAATTCAACAATTTACAACTAAGGATATTTTTTATGTTCATTCGATAAGGGTACACTTATGCATTGTGTACATATGCTTGATTGAGTTCTATTACATGTTGAATATGTTCACATCCATTCATTCCATATCCATGATTTGGTTGTTTTAATGTTATTCATGGTGTATTTTTGTAAAATTTTTGTGTGAAAACAATTGAAAATTCAAAAAATAGTTTGTGGATCTTTTGAGTATTTCCTCTACATACGCGTAGTTTGATCGATATTTGTGATGTTCGTCATGGCACTCCGTGTTATGTTTTGTTTATTCTTTTCCTCGTCTATATCAGACAAAAAAAGGAGGGGAATGAATTATGGGGGACTTTTGCATTATGGGGCATATTTGATTATATTGATTGATTTATTCTTATATCATTTCAAACTTGATGCATCACGAAGGTATTCGTTTCTTGTCTCATGTGTGTAGAACAATTGAAGATCATGTTGCACACCCGGATGATGACAAGGAAGTTTGATGAATATTAATGAAGATTTTTGAAGAAAAAATTATAGATTTGCATTTCAAGCACCTTTTTTTTTTCTTTTGGGTTCATGGGAGGGTATTAGATTTGTATACACATTTGGACTTGATAATTCGTTTCTTTTGGTCACATGCAAGGTGTTCGTGACTTTTACAAGGTGGTTTGTGTTTCTTCTCTTTAACGACATGTGTTTAGCCCTAAGACATGAGATTTGAAATTTATATTTATATTCATAACTAGGTAGTCTCGTGACTTCCCGATAAGTTCCTATGAGTTACATTAGTCCAATATGTGGTGTACGTGCCTTTTATTTGGTCGTCTGGGGGTTGTTTAACAGCTTATTTTTAAGATTAAATCCAAATATTTGAAAATTATCATCAGATTCTCAAACCGTGAGATCGTTGACTACACGGTATGTCCTTATGAGTTACATTTGTCCCGTGCGAGGTGCACATGCCTCTCGCGGAGCCATTTGGGAGCTATTTTGGGATGTTTCCCTCTAATAGCATGTTTTCAAACAAAATTATAGATATTTTAAAATTATCTTCATATTCTCAAATTGGGTGTCTTGTGACTACATCATTGCTTCCCATGAGTTACATTGGTCCCGTACAAGGTGTTGGGGGATTTAGATTGGTACCTCGAGGACTGCCACATGCTGCTTTGGATACTCTGTTAACATTACCATAAAACTAAAGGAAATAATATCAACATAATATCAATATCAAACCATTCAATGAAATATACGTAAAAACTAATATGAATCTCACCCTATATAGTTAACACAGTATCCAAAGCTGCCACATGCATCTGAGCAATTAATGAAAATGATCTGATATAAAAAGACCACTACATTTTTGGTATTATATTATAGAAATAGAACATCAATTACACCTCAAATCATGAAACATTAGATCTAAATATAATAACCTGACTCACCCATTGTATTTTACGAGGTTGGTTGGTTTCTGATTAGGATTAATCTAGACCGAAAAATATTGAGATGTAATAAGAATTATGTAAATGATTGTTTGACACTCCGACTAATTAAATACCGGGTAGCTACTCCTTTATTCAAATTAATACAAAATTTCAAGTTGGTTAAGTTCATAGCATCACTGTCGAAAAACATTTTAACAATTACTAGCTACCTGATGCTTAAAAAGTGAGTTGTCAATTTTAATTAAATCCGATTTACATACAACTAAAGTAAATTAAGAAATACTGATACCACAACCACATCACATTCACAGTAAGATAACAATGTAATAAACTGAATCCGGAGGAATACACCTCACAACAATCCGAATACTGAAATAAACAAAATACAAAGTCTGAACCATTAATTAATTACAACACAAAATCTGAAATAGAACTGAATAGGTATGATGTCTCTAAAAGGAAATCGGCGACATGCCCTACAGATGAGTAAATCTGAAGTAGAGTCAAGATAGAAAGTGGAGGCGTCTACTATCGAGGTCCTGTAACTCCCACAACAACTACAACACGCCATTGGGATAGAACTCCTATGATTGGTGTCCTTGTGGCTGGGCACCTAAAAAGGTTTTTTCAAAAATAGATTTGAAAGAAAACGGGTCAGAGCCCGATTGTGAAAACAGTTTAAAATACAGCAAGTGTTTAATATCATTAAACAATGAATATAAAATACATGAGAGTGCGTGCACTCACATGAATTCCTCACCTCTCAACTAAGTGTGCACTCCTATCGTACCCATACCCGTTCCAGTTATTCCCATATCTAACTAGTCCAATACACAATCTAACATTACTATACGATTACCGATTCAATTCCCGACATCTTAATTTAAACAGAGAGTTGTACTTTTCTTTTTAGTTCTCAAAATTAGTAATACTCGACACTAGGGATTTTTCCATTTTTAACTCTACAAAAATGTTGCTATTATTCACTTTCATTTATACATGATAGTTCATTTCAATTAATCATATATTATTCTCATCATAGATATACAATACTGGCACCCCGAGGATATGTTGCGGTGTACACATACTCTGCTATCGAATCCCGGTACATCACGTACATAAGGACCACGTATTTCGAATCTCTCAGGAATCGTTCCGACAAGTAATAAACACACACAATGGAAGCGAACATAGTTCACATCACATGGGTCACGCACATTCCTACGCTCCCATGATCAGCAGACTTATTAACTTCTTAATAAGTCCTGCTCTGACCTATGTCCTCTAGGTACCAATCTAAATCCCCCCATAGGAATACACCTCACAACAATCCGAATACTAAAATAAACAAAATTCCTCACCTCCCGTGATAACAAGTATGGTAGGTATGTTATACACAATTGACTACATATACCAAGCATTCACACATCTTAGATATTCCTTAATATTAATAGAGGTATATTTATCGTCTTTATACCGTCATTTAATGTTGTACGTTTACAAGTCCCCTATTAATACACATTAAAGTTGTCAACTCTTCTCACGTCATAATTTTAGGTATTCGTTTCCTAATCCATAAATGTCATCTGGTTTACTACACAATTCTAAGTTTTACTCCTCAACGTACTCCAATCTCACAATTATACCCACTAGTCAATAAGGGAAGGTTAGTGCTCCATTAAATAAGTCTACAGGAAGTTTGAAATAAAATCAGGCCTAAAAAGGCCATTTTGTCAACTCGTTAGAAGTCTCGTTCGAACGAGGTCATTCGAACGAGTTTCATTTGAATGAATGGCTTCGAACAAACTACCAACTCGTTAGAATTCTCATTCGAACGAGGTCGTTCGAACGACCTGGGCAGGTCTTCTAACGAGATGGCAAACTACCCCCAGAAATCTGCCAATTCATTTTTCTTCAATCTTCTCTTCTCTAAATCCACCCTAAGACCATCCAAACTACATTTTCATGTTTTTAAACTATTTGTAGTCACCCTAGGTCATTCCTTACCATACTTTTGGGGCCAAATCTTACAAATCAACAAGTCAAAATCATAAATCCCTAAATTTTACTCCAAACCCTATGAACATAAACCCAGAATTTTATAATGCATAAATACTCATCATAAATCCATTTTTAAATCATCAAAGTTAAGTTTTAAATTCCAAATTTCGTCCATAATCATTCTACATGCAATTCCTAACCAAGATCAAGGGTTTCTACAACAATTCCATTGGGTTTTCTCCAAAATATACACATCATAAGGTTTCTACACTAAACATGGAGGAAATAATCATTGCAATTAAACATATCAAATAATTTGCCTTAGATTGGTTGTCGATGTTTCAAAGTTGATTCTTCTCTCTTTTTGGTCACAATCTCTTCATAAATGATGGTGGGGAGATGGTTTTTGGTTTGGAACCCTATGATAACCTCTCTCTAACTCCCATAGCCCACTTCTAATGCTTTTGGCTGGTAATGGCCTTAGTGGACTCTTTAACATTATAAAAATAAACTCTAAAATTCGTGGGTTTTAATTCCTCCATTTTTAAAATTACCAAAATACCCTTCTATGTTGCCAGTTTGGCCTAAAAATGACCCGGGACCCAAACTAAACCCCCGGCTAGTGTTTTCTGACAATTTCGACCCTTTTGGACACGTTGGCGCACTCAAAATGACCATTGGGATTATAAAAATATAATTCACATTTTAACTTAAATGATTTCATTCCTGACGTGACTGACTTGCGCGTCCCAACTAAATTTCCAAATTGTCGTATTTCTGTCTCGCGATAATTTCTAATATTCAATACTCATATATTACCATATATACTTAGATATATTCAACTTTAACATCGTAATCAAATACCAACTCACACCTCGCTAGTATTTATATCCGTATTAATGCCTAATTAGTTCCCATTTAATTCAATTAATCCCTTAAATAAAAATCAATAAAATTATGGGGTATTACAGATTGTCTATGTGGAATGACTCGTTATAAGATCCTCAATTCTTCCATCAAATCCACAAAAAAATGGGGAACCAACGACCAACACTCAATTGGTTGCCCTTACACACTAATGTCTGAAGCCTAAAAAGAGAGAACTAGTACCTCAATCTACAACTGCTGAGAATGAAAATGAAAGTGAAAAAAATTGAAAAATTAGGAGATCAATAAGCATCAGCAGTAAGTTAGTGATAAGATTCATTCAATAGTCATGTATTTACATTTGTTTGGGATATTCAAGGCTCCATCTTGGTGTCTAGAAATAATGCTTTTTTTCCTCCATGTACATAACTAGATGTCGACGAATCATGAACTTTTTTATATGTTTATAATAACTAGGCAGAGCAGAGATTGAGTAAACTATCTCGGACATGAGAATAACATCATAACCAACATAGTGATCCTTCTTGTCAGTATGTGAGTCTGGGAGAATCCGATGAACTTGAGTCCAATCGCCATCAAACACATGCATTTCTACCTGAATATTACGCTCAGTCATAACTTTAGCAAAAGATTGAGACTTATTTGGAAGATTAACATGTACATTGGGAATTGTGAGACATTTTAGGGCCTCAGCATTAAAATACTAGAAATAAATTATTAAAGCACCTTTAAGAAGGCTTGCAAAGATCCTAATAATACTTTGATTAATGCACATTCAATTTTCATTACTCTCTAATCAAATAAATGAACAAATATATAACATATCAAATTCAATATTCTAATAAACATACACCATCGATCAATAAAAAACTACCTCAAATTGGAGAAACACATCAAACACATATCTTGAATTAATGAACGCTGTGTTCTTTAGCATGTTGGTGGTGCTCGAGATACATAATACATGTAATTCTATTCAGATACATATATTTATGTTCGATTCTTTGTATCTTAAAGTTATTGATTACAAAGGACTGGTGGAAAAGACTACTGAGAAGATTAATAGCTGGACTTCTAAGTTGATTTCATATGCGGGTAGAATTAAGATTATGATAGTTGTTTTATGTAGTGTTAAAATTTACTATCATCGCTAAAAAGGTGATTCAAAATGTAAACCAAACACTTAGAAGGTTTTTATGTAGCGTTAAATCAGATGATGCTTAAGAGGTGTTAGGGGACCCTTCTCTTCACTTTTCCCCTCTCGGATATGACTAGTCTTGGCTCAAATCTCTCTTGATGAACACGTTTGCGTGGAATGTGAGAAAGGGAAATGATGGAGGGGTGTAAGAGTGTTTTTCGGGTGACCATCTACATGTACAATAACCAGCCATTATGATAGATCAAAGGAGAAAATAACAGTCCATATGACTGTGGACAACAGTGATATATCAGTCCATAACACAAAGGAAGCTTCATATATAAAGACAAGTAATGGTCTTCGTCTGTGACTAATGTAAAAAACTAAATGAAATTTCAATAAGCACCCAATGACTTCTAGTAAACATGAACCCTCGTCAAACTATTCTAATAACACATTATTAGAAACAATTTCTATATTGGACAGATAATTATAAGTAATAACCCACTTGTAGATCAATACTTTCATTATTGCACGAGCATAGGTTAGATTTTAACAAAAGTAATTTAAACATTACCATAAAACTATAGAACATAATATCAATATCAAACCATTCAATGAAATATCCGTAAAAACTAATATGAATCTCACCCTATATAGTTAACACAAAATCCAAAGCTGCCACATGCATCTGAGCAATTAATGAAAATGTCCTGATATAAAAAGACCACTACATGTTTGGTATTATATTATTGAAATAGAACATCAATTACACCCCAAATAATGAATCATTATATCTAAATATAATAACCTGACTCACCCATTGTATTTTATTAGGTTGGTTGTTTTTGTGAATATGATTAATCTGGAACGAAAAATATTGAGATGAAATAAGAATTATCTAAAGGATTATCTATGTGGAATGACTCTCTATAAGATCCTCAATTCATCCATCAAATCCACAAAAAAAGAGGGAACCAATAACCAACACTCAATTGGTTTCCCTTACACACTAATGTGCCTAAAAAGGGAGAACTAGTATCTCAATCTACAACTGCTGAGAATGAAAATGAAAGTGAAAGAAATTGAAAAATTAGGAGATCAACAAGCATCAGCAGTAAGTCAGTGATAAGATTCATTCAATAGTCATGTATTTACATTTGATTGGGATCTCCAAGGCTCCATATTGGGGGATAGAAATAATGATTTTTTCCTCCATGTACACAACTACATGTGGACGGATCATGAACTTTTCTATAAGTTAATAATAACTAGGCAGAGAAGAGATTGAGTAAACTATCTCGGCCATGAGAATAACATCATAACCAACATAATGATTCTTCTTGTCGGTATGTGTGTACGGGAGAATCTGATGAACTTCAGTCAAATCGCCAGCAAAGACATGAATTTCTACCTCAGTGTTACGCTCAGTCACAACTGTTGACAAAGATTGAGACTTTTTTGGAAGATTAACATGTACATTGGGAATTATGAGACATTTGAGGACCTCGACAGTAAAATACTGGAAATAAATTACTAAAGCACCTTAAAGAAGGCTTACAAAGATCCCAATAAGAATTTGACTAATGCATATTCAATTTTCATTACTCTCTAATCAAATAAGTGAACAGATATATAACATATAAAATTCAATATTCTAATAAACACACACCATTGATCAATAAAAAAATACCTAAAATTGGAGAAACACCTCAAACATAGATCTTGAATTAATGAACGTTGTGTTCTTTAGCATGTTGTTGGTGCTCGAGATACATAATACATGTAATTCTATTCAGATTCATATATTTATGTTCGATTCTTTGTATGTGAATGTTATTGATTACAAAGTACTGGTGGAAAAGACTACTGAGAAGATTAAAAGCTAGAGTTGTTAGTGGATTTCATATGCAGGTAGAATTAAGATTGTGATAGTTGTTTTATGCAGTGTTAAAATTTACTATCATCGCTAAAAAGGTGATTCAAGAGATAAACCAAACACTTAGAAGGTTTTTGTGTAGCGTTAAATCAAATGATACTTAAGAGGTGTTAGGGGAGACTTGCCTTCACTTTTCCCCTCTCGGATATGACTAGTCTCGGCTCAACTCTCTCTTAACGAACACGTTTCTGTTGAATGTGAGAAAGGGAAATGATGGAGGGGTGTAAGAGTGTTTTTCGGGTGACCATATACATGTACAATAACCGACCATTACGATAGCTCAAAGGAGAAAATAACAGTCCATATGACTGTGGACAACAGTGATATATCAGTCCATAACATAAAGGAAGCTTCATATATAAAGACAAGTAATGGTCTTCGTCTGTGACTAATGTAAAAAGCTAAACGAAATTTCAACCCGCACCCAACGACTTCTACTAAACATGAACCCTCGTCAAACTATCCTAATAACATTTTATTAGAAACAATTTCTATAATGGACAGATAATTATAAGTTATAACCCACTTGTAGATCAATACTTTCATAATTGTACGAGCATAGGTTCAATTTTAACACAACTAATTTAAAGGTTACCATAAAACTATAGAACATAATATCAATACCAAACCATTCAATGAAATATACGTAAAAACTAATTTGAATCTCATCCTATATAGTTAACACAAAATCCAAAGCTGCCACATGCATCTGAGCAATTAATGACAATGTACTGATATAAAAAGACCACTACATTTTTGGTAATTTGTTATAGAAATATAACATCAATTACACCTCAAATAATGAAACATTAGATCTAAATATAATAACCCGACTCACCCATTGTATTTTACGAGGTTGGTTGGTTTCTGATTATGATTAATCTGGACTAAAAAATATTGAGATGTAATTAGGATTATCTAAATGATTGTCCATGTGAAATGACTCGCTATAAGATCGTCAATTCATCCATCAAATCCACAAAAAAAGAGGGATCCAACGGTCAACACCCAATTGGTTGCCCTTACACACTAATTTCTGAAGCCTAAAAGGAGAGAACTAGTACCTCAATCTACAACTGCTGAGAATGAAAATGAAAGTGAAAGAAATTGAAAAATTAGGAGATTAATAAGAATGAACAGTAAGTCAGTGATAAGATTCAATCAATAGTCATGTATTTAAATTTGTTTAGGATCTTCAACGCTCCATCTTGGGGGCTAGAAATAATGCTTTTTTTCCTCCATGTACACAACTACATGTGGACGAATCATGACCTTTTTTATAAGTTTATAATAACTAGGCAGAGCAGAGATTGAGTAAACTATCTCGGACATGAGAATAACATCATAACCAATAGAATGATCCGTCTTATCAGTATGTGTGTATGGGAGAATCTGATGAACTTCAGTCCAATCGCCAGTAAAGACATGAATTTGTACCTCAATGTTACGCTCTGTCACAACTGTAGCCAAAGATTGAGACTTCTTTGGAAGATTAACATGTACAATGGGAATTATGAGACATTTGAGGACCTCAACATTTAAATACTGGAAATAAATTATTAAAGAACCTTTAAGAAGGCTTGCAAAGATCCCATTAATACTTTTATTAATGCATATTCAATTTTCACGACTCTCAAATCAAATAAATGAACAAATATATAACATATAAAATTCAATATTCTAATAAACATACACCATCGATCAATAAAAAACTACCTCAAATTGGAGAAACACATCAAACACAGATCTTGAATTAATGAACGTTGTGTTCTTTAGCATGTTGGTGGTGCTAGAGATACATAATACATGTAATTCTATTCAGATTCATATATACTTATGTTCGACTCTTTCTACGTGAAAGTTATTGATTACAAAGGATATGTGGAGAAGACTACTGAGAAGATTAATTGCTGGACTTCTAAGTGGATTTCATATGCGGGTAGATTTAAGATTGTGATAGTTGTTTTATGTAGGGTTAAAATTTACTATCATCGCTAAAAAGGTGATTGAAGAGATAAACCAAACACTTCGAATGTTTTTATGTAGCGTTAAATCTGATGATGCTTAAGAGGTGTTAGGGGAGCCTTCTCTTCACTTTTCCACTCTCGGATATGACTTGTCTCAGCTCAACTCTCTCTTGACGAACACGTTTGCGTGGAATGTGAGAAAGGGAAATGATGGAGGGGTGTAGGAGTGTTTTTGGGGTGGCCATCTAAATGTACAATAATCGTCCATTACGATAGCTCAAAGGAAAAAAGAACAGTCCATATGACTGTGGACAATTGTGAAATATCAGTCCATAACACAAAGGAAGCTTCACATATAAAGACAAGTAATGTTCTTCGTCTATGACTAATGTAAAAAACTAAATGAAATTTCAAGCAGCACCCAACGACTTCTAGTAAACATGAACCCTCGACAAACTATCCTAATAACACTTTATTAGAAACTATTTCTATATTGGACAAATAATTATAAGTTGTAACGCACTTGTAGATCAATACTTTCATTATATCATGAGCGTAGGTTCAATTTTAACACAAGTAATTTAAACATTAACATAAAACTATATAACAGAATAGCAACATCAAACCATTCAATGAAATATACTTAAAAACTAATATGAATCTCACCCTATATTGTTAACACAAAATCTAAACCTGCCACATGCATCTGAGCAATTAATGAAAATGGCCTGATATGAAAAGACAACTACATTTTTGGTATTATATTATAGAAATAGAACATCAATTACACCTCAAATAATGAAACATTAGATCTAAATATAATAACCTGACTCACCCATTGTATTTTGCGAGTTTGGTTGGTTTCTGATTAGGATTAATCTAGACCGGAAAATATTGAGATGTAATAAGAATTCTCTAAATGATTGTCTATGTGGAATGACTCGCTATAAGATCATCAATTCATCCATCAAATCCACAAAAAAGAGGAAACCAATGACCAACACGGAATTGGTTGCCCTTACACACTAACGTCTGAAGCCTAAAAATAGAGAACTAGTACCTCAATCTATAACTGCTGAGAATGAAAATGAAAGTGAAAGAAATTGAAAAATTAGGAGGTCAATAAGCATCAATAGTAAGTCTATGATAAGATTCATTCAATAGTCATGTATTTACATTTGTTTGGGATCTTTAGGCTCCATCTTGGGGGCTAGAAATAATGCTTTTTTTCCTCCATGCACAAAACTACATGTGGACGATTCATGAACTTTTTTATAAGTTTATAATAGCTAGGTAGATCAGAAATTTAGTGAACTAATAACATCATAACCAACAGAATGATCCTTCTTCTCAGTATGTGTGTATGGGAGAATCTGATGAGCTTCAGTCCAATCGCCAGCAAAGACATGAATTTATAAATCAATGTTACGCTCAGTCACACCTGTAGCCAAAGATTGAGACTTCTTTGCAATATTAACATGTACATTGGGAATTATGAGTCATTTGAGGACCTCGTCATTAAAATACTGGAAATAAATTATTAAATCACCCTTAAGAAGGATTGCAAAGATCCCAATAAGACTTTGATTACTGCATATTCAATTTTCATTACTCTCTGATCAAATAAATGAACAAATATATAACATATTAAATTCAATATTCTAATAAACATACACCATCGATAAATAAAAAACTACCTCAAATTGGAGAAACACATCAAACACAGATCTTGAATTAATGAATGTTGTGTTCTTTAGCATGTGTGTGGTGCTCGAGATACATATTACATGCAATTCTATTCAGATTCATATATTTATGTTCGACTCTTTATATGTGAGAGTTATTGATTACAAAGGACTGGTGGAAAAGACTTCTGAGAAGATTAATAGCTGGACTTTTAAGTGGATTTCATATACGGGTAAAATTAAGATTGTGATAGTTGTTTCATGTAGTGTTAAAATTTACTATCATCGCTAAAAAGGTGATTTAAGGGATAACCAAACAATTAGAAGGTTTTTATCTAGCGTTACATCAGATGATGCTTGAGAGGTGTTAGGGGAGCCTTCTTTCACTTTCCCCCTCTCGAATATGACTAGTCTCGGCTCAACTCTCTCTTGACGAACACATTTGCATGGAATGTGAGAAAGGGAAATGATGGAGGGGTGTAAGAGTGTTTTTAGGGTGGCCATGTACATGTACAATAACCGGCCATTACGATAGCTCAAAGGATAAAAGCACAGTCCATATGATTGTGGACAACAATGATATATCAGTACATAACACAAAGGAAGCTTCATATTTAAAGACAAGTAATGGTCTTCGTCTGTGACTAATGTAAAAACTTAATGAAATTTCAACCATCACCCAACGACTTCTAGTAAACATGAACCCTCGTCCAACTATCCTAGTAACACTTTATTAGAAACAATTTCTATATTGCACAGATAGTTATACGTTATAACCCACTTGTAGATCAATACTTTCATTATTGCACGAGCATAGGTTCTATTTTAACACAACTAATTTAAACAATACCATAAAACTATAGAACATAATATCAATATCAAACCATTCAATGAAATATACGTAAAAACTAATATGAATCTCACCCTATATAGTTAACATAGTATCCAAAGCTGCCACATGCATCTGAGCAATTAATGAAAATGACATGATATAAAAAGACCACTACATTTTTGGAATTATATTATAGAAATAGAACATCAATTACACCTCAAATCATGAAACATTAGATCTAAATATAATAACCTGACTCACCCACTGTATTTTACGAGGTTGGTTGGTTTCTGATTAGGATTAATCTAGACCGAAAAATATTGAGATGTAATAAGAATTATGTAAATGATTGTCTATGTGGAATGACTCGCTATAAGATCATCAATTCATCCATCAAATCCACAAAAAAATAGGGAACCAACGACCAACACTCAATTGGTTGCGTTTTCCTATTTTCCGGAAAAAAAATGTGTGATACTGATTTTTTTTTTTTAAATAGGATTTTAGAAAGTTTGTCGCAATGTTTCCAAATGAAAACTTATATAGTCAGTTTATAATTTTTATGGGTCTAATTATTCTTGCTGGAAAGCCTGAATGAAATACCATTTAAAAGCAATCATTGAAAGAGTTTAGGTCATGTGTGAAATAGGTTGGAATCCTCCCACTGTCACCGCAATTAATGTCATGAATTTAAAACCTGTGTCAGACTGGATTGAGAAAGATTTTAGGTGCAGCACATACAATTCACGAGGGATTATTGCAATTTTTGTACGCGCCACCCCTGATAAGTTCCGACATAATATGGCATGCACCATGTCTAAAGAAGGGTGAAATATTTTTCATCTCACCACGAGGGCACTAACGCGGTCAAAGAGTCTAAAATTCAAAATCTGACCACTTAATTTAAGATAATCACTATGTTAGAAACTTAGTGTTTTGACGAGTTTTATGCACATTTGTTTGATATTGTCAACACTAGTTTTAACCTAGGTGAGCCTATACCTGATGCACGAGTGGTTATAAAGATTTTAAGATCGCTTCCTAAATGTTATATCCCTAAAGTGACTGTTTTGAATACCTTACAAAATTTTAATCATCTGAAATTAGAATAATTGGTAGGAGACCTACAGACATACGAAATTGACATGTTTCCCGACACTATCAAACATAAGGATAAAGGTAATGAGCTTAAAGCCCAATCTAAGGAAAAAAGGTGAGTTTTTTTCAGTTCGAGTTTGAGGACGAGTCTAATTTTAACCTGGTTATGCTTGTAAAGAATTTGAAAATTTTCTCCAGTTTTCGAAACAAAATTCTTCCAATAAAAGATTTTGAGAGAAAAAGAAAGAAAGATAAGGCCAAAGAAAGCGGTGAGAAGGAGAAAGGGGGTCAAGAAAATTTAGAAAAGGTGAAACGTTTTAAGTGTGAGGGGTCGGCATAAGTCATTTGAGTGTCCCACTAGGTTTAGGAGATAGGGGAAGAAAGTTGTCCTGCCAGCCAACCTTAGTGATAGTGAGGGATAAGAGGGAAATGAGGACGATCAGTACAGTAAAGGTTTAGGACATGGGATGTGTGTATCCTATTCGTGTTGTGTGAGCACACCCACTTTGTACCATGATGATTGTGTACATGAGAGGGTCGATGATGAGTCGAGTGTTTCTAGTGGGGGTGAAAGCGAGTTCGAGAGTGGGGATGAGAGTGAGGCCCAAAAATAATTTAGGGATTTGTACACCAAGACCGTAAAAACAAAAAAGTATAATAGGTATTTAGGTCGTCGGGTTTTGGATTTGGAGAGAGAGAGAGAATATGTAAGGAGGGAAAAGTGTGACTTGACTGACACCGTGTCTAGTATGATGACATGTGTATCCCAACTCGAGAGTGATCTTATACGTGCTCGGGAGGTCAAAGTACCTTTAGAGAACGTATCTAAGAAAGTTGAAAAGATGCTTCTTAATACCGTTTTGGGCGGTGTTGAGAATTTAGGAAAAGGTCATGACGGTGTATATAGTTCTAATGTTGCACCTGAGCCGGTTCCTAGTTTAGTGACTCGACCAAACCCACCTAGGCATCCCGTACCTATTAGGAGAGCGTGTAAGAGACATTTTGAGAGAGGTGTACCCAGGACTATTTATGTTTTCTCCCATTTCAAAAGGAGAGTACACCTTAGGGAATTTTGTTTTAAGTTGGGTAATGTGTCACGCTTTGCCTCTACCCATTCTAGCACACATGCACCCACCCATGATACTTTTCTTTCACATAATGATAGAGAGCTTGTACATATTTCAGAGAAAGTAAAGTTTTTGGTCAATACATCACATGACTTGATGGAGTTGTTTCAAAAGATGTCACCATCATTGGTAAAATCCACCAAACCTATTCGATGAATTCTAGACTTTTAGCTAGTATAGGATGAATTACGTGATGACATTTTGTGCCTATTTCTTGTGTGTATCATTATGTAGTTTACATTGTTTTATTAATTTTAGCCCTTTTTTAGATCCGTTTGCCCATTACAGTAACATTTTTTCACAATTTTTTTTCACTAGACAAAACTGCATGACATTCTGGGTAATCTAGGAAAATTTTCTTTTCTCATTCTAACGAGAACTCATCTCATGCAAAGCCTTCACACGAGATCGTCTGTCATTAAAATGAAAACGTGTCTTGTTCGAATGACCCCTGGAATTAATTCTCTATTTTCAATACTCTATTTCATATTGATATAATATTTGGTACTACTGGGTTGTTTTTGAACAATGTTCAAAAAATACAAAAAGATTTTCATTTTTGAGAAGAATTTTGAAAAATCCTAAAAGGGTTATGTATTTTGTTTGCACCTTATATGAATTGACACTTAGGATGACCAAGTCAGAATTTCATTCCATTTATCCATGTGACGATTTGATAATGTTTTCAGACAATATGTTGTGTCATTGATGTGCTTTACAAAGTTTGGAGTCTTTGAGATGATATATAATGTTTCTACCTACATGATTGACTCTTATTGTCCTTTATTACGCACATGAATGGATTTGTTTGACTTTTGTTCTTGTCTATAACATGTTGGTTGAGTTTTTCCATCTCAGTTATGTCTATATAGCGAAGCAAATGCGATAAAACTTGACAAATAGTAGTGCATGTTATAAACCGTTTGTAAGGTTGTGTGATTTGTTTTGAAAAACGAAAAAGGGATGCAAAAGGTATCTCATTTTTTCCTTTGTGATAAATCCACCATTTAAATGGAACTAAAAAATCGAGGAATTAGAAATTATCCAGGTCCAATGAGGTTTAAAAGATCCCCAAAAAAATTGTATGGCAATAAAAAGAAAATTATGCTAAAAATGGGCTAATAGGTTTTTTTGTTTCATCACCTCAAAAGAAAAATAAAAAGAATTATCTTTTAATGAGGGAGTTTGGATATAATTTTCAACATTTTGCACATCCTTGAAAGTCATGAAAACACCATTACACAATTTTGGATGTTATTGGTGTGGAAATCATTTATACTTTGATTTGTTGATATGATTAAGACGATGTCATCTAAATTAAACAATTTTGCACCTAAGGAATATTTTGATGTTCATTCGTTAGGAGTAAACTTATGCATCATGCACATATGACATGATTGAGTTGATTTTCCTATAGAATCTATTCACACCCATCATTCCATTTCCATGATTTGGTTGTCTTAGTGTAGATTCATAGTGTGTGAGTTTGTAACATCATTTTTTCTTTTTTGTATGAAGACTATGAAAAATAAAAAATAGTCTATTTGCCTTGTTTCCCATGACACCCCGATTTGTTTTATGTGATTTATTATTTTCCTTATCTATTTCAGAGAAATAAAAAGGGGGAGCACGAATTATGATTTTATGGGGGAATTTAAGTACGGGGGAGAATTCATTACGCTTTCATGTTTATGATTTACCTCATTTCAAATTCGATACGTCATGAGGTATTTGCTTTGTCTCATGTGTGTAGGTATAATTGATGATTTTTTGGATTTCACTCCCTGATGAGAAAAGCTTGAAGTTTCTAAAAGTTAATGGTTGAAGCTTAGTTTGAAGACTTGTCATTTTATCTTTCCACCTTTATTTTTGGGATTGTAGATTTGTATAGTTGATTTTAAGTTCATAATTCGGATATTTTTATTATGTACCGAGGGATATTTGTAAGGACATTGTTCGTCACAATTGATAATGTCGTATACCGCTACAAGTCGTCGAAGAATTGCGAATCTAACATCTACAAATGATGGATCCGAATTTTAAGAAGACTTCAACATTCAAGCCCCATAATGAATTTGGTAAAATATGTTTAAGTTCCATTTACATTTCACATTAAAAGTGTTGGGATATTTTGTGAAAGTTAAAATATTTTTCTATTTATGAAAAATGGTTTTTGAAATTTTTATAAATGTTTTTTTTTTCAAAAACATTTTCTCATAAAAGGTTTGGATAAAATTTTTGTGATCCCATGAATAGTTTTAGTTTTTGAAGTTTCCAAGTTATTTAAAAGACTGAAAGTTAAAAAAAAAGGATCAGGGACTCTCGTTCAAACGGGAGCCTATCTCACTCGAACGATGTTGTATCCTGTTCAAACGACAGGAGTTTTGTACTGACACGTCACCGCCTTGATTTTTATTATATATAGGGTGTCAGACTACTTGATTTTTGTGTGGAAAAAAATTGTTTTCACATAATACATTTTTAAACTATTCTACATCTGTTTGAGGGTTCATAACTTTTGTTTTACAATTCACAATCCCAATTGCTTTTGTGTGAGTTATTTTGTGGAAACCAAAACATAATTTTATATTCTTCATACTTTGTGGGGAGATCTCTACAGCCGTGATCTGCATGATATTATAGAGGGAGTCTCTGTGGAGTTATAAGACTGTGAGTCCTTATGGTATAGCTGTGTGTGAACCACTGATGCTTTGAAGGTTTGACGAAGACATCGTGCATTACACTTGTTAGAGATAATCAAGTTGTTTGTAAGTCAATGGTCTTGTAAACTTGTCAAAGTTCCAGAAATAATAGGTTTTCCCTTGAGGCGATTTTTCCCTAACTTTGAGTCGCATACTTTACTTATGATGGTTTAACACTTGCACGCATGTAGCTATTTGAGTTTGGAGATTGAATTTACTTTTATCATAAATTGACACTAATTAAATAAGTTTGTGATTTGAATTTGTGCATCTTTTCGAATCTTCATCACACATAGGTTTTATGGTATCCATTTGTAACTAATGTTATTAAGTTACATGAAATTTTAACCAGAACCCAACGGTTTTGAGGAAACATGAACCCTCCTCAAAGTATCCTATTAATACTTCCCTAAAAATAATTTATATATTTTACAAATAGTTATAAGTTATAAATCACTTATAGATCAATACTTCCATTATTGCTCGAGCATAGTTTCTATTTTAACAATTAATTTAAACATTACCATAAAACATTAGAACATAATATCATGACCAAACCATATAATGAAATATATATCAAAACTAATATCAATCTAACCATATACTGTTAACTTAAAATCAAAACCTGTCATAGGCATCTGAGCAATTAAAGAAAATGTCGTGCGATAAACAAAACACCACATTATGGGTATTATATTACAAAAATAGAATATTGATTACATTTCAAACATTGAAACATATGATCTAAATATAATAACCTAATTCACACATCATATTTTACGAGGTTGGTAGGTTTTCGATTAGGATTAATCTGGATTGGAAAATATTGAGAGGTGATAAGAATTATCTAAATGATTATCTATGTGGAATGACTCGCTTTAAGATCCTCAATTCATTCGTCAAATTAACGAAAAAAGAGAGAACCAACGACCAACATTCATTTGGTTTCCCTTACACACTAAATTTTAAAGGCTAAAATGAAAGAACTAGTACCTCAAACTAGAGCTGCTGAAAATTAAAATGAAAGCGAAAGAAATTTAGAAATTAGGAGATAAATAAGCATCAGTAGTAAAGCCAGTGATAAGATTAATTCTTGTCATTTATTTACATTTTTTGGGATCTTCAAGGCTCCATCTTATGGGCTAGAAATAATGATATTTTCCCGCCATATACACAATTACATGAGGACGACGCATGAACTTTTTTTATAAGTTTACAATGACTAGGCAGAGAAGAGATTGAGTAAACTGTCTCGGCCATGAGAATAACATCATAACCAGTAGACTGATCTTTCTCATCAGTACGTGCATATGAGAGAATCTGATGGACTTCACTCCAATCGCCAGTAAAGAAATGAATTTATAACTCATTGGTACGCCCAGTCATAACTGTAGCCATAGATTGAGACTTCTTTGGAAGATTAGCATGTACATTGGGAATTGTGAGGTATTTAAGGATCTCGACATTAAAATCCTAGAAATGAATTTCTTAAGCACCCTCAAGTCTTGCAAAGAGCCTAAAAAGACTTTGATTGACTCATATTCAACTTTGATTACTCTCCAATCAAACAAATGAAAAAATATATAATATATAAAATTCAATATTCAAATAAAGATAAACAATCGGTCATAAAAAAATGTCCTCAAATTCGAGAAACACGTCAAACATAGATATTGAATTAATGAGCGTTGTGTTCTTTAGCATGCTGCTGGTGCTCGAGATACATCATACATGTAACTGTATCTTACTTTTATATTTATATTCTTATTCATATATTTATGTTCGAATTTTTTCATATGAAAGTTATTGATTACAAAGGGCCGGCGGAAAAGACTACTGAGAAGATTAATGGATGGACTTCTAAGTGGATTTCATATGCGTGTAGAATTCAACTTGCGATGGTTCTTTTATGTAGCGCTAAAATTTACTATCATCGCTATAATGGTGATTCAAGAGATAAACCAAATACTTAGATTTTTTTTATGTAACGTTAAAATTGATGATGCCGAAGAGGTATTGAGGGAGCCTTCTCTTGACTAGGCCCCTCATGGATATGACTAGGCTCAGCCTTGACTCTCTCTCAGCAGACACATTAGCGTGGCATGTGAGAAAGGGTAATGATGGAGAGGTGTCAGAGTTTTTTTGGGTGTACCATCCACATGTAGTATAACCGGACATTACGATACCTAAAAGAAGAAAAGAATAGTCCATATGACTATGGACAACATTGATATATCAGTCGATAACACTAAGGGAGCTTCATATATAAAGACAAGTAATAGTATCCGTCTGTGACTAATGTGATAAAGCACATGAAATTTCAACCAGAACCCAACGATTTCTAGGGGACTTGAACCCTCATTAAAGTAAACTAATAAAAGTTCCTTGGAAACAATTTCTATATTTTACAGATAGTTATAAGTTATAACTCACTTGTAGATCAACACTTCCATTGTTGCTCGAGCATAGCTTCTATTTTAACACAATTAATTTAAACATTACCGTAAAACATTAGAACATAATGTCATGTCCAAACGATACAATGAAATACACATCAAAACTAATATGAATCTAACCATATACTATTAACACAAAATCCAAACATGTCATATGTATCTGGGAAATTAAAGAAAATATTGTGAGATAAATAGAATACCACATTTTTGGTATTATATTACATAATTAAACATTTATTGCACCTCAAATAATGAAACATCTGATCTAAATATAATAACCTAACTTACCCATCATATTTTGAGAGGTTAGTTGGTTTTTGATTAGGATTAATCGAGACTGGAAAATATTGATACGTAATAAGAATTGTCTAAATTGTTGTCTACGTGGAATGATTTAACACAAAATATTCAACACAAGTTGTTTTTACCAAATGATCATAGTAGATCTTTGTATGATATGAGATATGAGATATGTATATATAATAGTTAGATGTATAACTTAGAATGTTTTGAAAGCTTTTCTTTAATGAAATAATCCCAAGTTAATTGATTAATGAATGGAGCATACTTCGTTGGTGTACATCTAAGAATTACTAGTCTATCTTTATATTTTTTGTTCATGATACTCCCTCCTGGAATTAGAGTTTCTCTTCTTTGCATTGGATTTCCAAGGAGAAAAAGTTTGATGTCTCTAAGACATCAAAATTTTGATATCTTAGATATGTGATTGGTAAATGCCACCGGCATGAACCCATTTTCATAAGTAATGTGGGTTCGTTCCATCATAATTGACCAATCAAATCTCTAAGACATCGAACTTTTTTTCCTTTCCAAGACAAAAATTCCTCAGAAGCATTTGTCTGGTTTAGTGATGGAAAACTTGTGTGTGGATAAAAATGCACAATCGGAGTTGAAAGACCAAATGGCATGACCCCACCACTTAGGATGTACTTTTGTTGAAGACCCACAATATAACGTGAAATATACTCCACATTACTTGGATCCTCAACCATAAGACTATGGCTTTGACACACAATTCGTTCCCTATTTATGAGAACTTGAGCATTTTCTTTAAGACCAGCACATGATAAGGGAATGTGATCATCTAGACTTACAATCTTCCTAACATATTTGGAATCTTGGAGTTTGATAGTGGTCTTCTTTTCAACGTTGATAATGATGGTGTCTGTACCTTTGGTGCCGATGATGGGATTACCTTTTTATAACACCCGTCCTAATAAAATACCGAGTGATCAGTCCTATATCAATTTAACACAGGAGTCTCATTTGGATCATTCTTAGCATCACTGTCAATTTTTTTAAAACTTACTAACCACCTAGTATTCAAAAAGCTGGTTCAAAATTTTATCTTTATTAATCCAAACAAAGTAAGTGCGGAAAGAAAGAGAATACATCCAATGCTGAAAGAATCAATAATCACATAGATTAATAAAATTCTTGCCGAATAAACCACTGGCTAAAACAAAAACAAAACAAAACTAACAAAGGGTAATAAATTCCACACAATCTGAAATTAAGTAACTGAATCAACTGTGAGTGACATACTCGAGATAAACCAGAATCATACTCCTGTACTAGAAATAGAATGAGAGAAGAGTCTATCCAAATCCTGCAACATCCACATATTGTGACTCCCCGAACCACAATTAGGATAAATGTCATCCTTAACCCACAACCAAGTTTGAGGTGCCAATGGGGGGAAGATAAAAATTACTTTTAATTCATTTAAAAAAACATTTATTAAAATTTGCCATTTATTAAAGAAAAACCATTTATTATGCAATTATTCAACAATAATTTTAGTCCATCAATTTGAAGAAATCTCATTTCATTATTTTGAAAAAGAGTCCAATTAAAATATCATTCAATCACAATTAATATAAAATGTCATGTATTATTACAAACCAAGGTTCCAAGTTCAAAGTCCAAATGCAAATAGTATAACAGATACATAAATAAATATTGAATATAAAATATCGCCGCTAAGGAATAAGTGGTCATCAGAGCTCTAACAACGTCTGGAACTCTCAAGAATCTTACCGACACAAAAATTCGCATCCTTACCTGAAGTACCTGTGGGTTATGGAAAGTAGGTATGAGCGGAATGCCCAGTAGGGTGGGATATACTAAGTAATAATTTTGTACTAAAATACTATACATATATAATATCTTTTAATATTTCAAGAAAACAATTTTTTCAATTTATGCAAATGAGTGCAACTATATGCAATGCTCCCGGGCCAGGTGCCCAAACTCACACTTAAGCCATTTCATGTCTCCTGCCAGAGACTTATTTAATTCAACATTAGTCCTCAACAATTCATTGACTTAAGTGCCTTTAACTTAAGAATATTCTCATTCTTAATTATTCACCACAATATTTATCAATATTTGCCTTAGAGTCTAGCCATCAGTCCTGGACTTCACGGGATCAACACCATCGGTCTCCAGTTGCCATATGTTCTTCTGTACAGGATTTGGGGTCCTTCACAACTAGGGACGTCATGCCCTGCCTAATTCTTGGAATCATCCAAGTATACTTTATTATATTTTCAACGTACTTCACATTTATCACATTTCATGTATTTTATTATTCTGATGATTTTCCAAGTTCATTAATCTTTTCACTTTCACTTGTGTCACACTTTATTATTTATCACTCCCTTAATTTCTTCGATTAAACTCGACCGAGGAGGGCATAAATGCAACACCGTTTTCTAATATCATCTCTATGAAACTAATTATTTTTATTTAGCAAAACTGTATCATTAATCTCATTTTATCAAACTCACTTAATACATTTAATTGCAAAATAAATTCTTGATAGCATACTATTCATTGTATTCACGACAATGCCACCACTATTTGTTTTACACAAATGTTATCATTTTGAATTGGTTTAAACACACTAATTTCACCAAAACTAATTTATAGCTTCTCAAAGTGTATTTCTGATCATTTCCCACTTTTATTTCGTAATTAATTCCAGATTTCATAAATAGACTTTATTTTAATTAAAAGGGTATTCTAATCATGTTTATGCCTTTGAATACCAAGTTGCGAATTTAACAATTCAGAGGCTGTATTTTGTAATTTCCTTAAAACATGTTAAAACAAACATATTCATACTTAAGTCATGTTAAAAATTAAGTCCACCAATTACTTCAACATAATATTCACGGTATACGGATTTCTGCCTAAGAAATCCCTTAATATGCCACTATTCATGTCAAGCTTATGTAGTATTTCATTACTAACTTTATCCTTCAATTTTAAAGCCATGAATGATGATTAAAATAACTTTACCAACATGAAATATTCTTAAAGTCATTTTAAATCATCTTTCAACATGAAACATGGATTTCTACCTAAGAAATCCCTTAATATGCCACTAACATGCTCATAATTATGTAGTCTTTTATCCTACTTAATTTCTCAAGATTTCATGCCATGATTGCCCATTAGAAACTCAACAACATAAAATATAATTATTTCAATTTCAGGACAAGTTTCTAGCATGAATATTGATTTTCAACAAAGAACAATAGGCAAAATACTTTATCATTTTAGCATGAAATTATCTACTTCTACACACAATTTTAATTTTAGAAAAAATAATTTAGAGGCTACTTGGATAATATAGTTGGATGATAATCAATAAGAAATAAGACCAACTTGCCCCAAGAAAAGCTCCAAGAACTCCAAGTACAAGATCCAAAATACTTGGTCCTAAAATTTCCTCAAGTTATATACTCCTTGAATGGTTATTTTGAGATGTTTTTGGGCTTCTTTAATGGTGGTCTCGTGGGTATTTAAGGGATATGAAGTTTAACTACATTTTTGGGCAGAACTCTAAGGTTTGGGGAGCTCAAACGAGTGAGAAGAAAGAGGAGAAATCTGATAAGACATTAATAATGAAGGCTATGGACATCCTCCCTCTTTTATATTTCATTTCTAACTCACACAAGCTAACAAGCCCATGTGATACATTACCCCACAAACAATGAGCCAAAATCACTTCAACCAGTGTCTTAATAAAGGGGTGGTACAACCCAAAAAATAATTAGGAATAAAGTGTGAACAAAAGGCATAAAACAAGGAGGAGGTGTTGGATATATGTCAACCGGGCCCCCCGAAAATTTGGTTATTATTATTAATATTTTTTTTTGTTTTCTTCATTTCATGGAATTAAAATATATTTTTTAGACGTTGAAAAATGTGGTCAAATAGATTTTTGAGTTTAATTATCATTCGATAAAAGTTATGCATATTTGCAGTTTTACGCGTCAGACGCAATTACGTGCTTTTAATTGTACAACTTATAACTCGATTTTCTAAATTACGTTGTGCCAAATAAAATCATTTCCTTTTAATTTAAGGAATAAGAATATAAAATCATTCATGCGACTTGAAAATAGAATGCAAAGAATTAATATTTTTTGAATAATTCGACGACAACAGGATGATGAGTAAAAATAAAAAGGGGCGGGTATTACATTCCCCCCTCCTTAAGAGATTTCGTCCTCGAAATAAAAACAAAAATACTCAAAAAGATGAGGATGTTCTGTTCGCGTCTCGTCTTCTCGTTCCCAAGTTGCTCCTTCGACACCATGTGATTCCTAAAGAACCTTTACTAACGGGATGACCTTATTATGCAAGACCCTATGCTCACAATCCAATACGAATATAGGTCGTGTTAAGAAAGTGATGTCTTCCTCCAACTCGATGTTATTCCAGTTGATGACATGACGTAGATGGTGAAGATACTTCTTCAGCATCGAAACATGGAATACATTATGAACACGAGCGAACGGTGGAGGTGATGCTAAACGATAAGAGACATTCCCAATTCATTCTATAATCTCAAAAGGACCAATAAAATGTGGAGTGAGTTTACCCTTCTTCCTAAAATCTTTGGCTTCAGGTCCGTGCCCGAACTTTCAACAACACATGGTCACCTAATGAAAACTCCAAAGGTATACGTCAATTATCAGCATAATACTTTTGTCTATCCTGAGCCGTGATAAGTCTTTGTTGAATCAACTAAACCTTATCCGTCATCTCCTGAATCATATCAGAACTTGTGGGGTGCTTCTCGTCAACCTCTGCCCCACATATGAGAGAACGTCATGGCTTGCCATATAAATCTTCAAATGGATCCATCTCAATGCTAGCCTTATAACCTATTGTTGTAGGAGAACTCTGCCAGATTAAAATTCTAATCCCAACTTCCTTGAAAATCTAGCCCACAGGCTCTTAATAAGTCTTCTAAAGTCTGAATCATACGTTCGGATTGTCCATCTGTCTCTGGATGATATGCCATACTGAAACTCAGTTTTGTACCCAACTCTTGCTAAGCCTTTTTGAAAAATTGATAAATAAATCATGGATCTCTATCTGAAATAATCATTAGAAGGATTCCATGAAGTCGTATTATCTCTCGAATATACAACCCTAATAACTTGGTTATATTATATGTAGACTTCATAACGAGAAAATGAGACGGTCTACAATAACCCACACTGCATCACGACCCCATTCAGATCGAGGTAGAGCAGTAACGAAGTCCATCGTGATATGTTGCCATTTCCACTGGGCTATAAGGAGTGGTTGCAGCAACCCGGCTTGTTTCTTATGCTCTGATTTTACCTTCTAACAAGTATAGCACCTTGCAACAAATTCAACCATATATCTCTTCATACCGGACCATCAGAAATCCCTATAAAGGTCCTTATACATCTTTGTTGTCCCGGGTTGTATACTAAATCAGGACTGGTGGAATTCTGCCAAAACCTCTTCTCGTAGTTCTCTAATGGGAGAAACAATCAACCCGCCCTTATGACGTATGCCACCATCCTTGTCCATCGTGAGAGTAACAAACTCACCACTGACCCAAATACGATCCCTGAACTGCACATTCTCTTCGTCGAGTGACTGAGCATCAAGGACTTTCTGATGTGCAAGTGGGATGGATATTATTCCCCACAAGTAGGCCCTATCACTCCTCATTTAGGCATACAATCTAAAATTTTACAGTTCACTGTACATCCCTCGTCGATAGCACTTCATCGCAGCTAAGGAAGGTTCTGACTATCTTCTTAGAGCATCTACCACTATGTTGGACTTTTCGTGATGATTAAAGACATAATCTTCATGGATTTCAAACCATCTCCGTTGCCACAAATTGAGGTCTCGCTGAGTGAGGATGTACTTGAGGCTCTTGTGATTCGAGAATACTTCGAATTATTCACAATACAGATAGTATCTCCAAATCTTGAGAGCAAACACTAGAGTTGTTAACTCCAAGTCATGGGTGGGGTAGTTTCTTTCATGCTTCTTGAGCTGTTGGGATGCATAAGTAATTACTTGACACAATAAAATGAGCACTACGCCAAGTTCTGATCTAGAAGAATCATAATACATTGTATATTCATTTCCTTGCTCGGGAAGAATGGGAACTGGTGTCGATGTGAGTCTAACATTCAACTCCTAAAAGGAAGCTTTGCATTCACCTGACCACTCAAAGCGAACATCCTTTTGTGTCAGCTGAGTGAGAGGTAAGGCAATCATCGATAAGTCTTGAATGAATATCCGATAATAACCTGCTAATCCAAGAAAATGTCTCACCTCAGTAACTGACTTAGGCATGTCCCAACCAAGAACTGCTTCAACCTTGGATGGGTCGACCGAAATTCCTTCTCCAGATACCACATGGCCGAGGAATCTGACTTTATCCATCCAAAACTCGCACTTGTTGAATTTTTCAAATAACTGATTCTCTCTAAGAACCTGAAGAGTAGTGCAAAGATGCTCCTCGTGATCGACATCAGAGGATGATACACCATAATGTCGTTAACAAAGACCACTACAAATCGATCTAAGTATGGACGGTAGATACAGTTTATAAGGTCCATGAAAGATGTTAGGGCATTGGTTAGGCCAAAAGGCATAACTAAAAACTCGTAATGACCACATCAAGTGCAGAACGCTATTTTGGGGATATCTTCTTCCTTGACTCATAACTGATGTTAATCGGCTAGAAGGTGAATCTTAGAAAATCTTCTTTCTCCTTGAAGTTGGTCAAATAAGTCATTAATCCGTGGCATAGGATACTTATACTTTATAGTTACCCTATTTAATTATCTATAATCGATGCAAAGTCAGAGAAAATTATCTTTCTTCATGGAAAATAATACTAGTGCTCCCCACGGAGACACAGTTGGCCGTATAAACCCTTTGATTGATAAATCTTCGAATTGGGTCTTAAATTCTCTCAAGTTTTACGGACCCATCCTATGAGGACGAATAGAAATGGGTGAAACTCTATGATGAACATCAATGGCGAAATCAATCTCCCAACATGGAGGCAAACCAGAAAGGTCTTCAGGAAAAACATCAATAAATTCTCGGACAACTAAAAGGTCTAATAACGTGTGACTAGGCTCTTCTTGAGTGACAATACTACTCAATTAACCAAAGAAATTTAGTTGTTCTTGAACTATAGAGAACTTACATGGATAGTCGATACTCTGTTCGCTATTGAAATGATAATGAGATCCGTTTGGGAGTAGTACTGAGACACTATGTCGGTGGAACTCAATAATGGCGCCAAAACATGATAGCCAATCGATACCGAGTATCACCTGAAAGCCATCAATATTTATCGATATTAAATCATATTCCAGAATAAAATATCTCGCAACAAATACGCAACTTCTACAAATCTGGTTCAGAATTACACCACCACCTACGGGTAATCCTAAGAAGATCGGGGTACTAAAACTCTCAAGAGCCAAACAGAATACTAAAGAACTCGATATAAAGGAATGAGATGCATCTGAATTGAATAATGCTTTAACCCATGTACTGAATAATAAAATAATAACTTTCATTGCTTAAGGATTCTGGGGAGGTGTTCAGTGCTGGGTAAGAGCATAAGCATAACATGGATTGAATCTGCTAGCCTGACCACCGTTATTCTGAGTATGTCCATGATTTCCCTGATCTGGACATGGCATACAAGAACTATGCAAAGGTTGTTGTTGAGGTCCAGAGATGGGTTGTTATTACTGTTATGAATGGAGAGGCTGACTAGCATTTATTCCAGACATGATATTGCCATTTTGATAGCTTCCCTGATGTCCCCTGTTATTCCGTTGAGGACACTCTTGCATCATATGATTCATGGACCCGAAAATAAAGCAAGCCCTAGGGGATGTTGAGCTCTGGTTGTTATTTCTATCTCCTGTGCCTGTTCAGATGTTGGTAACAAAACCCCTATTTTCGTATCTGAATTTCTTCCAATTAACAGAAGATCCACCATTAGGCTTTGGTTGGGTCCCACCAGATGTTCTTTTCTTATCCCTAATGACTCAAGAGTCTTCAGCCTCGAGCTCTAGATGGATCACCTTGTTTACTTCCATACCAAAATCTAGATGATCAAAACCCACCACAAGCTTATAAATGTGAGGATTATATCCCTTCACAAATAATCTCAGCTTCTCGGTGTCATCGGATCTGACAGACATTACGTGCTTAATAAGCCTTTCAAACTGAGCTTGATATTCGTTCACTGATAGCTTTCCTTGAATTAGATGGGCGAACTCATCTTTCTTAGCATCTTTATATGCCTGGGGAAAGTACCAATCAAGCAGAGTTGTCATGAAACTGTCCGTTGCTACTGTCTCGGTAACACTCGCAAGGTGAGTGGTCCACCATCGCTGAGCGTGTTCCGTGTGTTGGAAAATAGCCAACTTAACCATATGCCCATATGGGACGTCAAGAACATCCATGACTCGTGTAACTTCCTCGATCCATTCTTTCGCGGCATCGGGCCCGGTAGAACCATTGATGGTAGGAGGATTTAACCTCCTGAACTCTTTCAGTATGGATGCAATTGTGGAGCTTTTGACGGAACCAATGTTGTTACCTCTTTCATGTTGGGATAAAGTGTCAGCCAATAGACGTATGTCATCTTCCATACGTTTTAGCCCGTTGTTCTTGGCTTCAAAGCTATAACACTTGGGAGGCATCCTAAAGGAAATAAGGTGAGTTTAGCACAATGGTAAAAAAAAAGGGAAATAGTACTAGGGTATAATAATGTGAATTCGTATCACCACACACGTCGAACCTAATGCTTTGATACCAAGTTATAATGCCCCAAAACGGATTTAGAGTAAACATCGGACTTAACTCGCATCCATGTCCGAGGGTCAACGTGGAGGGGGAAATTACTTTTAATTTATTTTAAAAAAGCATTTAATAAAATTTGCCATTTATTAAAGAAAAACCATTTATTATGAAATTATTCAACAATAATTTTAGTCCATCAATTTGAAGATATCTCATTTAATTACTTTGCAAAAGAGTCGACTAAAATATCATTCAATCACAATTAATAGAAAATGCCCTATATTATTACAAACTAAGGTTCGAAGTTCCAAGTCCAAATTTAAATAGTACAACTGATACATAATTAAATATCGAATATCAAATATCATCACTAAGGAATAAGCCGTCATCAGAGCTCTAACAACGTCCGAAACTCTCGTGAATCTTACCGACAAGAACATTCGCATCCTTACCTGAAGTACCTGTGGGTTTTGGAAAGTAGGTATGAGAGGAATGCCCAGTAGGGTGGGAGATACTAGGTAATCATTTTGTACTAAAATACAATATATATACCGTATCTTTTAATATTTGAAGAAAATAATTTATTCAATTTAAGCAAATGAATGCAACTATATGCAATGCTCCCAGGCTAGGTGCCCAAATTCACACTTAAGCCATTTCATGTCTCGTGCCAGAGACTTATTTAATTGAACATTAGTCCTTAACAATTCATTGACTTAAGTGCCTTTAACTTAAGAATATTCTCATTCTTAATTATTCATCGCAATATTTATCAATCTTTTCCTTAGAGTCTAGCCATCAGTCCTGGACTTCACGGGCTCTACACCACGGTCTCCAGTTTCTTATGTAGAGGTTTTAAGGTCTTTCACCACTAGGGACATCATGCCCTGCTTAATTCTTGGCATCATCCAAGTATCCTTTATATATTTCCACTTATTTCACATTTATCACATTTCAAATATTTCAATATTCTGATCATTTTCCAAGTTCATTATTCTTTTCACTTTCACTTGTGTCACACTTTATTATTTATCACTTTATTAATTTCTTCAATTGAACTACACCGAGGAGGCCATAAATGCAACACTGTCTTCAAATATCATCTGTATGAAACTCATTATTTTTATTTAGCAAAAATGAATCATTAATCTCATTTTATCAAACTCACTTAATACATTTAATTACAAAATAAATTATTGACAGCATACTATTCATTGTATTTATGACAATCTCACTACTATTTGTTTTACACAAATGTTATCATTTAAAATCGGTTTAAACACACCAATTTCACCAAAAATAATTTATAACTTCTCAAAGTGTATTTGTGATTATTTCCAACATTTATTCCGTAATTAATTCCATATTTCATAAATAGACTTTATTTTAAATTAAATGGGTATTCTAATCATGTTTATGCCTTTGAATACCAAGTTGTGAATTTAACAATTCCGGTGATGCATTTTGTAATTTCCTTAAAACATGTTAAAATAATAATATTCATACTTTAGTCATGTTAAAAATTAAGTCCGCCGATTACTTCAACATAATATTCACGGTACACGAATTTCTGCCTAAGAAATCCCTTAATATGCCACTATTCATGTCAGGTTTATGTAGTATTTCATTAGTAACGTTATCCTTCAATTTTGAAGCCATCAATGATCATTAAAATAACGTTACCAACAGGAAATATTCTTGAAGTCATTTTAAATCATCTTTCAAAATGAAACATGTATTTCTACCTAATAAATCCCTTAGTATGCCACTAACATGCTCATAATTGTGTAGTCTTTTATCCTACTTAGTTTCTCAAGCTTTCATGCCATGATTGCCCATTAGAAACTTAACAACATCAAATGAAATTATTTAAATTTGAAGACAGGTTTCTAGCATGAATAAAGATTTTCAGCAAAGAAAAATAGGCAAAATACTTCATCATTTTAGCATGAAATTATCTACTTCTACACATGATTTTAATTTTAAAAAAAAAGAGTTTAGAGGAGAACCCTACTTGGATAAAATAGTTGGATGATAATCAAGAAGAAAGAAGACCGACTTGATCCTAGAAAATCTCCAAGAACTCCAACTACAAGCCCTAAAATTCTAGCTCCCAAAACTTCCTCAAGTTATATACTCCTTGAGTGGTTATTTTGAGATGTTTTTGGGCTTCTTTAAGGGTGGTTTGGTGGGTATTTGAGGGATGTGGAGTTTAGCTACAATTTTGGGCAGAACTCTAAGGTTTGGGGAAATCAAAGCAGTGAGAGAAAAGAGGACAAATCTGATGGGAAATGGATAATGAAGTCTAAGGCCATCCACCCTATTTTATAATTCATTTCTAACTCACAGAAGCCAACAAGACCTTGTGATACATTACCCCACACACAATGAGCCAAAATCTCTTCAACCAAGGTCTTAATAAAGGAGTGGTACAACCCCAAAAATAATTAGGAATAAAGTGGGAACAAAAGGCATAAAACAAGGAGGAGGTGTGGGATATATGTCAATCGGACCCCCCCGAAAATTTTGTTATTATTATTAATATTTTTATTTTTTATTTTTTTTCTTTTCTTTTCTTTTCATGGACTTGATTTATATTTTTTGATTTTGAAAAATGCGGTGAAATAAATTTTTGAGTTTAATTATCCTTCTATAAAAATTACGCATGTCTGCAGTTTTACGCGTTGGAGGCAATTACGTGCTTTTAATTGTACAACTTATAACTCGATTTTCTGAAGTACATTGTGCCAAATAAAATCATTTCCTTTTAATTTAAGGAATAGGAATATTAAATCATTCATTCAACTTTAAAATATAATGCAATGAATTAATATTTTTGAATAATTCGACGACAACATGATGACGAGTAAAAATAAAAAGGGGCGGGCATTACACATATGCTGCAGCAGTGAATCCCTGTAATGAAATCAAGTCCGCCGTCCATGTGGATGGACACCTAAAAGGTTTTGAAAATATTTGATAGCAAGGGTTAGAAACCAAAACATTTTGAAAATATTTAGCAAGTGATTAATTTGCAATAATTTAAAATGCATGAATGTGCTTCATATTTAAGTTAGTGTCGCACTCTCTTGAGGACATAGTCACCCCTCAAATAATGTGCACACCTAACTTTTTATTTATCTCCAACCTAGTCCACTACCCTGAAACTAGATACTTGATATAAATCTTGTCAACCGCCCTACTCAATCCCGAGTATTTTTAATGCATGATATATATGTTATTTATGACCTTAACTTAATTAATCATCCTTACTTGAAAGCCACATAACACGTATAAAATTATTTATCCCATTATATACGTAAAACCGCATTACAACATTCACACATTTGTGAAATACGCATATATAACTTATATATAATTAATACAATTCACTTCCTGTATTTAATCACTCGTATATAACTATTTATCCCATTATATACGTAGAACCATATTACAACATTCACACATATGTTGGACAAATATATATCCCATCCTCCCGAGTAATAACTCAGCGGATGTATTCTCTAAAGTGCTATCACACTAGGTGTGCTCACATAACCTAGTTACCCCAAGTCGGAATCGCTGACCAGCTTGGCCCAAAATATAAATATAGTGGAGGAGGTCATATTCCTTCCCTAAAAGTGAGATGGACCCCTCACCCATATAACAGACGCTATGACCCGGGGATATACTCGCCCTACTCCTCAAGCTAGGGGATTCACCCACTTCGCGCAACCTCCCTTGATAGAACTAGAGCATATAAATTAAATAAATATCTAGTCACTCATATTTAATTGCACACACACACAATATATATATATATATATATATATATATATATATATATATATATACTATCACCACACCGTATATATATAATAATTAGTTATCGGCATTACCGTGCACAAATATCCATAGCACTAGCCTATAATTTCCCCCGAGTCTATGGCCTGACTATAATTTAATTAATTTACACATTAATTAATATAATATTTTCCCGATTATATTATCCGACTCTAATTTAATGAATTTACACATTAATTAATTATTACCATCCCGAGTATATGGTCCGACTCTAAATTAATATAATTCATCTATTAATTAATTTATTGCCTTGGTGTTACTAAACCAATATACTCTGACTTGGTCACTTGGACCGTATCTTAATTTTTTTCCAAAGTCCTTCACTCCTACACGAACATCTCTAAATAACCCAAATTTATTTATTTCTAAAGATGTCGGTCTCATGCATACATTCGTACAAAAATCATATCAAATCTAAAAAAATAGAAAACTACGAGGTTGACCCCCATGCGACCGTGAAGAAATGATCTACAATCTCATATTTTACAATAACTGTAGGGGTCGATCGATCGACTCCTTAGTTCGATCGATCGATCAACCACATTTCCATCTTCTTCCCCGATACTATTTCCACCATTTTTAAACCTCAAGCTCTTTAATTCTCTCCCAAACATTTACCCAATCACAATCAACATTCAATTAATGAAGTAGTAGGTTCTAAACACCATAGAAACCCTTATTCATCAATAAATTTACATAAATCTAATGTTTACGAAATTGGGTATTTTTCGAGTTTTATTCCACTGATTCCAATTCATCATCTAGATTCGAAGTTTGTTATCAATACTTTACAATTCTCAACCTACTATTTGATTCCAACAGTCCCATATCATAATCTAACATCAGTTGAGTAATTAATCTACGCACATTACTCTAATTCAGAAAAACCCATTTTAATTGTCAACACACACCCAAGAACGGATTTATTTAATACACCCACTATGAAATGAGTTGATTATCATGAAATTTAAAATCATAGCAAGTTAACCACTTGCCTTTTTTGGTTTCTAGAGTCTAATCCTTTGAGGTAGAGGAAGGTTTTGATGAAGAACACCCAAATCCCTCTCTTGTTTTGTCTTCAAAAACTCCCCAAATTGCTCTCAATTTGCTTCCTCTAATTCTATCCCAAACCCCTAGGTTTGGAGTATGATTTCCGCCATTCAATACTCTAAGTCCTAGCTTTATTATACCAAATCCCATTTTTAGCCTAATGGGCCAAGCCCAAATGACCGAACACTCCCATGTGGGCCCGGTTATGCCTAAAAATGCCTCGTCACGTTTTTACTACCCTCAGGTACAATTTTCCAACTATCTCGGTCCATTCGAACTCAACCATGCACTCAGAATCGACATCCGAATTAATTTATAAAAATATTTATCTCACACCCAAATTAGTCTATACCGACTCTCGGTTGAGATAAATAAATGCCACGTCATTCATACACATTATGACGTAATTAAATTATTACAATTAACTTAGTAATTAAATTTCCCCAAATATTAACCATTATGCTCCGATTAATATTTAAATAAATATTACCATAACTAATTCAATTAAATTATGACACACAAGGAATTTAAAATTTTCCCGAATTAATTAAATATTAAATGCGCAGAATTACGGGGTGTTAGATACTCCCTCCTTACAAAGGAATTTCATCCCCAAAATTTGGTCGTAACTGCGAAGAATAACTCTGGATACTACTCTCACATATCCTCCTCCCTCTCCCACCTATACTAATTAATACTATTGTGTCCCCATCAAACTCTGACTAGTGGCACCACCTTAGATCGCAACTTTCGCTCACTACGACCAAAAATAGCTTTTAATTTCTCCTCCTATGAGATGTCTGGCTACAAATCAATCCGCTTGAGTGGCCTGTTCTATGAAGCCCTCTCGATGGTCACAAATCTCTAACTCGATGGTCCCCAACCATAAAGTTCCTCAAATGATGAGCCTATACTCCACCAGCTCTATTATCTTTATGTTAAAAAATTTCCCTCCTATATCGGTGTTAATTTCCTTTTTGCCAATCACGTGACTATCTTTCGGGTAATCATCTGTATCATCCCTGACTAAGCATGTTAGACTTCAGCATTCAACTCATGGTGACGTACCCCTCCTAAGGTCCCTGAACTATACGAAAGGATACAACTTACTCAATTCCCGCTGATGGACCATAACCCATTTCGAGTCCTAGCAGCTTGTTATTTTCCCACTTCTTATCTACCAAAGGTGGATAATGAATCTTTTCCCATAAGGTCTCCCAAGGTGTCACGTAGACTAAACCGTTATGAGGCATCACACGTAACTTTACTTGTGGTAATTACTACTCCCGAAATACGAAAAAATCTAGAATTCACAATCCTCGCTTCCCATCTACACATCGACTTATGGGCGGCACATTTAGCCCAATATGTAGCTGTGTCCCTATCACCTCCTGACATTTTTTACCAGAGGTGGGAATGAAAGGTCTCACCTAAATTCCCAATAATATTGGACAACACCTTATCCTGTTTCACTCCTTCCCGTTAATAGTAAAGTTAGGTATACTACTCGATAGTATAAACCATTATAAGACAACAATTCTCATTCAGTTTAATCCATTCAGCTACCTAATCGAAACCTTTACCCCTCCGTGAATTTTTTTTAATGACCTAAATATGAATTTTAGCAACCCGAGCATTAATTCCATCACTAGAACCACAAAATTTCAAAAATTTCGGGTTGATACCCTCAAATCAACCTTTTTCCATCCTTAAATGGTCTACCTAGAGACAAATTCGCTATGTCTCATTCAACACCAATTCCCCTACTCAAGAACATTATTCCTTGTGCAGTTTTTGTGAGGTAGGAATCTACTCCTTGTCTATACATAAGATCACTCTAGGTATATGACTAAGTGATACTCTTTTCTATTTTCCCCAAAATGTGGGTTTCTCCCTTACATAGGGATACCTTATTACATAGGCCTCCCCTACCTTTCCACTCCCTACGGTGGAGGTAGTTCTCCTTGATATACATATAGTCAGACCGTTCACTACACTTTTCCACTTATTTTTTGACTCCCCCGCAGGAATACATTCAATATGTTTATTTACACATCCCATTATTTAACATGACTCTAAAATCACACTAACTCGGGCACCAATACACCCTATATCCTGTGCATATTTACACTCAAATTGTTCTCAATGTTGCCCCACCCATTAATTTGTAAAGTTTTCTCGGTGTTCTTTTCGCTGCACTCCCCCGCTGTACTAGCCTTATAGCGTAATAGCTCTCAGTTGAAAGTGGTTTCTCCACGCGTTCAATAATCTACATTTAAACTTATGTCCTAGCATCAAATAATGTCTCTCGACTACCGACACTCATTTGGGCTTATTCTTTTCTCAAATGTTCCCAAAAGAACTTCCCCAATGCGTTGAACACTAGCATTGTCATTCACTGATTTCCATAGACCCAAGTATATAACCGAAACATTCAAAACTCTGTCCCTATACTCATAGGCTGGTTTATCGAATCCCCGTATCTAAAGGAGTTATATAATTCCACACTCGCACTATCACTGAGTCCTTAGCTCTAAGTCACTAATAAGATAAATCTCTCCACCCCATGGTCAATCCTCCATGCCCTGAATCACATAAGTAACAGTCCCTACGAACTGAGAGTTAATGTAACTAGACAATTGTACCCTTTGATATCTACCTCATGAATTAATATAACTGCGGGCTCAACCCTCTTTCAGATGAGTCATTGTACAAGAGCACGCATCCGGCCTTAGAACTATGAACACGATAGTAGTACTGTAACCGTCCACCATCGCATACCCATCGCTAACCGGTCCATATCGAGAAAAATCATGCTCTCATAACACTTATCAAAATGAGTTAACCTTATAAAATATACCCTCTCAGTGTTCACACCTACTCCCTTTCAGGTAAAATAAAAGAGGGATCCATTACCCCATGGTAAACATATACTTTATAGTAACACTAGGATACACCCACTAAACTCGTCTCTCGAGTGAATATAGTGTTATATAAAATTTTCTGTGATTCATCCTATCACATAGAACACACCCCATTTACTCGAGGATAAAACTTATACTTACACTCATCAATATACTGACAGTTAAAATTGTTCTTGGACATAATACCCTTGTACAAACCGAACCAAAACTCCAATAAGTGTTTCCCTTGTCGGGCATCCTACTCATATCCTTAATCCATTGTGCTGAGAATTTACACATGAGTTCCTACTCTTTATTCATAAAGCACTTCTATATGTCATTCCCCTTATTCTGGCCCCACTGGCCATATTGGGATTGTCCTTCCCATAGAACTGGTAGTCTTGACCCTGATTGTTACCACCTTTTTGTCCCTTTAGCTTCATTAGCCCTTATGGGACTCATTGCTGGCCTTGACGGCATTGGTTGAATCCACTTTCACTTTGTAGAAATTCTATTGACCTTAATAATTAAAATGGATCCTTTACAGGGTATTCCCTCCTATGGTGTCTCACTAGAACCATTAAATATATTTATTCCTTTTGTATAGATTCCCCAATATTCTTGGCTCCTCCTTCATGGAAGCTTTGATGTAAACTCGTAAAACGTATGACTCATGATGACAATCAACACTAGTAATCTTAGATGGATTATCCATTTATGGTTTTGTATCCTCCCCATGAGTCCATTATCCTCTTACGGACTATATTATATTCTCTATACACTTGGTTAGGTATAAAGTTTGCTAAACTAGTCAACTTATCTATTATGATCAGCCTTTATCTTGCCCACTAGTGATAAGTTTCAAAATTCCATTTGCATATCTATCTAAATAGAATCTTGAAGGTTTCCTCGTTAGATCATATCCAAATTTTTCGTTCCATTCCACACATATTTCTCAATGTGGGGTGACTGACCCCTGTCAATCAATGCTTATCTTATGAGAAAAACTTTTGCTTAAATTTAATAATAGGTGTCGCAGCTCTCCACGCTACACGATTGCCTTTGGGTTTTCTCTTTTTCGTTGGCTCATCACACTTCCTCGAATTCCTATAATAGCTTTTCAAATGAGTCCCTATGACTCCCCCTGAAGAGTAATCATGGTGACCCATATCATGAGCACCATTTTAAAAATACTCCATGTCTTCCATTGAGCCAGTCTTCCTACGATCCTTCTAATGGCCCTCGTTGGTCGTCCATTATGCTCGGTGTACGAATCCCGACTGAACTCGTATATGAATCACCTCAAGTATGCTTAATAGCAGGAGAACGTAAATTCACGTATGTAAAGGAATACAACAATCTTATCATAAGGCTCTACATCAAAGAACACTAACAGGAAACATAAAAACCTGCACAGATCCTAAGGACACTAGAACCTGATGCTCTATGTGACACCTCACCTAATAAAATATCGGGTGATCAGTCCTATATCAAATTAAAATAGGAGTCTCATTTGGTTCATTCTTAGCATCACTGTCGAAAACATTTTCAAACTTACTAACCACCTAGTATTCAAAAAGATGGGGCCATATTTTATCTTTATTAATCCAAACAAAATAAGTGCGAAAATTAAGATAATACATCCAATGCTGAAAGAATCAATAATCACATAGATGTGACACCCCACCTAATTAAATACCGGACGATCACTCCTTTATTAAATTAAATCAAGGTAAATAGTTTGTTCATTCTCAGCATCACTGTCCATAAAAATAAATTTTCCAATTTAACACCCTAAATAATTAAGCTAAGTGTCAAAACCATTTTCATACATACTTTCCAAATTTTAATTAAAGAAAAAAAAATATTTTATTAACAATATCAATAAATAATAATCACACCACAATATCCTGGAACATAATCCAATTAATTTAAAACATTCGTCAATCGAATGTCAACATGCGAAATATAAAGTAACACAACTACTGAATAAATCCCATGGTAACAGTACTTGAAATAACTGAAATACAAATGTCCCAATAACAATGAAATAATGGAAAGGCCGACACATGCCCAATAAATGAGAATATGAGAAGTGGAGTTGATAAAGGAAGCCGTCTACGCAAGTGACCTGCAACTCCCACCTAAGCTGCAGCTCGTTCCTTTCAAGGGATCCTAAGCAAGACACCCCTGTGGCTGGGCACCTGAAATATATACATATACATACAAGAGAGAGAGAGAGAAAGAAACGGGTTAGAGCCCGAAAGTGTGTTTGATTTAAAATTCGTTTAGCAAGTATTTAAATTGATACAGGCCAATGCAACCACGTATTAGTGCGACACTCTCTTGAGAAATTCTCACCTCTCTTCTAATGTGCACACCTATTGTACTAACCTTCCCAACGGTTTATCTTATCATTTTATCAAACTAACCTTCCCAAGAATTTAACTTATCTTAGATTACTCGTAAGATTTAAAATTCAACGATTCCATTTGGAAAAGAATGTTTCAATTAGTAACCAAAGTTCTCCATTTTAACTTTATAAAATCAATATAGTTTTCCAGTGGCATATTATACTTTCTCAAAACAATTATTTACTATTTAAGTCATCAATCATGTCCTACTTATCAAATCACAGTAGGCAGTTTCAAATTCCCTAATCTCATATATATATTAACTACTCGTATAATATATATATATATATAATAACAGTACCCCAATTAAAACTATGGTGCGTGCATACTTCTACTAACCAAACCCCATACCTCTCATATCAAGGGGAATACAAATTCGGAATCACTCTCGAATTGTATTAACACATACACAAACAATATCGAGGCGAAGCATAGATTCCAAGTCTCTAAGAGGATGGCACATACTCGCGTCTCTTAGGACCGTCTGAACTATCAATTCGATAGCCTATACCAAGGATATCAATCTTCTAGGGTACAAGTCAATATCCCCCATAAAGGTCCCATCGAGATAAGACTGTCCCAGTGCGGTAACCTCAAGGATAGCAAGTAGCGCGGTATGTTTTTTTCACATGTATATAATATATGCACACACAATCATATAAATATACCATTTTTATCATATTAATATAGGTTCCTCTCGTCACCCATAATTACAACACTTATCCTTAATTTCACATTAATAGTATTACATATAAGGTTTCATCTCTTAACCTTAACTCGAAGGGTTTTCTCACTTGTTTCGTGACACTCGTGGACTCTATTCTTCCAAGTAGAAAATTCAGTAGGTGTCATATTTACGTTTCAACGTAACTCTCTTACGCACCTCACCCTTTAATATATCAATTTACTAACCCTAAAGTAAATATCCCATAAATACCATTCTCGTCGAATATTAATGATCCCAACATTTATTTATACGCCCTACTGGTCCTCCATGTCTCCCAAATCATTATGCTAAGAATGCCCAAGAATTATATCACGACAATTCAATTTTTAAATCATTTACAAAGGGAAATAGGAGTCTACCACGAGGGATCGGTCGATCGAGGTTTGGGGCTCAATCGATCGAAGTTCTGGGCTCGATCGATCGATCAAGCAGGTCTGCGAAATCTGCAGAATTGGAGTTACGGGTTTCATCTCCAAATTTACACCAAATCCATATTTTCAAGTTCCAATCATTCCAGAATTAATACTACTAACCTTATATCATCATAACATGTATATTCAACATAAAACATGTCAATTTACATCCCTAAACATGGATTTATCATGCCATAATTCATTTAAAACTCAAGAACCCTAAAAATCTCTAACTCATGATTCTAATCTGTTTAGTCCCAGAATTTCCTTCCTATTTACACCAAAATTTCGTGGGTTATCTTTCTACATCACAAGAGACTTCCAGAATAAGGTTTAAGTCTTTACTACATGCAAATTCCTATCACAATTTGGGTTTTCTTTCATATTTTTCATCCCTAATCATTCCTAAACTATTATGGAAATTGCACCAACAAAAATAGCAAGATCAACACTTGCCTGGAATTTTCGGTATTCTGATTTACGGCAGATTTTGGTATGGTTGCGTTCCTCGTCTTGCGATCTACGCGTTGGTGGTGGCGGCGGTGCAAACCGGTGACTTTTTGGCCTTGAATTGCCTTGAGAGCTCTCTCCTCTCTTCTCCAATGGCCGTCACTTGTGTTTTGAGTTTCTAACCCTAGGTGACCATCCTGATATCTGATATAACCCTTGGAATTTTCGTGGGTTTAATTACCCAAAAAGGTGAAATGACCAAAATGCCCTCCCCGGTTACTAATTAAGCCTAAAAATGCCCCGAGACCCAAACTACACCCCCGGGTACACTTTTCTGACTATCTCGACCCTTCCGAACGTGTTGGCGCACTCAAAACGACCATACGTGAAACTTATAAAATATTCACTTTTTAATTATCAAAATTTAGTCCCGACGCGACACGGGCGCGTCCCGATTCAAATTTCCAAAACTGACATTTTATTCACTCGTGACATTCAATATAATCAATATCATATTTTACTTTGCTCATTAGTAATATTCAACAATTTTCCATAATTACTAACTCTCGTCACGTTAATAATTATAACATAATTAATTTTCGGAATTTTATTAAATAATTCACTCACATTAAATTTAATAAATCCCCAAATTAGTATAGCATAAAAATACGGGGTATTATATACTTCCCCCCTAATAACGGAATTTCGTCCCGAAATTCGGAAAATAAGGCATACCTAGTAAAAATAACTCTGGATATCTCTCGCGTATATCTGCCTCACGCTCTCAAGTGGATTCCTCCACATTATGATGCTCCCACTGGACCCGCACAAGTGGAACTATCTTCGACCTCAATCTCCTCTCACTATAGTCTAGGATAGCCACCGGTCTCTCCTCGTAAGAGCCGTCAGGCTATAAGTATATCTCATCTATCGCGATGTGAGTATGGGCCATATCATCCCGAAGATACTGTCTCAACGACAAGATGTGGAATACATATGCGATGTAAATACTCTGGCAGTCCCAACATGTATGTAACCGGTCCAATTCTCTCGAGGATGGGAAATGGTCCCACGAACCTCGGAGCCAACTTCCCCTTCTTCCCGAACCTCATCACTCCCTTCAAAGGAAATACACGCAATAACACTTGGTCACCCACATTAAACTCTCGGAAGAACCGTTTTGCATTGGCGTAGCTCTTCTACTCATCCTGGGCTACCCGAATGCGACTCCTGATCATCTCAATCCTCGCGGAGGTCTCCTGAATCACTTCCGGTCCTAGCAACTTGTTGTCCCCCATTTCGAGCCAACAAGTGGGAGAACGACAAGGCCTGCCATACAAAGCCTCAAATGGAGCCATACCAATCGTAAACTGATACGAGTTATTATAAGCGAACTCTACCAGTGGAAGGTGTGGCTCCCAACATCCTCCAAAATCAAGGACACACATGCGTAGCATATCCTCTAACATCTGATTAGTACGCTCTGTCTGTCCGTCTGTCTGGGGGTGATAAGCTGAACTCAACGTCAACTCAGTACCCATAGCCTACTGAAAGCTTTCCGAGAAACGTGACACGAAGATCTTATCTCTACCTGACACAATATTCAGGGGCACCCCATGTAATCTGACAATCTCATAAATGAACAACTGAGCATACTGACCCGTGGTATAATCTGTCCGCACTGGCAGAAAATGAACCACCTTGGTCAAACGGTCTACAATCACCCAGATAGAATCGTGGCCCCGCTGTGATGTAGGCAACCCTGTAATAAAATCCATGGAAATACTCTCCCACTTCCACGCGGGTACTTCCAATGGCTGAAGTAATCCTGAGAGGTTTCTGGTGGTCCACTTTTACCAGTTGGCAGGTAGAACACTTGGACAAGAACTCGGCGATGTCCTTCTTCATCCCAGTCCACCAGTATTGTCGCCTCATATCCTGGTACATCTTATCTCCCCCCGGATGTACTGCAAATCGGGACCCATGAGAATGAGTCATCACTGCATGACGTAATTCTGCTCCTTCTGGAACCACCAATCTCCCATTAAACCGCAAACCTCCATCGAAACTAACAGAATAGGACTCAGCGCCCTTGGTTCAAAGTCGCACAATCTGCTCTTGGAAAAACGGGTGTGTGGTATGTGCCTGTATCACCCTCGTAACAATCTCGGGTGTAACTGACATCACGGATATGAAAGAACGTGCTACTGCGTCCTGGTGACCCAACTCCTTCCACTTTGCTTTCCAGACGTTCGCTACATCGTCTACCGGTCTACGGCTCAACGCATCAGCAAATACGTTGGCCTTCCCCAGATGATACTGTATTTCGAACTGATAGTCTTTCACAAACTCTACGAATGAAGCCCTGACCTAACAGCTGCTCTATCTGATCTCGTAGCTATCGCATCTCTGCCGGAGCCATACGGTACGGTGCGCTTGCTATAGGTCTCGTATCTGGCAATAAATCTATAACAAAGTCTATCTCTCGACTGGGGGGTAGGCCTGGTATCTCCTGAAACACATCGGAATACTCCCTGACAAATGGGATCGAATCTAAGGTAATCACACCCTTCTTAGAGGTATCCTCCTCTATGTAATACAAATGAGCTGTCGAGCCTCCCTCTGGGCGAGGCATCGCCACTACAAACATCTCTTTCCCTGGAATGGCAAAAACAATGCTCCCACAGAAGCAATCAATCATGGCTCTATAAGCTGCGAGCCAATCCATACCAATAATCACATCATGCTCGTGCATGTCTAAGACAAACATGTCTGTAGGTAATACCAAGCTACCAATCCCTACCCCCACTCCCCGTCATATAAAGAAAATAAGGGACCAACTCCCCAGTGGTGAGTCTACACACGTCACTGTTCTCTCTGCAGTGGCTAACAACCCTAAGGCCTTTGCAAAATGCGTAGCTATAAAACAATGTGTTTCCCCCGTATCAAACAAAACCCGACCCATAGTACCATGGATAGGAAACATACCCTCAATTGCGGGTGGTGCCTATGGAGCTGCTGCCTGGTGGACATTATAGACACGTCCATACTGTAATTTCCCCTGCTGCACTGGAGCTGCTGGAATGGCAGGTAGGGATGGTACCTGGGCTGGAGCTGGGAGGGCAGGTGGAAATAGTGGCCTCTGTGGCTCATTACAGGCACCCTGCTGCTGTGGGGCCCTATCTCCCTTCGGACAATCCTGGTGCCTATGGCCGTGTTTACCACACCCAAAACATTGGCCCTTGAATTTGCCTCCCCTCTGTCCCTGCTGACCACGGCCCTGATGGCCGTTGCCTCCCCGCCACTGGCCCTATTGGCCCTGATTAGCACGCTGCTAGCCCTGCTGGCCCTGCTGCTGTCTGTATTGGCCCTGCTGGCCCTACTGATTAGGTTGGACCTAATGGTCCTGCCTAAAATCCCCGAATCCCGGCCTAGAATCACCTGAACGAAATCGCTCAGCAGGGTCCCCCTGATGGGAACTCTGCTCGTGCTGACGAGTCTGTCCATGAGCTGGTGCCCCACTGGCACTATTACCCCCGGTCCTGACCTGCTGGCTGGACTCTCCTGCTCTCTTGCTTCCCTACAGATGGAAGAGGTGATCCTGGCAGTGTAACAACACGGCATTGAGTACATCAGTGAAAGTACTCAGGGATAAATTCCCAATAAGGTGCTGACGGATCCTCCAAGCTAACCCGTCGACAAACAGCATAATTTTCTTTCTCTCAGTAGGTGCCTCATCTGGCACAATGGTGAGAAGTCTCGTGAACTCCTCCTCATACTCTGCTACGGTAAGACTCTCTTGTTTCAGATTTAGTAATCTCCACCTCATCTCAGTCTTCACGGCGGGTGGAAAGTACTTGCGGTCAAATCGCTCCCACAACAACTGAATAGGGATCGTGTCCCTCTCCTCCAAAGTGGTAGTGGACTCCCACCACTGCAATGTGGCTCCTACCAGCTTTAAGGAAGCCAATAACTGCTTTTTCACGTCAGTGCACTCATACATACGGAGATGTCGCTGGATGTCTTTCTTCCATTGGCTAACTGTGACAATATCGGAGCTACCAAGAACTCAGGGGGATGCGCTTTCTAAAAAGCATCCCGAACCCTCTCCTATGTAGATGGAAGTTGTGCTGGTACTGGCGCCACTGCCTGAACGTGGGGTGGAGCCTGCTGAATCACGGCTATCGCGGCATTCACCGCCTGAGCAACAATGGCAGGCTACTTCATTTGCATTCATTGTGCCTGGTGCCGGAACTGCTGGCTGCTCGGCCTGGGCACGCCTATCTTTCGGAGCACGTCTCAGAGGCATCTAAAACATGAACAAGTTTATTAGTCTACAGTTATTATCAAATCTCAAATAGCTGAAGACTTAAACGTAAAAGCAAGAATACAACAATCCTAAAATTAGGGCTCTATAGCAATAACGTTAAGCTGAAAGCGAAATAAGCCGTACAGATCTTATGGACACTAGAACCTGATGCTCTGATACCACCTGTGACACCCCGCCTAATTAAATACCGGGGGATCACTCCTTTATTAAATTAAATCAAGGTAAACAGTTGGTTCATTCTCAGCATCACTGTCGATAAAAATAAATTTTCCAATTTAACACCCTAAATAATTAAGCTAAGTGTCAAAATCAGTTTCATACATACTTTCCAGATTTTATTTAAAGAAAAACATATATTTTATTAACAACATCAATAAATAATAATCACACCACAATAACCTGGAACCTAATCCAATTAATTTAAAACATTCGTCAATCGAATGTCAACATGTGAAATATAAAGTAACACAACTACTGAATAAATCCCATAGTAACAGTACTGGAAATAACTGAAATACAAATGTCCCAATAACAATGAAATAATGGAAAGGGCGACACATGCCCAATAAATGAGAATGCTAGAAGTGGAGTCGATAAAGGAAGCCGTCTACGCAAGTGACCTGCAACTCCCACCTAAGCTGCAGCTCGTTCCTTTCAAGGGATCCTAAGTAAGACGCCCCTGTGGCTGGGCACCTGAAATATATACATATATATACAAGGGAGAGAGAGAAAAAGAAATGGGTCAGAGCCCGAAAGTGTGTTTGATTTAAAATACGTTTAGCAAGTATTTAAATTGATACAGGCCAATGCAACCACATATTAGTGCGACACTCTCTTGAGAAATTCTCACCTCTCTTCTAATGTGCACACCTATCGCACTAACATTCCGAACGGTTTATCTTATCATTTTATCATACTAACCTTCCCAAGAATTTAACTTATCTTAGATTACTCGTAAGATTTAAAATTCAACGATTCCATTTTGAAAAGAATGTTTCAATTAGTAACCAAAGTTCTCCATTTTAACTTTATAAAATCAATATAGTTTTCCAGTGGCATATTATACTTTCTCAAAACAAGTATTTACTATTTGAGTCATCAATCATGTCCTACTTATCAAATCACAGTAGGCAGTTTCAAATTCCCGAATCTCATATATATATTAACTACTCGTATAATATATATATATATAATAACAGCACCCCAATTAAAACTATGGTGCGTGCATACTTCTACTATACAAACCCCATACACTCATATCAAGGGGAATACAAATTCGGAATCACTCTCAAATTGTATTAACACATACACAAACAATATCGAGGCGAAGCATAGATTCCAAGTCTCTAAGAGGATGGCACATACTCGCGTCTCTTAGGACCGTCTAAACTATCAATTCGATAGCCTGTACCAAGGATATATATCTTCTAGGGTACAAGTCAATATCCCCCATAAAGGTCCCATCGACATAAGACTATCCCAGTGCGATAACCTCAAGGATAGCAAGTAGCGCGGTATATTTTTTTCACATGTATATAATATATGCACACACAATCATATAAATATACCACTTTTATCATATTAATATAGGTTCCTCTCGTCACCCATAATTACAACACTTATCCTTAATTTCACATTAATAGTATTACATATAAGGTTTCATCTCTTAACCTTAACTCGAAGGGTTTTCTCACTTATTTCGTGACACTCGTGGATTCTATTCTTCCAAGTAGAAAATTCAGTAGGTGTCATATTTACGTTTCAACGTAACTCTCTTACGCGCCTCACCCTTTAATATATCAATTTATTAACCCTAAAGTAAATATCCCATAAATACCATTCTCGTCGAATATTAATGATCCCAACATTTATTTATACGCCCTACTGGTCCTCCATGTCTCCCAAATCATTATACTAAGAATGCCTAATAATTATTTCACGACAATTCGATTTTTAAATCATTTACAATGGGAAATAGGAGTCTGCCAGGAGGGGTCGATCGATCGAGGTTTGGGGCTCGATCGATCGAACCTTCGATCGATCGAAGCTCTGGGCTCGATCGATCGATCAAGAAGGTCTGCGAAATCTGCAGAATTGCAGTTACGGGTTTCATCTCCAAATTTACACCAAATCCATATTTTCATGTTATAATCGTTCCAGAATTAATACTACTAACCTTATATCATCATACCAGGTATATTCAACGTAAAACATGTCAATTTACATCCCTAAACATGGATTTATCATGCCATAATTCATTTAAAGCTCAAGAACCCTAAAAATCTCTAATTCATGATTCTAATCTGTTTAATGACATAATTTCCATCCTATTTACACCAAATTTTCGTGGGTTATCTTTCTACATCACAAGAGACTTCCAGAATAAGGTTTAAGTCTTTACTACATGCAAATTCCTATCACAATTTGGGTTTTCTTTCATATTTTTCATCCCTAATCATTCCTAAACTAATATGGAAATTGCACCAACGAAAATGGAAAGATAAACACTTGCCTGGAATTTTTGGTATTCTGATTTACGGCTGATTTTGGTATGGTTGCGTTCCTCGTCTCACGATCTATGCATTGGTGGTGGCGGCGGTGCAAACCGGTGACTTTTTGGCCTTGAATTGCCTTGAGAGCTTTCTCCTCTCTTCTCCAATGGCCGTCACTTGTGTTTTGAGTTTATAACCCTAGGTGACCATCCAGATATCTGATATAACCCTTGGAATTTTCGTGGGTTTAATTACCCAAAAAGGTGAAATGACCAAAATGCCCTCTCGGGTTACTAATTAAGCCTAAAAACGCCCCGAGACCCAAACTACACCATCGGATACACTTTTCTAACTATCTCGACCCTTCCGGACGCGTTGGCACACTCAAAATGACCATACGGGCAACTTATAAAATATTCACTTTTTAATTATCAAAATTTAGTCCTGACGCGACACGGGCGCGTCCCGATTCAAATTTCCAAAACTGACATTTTATTCACTCGTGACATTCAATATAATCAATATCGTATATTACTTTGCTCATTAGTAATATTAAACAATTTTCCATAATTACTAACTCTCATCACGTTAATAATTATAACATAATTAATTTCCGGATTTTTATTAAATAATTGACTCACATTAAATTTAATAAATACCCAAATTAATATAGCATAAAAATACGGGGTATTACAATAGATTAGTAAAAGTCTTTCAGAATAAACCATCGGCTAAAACTAAAACCAAACCAAACTAACAGAGGGTAATAAATCCCGTACAATCTGAAATGAAGTAACTGAATAAACTGTGAGTGATATGCTCGAGATAAACTAGAATCATACACTTATACTAGAAATAGAATGATAGAAGAGTCTATCCAAATCCTACAACATCCACATACACTGCAGAAGTGAATCCCAGGGATGAAATCATGTTTGGCATCCCTGTTGTGACACCCCGCCCAATTAAACCTTGGGTGATCAAGCCTTAATTTAATTTAACAGGTTTCTTAAATGGTTCATTCTTAGCATCACTGCCAAAAGCTTTTTAAGTTACTAACCACCTAAGTGAAATTAAGCGAGTGCCAAATTTTATCTTTCTTAAGTAGAACAAATAATCCATACAAACACAGTACAATTCTAGTAATAATAAAACAGTTTGCATAAATAACCGAATGCAGGTAAAGTCTTGCCGAATACCACGGCCAATAAAGGACAACTCAAAATCCAGAATCAGAATAACTGTAAAAGTAAAGATAGGGCAACATGTCCCAACTAATAATACTAAAACTAAGATCCTGCACTAGAACTGAAAAAGAGGAAGCGTTTAAACAATCCCTCCAACATCCACACGTGCGGCAGCTCCCAAATCCCTGGAATGAAATCATGTTGGGTGTCCCTCTGGCTGGGCACCTAAAAAGGTTTTTAAAATTTTTACATAGCAAGAGTTAGTACTCAAAACATTTGAAAATATTTTTTGCAAGCAGTTATCACAATTGAGTTATTGATTACACATATTAAAGTTCTGCACACTCCCTTGAACTTCCTCACCTCTCTTCTATAGTGCATGTCTAACGAGGATACTTAGTTCACCTAGTTATACTACCCATAAGCGTGGGTAACTTATTTACTGCTCGTTATCCTTATTCATGTAATAATTACATCACGCAGTAAATTATTACTAAGATATTTACAATTCATCTCATTATCTACTATACTCAGTCTGTAGATTATGCATATAGAATAAATTTTATCACATAATCAAGTATTGAATATCATTTATCACTAACATATCCTTTTACTACACATAAATGACTCTTGGTTCAGAATGATTCATCGACCCCAAGTGAGAGTTGGTCCGGAATGATCCATCGACCCCAACTATTTAAATATATATATATACACATATTCTGGCTCGGGACTCTTTCATCGCGACACCAGTTTAAGGTTTGGTTCGGCATTTTACATCGACCCCAAACATATAATAACTTTATGTTAGTTCGGAATGTCTCATCGACCCTAACATAATTAATTTAAGTAAAATTCTCTGAACCTAAACTTTAATATAATTTAGTAGGTACACACCCGACCTATCAAATCATGCCCGTACGTAATATATTTTACCTATTTCACCGTACTCATTAATTTACAATTTATTTCACTATTGTAATTATTCGAGTATTCACGCAACTCTAAGGGTCCTAGTTACACCTCCCTTAATTCAGTAGTTAAGTTAACCTTAACCTCCTGGTATTTTTATAGAATTTACTCTCACTCTTTACGTACCTAAATTCTCACAATCCCAACATACGGCTATCGATCGTTCTACCGTCGGTCCGTTTCTCCAAAATTCCCACTCAATCTTTTATGAAGAAATCTAACGGTACACCTACTAGTATTTATGAAGTCTCCTCATTGGTAAAATATCATCACTAAGGTTCCCATTAAGCGACGGTAATTACAAGGAAATTTATTCACAAAATTCTTTAAAGTCCAGCCAGGGTGGATCGATCGATGGGATATGGTCGATCGATCGACTGCTCGATCGATTGACATTTAAGGGTCGATCGATCGATCAAGTAGTGACAAACCCAGTCCGTCTTCTTCATGCGGGTTTCACCATTTTTATCTATCTATTTTCCATGATAGCCACCATATTTTCAACCAACAATTTCTAATAATTCCTACATGTTCTGAGATGATTACTAACGATTTAAAACAACAAAATCATTATAAATGTTGGCCAAATTAACTAAAAATCTTACTATTATTCAAGAACCCTAAAAATACATTCTTTACATCTTTCATCGTAATCCCATATTTTTAGTTCGATATAATCCTCTTATTTTCTGTGATATCATAATATTTGGAGATCCAAAAATGTCCTACATGCAATCCCTACCAATCATGGATCATAATCAATTGTTTTACTCCCAAAAATAACATAAAAACCATGTTCTTCATAAAGCTTAAATTTAGGTATTATAACTCAATTTATTTTACAAATAACCACTTGCCTTATGATTTGTAGGGCCTGATTTCGTGGTTGCTATTGATGGTTGATTATTTTGATCCTTCAGTCCTCCTTCCCAACAAATTTGTGGTGAAATCTCCTTAGACTTTCCCCTCCTTCCTTCTTTTGCCTTAGGAACTTGCCTCTCACTCTTCTTTAATGGATATGGTGTGTGTTCTTTCTTTCTCAATCTAGCCTCAACTCTTATAATCAGATTTATGGTTTTCAAAATTCGTAGGTCTACTTACCCATAAATGTAAAGAGACCAAAACGCCTTCGAATGTTCCCGATTTAGCCCGAAAATGACCCGGAACTCAACTAGTACCCCCGGGTACCCTATTTTGACTAATTCGACCCTTTCGGAATCATCCATGGACTATAAATTACCTTTTGAGTCTCTTAAAATATTTTTCTCATCTCATCTTTAAATTTTTCTCTACGCATGACACTCGGTTGGGATAACTCAAGTACATCCATACAATCGCTAGACCGTACATATTAACATTCAAAATTTACTACTCACATTTACTAAATTTGTAATCACAATATTAATCTTTATTAACATTATATCACATTAAATGACTCTACTCACGTAATTTAAAGAAAACGTATTTTATCATATTAAATTACTCTACTCACGTAATTTAAATAAAATGTATTTTATCATATTAAATTACTCTACTCACGTAATTTAAATAAAACGTATTTTGCTAATTACGCAGAATTATGGGGTATTACATACTCCCCCCCTTACAAAAGGAATTTCATCCTCGAAATTAGAAAATACCTGATGTGAATAATTCGGGATATTACTCTCGCATATCTTCCTCCCGTTCCCAAGTAGACTCATCCATATTGTGATGTCACCACTATACTTGCACTAAATGTACCACCTTGGACCGTAGTTTGCGCTCACTATAATCCAAAATAGCCATGGGTCTCTCTTTATATGAGACATCTGGCTACAAATCGATCTCCTCCAGTGGAATGTGCAAGAAGGCTCTCTCACTTCTCTTGTATTTCTTTAGCGATGCCACATGGAATACATTGTGTATTTGTTGAAGATTCTCAGGTAGTCCCACTCTATAAGCTACCGGTACCACCCTCTCAATGATAGGAAACAGACCCACATATCTCGGTGCTAATTTCCCTTTCATAGGAGAAACTTGAATTAATACCTGTCGCCCACATCTAATTCCACGTGTCTCCTACCGGCCTCAGCAAAACTCTCCTGCCTATCCTGAGATATTCAAATATGTCCTCGAATCAACTCTATTTTGGAGGAAGTCTCCTATATCATATCTGGCCCCAATATCTTGTTATCCCCCACCTCTAACCAACAGGTGGGCAAACGACAAGGCCTCCCGTAAATTTCTTCGAATGGAGCCATGCCGATAGTGAATTGGTAAGAGTTATTGTATGCAAACTCCACCAAAGGAAGGTATGGCTCCCAACCTCCACCAAAATCTAGGACACATATCCTTAGCATATCCTCCAACATCTGGTTTACCCTTTCTGTTTGACCGTCCGTCTGTGGATGATACGCCGTACTTAACCGTAAGTCGGTGCCCATGGCCTCCTGAAAGCTCTGTCAGAAATATGACACAAATATTTTGTCTCGGTCTGACACAATATTAATAGGTTCTCCATGCAGCTTAATAATATCTGAAATGAATAGCTACGCTTATCGCATCGTATCATAATCTGTACGAACCGGTAAGAAATGAACTACCTTAGTTAGCCGATACACTATCACCCATATGGAATCGTGACCCTTCTGTGATGTTGGTAACCTAGAAATAAAATCCATCGAGATACTCTACCACTTCCACACGGGAATATCCAGTGGTTGTAGCATCACTGAAGGTCTCTGATGGTCAACTTTTATGAGCTGACATGTAACACACTTTGGGACAAATTCTGCCATGTCTCGTTTCATACCTGACCACCAATATAATCATCGTATATCCTAGTACATTTTGTCCCCTTCTGGATGTACCCAAAATTTTGACCCGTGTGACTCTGTCATAATGGCATGCCTCAAATCATCATACTATCAACCTACCATTAAACCTTTGTCCGCCCTCTGATCTAATGGAGTAGGACTCTGCCCCCTCGGCCAGTAGCTGTCGCACTCTGTCCTGACAAAGTGGGTCCTCGGCCTGTTCCCTCACTACCCACATAACACTATAGGGAGTGATAACTAAAACTTCTATGAAGGCTCTAGCTATCTCATCCTCGCGTCGGAGTTCACTCCACTTCTCCTTCCAAATTTCTGCCAACTCCTTGGTAGGTCTTCTGCTTAACGCATCTACCACCACGTTATCCTTACCAGGATGATACTTTATATCAAATTGGTAGTCCTTCACGAATTCAAGCCACCTCCTTTGCCTCAAATTTAGATCCTTCTGAGTAAACAGATACTGTAGTGACTTATGATCCGTGAATATAGTGAATTGCTCTCCCAGAAGATAGTGTCTCCATATCCTCAATGCAAAAATGACCACTGCCAACTCGAGGTCATGGGTGGGGTAATTCTTCTCATGTGGCTTAATCTTTCGGCATGCATAAGCTATAGACTTCTCTTCTTGCTATAATACACCCCCAAGCCCTTGTAAGGACGCGTCAGTATAGACTCAGTACTCCGTTTCGCTCCTAGGCAAGGCAAGGACGGGTGATGATGTTAACTTGTCCTTTAACTCATCAAACGCTAACTGACAACTGTCACTCCATATGAAGGGCATTCCCTTCCGAGTCAAGTTCGTCAAAGGTCCGGTAATTTTTTAGAACCCCTTGATGAAGTGACGATAATAACCGGCTAACCCCAAGGAACTGCGAATTTTGGGTCGGTGTCATGGGTTATCCGCACTCTTTCGCCGCTGATAACTTACTCGGGTCAACAAAAATGCCTCTGCTAGATACAACGTGGCCTAGGAACTGAACCTCCCAAAGACAAAATCCACACTTCTCAAATTTAGCGTACATCTGATGGTCCCGCAATGTTTGTAGAACCATTCATAAATGTTCAGGGTGTTCCTCCTCCGTGCGAGAGTAAATCAGAATGTCGTCTATGAATACAATCACAAACTGATCCAAAAACTCCCTGAATACCCTGTTCATGAGATACATGCATACTGCAGGTGCATTAGTTAGCCCAAACGGCATCACTCTGAACTCGTATGACCCATACCGCGACAGGAAAGCGGTTTTGGGTACATCCTCTTCACGAATGCACAATTGGTGGTAACCCGACCTCAAATCGACCTTGAGAAGTATGCAGCCCCTCTCAACTGATCAAATAATTCATCAATCCTCAGCAACGAAAACTTGTTACATATCGTCACTTTGTTTAACTCACTGAAATCTACACACAGACGAAGCGAACCATCCCTTTTCTTTAGAAATAACACCGGCGCACCCCATGGCGATGTACTCCTGCGAATGAAACCCTATCCTAATAGCTGCTGAATCTGTTCTCTCAGTTCTCACCTCTCTGAAGGAGCCATGGGATATGGTGCTCTGGAAATCGATCTCGTCCCTGGTGCTAGATCAATAACGAACTCTATCTCCCTGCTAGGTGGTAACCCTGGTATCTCCTGAAAGACATCCTCAAAATCCCTCACAACTGGGATTGAGTCCAGAGAAATGACAACCCCATGTGAGGTATCCTCCTCAAATATAATATAAATGAGTTCACGATCCTCCCTCGGGGAGTGGCATTGACACAAGGAACATCTCTTGTCCCAGGATGGAGAACACGATAGTCCTCTCATAACAATCTACCATCGCCCTATAATGCACCAACCAATCCATGCCTAGGATGACGTCATATCCCTCCATATCCAGCACTAGGAGGTCCGCCGCTAGACTTAATATCCCGATCATAATGTCCACACCCTTAAAAATCGAATGTATAAGGGACCCACTACCCATCGGTGACTCCAAGCACATAAGATGAGTGTCAGTTGTCGATAATAGGACGGTTTCCCGTACAAATCTAGTGGCAATAAATGAGTGCATCGCCCCCGTGTCAAATAAAATACTACCCTCAAGTCCATGAATAGGAAACATGCCCGCAACTGCCGGGGGTGCTGGAGGTGCTGGCTGAAATGGAATATCACGGACGTTGAACACACGTTCGTACTGCATTTGTCCTAGCTCTGGGGGCTATACTGCTGCTGGTGCTAATGGAGCATGTTGCCCCTGTTGGGCAACCTGTTATTGTGCCCTGTCTGGCTCTGGACAATTTCTACTCTTGTGACCCTGCTAGCCACAAGTGAAGCACTGACCCTGAAACTGTCTCTACCCTTGGCCCGGTTGACCCTGACGTTTACCCTGTCGACCTTGGCCTTGCTGTCCTCCACTATGGTTCCCTTGGCCCTTGTCGGCCTTGAGGAATTGGTTGTTGGGGACCCTGTTGGCCCTGTCTGTCAAAGCGATGTCTCCAGTGCTTAAACTTTTTGGTAGAGTTCCCCTGTCAGGAATCCTGCCCTAACTAGCCCACTGTTTGCTGTAATGGTGTGCTGCTGTCGCTACTTCCACCTACTTTGCCAGGTTGGCTAGGGTCACCTATCTTGTTTCATTTCGCATGGAAGCGGTGATCCTGACAGTGTAGTAGGGCAGCATTGACGACCTCTGTATAGGTTACCAATGCCAGATTACCGATCAAACGCTGTCTGATTCTCCAGGTCAGGCCATCAATAAATTTTGACTTCTTCCTCTCCTCATCTCTCACCTCATTTGGCCCAAAGTTAGCCAAGCGGATAAATTCCTCCTCATAATCAGCAACTAAGCGATCACCCTGAACAACTTCGCTGAATTTTTTCCTCATCTCTGACTCTACTACTGGAGGGAAATACTTGCAGTCAAACCCCACCCAAAACTCAGAAATTCCCATAGTGTCCCTTTCCTAGTGGTGGTAACTGACTCCCACCACTATAAGGCCGCTCCCGACAGACGAAAAGTGGCTAGCATTTGTTTCTGTACCACGATGCACTCTAGCATGCGCAAGTGGCGCTGGATATTTTTCTTCCAGTTGCCCGCCTCCACTACATGGGTACTACCCTAAAACTCGGGTGTGTGTCCTTTCTGAAATGTCTCTTTGACTCGCTGCCAAGTAGATGGTCCTGCTTTGGATCCCGAACAACCGGTGCCACGGGAGGAGGTACTTGGGGCTGAGGAAAATGGGTTGCCATGGCCCTCATAGCTTTCTCGACTGCCTGAGCCACTATCACTGAAACCTAAGTAGTGGAAATTAACTCGGGTGGGGGTGGTGGTATCGGCACCGGTGGGTCCTGATGAGTCTCCCTCACCTAATCTCTGCCTTCATCCCTCTCCGCTCGCTGTCTCCTTGGTGGCATCTGAAATAAGATTCAAATTTTATAAGTACATAGTTTATACAAAATTTAAGAGCAGATGTACGAAAAAACAAAAGCGGATATTGAATCAACTGTCCTAATAGTAGGGCTCTAATAGAACCAAACATTACGCTGAAATGCAGTAAGCCGTACAGATCCTATGGACACTAGAACCGGATGCTCTGATACCATCTGTGACACCCCGCCCAATTAAACCTTGGGTGATCAAGACTTAATTTAATTTAACAGGATTCTTAAATGGTTCATTCTTAGCATCACAGTCGAAAGCTTTTTAAGTTACTAACCACCTAAGCGAAATTAAGCGAGTGCCAAATTTTATCTTTCTTAAGAAGAACAAATAATCCATACAAACACATTACAATTCTAGTAATAATAAAATAGTTTGCATAAAGCACAACCCAAAATCCAGAATCAGAATAACTGTAAAAGTAAATATAGGGCAACATGTCCCAACTAAGAATACTAAAATTGAGATCCTACACTAGAACTGAAAAAAAGGAAGCGTCTAAACAATTCTTGCAACATCCATAAGTGCTGCAGCTCCGAAATCCATGGAATGAAATCATGTTGGGTGTCCCTCTGGCTAGGCACCTAAAAAGGTTTTTAAAAATTTTACATAGCAAGAGTTAGTACTCAAAACATCTGAAAATATTTTTTGCAAGCAGTTATCATAATTGAGTTATTGATTACACATATTAAGGTTCCTCACACTCCCTTTAACTTCCTCACCTCTCTTCTATAGTGCATGTCTAACGAGGATACTTAGTTCACCTAGTTATACTACCCATAACCGTAGGTAACTTATTTACTGCTCGTTATCCTTATTCTTGTAATAATTACATCATGCTGTAAATTGTTACTAAGATATTTACAATTCATATCATTATCTGCTATTCTCAGTCTGTAGATTATGCATATAGAATACATTTTATCACACAATCATGTATTGAATATCAGTTATCACTAACATATCCTTTTACTACACATAAAAGACTCTTGGTCCGGAATGATTCATCGACCCCAAGTGAGAGTTGGTTCGAAATGATCCATCGACCCCAACTATTTAAAAATATATATATACACACATATTATAGTTCGAGACTCTTTCATCGCGACACCAGTTTAAGGTTTGGTTCGGCATTTTACGTCGAACCGAAACATATAATAACTTTATGTTAGTTCGGAATGTCTCATCGACCCTAACATAATTAATTTAGGTAAAATTATCTTAACCTAAACTTTTATATGATTTTATAGGTACACACCCGACCTATCAAATCATGCCCGTACGTAATATATTTTACTTATATTCACCGTACTCATTAATTAACAATTTATTTCACTATTGTAATTATTCGAGTATTCACGCAACTCAAAGGGTCCTAGTTACCCCTCCCTTACTTCAGTAGTTAAGTTAACTTTAACCTACTGGTATTTTTCCCGAATTTACTCTCACTCTTTACATAGCTAAATTCTCATAATCCTAACATACAGCTATCGACCGTTCTCCCGTCGGTCCATTTCTCCAAAATTCCCACTCAATCATTTATGAAGAAATCTAATGGTACACCTATTGCTATTTATGAAGTCTCCTCGTACGTAAAATATCATCACTAAGGTTCCCATTAAGTGACTGTAATTGCAGGGGAATTTATTCACAAAATTCTCTAAAGTCCAGCCAGGGTCGATCGATCGATGGGATATGGTCGATCGATCGATCAAGTAGTGACAGACCCAGTTCGTCTTCTTCATGCGGGTTTCACAATTTTTATCTATCTATCTTCCACGATAATCCACCATATTTTCAACCAACAATTTCTAATCATTCCTACATGTTCTGGCATGATTACTAAGGATTTAAAAAAACAAAATCATTATAAATCTTGGCCAAATTAACTAAAAATCTGACTATTATTCAAGAACCTTAAAAATACATTCTATACATCTTTCATCATAATCCAAGATTTTTAGTTTGATTTAATCCTCTAGTTTTCTCTGATATCAGAATATTTGGAAGTCCAAAAACGTCCTACATGCAATCCCTACCAATCATGGATCATAATCAGTTGTTTAACTCCCAAAAATATAATAAAAACCATGTTCTTCATAAAGCTTAAATATGGGTATTATAACTCAATTTATTTTGCAAATAACCACTTGCCTTATGATTTGTAGGGTCTTATTTCGTGGTTGCTGTTGATGGCTGATGATTTTTATCTTTCAATCCTCCTTCCCAACAAATTTGTGGTGAAATCTCCTTAGAATTTCCCCTCCTTCCTTCTTTTGCCTTAGGAACTTGCCTCTCTATCTTCTCTAATGTCTATGGTGTATTTTCTTTCTTTCTAACCCTAGCCTCAACTCTTATAATCTGATTTAGGGTTTTTAAAATTCGTAGGTCTACTTACCCATAAATGTAAAGAGACCAAAACGCCCTCGAATGGTCCCGATTTAGCCCGAAAATGACCCGACACTCAACTAGTACCCCCGGGTACACTATTTTGACTAATTTGTGGATTCTAAATTACCTTTTGAGTCTCTTAAAATATTTTTCTCATATCATCTTTAAATTTTTCTCTACGCGCGACACTCGGTTGGGATAACTCAGGTACGTCCATACAATTGCTAGACTGTACATATCAACATTCAAAATTTACTACTCACATTTAGTAAATTTTTAATCGTCATATTAATCTTTATTAACATTATATCACATTAAATTACTCTACTCACGTGATTTAAATAAAACGTATTTTATCATATTAAATTACTCTACTCACATAATTTAAATAAAACGTATTTTCCTAATTATGCAGAATTACGGGGTATTACACTTCTGTCTAGACACCTAAAAGGTTTTGAAAATATTTGATAGCAAGGGTTAGAATCCAAATCATTTTGGAATTATTTAGAAAGTGATTAATTTGTAGTAATTTAAAATGCATGAATGCGCTTCATATTTAAGTTAGTGTCACACACTCTTGAGGTCATACTGACCCCTTAACCAATGTGCACACCTAATGTTTTCTTTATCTCCCACCTAGTCCTCTACCTCGAAACTAGGTACTTGATATAACTCTTGTCAACCGCCCTACTAAATCCCGAGTATTTTTAATGCATGATATATAAGTTATTTATCACCTTAACTTAATTAATCATCTTTCCTTGCAAGCCATATAACATTCAATAGTTATATAAGTAATACCATTTCCTCCATGTATTAAATTAGTTGTATATAATTATTTATACCATTATATACGTAAAACCACATTACAACATTCACATATTTGTTGAATATACATATATAACTCATATATAATTAATACAATTCACTTCCTGTATTTAATCACCCGATATTTTGTTAGGCGGGATGTCACACTTTTCAAACAACTTAGATATCATATTACACTTGAAAGAGATGCCCATCCAATGAGAACACTGTTATTACTCTATCATAGCTCGCCATCACTTACCTTCTATTTCTTGACTCCTTCCCTTTATTTACGTTCTTTCGTGAGAATACTACTAGTGATATTGCTATATTCATAGCATATTCACTAGAAAATAAGTTTCTTGACATTACTAATATAGTTAAGGAAAAACTGCGAGTTTAATATGTAAATGATTCTAAATCATCATGAGTCCTTTGCACTACATCTTATACCCTACAAAATAAATGACCACTTATTTTCTGGTGAAGAGTGTATCATGGGAATATCTTAAGATTCATCATTAATCTATTTAAGTGACAATAAAACATATGGTTCTAATTAAGACCAAAATCCCATTCACACCATATAGATGCATCATTCTAGTGGTGCAGAGATACTCAGTTGTTTACTTTTTTTTGGAAATTTTTACAGAACTTCCTTTGCTCATTTGTTCTTTAAATCCTTATAATATAAAAGTTATGTCAGTTCTCCCAGTTTAAAATTTTTCATACCCATTTGTTTACCTTTAATTTTAAAATGGAACTAATATGACAACTATGAAGCATATACACCCGAGGGAACTCAATGGACATGGACAAGGACATAGATAAGACATGATCATGCCATGTGGAATGTTAAACTTAGAAGGCATTACAAAGAATGGGCACACGCCAAGGACATGATGTTCTAGATGTTAAGTTATTATCGCTTGACGACGTCAAGCCCACTTAATCATATATTTATTTCATTTTACATATTAGTTTCAACAATGTTCGGGGTCCTTCCCCGAATATGTATTGTGATATACATCATTATTTAAATAATTATCAATGATCTTACATAATATATTTTGTTTATTGCCTCAAAAAAATATTATGCGTTTAATTTATTCTCTAGTTTTAATAGTAAAATTGAAGAAATTAAAGCAAAATACGGTGTTGAGTATTGTAAAATAAAATAAAAAATATGGAACTCTACATCACCTTTCTTATTCATTAAATTCATATGATAAATGGTTTAATTAAGCATTGTAATTGTCTCATTGTGAAACAATCCTATCAGTCTTTGCCCAAGGTTGTGTTACCCGACATTACTGGCATTATGGATTATACATTTGAGTATATAGTTTATCTTATTTATTGGCTTCCCATTTGTGTCTCTCATGGCTCATCACCTTTTCAGGGTGTTTAAATATATATCAAATTAATTGGAACATAATGTTTTTGAGTGGATTTTTTTCATATTTACCACAACATATTACACACAAAATGGATTTTTTATGTACTTCATTTGGGTTCCTCAAATGCAATTCGACTCACCTTCACCACCGATTTGTGGGTATTTAATCAAATCTCATTTGTATTCAAAGACTCTTTCATATCGACGGGTTCTAATTTCCATTATACGACCTATATATATGTGGTCAACCATGGTGAAACTTTACCTAATCTCATTCCTCATGGTGGGACATTTCTACCCATACCCATTTTAAATCCTCATAAAGTGTTCACTAAATATCTTGGACATTAAGGCTCCTATTAATGCTACTCATATATCTCTTATTCATGACCAAACTCCAAATTTTTCACACACATCAGTTACCTTGAGCCCCTATTAAATCCATCCTAAATAACTAATATTTAGCGAACATACCTTATACTTATCCCCATAAATTAATATAAAATCAGGTTTCTGAACAAACACAACTATGATGAATAGATTTCCCAAACATATGGGTTTATTCTTATTTACATTTTATCCATATATATATACAATCAAACAAAAGTATATAGGGTCTAAATGCATAAAAAAAACACAAGGTGAACAAATAGGGAGCAATAAGTAATATATACTCATCCAAATTATAAAAAAAGTTTATAAATTATCTTCTATATAATTTTTCAACATCCAAGAAAATGAAACAAAAATACAGAAATATATTTCTCAACAGGAATTAAATAAAAAGGACATCACTTTGTAATTATTTTTCATATTTAGATTTATCATTCGAAATGGGAAAAATTAACATATGTACAACCAACAAATTTAGGGTTTAAATATCAATTGAACAAACATAGTGACAATTTAAATGCCAATCGAATAAATTGAAATGCCAAGTAAATGGACAATGTTAAGTTTTGAATGAGTAAAAACCATACCTGAAGTGATTTCTTTGTAACTGATACAAGTGACCTCTAACCAATGCCTCAATGAAGTGGGAGATAGAAATCGAGACAAACTTACTTCATATATGGAGAAAGGGAGTTTTCGTGATGAAATAAGAGATAGAAATCGAACAGAGCTACTTCGAATATGGAAAATGGGAGTTTCAATTATTAAAGTTGGAGATAAAAATTGAATCCGTGATGAATTTGGAGATAGAAATTGAAATGGTTTGGAGATGAAGTTGGAGAGATATGTTGATCGAGGTTTGTATTCCATGGAGAAGTGGGAGAGTCGTAGGTAACTGAAATAGGGGAATATCAAGTTAGGTGGGAATTAAAAACAACCGTTGTATATTATTTCATTAAAAACATATTGAGGTCACTTAATTAGAAAAATGATGTAAAATTAAATAAGTCTAATAGTTTATCATGTTTTATTTGTGAGTGACGTAAATTTAATTTTAAAAGCGTCTTATATAATCCTTGTTCTTATAGTGCTACCATAACAAAGCGAGGGTGTGAGTCAATGCTCAGTGGGAAATATACAAATACGGTATAAAATCAAATGGCATAAAGGAGACTCTAACACATTATGCCTACGCGAATGTGAAACTACCATGTATACATATATATACATACATGTACGCATACTTAATGTATGAAACAATTTTAATTCCGAAAACCATATTTATCCAGATTATTTTACCTTAATCTTATCAAAGACTTCCTTTTCCTCATCTTTGGATTTATCTCTTTATTTAACACACAGGGTTCCATACTTGCAACCATTGCAAATGATTTGACCGAAACCATTTTGTTACCGAAATTATCCTTTTTATTTTATCCAATACATATTAGTATATTCGTTGAAATCCACCCTTTTAACACACGCTAATACTATGTAGAAAATACTCAATTAATATTTGAGAACCCTTTTACCACGCATTCTTGTGTTAATTATAGATTTAACCGCTTAGGTTATTTAATAACCCATTTTACCAACTTACCTGACCTATTTCCTTACCTTATGGACATTAATCAATTACACATTTACTTTTCCATTTTTACCCTCACCAAAATATTTATTAATTCATTCAAGTTATGTTGTATTGACACATTTCACCATATAACCCATTCCTTGACATGTTCCTTATTCCTTTATCCTTTCGCAGAATCTTCAAATTACCGCATACTTCAATGAGCTCCACACCACTGGCTATGTGCACCATATGATCTGGCTAGTTATTTTGGTTTTTTAACTCTAGGGATCTAGTCCCTACTTTGTTATCCCAATGTCATCCGAGTTCCTTTTATTGTGTTTTAACATTTTACCAATTCCCACATTACCCCATTTTTTCCTTTTTACACGACCGAAGCTAAAACCCGGGGTTACACCCCAACTTGTCTTACACTTTAAAATTTTACCATTTCATTTCCTTTATAGTTAAATCTATATTTTTATCCTAAATATCATATTCAATTAGGACCACTTTGTGTAACACGTTTTCGAATATTTTTACTTCATAAAAATGTTCCACTTTAATAAGATTACCATTTTACCCATTTGTTTCCAAAATCATCTTTTACTCCATTTCCAAAAGTGTTAATTTTCCCAAAAACACTATTATGTTGTCCACACTAACTTCTTAAGTGTTTTAACACCTTAACACAATTTTTAACATTGCAGACATGTTCTTCTTAATTGAAAATGTCTTTATTCCATGTTCACCAATTAACTCTTATTCAATACCTTTATTAACAATTTTCCGAACCACGCATTTCTTTACTTTCTTCATTCAAGAAATCCATTTACACTTAAGTCTACTTTTATAAGAAAATACCATTTTTTTTTATTTTACACGTAGTCTTATAACTTTGTACTTATCATACATTTTACCCATTTTTCACACACTTCAAAGACAAGAATTTTTAATTGTCTTATTTCATGTTTAAAACCAACAAAATGTTTTTTGACTTGTTTATACACTTAGTGCCAAAATACTAAAAGTTTATAGGCTTAAGAAGTTGGACTTTAAATCTTAAAATCTTATTAAATGGGTTAAACACATTTTGCATTATAGAAATTCATCATATTTGCAAGGCATAAAAGACATTTAATTTCTTCAAAGTCATCAAATGCCTATTTTTCATGAAATCTTAATTTTTGCGAGAAACCTTATTTTCGCAATGTTTATTGAAATAAATCATTATTTTGACACATTTTATTTCATGAAATGTTTAACATCAATCTTTCTAGAAAATACACTATTTGAATAAATACCAACTTTTATACTTCAATAGATTGAATTAATTATTCATTATCTTTTCAACAAAATATTATTTTCCAACCTTTGACTTCATAAAAAGGTTAGTTATTTACAATACATAATTTCACCATCTAATTATATGCATACTGCCCATGTAATGTAAATATAAGACTACAAATAATACAAAATAGAGATTTAATACTAAAGATAGATTTTGCCACCTCTAATGGATCTAATGGTGGTAGGAATGTTGGTGTAGGAGGAGAAACCCGCACCTCCAAACATGGCGTAAAGTGGTTACCGAATGCATCCTCTAAAAATGCTCCAAAATTTACTTCTTCTAAGCTTCCAAGAAAGACCCACATAAAACTCTATGCAATATCCATCTTCATCTTCTCCAAAAACTCCCAGCACTTCTCCAAAATGTGTGCTCTTATCCAACAATGGTGGAAATGGGTATTGTAGGCCTGAGCATGTTGGAATACTACAAAAAATGGTTAAGTAATTGTGGTTTGTCGTGGGTGGAGGTGGAAGACCAGCGACATCTCTCTCTCTCTCTCTCCCTCCTCTTCCATTTCCATACAATAACCCCAAATAAATTAAAAAAGATCCTTATAAAACCCTTCCAAAGGCCAAAAATCTTGTTTTGCCTATTCTGGGTTGATCCGAGCTCGGTAACTCAAATATCCAATGGGAAAAATTGTGACTACGTACAAGGGAAAATAAGACTAAACAATTTTTATTTACGTCGTTCGAATGACAAGCCAAAGTCGTTGTAACAACTTCTCTATCTCATTCGATGCTTGGTTCGTGCAAGCCTTCGTCCGAACTGCCACTGTAATGTAGTGGCATGTCGTTCGAAGCCTTGCTTCTCACGACATCCATCTCCCCACTAACGATGTGGGGATGTCGTTAGAACGACCCCTTATAGTCATTCGAACAACACTTATTCCATAATCTTATTTATTTATTCAATTTGACCAAAAAATTCTCTCATAATCATCTTTCCCTCCTCTTCAAAATAATTCATATATAATTTAATTAAATGGTTAGAACGGGGTATTACACACTTCCCTCCTTAGGGAATTTCATCCCCAAAATTACCAATCAATTAATACTCAAGCTTATGGGGTCCACCAATTTATGTTCTAAGTCCTGCAAATCCTCCAAGACAAATCATCAAAGTACTTATCATTAAGTTCACCAAATACTCAATATGCGACATGCTATAACGCTCACCATTTTGTAAACCATGACATTACATAATTGACTTCGAGTCTCCACTCGCCTTATGATCAAGTCCGAACCATATCTAGCACCACATATTCTATTATCTAAGGCGTACCGACGACTCTATGGGAAAACCCTTTTTTCTAGCGGTCGACACTCACCAAATGTTAATTAGAATACAACCAACCGTCGCATTATTCATAAAATATATTCTAGCTTAGGACCATACATTCGGTGTTCCACAAATTCTCAGGCTATCTGAACTATAAAACTTGCATGAGCTTGTCGATTACCATCCTATGCTATTATCTCACCCCAATGAGGAATATTATCATCAAGTCATCACCGTACGCTTGGTTTACACCTTACACTACATCACTCTGACGAACCTTATACTACTCGAGGTGTCTCATCCTTAAGTAGTACCCAGAGTCTTACTCTAATCTACTCGCCCTGGCAAAAGCAAGATTGTATGCCAAGTTTCCTCGATTTCCAACATTATACCATATCCTTAATCCATCATCATGCTCTTCGTAAACCGAGCCACTGACTATCGAGTCGGCCAGTTGAAATCCACTAGTCCAAAAAAAGATCGATACTACGAGAAAATCATGTGGTCGAGAACACAACCACCCATACATAGAACTTTATGCAATAGAAAGAATACCTCATATGGTTGTACCAAGTTACCGAGCTGTATTGACCAAACCCTATCCACCATGTTATACCGGGCCCACCCTCACCGTACCATGATGTGACACCAATCCGAGTCACCTCGTAGGTGATAATACTCATTTCTGATTATCAAAACCAAAAGGAACACACGAGAGTCATAAGGAATAAACAACTACCCCAAGGAACTTCTACCATAAGCATTTGAATCTGACTTACAGAAGTGAACCTACGATGTATACTTGAAGTCATGCCACTCATTCTTAGGGTTCTCACCGCGCATGAATCGGAGTAACATACCCTGTGTTGGGTCACTAGCAGTGGCGAATCGAATCACAACCATTCATTCTCACAAGACAAAAGAAATTTAGGAGTCGGTGGTCCTTTAAGAATTCAACGCCAAAATTCCCTTATTTGTATCAAGGCCCTACCTTTCACATCCTTCGATCACATGAACCATCCCGAATGGAGAACTTCTCACGCTCTAGTCTATATCAACCTTGTCTAATATCTAGTGATGACATCACCAATCCACTACGCCTAGGTTATTACATGCCTTATCATATCGTGATCAAAATACCAAACTTCCATATTCATTACTTAGTCCAAGTGAGACACTCACCTTTTCGTGTCTTTTGACGACACGAGGTTTCCACAAAACTTACCTTCGATTTCTACCCACAAAAAGTTTTCATGCAGACCACACCCGTCGACATTGGTATTCTAAGGGTAGTAAATACGACACTTGGCTATATCTTGTTTCTCGTACCAGTTTGTCAAGATGTGCCAAGAACCAATCCTTACACTGCTAAGGCTACCCTGGAGTATACCATCGATACATCAATCTAATCATGTTTCAATATTACCCAACCTCGGTTGCCATTTTTAAGTCTCCACATGGCATCATCACTCTAATTCTAAAATACAATTCATTGTACATCCCAAAATCGAGAATCACCACATCCATCCTAGTCATTCTAAGACATTCGAGTATCACACTTATAATGACGCAACTATCACCCTACCTTAGGGATCGTACCACACGCCTGTGATGATTTGTGATACCATACCCGACACGTACACAATCCAACCAGTAATTTTTTATTACCACCTGACCTTTAACACAATCATTACTATATTGCTACTGCCGATTTTTACTAGACTTAATTGGCCTCTTAAGAACAACTACCACATCTCATATAAAAGTCCCAATACCTGACAAGATTTCATTGTCCATACCTTTATCATTATAGGTCCTCTACAAACCTCCCAATACCGATATTGTAATTATTTAATGCTCATAAAGACACTAGTCTACGAGATTCTACCAATGGTTCACCTTAACTATCGAACACCTCAAGGCACCACAACATTCGATCTTCATCCTTAATGACACCAAACATAATTTATCCTATAATCACCTCAGGTGCCTATCAACTAATCTCATGCTTGGATTTCCTCGGAGTCTAAAATGAGTCCCTACACCTAGATAATAATCTTATCTTTCTTTCAAGCAGTCGTGACAATAAGATACGTACAAACCATAACCAACGCTAATATGGACCATGATAGGGTACAGAATGTCACCTGCAACCTATAAACCTCAATAAATTTTCAACCACGACAACTAAATTACGTCACTATATAAACATCATACCATCTGGTAATATACAACTTAACCTGACAACTTGGGTCTTGGTAGGATACAGGACATCGAGTATTGCCTATAAGTACAAAGTCCCACACCACAGATGCCACACATGATCTTATTCCTCAATACCACCTCATAATCAAGATACTCTAAACCTAAGTATTCAACCAACGAACCCGACATGTTCTCACCATAAAATCAATACTTGTTAATTTCACTCCATCATCTAACCTCCATATATGAAATATTCATCCCTTGCAGCTAAGTCGCAATGAACACTACTCACTATTCCCCCTACCAAGGATACTCTCATAAACAAAGTCATCACACAATGCATCTCACACAAAGGATCACGATATTGCCACTATTAGCATGCACAATTTCATGTGTTCACTGAACTACCATAAATTGTGATATCACCCCAAGGATCAAATTTGTCTAATTACGTTACTAGATACCCGTAATCACCATACCTAAGGTCTATATACCTTTAAATCACCAGTCATTAGTGCCTAGTCAAGACTCCCTAACCATCAACCTCTATCGTTGACTATGTGCAACTCATCCCACATGCCTAATAAGCGTCATTTCACTCTATTGACACATTAAATTATTCAATATCACCAAGAATTTGGCACAAGCACCACATACTAAAATCCACAGTGTCATCACTATTGGCTTGCATGGACACTCGTAAATTACTAACAAATATAATCAGAAGTGCGGCAGAGATTAATAACTATCAAGTTGATCCTGCTCCACTTGGCAAAAACTTACTTGTCGATCTAACCTCTTTAACTATATTGTGAAGGAAACGAACTAAATCGTCGTCAATCTAGCATTATCGACCAAAACCAACATAGACGTTGAAGATCTAGTACTGACCTCACCACATCACTCTCGAAAGATACCTTGAACCTAGCGCTCTAATACCATTTGTAACTCCCCAGTCCAGATTTAAGGGTCACCCATAGTCAACCCGGCCCAAATCGAGTGTTTGGTGTGGAGTGCAATGAGACAACCTCTATAATGTTACTAGTCCAATTATATTTTAATTAGTATTTCACTTGTTTAGTATGCGATTCAAGTTGAAAAATAAACTACATCAGGGAACCATAGGGAGCACCCCAAACTCCAAGTATACAGACCCACTAACATAAAAAAAGTACTTACTTGTACAACGCTCTTAAAATATGAAACCTCTCCCAATCTTCCTTAACAAAGCGAGGGTATGAGCCAATTCTCCGTAGAAAATATACAAATGCAGTATAGAATTGAACGAAAGAAAGGAGACTCTAACACGTTATTCCTACATGATTATGAAACTACATTGTATACATATATATACATACATATACCCATACTTATTTCGTGAAATAATTTTACTTCCGAAAACCTTATTTATCCAGATTAATTTACCTTAATCTTATAAAAGACATCCTTTTTTCTAATATTTGCATTTATCTCTTTATTTAACACACATGGCTCGATACATGAAACCAATACATATGACATAACAGAAAACATTTCGTTACCGAAATCATGCTTTTTATTTTATCCAATACGTATTAGTATTTTCGTGAAACCCACCCTTTCAACACACGTGAACATTGTGTAAAAAAATACTCATTTAATCTTTGACAACCCTTTACAATGCATTCTTGTGTTAATTATGGGTTTAACCACTTAGGTTGCGTAATCACCCATTTACCCACTTACTTACCCTTTTCCTTACCTTATGGGCATTAGTTAATTAAACATTTACTTGTCCATGTTAACCTTTACCGAAGCATTTATTAATTCATTCAAGTTAGGTTTTATTAACACATTTCTCCACACAACCCATTTCTTTACATTCTCCTTATACCTTTATCTTTTCTCAAAATTTTCTAATTACCGCATACTTCAATGGGATCCACACCGTCGACTATGCTCACCATTTGCTCTGGACAGTTATTTTGGGTTTTTGATCCTAGGGATCCAGGCATTCGTTAACTATCCCAGTGTCATATGAACTCATTTAAATGTGTTTTTATATTTTACAAATGTCCACATGAACTCACTTTTTATTTTTTTTACACAGTCGATGCCAAAACTCGAAGTTACACCCCAACTCGTGTTACTCTTTGAAATTTTACGATTTCATGTCCTTGACAATTATATATTTGTTTTTATTCCAAAAATCATATTCATATAGGATAACACCTTTTCTAACTTTTTTATTTCATGAAAATCTTAAACTTTAAGTAAGATTACCATTTTACCCATTTGTTTCCAAAATCACCTTTTAGTTCATGTCCAGAAGTGTTAATCTTTCCAAAAACACTATTAAGTAATTCACACTAACTTCTTAAGTGTTTTAACACCTTAACACCCCTTTTAACCTTGGAGTCATATTATTCTTAATTAAAAACATCTATTTTCCATCTTTTCCTTCCCAATGTCATAAGTGTTAACCCTTCACAACATTACTAAGTTACACACACGAACTTTTCCATGTTTACCCATTAATACTTATTAAATACCTTTATTAACAATTTACTAGGCCACACATTTCTTTACTTTCTTCGTTCAAAAAATACCATCTCCATTATTTTACATGTAGTCTTATAACATTGTAATTATCGTACATTTAACCCCTTTTTCACACACTTTAAAGAAAAGAATTTCTACTCTTTTTATTTTATGTTTAAACCCCATAAAATCTTCTTTTAACTTGTTTATACACTTATTGACAAAATACTACAAGTTTGTATGCATGAGAAGATGGACTTTAAATCTTAAAATCCCATTAAATGGGTTAAATGCACTTCTCATTCTAGAAATTCATCATAATTCCAAAAAATACATTTTCAAGGCATAAAAGACATTTAATTTCTTGAAACTCAACAATTGTCTACTTTCAGAAAATCTTCTTTTTTGTAAGAAACATAATTTCACCAATGTTTACCAAAATAAATCGTTGTTTTCAAACATTGTATATCATAAAATGTTTAACATAAATCTTTCTAGAAAATACACCATATTCATAAAATACCAACATTTATACTTCTAAACTTTAAAATATTCATCCATTCTCTATTTGAACAAAATATCATTTTTCTAACATTTTGATTTCATAAAAATGTTTCTTATTTACAAGACATAATTTTATCATCTAATTATATGCACACTATCCATGTAATCTAACACGAGACTACAAATAATAAAAAATAGAGTCTTAATACTAAAGATATATTTTCATACTCCAATGGTGGTAGAAATGTTGGTGTAAGAGGAGCAACCCCCACCTCCAATTGTGAACTTAAGGTGTTACCAAATGCATCCTCCAAAAATGCTCCAAAATGTGCTCCTTCCAAGCTTTCAAGAAACACCGACTTCAAACTCCATGAAAGATTCATCTTCATCTTATCAAAAAACTCCCAACACTTCTACAAAATCCTTAATTCTTCTCTGTCAAAGGTGTAAATGTAGATTTTCATCTTAAAAATGGTGTAATGCTACGTAAAATTGTAGTGGAATGATGATTTATGGTGGTGGAGGTGGAAGACTACCCAACTCTTTCTTCCCCCCCCCCCCCCCCCCTCTCTTCTTCCATTTCCCTACATATAACACCAAATAAACCAAAGAATACCTTATAAAACTCTTCCAAAGGACAATACCATTTCCCTTTCTAGACTGATCTGAGCTTAACAACTCAAAGATCCAACAAACAAAATTATGGAAGCACAAGGGCAAACTGGACTAAACAATTTTGATTTTTGTCTTTGGAACGAGAAGCCCAAGTTGTTCGGACCACTTCTCCATCTCGTTCGATGTTTTGTTTGTGCGACCCTTCACGTAAACTACCACTCTAAAGCGGTGGTATATCATTCGAAGCCTTCCTTCGTGCGACATCCATCTCAATACTAACGAGACAAGGATGTCGTTAGAATGACCCCTTATAGTCGTTAGAATGACCTTTACTCCATAATCTTATTTATTTATTAAATTGGACCCAAATATTCCCTCATAATCATCTTTAACTCCTCTTTACAATAATTCATATATAATTTAATTGAGTAGTTGGAATAGGGTATTACAACTTGTGGGTTGTTTTGGGTTTTCTCCCTCTAACGAATTGTTTCTAAGATTAAGTCTAGATGTCTACAAATTATCGCCATATTCCCAAATGGGGAGTACCGTGACTATGTGAATAGTTCTTACGAGTTACATCGGTCAGGTGAAAGGTGTTCATACATTTATCGAACTTGCTTGGTGTTTACTTTAGGTTATTACCTTTTAATTTCATATTTTTTAATCCTATGTCCAAATATTTGAATATTATCTTCCTATACTCAAAACAAATGTCTCGTGACTACGTAATAAATTCTTACGAGTTATATCTCGAGCGAGGTGTTAGTACCTCTTACAGAGTATTTTTAGTTTTCTCCCTCTAACGACATGTTTTTATGACTAATTATGGATATTTTTAATTAATCTTCATATTCTTAATACCCTGACCACGTCATTATTTTCTACGAGATAGATTCGTCATGTGTGAGGAGTTCATGTATCTAACGGGCCGTTTGGTGGACGTTTTGGATTTTCACCCTCTAATGAAGTGTTTTTATGCTGCATTCTACATATTTTCAAATTATTATCATATTCTCAAACCGAGGATCTCGTAACTATGCAGTCAGTTCTAATGAGTTACATTGGTCCTGTTCAAGGTGTTCGTGTCTCTCATGGGGCCGTTTAGGGGCTATTTTAGGTTTCCACCTTCCATAGGTACGTTTCGAAGCCTAATTATTGAGACATTCAAATTATTTTGATATTCCCAAATCGAGAGTCTTGGGACTACATTGTTAGTTCCTACGAGTTACATTAGTCACGTGCGAGGTGTTCGTGCCTTTTGTTAGCCATTTTTTTTTACTTTTAATGACATGTTTTTAAGGCTAAGTCTTGAGATTTGCAAATTATCATCGTATTTTCAAATTGGGAGTCCCATGACATCACGATCATTTCTTACGAGTTATATTGGTACCGTGTGACGTGATTGTGCCTCTAACGAGGTCGTCAGTGTGTTGTTTTGAGTGTTTGCCCTTTAATGGCATGATTATAAGCCTAGTTCTCTATATTTGAAAATTATCATCATATTCTCAAACTAGTATTCTCATGACTATGCAGTCAGTTCCTATGAGTTATATGGTCCCGCGCAAGGTGTTTGTGCTTCTTTTAGGGCCATTTGAGGTCCATTTTGAGTATTTGCACTCTAATGACATGTTTTGAAGACCACGTCTAGATATTTGTAAATTATTTTCATATTTTCAAACTGGGAGTCTCTGATTGTGCCATTAGTCCCTACGAGTTACAATCTTCCCCGTGAGGTCTTCATGTCTCTTACTAGGCTGTTTATAAGTTAATTTTAGTTTATCTGCATTAATAATATATTTTTACTCCCAAGTCTTGATATTTCAAAATTATCATTGTAATCCCAAACCAAGAGTCCCATAACTATGTGGTGAATTCCTATGAGTTACATTGGTCCCATGCGAGGTGTTCATGTCTCTTACGGGGCCGTTTGGACTGTGTTTTTTATTTTCACCCTATAGTGGCATATTTATAAATGAAAGTATTTGGATTTATAAGTTATCATCGTATTCCTAAACCAGGAGTCTGGTGACTATACTGTTAATTCATGCGAGTTACATTAGTCATGTACAAGGTGTCAATACCTTTTTGCGAGATCATTTAGGGGATCTTTTGGGTTTTCGCCCTATAATGACGTGTTTTTAAGCCCAAGTGTTGATATTCAAAAATTATCTTCATTTTCACATGCCTAGAGTCTCGTGACTTTGTGGTCAGTTACTATGTGTTATATTGGTCTCGTGATAGGTGTTCGTTCCTTTAATGGAGTCATTTGGGGGCTATTTACAGTTTTCTCCTTTTAATATCATATTTCAAGCCTAAGTATAGATATATTTAAAATTATAATCATATTATCAAACTGGGAGTCTTGTGACTATGCAATCAAATCCTGCGTGTTACATTGGGCTCGTGCGCGGTGTTTATGTATCTTATGGGGCTGTTTGGGTGTTATTTTGGATTTCCTCATTCTACTAACATGTTTGTAACCCTATGTAAAGATTTTTGAAAATCATTGTCATATTCTCAAATTAGGAGTCCTATGACTTCGTAGTCAGTTCCTACGAATTACATTGGTGACGTACGAATTGTTCCTACCATTTTACAAGGTTGTTTGGGGTCTATTTTTGGTTTTCTCCCTTTAACGCATGATTTTAAGGCCAAGTCTTGATATTTATAAATAATCTTCATATTCAGAAATCGAGAGTCCCATGATTTCGCAATCAGTTCCTTCAAGTTCCGTTGGCACCGCATGAGGTGTTTGTGCCTCTATTGGGCCCTTTTGGGGAAGGTTTCACATTTTCACCCTTTAATGTCATGTTTTAATCCTAAGTTTAGATATTTTTAAATTATCATCACATGTTTATCTCGTTCAAGGTGTTCATGTCGCTTACGGGGCCGTTTGCAGGCTATTTTTGGGTTTTCTCCTTCTAACGGCATTCTTCTAAGATTAAGTCCCGATATTTGAAAATTATCATCATATTCCAAAATCGAGAGTCATGTGACTACATGGACAGTTCTTACACATTCCAGTGGTACCGTGTGAGGTGTCCATGCGTCTTATGGACCCTTTTATGGGCGGTTTTGAGTTTTCACCCTTTAAAGGCATGTTTTAAGTCTAAGTCTAAATATTTGCAAATTATCGTGATATTCATAGAAATGGGATTTTCAAGACTACGTATTAGGTTGTACGAGTTAAATTGGTCTTGTGTGAGGTTTTCATACTTATTATGAGGTTGATGAGTGGATATTTTTTATTTTCTCCATTCAAGACAATTTTGTAAGCTTATGTATTAAGATTTATAAATTATCTTTATATTCTCGAATCGAGAGTCCCGTGAATTTGCAATCAATATTTACGAGTTACATTGGTCCCGCACAAGGTGTCCATTCTTCTTACGGAGCCATTTGTGGTTATTTCGACATTTCACCCTTTAACGACATGTTTTTAACCCAAAATCTATACATTTGAAAATTGTCATCATATTCTCAAACCGAGAGTCCAGTGACTATGACCTCAATTCCTCTAAGATACATTGGTCTTGTGGGAGGTGTTCATACAGGGTTATTTATGGGCTAATTTGGTCTTTCATCCTCTAACGATGTGTTTTTAAGCCAAAGTATAGATATTTGAAAATTATCGTCACATTGAAAAATGAGGAACCCGTGACTACACTATTAGTTATTTCGAGTTACATTGGTCTCGTTGAAGATGTTCTTGTCTCCTATGGGGCAGTTTGTAGGCTGTTTTGGGTTTGCTCCCTCTAACGACATGTTTCTAAGATTAAATCTAGATATTTCAAAATTATCATCATATTCCTAAATCGTAAGTCCCGTGACTATGTGGATAATTCTTACTAGTTACATTAGACCCGTGCGAGGGGTTCATACCTTTACCGTGGTTGCATGGTGTTTATTTTTGGGTTTTTTGCCCTTTAATGGCATGTTTTTTAAACTTAGTCGAAATATATGAAAATTATCTTCCTAATATCTCAAAACGGGATTCCCGTTACTACATGATGAATTCCTATGAGTTATATTGGTCCCGTGCGAGGTTTCAGTGCCTTTTACGGGCTGCTTTGAGGGGCAATATTGGTTTGCTCCCTCTAACGACATGTTTTTATGAATTAGTATATATAAATTTTTAATTGTATTCATATTCTAAATCCCCAGGCTATGTCGTCATTTTCTACGAGATACATTTGTCCTATGCGAGGTGTTCATCAATTTAATGGGGCCATTTGGGGGATGTTTTGAATTTTCATCCTATAACGACATGTTTTTATGCCTCAATTTACATATTTTCAAATGATCATCATATTTCCAAATAGAGGGTTGTGTAACTATGCGTTCAGTTCCTATGAGTTACATTTGTCCCATCTGAGGTGTTCGTGACTCTCAAGGGGCCGTTTTGTCACTATTTTAGGTTTTACCCTTCATGTTTCCAAGCCTTTGTATTCAAATTTTAAAATTATTGTCATATTCCAAAATCAAGAGTCTAGTGACTACATAGTCAATTCCTATGAGTTACATTACTCCCGTGCGAGGTCTTCGTGCATTTTATGAGCCGTTTGGGGGTTATTTTTGTTTTTGGCGTTTAATGGAATGTTTTTAAGCCCAACTTTTTATATTTGGAAAATATCATCATATTTTCAAACCAGGAGACCCGTGACTTCATAATCATTCCCTACGAGTTATATTGGTATCGTGTGATGTGCTCATGCCTCCAATGAGGTCGTATGGGTGTTGTATTGAGTTTTCACCCTTTAATGACATGCTTTTAATCCTATCCCTCTATATTCGAAAATTATCATCATATTCTCAAACTGGGAATCCCGTGCTATGCAGTCAGTTCGTACAAGTTATAGTGGTTCCATACGAGGCGTCCGTGCCTCTTTTAGGGGCCTTTAATGGCTATTTTGAGTTTTCACTCTCTAACGATATGTTTGTAAGTATGAGTATATATATTTGCAAATTATCTTTTTATGTGCAAAGAGGGAGTCTGTGATTATGCCATCAGTTCTTACGAGTTACATTGGTCCTGCGCGAGTTGTTCATGTCTCTTAATGGGTCATTTATAGTAACAATGCCTTTTCACTCCCAAGTCTAGATACTTCCAAATTATCATCATATTCCCAAACCAGGTTTCTTATAACTACGGGGTCAATTCGTATGAGTTACATTGGTCTGGTGTGAGGTATTTGTGTCTCTTACGGGACAATTTTGAGGTGTTTTTAGGTTTTCACCCTCTAGTGGAGTATTTCTAAGAGAATGTATTAATATTTTAAAATTATTTTCACATTCATAAACTAGTAGTCCCATGACTATGCGGTCAGTTCTTTTGAGTTACATTGATCCCATTGAAGGTGTTCACAATTTTTACGAGATCATTTGGGGTTGGTTTTTTTCCCTATAATGTCATGTTTTTAAGCCCAAGTCCTGATATTCAAAACTTATATTCATATTCTAAAACCGAGAGTTCCGAGACTTAGCGGTCAATTACTATGAGTTATATTGGTCTCATGTTAGGTGTTCCTCCTTGTAATGGAGTTTTCCCCCTTTAATAGCATATTTTAAGCCTAAGTATAGATATATTTTAAAATTATCATCATATTTTAAAACTGGGAGTCTCGTGACTATGCGATCAAATCCTATGAGTTACACTGGTCTCGTGCGAGGTGTATATGCCTCTTACAGGGCGTTTAGGAGTTATTTTAGGTATTCTCCTTCTAACTACATGTTTTTAAGCCTACGTAGAAACCTATTGTATTTTTTTCAAATCGGGAGTCCTCTAACTCCGCGGTTAGTTCCTTGGAGTTATATTGGTCACATATGAGGTGTTCCTACCTTTTAAAAGGTCATTAGTGGTTTATTTGGTTTTTCGGCCTTTACGACATGTTTTTAAGACTAAGTATTAATATTTTTAAATTGTCTTTATATTCTCAAACTGGGAGTCTCTTGACTTCACGATGAGTTCCTACGAGATCCATTATTACCGTGTGAGGTGTCCATGCTTCATATGGGCCCTTTTGGGGGTGGTTTTGAGTTTTCACCCTTTAAAGGCATGTTTTAAGCCTAGAATTGGGAGTTTCTTGACTACGGGTTATCTTATACAAGTTAAATTGGTTCCATGCAAGGTGTTCGTACTTTTTACGAGGTTGTTTAGTGGATATTTTTTATTTTCTCCATTCAACAACTTGTTTTAAGCCTATGTATTGAGAGTTAGAAATTACTTTCATATTCTTTAATCGAGAGTCCTGTCAATTTATAGTCAATTCTTACGAGTTACATTGGTCCCGTACGAGGTGTTAATGCCTTTTACGAGGAATTATTGGGTTATTTTGACATTTCACCCTTTAACGGTAAGTCCCAAGTCTATACATTTGAAAATTATCATCATATTCTCAAATCGGGAGTCTAGTGATTATGTCCTCAATTCCTTTAAGGTACACTGGTCACCGTACTGATATGTTTGGAGAAGAAGTCTAGATATTTTCAAATTACCATCGTATTCGAAAATGGGGAGCTCGTGAATTGACTATCAGTTCTTACGATTTACATTTGTCTCATTTAAGGTGTTGTATCTCTTACGGTGATGTTTGTAGGCTATTTTGGGTTTTCTCCCTCTGACAGCATGTTTAAAGATTAAGTCAAGATATTTCTAAATATTCATCATATTCCCAAACTGGGAGTCCCGTGATGACGTGAATAGTTCTTACGAGATACATTAGTTCCCTGCATGGTGCTCATACCTTTATCGAGGTTATTTGGTGTTTGTTTTGGGTTTTTGCCTTTTAATGGCATGCTTTTAATAGTAAACCCAGTTATTTGAAAATTTTCTTCCTTTTCGGAAAATGGTATTCTTGTGACAACGCAATGAATTCCTATAAGTTACAGTGGTCTCGTGCGAGATGTCAGTTCCTTTTACCGGCCATTTGGGGGATATTATGGGTTTTTTCCATCTAATGACATGTTCTTTTGCCTAAGTCTACATATTTTCAAATTATCATAATATTCCCATAAAGAAGGTCCTGTAACTAAGCTATCAGTTCCTACAAGTTACATTTGTCTCGTGCAAGGTGTTCGTGCTCTCACCGAGCCATTTGGGGGCTATTTCATGTTTTCCCCTTCTAGAGGCATTTTTCGAAGCCTAAGTATTGAGATTTTCACATCATTGTCATATTTACAAATCAAGAGTCTCGTGACTAAATTATCAGTTCCTACGAGTTACATTAGTCCTATGCGAGGTGTTCGTGACTTCTATGAGCCAAAGTCTACATACACTTTATGTTCTTAGGAGTTACGTTGGACTCCTTCAAGGTGTTCATGTCTCATTCAAGGCATTCAAATTATCATCATATTCCTAAATCAGGAGTCCCGTGACTACACGGACAGTTCTTACGAGTTATATTGGATCCGTGCGAGGTGGTCATACCTTTACCGAGGTTGTTTGGTGTTTGTTTTGGGGTTTTCCCCTTTAATGGCATGTTTTTAATACCAAGTCCAACTATTAGAAAATTACCTTCCTATTATCAAATGGGAGTCACGTGACTACGTAATGACTTCCTACGAGTTATATTGGTCTCGTGCGAGGTAGTAGTGCCTCTTACGGGCTATTTTGGTGTATATTTTTTCTTTCTCCCTCTAATGACATGTTTTAAGGACTTAGTATAGATATTTGCAAATAATCTTCATATTTTCAATCCCCTGACTACATAGTCATTTTCTAAGAGATACATTCATCCCCTATGAGGTGTTCGTGTATCTAACGGGGACATTTTGGGGGATGTTTTGATTTTTGACCCTTTAATGACATGTTTTTATGCCTAAATCTACATATTTTCAAATTACCATCATATTCCCATATAGAGGGTCACGTAACTATGCGATCAGTTACTATGAGTTACATTTGTACCGTGCAAGGTTTTCATGTTTCTCACGGGGTCGTTTCAGAACTATTTGAGGTTTTCCCTTACTAGAGGCATGTTTCCAAACCTAAGTATTGAGATTTTCAAATCATTATCATATTTATAAATCGAGAGTCTCATGACAACATTAACAGTTCTTACGAGTTACACTAGTCCCATGCGAGGTGTTCGATCCTTTTATGAGCAGTTTAGGGGTAAATTTTTATTTTGGCATCTAACGACATGTTTTTAAGACTATGTCTTTAGATTTTCATATTTTCATCATGTTTTTAAACCTGGAGTCCAAAGACTTCACGATCATTTCCTACGAGTTACATTGGTACCATATGATGTGTTTGTGCCTCTAACGAGGTCATCTGGATGTTATTTTGAGTGTTTGACCTTTAATGGGACGCTTTTTATCCTAGCTCTCTATATTTGAAAATTATCATCATATTCCCATTACTATGGGTTCAATTCCTACAAGTTTTACTAGTCCCAAGTGAGTTGTCTATGCCTCTTCTGGGTCCCTTTTGGGTCTATTTTGAGTTTTTGCACTGTAACGACATATTTTTAAGCATATGTATAGATATTTGCAAATTATCTTCATATTGTCAAATAGGGAGTTTGGGGTTACGACATGAGTTCCTAGGAGATACATTGGTCTAGAACGAAGTGTTTATGTGTCTTATGGGGTCGTTTGTGAGGTTATTTTTGTTTACACACTCTAACAACATATTTTTACGCCCAAGTTTAGATATTTCGAAAGTCTGATCATATACCCAAACTACGGGTCCCATAACTTTGCGGTGAATTTCTATATTTTACATTGGTCTCATGCGAGGTGTACATGTCTCTAATTGGTTCGTTTGAAGGTTGTTTTGGGTTTTCTCCCTGTAGTGGCATATTTCTAGGAGAAATTTTTGAGATTTTTATATTATCATCATCTTCCTAAATCGAGAGTCTCATGATTATGCAGCTAGTTCCTACGAGTTACATTAGTCTTGTACAGGGTGATGATGCCTTTTACGAGATCGTTTGTGGGATATATTTTTTGTTTTATTCCCTATAACGTCATGTTTTTAAGCTTAAGTCTTTATATTCAAAAGTTATGTTCATATTCTCAAATCGAGATGCCTGTGACTTCGCAGTCAGTTAATATGAATTATATTGGTCCCATGCTGGTGTTCGTGCCTTTAATGTAGTCGTTTTGGGGGTTGTTTTGAGTTTTTTCCTTTTAATTTCCTATCTTAAGGATAAGTATAGTTATATTTAAAAATTATCATCATATTGACAAACTGGGAGTCTCATGACAATACGATCAAATCCCATGAGTTACATTTATGATAGGTGTTCGTGCCTCTTTTGGGGCCACTTGGGTGATATTTTGGGTTTTTGCCTTCTAACGACATGTTTTTAAGACTAAGTATATATTTTATAAAACCAGTGTCAAATTCTCAAATCGGGAGTCCTGTGACTCCCCGGTCAGTTCCTAGGAGTTATAATAGTTATGTACAAGATGTTCCGACCTTTTGCAAGGTTGTTTAGGGTATATTTTGGGTCTTCACCCTTTAAACCATATGTTTAAGACAAACTCTTGATATTTGTAAATTGTTTTCATATTATCAAACTGGGAGTCCTATGACTTTGCGATAAGTTCTTCTGAGTTCCGTTGGTACCGTGTGAGGTGTTCGTGCCTCTTACGGGCCATTTTGGGGGCGGTTTTGAGTTTTCACCCTTTAACGACATGTTTTTAAGCCTAAGTATAAATATTTACAAATTATCACCATATTCCTAGAAATGGACTTCCTTGACTATGAATCAATTCACATGAGTAAAATTGATCATGTACAAGGTGCCTATACTTTTTACGAGGTTGTCTAGTGTATATTTTGGAATTTTTCATTTCGACAACACGTTTTAAGGCCAAGTATTGAGATTTATAAATTATCTTCATATTCTAAAACTGAGAGTCCATTGACTTTGCAGTCTGTTCTTACGAGTTACATTGGTCCCGTGCGAGGTGTTCATGCCTCTTTCGGGGCCTTTTGGGGGTTGTTTTGATATTTTACCCTTTAACGGGATGTTTTTTAACGTAATTCTATACATTTGAAAATTATTGTCATGTTTTCAAATCGGGAGTCCAGTGGCTATGACATTAGTTCCTCTAAGTTACATTGGTCTTTTGTTAGGTGTTCCTGCCTCTTATAGGGCTATTTAATGTCCATTTTGGGATTTTTCCCTCTAACGACGTGTTTTTAAGATGAAGTCTAGATATTTAAAAATTAGCATCACATTCAAAATGGTGTCCCATGACTACACTCTCAATTCTTACAAGTTACATTGGTCTCGTTCATGGTGTTCATGTCCCTTACGGGGCGTTTGCAGACTATTTTCGGTTTTCTCCCTCAAATGACATGTTTCTAATATTTAGTCTAGACATTTGCAAATTATCATCATCTTCCAAAATCGAGAGTCAAGTGACTATGCAGATAGTTCTTATGAGTTATATTGGTCCCGTACGAGGTGTTCATACCTTTATCGAGGTTGTTTGCTGTTTGTTTTGGGTTTTGACCTCTGATTGCATGTTTTTAGTCCTAAGTCCAAACACTTTAAAATTATCTTCATATTCTCAAAATGGGAGTCCCATGACTACGCGATGACTTCCTACGAGTTATATTGGTCTCATGCGAAGTGTCAGCTCCTTTTAAGGGCTATTTTAGGGGCCATTTTTGGTTTTCTCCCTCTAACGACATGTTTTAATGGGTAAATATATATATTTGCAAATTATCTTCATATTCTCAAACCCCTGACTACATTATCATTTTTTATGAAATACATTCATCCCTTGCGAGGTGTTCGTGTACCTATGGGGCAATTTTGGGGGTTATTTTGAGTTTTCACCATCTAATGACATGTTTTTATTCCTAAGTCTATATATTTTCAAATTATCATCATATTACTAGACAAAGGATCCCATAACTATGCTATTAGTTCCTATTAGTTACATATATCCCATTCAAGGCTTTTGTTTCTCTCACGGGGCCGTTTGGCAGCTATTTCAGGTTTTTCCCTTCCAGGAGAATGTTTCCAAGCCTCAGTATTGAGATTTTCAAATTATTGTTATATTTCCAAATTGAGAGTCTTGTGAGTGCATTGTTAGTTCCTACGAGTTACCTTATTCATGTGCGAGGTGTTCCTGGCTTTTATGACCCATTTGGGGGTTGCTAAATCTTTTCGACGTTTAACGAAATATTTTTTAGCCTAAGTCTTGAGATTTGCAAATTATCATTATAGTTTCAAAAACGGAGTCCCATGACTTCACGATCATTTCTGATGAGTTACATTTGTAGGGTATGACGTGTGTGTGCCTCTAATAAGGTCATCGAGGTGTTCCTTCGAGTTTTGGCTTTTTAATGTCATGCTTTGAAGCCTAGGTCTCTATATTTGGAAATTATCATCATATTCCCATGACTATTAGGTGAGTTTTACGAGTTATATTGGTCTTGTGGTAGGTGTTCGTGCCTATTTTGGGGCCCCTGTGGGTGCTATTTTGAGTGTTCGCACTCTAACAATATGTTTTGAAGCATAAGTCTACATATTAACAAATTATCTTCATATTCTTAAACCGGGAGTCTGTGAATACACCATCAATTTCCAAGAGACATATATGGTCCTGTGCGAGGTGTTCATTTCTCTTACGGGGCCATTTGCGAGTCGATTTTTATTTATACTCTCTACAAACATATTTATACGATAACTCTAGATATTTTCAAATTAAGATCATATTCTTAAACTAGGGGTCCCATAACTACACTGTCAGTTATTACTAGCTACATTGGTCTCGTTCATGGTGTTTATATCTCTCACAGAGCGTTTCAAGCTATTTTGGGTTTTCTCCCTCTAATGTCATATTTATAATATTAAGTATAAATATTTGCATTATCATCATACTCCCAAATCGGGAGTCCAGTGACTACGCGAACAGTTCATATGAGTTACAATGGTACCGTGCGAGTTGCGCATACCTTTACCAAGGTTGTTTTGGGTTTTTGACCTTTAACGACATGTTTTCAGTCCTAAGTCAAAACACTTTAAAATTATCTTCCTATTCTCGAAACAGGAGTCATGTGACTACGTAATGACTTCCTACGAGTTATATTGGTCTCATGCGAGGTGTCAGTGCTTCTTACAGGCTATTTTGGGGACTATTTTTAGTTTTTTCCCTCTAACGACATGTTTTTTTTACTAAGTATAGATATTTGCAAATTATCTTCATATTCTCAATCACCTGACTACATCGTCATTTTCTATGGGATATATTCCTCCCCTATGAGGTGTTTGTGTATCTAAGGGGGATGTTTTGGGTGACGTTTTGAATTTTTACCCTCGAACGACATGGTTTTATGCCTAAATATACATATTTTTAAATTATCATCATAGTCCCAAATAGAGTGTCCCGTAACTACGCGATCAGTTCCTATGAGTTACATTTTTCTAGTTCAAGGTTTTTTCGTCTCTCATAAGGCCATTTGGGGGTTATTTCAAGTTTTCACCTTCTAGAGGCATGTTTCCAAATTGAGAGCCTCGTGACTACTTTGTCAGTTCCTATGAGTTACATTAGTCCCATGCGACGTGTGCATGAATTTATCAGCTATTTGGGGCTGCTTTTTTTTTCGATGTTTAACGACATGTTTTTAGGCCTAGGCCTTGAGATTTGTATATTATCATCTATTTTTCAAACCAGTAGTCACATTACTTCATGATCATTTCCCTTGAGTTACATTGGTACTGTATGACGTGTTCATACTTTTAATGAGGTCATCTCGGTGTTGTTTTGAAGTTTCTCCCTTTAATGGCATGCTTTTCATCCTAGTTGTCTAATTTTGAAAAGTATCATCATATTCCCATGACTATGTGGTCAGTTCCTACGAGTTATATTTGTCTCGTGTGGGGTGTTCGTGCCTCTTTTGGGCCCCTTTGGGGGCTACTTTGAGCTTTCTCACTCTAACGACATGTTTTAAAGCATAAGTCTAGATATTTGAAAATTATCTTCATATTGTCAAACTTGGAGTCTGTGATTACGCCATCAGTTCCTATGAGTAACATTAATCCTGCGTGAGGTGTTCATGTCTCTTACGGGGCCATTTGCTGATTTTTTTTTTACACGCTCTAATAACATATTTTTATGCCCAAGTCAAGATATTTCCAGATTATGATCATATCCCTAAACTAGGGGTCCCATAACTATGTGGGGAATTCATATCAGTTACAATGGTCCCTCGTGAGGTGTTCGTGTCTCTTACGGGGCCGTTTGGAGGTTGTTTTGGGTTGACACCCTCTAGTGGAATATTTTTAGGTGTAAGAATTGAGATTTTTAAATTATCGTCATATTCCAAAAACTAAGAGTCTTGTGACTATGCGGCTAGTCCCTACGAGTTACATTTGTCCCATACAAGGTGTTCATGCCTTTTACGAGATTGCTTGGGGGATTTTTCTTATTTTTGCCCTATGACGTCATCTTTTTAATCCCAAGTCTTGAGATTCAATTGTTATATTCATACTCTCAAATCAAGACTCTCTTGACTTCACGGTCTATTAATATGAATTATATTGGTCCCATGCTAGGTGTTCGTGCCTCTAATGGAGTCGTTCGGGGTATGTTTCGAGTTTTCTCCTTTTAAAAGAATATTTAAAGCCCAAGTATATATGTATTTTAAAATTATCATCATATTCTCGAATCGAGTGTCTTGTGACAATGCAATCAAATCTTGTGAGTTACATTGGCCCCATGCGAGGTGTTCGTGCCTCTTACGTAACAATTTGGGGGTTATTTTCGATTTTCACCTTCTTACAACATGTTTTTAACCCTATGTATAGTTTTTTGAAAACAAGTGTCATATTCTCAAATCGGGAGTCATGTGACTCCTCGGTCAGTTCTTAGGAGTTATATTGGTCATGTAAAGGGTGTTCCTACCTTTTACAAGGTTGTTTGTGGTTCGTTTTGTGTTTTCTCCCTTTAATAGTATTTTTTCAATCTAAGTCTTGAAATTTGTAAATTGTTTTCAAATTGTCAAATTGGGAATCCCGTTACTTTACGATAAGTTCCTATGAGTTCCATTGGTACCGTGTGAGGTGTTTGTGCCTCTTATAGGTCATTTTGGGGGCAATTTTGAGTTTTTTCTCTTTAATAGAATATTTTCAAGCCTAAGTCTAGATATATACAAATTATCCTCATATTCATAAAAATGGGAGTTCTGTGACGACATGTAAGTTTGTACGAGTTAAATTGGTAGCGTACGAGGGGCCCGTACTTTTTACAAGGCTTTTTAGTGGATATTTTGGATTTTCTCCTTTCAACAATGTGTTTTAAACCTATGTATTGAGATTTATAAAATACCTTCAAATTCTCAAATTGAGAGTCCCGTGACATTGCACTTAGTTCTTACGAGTTACATTGCTCCCGTGCGGGGAGTTCGTGCCTCTTGCGAGGGCCATTTGGGTGTTGTTTTTTATACTTCACCATTTAACGACATTTTTTAAGTGTAAGTCTATACATTTGAAAATTATCATCATATTCTCAAACCAGGAGTCTAGTGACTATGAACTCAGTTCCTCTAAGTTACATTGGTCTTGTGCGAGGTGTTCCTGCTTCTTGCGAAGCTGTTTAGTGGTAATGTTGGGCGTTCGCCCTTTAATGACGTGTTTTTAAGATGAAGTATAGATACTTTCAAATTATCATCACATTCAGAAAGGGGGAGCCCGTGACTACAATGTCAATTACGAGTTACATTGGTCTCGTTCAACATGTTCATGTCTCTTACGGGGCCTTTGTTGGCTATTTTGGGTTTTTTCCCTCTAACGGCATGTTTGTAAGATTACGTCTAGATATTTTCAAATTATCATCATATTTCCAAATCGGGAGTGCCGTGACTATGCGAGCAGTTTTTAGGAGTTATATTTGTCCCGTGCGAGGCGTTCATACCTTTATCGAGGATGTTTGGTGTTTGTTTTGGGTTTTTTCCTTTAATGACATGTTTTTAGTACTAAGTAAAAATATTTAAAAATTACCTTCCTATTATCAAAACGGGAATCATGTGACTACGCAATGACTTCCTACGAGTTATATTGGTCTCGTGCGAGGTGTCCGTGCCTCTTACAGGATATATTGGGGGTTGTTTTTGGATTTCTCTCTCTAATAACATGTTTTAATGACAAAGTATAGATATTTGAATATTTTCTTCATGTTCTCAATCCCCTGACTACATCATCATTTTCTACGAGATACATTCGTCCCCTGCGAGGTGTTTTTGGTATTTAACAGGGCCGTTTTGGGAGATGTTTTGCGTTTTCGCCCTCAAACAACATGTTTTTAGGACTAAATCTACACATTTTCAAAGTATGACCATATAACAAAACCGAGGGTCCCGTGATTACACGATCTGCTGCTATGAGTTACATTTGTCCCGTGCAAGGTTTTTGGGTCTCTCACAGGGATGTTTGGGGTTGTTATAGTTTTTCCCCTTCTAAAGGCATGTTTCCAAGCCTAAGTATGAGATTTTCAAATTATTATTGTAATCCCAAATCAGGAGTCTCATGACTATAGAGTCAGTTCCTACGAGTTAAATTAGTCCCGTGCACGTGTTCGTGCCTTTTATGAGCCCTCTATTTTTTTTTGTTTTCGACGTTTAATAACATGTTTCTAAGCCCAATTCTTGAGATTTACAAATTATCATCATGTTTTAAAATCGGGAGTCCCGTGACTTCAGGATTGTTTCCTACGAGTGAAATTGGTATGGTGTGATGTGTTCATGCCTCTAACAAGGTCGTCTAGGTGATGTTTTGAGTTTTCACCCTTTAATGGTATTCTTTCAAGCCTAGATTTTTATATTTGAAAATTATCATCATATTCATAAATCGGGAATCTCGCGACAATGCAGTCAGTTCCTACGAGTTACATTAGTCCCGTGAGAGGTTTTGGTGCCTCTTTTGGGTCGCTTTAGGGGCTATTTTGAGTTTTCGCACTGTAACAGCATTTTTTTAAGCATAAGTCTAGATATTTGCAAATTTCTTCATATTGTATAACTGGGAGTCTATGATTAAGCAATCAGTTCCTACGAGTTACAGTGGTCCCGTGAGAGGTGTTCGTGTCTCTTACAAGGCCGTTTGTGAGTTGATTTTTATTTACACACTCTAACAACAAGTTTTTATGGCCAAGTCTAGATATTTACAAATTATCATCACATTCCCAAACTAGGGGTCTCATAACTACGCGGTGAACTCCTATGAGTTACATTGGTCTTGTGTGGGGAGTTTGTGTCTCTTACATGACTATTTCGAGGTTGTTTTGGGTTCTCACCCTCTAGTGGCATACTTCAAGGAGTAAGTATTGAGATTTTTAAATTATCTTCATATTCCTAAATTGGGAGTCCCGTGACTATTGAAGCAGTTCATATGCGTTACATTGGTCTTGTACAAGGTGTTTGTGCCTTTTACGCTGTCATTTGGGGGATCTTTGCTACTTTTTCCTCATAACGACATTTTTTTAAGCTCGTAGTCTTGTGATTCAAAACTTGTCTTTATATTCTCAAATGGGGAGTCCCATGACTTTACGGTCAGTTACTATTAGTTATATTGGACCCGTGCGAGGTGTTCATGTTTATAATGGAGTCATTGGGGTGTTTTGAGTTTTCACCCTTTAATAGCATATTTTCAGACTAAGTGTAGATATATTTTAAAATTATCACCATATTCTAAGTCCGGGAGTCTCATGACTATGCGATCAAATCCTATGTGTTACGTTGGTCCCGTGCGAGGTGTGTGTACCTCCTACGGGGCCGTTTGGGGGTTATTTTTTGTTTTTGCCTTTTAACGTCATGTTTTTAGTCTTAAGTATAGATTTTTAAAATCGTTGTCATATTGTAAATATGGAGTCCTGTGACTCCTAGGTTAGTTCCTATGAGTTCCATTGGTCACGTACGAGGTGTTCCTACGTTTACCAATGCTATTTGGGGTCTATTTTGGGTTTTCGCCCTTTAATGAGACTTTTTAAGACTATGTCTTGATATTTGTAAATTGTCTTCATATTCTAAAACCGAGAGTCCCATAACTTCGCAATCAATTCCTACGAGTTCCAATTCTACCATGTGAGTTGTTCGTGCCTCTTATGGGTTCTTTTGGTGGAGGTTTTGAGTTTTTGTCCTTTAACAACATGTTTTTAAACCTAAGTCAAGATATTTGTAAATTAATTATGGTCATATTCCTAGAAACGGGAGATCTGTGACTACAGGACAGTTTGTACGAGCTAAATTGGTTCCATGAGTGGTGTTTGTACTTTTTACGAGGCTGTTTAATGTATATTTTCGATTTTCACCTTTCAACATAATGTTTTAAGCCTAACTATAGACATTTATAAATTATCTTCATATTATCAAATTGAGAGTCCCGTGACTTTTCGATCAGTTCTTACAAGTTACATTGGTCCCGTGCGAGGTATTTGTGCCTCTTATGGGGTCATTTCGCAGTTTCTTTGACATTTCACTCTTTAACAACATGCTTTTCAGCCGATGTCTATATATCTGAATATTATCATCATATTCTGAAATCGGGAGTCTAGTGACTACGACCTCAGTTCCTCTAAGTTATAATTGTGATGTGCAAGGTTTTTGTGTCTCTTACGGGTCTTTTTAGTTTTTTTTTAATGTTTTTTCCCTGTAATTGAATATTTTTAACTCGATGTCTAGATATTTTAAAATTATCTTCATACTCTCACAATTGGATCCCATGTCTCTCCCATTAGTTTTTACGGGTTGTTTTGGTTTTCTGCTTCTAGTGACTTATTTTTAAGCCTATGTATAGATATTTGCAAATTATCTTCACATTTTAAAACAGGTAGTCTCCTAACCATGTCATCACTTTTTATGAGTTACATTCATGACATGTAAGGTGTTCATGGACCTCATGGGCCCTTTATGGGTTGTTTTGAGTTTTCGTCGTCGTGTGGAATGTTTTTATGCGTAATTCGAGATATTATAACATTATCATCACATTCCCAAACCGAGCATCCTTTAACTATGCAGTCAAGTCCTACTAGTTACATTGGCCTCGTGTGAAGTATCGTGTCTCTTATGGGTCCATTTGGGGGCTATTATGGGTTTTCCCCTTCTAGTGGCATGTTTCTATGCCTATGTATTATTATTTTAAATTTATTATCGTATCCCAAACTAGGAGTCCTATGATTACATATTCAGTTACTACAAGTTATGTTGGTCTCGTACAAAATGTCCATTTTTTTATGCCTAAGTCTTCATATTTCCAAATTCTCAACAAATTCCCACACCCGTGGTTTGTAACTACGTGATCAGTTCCTACGACATACATTGGTCTCATGCGAGGTGTTCCTATCTCTTATGTGGCCGTTCGGAGGTCGTTTTATCTCTTCTCCCTCTATTGGCATGTTTTTAAGTGTAAGTATTGAGATTGTCAAATTTCATCATGTTCCTCAATCGAGATTTTTGTGACTCACAGTCTGTCCCTACGAGTGACGTTGGCCCTATGCGAGATGTTCGTGCCTTTTACGAGGACATTTGTGGGTTATTTTGGGTATTCATAATATACTGACATGTTTTTAAGCCCAAGTATTAATATTCACATGTTATCTTCATATTTACAAACCGGGATTCCCGCCACTTTTCAATCAGTTCCAAAGATTTATATTGGTCTCGTGCGAGGTATTCGTTCCTTTAATGAGGCCGTTTCAAGGTGATTTTTGAGTTTTTTCCCTTTAACGACATGACTTTAAGCCTAATACAATACCCGTTCCAAATATTTTATATTTTTTATGTAAATTTTAGTAATATGGTGTAGAGGGGACTTGAAGGTAATCCTGAGATTAGGGACAAATCCCCAATTAGCAACAGTGTTTGAGATTAAGCAACCGAGGCAGCTCTAGCGTGGCAACTCAGCGAGGAAGCTTATATTTTAGCTTGTTGTATTAGTCATATTCTATTTCTATTATTGATGATTGTAAGCTATCACGGTTGTAATAACGTAACGATATTAATAAAAGAGTTTGTGTGAGGTCAAACGGTACTTGCGAAAGACCAGGCTTGGCAGGGTCTGGGAGAGCTTTCATGCTCTATCGAATAACCTCACCACGGGAACTTTAGAGGGACCTGGTTTGGAGGATTGAGAAGTAAGGCACCGTTGGGGTTTGTCCTCACCATCTTAGATACACTTGGTAAAACACCAAAAGACCCTGACCATGGAACCTCGTACGGAGCAACGTCGAGTTCCATCGGGCATTGAGTTACGAACAAAATATCCCTCTACTTAATGTCACATCTACTGTAGGTGATGTCACTAGCCAGCTAAACAATGTCAGACATGCACTTGAGTAAACCACCATGGTATTTGGGGCTGTCAGGCAGTTGGTAAGCCACCTCTGCGCCGACAGCCCCCTGACACACAGTGGTTAGGCAAAAGGCATGTCTTGAAAATTAATGTTTATGACATAGAAACAACTAGTGCCTCAGGCATTTAATGTTGCGACATAGAGTATGAGGGATGTCTTTTCATAGTTTTAATGACTGAGTTGCCTCGGGGATGGTGTGGGGGGCTATTTAAGGACCCCAACCACCCCTGAGGAGATGCATGACCCTTTTTGAGAACCCTGGAGTTATTACTAGAGATACACATAAAAAAGAGAGATTATTACAAGCCAGAGGGTTTATCCCCTCACAATTGTCATTTATTGTGAAGCTTTTAATACTTGACAGAGATTCCTGAGGGTATATGGTGTGTTTTTACCTGCCTACCAAGGTGTATCTAGGGTGCTTACTTATCTCTCCCTCTAGCTAAGTTACTTCTAAGGTTCATTACAATTTCCTGAGTTATACACGAGGGTTTTGGGAGTTTAAGCCGAGTGTACCTTCATTGGGTCTGTGTTCGTGTGTCCTATCATTAAGCAAAAGCTTCAGCCAGGATTAGCTTATCTTTACCATACTCAAATAAGGGTTACGCCTCCATCTTATCTAAGGTACCCTCTTACATTTGGCGACTCTGCCGGGGAGGCATTCTCTTAGCTAGGGAGTATGGCGCAAGATAATGCTACTCGAAGACGAAACTTTGATGATATCCAGCGTAATGAAGAACTGGCTGCGAGGGAGCAGGAGGCCCTAAGGGATGGGGCTCCTCGAGTAGAGGTACCGTCGGCTCCAAAGATGTCAGATGTTCCTGGGGCGGCACAACCAGCCACAAGCGCGGGGTTGGGACCCGCCCAGATGACGCTCCTCATGAGAAAATTTTATGAGTTTTTTGAAAACCCAAGTAGCTTCAACTATGCTGGGAGGATCGGAGGCTAATGCTTTCATAACACCAGGGGTAGCTCCAACGGCCCCACCAGGTACAGGCATTGCAGGAGCGCTCCCGGCAAGCGTACCCCCTATTGCGAGCCCAGTAGTGGGAACCTCATGAGCCTCAACGATACCACCGGTGACGTTCATTTCAGTTGCAACGAGCGCTTAGCACATGGCCCCGTTGCTGGTGGCTACTGCGGCCTCGCCTATGGAAGAAATGAGAAAAGAGATGCAAAAGGAGATGTTGAAGTTCATGCGGGCTTCCTAGCAATCAGCTGGCGAGGTGGCTTCGGTTTATGACGACTTCTGAACACCCTACTCTCAAGCGTACAATGATGAGCCTTACCCAAAGGACTATGTCCCCCTTATCTTCGAAAAATATATAGGGAAAGGTGGGAACCCGAAGGATCACATTAAGCGGTTTGTTGAACACTTGGGAGCACATTGCAATGATAAGAAGCTTACATTGAGGGAGTTTTCCAAATCCCTAACCGAGAAGGCATACACCTTGCACTCTCACTTAGCTCCCAACAGCATTTCTACATGGGAGGAAATGCACGTATTGTTTGTCCAAAAGTTCTTTTTGGAAGAAGACGAGTTTACCTTGACCCAACTGGGAAGGGAGAAGCAAAGACCAGGGGAAGAAGTGGTGGCCTATGTTCGAAGGTTCAGGAAAAGGTCCCTCGATGTGAGGGAGGAGGCTAAAGAGTCCAAGTTATTACCAATATGCGCTGAGGGACTGCTTCCGGAATACATCTTCCATCTCATCAATGAGACGCGCGAGGGGACTTTTGCGGCGTTCTTGAAACCTGCAAGGAACATCTCTTTGGTGGTACGACCCAATCCGGTGGTAGTGCCCATGATATTCAGGCAACCAATGCAACCCTTGGGTGAGAGGTCTCAGCCTCCACGGGTAGGGTATACCGAAGGAAAAGATAGGGGCAAGACACCAAGGAGTGACAATAAGAGGAAATTTAGGAAAGATAGAGAAGACCCCCCACCGCTGCCCTGCACGGTAGAAGAGGCGGTGAGTTGTTATAACGTGATGGTTCAAGGGGGAACGGTTTATGAACCAAAAGGCATCCCGATGGAAGAACCTGATGCTACAACGAAGGCATATCCTAAGTACTGCCAGGTTCATTGAAAGATCCAGCATCCAACCGGGAGTTGCTTCACTCTGCGCATAATCATCGACAAGTACATGAAGGCGGGGACATTGCAAATCCCCCCATAGAACATTAATGATAACCCACTTCTGGTACACGGGGCCAATTTGGTGATGGCCTATGATGAGGAGGAAGAAAGAGGAGGAGGGTTGGAAATGAAGTAGAAGGAGCTCGAAGAAGCTCTGGAACATTGTACCACGGGAATGGCTAATGTAGTTTTAGCCTATGATGAAGAAAGCGCTAGGGACGTGGAAGACGTGTATAGCATTGAAGATGAGGAAACAAACCCAGACATAGAATGTAGTGGTGTTTCAAAATCCCCAAAATTCACTTGGTTATTCGATCAAGTGGGTATCCCGAAGGAGGGCAGGACGGAGATAACTCAGGCGATTTTGGACATTGCAAAAAGGAACGCAGTCCCCTCATTAAGGTGGAGGGGACCCATCGCTAGGTTGGTGAAGAAATTTATGTCATAAGTAACCTTCTACGATGCGGATAGAGCTGTGAGGTTCCTCCATAATAGGCATCTATATGTAACCGCTAGCGTCAACGGAGTTAGCTTTGCAAGTACCCTTATGGATGGGGGTGCTTCCATCAATATTATGCCAATCAACTCCTTCCACGATGCTGGTATTCCAAAAGAAAGGCTGGTTCCCATGCCTTTGGTAATTTTGGGATATGACAATCAATCCTCCAAATCCATCGGGTATGTGAATGTTGGGATTGCGATGGGAAATCTGAGTTCCCACATCAAGTTCTATATAATAGAAAGTGAAACTTCCTATCACTTACTAATAGGGAGAGTATGGATGCACAACCAAGGCTTAGTTCCTTTGACTTATCATCAATGTGCCAAGGCAAATGTAAAGGGAATGGAGGTGACCATCAGGGCTATGAAAAGGCCTTTCGCTATCAAATAAGCGCACTTAGTGAATGCGGCGTTCTATACAGAACTAGAGGAGGATGTACGGGTCCTGACGAAGAGAATGGAGGGGGCATGGGTTCCCTCAATTAGAGAGAGAATGGGTCCCTTGAATGAGCAGGATAAAGAGGGCGGAAGTAGCGAAGGGGTGAGGACCGAAGAAGCCCATCAGGTGATCCCTCGACTCCAAACGGTCTCGAGGCAACTCAAAGACAGGATAAGGCCGAGAACAGACCAGATGGAGCATGAGGTCCAACGACAAAGCGTGTTAAGTCACTTTTTAGGAAAAAGAATCGCTGAGGCTTCCAGAAAGAAGAAGAAGAAGGCCGTGGAAACAGCTACCAACAGGCAATGCAAGAAAATTGTCACTGAAGAGGGAAACGTAGTGTACCGCTTATAACGGTGTGAACGGGCGACCGAAGAGACTAAGGATGAGGTTGACCCAGTGTATGAGTGTTTTTTGGTGGATCGACGGGGGAAGTGTATGGTGATGGACAACTCCAACATACAATAATTCATAGAAGATATCGCCGAAGAACCAGAATACATGGGAGATCGACCAAGGCCCCAGGCACAAGAGTTACACCAGTTGAACTTGGCAAGAGAAGGGGAAGATCCAAGGCCTATCTTTATCTTAAAAGATCTCAGTGAGGGGAAACGAGAAGCCTTGGTAAAACTAATTCGGGAATTCATAGACATTTTCGCATGGAAGTACACTGAAATGGAAGGGCTGGATGAAGAGGTGAGTTGCCACAAACTGAACATGATGCCTTCAGCCATTCTGGTGAAGCAGGAAACGAGGACTTACAAGCCTGAACTAGACTGAAAGATTAAAGAAGAGGTCCAACGCTTGTTGGCAGCAGGATTTATCAAGCCAATACAACATCCCCTCTGGCTATCCATTATTGTGCCAGTGGGGAAGAAAGACAAAAACTAAATAAGGATCTGCGTGGACTTCAGAGACTTGAATAGGGCTTGCCCTAAGGATGAGTTTCCCGTACCCTCCATCGAGAGTTTCATAGATGCCACGGTTGGTCATGAGATGTATAGCTTCATGGATGGGTATGTGGGATACAACCAGATCAAGATGGACCCCTCTGATGCAGAGATAATGGCGTTCAGAACTCTGTTGGGCAACTTCATGTACAAGTTGATGCCGTTTGGACTCAAGAACGCTGGAACTACGTACCAGAGGACAATGATGGCCATTTTTCATGACTTCTTCCACAAATTTGTAGAATTCTATGTGGACGACCTAGTCATCAAATCGAAGAAGAAGGAGGAGTCACTAATGAGATTTATGCCCAGATTGGCCGAAATAACACACCCACTAATGCAGTTGTTGCGAAAAAACACGAAATTTAGGTGGGAGGAGGTTCACCAGGAGTCTCTTGTCAGGCTGAAGAAACTGTTCATTTCACCGTAAATCATGGTTCCTCCCCAGGCAGGAGTACTGTTGCAGCTATACCTCACGTCTACCACGAGGTCCGTTGGAGCGCTACTAGCACAAGAAGTGGACGGGCAAGAATGACCGGTTTACTACCACAACAGAATTATACATGAGCCAGAGATTAGATATAGTAACTTAGAAAGGCATTGTTTAGCCTTAGTCTTTGTGGAACAAAAACTTAGGCATTATATGTTGTCTTTCACAATTCATATTGTAACTAGATGCGACCCAATAAAGTATTTGCTTGCAAGGACTATATTGATTGGAAGGGCAACTACATGGTTCCTTATCCTCTCTGAATATGACTTGATGTGTGTGGTTCCTCGCACAATTAAAAGCCAGGCGTACGCTGATCTATTGGCCATCTTCCCTTCAGGAACCTTCGAGCCATCTAAGGAAGACATTTCAGGAGATGATTTGCAGGCTAATTACCTAGATACAACTGATGAGGAGTAGACGATGCAGTTCGATGGATCTTCAGCGGAAAAGAGGGGGGCGTAGGGGTTATTCTTTCAAAAGGGATGGAAGAGATTTGCCTTTCCTACAAGCTAGATTTCCCTTGTTCCAATAATGAAGAAGAATATGTGGCATTGGTACTGGGGCTTCTAGAGGCTCTTCAAAGGGTAATTCGTTCACTCTACATTAAGGGTGACTCCAACTTAGTAATTCAGCAAGTAAACGGAGAATATGCGTTGAAACACCTGAGCCTGGCGCCCTATAGAACAATCATTCAAAGGCTTATCAACCAGTTCCATCGGACCAAGATCATAAGACATCCTAGAATGATGAACCGCCATCCATACGCCTATGCCACTATCACCTAGAAAATGGTTACAAAGAACGATGAGACTATAGTTGTGATCCAACGAAGAACACCTCCTTAAGTGGTACAGTCAATACTACCGATGGAGGAGGACGCGGACTGGAGGGGAGAGATTAGAAAGCAACTGGAGTCTGGCAAAGGAGCTATGGGATTAAGAGAGTTGGCACAATCCTTTACGAACCAGGGGAATCTTTACTATAGAAATGATGGGGGATGGTTGTCTAGATGCTTCAGCCCAGAGGAAGGCGAGCAAAGATTAAGGAAAACACATGAGGAGCACTACGAAACGACTGAGATACCTAAATATAGGAGAATTCAAAGAGATGGGTATTTCTGGCCTAGAATGAAGCAAGATGCGGTAGAGCTGCAACGGAAATGCGATAAGTGTCAGCTATTCTTCAAGGAAGCTAAGTGCCATTTCATTGAAGCTCAAACGGACTGGAGGCAGCCCTACATCGCCTTCATTCAGAAGGGGGTTGTCCCAATGGAGAAAATGGATGCAATGGGTCTGAGGCAACGAGCTCCAAGGTTCTATGTTCAGGAGGGGTAGCTTTATCGAAGGGGGTACTTCAACAGGCCATTGCGTTGCGTCACGAAGGAAGAAGCAGCGGAGGTCCTCAAACAAGCGCGCGATCCATCACACATAGGAGGGGCCAAGTTGTATGATCAGTTAATGACGTTAGGGTATTATTGGCCAACGATGGAGAAAGACTCTACTAAGTTCGTTCGAAATGCAAAGCTTCCCAACTTCATGGAAATATGATCCATGCCCCATCAGTGGACTTACACTCTCTGTCAACACCCTATCCATTTCATACTTGGGCGTTTGACCTAGTGGGGACAATACACCCTTCTTCGAGAGGCAAGATATGGATACTGGTAGCAACAGAGTGTTTTACAAAATGGGCCGAAGCGATACCACCCAGAAGAGAAACGGCTGGGGTGGTGAGCAACTTCATCGGAGAATACATCATTTGTCGTTTCGAGATCCCAAGGGTTATTATTTAAGATAACTGGACTCCCTTCATCAATTCCGAAGTAACAATGCTCATAGACAAGTACTCCATTGTTCATCACACCTCAACGGTGGCATACCCAAAGGGAAATGGTCATTCTGAAGCAACTAACAAAACCTTGGTTAATATTTTGGCCAAGATGGTGGAGGACTTTCCAGGGGCATGGCATGTCAAGATACCAGTTGTTTTATGGGCCTATCGAACAACCAAGCGGAAACCCACATGATACACGCCGTTCTCTCTTATTTATGGGGCTGAGGCAATCCTTCCAGTAGAGTTGGAAGTTCCCTTTGCTCGTTATGCCTTGCGAAGTAGCATGCTCCCTTATAGTAAGCATGTACAGCTGGAAGCATTGGATGAACACAGAGATAATTCGATGCATCACTTTTAAATATATACGGAACAACTCTCCAGGGTATATGACAACTTGGTGAGACCAAGGATATTCGTGGAGGGAGACCTCGTATTAAAAGTAGCAGTGAAGCACATCAGGGGACTTCCTCTACCAAAGTTTGCAGCCAACTGGGAGGGACCTTTCATTGTGAAGGAAGCTCATAACTCAGGTTATTGTTTAATTTCGAAGTTAGAGGAAGACAATCCATTTAAGAGTAACAATAAATGGCTGAAGGTTTATCATGTGTAAACAATCAAGTTTGAACCAATGTTATGACTGGCTATTGTTATAAATATACAAGTTTTGGGTTACAATTTGAACATAATGAAAGAATTGCAGAAATATAGAACTCTATAGAATACAACAACAGTCACAACAGAAAAAGGGATTGAAAAGTATATATTCTTCATTCATAGACAATAGAGCATTACAAAAAAAAATTTGGGAGCTATCGCCCAAGAATTACATAGATAAGATCAGATGGAGGATCTATATACAAGAGGCAACTAGTCTAAAAGAAACGATAAATCTGTGGAAGAGAAAAAATCTCCAGGAAGGCCCGAAGAAGCTGCTGTGAAAGACCGTTGGGCATTAATAGAAACCTCAAGCCTCGTTTGCACTTGTGTACGTTCGATGAGGAGTCTCTCGCATTTCATCTTGACCAGAAACAAAGCTTCTTCAGCATCCTTTACCTCATGATCCACTGCTTCCAAAAGGGGTGCCAATGCGACCAACCTAGCTTCCTCAGCTTACTGGTCCTCCTGGTGCTTTCATAACACTTCCCTCTAGCCAATCAGTTGCTGGTTCTTCGAATTCTTCAAATATGTTATAATCCAGTCAAAACGGAAGCCATAACGCTCCAGCTCCCTCAGGAAACCCAGAAATTGGTTAAGTAGGGATCGAGTAATGCTTGCAGTGGGAGTACCGGTAATTTTAGCAACAACGATCGCCATGACTTGAAGTCTGTGACTCATCACATGAATATTGGAACATAGGCAGTCAGATGTGAAGGTCTCGGGGTGATGATTCACTAGTTGTTCAATCACCAAGCGATGATTGACATGCATTTGAGGAGACTGCCGAAGCACCACCAGGTAGAAGGCATGAGGAGCCATGTCGAGAAGAGGAAGTTCGCACCCAGATTCGCTCTTTGCGGCCGCACCAGTCGTGGAACCTTGATCATCATGACCATAATTTTTCGAAGAAGCAGGTTCCCGATGGGAGGAGGCCATAGGCAAAAGAACTGGGGGAGAATTTTCCCGAGCAACCTGAAAAGAGATAGAGGGCATGATGAGTTTATGAAAAATCTTAACAAGCATTTTTCATTGTTAACTCACCGTCATAAGGTAGAGTTTATGAAAAATCTTAACAAGCGTTTTTTGTTGTTACGTCACCGTTATAAGGTGGAGTTTATGAAAAATCTTAACAAGCATTTTTCGTTGTTAAGTCACCGTTACAAGGTGGAGTTTATGAAAAATCTTAACAAGCGTTTTCGTTGTTAAGTCACCGTTATAAGGTGGAGTTTATAGAAAAATCTTAACAAACGTTTTCGTTGTTAAGTCACCGTTATAAGGTGAAGTTTATTGAAAATGTTAACAAGCGTTTCCGTTGTTAAGTCACCGTTATAAGGTGGAGTTTAGTAAAAATCTTAACAAGAATTTTCGTTGTTAAGTCACCGTTATAAGGTGGAGTTTACTAAAAATCTTAAAAAGCATTTTCGTTGTTAAGTCACCGTTATAAGGATGAGTTTGTTAAAAAATCTTAACAAGCGTTTTCGTCGTTATGTCACCATTGTAAGGTGGAGTTTATGAAAAATCTTAACAAGACTTAACGAAAAATACCTCAGTCACTACAGGGGCAAGAACGTGAGTTAGTGTGGTAGCCGTAGGGACAAGAACTGTTAAGGGCGAGATCATTGCCTCAGAAGCCACAACGGGGTCCCTGCTCGCAGAAGCCCCAACACTTGGTAAAACTCTCTCACCAACATAAGGCACTAGGGCCAGTATAGCGGGTTCGTCGAGAGAAGATGACGGGCTCCCAAATAAAGACCCAACACGAAGGGGTGCAGAAGCACCACTATGATGGATATAAGCACCAACATGGGCCTTGACTGCAGTAGAACAACCAAGATAACTAGGTGGTACAAGATCAGGAGAAAACTGTGACATGAGGGCAAGTGTTAGAAAAGAGGAATAAGCACAGAAAAAATGAAGAAGTATATCCACATACTACTTACCTCGGTTATGGTGTTAAAAAGGGGAATGGCAGTCAGAGGTCTCATCAGCATCGTTGGAAGAAGAAAGCCTGCTAATAACGAGGATATTTGAACCTGAGGCAACTAAAACATCTCAGGGTTCACCAAGTCAAATAAAGAAAAGAGTGGGAACGAACAGACGCTAACGAAGGGTTATTTTGTAGAAGAAATCATACCTCGGGCTCACTTTCATTAACAAGAATAATGGGCAAAGGAACCTCAGGTGAGGTATTTAATTCAGAGGGGACTGAGAGTGTTGTCTCGGGTTGCGTTACCTCTAGCGGCGAAGGGGCACCCGCAGTCTCAATAGCATCACCTCCCTCAGCAACTTCCCTCGCACGTCGGGAGGCTGAACGGTGAGAATAGGTAAGCCCCATCATGGGGGAACGTGGAGGAGTCACATCAGCATGAGAAATAGTGAAACGTCCCCCCACGAAAGGTCTCACGGGAGGACTAGGGGGTTTGGCCTTTCCATTTCAATCCCCTGCACCACAGTTGTTAAAAAAAAAAAAAATATATATATATATAATAAACAGATGTATCCCGCCTTAAGCAAAAAAGATAACAAATAAATCAAGCATACATACCTCGGATTCAGATGGGGAATGAGAAGACAGGACCACAGGTGAAGAAGGAGGAGTAACAGCAACAGAGGGGGCCGGAGTGGGATGCACCTCAAGAGTTTGCATCTTCTGGGGCTTGGTGCCAAGAGTTTTCCTCCTCAATCCCGCTGCACCAGTATCGACCTCTCGAGGAACCCTTGATCTCTTTCTCCTTCTAGTCGTTGGCTCTGAAGGATGAACCACCGCTGTGGGAAAAGAAATCGAAGGAGGAACAACGACAGAGTGTCGATGATACTCAGTATTTATTCGATATATTTCTACTTGGGCCTCCCTCCTTAAATTCTCAGCCATCTCAGCAGACATGGGAGGTGGAACGGAGGCTATGGGAAGGGCTGCCACGGGAGTTTGGGGATTCTGGGACTTAGATTTTGACTTTGATGTCCCACTCTTGGTCGTTTTTGCCTTCTTGGAAGGTGGTTGAGAAGGCCCCTCGTTGATAGTATCTTTGGTTGAGGGGGCAGTCTTTTACAGAGCAGCCGGAGTTTTGGGTTTTGGCATTGCAACCGGGACCATGGGATAAAGTGGGGGAAGCTCGGTGGGAGGTTCTTTGGGGGTTGAACTTAGAGGGAATTCTATCCCAAGTACAGAGTTGCCCCTCAGCCCCAACTCTAGGGCAGAAAATGGAGAAACGGGAGGATACACCGGATCTCCCTCAATGAACTTAGAAATTGAAGCTAGTTGCTTCGGCTAGTACTTTGTGGCAAACAAAGGGGTCACATCACCCTGCCTAGTAATACTGGGAATGGTCACTCGCCCAGTCATAGTGGAGCTTATCCCCGACGCAGCGGTGGAAGAAAAAAAGAGCACGCCTCGCTAAAGGAGACCTTAGGATTTGACGATTGAAACACTGGACGTGGAGCCCCCTGATCAAACCCAAACTGGTGGCTGCATCGGTTGGGAGAATAGAAGAACCACGATCAGCGAGGGATCCCCACTCTTTATAAGAAGGCAGATATCTGGGGGAGAATAGAAGAACCACGATCAGCGAGGGATCCTCGATATCTGGGTACGGCACTTGTACCATTCTTGCTTCACGTTGAACAAATTCACAAGTGTGAAAGAAGACTTCCTCCTGATAAGGCCTCATTACAAAGTTCTCAAAATGGTCAATCACAGATATTAGCTCCTTTCGGCTTTGCCTCTTATGATAAATAAATGATCGTGGAGGCAGAATTGTTTCCCCCGAGGGAGGACTGTTGGCTTTGGCCGCTACGACAGGAAATTGAAAGTAAAGAAAGCTGGTCAGAAGAACACTGTTGGAAAAATTGGCCAAGTTATAATGACCAAGAGAGCGTTCCATATCGAATAAAGTCCTATCCATCCAAGTGTAGAGAGATCCCAACGCAATTGCATCCAGTGGAAATTTTATGCCTCGGGCCAAATGAAGGGACAAGTTGATAAGGTCCCTTCGGGGTTGGTCATTGGGTTTGCCCATCAAAAAGAAATGGGAGATAATCACAAGAATATAGGTGGGAAGTTCCAAATATGTACCTTGACTAGGAGCATCTGTTGAAGAATTTCCTTCACCAGAACCCTTGAAGAAATAATTAATCAAGGGAGAGAAAGTAGCTTTATTGGATGAACCAATGCAGCTTCGACATATGCGATCCAACTCCAAACGATCAGCAGTCTCTGGGGCATCAAGAGCCTCATCATCGTAGGGCTCATAACCTATTGCATCGAGGCCCAAAAGCTCGCACACGTCCTCTAGAGTTATGGTGAACTCACCCCACGCAGCGATGAACGTATGAGTAGTAACGTTCCATCGAGAGACTAGGACAGGAAGATTAGCATTATTCTTCAAAAGAGTGAACTCATCAAACCACTTAGCCCGTTGCAACCCAAGCTTGGTGAGAATATCAACATAAGCACTTTGCATGTGAGAGTTCTAGGCATCAAAGTGGGAAGGAGAACCACCTGGCACTTCGAAGTCGATATGGGACCATGGGAAGTCCCCTCGCTCCAAGCGAAATCATAGAGTCCCCTCTGGAGAAAGAAGGCCCCATTCAGAACAATCCTCGTCTTCATCACCCAACAGTAAGGCATCGAACTTGGAAGAAAAATGCCCAGCCTTGCAGAAAATAGCAAAGTCATCACCCTCCCCAAAAATAGGAGTGCAACGATAAAATCTCAGTTGTTCCTGGCGGTCAGCATCCAGGGTAGAGGCAGCAGTGGTGGTGGAAGACGGAGCACCAGTAGCAGAGATGGCGGGTTTGCTTGAGGTTGCCATGGAAAACGATGATGAAGACAGCAGAAAAACTTTACGCAAGGGCGATTTAAAGAACGAGAATAAGAGGACCGCGATCACAGGCGGCGGTTTTAGAGGATGAGAAGGGAAGAAGGCAAACAAGAATCTTGACAACAATGGAGTTTTTGCAAGTTTTTCTCTCTCTAAAAAAATGAAAGTCTGAATAAGATAGTAAGAGAACAAGGAAACAAAGAAAGAGAGGGTTGAAGTGTTTTGGATATAACCGTTTGAAAATTTCAGGGTTATCATTTCAGTCTCCCACCATCACATGTGCAAGGCTGCCTGTAATCATTTCCAATGAACACGTGGCACCTTGGGAAGTGATTTGACAGTTGAGAAGACTGCGCCACATCATTTACGAAGTAACGTCTGGGGAACACAAACCATCGTCTTCCTATACAAGCTTGAGTTTTGGCGCCAACGAAATTTTTTGTTAAACATATCTAATAAGATCCCGAACGAAGAAGATATCCCAACGATTCCAAAAAGCTACGATGTTCTCTCATAAGCTTAGACGATTGATTAGTCATGACTAAGGTGCATCGGGCAAAATTTTACTTTTGCCCAAAGTCTCAAACGCTCTGATTCTGAATAAAGGAGAAAAGCCTGAATCTTTTCTCACAAAGACAGGTCCATCGGTTCGAGACCTTTCGTGTAGACATTTCTTATTCCAACAAATCTCTACACGAGGGAGCAAATGTAGAGGGGACTTGAAGGTAATCCTGAGATTAGGGACCAATCCCCAATTAGTAACAGTGTTTGAGATTAAGCAACCGAGGCAGCTCAAGCGTGGCAACTCAGCGAGGAAGCTTATATTTTAGCTTGTTGTATTAGTCATATTCTATTTCTATTATTGATGACTGTAAGCTATCACGGTTGTAATAACGTAACGATAATAATAAAAGAGTTTGTGTGAGGTCAAACGGTACTTGCGAAAGACCAGGCTTGGCAGGGTCTGGGAGAGCTTTCATGCTCTATCGAATAACCTCACCACGGGAACTTTAGAGGGACCTGGTTTGGAGGATTGAGAAGTAAGGCACCGTTGGGGTTTGTCCTCACCATCTTAGATACACTTGGTAAAACACCAAAAGACCCTGACCATGGAACCTCGTACGGAGCAACGTCGAGTTCCATCGGGCATTGAGTTATGAACAAAATATCCCTCTACTGAATGTCACATCTACTGTAGGTGATGTCACTAGCCAGCTAAACAATGTCAGACATGCACTTGAGTAAACCACCGTGGTATTTGGGGCTGTCAGGCAGTTGGTAAGCCACCTCTGTGCCAACAGCCCCCTAACACACAGTGGTTAGGCAAAAGGCCTGTCTTAAGATTAATGTTTATGACATAGAAACAACTAGTGCCTCAGGCATTTAATGTTGCTACATAAAGTATGAGGGATGTCTTTTCATTTTTTTAATGACTGAGTTTCCTCGGGGATGGTGTGGGGGGCTATTTAAGGACCCCAACCACCCCTGAGGAGATGCATGGCCCTTTTTGAAAACCCTGGACTTATTACTAGAGATACACATCAGAAAGAGATATTATTACAAGCCAGAGGGTTTATCCCCTCACCATTTTCGTTTATTACGAAGCTTTTAATACTTGACAGAGATTCCTGAGGGTATATGGTGTGTTTTTACCTGCCTACCAAGGTGTATCTAAGGTGCTTACTTCTCCCTCCCTTTAGCTAAGTTACTTCTAAGGTTCATTACTATTTCCATAGTTATACACGAGGGTTTTGTGAGTTTAAGCGGAGTGTACCTTCATTGGGTCTGTGTTCGTGTGTCCTATCATTAATCCAAAGCTTCGGCCAGGATTAGCTTATCTTTACCATACTCCAAACGGGGTTACGCCTCCATCTTATCTAAGGTACCCTCTTACATATGGAAACCCTTGGGATCGAGTTATTATAATTAGTTTTATATCTGCATTTTATTGTTTGGAATCCTAATGGTAATAATTGAAAGTTTCTGCGAAAAAATAAAGACAAATTGGAAGAATATGATTCAAAGGAACTAAAAGCTGTTCCAACAAAAATGTTGTTTCATTCGAATGAGATTCAGGAGGTTTGAATGAGGACTCAAGGTCGTTCGAAGAGAAGATCGAATGAAGATCGAACAAGACCCAACTACATACCTGACTAGACTTTCTTTAAAGGTCATTCAAAGGCCAGTTTGAATGAGAGGCCATTCTCGTTCGAACGAGCAGAACAAAAATTTTAAAATCGGGTTGCCCTTTTGTGCTTTTGCATTTTAGGCCATCGGATGGACTAGGTGTCGAGCTTTGGTGAGCCCAGATTGGGCAAAAATGAGGTTTTGGTTTTTGGGGTGGTTCTATAAGGCCTGTTTGGATTTATTTGGGTTATTTTGAGTTGGAAGAAAAGAGGTGGGTCTTCCCCCACAATTTTCACCATTTTTCCACCATAGATCCCCATGCCACCACCATGTAACCACCTTACGCCTACATATTTTGGAGGTATTTGTGACACCCTGCCCAATTAAATATAGGGTGATTAGTCATGTACCAATTTAAAATAGAATGTTCGGTTGGTACATTCTTAGCATCACTGTGGAAAAACATTTTAACATATTAATCACCTAATATAAAATTAAGCTAGGTGTCCAAACATTTCAAATTTAAGTAAAATGAAGTAAATCCATTTTCAATCAGTCTTAAAATATAAACCATTCACCACACATAGGAATATAATGAATACTGAACATGAATCAAGTACTGAAATAAATAAGACTGGGTAAAACCTCCCAGATCAAAACTCTAAACCATAAAGTAAACTGAATACAATATCTCAGATAGAAGACTAGAAGTGAGCGACACATGCCCTAAATGAGAAGTCTGGATGAAACTGAATGGAAAAGATAGATATGTCTACTGCAAGGACATACAGCTTCCATAATAGCTGCATCACGTCTGACACTCCAATCTTTAATTCTGGTACCCCTGTGGATGAGCACATGGTATAATATATATATATATATATATATATATATATATATATATATATATATATATATATATATATACATATATATATATATAGCAGAAGAGAGAAGAAATACAAGAAACGGGTCAGAGCGCGAGATTTAAAAATGTTTTAGCAAGTATTTAAAACTGGTTCTTAAACAAGTCATATATGCATGTTAGTTATCGAACTCTCACATGAGTTTCTCACCTCTCGTCTTTTGTGCAGACCTAACGTACATCTAATCTCCCCTAGTTATACCACCCAGTCTAACTAGCAGAAACCATACTAATACTAACTATGCTCACTAGTAGTATTCATGTACCACCCATACAATACGCTATTCAGATAGTTTATCTCACATACTAGGTTTCATTATTCTCGTTCGAATGGAAAATCTTTTATCCACTAAGATTATTTTATTTATTATTTCAACTTTATCTACTAGTTTCACAAAGCAGAAAGTTCCCCAAGTACATTCATATATATATATATATATATATATATATATATAGTCTCATCATCCTTATATATATACATTAATCTTGCACCCTAAGGTTAAGACCACTTGGCGCATTGTAATGATTATTATTATTACCAAGTTTAATAATTTGACACAGTAGAAATATTTACAAGTTCATATATATATATATATATATATACACTAATCCTGCACCCCCGGGCTAAGACCCATTAGTACACCTATCAAGAAAATCCTGCATCCCTAGCTTAGCACCCATTAATGCACCTATCAATAATAATCCAGCATCCCCGGGTTATCACCCATTAGTGAGCCTAGCAGTAATCGTCCTTGTACCCTCTGGTTATCATCCATTAGTACACTTAATTAATAATGTTGTTGCACCCCCGGGTTATCACCCCTTAGTACACCTGACAATAATATTCTTGTACCCACGGGTTATCACCCATTATTACACGTAAAAGTAGAGTACCTGCACCCCCGAGTTATCACGCATTAGTGCGCTTCACAATAAAATTCTTACACCCCCTGGTTATCACCCATTAGTGATCTTAATAATAATATTACATAATAGGAATACACACATCCTATTAACATTCATAGGCATATTCCCAACCTAATGATACACTTCTCATACATATTTCATTCTCATCACTACGTATAGTGTAAATATTCAGATTACTACCTCCCTCATAATCTCTAAGGTACATTCTCTCTATACTGAAATAAGTAAAGTATTAATTCTCACATACATTCCCGAAATTAGGTCTTGTTTAAGTTTACAATCAGACAATTTTTCTCACTCCAATAAACCGGTAAACTCAAAACTGAACTCTAAGAAAAATTCCCAAGTTCTGTAGCGGCACTGTAAATCTGATGAAAATGAAACGAAACGAACCGAATCCCCCAAAAATGGAACTGAATCCCCCAGAAATGGAACCGATTCCATTACGTCAGACATGTTCTGCAACAGTACGTTTTCACCAAATGGAACTGAATCCCCCATAAATGGGATCGATTCCAATACGTCAGACATGTTATGCAATAGTTACATTTTCACCATTTTTAACCCTAAAAACTTTTAAGGTTCATCACCCAACACCTCATCATCAATCCCAATCAACATATGATAGGTTACGAATCATTCCTAACATCATAAAATCATTAATTTGTCATCAATCCACATAATTATATAAAATCCCCAAATTAATTCACATGAACCCTAGTTTCCAAAATTTCAATTAAAGAACCTAATCAACCCAGATTCGTTCATCAATAACTAATTAACCCATCCTTTAATCATCATTTAACCTCACATTTTCACCCAGTTAAAATGTAAATCACGATTAATTTCACCTACACTAACATGAGTATGATTATTGCTAAAAGAAAGCAAGTAATAAACACTTGCCTTAAATTGAAGGTCGAAATCCTTTGGTGATGTTTATATAGACGCGTTCATCTCCTCTCGATCTACGCGTTGGTGGCCACAGTTGTGGAAGATGATGCCTAAAAGCTTTGGCTCCTTGGGATTTGCTCTCCCTCACTCTCTGTGACTCTATATTGAGTTATGTGAATGTGAGCCCTAATTTCTCCCACGTAACTGATATAATAAAACAATAATTTTCGTCCATTTAATCTCCCCAAAAATTCAAATTACAAAACTACCCCTACGAGGTGTTGGTTTGGCCTAAAATCTCCTGGTGTCCAAATAGAATACCTGGGTAGTATTTTCTGACTATCTCAACTCACCCAGACTCAACGGTGCACTCGAAAGGACCATACAAGTTAATAAAAATAATTTCTCTTTTTATCCCAATCAATTAGTCTCGACACGAATGACACACGCGTCAGACTTATATTACAAAATTGTCGTATTATTCACTCTCGAAAATTTATCAAAGTGTATAGTTCCACATTACATATCACACAATAATATTAAATCAATAAGTACTAACCCTTGGCACGCTAGTTAATATTTATTTTAAATACGGATTAATAAACATTTAAATTCTCGCATTTTATTTCAATTAATCTAACAAAACAATTAATCACTCAATTATTTAAATCATTAAAAATACGGGGTGTTACATACTTCCCCCATTACAACGGAATTTCGTCCCAAAATTCAGAAAAATTATACCAGGTACAAACAATGAGGTATATATATATATTGCGCATCGCACCCCTGCGCTCCCAAGTAAACTACTGCGTACCACCCATATAGTACGCTCTCGAATACCATTAATAATTAACACTTCACATGTGTTTGTTTTGAACTCCAGGTTACCCTGTCACGTAAGTTCCTCCCCATGCCTTACTGATTAAGTCTCACTTCTTAAACTATATCTTAGATATTCACTATCTAGTTTCCTACTATTTTCACTTTAGTAGATTTATCATCCTTTTAGATACATGCAACCTCGGCTCGTGTCGTTCATACGAGAGAGTTGGTTGTGCAATATATATTTCACCCATAGTATATATATGATAATATCAATACTTCTCCAATATTTGTAATCATAACTGGTCCCCCACCATTAACTATCAAGTACGACATAACAAATTTTACCGTGCCATACTTCTACTGGCGCTCTGCCCAAACGTGAACTTATAGGAGTTATTTACACACAAACTCCACTAGTGAAAGGTACTGCTCTCGTCCTCCCCTATTATTTAAGGGTACACATATAATTTAATCTCCATCATTCGATTTGACTATTTGTCCTGCCCATCCCTCTGAGTTTAGTAGGCCATACTCAATTGCATCTCGGTACCTATAGTTTCACTACATCGGCTTCATAAGGATTCTATGCATACTATTCCATAGTATGATCATCCCAATTGGCATGACATGATCTACTTCACTCCACCATTCCATATCACATATATAGGATCAGGACCACTCTAGAAAGTACTACTTCATGAGAAGATCCTTGGGAATACTCTCCCATTCAATGATGGAAGAAACCTTTGCTGATTTCAGATTTGTCCACCCTTTTTCCAACAGTCGGTAACCCAATGTAAGATGAACTTTATAATATTACCCTACATCTTAACCCATCACCATTATTATTTTTATCGTGATACATATTGTAATCTCTTGAATAAATTTTCATCTTGAAATGTAAGTCTCTGAAAAATCTTAGTGAATAAGCTTCGGCTTACCCGACTACATGTTATTGAATTCCCATGCTAATCAAATGACATGAAAGTTCTTACATTTCATGTATGGGATGTCTCGCAAAGATAAATCCAAATAAGGAACCCCCCCGATACACTACTATATAACCTAGTCGATTGCTGAGGTTCGTAAGGCCCTCAGACCATACTATGTATCTTCCCACAATCTTCTTATGTGTACACAAAAGTTTTCTCGTCCACTCTCATGTCCCTAATAATAACACGAAACATGGCGATCTCACTACCCCAAGTACTCAACGCTAGATATATATAACGAGCTATATCTCATTGCTCGGTCAAGAACACAATGTATCCTGAGTCTCCTCAGTATAATAAATTCTTAGGCACTGGAATCATATATAACTAGACAATATATTCACTGAGGTCTATAATACCATGAAATTTTTATATATTCATATATCTGGGCCCAAACCTATTTCAGGTGGCGCCGCACAAAATTAAGATCACTCCTCCCGGAGTATCCAGCACGATAGTCATATCACTCAATTTACTATCGTTTAACTATACGGTAATTAATCACTACATATTACCATAATGAACGCCACTAAAGCTGACTCAATGCAGTAGTAAATTATAACAATAAAATATATTCTTAGGGCCCACCCGATTCACTCACGGGCAACATCAAAATGTCGTGCTAACAACGAGAAAAACGTTGGTAACAAGACTATTAGAACTAACGTTCCCACTAAAATTGACCCGCACACGAAGTTTAGTGATTCCAATTTACTTATAAGTTGTGACACACTTATGTTACATGAATTAATCCTTTACTCACAATGATGGAGCAAAACCTCACTATTCTCGCCTAATCGCAGGGTCTCTGTAAGTGGTTGCCAACACAACCCATGAACACTTGCAATCGTTATACATATAGGATTCCATCTAATAGTTGTTCCCTCGCCTCGTGGACAATTTATTCCATTATGTGGATTTCACACCCACTATTGGAACGTTGGGCCGAAATATCTTGGCCTCAATTATGGATTTAATGACTTCTCGTTTACATCCCGGGCCCCTTCGACCCCGACATACTGTATGCTACTCTTAACGAGGACTCTACTAGTCCATCCTGAACCCATATCACTCTCAGGTTATAAATTTCATGGGCCTAATTCTCTTGACCCCAAATTCTTTCGCTAGAAGTCTCACTCCTCCAGTTGTTATGCCTAACTGGCATGGTTTACCATTTCTAATATTTTCGCTCTCACTTCTCACTTGTGGACACATTCAACCCTTGTAGTTTTACTTTCTTCACATAGGGAAACTTCACGAGAAAATTCCTCATAACTAGTCCTAATGATCATTTTGAAATGTCCTTCCCTCAGATCGGTAGTCTTAACTCACAATTATTCTTCCGTTGTCCCTTTGGCTATGTTGGACTTTCGGAACTCTTGTTGTCCTCCACAACCCTGATTGACTTCATCTTGACTTTGTAGGAAGTTAATCAATTAAAATCATCTAAATGAGCTCCCTATTTGGTATACTCTCCTGTGGTATCTCACTAACACTATTAAGTTCAGTTCTACCCTTCGACCAGATTCTCTAACACTCTTTGCTCACTTCTTATGGGAAGATTATAATAACTACCAACGGTATAGCCTTGATGGCATCAACATTAGTCATCCTAGCTGGATTTCTCATCCATGCTTGTATTCTACTCACAGGACCTTTATCAACTATAGACTCTTTGGATAATTTATGCCCCTCTGCCCGGTACGAAGTTCATTATGAATTCAACCTTTATCTCACGATCGTTCCCTAGATTACTCACTATGCTAAGTTTCAAATTTTCACTTGCATCTCTATTACGACATCAAGTGGAAGACCTCACGGTGGAATCGTACTGCAAATTTCTCTTTAAATTTGGAATATACTTTCTGAAATTGGTGATTGACTCTAATCACGTAATGTCGCTGCTAAGAGCTATAACTTTAACACCAAATTTTATTCTGAGTGTCGTCACACCCCACACTACACAATTGCCTTCATATTTTCTACCTCCATTGGTTTGTCACACATTCTCTTTTTCTTCTCCGCATTTTCGCTGATGGGTTTTTCAAAAGAGTTCCCTGACTTCCCTCTTATCGATTTCGATAGGTGGTCCTGAAGTCATTCCACCGTTATCTACGACTATTCCCTGGGAACCCACTATTCCCAAGTGATGATTTATATTATCACTTGCTTAAGTATACTCAAGATATTTTTGTCACGATCACTCTTTCCCGATTACTCTATATCTTCGATCGGGCTTCTTATTCTCCTACAGTCCTTCTTACGACCCTCGTTGGTCATCCTAAACTGTTCGGTGTTCGAAGCACACACGATTTTATATAAAATGAGTTTCCTCCATTATGATTTATAGCATGAGAACGCAACTCGCATACATAAAGGAACACAACAATCCTATAATAAGGCTCTACATCATAGAAAGTTACGCTGAAATGTAATAAGCCGCACAGATCCTAAGGACACTAGAACCTGATGCTCTAATACCACCTGTGACACCCCACCCAATTAAATATATTGTGATCAGTCCTATACCAATTTAAAATAGAAAGTTTAGTTGGTTCATTCTTAGCATCACTATCGAAAAACTTTTTAACATATTAATCACTTAATATAAAATTAAGCTAGGTGTCAAAACATTTCGAATTTTAGAAAAACCAAGTAAATCCATTTTCATTCAGTCTTAAAATATAAACCATTCACCACATATAGGAATATAATAAATACTGAACATGAATCAAGTATTGAAATAAATAAGACTCGGTAAAACCTCCTAGATCAAAACTCTAAACCATAAAGTAAACTGAATACAATATCTCAGATAAAAGACTAGAAGTGGGCGACGCATGCCCTAAATGAGAAGTCTGGATGAACCTGAATGGAAAAGACAGATACGTCTGCTCCAAGGACCTACAACTTTCGCCACATCTGTAGCATGCCTGACACTTGAATCTCTAATTCTTGTACCCCTGTGGCTGAGCACAAGGTATAATATATATATATATATATATATATATATATAGAAGAGATACCAGAAACGGGTCAGAGCCCCTGGTTTAAAAATGATTTAGCAAGTATTTAAAACTAGTTCTTAAAACAAGTCTTATACGCATGTTAGTTATCGAACTCTCACATGAGCTTCTCACCTCTCATCTTTGGTGCACACCTAACGTACATCTAATATCCCCCTAGTTATACCACCCAGTCTAACAAGTCAGAAACCATACTAATACTAACTATGCTCACTATTAGTATTCCCGTATCGCCCATACAATATGCTATTCAGATAGATTATCCTACATACTAAGTTTCATTATTCCCGTTCGAATGGTTAATCTTTTATTCAATAAGATTATTTTATTTCTCACTTCCACTTTATCTACTAGTTTCACAAAGCAGGATGTTCCCCAAGTACATTCACACACACACATATATAGTCTCATCATCCCTATATATATATACATTAATCCTGCACCCTTAGGTTAAGACCACTTAACGCAATGTAATGATTATTATTATTACCATGTCTACTATTTTCACACAGTAGAAATATTTACATGTTCATATATATATATATATATATATATATATATATATACTAATCCTGCACCCTCGGGCTAAGACCCATTAGTGTACCTATCAAGAAAATCCTGTATCCCCGTATTTGCACCCATTAATGCACCTATCAATAATAATCCACCACCCCCGGGTTATCACCCATTAGTGAGGCTAACAGGAATGATCCTTGCACCCCTAGGTTATCACCCATTAGTACACCTAAAAATAATATCCTTGTACCCCTGGGTTATCACCCATTAGTACTTAATCAATAATGCTTTTGCACCCCAGAGTTATCACCCATTAGTACACCTAACAATAATATTCTTATACCCCCGGGTTATCACCCATTAGTACACTTAACAATAGAGTTCCTGCACCCCCGGGTTATCACTCATTAGTGAACTTAACATTAAGATTCTTATACCCTCGGGTTATCACCCATTAGTGATCTTAATAATAATATCACATAATAGGAATACACACATCCTATTAACATTTAAAGGCATATTCCCAGCCTAATCATACACTTCTCATATATATTTCATTCTTATCGCTATGTATAGTGTAAATATTCAGATTACTATCTCTCTCGTAATGTCCAAGGTACATTCTCCCTATACCGAAATAAGTAAAGTATTAATTCTCACATACATTCCCAAAATTCTGTCTTATTTAAGTTTACTATCTGACAATTTCTCTTACGCTAATAAACCGATAAACTTAAAACTGGACTCTAAGAAAAATTCCCAGGTTCTCCAAGGTTCTACAGCGGCACTGGAAATATGAAGAAAAAGAACTCAACCAAATCCCCCAAAAATGGAACCAAATTCCCCAAAAATGGAACTGGTTCCATTACGTCAGACCTCATCTGCAACAGTTACGTTTTCACCAAATGGAACTGAATCCCCCAGAAATGGAATCGGTTCCGTTATGTCAAACTTGTTCTGCAACAATTACGTTTTCACCATTTTTAACCCTAAAAACTTTTATGGTTCATCACCCAACACCTCACCATCAATCCCAATCAACATATGACAGGTTGTAAATCATTCCTAACATCATAGGATCAGTAATTCGTTATCAATCATCATAATTATATAAAATCCCCAAATTAATTCACATGAACCCTAGTTTCCAAAATTTCAATTAAAGAACCTAATCAACCAAGATTAGTTCATCAATCTATGATTCAATTTTGTGATTAATCCTCTACATACATGGAGGAATGTCAACAACTAATTAACCCATCCTTTAATCATCACTTAACCTCAAATTTTCACCTAGTTAAAATGTAAATCATGATTAATTTCACCTACACTAACATGAGTATTATTATTGCTAAAATAAATCCATTAATAAACACTTACCCTAAGTTGAAGGTCTGATTCCTTTGGTGATGTTGGTATAGACGAGTTCCTCTCCTCTCGATCTACGCGTTGGTGGCCACTATGGTGGAAGATGATGCCTAAAAGCTTTGGCTCCTTGGGATTTGCTCTCCCTCACTCTCGGTGACTCTCTGTTGATTTATGTGTATGTGATCCCTAATTTCTCCCACGTAACTGATATAACAAAACTCTAATTTTCTTCCATTTAATCTCCCTAAAAATTCAAATTACAAAACTACCCCTAATGGGTACCGGTTTGGCTTAAAATCTCCCGGAGTCCAAATAGAATACCCGGGAAGTGTTTTTTGATTATCTCAACCCTCCTGAACTCAATGGCTCCCTCGAAATGACCATACAAGTTAATAAAATTAATTTCTCTTTTTATTCTAATCAATTAGTCTCGACACGACTCACACGCGCGTCAGACTTATATTACCAAACTGTCGTATTATTCACTCTCGACAATTTATCAAAATGTATAGTTCCATATTACATATCACACAGTAGTATTAAATTAATAAGTATTAACCCTTGGCACGGTAGTTAATATTTATTTTAAATCGGGATTAATTAACAATTGAATTCACACATTTTAATTCAATTAATCCAACAAAATAATTAATCACATAATTATTTAAATCATTAAAAATACGGGGTGTTACATACATCCCCCTTACAATGGAATTTTGTCCCGAAATTCAAAAAAACTATACCAGGTACAAACAACGAGGTATGTATATTGCTCATCGCACCCCTGCGCTCCCAAGTAAACTACTCCGTACCACCCATATAGTACGCTATCGAATACCATTAATAATGAATACTTGACATGTGCTTGTTTTAAACTCCAAGTTACCCTATCACATAAGTTCCTCCCCACTCCTTACTGATTAAGTCTCACTACTTAAACTACATCTTAGTTATTCACTATCTAATTTCCTACTATTTTCACTTTAGTATATTTATCATCCTTTTAGATACATGCGACCTCGCCTCGTGTCGTTCATACGAGAGAGTTGGTTGTGGAATATATATTTCACCCGCAGTATATATACGATAATATCAATTCTTCTCTGATATTTGTAATCATAATTGGTCGCCCACCTTTAACTATCAAGTAGGACACAACAAAGTTTACCGTGCCATACTTCTACTGACACTCTGGCCAAACGTGACTTATAAGAGTTATTTAGACACAAATCCACTAGTGAAAGGTACTTCTCTTGTCCTCCCCTAAGATTTTAGGGTACACATAAAATTTACTCTTCAGAATACGATTTGACTATTTGTCCTTCCCATCCCTCTGTGCTTGGTAGTCCATACTCAATTTCATCTTGGTACCTACAGCTTCACTATATTGGCTTCATAAGGATTCTATTCATACAGTCCTGTAGTATGATCATCCCATTTAGTATAACATGATCTACTTAAATCCACCATTCTTTATCACATATATAGGATCATGACCACTCTAGAAAGTATTAATTCATGAGATGATCCTTGGGAATACTCTCTCATTCACTGGTGGAAGAAACCTCTATTGATTTCAAATTTGTCCACCTTTTTTCCAACAGTTAGATGACCCACTTTAAGACGAACTTTGCAATATTACCCTAGATCTTAACCCATCACCATTGTTATTTGTCTCGTGATACATTTTGTACTATCTTGAATAAATTTTCATCTGGAAATGTAAGTCACTGACAAATCTTAGTGTATAAGCTTCGGCTTACCCAACTACATGTTATCGAATTCCCATGTTAATCAAAATCCATTGCCTGATTCAATGACCTAGGGAAGCCATACACCCTATACCTCGCGCATCATTATACAAATGACATGAAATTTTCTTACGTTTCATGCGTGGGATGTCTCGCAAAGAGAAATCCAAACAAGGAACCCCCCCAATACACTATTATCTAACCTAGTCGGTTGTCGAGGTCCGTAAGGCCCTCAGTCCATACTATGTATCTTCCCACAATCTTGTTATTTGTACATAAAAGTTTTCTCATCCACTCTCATGTCCCTAATAATAACTTGAAGCATGGAGCTCTCACTACACCAAGCACTCAACACTACATATATATAACGAGCTATATCTCGTTGCTCGATCGAGAACACAAAGTATCCAGAGTCTCCTCAGTAAAATAAATTCTGACGCACTGGAATCACATATAACTAGACAACAATTTCATTGAGGTCTATAATATCATGAAATTTTCATATATTCATATTTCTGGGCCCAACCCTATTTTAGGTGACGCCACACAAAATTAAGATCACTCCTCCCGGAGTATCTGGCACAATAGTCATATCACTCAATTTACTATCGTTTAACCATACGATAATTAATCACTAAACATTACCATAATAAACTCCACTAAAGCTGACTCAATGCAGTAGTAAATTATAACAACAAAACATATTCTTAGGTCCCACCCGGTTAACTCACGGGCAACATCAAAATGTCCTTCTAACAACGAGAAATATCTTGGTAACAAGATGGTTAGAACTAACATTCCCACTAAACTCGACCCGCACGCGAAGTTTAGTCTTTCCAATTTACATATAAGTTATCACACACCTGTGTTACTTGAATTAATCCTTAACTCACAAGGATGGAGCAAAACCTCACTATTCTCACCTAATCACAGGGTCCCCGCACGTGGTTTCCATCCTGGGCCATGAACATTTGCAATCGTTATACATCTAGGATTCCATCCAATAGTTGTCCCCTCACACTGTGGACAATTTATTCCATTATATGGATTTCGAACCCACTATTAGAACGTTGGCCCGAAATCTCTAGGCCTCAATTATGGATTTAATGACTTCCCGTTTACATCCCGGGCCCCTTCGCCCCCGACATACTGTATGTTACTCTTAACGAGGACTTTACTAGTACATCCTGAACCCATATCACTCTCAGGTTATAAATTTCTTGGGCCGAATTCTCTTGACCCCAAATTCTTTCGCTGGAAGTCTCATTCCTCCAGTTGTTATGCCTAACTGGCATGGTTTACCATTTCTAATCTTTTCGATCTCACTTCTCAGTTGTGGGCACATTTAACCCTTGTAGTTTTACTTTTTTCACATAGGGAAAATTCATTAGCCAATTCCTTGTAACTGGTCCCAATGACCATTTTGAAATGTCCTTCCCTCGGACCGACAGTCTTAACTCACAATTATTGTTTCGTTGTCCCTTTGGCTACGCTGGCCTTTCGAAACTGTGGTTGGCCTCCACAGCCCTGATTGACTTCACCGTGACTATATAGGAAGTTAACCAATCAAAATCATCTAAATGAGTTCCCTATTGGGTATACTCTCCGGTGGTATCTCACTAACACTGTTAAGTTCAGTTTTGCCCTTTGGTCAGATTCTCTAACCATTTTTTCTCACTTCTTCTGGAAAGACTATAATAACTAGAACCGTCTAACCTTGGTGACATCAACATTAGTCATCCTAGCTAGATTTCTAATTCATGCTTGTATTCTACTCACGAGACCTTTATCAACTATAGACTCTTTGGATAATTTATGCCCCTCTGCCTGGTTCGAAGTTCATTATGAATTCAAACTTTCTCTCACGATCGGTCTGTAGCTTACTCAGTGTGCTAAGTTTCAAATTTACACTTACATCTCTATTACGACATCAAATGGAAGACCTCACGGTCAAATTGTACTTCAAATTTCTCTTTAAATTTATAATATACTTTTTGAACATGGTGATTGACTTTAATCAGTTAATGTCGCTCCTATGAGCTATAACTTTAATGCCAAATTTATTCTGAGGGTCGTAACACCCCACTATACACAATTTCCTTCGGATTTTCTACCTCCATTGGTCTATTACACTTTCTCTTTTTCTTCTCCGCATTTTCGCCGATGGGTTTTTCAAAAGAGTTCCTTTGATTTCCCTCTTATCGATTTTGATAGGTGGTCCCGAAATCATTGCACCGTTATCTACGACTGTGCCCTGGGAACCCATTATTCCTAAGTGGTGATTTCTATTATCACTTGCTTAAGTAACCCTCATGGTGATTTTTTCACGATCACTCTTTCCCAATTACTCTATATCTTCTATCGGGCTTCTTTTTCTCCTGCAGTCCTTCTTACGGCCCTCGTTGGTTGTCAAATACTATTCGGTGTTCGAAGCCCACACGATTTTATGTAATGAGTTTCCTACATTATGATTCATAGTAGGAGAACCTAAGTCGTATACGTAAAGGAACACCATAATCCTATAATAAGGCTCTACATCAAAGAACATTACGCTGAAAAGTAATAAGCTGCCCAATTATAGACTCCAGAATCCTATAATAATAGAACCTGATGCTCTGATACCACCTATAACACCCTGCCCAATTAAATATAGGGTGACAAGTCTTGTACCAATTTAAAACAGAATGTTCGGTTGGTTCATTCTTAGCATCACTGTCAAAAAACTTTTTAACATATTAATCACTTAATATAAAATTAAGCTTGGTGTAAAAACATTTCCAATTTTAGTAAAACCAAGTAAATCCATTTTCATTCAGTCTTAAAATATAAACCATTCCCACACATAGGAATATAAAAAATTTTGAACATGAATGAAGTACTGAAATAAATAAGACTTGGTAAAACCTCCCAGATCAAAACTCTATACCATAAAGTAAACTGAATACAATATCTCGGATAAAAGACTAGAAGTGAGCGACACCTGACATAAATGAGAAGTTTGGATGAACCTGAATGGAAAAGATAGATACGTCTACTACAAGGACCTACAGCATCCACAACAGCTGCAGCACGTCTGACACTCCAATCTTTACTTCTGGTACCCCTGTGGCTAAGCACGTATATATATATATATATATATATATATATATATATATATATATATATATATATATATATATATATATATATATAGCAAAAGAAAGAAGAGATACAAGAAACGGGTCAGAGCCCGAGGTTCAAAAATGATTTAGCAAGTATTTAAAATTGGTTCTTAAAATAAGTCTTATATGCATGTTAGTTATCGAACTCTCACATGAGTTTCTCACCTCTCATCTTTTGTACACACCTAACGTACATGTAATCCCCCTAGTTATACCACCCAGTCTAATTAGTCAGAAACCATACTAATAGTAACTATGCTCACTAGTAGTATTCCCGTATCGCCCATACAATACGCTAGCCAGATAGTTTATCTCACATACTAAGTTTCATTATTCCCGTTTGAATGGTTAAACTTTTATCCACTAGGATTATTTTATTTCTCATTTCCACTTTATCTTCTAGTTTCACAAAGTAGAAAGTTCCCCAAGTACATTCATATATATACATATAGTCTCATCATCCCTATATATATACACTAATCCTGCACCCTTATGTTAAGACCACTTGGCTCAATGTAATCATTATTATTATTACCAAGTCTACTATTTTCACACAGTAGAAATATTTACATGTTCATATATGTATATATATATATATATATATACTAATCCTGCACCCCCGAGCTAAGACCCATTAGTGCACGTATTAAGAAAATCCTGCATCCCCGAGTTAACACCCATTAATGATTCTATCAATAATAATCGAGCACCCCCGGGTTATCACCCATGAGTGCGCCTAAAAATAAGCATCCTTGTACCCCCAGGTTATCACCCATTAGTATAACTAACAATAATATCCTTGTACCCCCGGGTTATCTCCCATTAGTACACTTAATCAATAATGTTCTTGCACCTCTGGGTCATCACCCATTAGTACACCTAACAATAATATTCTTGTACCGTCGGGTTATCACCCATTAGTACACTTAACAATAGAGTTCCTGCACCCCCGAGTTATCACTCATTAGTGCACTTAACAATAAGATTCTTACACCCCCCGGGTTATCACCCATTAGTGCTCTTAATAAAAATATCACATAATAGGCATACACACATCCTATTAGCATTCATAGGAAGATTACCAACCTAATCATACACTTCTCATACATATTTCTTTCTCATCGCTGCGTATAGTGTAAAAATTCAGATTACTATATCTCTCATAATATCCAAGGTACATTCTTTGTATGTCGAAATAAGTAAAGTATTAATTCTTACAGACTTTCCCGAAATTTTGTCTTGTTTAAGTTTACTATCGGATAATTTCTCTCACTCCAATAAATAGGTAAACTCAAAACTGGACTCTAAGAAAAATTCCCAGGTTCTCCAAGGTTCTGTAGCGGCACTAAAAATCTTCAGAAAACGAACTAAACCGGATCCCCCAGAAATGGAACTGAATCAATTACTTCAGACATGTTCTGCAAGAGTTACATTTTCACCATTTTTAACCCTAAAAACTTCAAAGGTTCATCACCATGTAATACCCCGTATTTTTATTGATATTTATTCAAGGGATTAATTAAATTAAATGTGCATTAATTGAAAATTAATCCGGATATAAATACTAACGAGATGTGAGTTGGTATTTTATTATGCTAGGTATATATGGCAATATACGAATATTAAAAATATTAAAATTGTTGCGAGACTGAAATACGATAATTTGGGAAATTTATTTGGGACGTGCGTGTCAGCCGCGTCAGAAATGAAATTATTTGAATTAAAAGTGAATTTTATTTTTATCAACCGAATGGTCATTTTGAGTGCGCCAACGAGTCTGGAAGGGTCGAAATAGTCAGAAAACACTAGCCGGGGGTTTCATTTGGGTCCCGGGGCATTTTTGGACCGTACCGGCAACTTAAAAGGGTATTTTGGTAATTTTAAAAATTTGGGAATTAAAACCCACGAAAATTAGAGTGAATATTTATTATTTTAGAAGGGCCACTAAGGCCATTACCAGTAAAAAGTTTAGAGAGTGGTTACGTGAGTTTTGAGAGAAGTGGGAAGAGAAGTTACAAGAGCCAAAACCACCATCTTCAACCTTGAGGAGAAATTTGTAGAGTAAAGGAGAGATCAACCTTCAACATCAAATTCTGAAGTAATCAAATGAAAGTGATTTAGTATTGTTAATTCATTGAATATATCTTCCATGGTTAGTGTAGGAATAATCTTTTATTGAACTTTTGAAGAAAACCCCTGAAATTTGTTGGAGAAACTTTAAATTTGGGTTAGGATTTGCATGTAGTATGATAATGGACAGAGTAATACTTGAAAAGTTGTATATGATGGATGAAAAAAGGATTTATGATGAGTATTTAGACATAAGAAAATTAGGAGTTCATGTCCATAGGGTTTGGAGATATATTTGAAGATTCATAGTAATTCCATGTTAATTTGTAAGATTTGACCCCTTGAATGTGTTAAGGAATGATCTAGGGTGGTTATAAATGGTTTATATACGATAAAAAATGATTTGGATGGCCTTAGGGTGGATTTAGAGGAGAGAAGAATTGAGAAAATTGAATTTGGGAATTTCTGGACTGAAACTGCCATCTCGTTAGAAGACCTGCCCAGGTCGTTCGAATGACCTCGTTCGAACGAACTTCTAACGAGATGACAGTATGACTTCTAATGAGCTGGTATTTCGTTCGAAGCCCTTCATTCGAACGAACTCGTTTGAACAACCTCTTTTGAATGAGACTTCTAACGAGTTGACAGAATGGCCTTTTTGGCCTGATTTGATTTCTAGTATCCCGTAGACTTATTTAAATGGTGAGATAACCTTCCCTTATTAACAAATGGGTATAGTTGGGAGCTTAGGATACATTGAAGAGTAAAACTTGGAACCTTATAGTAAACCGGATGACATGTGTGGATTGGGAAGTAAGTAACTAATCACGACGTGAGAAGAGTTGATAACTTAAATACATATAAACCGGGGACTTGTGAGTCGTATAAAACTAAATGTTGGTATAAGAACGAGAAGTATACCACTAATGAAATATTGTGATATCTAATATGTATGAATGCTTAGTATATGTAATTATCTATTTATGACATACCTACCGTACTTGCTATCATGGGAGGTTGGCGTTCGTTTAGGGCCATCTAATCTTTGTGTGCCTACGAGGGGGATTTAAATTGGTACCACGAGGACATAGATCAGATAAGGTCTTATTGAGAAGTTAATAAGTCTACTGATCATGGGAGCGTAGGTATGTGAGTGACCCATGTGATGATAACTATGTTCGCCTCCATTGTTTGTGATTGTTGTTGATGAAACGTTTCTTGAGAGATTCGGAATACGTGGTCCTCATGTATGTGATGTACCGATATTTGATAGCAGAGTATGTGTGCACCGCAGCTTAGTCTCGGGGTGCTAGTATTATATATTTATAGTGATAATAATATACTGTGTTTGAAATGAATTATTGTGAACAATTGTGAGTATAAATAATGGCTACGGTTTGTAAAGTGAGAATATAAAATTTATTATAAATTGAAATGCTAAAGTGGGGAAACTGTACAATAAGGTACAATACTCTAGTAAATAGGAGATGTTGGGATTTGAGTTGGATATCACATAGAAATGTTAGATTTGGCATTGGACTAGATAGATACGGGAGCAACTAGAAATGGGCACGGGTGCTATAGGAGTGCACAATTAGTTGAGAGGTGAGGAACTCATGTGAGTGCACACACTATCATGTACTTTACATTCACTGTTTAATGATATTAAACACTTGCATTTTTAAAATTTATTTTCACATTCGGGCTATGACCCGTTTTCTTTCAAATCTATTTTTGTAAAAACCTTTTTAGGTGCCCAACCACAAGGACACCATGCATAGGAGTTTTATTCAGGTGAAGCGATGTAGCTGCTGTGGAAGTTACAGGCCCTTGATAGTAGACGCCTCCATTTATGATCTTGACTCCATTATCAGTTTTTATAATCTATTGGGCATGTCACCCATTCCTCTTAGAGACAATTTACTTATTCAGTTATTTCAAACTTTGGGTTGTAATTAATTTTAGTGATACAGAATTTGTATTTATTTATTTTGGAATTCGGTTTGTTATGAGGAGTTTATCTCCAGACACATTATTATTTTATGGTTATTCTACTGTGACTATATTGTTGGTTACGTTAACTTTTCATAATTCATTTATGGCATGTTATTCGGATTTAATTAAAATGGACAACTCACTTTTTAAATACTAGGTGGTTAGTAACTATTCAAAATGTTTTCAACACTGATTCTATGAACTGAACCAACTTGGAATTTTGTATTAATTTAATAAAGGAGTAGCTACCCGGTATTTAATTAGTCGAGGTGTCACAACCCAACACCTCATCATTAATCCCAATCAATATATGATAGGTTATAAATCATTCCTAACATCCAAGGATCATTAATTCGTCATCAATCATCATAATTATATAAAATCCCCAAATTAATTCACATGAACCCTAGTTTCCAAAATTTCAATTAGAGAACCTAATCAACCCAGATTCATTCATCAATATATGATTAAATTTTTTGATTAATCCTCTACATACATGAAGGAATATCAACAACTAATTAACCCATCCTTTAATCATCATTTAACCTCAAATTTTTACCCAGTTAACATGTAAATCATGATTAATTTCACCTACTCCAACATGAGTATGATTATTACTAAAAGAAAGCAAGTAATAAACACTTGCCTTAAATATAAGTTCTGAATCCTTTGGTGATGTTGGTATAGACGCATTCCTCTCCTCTCGATCAACTCATTGGTGGCCACGGTGGTGGAAGATGATGCCTAAAAGCTTTGGCTCCTTGGGATTTGCTCTCCCTCACTCTCTTTATCTCTCTCTTGAGTTATGTGAATGTCAGCCCTAATTTCTCCCACGTAACTGATATAATAAAATTCTAATTTTCGTCCAATTAATCTCCCTTAAAATTCAAATTACAAAAACACCCCTATGAGGTGTCGGTTTGGCCTAAAATCTCCCAGAGTCCAAATAGAATACCCGGGTAGTGTTTTCTGACTATCTCAACTCTACCGGACAGAACGGTGCATTCGAAATAACCGTAGAAGTTAATAAAATTGATTTCTCTTTTTATCCCAATCAATTAGTCTCGACATGACTCACACGCGCGTCAGACTTATATTACCAAGCTATCGTATAATTCAGTCTCGACAATTTATCAAAGTGTATAGTTCTATATTACATATCACACAGTAATATTAAATCAATAAGTATTAACCCTTAGCACGCTAGTTAATATTTATTTTAAATCTGGATTAATTAACAACTAAATTCTCCCATCCTAATTCAATTAATCTAACAAAATAATTAATCACTTAATTATTTAAATCATTAAAAATATTGGGTGTTATAGTATTCCACCACATCCAATCCCTAAATGCCATTTTTTACCATTGTTGAGTAGAGCTACGAATTTGGAGGTATTGCTGGTTTTTTTTTGGAGAAGATGAAGATGAAAGATTCATGGAGCTTGAAAAGGGGTTTTGACGGAACATTCATGGAGCAAGCTTGGTGGATCATGGGAATCTCTCTAAGGCCACCTTAGGAGGTGGGGGGTTGCCATCTTCTTAGAAATTTGAACCTACCATTATTGTAGCTCCATTTGAGGTGGGAAAACTCTACTCTTAGTATTAAGAATCTATTTCCATATTAGTAGTCTTCTTGTTAGATTGTAAGAGTATGATGCATTTGAATAAAATGACGAGTTTCAAGTAATTTTGTATCTAATATTTTTATGGAAAAAAAATGTTTCAAACTACTGTTTTGATGACGGTAAAAACATGAATTAATATCCCCAAGTTTCTTGAAAAAAGTGTGTTGGAGTTTTATGGTAATGGTGCACTTCTAGAAGTTTAATGCTAAATATTTTATGAAATAAAATGTCCCAAAAATGGCATTTATCTTGGAAAAAGGAAGATTTTGTAAAACTTTTGCATTTGTTGGACATTGAAGAAAATTAAAATGTGTTCTTGAAAAGTATATCTTGCAAGTATTATGAAATTCTAGAATAAATTGTATGTTTAAAACATTTACTAGGTTTTTTGGAGTTAAAATCCATCTTCTCATGTAAACTTATAGTGTTTTAATGATGAACATATAAACAAGTTTAATTACAGTTTTATTAGGTTTAATCATGAAATATAGAAGAAAGAAATTTTAGACCTTAATGGGTGTTAAAACATGTTGGCAATGTGATAAATGTAAGGGTTTAAGGGTATATATATTAATGAACATAAATGGTATTTTTCTTATAAAGTAGTCTTATATGTTCAATGATGTAATACCCCGTAATTTAATTGATTTTTATTCAATGCATTAATTGAATTAAAAGAGAATTTATTTGGAAATTAATCCAGAATTAAATACTAGCGAGATGTGAGTTGGTATTTGAGTATGATGTTAAAATAAAATATTTCTGATAATATATGGTAACATATGAGTATTGAAAATATAAAATTTATTGCGAGGCAGAAATACGACAATTTGGGAAATATAGTTGAGACGCGTGTGTCAGTTGCGTCAGGAATGAATTTAATTAGATTAAAAAGAAAATTATATTTTTATCAACCAAATGGTCAATTTTAATGCGCCAACGTGTTCGGAAGGGTCGAGATAGTTAGAAAACACTAGCCAGGGGTTTAGTTTGGGTCTCGAGGCATTTTTAGGCCAAACCGGCAACCCAGAAGGATATTTCGGTAATTTTAAAAATTCAGGAATTAAAACCCACGAATTTTAGAGTTAAATTAGATATTATTAGAGAGGCCACTAAGGCCATTACCATCCAAAAACAAAAGAGTGGGCTACTGGGGTCTTTGAGAGAAGTTAGAGAGAGGTTAAAAGAGTTTCCAAACCAAACCATCTCCCATCACCATCATTTTGGAAGGAATTGTGACCAGAAAGAGGAGAGAATCACCCTATAATCACTGAAAACAAATCTGAAGAACAAACCTAAGGCAAGTGATTTGATGTTATTAGTTTCAATGAATATTTCATCAATGTTTAGTGTAGAAACTTTATATGCTTTGAAAGTTTTGATGAAAACCCAATGTATTTGTCATGGAACTTATAAGTTTGGATAGGGATTGCATGTATAATGTTTATGGATGAAATTAGTACCCAAAAAATTAACTTTGTTGATTTAAAAACGGATTAATGATGAGTATTTAAGTGAAATAAAATTATGTGTTCATGTTCATAGGGTTTGGGGCAAGATTTGGGAATTTATGGTGATGACATGTTGATTAATAAGATTTGGCCCAAAAAATATGTTAAGAAATGACTTAGGGTGACCTGGAGTAGGTTAGGAACACAAGAACGTAATTAGTATGAACTTAGGATGGATTTGGAGAAAGGAATTTGGTAAAAAACAAAGTTGGGAAAATTCTGGGCGTTTTCTGCAATCTCGTTAGAAGACCAACCCAGGTCGTTCGAACGACCTCGTTCGAATGAGATTCCAGTGTCCCTTCTAACGAGTTCGTTCGAAGCCTTTCGTTCGAACGACACTCGTTCGAACTACCTCGTTCGAATGAGATTTCTAACGAGTTGACAGAATGACTGATTTTTGTTTCGAACTTCACGTAGGTTGGTTATGAGTATTATTTTGGTTGAAGTTTAATAATGTCGTCCCTAGAGAATTAATGTTGGGAAATTATGAATACTTAGTCTTGAGGAAGATTGGTAGGTATGTTTGTGTGATCGGAGTATAATTACGATTAAATTTGGAGAAGTATATAAAAGACTTAGTAACCTTATGAGTTAGGTTTTAAGTACTTGGAGCCACAATGTGAGAAGTGTCGGCAATCTATATTGTATATTATCCGGAAACTTGTAAATGTACAAAAATTGAATGACGGTATAGCGATGTAAAATATACCTCTATTATTGTTATAAGTTATCTAAGATGTGTGAATGCTTGGTATATGGACTTATATGTGTATAACATACCTACCATACTTGCTATCACAGGAGGTCGGCTTTCGATCAGGGCCATCTAATCTTTGTGTGCCTACGGGGGGGATTTAGATTGGTACCTCAAGGTCATAGGTTAGAGAATGACTTATTTGTGAGTTAATAAGTCTGCTGACCATGGGAGCGTAGGTATGTGCGTGACCCATGGGGTGTAAACTATGTCCACCTCCATTATGTGTGATTGTTACTTATCGAAACGGTTCCTCAGAGATTCGGAATGCGTGGTCCTTATGTACGTGATGTACCGATACTTGATAGTAGAGTATGTGTGCACCGCAGCTTAGCCTAGGGGTGCCATTATTGTATATTTACGATGAGATTGAATACTGATGATTGAAATGGTCTACTTATATAAGTGTAAGTGTGAATAATTTGTATCATTTTTGTAGAGTTAAAAATGGGAAATTCTTAGTAATTATTATAACAAGTTCTGAGAAACACATATTAAGACTCTTATCTTATATTAAGGTATCGGGAATTGAAATCTAAACGGAAAAGTAAAGTCAGGTTATGGATTGGACTAGTTAGATAGTGGAATAACTAGAACGAGTATGGGTACGATAGGCGTGCAAAATTAGTTGAGAGGTGAGGAACTCATGTGAGAGCACGCACTATCATGTATTTTATATTCATTGTTTAAAGACATTAAACACTTGCTATATTTTAAACTGTTTTCATAATCGGGCTCTGACCCGTTTGCTTTCAAATCTATTTTTTTTTTGTAAAAACCTTTTAGGTGCCCAACCTCAAGGACATCAAGCTTCTAAGTTCCATTCCAGTTACGTGTTCCAGCTGTTATTGAAGTTACAAGACCTTGATTTGAGACGCCTCCACTTTCTACCTTGATTGCATTTCAGACTTATTTATATGTAGGGCATGTCCCCCCTTTTCTCCTAGAGATAGTTTATATATTCAGTTTTATTTCAGTTTTGGATGTAATTAATTAGTGATTCGGACTTTATATTCGGTTTTATTCAGTATTCGAATTATTTTGAGGAGTATTCCTCCAGATTCATTTTATTATATTGATTATTCTATTGTGACTGTGATGTGGTTGGGTTATTAGCATTTCTGAATTTAAATTGGTTGTATGTTAATATAATTTAATTAAAATTGAAAGCTCACTTTTTAAATATTAGGTGGCTAGAATTAGTGTAAGTGTAAGTGTAAAGGGATAGGAAATGATGATTTTTAAAGTGTTCATTTAGGAAAAGGTGCCCAACCTAATTAAAATTATGTTCATTTAGGAAATAGATGATTGTCCCAAAATCATGTTCATTTAGGTTGGGCACATTTTCCAAAAAATTAGTGTAAGTGTAAAGGGACAGGAAATGATGATTTTTAAAGTGTAACACGAGTTGGGTTGAAACGTCGAGTTTTGGCTTCGGCCTAGAAAAAGAAAAAAAGGTGGAATAATGTGGACATTTGAAAAATGCTAAAACACATTAATATGAACTCAGATGACCCTAGGATAATTGAGGAGGGCTCGGATCCCTAGGGTGAAAGACCCGAAATCACTATCCAGAGCATATGATGCGCATCGCCAGTGGTGTAGCACCGGTTAAAGTATGCGGTTCTTCGAAGATTCGAAAAAAATTATAAAGGAATATGGAACATGTCAAGAAATGAGTCGTCTGGTGAAAATGTGTAAATATAACCTAACTTGACTGAATTAATAAATGTTCCGTTAAAGGTTGAAGTGGAAAAGAAATATGTAAATTGATTAATGTCCCTAAGGTAAAGGAATGATAAAGTATAATGGTTAAATTGGTTGTTAATAAAACTAAGAAGTTCAACTCATAATTAACACAAGAGTGTGATTGTGAAAGGTTTTCAAAAGTTAAATAAGCATTTTCTAACACGGTGTTTGCGTGTGTTAAAAGGGTGATTTTCAATGAAAATACTAACTTGGAATGTTTTAATAAAATGGGTTATTTCGATAAATAAATGGTTTTTATATAGACAAAGTGTAGTTGTTTCAAGTATTTAATCGTATGTGTTAAATAAAGGGATAAATGTAAAGTTAAGGAAGAAGAATTTTTGTTATGAGAATAAGGTTACTTAATCAGGACAAATCATATTTTTGGAATAAAAAAAGTTTCACGCATATACATGTAGGCATATATATGGTAGTTGCATGTACATGTATATATAACCTGTTAGAGTCTCCTTTCGATCATTCAATTCTATACTGCATTTTGTATATTTCCCACTGAGCATTCGACTCAAACCCTCATCTTTGTTATGGCAGGTTGGGTGCAGTTTCTTATTTTGAGAGCGTTATACATGTAAGTACTCTCTTTTATTTTACGTTTGTAGCTCTGTATGCTTGGAATTCGAGGACGCTTCCTGCAGGTCCCTCATGTAGTATGATTTAAATTAGAATTGAATGTTAAACAAGTGGAATGCTAGTTAAATAAAACTAGGTAAGATAAATTATATAGGTTGTTTCACTACACTTCACACCTAATGCTCGGGTCAGACCGAGTTTGCCCCAGGTAACCCACATATCCAGGCCGGGGCATTGTACTAAGTATAAGTATTTGAAAATTATCGTATTATTTTCAAATCGGGAGTCCCGTGACTATGCGATAAGTTCCAGCGAGTTTCATTGCTCCCGAGTGAGGGGTTCATGTCTCTTATGGAGTCGTTTTGAGGTAATTTTGGGTTTTAACTCTCAAGGGGCAAGTTTTTAAGCTGAAGTCTATATAATAGCAAATTATCTTAATATTCTCAAACTAAGAGCCCGTGACTACGCCATTAGTTCTTACGAGTTACATTAGTCCCGTTCGAGGTGTTCATGTCTTTTACGAGGACGTTTGCAGGATGTTTTGGGTTTTTTCATATAACAAAATGTTTTTAGAATTAAGTCTATATATTTACAAATTATCATCATATTGCCAAACTGGGAGACCCGTGAATATGTAGTCAATTCTTATGAGTTACATTGGTTCCGTATGATTTTTTACTTTAATTGCATGTTTGTAGGCCAAAGTCCAGATATTTAAAAACTATCTTCATTTTTCCAAATCATTAGTCCTGTGACTACGTGATCCATTCCAACGAGTTAAATTAGTCTCGTCTAAGGTGTTTAAGGCTGTTACGGGATATTTGAGGGCTATTTTTTATTTTCTCCCCCTATCGGAAAGTTTTTAATCCTATGTATAGATATTTGCAAATTATCTTCATATTCTTGAATTGGGAGTCCCGTGACTACTTCATCAGTTTCTACAAGTTGCATTGGTCCCATGCGAGGTGTTCATATATCTTACGGGACCGTTTGGGGGTTGTTTTGGTTTTCACGCTTGAACGACATGTTATGCATATATATTTCCTAAATATCATAATATTACCAAATCATGGGTCCCGTAACTAGACATTCATTTCCTACTAGTTACATTGGTCCTGTGCAAGGTGTTTTTATGTTTTACAGAGACGTTCGGGGGCTGATTTACGTTTTCCCTTCTAGTGTCATACTTTTTAGTCCAAGTAATGAGATTTTGAAATTGTTATGATATTCTCAAATTAAGAGTCCCGAGACTTCGTTGTTAGTTTCTATGAGTTACATGGATCACGTATGAGGTGTTCGTGCCTTTTATGATGTTGTTTTTGTTTTCTTATCTTTGACACCAGATTTTTAAACCTATTTCTTGAGATTTTCATATTATAATAATATTCTCAAAATGGGAGTCCCATGATTTCATGGTCATTAGTTACAAGTTACATTGGTCACTTGCAAGGTGTTCGTGCCTCAAACTGGGCCGTTTAGGTGAGATTTTTATTTATTTTCCTTTAACATCATGTTTTTAAGCCTGAGTCTTGATATTTGAAAATTATCATGATATTCTCAAACCGAGAATCCAGTGACTATATGGTTCGTTCCTAGAAGTTAAGTGGGTACCATGTGAGGTGTTTGTGCCTCGAACGGGGACGTTTAGGGTTCCTATTTTGTTTTTTCCCTCTAACGCCATGTTTTTAAGCATATGTCTAGTTGTTTTCCAATTCTCTTTATAATCTCAAACTGGGAGTCACGTGACTATGTAGTCATTTCCTACGATTTAGATTGGTCACGTGAGAGGTATCCGTGTCTCTTACTGGGTCGTTTAGGGGTTTGTTTGGGGATTTTTTCCTCAAACGACAGGTTTGTAAGATTAGGTCCAGATATTTGCAAATAATCATCATTTTCCAAAAATTGGGTGTTCTGTGACTATGGGTCAATTTGTCCAAGTTACACTGGTCCTATCTAAGGTATTCATACTTTTTATGAGGTTGTTTGGTCAATATTTTACGTTTTCACCCTTCAACTGCATGTTTTAATCCTAAGTATTAAGATTTTTAAATTATCTTCTTATTCTCAAATACAGAGTCCCTGGATTTTATGGAGAATTCCTACGAGTTACATTGGTCTCGTGGGATGTGTCAATGCCTCTATGGGGAAATTTGGAGGTTGTTTTGAATTTTCACCCTTTAACGACATATTTGTAAGCATAACTCCAGACATTTTAAAGTTATCATTATATTCCCTAACCTAGACTCCTGTGATTTTACGATCAGTTCCTATGAGTTGCATTGGTCCCGTGGGAGGTGTTCTTTCCACTCATGGGCCCTTTGGGTGGATATTTGGGGTTTTTTCCCTATAATAACATGTATTTTAGCTTAAGTCTAGGTATTTGCAAATTATCTTCATTTTATCAAATTGGGAGTCCCTTGACTATAGCATTGGTTCCTACTAGTTACATTGGTCTTGTGTGAGGTGTTCTTGTGCCTTATGGGGACATTGGCAGATTATTTTGGGTTTTCACCCTCTAACAACTTGTTTTTATCCCTAAGTCTATATATTTCTAAATTATAGTCATGTTGCCAAACTAGAGGTACCATAACTAAATGAAGAGTTCCTACGGGTTACAGTGGTCCCGTGCGAGGTGTTCATGTCTCTAACAATGTTGTTTGAGGATTTTTTGGGTTTTCGCCCTCTATTGACATGTTTCTAAGAGAAAATATTGAGCTTTTTAAATTATCTTCATATTCCTAAACTCTGTGTCTTGTGACTACGTGGTCAGTTCATATGAGTTACATTGGTCCGGTGCGAGGTGTTCGTTCTTTTTACGATGTCATTTAGGGGTTATTTTGGGTTGTCTCCCTATAGAGACATGTTTTCAAACACAAGTCTTGAGATTCACAATTTTTTTCACATTCTCAAAAAGGGAGTCACTTGACTTTGCGATGAGTTCCAATGAGTTATATTGATCCCGTGCTAGGTGTTCGTGCCTCTAATGGGTCGTTTGGGAGTTGTTTTGTGTTTTCCCCCTTTAACGACATGTTTTTAAGCATAAGTATAGATATTTGAAAATTATCATTATAGTCTCAAGACGAGAGTCGCATGACTATATGATCAGTTCCTACAAGTTACATTGGTCTCGTGTGTGGTGTTCGTTCCACTAACGGTGCCGTTTTGGGGATATTTTGGTTTTTCTCCTTCTAACAACATTGTTTTAAGATTAAGATTATATATTTGAATATAATTTAAATATTTTCAAATCGGGAGTCCCGTGATTACATTGTCAGTTCTTACGAGTTACATTGATACTATGCAAGGTGCTCATGTCTCTAACTGGGCCATTTATGGGTTGTTTTGGATTTTCTCCATCGAACGATATGTTTTTATGCGTATGTCCTAATATTTCCTAATTACTTCCATATTACCAAATCGAGGGTCCCATGACTACACGGTCAATTCTACGAGTTACATTTGTCCTATGTGAGGTGTTAGTTTCTCTTACAGGGCCATTTGGGTGTTGTTTTAGGTTTTATTTAGTCTGGCGACCTGCTTTTATGACTAAGTATTGAGATTTTCATATTCTATAATTAAGAGTCATGTAACTGAGCGATCAATTCTTACAAGATACATTGGTCCCATGCGAGGTGTTCGCGCCTCTTAGGGTGGTTTAGGGGATGTTTTGCGATGTATTCAACAACCAATTCCTATTGAATTATGCAATATTGTAATCATGAATTTGACAATTCAAGGTAATGCCCCCTTCCATCCTATTTAATTCCTATACCATACTAAACATTCATAATTAAAACCATGCAATCCTATTTAATTCGTAAATCCTATTAAAAATTCATAATTAGAACTAAACATTCAAAAATCAAGCTAAACATTCTTAAATGAAACTAAAGTGTAATATCATTGTTGATGTAAAAAATTAGATCACATCTAATTATTTAATCAAAGATAAAATAAAGTGAGACAAAGAAATTTTAAAGTGGTTCAGCCTTATAAGAATGGCCTACGTCCACTGTTTCTGTTATTGCTGATTGTTTGGGAATTCTCGATTACAAATTTTGTCAAGAAATTCCGGTCCCCTTCCAACGAGGATGATACAATGTATTTATAGCCCTCGGGATATACATGTGAAAGGGTAATACATTCAATGCCCCTTAAGCGTATACATCTATACGATAATATTAAGCATTTAATGCAGAGTCAATCTGTTGGTTATTCTGCTATTATTGCTTTGTTCGAGGTGCAGCTCCGACCGCCTAAGCTGTTCGGATCGCCTAAGTAGCTCAGTACTCACTCTTGTTGGTCGGAGCATCTGAGTTAATCGGGGAAGTAGAGTTCCTCGTTGGTCGGAGCGTCTGAGTTGATCGGGGAAGCAGAGTTCCTCGTTGCAGTATTGTTCCTCGGAGTCAAGGTGTTGTTTGGAAGTGTTTGTTGTTGAAACACAGATAGCCAGGTGTCTTCACTCAATTGAGCCATGTCAGCAGACTAAATTTGGCATCAACAGAAGCCCCCAATGTTTCACAGTTCGAAATTTGAGGAGTGTGGAACATTCTTTCTCGAAATATGGCGGTTTTAAATGGTCATCCTAAAATTTAGGAGTATTTTCTTTTGTATTTATTTCTCCTTCCAAATTCGTAGAATCGGTCTTTTTTGAATTTTTATAACCTCTTCGATTCCCGCTCCCTTTTTGCCTTTTTAGCCACTGATAACGTAACCGTCTCTTTTTGCAATCATTACTTTTACCCATTCCCAAGGTAGAGTATTTAAACATTGCATAAAATCCCATCGTCTTCTACTTTTTCAAATTTGTCTCTTTGAGTTTTCCATTGTCTCTCTCTCATGTGCGTTCATCTCTTTCATCATTTGTTGTCAACAGACTCATCTCTTTCCTGTAAGATTTTCTTCTTGCTCTTTGATTTACTTCTTTCATCATGGTTTATCCTGTAGAATCGATTGATAAATTTCGCTCTGATTTCTCTATTCCCTCATGGGTTATTTTGAAAGAGCTTTCCGAGCCTTCAGACTATTTTCGTTTGGGTGAGGGACATTGGTTCCCCAGTCTCTCTGTCGCTGAGTGTGGCTTTTCTTTTCCCCTAAACCCTCTATGTCTGGAATTATGTCAATACTTTGACGTGGTTCCTGCAAGAATAGCCCCCAATACGTGGAGAATAGTTAACAATGTTTATAGATTAAATCAAATTCATGGAACTCGTATATGAATTCCTGAAATTATGTTTTGTTGTAGATGGGCTGTGGGGGATAATACATTTTATTTAAAAACTGGGTTTTTAAATAGAGATTTAGTGGTCAATCTCCCAGATGCCAATAGGGACTATTTTGAGCACGGGGTTGTTATGAAAAATTGGCAACACCCTCCATTAACTGGAGATGATGTTTACCAGGGTCCCAGATGTCCTCCCTATGGCAATGGGATAGGTTGTTTTTATTTTATTTTCAAAATTGTGCTTCCTTTTATTTTCAAGAACCTCCAACAAAATAGCCCCAAGAACACCTCTAATATAAGGTTGGAACTCACAAATCTCAAGGGCTAATGTGTATATAAAAAGAAGAGGAATATAAAATATATTTGATGTCCAAAGTTGTGCCAAAAGTATGTTAAAAGGTTTGCCCATGACTCCTTTTATAATGCAAAGAAATGAAGAGGTGGAATCCGAAAGACTCCTTTAAATAAGGCGAAGAAATGAAGAGTTGGAAGTCAAAACAACTCCAAGAGTTAAAAACATTTAAAATCATTTTAAAATCCGTTTTAACTCCATTTTCGAAACCGTTTGAAATTCTCGCCTTTAAAAATAATAACCAACATATTTCAACAATAAAAAATAATTTTATAAAAACCCTTATTTTCCTCCATTTTCCAGAAATTAATTAAAATAGCCCAAAATTACGCGGGTCGTTACACTTCCCCACTAACAATGGAATTTCGCCCTCGAAATTCGCCGAATGTCTAACTCTCAAAATCAGGCCACAACACTAACTCCAAAATAATCTCGTCTCCAAAAATAAATTCCTCACATCTAATCTCGAAACCTAACACGAATATCACCTAAAATTTTCTATCTCCAAAAATTGCTAACCACGCAATGAACCCAAAACTCAACCCCCGAGGGTTGTCGTATACCTAAGCTCTGATACCATTTGTAACACCCCGCCCTCCCGAGGACAGTGAACGGAGCGCTAATGCGATAAAATAAATCCAAATCCACAAGTGACAAGGTATAGAGCATCTAAAAGAATCCCACAATATAAACGAGACCACTAATCTTAATTCTTCAAATTAAATACCAAATCTCTCGAATTACATACAACAACTAACTCGAAAATAAAATACAAATATCTAAAGCTCTATACATCAAAATAATACAAATCTTCCAAAATATATTCTTCCCAAAATATCCAAGATAAAATAAATCTCCATAGCACCCCAAAATCTGCGCTAACCTGCCACTAAAAGAAAATATGTGGAAGTACACAATACGACAGGAAAGATGCTCAACAAATATGGATTAGCAAAGAATAAAGCGTAACAACACGAGTACGAATATTCAATTCAAAATGCAAATCTCAAAGCATTTATCAATATAATTTCTCAACAACACATCAATGGATAACCAGGCCTCACCCCATTAGCATATGCTTTATCAAGCCATAGCCGGGAATAGGTATTTTGGCGGGTGCCCAACATCCATGCCATATTAAAATCTCATGACAACGTGCTCATCAACAATATAATGATACCACATGAATCAAAATAATTTCAACAATTATTTTCCAGATTTTGATGAATTTATCAATTCAAATATGAGTTCAATTAAACAAGAATTCAAAGAGAATGACACTCGCGAGATTTAAGGAGCATATTGTGTAAAACCCCATACCTCAAACTACGATGAGAAACCAATGATCACATGCTCAAGATCAAAATAAAAGATCTACAAAATCTTCTCCAAGAACCTCCAACAAAATAGCCCCAAGAACACCTCTAATCTAAGGTTGGAACTCACAAATCTCAAGGGCCAATGTGTATATAAAAAGAAGAGGAATATAAAATATATTTGCTGTTAAAAGTTTTGCCAAAAGTATTTTAAAAGGTTTTCCCATGACTCCTTTTATAATGCAAAGAAATTAAGAGGTAGAATCCAAAAGACTCCTTCAAATAAGGCGAAGAAATGAAGAGTTGGAAGTCAAAACAACTCCAAGAGTTAAAAACATTTAAAAATCATTCTAAAATCCGTTTTAACTCCATTTTCGAAACCGTTTGAAATTCTCGCCTTTAAAAATAATAACCAACATATTTCAGCAATAAAAAATAATTTTATAAAAAACATTATTTTCCTCCATTTTCCAGAAATTAATTAAAATAGCCCAAAATTACGCGGGTTGTTACATCGCTGCTCTGCAAGAGATGAAAGTTGATGAAAATTCTAAAATATTTCAGCGACACATCCCGGGCTCCCCTCTAACTCCTGAAGAAGAAGAAGAGGACGAAGCTGCCTCTGAGGAATCTTCCATGGTGATGGGAGATCAAATTTCTCATCCCCCAGCTATCCATCCCACTGGCGAGGAACTTCAGCTACCCGTTACTTCATCCGAGCAACCTCCATCACTTCCTGAGCAACCCTCTGTTCCATCCGAGCAACCTACCTCCTCGTCCCAGCCTCCCGAGAAAGTTTTGGGAGACAAGGAAAAGGTGTAGAGTTGTTCGGATTTCTCTCTATTTTATTTTTCTTTGTCAAATGTAACTCTGAACTTTGTACTTCTCCTTTATGAAGTAATAAAATTTGAAGTTTCGCCTATTCATATTGTTGTTTCTCTTCTTCATGCTCTGTTTGAACTCTTATTGATTATTGCTTTTTCTTCCTTTACTAGTTTCTGGCCAAGATGGAATTATTATCTGCTCATGATACAAAATTGTTAAGGCAATGCAATGAGTACTTCAAAGCTGGTCATACAGACATGAGTGCAACTCAAATCACTGACATCCTCGGTCAAGGTGCTTCAGAGCAAGCAATTAAAGCCTATCAGTATTTGAAGTGCCTGCTCGACCGTGCAGTGGCTAACAACGTAGAATACTATGATATGATTGAAGATCTCCGAGGAACTCTTGAAGAACATCAGCAACAATATAAGGAATCTACTACCCTTTTGCAAGAGGGGTACGAGAAGAAGTATCAGCAAATCAGTGTTGATAAGGGATACGATAAACTATTTGCTTCTTACGATGTACGGGAGAGAACTTTGAAGGCTGAGGTCGAAGAGCACAGACAGATAGCTGAGTTATTAGAGCAGGAAAATAATGACCTGGAAAGAGAGGTGTCTCAGGTAAAGTCTGTAGCTTCCACCTCAAATGCTTTGGTCCCTATGAATGACGAGGGATTCTCTTTCTTAGAGGTCAAAAACGCCAACCTGAGGGATGAATTGGAAACCTTGAAGAGAGCTGTCCCTTCTACATCTACTCGAGGACGACCAAGAGCTGCTCGGATTATTATCGAGGAATAGAGAACTCAATCTACTCTAGAGAACCAGGCCTTTCAACTGATGGCAAAGACCCAGGCATTGGCTGAAATGTCTAAAAAGATCAGGAATCTGGACGAGCAGCTTTCTGCGCAGAAGTCTGCCTTGGAGAATAAAGAACTCTTTATAAAAAGTCTCCACGAGCAAGTGCAGAGATTGACATATCAATTCCACAAGCAACCCACAGAATTCTGGATGGCTGGCTACAATGAGGCTCTCTATCATTTGGATGATCGTATCCAAAATGCAAATAATGAGGGTTACAATCAGGGATGGTTGAATGCCTTAGGTGTACTGCAACTGGAACAGGGTCATTACTTGTGGGATTACCATAATCCTGGGATGCTCGACCTACCAGTGCCACCATTCAAGCTTGATATGAGTTGGATCCCTGCTCGGGCCATCCCTCGGTGTTTGATTTCCAAATACTTGGCGATTACAATCTCCATTCCAATGTTGAGATATCTCGTCCCGAACACCTACTCAATCAACTATCTGTGATGAACATCAGGATGCTTAAAGATCTTAACTTAATAAATTCCCCTTATGCTTTGAATGTTCCACCTGCTGGCGAGGAACCTATTTCAAAAGCATAGGGAAGAAAACAATAGAATAGGAATCTTGATGTAATAAATTTATATTTCATTCCTGATGTATTTTGTTCTACATTTAATGAAATAATTTTATTTGCAAATCTTGACTGCCATTGCCTTGTGGTTGTAAAACACTTTGTATATGTATATCTGTTAAAAATATAACAACATTGTGTTATTTGTCGATCAACTTATTGTCGACTAGTTTGAATTTGTTGTAATCATTTGACAACTAACCAAGCTTAATGATGTTTTGTTTCTCGACCAATTTGGTAGTAATTTAAAAAGTTACGAGTATCAAAAAAATTTGCTCGATCACTTTCTTGTACTCATAAAATGTTTTCGACCAACCAAGGTCACTTTCTTGGAATAGTTTTTCTTCCTAACCAACCTTAGTTGGCATTTTTAGGAATAGATTTACTTCCCGACCAACCTTAGTTGGCGTTTTCGGGAATAGATTTACTTCCTAACCAACCTTAGTGGCATTTTTAGGAATAGATTTACTTCCCGACCAACCTTAGTTGGCATTTTCGGGAATAGATTTACTTCCTAACCAACCTTAGTTGGCATTTTTAGGAATATATTTAGTTCCTAACCAACCTTAGTTGGCATTTTTAGGAATACATTTACTTCCTAACCAACCTTAGCTGGCATTTTTAGGAATATATTTACTTCCTAACCAACCTTAGTTGGAATTTTTAGGAATACATTTACTTCCTAACCAACATTAGTTGGTATTTTTAGGAATACATTTACTTCATAACCAACATTAGTTGGCATTTTTAGGAATACATTTACTTCCTAACTAACATTAGTTGGCATTTTTAGGAATAGATTTACTTCCCGACCAACCTTAGTTGGCATTTTCGGGGATTTACTTCCCGACCAACCTTAGTTGGCATTTTCGGGAATAGATTTGAGTAGTCCGGCATTTTTAGGAAAACATTTACTTCCTAACCAACATTATTTGGCATTGTTAGGAATAGATTTACTTCCCGACCAACCTTAGTTGGTGTTTTCGGGGATTTACTTCCCAACCAACCTTAGTTGGCGTTTTCGGGAATAGATTTGAGTAGTCCGAGTTTTGCTGAGTAGTGTGTAGCACTAGTATTCCGCAAAAAATTTCCAACAAGAGAAAAGAATTGGGCAGAACATTGTCACTTTATTCATACTGATTAAACTGCATTACATGAGAGTTTACATTACTGATAATACTTGCGCAGGTGTTCTGCATTGCATGCATTCTTAAACTCCTCCCCTTCTAAAGTTTCTATTTTGTATGTCCCTGGTCGAACAACTTCCTTAACTCGGTAGGGTCTATGCCAGTTCGCTTCCAATTTGTTGTTCTTTTGAATCACCTTCTTTAGCACATAGTCTCCTTCTTTCAGGTTGCACTTCTTCACTCTCTTGTTGTAGAACAAAGTTGTTCGTGGCTGGTAAGCAGCATTTCTAATGGCTGCTTCTTCCCTAACCTCCTCGAGCATGTCCAAGTCTAACCTTCTCATTAAATCGCTGACAGGGGAATTGAAATTCAGTATTCTGTGTGTTGGGAGACCCAATTCGGCGGGTATAACAACTTCACTTCCAAATGCTAGCAGATATGGAGATTCCCCTATTGCTGCTCGGGGAGTAGTTCGATAAGCCCATAGCACTGATTGTAGCTCGTTGATCCAGTTTGCTTTCTCGTCATTCAGTTTTTTTTTTCAAACCATTCAGCAGCGTTCTGTTTGTCACTTCAGTTTGTCCATTGCTTTGAGGATGGCCTGGTGCCGAGAGGATATTCAAGATATTTGACTGATGACAATAGGCAGCGAACTCCTCGTTGTCAAATTGTGTTCCATGGTCTATGATGAAGGCATGAGGAAGACCATATCTACAAATGATGTTCTTCCAAATAAATTGGTACACCTTGTCGTACGTCATATCAATGAGAGGCTCAACCTCAACCCATTTAGTAAAATAATCCACAACGACCACGAGATACTTAAATCTTTCCCTGGTCATCGGTAGTGGCCCGACCAAATCTATTTCCCATATGGCAAATAGCCAAGGGGAAGTAATGGGTGCCAATAATGCTTGGGGAGTTCTTCGGATGGAGGAGAAGCGCTGACACTTGTCACATTTTTAGCATAGGCTATACAATCATATCTCATCGTCGGCCAGTAGTATCCTTGAGTTATCATTCTTTGCAAAAGTGTCTGACCTGCTACATGGGCTCCACAGGACCCTTCATGAACCTCTTCAATCAAATCTTTCACCTCGGTGGGATGCACACATCTTTTCAAACCTGCTATAATTCCTCGTCTATATAGAATATCGTTAGTTAATACATACCGAGCAGCTTTAATCTTCAATTTCTTGGTTGCGAGCTTGTCAATTGGCAATTCTCCCTCCTCAATATATGACCTGATGTGATCCATCCAAGATGGTCCTAAATCAATGGTAATAAAGTTCGTCGTCAGATCTTCATCTATACTCCGACCAGCTAAAACTTCAATTGGGATTGTTCGTCGTAGCTCGGTGCGAGTAGCTGATGCTAATCGAGCTAGGGCGTCTACTCTCGCATTCTCCATTCTCGGTATTCTGACCAGCTGAATAGCGATAAATTTTCGACACCAGCTCCTTTGCCTTTGCACGATATCTGATCATTAATTCTCCTTTGGCTGCATATACTCCCATCATTTGATTTATGACCAATTGCGAGTCACTGAAGACAATAACTTGTTCTGCCCCCATGGTTTTTGCCAAACTAAGACCTGCAATCATGGCTTCATATTCAGCCTCATTATTCGAAGCTTTGAATTGTAAACGTAGGGCGTATTCCATGTCGACCTCATCCGGACTGTTCAAAACTATCCCTGCGCCACATTCTGTAGTGTAAGATGAACCATCCACACATAGACTCCATATAGGTAACTCGTCTTCGAATTTCTGATCTGACATAGTTTCTTAGTGGAAAATGTGCTGCTTCCTTTCACCATCTCCTGATATTTCTTGTTGTTCGTCGATCATCTTTTCTTGCCCTTTTACCAACCTAAGCTGGTCTGGGCTTGAATTTGATGATTCTATGACATCTACTTGCCCTTTTACCAAGCTAAGTTGGTCTGGGCTTGCATTTGATGATCCTGTAACATCCACAGGTTGATCAGTGAGCAACTTTTGCTCCTTGGGGGTATCAGGATAGGTGAACTCTGCTATAAAATTAGCTACCGCTTGCCCTTTTAGCGATGATCTGGGTTCATAAACTATATCATATTCACCAAGTTCTATTGCCCAGCACATCAATCTTCATGATTTTTCTAGTTTATAAAGGGCTTGCCTCAATGGCATATCAGTATATACTACTATAGTATGAGCCTGGAAGTATGGCTTCATTCTTCTACTTGCCTCGATCAATGCTAGTGCCAATTTTTCTAGCCTTGGATATCTGATCTCTGCTCCTCGAAAGGCCTTACTTGTGTAGTAGATTGGTTTTTGTACTTCATTCTCCATTCTAATCAATGTCGAACTAACTGCATTCTCGGACACTGCCAGATACAAGTATAATTTTTCTCACATCACTGGCCTGGATAACAGCGGAGGTGCTCCCAAATATTTCTTCAAGTCTTGGAAAGCCTTCTCACATTCATCATTCCATTCAAAACTCTTTCGGAGCGTCTTGAAGAATGGGAGACATCGATCAGTTGCTCGTGATACAAATCTGTTGAGTGCTGCTACTCATCCTGTAAGACTTTGCACCTCTTTCTTCGTCGTTGGGGATCGCAGCCCTAATAGAGCTTTGATCTTTTCAGGGTTAGCTTCAATGCCTCGCTAATTGACAATGTACCCAAGAAACATGCCTTCTCGTACTCCAAATATGCACTTGGTCGGGTTCAACTTCATTTGATATTTATCCAACTGATCAAAGGTTTGACCTAAATCAAGTAGATGATCGACAACTTTCTTTCTCTTTGTCAGCATATCATCAACATAGACTTCCACATTGCAACTGATTTGTTCTGCAAACACTTTGTTCATCAGCTGCTGATATGTTGCACCTGCATTTTTCAAACTAAAAGTCATAACATTATAACAATAAGTTCCCCTAGAGGTAATGAAAGAAGTACTCTCCCTGTCTTCAGGTTTCATTTTAATCTGATTGTAACTAGAATAAGCATTCATGAAGCTCAGTAGCTCATGTCCTGAGGTAGCATCCACTAGTTGATCAATTCGGGGCAGCAGAAAGTGATCCTTTGGGCAGGCTTTGTTGAGGTCGGTGAAGTCTACACACATCCTCCATTTGTTGTTCTTCTTTTTCACCATTACCACATTAGCTAACCAGTTTGGATATTTAACATCTTCAATAAAGCAAGCTTTCTGGAGCTTCTCGACTTCCTCTTTTATAGCTTGATTCTACTCGGGACTGAATACTCTTCTTCTCTGCTTCACAAGCTTGATCTCCTTATTCACATTGAGTTCATGACATAAGAAATTTGGATCTATCCCGAGCATATCCTCATGACTCCACGTAAAAGTTTGCTTTCTGCTTCATAGTAAAGTTATCAATTCCTGTTTTAGTGAGGCTTCCAACGACGAACCTACTTGAGTAGTTCATTCAGGGTGCTTGACAAGACTCAGAATGTGTCTCTAAAGTGTGTACTCTCTAGGCTCAAGTGCAAGCCTGTCGTTCAAGTAATAATCCGACAAGTCGGGTATCGATCCTCAGGGAAAAAGGACAATAAGAGTTGTGACGAAGGAATAAGACGGAGGAATCCTAACGATGACTCTAAGAAGAAAAGAAAAGATTGATTTGTTTTTTGAGATTCGATTACACTAAATGCAATAATGAAATTGTAAAAATGTGCAATTACACTAAATTACCTAAAATGTGAATGAAAATTTGATTTGAACTTTTAAATGAGATGATGGAGAAAATAGGACGGGAATACAATCCCCCAACCCTAGTGTACTGCAGTTATTATACTAATCATAAATTAATCAAATTAATTTTACCCAGTCTTTAGTACTCCCAAGCATTACGTATACGAGGTTCAAGCCCGCGTCATACTTAATCAAAGGATGAGTAAATCGGTATCACGATAGCGACACTCGAATTATATTCTCAATCATCCCGGTTACCCAGAGGCAAACGAGATATTTAGACCTACAATTGTTGTGTTTCTACGCAATACGGTCACAATTAATTACTAAATTCAGAGGATTAATTTTATACGTGCAATTACCACATCAGGTTGGGTTCATGTAACCCGACCTTGGAAATCTAGCCGGACATACCGAAAGTGATGAAAACAGATTTCAATATGCAGAAAACCATGATTAATCAAAAGCAAACTCATACAATGATGTAAAAGAAAATTGAAACGATGAGATACTCACTAATTTTACCACAGCAATCAATCAATTAACTAGAAATACTCACAATCGGAATCAAAGCTTCAGTCTTGAATAAAAATGAATAAAGTTGCTGAACTAGGGTTTGTGGAAGAAAAATGAGAAATTAAAATTAACTCCCCACGTTCCTGCTTACCTTACAATGAAAATAATTCGGGTTTTTATACCCTACATGAAATTCCAAAAAGTTGAGTATAAGTCGGAGTCTTTAGAGGAGAATCAGAAAACAAAATCTCGATGGGCGGACCGGTCCGGCCCTTAGGCGGATCGGTCTGCCTCTAAAGCAGATCGGTTCTTTTATTTTTCAGGCGGAGCGGTACGGGGGCGGATCGGTTCTTTTAATTTTTTATCTTCTTCGGTTCGCCTTCGGTTCGCAGTTCTCTGGAGTTTGCACAGCGGGCCGGTCCGGGTTGAGGGCGGACCGGTCTGCCTATTTGATTTTTCCTTCAAACTTTGACTGCCCATATCTTTTGTTCCGGGTATCCGATTGAGGTGCCGTTTCTTCCTAGGTGCTTCTAAGGATGATACCTTCAACTTCTCTTTAGGTACCTCATCCGGATTCTGGGTAGGAATGACTCTTTTGCCCTTTTGACTTTTCTTGTTGACTTTCTCTATTCTTCCGGTTTCCTTCTTCCATTTCTTGACATTAGATAACTGTAAAATCATAACGAAATACCAGAAACTCGGTGTACTTGTTAGGATAAGTCAATAGCAAGATTATGAGATAAAGTCAGTCCAATTACGTTGTTCGAGGTGATTAATGTACCGAAATTAAGGGATAAATTAGGAAGAATTTATGCCTAATCAAACCCCCCTAACTTAGAACTTTGCGCGTCCCGAGCAATGTAAAAGAATTCTAGCAAGGCTCAACTCTTGAAAAACATTTTATTGGGATAAAATACCTCCTTCGCGGGCACGCGATTGCATTTAGCGTATGCAACAAGCCTTTAAACCCCTAGGTTACCCTAGTGGCATGAGTTGTGTCTCGTGAGGGTTTGCAGAGAATATACCCACAAAATTCGACTCAAAGAACTTCAAAATAACCAAAAATTGTGTAATTCAAACTTTTTCAGAAAATAATCATCATTAAGTCATGTTTACAAGTCTCAAACTGTAGTGCGTGTGTGCGCAGCCAGAAATATAACCGCCAATTTCCACAGATTAATCATTACGTTACTTATCCGAAAATTCGTTTTGATTTCAAATTCTCACGGGAAGCTCTCTCAAACGAACTACTCGGAATATGGCTTTTCTCTCGGTATGCGTGATATAAAGAGTAAATGTAATGGACGCAAAATCACGCATACAATTAGAAAGACGGAAATTTCATGGTGAAAGGATCTCATCGACGGATTACGGTTTTAAAAACGGGAACATCGCCTCTATTTCGCGCATTTAACCTCTTATATTATCTTTTGGTGTATTAGCTCTCCACGCGGTACTCAATTTTCGCAATTCGGACTCGGTTAGGACTTTTTCGGGTTTAAGGTTGCATTGGGTAAAATGAAGGAGGTAAGGAAAGTTGGAATTGGAAAAGTCATTCGTGATGTCCATTTGTGCATTTTTCGGGCTATTGCTCATCTTTTTCTATTATTTTTGTTGAGCATATCTATTTTTTTTTCTTGCCCCTTTTTGGTTGCACTTTTTGGGTTTAAATTCTGATTTTTTTTTTCATTTTTCACAATTTCGGCTATTTTGGTTTTTTTCGGGTTGTCAAACGAAAGAAAAAATTTATTTGGTTCAATTTGGGTTACAAAAGGGATACTTTTTCGCTACTTTTTTTGGCCAATATTTTTGGGGTGACAAACAAGGGCCTACTTCATTGTCCGGATTGCCAATTGTGTTACCATATGCGTTTCGAGGTGAATTTAAGTTTAGAGACTAATTTGGCACGTTTTTCAAGGCAATATTGCACGCATTTTTCAAAACTGATCAAATGAAAGAATTAAGATCCTTAACAACTTATTAGGCACTAAAAAGAACTTTGAGTTAACAATTAACTCGGATTAATTTAAAATCTCGCAAAACGTGATAGGCTCGAATCTCACCAGGTTTGTTAATCTCCACATTTATTCGTTAAGTCGTCAATTTTTGCACAATTTCCATCTTTGGTCAATTTCGGCTTTGTGTGTGTTGACTTTTTACACTTTGAGACTCCAATTTGACTTTTAATGATATTTTTGAAAATTTTGAATTCCAATTTTTTTTTATTTTGAACAAAAATATTTTTGGATTTTTCAAAATTTTATGATTTTTTTTTTTGCAAATTTTTGGGAATTTTTGAAAATTAGTGAAGTTTTAGAAATATGCACTTGTGACCCCCCTAACTTAGACTTTTGCATTGTCCTCAAGCAAAAAGGACTAAAATCTAAATAAGGCAAAATAATAAGTGCAATAATTAAAACAAACAAATATAGAAAATGCAACTTTTTATATGATAAGACTGTGGTACGAATAGGAATACAGCATATGTAGGATATGAGAAGGAATACATCAAAACAGTCCATAATCAACAAAACATCATGGGGGAGGGAAATGGGAGGGAAGGATGGTAATTGGGGGGAAGGGGGGGTGAATGGGAGGAAGGGATTCAACGAATCTGTAGAAGGCGGACCGGTCCGGTACAGGGGCGGACCGGTCCGGGTCTTTAATTTCCAAAAAATTCAACAGGCGGACCGGTCCGGCTTAAAATTAAAGGAACCGGTCCGATGGCGGACCGGTCCGGCCTTAAATTAAAGGAACCGGTCCGGCTTGGGGATTTTAGGCTTGAATTTCCCCGAAACTGGATTTCAACCTCTCTTCCTCGAAATATTGCACTTTTAAAACGCGCTCCTCACCAAATATAGACTAAGGACCTCTCAATATCACCGGTCACCCGAATTGACCCACTTCCCAAACATGCACATGCTAAACCCGAATGTACCAAAATCCTAACGACACTCACTAACGCACACGACACACACGACTCTCACCCCATACGCATCGGGGGTGCGACGACCTAACTGAAACTGTTCACTCTACCCCGTAAACGGGGTCCGACAACCAAACGGTGTCGACTTTCTCTTCGCACGCGTCAAGATATGACTTTAGGTGTTGTCCATTCACTTTGAATGTATTTCCCCATTTTAAATCTTCTAATTCGACAGCTCCATGGGGGAAAACATTCTTGACAACAAACGGGCCAGACCATCGCGACCGCAACTTGCCCGGAAAGAGATGAAGTCGAGAGTTATAGAGAAGAAATTTTTGCCCGGGAAGAAACTCTTTGCATCAGATGATGCTATCGTGAGAGAGTTTCATCCTTTCTTTGGCAATTTTGGCATTCTCATACGCATCATTACGTATCTCCTCTAACTCATTTATTTGAAGCTTGCGAGCTTCACCGGCTTTATCCACGGCATAATTGAGCTCCTTAATTGCCCAATACGCTTTGTGTTCTAACTCCACGGGGAGATGACAAGGATTTCCATACACAAAGCGGAAAGGGGACATGCCAAGCTGATTTTTGTATGCGGTGCGATAGGCCCATAGCGAATCGTTCAGTCTAATTGACCAATCTTTCCGGTTAGGATTGACGGTCTTCTCGAGAATAGTTTTGATCTCATGATTCGCTAGTTCGGCCTGCCCATTTATTTGTGGGTGATACGTCATTCCAACCTTGTAAACGACGCCATACTTTCTCATGAGCTTCTCAAATGGCCTATTGCAAAAGTGCGTGCCATTGTCACTAATTATCGCTTTCGGTGCGCCGAAGCAAGAAAGTATGTGTTCCTGTGGGAACTTTATCACCACCTTATTGTCATTTGTTTTGGTAGCTATAGCTTCTACCCATTTAGAAACGTAATCTATCGTAACTAGGATGTATAGGAAACCAAAGGACGGGGGAAAGGGACCCATGAAGTCAATACCCCAACAGTCGAATATCTCAATGATGAGTATGGGGGTAAGAGGCATCATGTCTCGTCGAGTAATGGCTCCCATCCGTTGGCACCTATTGCAAGATTTGCAAGCATTGTTCACATCCCGGAATAAAGTGGGCCAATATAGACCGCATTGTAGAATTTTAGCGGCCATCTTTTTCGTGGAAAAATGGCCTCCACACGCTTCCGAATGACAAAACTGGATGACTTTCGGGATCTCGTCATCCGGTACGCATCGTCGGATGATTTGGTGGACGCAATATTTAAACAAGAATGGATCATTGTAGAAGAACATGCATGGCCAAGTAATAAACCTCTTCTTATCTTGCGGTGTCCAGTCCGGAGGGATGGCTCCCGTGACAAGGTAGTTCACTATATCCGCAAACCAAGGTAAAGAAGAGGTAGCAAAAAGTTGCTCATCCGGAAAGTATTCGTCTATGGGAATGGGATCACTAGGTATGTCGGACGAAAGCCGTGATAGATGGTCGGCAACGACATTTTCTACTCCTTTGTTATCTTTAATGGAGAGATTGAACTCTTGTAGGAGTAGGATCCACATTATGAGGCGCGACTTAGCGTCTTTCTTAGCGAGTAGATATTTCAACGCCGCGTGGTCGGTGAAGACAATTATAGGAGAACCAATGAGATACGATCTGAACTTATCAAGGGCAAAGACTACCGCTAGCAACTCCTTCTCCGTGGTAGAGTAGTTGAGTTGAGGTCCGGTAAGGGTCCAACTAGCGTAGTAGATGACATGAGCTTGTTTATCTTTACGTTGGCCCAAAACGGCCCCAATCGCGTAATCGCTTGCATCACACATAAGTTCGAATGGTAGGGACCAATCCGGAACTTGCATGATGGGAGCGGACACGAGCATGTTCCTTAATTTGTCAAAGGAGCTTTGGCATGCCTCGGTCCACTCAAACGGGTTGTCCTTCATGAGAAGGTTGCTTAAGGGTCTAACGATAGCACTAAAATCCTTAATGAACCTTCGATAAAACTCGGCGTGACCCAAGAATGAGCGCACGTCTTTAAGCGATCTCGGTGGGGGAAGGTCATCTATGACATCTATCTTAGCCCTATCAACCTCTATGCCTTTAGATGAAACTATGTGGCCAAGAACTATTCCTTCAGTGACCATGAAATGGCATTTCTCCCAATTCATCCCTAAGTTCTTCTCCACACATCGAGCAAGTACTTGTTCCAATTTTTCTAGACAAAGATCGAAAGAGGTGCCAAAAATGCTGAAATCGTCCATGAACACCTCAAGTCCTCTTTCGACCATGTCACTAAATAAGCTCAACATGCACCTTTGAAAGGTCGCAGGTGCATTACACAAGCCGAATGGCATACGTTTGTAGGCAAACGTACCAAAAGGGCAAGTGAAGGTTGTCTTCTCTTGGTCAAGTACATCTACCTCAATTTGGTTATATCCGGAATAACCATCAAGGAAGCAATAATAAGGGTGGCCCGCTACTCTTTCAAGCATTTGATCAATGAATGGTAAGGGGAAATGGTCTTTTCTTGTTCCCGCATCGAGTTTCCGGTAATCAATGCACACACGCCAACCGGTGGTGGTGCGTTGGGGAACAAGCTCTCCCTTAGCATTCTCAATCACAGTCATACCCGACTTCTTCGGGACGACTTGAATAGGGCTCACCCATTTGCTATCCGAGATTGGGTAGATAATCCCGGCATCCAATAGTTTAATGATCTCGGTTCTCACAACTTCTTTCATGTTTCGTATAAGAATGCAGAATTGATAAATTATTCAAATCTTAAACCCAAATTAAACAACTTAAACAAAAATTCACCTTGCACACACAAAAATTGTAAGCAAATTTCCCATAAAAGTAAAATTTCTTAAATAAAAATAACATTACAACTATCAATGTGCACATTCATTTCTCAAAACCGGTGTATATGTTATCAACCATTGTCTAAGCCACACTTATTTACAAAAGGTTATTGTGAACTGGAGTTTTGACATTCAAGAAAATGAGTGTGCATGTGCCAATAATTCAAGTATTTGTTAAGTCCTCTATATAGTACTGCTAGACACGGTCACCATGAGTGGATGATGATGATATGAGGACAGAGGTAGGATGAGGAATTAGGAAGGGGAATGTGGAAGGAAGAGGCACTTGGGAGGGTAATGTTAAAGGAGGCGGTATTTGGGAGGGTAAGCCTTGAGATGGAAGATGAGGGAAATACTATGAAGGGGGGTAGGGGAATCATTGAGGAGGAATTAGGGGCCGAAAACCTTAAGTAAATGAGGCACCAGGTGCCCAAATTGACCTGCCAACTCTCCCATATCACCCATATGTTTTGGAGTGACATGCCCCTCGGCTCGATATGCGATTCCTCACCAAAGAGAGCTTATCCACATTGTAGTGTGTTTAATTTTGTTTTCAAAATATGTGATCTGATACCACTCGTCCTCCATTTTTTATCTTTTCTAATGGTCCGGGAAAGGGTATCATCTTTAATGTCATCATAAGGCCTCGAAGTGGACCGAATGCTAATGACTTTGATCATTTCTTATCACATGGAATTATATTTAGTTTTATGATGTTTAACATTATTTTATATAATTTTTTTATATATATGAATAAATAACTATTCATACTCGTTAGAGTCAGGTACAAGTGTGGTGAAAGGTTATTATCTTTGTCCCTTCGGGCATTCATATATGATTTTCCTCGATTAGGTTTTTTACCATGATTTGGACTGCCTTTTGTCCTTTATGACCATGTGCTCGTCAAAGCTTAATATAAATTAGACCCCATCTCGTTGCCATTCTTTTTTTTTCTTTGTTTCATTTATTTTTCTTTCACTCGAATAGATTTTTATCCATCACTTCATTTTCTAAAATTTTGTTCCATTAATTGATCGACATTTCAACATTCTGAGGGGCTCTGTCTTTCATAGACAAAATGTTCAAGCACTACTACCCTTTGGTAAATACCTATGACGAAGGTTCCACCTTTATGTTCTCATTTGTTCAATAACTTAGGAAAGAACCTTTTGTTTTGAACGGTCAGGGTATAAAAATTCTTAGAAAGTTGTCCAAAAATGTTAACCGTTATGGATTGATCAACTGTGTTCCATTTTTCTATTGTTTAGACTCCCACATTTATGTTACTAAGAAACAAACATTGGGATTCAAATATTTGGATGTCATTTTTATTGTCAGTAGGATTATTCTCGAGAAAGGCGAACCAAATGGGCTTCTTCTCATTTGCTCGGGAGTTGTCGAAATTGGGGTTAGGGGTAAAATGAATCGTAGATGGAGGGGTAAAATGAATCGTTGGTCGATAAGGGTATTGTTCACCCAGTGGTTATGAGAATCTAGGTGGGGGTGAAAGAGATGAGAATCCATGAGGTGTCCCATCATCATTTGGTATGTTATCTCAATTTTTGTTCGACATTACCTATAATGAAAAAAATAATTGTCTAATTAATTATAGTAACATGTTTAAAACTATATATATGTATATATGTTGGAACACGAGGATCCCAATTTTAAAATCTTACAAAAAATTAATACAATTTCCTCTTTGAGATGCGGAAGCGAGATGGTTCAATTAAGCACACACAAACACCAAATTTTAATTTATTTCAAATTAAAATTAAACCAATTGAAATTAGATTAATCAACAAATACATATTTCACTTAAACAACTTAATTCAATCCAAGTCCTAGAAATTTTCCTAAGTCATATTTTCAATATTACCAAAATATGCCAAACCAATTTTAACAAATTAAACGATGACTTGAATTAAATTAACATATACCCAAATTTAAATTAGCACCAATTTAAGTAAGTAGTGATTTAAACCAAATTTTAACTTTTTACCTAAGCATGCATCTAAGTTGAATTTTGCAAAAGATAAAATGAACAAATAAATCATTACGCCGCGATGTAAGAGGAAAACCCACAACAGGAAAAAACCTCGGACGACCCTAGCCTTAAGTCCGCTGAGTATGGTTTTACACTTACAAGACAGATGACTAACTTCCTCTACTCGACTCCTTTCAAGCCTTGAGGCATCCTCGTGTAAACACCTTCGCCTAGTCGACAACCCCAAAACTCCATCAAAACCTTAGAATTGACCAATGAGACTTTAGGGACACCGTCAACCACACATGGTGCCTTTCACCATGTGAGAATGCCGTAGAAAAATAACAAGACTTCTTCTTTGAGGGATGTAGAAGCAAACCTAAAAAAACTCTTCAACTTGGTAGAGTAAACCCGGTGCCAAGCACTCCAAGGAAGATATTTATATGGAAACTTGGAATAAACAATATGGGTGTACACCAAAAGTGTTTTAGGGTGATTTTCTTGGAAAGAAAAACACTTAAACCATGAACCTTTTCATAGAAAAGTTAAACTCTCAAAACACTCTCTAGGATATGGAAGAATATGAAAGAGTAAGTTTGAAAAAGTTGGTTCCCGCACATATTAAGTCTGTCAAAAGTTAGTGGGGAAAAAGTAGTGAGATAGAGGCGAAAAACTGCTTAAAACTGCCAATTAAATTTCCCGCCAGAAATCTCATTCGAATGAGATTTTTTGTTCAAGCGAAGTCTCGTTCGAATGACACTTATAATGAAGTTCCAGTGGCTTGTTGCGAAATATCTTTGGAAAACTGGTTCGAACGACATTCTCGTTCAAACGAAAAACTCGTTCGAACGACAATTTCGAAAAAACTTCCAGAAACCTTAAAATTTAATTTTTAGCCCAGAAACTTTATTTTAAAGTTTTAAAGAAACCTTCTGAAAATAAACCTTAGTTAAAATAAAAGTACACCCAATAAAAATTATTTCAAGGTCCTATAGAAATATGGAATGCATTCATACATTAGGAGTAAATGGAACAAATGTTGTTAACGTAGAAATGAGGCACAACAAACTCGGCATATGATGAAGCTTTATACTCTTGGCCACTACGTCTTCAACTAACACGTCATAGGCTTGAATGGATAAACTTCAACACTATCCTATGACTCAAACATTTTTTTCTGGAATTGAGCCAACACCACATTGAGACTCAATCATAGAGTTGTGTCCGACAATATACATTGTCATAATAAGATTTAAAATATGTTCAATGTGTATGATCTCCATCTATTCGGCATTACTTTATAAAAATCTATGGATTTTTTCTTGTGGCAAACTAGCATGATTCGTATCTATGAGTGATGTATAGGAACCTGGAATCCTTTTTCTCTTTAACTTATTGGCAATATTCAATATAACGAGCATATGTCATGAGGCATCATAGTCTTGGTCAATGATCTCTTTACATAGTTGTATCCACAATGGATGAATTTTGTATGCCTTCTTTGACAGTGTAAGTAACATCAGGGATGCCTCAAGATTATGTAGGCAAAATATATTTTTAACTTCCTCATCCCGCCATTTTGGTAGGAAAAATAATGCGATCGAACATGAAGTCTTGCGAAAGATGAACTCATAATTTTTTAAGGTAGTTAAACTATTCAATATTCTTATTCCCATACCTACTAATAATATTAATCTCCATAAGGTTAGTACTGATAAAAGATGTATAAGTGCGATCCAATTGGAACCTCACATACTCATATTGCTAGTGATTAACATCGTGCCTCGATTCTCCTAAGAAAAATATATGATAGTGTTAATATGAGTCCAACAAGTAATGGCTCAAATTAATTATCAACTAGTTATTGTTTTTCAACTCATCCAATTAAGATTATCTTATTTTATTAAATCCTAGCATTGTTATGCGTACTTCAAAAACTAAAACTAGGGTTCACAAACACACCCAAAAGGGTCTCAATCTCAAACCCTAAACTCGAAATCGATTAACCCGAATCACCCCCACACTTCAGATTATTGACAAAAATGAACTACGAGACAGTTTAAATTACTAATTTTAGCAATCAATGAAATGAATAATTAAAAGGTGATATGATAATTATGGCCATCCCTAATTTGGATATCCTCCCATCCTCACTCCCTCCCATGAGGCGGGGGGAGAAAGGAGGGGACAAAGGAAAAAAAAGGGTATCCCCCCTCACACTCTGTGGGAGCACTTCGGCCGCCGTCGGTGTAGGATGAATGTACGGAGATGGAATCGCTAGCCTATTTTTCACAAAACAAGAAAAAGAACATGTCTCCGCCTCGAGAGAGCGGAATCAAAGACAAACTCTTTCTTATGAAACACATAGATCGAAGGGTTTGTGGGTTAAGTTACGAAATGGGAATGTGTTAGGCACCCGTCCCAACCTTTTGGTCTCTCATTGGCTTGTGTTATTATTTTACTTTATTTCTTTGTAAAATTTGTGTGCGTGTATACATAATGGAGATCAAAATCACCCAACTCATACCATGGAAGAGATAGAGTGAGGTCATGAATAATAATGTTCCCAAAATAATATATAAAAAATGCAATGTATGCGTTTATCATGATATTAATCGTTATGATGAAATTATAATATATGTTAGATGAAACTCTACTAAGGATCACAAATGTAATATGTATAACAATAATGCGAGAATATGATAAATGCAGAAATGGGGAATTTGGTAAATTAGAATATTGGAAAATTGTACTCGAGTCTTGGGTTTTAATATGAAACGCCTACGTAGCATATATAGGCATCAAAGTCCATGTAGTTCACATGCATCAAATGGGTGGGGTTTATCACACAGATTTGAATGGGATTTTATGATATGTGTGTGTAGAAAATGTGTTTAGTTTTGAAAAAGGGTGACAGATAATCCGATTTAAAATTTTTGGGCATAACACTCTTTCTGTTTGTTTTGAGTTTATTTATAGAAAATAAACCATTTGCAATATAACTAATAAAAATGTGAGATGTTAATGTGCATGAACTAAAGTAAGAACTAGATTGTGAATCTAATGTTATCAATGGAAAAACAAGAAATTTAAAAAGAGAGAGCAGGATTTCGACCTTCTTTGAAGCTTGTTCTTAGTCTTGGATGAACTACCTTTAATGTTGAGGGGGATGTTAGATGAGAGAAGATGAGAATTTGACAAATTGGGTATAAATGGAATTCACATGAGGAAACTTCATTAATTGGAAGAGAATGTTGTTGAGATCACTAATGCTGATGGATCTGAGGCATGCTTTAGGAATGGGGTCATGAACTCTATTTATAGGGTTAGGGGTGCTGCCAATTGGTATGGTTTTAGCCCTGCAAATTGGAAGATAATTCTAGACACACTACCGATTGACAGGGAAATGGACCTGCTAATCGCTAGTCTCGTGTAGTTTTTCTGAAAAAATGGTCATAGAACGCAATCTATTGATCAAAATAGTGCATAGGGCATACCGTTTGGAAGGTATTTATAGCCTTCAAGTGACCTTTGGATCGCTCCCAGGTCCGTGTGTTGACTTTGGGTCAAATATGGCTCAAAAGTGCACATCTGTCCTTTAGATGGGAGATCGTTGAACGGAAATGGATCATTCGTCCAAATGGTAAGTTAGAGTTGAGTACGTGGTGGCCCATTGGAAAGTTTAAGCGATGTAATTTGACATTCCAAATAGATTTTATTGGTTTAGAAAGTTATACTTGGTAACTCGGGGCCCAGAATCACTCGATGACTTTTCGGAGTAAAACGGGTCGTTCGTTCGAATCGTAAGTCTGAGTCATACATGGGGTAGACCGTTGGAAAGGTTATTAAGTGATATTTTATGATTCATTCAATCTTTTTCAATCTAAAGAGTTGACCTTGGTCGAACAGATCCCAAGAGTGCTCTGTGGCCTCCAGATTAATTTTTTATTGATAATGGATCATGTGTTCGAACGGTTATATCGTATCAAGAAAAGCGTGGCCATTGGAAATGGATTTTAGTGAACTTTGAATATTTGAAGATCTTTTTCTCTAACGATGAAGTTAATTAGGGTGAAATTGGGGACTGGGAGCCCCCAATGGCCTCTAGATCGATTTTCGACACTAAAAATGTTAATTTTTTTGAATTGTTTTGTCGATTCGTTCAAGGGGTGAACCATTGGAAAGGGGATTCAGAGCCCTTCGATGATTAATTGATCTCTCATTCTGACAATAGAGTTAACTAGAGTGAAATGGGTCCCGAGAGCACCCGATGGCTTCTAGGTCGGTACTTGGAGTATGACCTAGGGTTCATAATGAAATTAGGTGGTGCTAGGGAACTAAGGATAGTCTTTGGGGGTCCTATATTATGGTGTCTACATATCCCCTAGACGACTGAGATAGGAAAAGTTAAAGTTGTCAAATAGACACCACATGATGTTTTGGAAAAAGGTCGATTCTGCAGACCTAAGGGATGAGGATGACTAATTCAGATGGTCAAGGTCAATTTTGAGGATCTAAGTAAATACTAAGGATGGATAATTCCATGGGACGAGTTCAATTCTGAGGACCTAAGTTGTAACGGCCAATTCTGAGAGGCGAGGTCAATTCTGAGGACCTTAAGTTATAGTGACAAAATATGCAGTAAAAGCAAATTCTTAGGGATTAAATAAAACCTATCAATTCTGAGAGTTAAAGCCAATTATGACAGTTTAAGTATAGCTGACCAATTATGAGGGCCAGTCCGAATTCTGAAGACTTAAGGTAAAAGTGACCAATTTTGTGTGCCGAAGATAACTCTGAGGGATTTAAGAAGAACTGACCAATTATGCGAGCCGATGTCAATTCTGAAGACCTTAATAGAGTTGGACAATTCTGTGGGTCGAAGCCAATTCTGAGGGCTTAAGTAAAAGCAACTAATTTTGTGGGTCGAAGATAATTCTAAAGGCTTAAGTAGAACCGATTAATTCTTCGGGTCGAAGCCAATTATGAGGGTATAAGTGGAAGCGATCGATTCTGTGGGTCGAAGTCAATTCGAAGGGATTAAGTAGAAGAGACCAATTTTGTGGGTCGAAGCCAATTTCGAGGGCTTATGTATAGGGGACCAATTTTGTAGGTCGAAGCCAATTTTGATGGCTTAAGTAGAGGGGACCAATTTTACAGGTCGAAGACAATTATGTTGGCTTAAGTAGAGGTGACCAATTCTACGAGTCGAAACCAATTTCGAGGGCTTAAGTAGACATGACCAGTTCTGCGGTACAAAGCCAATTCTTAGGGCTTACGTAGAAGCAAAAGTTTCTACGGTTCGAAGCCAATTCTGAGGGATTAAGTAAATATGACCAATTCTGTTGGACCAAGCCAATTCTCCGTTCTTAAATTGAGATGAGCAATATTGAGGGTCGAAGCCAATTCTGAGGGCTTAAGTAGAGATGACCAATTTTGAGGGTCAAAATCAATTCTGAGGGCTTAAGTAGGGATGGCAAATTCTATGAGTCAAAGCCATGTCTGAGGGCTTAAGATATAATGACCGATTCTACGGGTCAAAGACAAATATGAGAGTTTCAGTTATCATTTTCTTTGGGAAATTTGGGGACTCTACTAAGGAAATTAACTTGTGGTTCCACTGGGGATTTCAGGAAAGCATTTGATTTTAAGTTTTTGGGCCTGCTGGGGAAGAAAAATTAATTTGAGGATTAGATTTTTTTGCTGGTGAATTTTTCAGTGTCCTTTGGAGACATTGCTAGGGAAATATCAATTGATTTTGGGACATCCACTGGGGAAGTAAGTATTCCTATGGGGAATCATGCATGGTAAAAATGGGTTTCTTGGTAAAAAAAGGTTCCAAAATTCATTTGGTAATTTTAGGAATTTTCTAGCATTTTTGGGGAATATTTGTAAATAATTTCATGGCATGTGCTGATCGGCATGGTGTAACAGGTGCCAAACAGCAGTTGCACGGTATTTTAGGGTACCTCAATTAGGTGAAGGGATAGTGTTGATCGGTATGTTAGTGGGGGCTGCCAATTGACATGCCCCTTAGCCTCCTATAAAAGGGGATGAGTTCTCCTCATTTTTACAACTTCCAAACTTCTTTTCTTCTTCTATTTCCTTATGAAAACTATTTTAGAGTTTCAAAACCAGGAGACAACTGGGCGGACTTGGAATGGCTGGCTAGGGTGCCCCTTGCGCTGGGCCATGAAAATTCTTTTGACTCATTCGAGCCAGTGGTGGATTAGCAGAATCTCTTGCATGACTCGGCGCATCATAGTTCTTCTAGGGTGGTGAACCCTGGTGGCTATGTATGTTTTGATGACCTTTGGTACTCTTTATTTTTTCTTTGTGATAATTTCTTATTTCATTAATTTTGACAATGTTTTTTCCTTTTTGTCTTTGACAGTCTGATATTTCTAGGTTAAATCTGTGTTCTCGAGGGATGAAGGGTCTTCAGGATGTCTTGTAGTGCATTTTACTGATGGTGTGTTAGGTGGTGTCACCAGTCAGTTTTACTTGGTTGGTGTTTGTAATCGATGAGACGGCTCGTTAAATGGTTGTTCTTTGTGCTCTAGGGGAAAGGTGGTAGAACACCACCCACATCATGCATTTTAGTTTTGGGTATATGACAGTTACTTCCATAGACATGCAACAACTGCTGCGGCTAGACTGCAAGTTATGTAGATATAGGTGGATAGGACCTTGCGAGTGATGCCGACAGTGGTGATAGTGGCATTGGGTGACATGGATAAGATAGTTTCTGTGGACTCTATTCATTTGTCCATTTTCAGGGGGTTATTGCTGAGTCGGAGGATTGATGAGGAGGATGGGGGTCAGGTACATGATGACTCAGTTTTTTATTCTCCTCTTGTTAGGAAGCTTCTTAGTGCATAAAAGTGGTGACATCGTCCACCTCTGTTTTTTTTCCATTTTGAGGTTGCTTCAAGTGTCCCTCTTTTTTATTATGGGTGCCTGACTTTGGAGACCCTTTATTTCTCTTTGGATTCATTCAGCCGGTGCTACTGACAAACCTTTACAAGCATCGTATATCTTCTTGAGATATTCTTTATTTTCCACATTTTCCTTTATGCATTATCATTTTATCCATTTTATTATTGATTTCTTGATTCCTGACCCTTGTCCTTTGTCAACGTAGTTCTATGCGGTGATTGGGCTTAACACCCAATTAATAGCTTTGAAGGATGAATATGTTAGGGACTTCTACTGGATGTACCAGTGGAGAAAGTCCAATCGACAGTCGATGAAGTCCTTCTCCTTGGAGGCGGTGCATCATGTCTTGAACGGATGGACGAGGGGTTGGATAAATCACCTTTCTTTTCTTGAGATTATTTTTCCTTAATGATCTTTTCAAATATTGATTCTTCTGTTGGGAATTCACTAGCTGACCTTCTATCTCTAGGGGATGCCGATGCAGCATATGGGGGTGACTGGGGGAACGCGCAGCTATGACGTCTACTAGTGCATGAGTTCGGTTAGTCCTAGTTTCTGGGAGAGAGAGAGTGGTTCGACATGTGGTAGAGGATGAGGTTATGGTTCCTCCTGCGAGGCCCCCGATATATATGAGGTGATGGTTCCTAGAATATATGATGTGATGCCTCTCCCCTAAGCTGGTTCGAGTCGGCCAGTGGGGTCCTCCCATAGCGTAGATGGTGCGTCGACATCGACATCAATGATGACCTCGAAAGTTTTCATTATGTTGTTGGATCCTCTTTCTTATAACATTCGGCAAGCTGATGGAGGGTGGGTGGGTATTCTACACCATCCTAATGTGATGGATCCTAAGGAGGTGGGGCTGGCAAGGTAGGTCCTTTAGCCAACGGTATACACTTTATCTCTTTGACTTTTGATTTTCTGATTTTTTTTCTTTGCCTCAGACTGACTAATTTTCCCTTTTTTTCTTTTCTTACCGCATATCCAGGTGTGAACTGGCTGAGGGACATTCGAGATTAGGTAGCTTCAGTGATAACTCATATTTGGGAGTTGACCCCGGTTTCATCTTACTTGGTTCCATCTACCTCATTTGAGGAGGTGTCTGGTTCGAGGAGTGGATATAGATCGTCATGTCATCGGGGAAAGCGAGCGCACAACATATATAAAGGATCTTAGAGAGACAAAGAGAGAGGAGAGAGATATAGGAAGGTGAGAGAGACAATATAGGTGTGAGAGAGAGATTGTAGGTGAAGGTAGGGGTGTGTGTGTGTGTGTGCTTGTGTGAGAGAATGTAAGTGAAGGAATTTATTTTAAAACAAGATAGGTAAAAACATAGGGAGAAGGAAATTCGTAATTCTTTAAGAATAAAAATTATTTTTCTTGAGTTTTTTTACTTTGAAAAAAAAAAGGAAAAATGGAAATTTTCGTAAATAGGGGGTTGCCGAGTGGCATGCCCCTTATCGTGCCTATTGGCATGTCATTCCAGTACAATCAACCCAAGGCTTTGATTTAACTTTTATCAATTTCTAGGTACTTGGAGGGGTAAGTTTTTCTACAATTTCTATAGGTTTTTTCTGTCTTTGGTTGGTGTTTTCCATGTATAAATACGGGTCATGGATGGAGAATTTTCTTCACAACTCCACATTCCTTCTCTTTTGCATTCTTCTTTCATACTTTGAATTATGTTTCTCCCCAAAAGTGTTGAATTTTCTATCTACCTTGAAACTTTGGAGGTGATGTGCTCATATTATGTCTACTATGAACCTTTCAACATGCATCGAGTTTCATTATGGCACAACCGACCCATAGAGTGGAACACACTGATGGAAGCGGTGGAATTCTGGTACCTTAAAGACCATGTCTTTAACTTTGGGTTGGACGAAGTCTATTCTAGTTATGAAGAGTTCTCTGCCATGTTGGGGATAAATCCTAGTGTTGCGGAAACTATGCCAGAATTATCCCAGTCTCCTCAGGAGTTATTAGCGGGACTTCTCCATGTCACACCTTCGGTGGCTAGGTTACTGATTACGGGATGAGTGATTTATCTTCCCATTGTGCTGCATTATGTGCATTTGTAGGATGTTCATGATGATGGCTATGCTGGAGCCATCATTCTAGTCTTGATTTCAAAATTGTTTTTGGTGAATGGGGAACTGTTCGTGGACCCACAACTCTTAGCCATTATTTTATTGACGTCATACCATTACAATCTTTATGTGGTGATACTGGTAAAGACACTGAACGATCAGGATGCCTCGCGGGAAGAGCATTCCGACTTTCGGAGGGGTATCCTCATAATGTTGTTAATGTTGTTGTCGGAGATATTCCATATCACAGTCCCTCCTGAATATCCCTTGGCGGTTGTGCCAAACTTAGTTTCTTGCTACTTTATTAGCATGATCTTGGACATCGAGATTAGGTAAAATTTGTTTGTGGAGTATGGGGCTTGAGGCTTGCATAGGTCAGTTCTTTAGTGAGTGGATTTGCTTCCTATTCTAGAATTGGGGGAATACTAGTATGTTAGGTTAGTTAGCCTTAGGCAAACCTCTTTTTACTTTCCCTGGCGGATCTTTCACCAATTTGGCTGGAAATAGATCGTCCCACCTTAGACACTAGACTTATTTCCCATCGAGGACTTAATAGAGCGCATGCGCACGAGACTGGACTCTCTATGGAAGAATCGTCGGTTGTCGACCAATCCTACCCCATCTTTTTGTAGAGTCTCGCATATTTTCGGGGACTACATGAAGTTGTTGTGGGGGAGGGTAGTTTCCAAGATGCTAGTGTGACACCCCACCTACTTAAATATAGGGTGATCAATCCTTTATTAAATTATTTCAGAATATGTAGTTGGTTCAAAATATGCATCACTGTCGAAAAATTGATTATTAACACTAACCACCTAATATTTAAAAAGGTTTATGCCAAAAAAATTTCTTTTAATTAACATGAGAACAAATTAACCAATCATTAATCAACTTAAACAGTTACTAATCATACACCATTAAAACGAACCTCATATGAAATAAAACGACGAAGGTAATGAATGAGAGTGGAGTAAACACTTCCAGTCTAAATCCCAAATAAAATAATCCATCAAAATACCAACAAATGAAAGGAGTGAATAAATAGATCAGTGAATCTCTAACTATCTGAAAAGTAAAAAGGGTCGACATGCCCTAGTTGAAATAGCTAACTGAAAATGGAGGAATGACAATCATGCGGTGGTCTACTACCAAGTCTTGTATCTTCCACATCATCTATAGCTCATTAAATAAATGGAACTCCTATCCTAGTTGTTTCTTTGGCTAGGCACCTAAAATTATTTGACAAAAGAAAAGATATTTTCAATAAACAGGTCAGATCCCGAGTTGAAAACAGTTTAAAAATTAGCAAGTTCTTAAATGAAAACAATAGAACATATAGTGTACTTGTTTGATCCTCGTAATCTCACTTGAGATACTCACCTCTCATCTAATGTCCACACCTATCTCGTATATTTAACTCATCCTAGTTATACTACCCCACCTAACTAGTGCGAAGATAACTATTATCCCAATAATAATTTCATACGTGTACCCTTATCACCCGTATACCGTATTACCACATGTTTGAGGATAGTTATTCTTACACATAACCGTTATTCTCATAGGTATTCTTCTCCTCACTAAGAACATTTTAAAGTATCATTATTTCCATATCTACTAAACACGCACACTAGAATAAGTAACAGGTATACATATATTTATCTCTCTCTATATATACTATATCGATACCCCTGGGTTCAATCCCCCTTGGTGCAATCCATACTCAACTATCATGTCCCGGTGCATCGCTCATGTCATGAAGGACTATAGGTTCAATCCCTCGCGAACCATCAAAACAAACAGACATATTGAAGGCAAACATAGTTCTAAGCCCATGGGATATACACATACCTATGCACCCATATGACTGTCAACACTATCATTATCACTCATAGCATGTGCCAAGGTTCAATGTTCTAGTGATACGAATCAAAATCCCCTTGAAGGCTCCTCAATATCTGATCGTCCATAATGTGAACCTCAATTGGATAGCAAGCAGTGTAGGTATGTAATACACACAATAATACAACCAATAATTAAACACACACAACATACAATAATCATTAGGTATTCACGTAATCCAGGTCCCCGAGATTATACATCATATTATTATCTCTAATTATCACGTTACTCTATCCGTACGATTAATCTTTCTATTGTATGTTCCAAAAGGTCCACCTTTCCTTTTTAACGTCATCCTTTGTAGTTACCCAATCATCTAACAACAAGGCTAAGTAATGAAGTCACTCTAAAATAGCATTGGTTATTCTCCCTCACTAGAATTTATCTTGTAATATTTTAACTTTTCCGGGAAGAAATTAAAGTTTATGAAATCTCGTTAGAAGTGGGGAGAATCTCGTTCGAAAAAAACTTCAAACAGATTAAAGGACAGAATTCTCGTTCGAATGAGGTTGTTCGAATGAAACTTCAATTGAATTACTCTCTGAATTCTCGTTAGATGGGTCGTTGGATTTCTCATTCGAATGAGGTCGCTTGAACGACCTGAGTCGTTCAAACGAGAAAATCGAAGGTCGTCCCTATCAGTTCTGAACCTGCGCTTTTCCCTATTTTCATCATCTAAATTTCTATAAAAACCTATTCTAACTCAAATCCAACGAATTAAAACTATATCCACTAGTAATACAATGATTCCCAACTTGTTTTTAACATCAAATCCTTTAAATTATAATCTGAATTCAGATTCACTCCTCAAATCATCAAAAAACCCTAATTTCACATAATCACCATTAATGACAATTATACCCATATTTTAATTAGTAATTTCAACATAAAAATTCAGATTTCAAATCCCTAATATATTTTTATTGATCTATATGCAAAACCTATGCCATAATTGTAGATTTAGAGCCCAATTGTTGTCCCAATTCCTTAATAGCATGAATAAATCACCAACTAAATTAACATGGACATTATACGATCTAAAACTAAGAAAGATAAACACTTGCCTTTTCATGAAGGTCAGATTTGTCGAATACAACTGGTATAGGTGTGTTATCCTCTTCCCGATCTACACGTTGGTGATGTTTTTGGTGAAAGGTGAATGGGTTTGGCCTTGGAACTCCTCGGAACCTCTTCTCCTTCTTCCTTTTGAACTTTTTCTATATTTTGCCAAAAAATAATTGTAGCCTATAATACGTAAGGGATGATATACTAATCTATTTCTTTTCCATTAATTAGTCCCAAACAAAAATACCCCTCCGGGGTGTCGGGTTGGCCAAAAGTTGCCCCGAACTCCAAACTAAACACCCGAGTAGGCTTTTTTGAGTATCTAAACCCTTCCAGGCACATAGGCATACTCAAAATAGCCATCCAAATAACCAAAAATATAATGACCTTTGAATTCCTCATTTAAGTCCCGACACGACTCACATGTGTGTCCCAACTAAGTGTAATGTAACTGCCGAATTTTTTTCACTCATGAAAACTTTAATATTTTCATAATCATATATTACTTTACTCAATAAGTAATATTCAACATAATTCTCACCATTAAATACCAAATCTCATCACGCTAGTTATTATTTACTTAAATCCAGATTAATTATTAAAAATTTCCCATTTAAATTAATTAATCCCATAATTAAATATCATCTTTCAAAAATATGGGCTGTTACATACTTCCCCCCTAATAACGAATTTTCATCCCAAATTTTTGAAAAGCGCAAAAATAACAACATACTTGGTAGGAACAACTCTAGATACTTGTCGCACATCTCATCCTCACTCTCCGAGGTAGACTCCTCGACATTATGATGCTTCCACTGCACTCGTACTAACGGCACTACCTTTAACCTCAATTTCCTATCGCTATGGTCTAGGATAGAAATTGGCCCCTCCTCATAGGAACTGTCTGGTTGTATATCATTCTCTTCTAAAGCAATATGAGTGTGGGACATGTATTCCCGAAGATATCTCCTCAGCTAAGAAATATGAAACACGTCATGAATCCTATGCAAGTGCTCCGGTAACCCAAGTGTGTAAGCTACTGGCTCAATTCGCTCACTAGTAGGGAATGGCCCTACGTACCTCGGCGCTAACTTCCCTTTCTTCCCAAACTGCATTACCCCTTCATAGGAGATACTCATAACAACACCTAGTCCCCAACATTGAACTCCCTGAAGAACCTCTTGGCATCGGCGTAGCTCTTCTATCTATCCCGAGAAACCCAAATATGTTTCTAAAGCATCTCAATCATGGCCAACGTATCCGAAATCACCTATGGACCAAGTAGCTTGTTATCCTCCACCTCTAGCCAACACGCTGGAGAACGACAAGACTAATCATATAACGCCTCGAATGGAGCCATGCCAGTAGTAAACTGGTAGGAGTTATTATAAGCAAACTCCCCCAGTGGAAGGTACAACTCCCAAACACCGCAAAAATAAAGGATACACATCCACAACATATCCTCTAACATCTTATTTATCTGCTCTATCTTCCCATCCATCTACGGGTGATAGGCTGAACTCAAATGTAACTCCGAACCGATGGCCTCTTGGAAGCTCTCCTAAAATCGAGACACAAATATCTTGTCCGATCGGACACAATAATAAGGGGAACCCCATGGAGTCTTACTTTCTCGACAATGAATATCTATCAAAATTACCCCATAGTATAATCGGTCTAAACTGGAAGAAAGTGAGATACCTTGGTCAGTCGATCAACAATCACCCATATGGCATCGTGAGCCCTCTCCGATGTGGGCAACCCTATGATGAAATCCGTGGAAATGATCTCCCATTTTCACATAGGTATCTCTAACGGTTGTAGGAGCCCTACCGGTATCTCGTGGTCCACTTTTACCAGATGACCAATGGCACATTTCGAAACAAACTTGGTAATGTCCTTCATTCCAGTCTACAAGTACTGTCGCCTCATATCTTGGTACATCTTATCCCAATTAGGATATACCACAAAACGAGATCCATGAGACTCTATCATCACCGCATGTCATAGGCCCTCCCCTTCTGGAACAACTACATTCCAATTAAAGTGCAAACCCCCATCTGAACCCACGGAATAAGACTCAGCTCCCTCGTCTAGAAGTTGTACAATCCGATCCTGACAGAACCTATTGGCTGCCTGGGATAGTATTACACTCATCACAATTTGGGTTGTAACGGTCATGAGTGACATGAATGATCGGGCTACTGCATTCTGGTGTCCCAGTTCCTTCCAATTCATCTTCCTCACCTCGGCCACCTCACTTGTTGGCCTACGACTTAACGCGTCTACTACCACATTAAGGCGGTAATGGATGTCGAACTAATAGTCCTTTACAAATTCAAGCCACCTCCTCTGATGCATATTCAACTCCCGTTGCATGAATAGGTACTGCAGTGACTTGTAATCTGTGAATAGGCAAAATCTCTCTCCCAAGAGATAATGTCTCCATACCTGAAGTGAAAAATGACTGCCGCTAACTCCAAATCATGGGTGTTGTAACTCTTCTCATGAGGCTTAAACTTATGGGAAGAATAATCTATAGCCTTATCCTCTTGCTGAAGCACACCCCCAAGTCCTAGTAATGACACATTAGTGTAAACCAGGTATTCCACCCCTGGCCTAAGTAGTGCATGAACTGGTACTAGAGTTAGCTTGTCCTTCAGCTCATCTAATGCCAACTAACAAGCATGAATCGATATAAATGGCACCCCTTTTAGAGTCAAATTTGTCATCGGACCCGCTATCTTCGAGAATTCGCAAATAAATCTCATGTAGCATCCGACCCGCTATCTCTATTTTTTGCATTATCGTCCTTCACATCTATACATTATTCTAATATATATATATATATATATATATATATATATATATATATATATTAGTGATCCTTACTGGCATTTTATCCAATATATATTATCGTTACACCATAATGATCGATATCTCGATAAATGTATACATCATATTTTATAGATATTATTTTGGAACATTCCTTTTGATGACCTCACTCTATCTTTTCCAAGATATTAATTAAGTGATTATGATCTCCATTTATATACACACACACACACATTTCACGGAGAAATTAAGAAAAATAGTAACACAAGCCCATGAGAGATCGAAAGGGTGGGATGGGGGCCTAACACCTTCCCATTCCGTAAGTTATCTCCTGAACCTTTGAACTACTGGTTTCATAAGCATCCGTTTAGTTTTATGCCCGTCTCTTGAAGAGAAGACATTTTCGTTTGCCTATTTTGGGCAAAATAGACTGGAGACTTCATCTCTTTAAATGGGCACCACACCGCCGATGATTGAAGCACTCCTAAAGGGAAAAGGAGCGAGATCTTTTTCTACCCCCCTTATTTTTTCTCCCCCCATCAGTGGAAAAGGGGAGAGAACGGGATGGCCACATGTAGGAATCATGATGCCTTGTCACATGAAAATTTCGAAGACGGTGCTAATTTGTTGACATCCAAAAATGGAGGCAATAATTAATAGGTAAACAATGAAGATAGAAAGAATAATAATATGGAATGGGGATGAGAGACAGAGAAAACACATGGATTTTAAGTGGTTCTACCCTTCATGGAAACATACGTCCACGATGTTGTTGGTATAATATTGAACTTATGGACAAAGTTACAATTAGCGTTACTAATACAACTCGTTGCCAGAAGTCCCCTTCTTACGTGGGTCAATGCCCTATTTATAGGTGATTTATGGATATTTACAAGAGAACATGTGTATTGCCTTTATAAGTCAGAGAGTCACAACTCAATATACATGTGTATCATAATAACAAACTTAAGGCGCCTTCGATCATGGGTTAGACTTTTTGATAAGCGTGTGGATGATCAAGTTGAAACATACACATTATTATAATCAAACGTGATTAATAAGGGACGTCTTATGTAAGGACATATTTTATAAGTCCTGTTTATAACAGAGTATGTCATATATTGCTACAACTGTCGAATAATTATTCAAGATCATTCAATAATCAAGACGGATCCGAATATCAATGTTCTTCATCAAAGAAGTCTCTACCAGATTAAGTTTAGTAAGGTTGTATTTAAGTACCTTAGCATTTCACATAGAATATTGGAATATTTTTCACAAAATATCTTCTAAGTGTTGAATATTACTGTCATTCAAACGACATGGCATGTCGAACGAAGTATCAAACAACATTGGATTTCGTTGAAACGACATCCAATCTCATTGAAACGATCCATCGCCTTAAGTCTTTTATAAATAGGACTCTCTAACTCCATTTTTTATAAGAAGACATGTACAAAAACCGTCTACATTTTCTACAAACAGAAGTACGAATTTGTCTTCTCATTTTAGAAGTTTAATCCTTTATTTTTACAATGCAAAAAAATCCCAATTCTTTAGTGAATTAATTTGTAACCCAAAATACGATCTTGATGATATTACTTTTGTAGAGAGGGTAATCAACATCATATGACTGCATGTCATCAAGGATCTTCCTGCGTGAAGATTTCTTGCTGATTTCGTTTGAGGTTCATAGGGAGTGCTGCGATGTTCCTGGGCTAAAGATAGGACTGTAGTTCTTGTGGATTGCTGCACGTAATTCATTGCTAACGACATCGATCGATCCCTGTGGGTATTCATGTGTCAAAATCTATTTCATTGTAATACGTATAAGTTGCGACTTATAATTATAGTGAAAAGAATATTTTTCCCTTCAAGGATTCTTCCTAAATTTGGTTTCCATTGCATGCTTATTGATTTTATGTTATGAAATCACCTAGATGCATGTGTTGGGGTTTAACTAAAATTTTGGTTAATTAAAATTGGATTTATTTGAGAAGACGCATTATTCCGCTATAGCGCACTGTTTACAAATTGGTATCAAAGCGGGTTATGCTAATTTATCGCGTGATCGTGATTTTTCACGTATTTTTGTCGATACAATTTGTCTACTCACATCATAAAATTGGTATCAGAGATGGTTGGACTAAGATATTATGTTGTGATCCTAATTTTTCAAAATTGGATTAAAAATTAATTTTCTTAAGTATGGCTTTTGGCAATTTTGATGATTTAAGATGTCAAAATTTTGAAAAATCTAATTGGAAAATTCACTTGAATTCTTTTTTTAAATCATTTGTTGAAAGTAACCTAGAGAGGAGTCTTGCTTGTGAGGGAATTATTCACACGATAGATGAGTGTCCCTCAAATTTAAGGAAGAAATTGAATAAATTGGTAGCTCATGTTTATGCTCTTAGTGACTGTTATTCGAAAGAATAAGTCTTTTATTCTTTAAGACGATAGATTCCCACCCTTGTGTCTAGTGATAAAAATGAGGATGATGGGAGTGAGGATGGAAGTGTAGATGAGCGTGACTTGCAAACTTCTTTCAACGAACTTTTTGCTGAATCTTTGATAATAAAGAAAGAAAATTTGAAATTGAAAGCTCAATTGAAAGAGCGTGCCTTAAAAATGATAATGATGTTTTAGTTGAAGATCTTAGGGCACGTGACCAAATTTTGAGAGAGACTCTTGAGTACATCCTGGGTGAGAGAGATATTCTTTGAGGTGTGATGGAGGTTATGGAAAAGGAACTTTTTGAGTTTGAGGATTCTAGATGTATACTTGAGACTAGAATACGTAAGCTTGAGAAGAGTTTAAGAGAATCAAGCAAGGTAAAATTAGATTTGGAATCTCGGTCTGAAAAACTAGATAAGATTTTAAGGACCATCCAGGGGTGGTATAGGCTTCGATGAGAGTGTTGCACCCATTCCCAAATCCAACCCCACATGTGTGAGAGATCCTCCTAGGGTTATTAAGAGAGAGGCACCAAAGGTTTTTAAGGGAGACACCTAGGAACATCGTGAGAGAGGCACCTAGGAATTTTAGGGTAATGCCACCTAGAAACTTTAGGAGAGGGGCACCTTTAGGCAACTTTCACCACCACATATACATGTGTACTCATTGCAGTTTAAAAAGTCACCTTAGGAATTTATGTTATAAACTTAAAAACACTCATCGGAATTTTAAAGACTAAGTCATACAGGTTCCTAAAACCCCGATAACACGCTACACATCGACTTGGGTTAGGAAATCGATTTTAGATGCGTATGGTCTAATTGATCATGACTCTCATCTGCTTGCATATGATTCACCCCATGTGAGATCTTTTGGTTGATGTTGTTGCTTATTTGTCATACTCTAGTTGTGTTCCATGTTATACTCTTACTAGTGTTATGACTCACTTTGTTGTAGTTTACATTGTTTTATTAGTTTAGCCTACTATTTTTGCACTATTTTGGATCTATCAGGTATCCTTTTCTAAGAAATTCTTTCACTGGGCAACACTTTTAAACATTTTGGACTGGGATAGGGATTTCTATTATCTCGTTCGAGCGAGATCTCATGTCGCATGAAGATATCATTCTTACGACAAGCGTTTTCATTCGAGCAATGTTGAGTTTCGTTTGAACAACCTGTTCGATTTTTTGCATTTATCTATTTCAGTACCCTAGGTTCATATGCTTATGTTTTTGGTACTTTTGGGGTTCCTCTTTCAGTTTATATGTAGTTATTTTTGGTATTTATGTTTAATTGCTAATACTGCATTATTCGTTTAATCACACCTTCTTAGATCGATGATTCTTTATGTGATTTACTGTTTTCTACCATACGATGATGCTTATGTGGATATTATGCCTATTGCTAGTGTGTACCATGTTTGTATTTATGATCTTTGTTTTTTTTAAATTTTAGGAAAATACAAAAATATTTTCTTTTGTTTAAGAAAAGTGAAAATGACAAAAATATATTTGTATTCTATGTACACCTTATATGAATGCACATTTAGGATGACCAAGTCACAAATTCATTCCATATCCATGTGACTGTTTGATAGTGTTTTGATATGCGTCATCATCTCATGTCGTGCTTTATAATGTGTGGAGTCATTAAGATAGAATTTGTGATTACTACCAACATGTTTGACTTATATTTGCCTTTAATGCACACTTGCACGAATTTGTTTGAGTATCGTACTTATTTGTCACATGTTGGTCAGAGTTTTCTCATATCAATTATGTCTTTACAACGAACCAAATGCGATAAAACTTGACAATGGAAGTAGTTCATGTAATAAATGTTTACCGTGAGGATTTAAAATGAAACAAAATATGATGTGTAATTCACAGGAAAAGGGCTTTGAGAGAGAAAAGTTGACTCTTCATGGTGGCCACCATTTAAAAGAGCCCAAAAAATTGAAAGGCAATAAAAAGATAAATATGCCAAAAATGTGGGCTAATTTAGTTTAGACCACCTCAATAAAAATAAAAGATTTATTATTTATGAGGGAGTTTGGTTGGAAATAAATAAATCGATTTGCATCTCCTGACAACGTCTTGAAAAATCATTACATATTTTAAGACGTTATTGGTGTGAGAATCATTTTTGACTTTGATGTGTTGATGAATTGAGTTAATGTCATTTAAATTCAACACTATTTGACACCTAAGGACGATTTTGAGTTCATTCGTTAGCAGTATCGGGATTCATCGTGCACGTATGTTAAGAGATTTGTTTGATATTCCTATTTAATTTGTTCACCCCCATTCATTCCGTTTCCACGATTTGGTTATCTTAGTGTAAAGTCATGGTGTGTGATTTTTGTAAAACAATTTTTCCTTCCCTCTAAAAAGTTGAAAATTTTAAAAACAGTTCGTGGATCTTTTGAGAATTTCCTCTGCATGCGCGTAGTTTGATCCCTATTTGTGTTTATTGTTATGACAACTCCATGCTTATTTTGTTTATTCATTTCCATGTCTATTTCGGCCAAATAAAATGGGGGAGAACGAATTATGGGGGAGTTTTGTATTATGGGGGAGATTGCATTATATGGATTGATTTATTATGATATAATTTCAAACTCGATGTGTCACGAAGGTATTTGTTTCTTACCTCATGTGTGTAGGAACAATTGAAGATAATGTTGAGTTAAGATTTTTGAGGAAAACATTGAAGACTTACATTTCGAGTACCTTTTCACTTTTGGGTTCATGGGAGGGTATTAGATTTGTATAGGAATTTTGAGTTAATAATTCGGATTGTTTTTATTTTGTACCGGCATAGACATATATGGAGATTTGTGAGGACATATTTTATAAATCATGTTTACATTGGAGTATGTCATATACCGCTACAACCGTCGAATAATTATTCAAGATCATTCAAGAATTAAGATGGATGCGAATATCAAAGTTCTTCATCAAAGAAGTCTCCGCATGATTAATTTTGGTAAGTTTGTGTTTAAGTACCTTAGCGTTTGACTTAGAGTATGGGGATATTTTTCACAAAATATTTTCTAAGTATTGGAGCGGAGTCATTAATATTTTTTGTGAAAAATAATTTTTTAGAGTTTTTGAGGCAGTGCTTTTACCAAGAAAAAGAAAAAGAAAAAATATTGGATATTGCTATCATTCAAACAATAGCCCATGTCATTCAACTGACATGGCATGTCGCGCGAAGTGTCAAACGAGATTGGATTTTCTTCAAACGACATCCAATCTCTTTTGAATGAGACGCCACTTTAAGTCTGTTATAAATAGGCCTTTCTAACTCCATTTTTCATAAGAAGACTTTTGCAAAAATTGTCTACATTTTTAGTAAACAGTTGTATGGATTTTTCTACTCATTTTAGAGTTTTAATCCTTTATTTTTAAAATTCACAAAACATCCCAATCCTTTAGTGAATTGTTTTGGAACCCCAAAGACGATCTTGTTGATATTTCTTTTATAGAGAGGGTAAATCTACATCATATGGCCGCTTGTCATTAAGGATCTTATTGCATGAAGATTTTTTAATGATTTGGACTGAAGTTCATAGGGAGTGTTGCGGCGTTCCCGGGCTAAAGATAGGACTGCGGTTCTTGTAGATTGTTGCTCTTAATTCATTGCTGACGACACCAATCGATGCCTACATGTATTCGTGTGTCAAAACCTATTTCATTGTAATTCGTATAAGTTGCGATTTTTAATTATAGTGAAATAAAAGGTTTTTCCCTTCGGGGATTTTTCCTGAAATTGGTTTCCTTTGCATGCTTATTGATTTTATGTTATTAAATCAACTAGATGAATGTGTTAGGGTTTAACTAAAATTTGGGTTAATTAAAATGGGATTTATTTGAGAAGTCGCATTATTTCGATGTAGCCCACCTTTTACATCTTATGTGTAAGTGACCATAGGAACGTATGATATGTCTTGCCTTCTTTAAAAGGATGTGACAACTATCAAGCAAGTTGAGAATACTGACACAACCTCATTTTTGAGTAGAGTCGAGCACATTTATTATTTCTTATGCCACTTGAATCTTATTCACTTTTGGGACTATTTGGGTATAACAGAAAGCCCCCAAGACCTCTTGGACGAACTCAACAACTTGATGTAGGATGAGTGGATGAGGTGTTACATGTTGTTCGTATTAATACATTTGTGGTTGGATCTATTTGCTTGGCATAAGCTGAGAAGATTTCCTTTAGGGCTTCTCTACAACATTTCAAGGACACGAGCCAGGCAGCCAAAAAATCTTCTTTGTAAAGATGGCGACTGGACATGCATACCAATACTCTGTATCGCCATTTCATTTATGCGTATTTATTGACGTTTGATCTGTTGTGTCTTTTAATACATTTTTCAAAAAGTATAAATACATGACACTTATCTCATTTTCATCACTTTAATATTTACACAGAGCTGGAGAGAGAGAGAGAATATTCAAGCATCCTTGAGGGATCAATTATTTTTCCTCCAAAAATATTTTGGTGGTTCATTCTCTGTTTTTCATAGCTTAACCCTCCATTAATTCATTTTACCAGGTATGCCTTCTTTTTTTATCTAAGGTTTATCCGTACTTCAATTTCTTGGTTTGAACTTTGTTATTATATAGATATTGTGACGTTAGACAACCATTGAGTTGGTTAGCCTAGGTTCTGTAGAAAGACAATAGGAGGACATATGAGTTTTCCCCCACACATTCAAAGAATTTATAACTTCATTCGTGGTCTTGAGTCATAGCATCTTGGGATTACAGAAAGTGGGTTTCCCCATCCTTCCTCACCCTCTTTATACACCCAAGACTCGCTCTAGTTGTGGTTCTTCTGTTGACTCCCTTATATTTCTTCCCCTATTTTAGAGTCTTCTGATACTTACCCTATTATACCCCCTTCTATTGAGTGTGATTGTGTGAACACCATTTCTATGGATCCCATAAATCTCAATTATCTTTTTGAGGAGATCTTCTTATAGGGTTGAGGATATTAGACCAGAGGGTGTGGGTCCCCACCCTACTACTTCTCGTGATGTTAGGTCCCACACTGAGGTTGCAGATGAAGTGGAAGAGGTTGCTATTAGGTCTTCTAAAACTTATAATCCCGTTGAATCTGATGCTCATTGGTATAAGTGTATTTTAGCTGAGTAGAAGTTTGAGGTGATGGGAGAGAAATTCTAACCTTTCATTATTTTATATAAATTTACATTATAGTGCCATATTAAATAAAGCCCAACAATCCAAATAAAAAGAAACTTTTGGGTACTCAATTTATATCACCCAAAACCATTCAACTTCAAACCCTAGATAACAACATCCAACCAGATTTGAAGCCCTAAATAACGATATCCAATAGATATTTACAATGCTCAAATAATTTCAATCCCTAAAAAATGATACCTAATAAATTTATATCCCTAAATCAATACGTACAATCAATGTTAACAATACCCAATTTATTTTTTAGAAATTAATAAATCAACGTCTGAAAAAATAATGCTAGTCGCAGAGAGAGAGATTGAGAGTACCTGATCCTAAGAGAGTCAAAGGAGAGAGAAAGAGCTTGAGGAGAGACAGAGGTAGCAAATGGTAATGGTTATAGGAGAGAGAGGTAGAGCAGGGAGATGGGTTAGATAAAAAGATCAAGAAATAAATAAAAGATTGGGGGTTTTATGTGAAGAGGGTATGGTCACGTTCCTGAGCCCTAACCATAGGATGTTACCATTTATTTTTTTACACGCCACTCAAACCTTAAAATTTTTCTTGACCATGGTCATAGTCCAGGGTTGTAACCCACTTTGGCTGGAGTTTTGATGACTATTTGGTCGAGGGTTATCACTGATCAAGATCGTGACCCTTGTGGTCACAGTCTATGACCATGACCACAACCATTTAATAAAAATATACTTCTTGTCCGTGAACATTGTAGCGTGCTTTTGGCTACTGTCATGCTCGTGGCCCCTGACCACTGGTCACAGTCGTGGACTGTAACCCACTTTCCATGAGCATTATCCATTGTGGTGTAATGTTAGCTATATGGAGTATCATAACTAGAAGATTCAATTTTCACAAAAGTTTTAGCAAGGTTTTAGATATCCAAAAGAAGGAAGCCCAATGAGATACAAATATGTTTCTCTATATCGGATCACAACCTAATCCATAAAGGTATTGTATTTTAAACTCAAGGTTTATTCTTCAAACCTAGTTTTGGTTTTCCCTCTTTCTCGTGATTGATTAATATAAGTTCCAAGGATGAATTTTCGTATTCCACATATATCGATCCCCAACAATTTTTATCAAAGCCTTTGGTTGAGATTAACCATTCATTTGAAGGGTCAAACTTATTTTTTGCGTGTTATGGGAATTGTATATTTTTTATAGGCCTTCGTACTAACATAGTTTTATAAAGAACCTCTGTATATAACCCTTCCACCATGGTCACGCATTTATATTCTGTATGATTGAATCCTATAATGGTTTATCCATAGTGAATTATCATATCTATATTCGATATGGCTGTAATAATTAATGTTTCATTATCAATGTTTATGGAGGATATGGGGAGGGTTGTATAGTTTTTAAAAACATATAATCATGTATAATGGTTTGGTTTGAAGTTTGTAAAAGTTTGATGAAGTTTCGTCATGATTTTAAATGTCTATGGAGGTTTTTTCATGTAAACCCAAGAGGTGAATTGCACCAGATTTGGGTGCGTCGATCAATTGAACTAGTGAAATCGATATCAATGACTCCAGCTAGTAATAGACTAGCTATTTTGACCTTTTAAGGTGTTTTCTTGTGGTGGTTTCATGGTATCTCTTCTAAAGAATTGTTCCTAACACAAGAGGATGATATTCCAATGATCACGACTCTTAATAACTCTTGTTTGTGATGAAGTCTACTTCATGTTAGACACTTGACCATAAGGAAGACTTCTATAACTAGGACTCCTAGATTTTATGAATTATACTTCTAGTTGGAGTCTTTACCATATGAAGATTTTTACTTCATGTAGAACTCTACGCCTTGGTGGAAAGGGCATTTAATGTCTTTTCATTATTTATTACTTTTATTTATTTAATTTCTTATGCTTCATAATTTTAGTATGTTGCACAATTTGTATTCTAATTAAATGGAAAATTAGGAACTCCTATTTTTTTGGACAACATGGATTATTATTTTGAGACTCGCCTAAATCATTGCTTTTCTCTGAATTTCGGTGTTGAATTTTATTCTTTTATAATTTGAATTAAATTGGGTAAAAAAATTAAAATTTATGAATTTTTAATTGAGATCTCGGGATTTTTAATTTCAAAAAATTACAAATATATATTTCTTTTAAGAAAATTAAAATGTGATGAAGATATTTAAATTTACACAAATAAATTTTGGAAATTACCAAGGATTTGTATTCAGTATCTTATAATGGAATAAATGCTTTTCAAAACCCTCAAAGTGTTAAAATACTAAGTGAGAGGTGAGAGATAAAAAAAAAACACGATCTCCATCGATATTTTAATAAATCAAGGATGTGATTGATTCCCCGCGCCAACTAGTCTGGCCCCAAAAGGATGCAACTAATCAAGGCATCAAGGATTAGTTGAAACTCTTAAGTGATAATTCTGATATTTAAAATGTGACTGAGTTCGATACCCCCAAAGGGGAATTCCATCATGAGTGACTTCTATTTCAAGGAATGATCCTACGGTATACACTTAGATACAATATCTAATATCCTCCCTGATGGACTCAGTGTCACTAGGAGTAGGACCAAAAGTCATTGAATATTCATTATGTTGGATCAAGTATCTGGAACTACTTGGATAGCGTAATAAGATGAAAATATATCTTGTTCAAGGTGGAGTGGTTTAATCTCCCCACAAGAAATCTCACCTCATAAGGGAACTAGGATGTTCGACGAGATTAATTTTAAAAATAGGCAGTTGAGGAATGACACTTTATAATTTAATCAAATTAATTATCATGTGTTAATTGTAAATAATTGTTTCTAATTCTTGACTCTAAGATTTCAAAAATGAATTCAAAATTTTCTCACGGCTTTAGCCTTAAAGGGTTAATTGGAATAAAAAAACCTGAAAATGTAATTGGACATTGTATTAACTTTTAAGGATAATGAACTTATCTAACCCAGGATTACCATCAATATTTTATAATAATTATGTAATTCACTCCTTCCGTCAGCTCGTCTGGAACCCCAACGGATGGTTTGGATAATGGAATCAAGGTATATTAAAATATATGGTAATTCTTTTAAATTAAGTGATACATGTGATTGATCCCCCTAACAAGGAGGTTTTATATTGCATCATTAATTTAAAATAATTGATCAATGTGAATTTGTAGACACCTATGATTGGTTGATGACAATCACATAAGAATCATGTTCTTAGAATGACTTCATCATTAGTTGAATAAATGATTCTTTTGGATTAGACCTGGTACCCTTTTGTACTATATGAGTGAGGATCATCATTAGTCAAAGGTTGGTGTTGGTTGTTTGAGAATAGCTCACTACAAGAAAAAATAAATTCAGCGGCATGTTTTAGTGACATTAGTATTTTCATGTAATCAAACGGAGTACTTTTGGCAACACATACGATTGTTTGTCATGAAAAAGTCTCGTTTTTATGGTCCACATTAAATTTCTCCCGCCAATGTCATTTACAATAGGTGGTATCTAATTGATGCCACGAATTTGTCTCTCTACTTTTGACGACACGTTTCGGATGTTGCAGAATTATCCCTTATTTTGGGCGACATATTTTTCATGTCACGAAATTGTATATTCTTTCAGCCTCATCAAAAGCATGATGCGATGTGTATTTTGGTTTAAGTAAAAAAATAACATTGTAAAATATTTATCTCCCCTTTTTATTTAAGCCAAAAATTTATCTCCCTCCTAAAAGCCTCGCTCATTCCCACATACTACTCCACTATCTTTATCCCTCCCTGATTGAAACCCTCTACCCTATGCAAAACTCGATTTAACGTTAACCCCTCTCCAACTTCCTCCCCAACTGAAATCCTCCCTCCTTCTTCACTTTCCCCCACTGCATAACCCTCTCTCATGCCAACAAAAAATAGCCTCCACCCGCTGACAAAAGTTTCTGACTCTATATACCCTCCTCCCACTGACAAAAACTCTAGCTTCTATTATTTCTATGATCGATCAAAATAGAGATCGATGAAACAGAGACTTCGATCGACCAAATGTTTCGATTCAACCATGTTTGGCCATCGACAAAAGCTCTGAATCAACGTATTCTTTTATTTTGAAAAAATTTAAACTGAGACTTGTTAATTTAAACCAAAGTTTCAAAATGTAGTTTTGTCATTTTAAAAAAAATATATGTAATGAATTTTTGTTTTGTTTAGATTTGAGTGATAAGTAAGTGAGCTTATATGTAACGAAATTCATATTTGTTCAAATTTGAGTGATGTTTATGTTAGTGAACTTTATGAATCTGCATAGATTTTTTTCTACCATATAGACTTTCCATATAGATTTGTTCTTTTATAATAGCCTAAATATGGGTTAAATATTATATTTATTTAAACTTTATTACATATATTTGTTGGTATTTTTAGGATTTTTTTTAATAATTTGTTTTTTTCGTTGGGTATTTTTTGTAAACTTTGTCTAATATTACCAATAAAATTTCACTCTAATATGTTATAATTTTTTTACAATATGTTACGTCAATGTTTTGAAGTTTCATAAAAATTTGTTTAGTACTAGTGTCATTTAGATTTTGGTATTTTTATACTCGGATTACAGTTAGGCTAATGAGATATAAATTCTCTAAAATCTTTTGTAAGCGACTATGGTAAAATATCCAAAAAAAAGTGCAACATTAGGTGTAAGCTTAGGTAATCTTTAGTTTGATGCATGATACCTTTAAGTAAGCATAGTTTGACACAATATGACCTTAGGTAAGCTTTAAGTAAGACACCTGTTAGGCTGTGGTGGCCAAATCAGAATATTGTTATACTAAAATAATATAATGATAGTATCATGTGACCCACATGGACCGAAAATAAGCACAAACACCACATATGGGACTAAAGTAGAACTATTGTTAGGCCATGTGGGCCATGTGATACTAGTGTTATATGTTTTTAAAGCTTGGACAAGTGTTCAATGAACTTTTATGTGGATGGACTTAGTTTATGAGGTTATTTATGTTAAATCGGTGGAAATTATTAGTTGGTGGTTTAGTTGTGGCTTTTGTTGTTGTCATTGAGTTTATTTTAAAATAATAAAACATAGTGGATTTCATAAATAAACAAGGGAAACTCTTTTAAATTTTTGAAATTAATAAGTGCTCTAAATTGATTGATTCAAACATTCAAGAATTTGAAATTTGAACATTGGGGAGCAGAAACATAAAATGACTATCAAACCTACCGGAAAGAGGCATAATTATGATAATGATAAAAAGTAGACTTTTGTTCATATTATATAACCCAACTAGCGGAATGCCCGTGCGTGAAGGCACCGAGAAAATTTCCAAAATGGAATCCTTGACTAATCAAAGTTCCCATACATTTTTCCATCAACTAATAAGCCCAAACAAACTTAAAACTATAAGGAGTTAAAAGAAAAGCCATTCTAATTTCAATAGTGAACAGAACTTGCAACTCAAAAATACAAAAAACAACATAACTGACTAACCCCACAATCATAACACAACAACTTGGAAAACATAAAAGGAAATCGAGGGATTTCCATAATTGAGTCAATATAGTGGTTTGATAACAAAATCAAAGGAAAAAACAAACAGGATAATTGTAACAGGGGTAGACAAACAAATTATGGGATATGGTCATTTATATAATACACATGAGAGAAACAAAGGTGAGAAAGTACAAAGAGTATTATAACATAAAAAAGAGTGAGTTTACTATAACCGAATTTTTGACTGAAATTTGGTAGACATGAGGCTTGTTATTGGTTGGGTTTTTGTCCCACTGGCGTGAACCTCAAAAACCAACCAATAACAAATCGCCACAGCAGTGTCTACAAATTTTTTATCAAAAATTCGATCACAATAGAATTTTTGCATAAAAAAAACAAAATCAACTTAAAGATGGAGAGACTGCAAAGATTATGTCGACCGATTCTTGAAAGAAGAAAATAAACTTATTAACCCACTGAAAATAACTCAAAAAATCAGGCATGAAGAGAAAAGAAAACTATATTATTTTTTTATACCCCCTGCCAGTGTGAGATCCCCTGGTATGTGGGTAAAAACTATGTTATTTGGTGTCGACTCTTGTGGAGGTTAATTGTTGCGAAGTAATCAAAAGTCGTGAACAATTAATGACCCATATTTCTGCCTCTTATCTGCCACAAATAACCCATAATTTTCTGTATCCGAAATATGGCTAGGTATTCTATAATTAATACAATAAAAATATTAAAAAGTAATCCATTCCTACAATGACATAGGCACTAGCGTGGTTGTTAGTTATCCATCTCATAAAATTACCCCCGGTATATTTATCTATAGGGAACTTGTCGTTTCTATATCGAACCTAATTTGATTATGTGTACTGAAAAAATATTTATCGCTGAAAACAACAAAATATTACTAATAATAGGGTACTAAACACACAAATAGCAGTATCAATAGACGATATGCACTAATGAACGCACTTTTCATTTCCTCTGCAAGCATTTACATAAGATGTTAATAGTGTGTGACCTAGCTGAGCATCATAATGCCTTTGTTACACAAAAAATGTCTACACGAGTAAGATGGGTACATGAATAAGATGGGTACCTCACTGTGTAACTTATTATTATTTATGATTCATGGTTACCAAGAATTGTTTTCAGACAGCGTAAGTGTATGCCCCCATTTTTATCTAATTGTTTCAAACATCTGATTGTTTCTTCGTCCATAGCTTAGGCACATAAGTGTATGCCCCCATTTTTATGCTTGGCAGTTATGATCCTTTCTTGGTTTGTGTTTATGCTTCTTGGTACGATTTCAATCAGCAAAGAGAACATGGGTTTTGATGGAGAAAGTTTTGTAGGGGGTTGCGATTCAAAAGTCACTGAATGCTTTGGGTAGGTGGTGGGGACATTGGTGGTTCTATTTTGGGGTAGTGTGGTGGTTCTGTTGCGGGGTAATACTGTTGGTTCGGTTGTGAGGTAGTGTTGATGCTGATTGATTTGGGTCAGTTGAGGCGTTGGTGCTAGCGGGGTAGTGTGGTGGTTCTTTTAGTGTTGGAAAACATAAATGGAAGAGACGATGACAAAAAATAGTGAAGAATAGTGGTTTAAGGATACGAAAGGAAGATATCATCAGAACATTATACCTTGGAATATATACAGTCCGATCTGCTGAAAGAACAATAAACACCCTCGTGGCAGCCATCCATCTAAAGAATATGCCTTTTCACAGCCAGATCTTCCAAATGAAGAATAAAGATACGCATTCATGATTACAATAAAATAAGGGTGAAAAAAATTAAACAGTCTATCTCATTATTTGAGGTCCTTGTAGAAAAACTCAGTGCAATCTGAAGTCCTGTTTTTGGCCCATTATAGCCCACCCCCAATAGAAGTTGGGGGGGAGCTGTATGGTGGAGTTTCCTCCTCTGTCGGTGGTGTTTTGTTACGATGATGAGGTGTGACATAAGCAGGCTTTGTGGGAATCTGCCCATTTTTAGCAGCTGAAAACATTAGTTAAACAATTAAGCAATAACTGAAATTCAATTGAAAGAAAGTGGTAACGCCATTTATTTTTTACAACAAAGCAATTATAGAATAATGGTGAATATGAAGTAGTTATACTAACAAAAAACATCAAAGGTCTGTAACAACATTTATATACTACAATGAAGCAATTATAGAATAATGGTGAATATGAAGTAGTTATACAAACACAAAACATCAATCGTCTGCTGTTTTTTATCCAAATATAATTTTTCAACCACCACTTATTCACTAGTTACTGTATTCAACACCGACCCAGAAAGCCAACCATTGTGTTTCATTTCCCAACACCTATATGCACATGTTAGGATTCGCACGGAAAAATCAATAATATGATAAACTAAGCAAAATCTCAATCATTCCAACTTAATGTAAAAAATGAAGTTACAAAATATTAGGAATTTTAGCTGAAAATATACTTTGTGCACACACATATATGCTCCTATTGGTTATTAAGTTGACTTCGATAGGTAACAGTTATGCTTCCAATTTCTAATTTCCTTATGTAATGCTAATCAAGTGCGTGTAAACATCAAATGCTAAAAAAACATAATAAAGTAATGTATCAAGCATCATTTTGCACTCTTAAGAGGGACCTTACTAAAAGGGAAAGTAGACACTTTGAATCGGCACACTAAGGTAGTAACAAAATCAACCATAATTAGGAACCAAACCAACCATAAGTAGTACAAAATCAACACACTCAAAGAGTATTTCCAACGTGATCAGATTGACATAACAACTTATGCACAAAATGTGGTTAAAAATAATATCACCTACTAAAAATGATATCAATGACTAAGAGGTACCTTCCCCAATTTGTGATTAAAAGAAAGATTAAGAGGATCACGCAACATTTTATTTCCATTTACCATACTTTGGAACTTTTCAACCACCACATAGTCTACCATTCACCTTGGTCATTAGCATATGCACTGCATACTAAAAAAATTAGTACATAAATATGGATAGATATTCACATGAACCATTAAGTGAAGAAACATTCGATCATTCGAAGAGAAGTAGTCAATATCTAAAAAAAGTGTGGTATAAGTCATACCGTTAAAAGTACTTTGGCACCATCAGTATCTGGAAAAAAATATATGAAGTGACTGAAGTCCCATTTGGTTCATTTTGTAAACTAAAACACCACAAAAAACTCAGTTTCATGTTAAAAAAAGCATCAGATCTTGCACATGGTCAAATATAACTAAAAAACACATTTACATGTCCAAAGCAGAAAAAAATCTGATCTAACCCATGGTCAAGTCCAAAAAAAACTTATCTTCATGTAAAAAAACATCAGATCTTACCCATGGTCAAATCCAAAAAAAACAAGTTTCATATCCAAAAACCACTCAGTTTCATGTAAAAAAGAAGCACTCATTTTCTTACCCTTGGTCATGTCCTCGAGATATAAGAAAATGGTAGTGATGAATGCTTTGCAAAAAAAAAATATGCTTGAACAAAAAAAAGAATGAAAAACTTGAAATCCAAAAAATGATACGTTTGAATCTCATATGTGTCAATAACTCTAGGTTTAAAAAAGGATAGGTATAAAGTTTTACCCGATCTCAGATCCATCGACTCAAGAACGTAGATTCAAACAGTGGTGGCCGAATGGTAAATGTCCACGATCTGAGGTCCAAAATTAAAAAAATATAGGAAGTACGTGTTATATCTGTTAGATTCAAAATCAAAAGCAGCGCGGAGCAAAGAAAAAATAAAAAAAATACCAAAACCCTAAATTACAAAGAATAAAAAAACTTACCAAGGTGTGGGTGCTGGAAGCTCTGAAGACTAATTTTTGAACAAAATGAATATGAACTGAATGAGGGTTGTTATTGATCTATGGTGGTTGTTGATGGAGATGAGGAAACCCAGTGTTTTTATTTCAGTCTGAGAGGAGCGTGTGGTTGAAGAGGGTCTCACAATGGGACTAGTGTTTTCAAATTAAAGTGTGTGTGTGTGTGAGAGAGAGAGAGAGAGAGAGAGAGGCATACACCATACATCGTACGATTTTGTTTTTGAGGGAAAACATGAAATATGTTTTTGTCCTAATTTAGCCTTTGTTTTGAAATAAAGTAGAAGAGAGAAATCAATTACTGGCAGAAATAAAAAGTAAGTGTCAAATGAGTAAAATGTTAAAAAATAATCTCAACTCTTCATTTTTTGCCTTGGTGTCTAAATCCTCACCTCTGATTAAGTTATCAACTCCTTATTATACAGGTTATGGTTATGGTTATGGTTATGGTTATGGTTATTATATAGATTATGGTTGACACTATTCTACTCCTTATTATATAGATTATGGTTAACGCGTGTTTATATTTTTCTTGTCACATATCGTCGTTGGATTTTGTTAGATATCATCGGATTTCATGGGTCCAATCGATTGGAGGGCCCTGAGTTTCTTGGTTTTTTGTTTTATTTTTTCATTCCTTGTTATTTTGAACATTTTTTCATGTCACTAATTGATTCCCCTATTTCACTTTAATTCAAACATAAGGTTATTTTGGTAAACACACACGAAACACACTTTAAACCCTACCTCTCATTCTTAAGCTCACGCGACCCCTCTTTCTCTCCCTCTCTAATGTCTCATGAACCCGTAAATACTCTTAGTCCCTCCCTCTTGATATATTTCTCATTCATTGGTTCTACTTTTTTTGCGGTCATTTCACTAAAATATCAATGATCATGATTTCTTTTTTTTCCTAGTTAATTCATGGAGTATTTGGGAGTTCATTATTTGACATATAAGCTATCCCCTTTGTGAAGTATCATGAACCATGACTTGTGTCACTCTGCCATCACTGGGTGTCATAAGCCTCTCCCTTCAGGAAAACTAACCTCCCGTTAAATCATAGACCTCCCTCAAAACTCACGAAATATGACTCGTCTCCCTCAGTTAGGAGCTATATAATTCGATCCTAATAATAGGAATATGTTGCCTATGCCTCTACCACCCTCGTGACAATTTGGGTGTGATGTTCATAACTGACATGAATGATCTGTCAACTGAATCTTGATGTTTCATCTTCCGTATCCATTAACCCTTATAATACATACCATTTTACACTTTCCGAATGTGGATGATACTAAAAATCAAACTAGCTAGGGCGTCCATACACCCTATGTCCCCTGCATTACTCTACTAATTAAATGGATGTAATATACTTGTCTTACAATAATTCTCGTGCACTTGGCATGGTCATACAGTAAGGTTATACTCAACCATTGCGCTAGTCCTAATTTAATATTTCCATGAGTTGTTTCACCGATCTACTCATAGTGTAAGCGTTCTATACTGGTTTTCACATTAAAATTATACAACTCTACTGACTTTAATTTATAATAGAACTATCAGCACTCAGTTATAATCACGCGTATAGACAATAATTAAGGTACTCAACGCATATCCTAAAGACCAAAGTTTTCTCAACTCCCAACGTTTGCTAGTTTCATGCGTGGGATGTCTCGCAAGAGAAATCCAAACAAAGACCCCTGGATACATTACTACCTAACATTGTCGGTTGTTGAGATCCATAAGGCCCTTAGTCCATAATATGTACCTCCCTAAAATTCCATTCCGTTGACATAAAAATTCTACTCGCCCACTCTTTTGTCCCTTAAAGGAGACATAAAACATGGTGCTCTCACTATCACGAGTCCTTTGCGCTATATTTCAATAACGAACTATATCTCTCTGCTCGACAATGAACACAAATCTCCACAAATGAGATTAGTAACAAGTCCCTACACACTGGGATCAAATATAACAACACAACAAACTCTCTCAAGTATATGATACAATTAATTTTTCGTACATACATATATATAGGTTCAACCCTCTGTCATTCATGTCTCAATAAATAACATATCTCATTCTGAAATAACAAGCACGATAGTTCATCACGCAATCTTCTACCCCTCACACCTTCGGTATTCAGTCACTACACAATATAATAAGTCCTACTTTCTTAAGTCCAAAAGTAGCAAATCATAACGTAAAATTCTCGTAGTGCTCACCCAGTTCCCCTACGGGCAATACCAAAGATCCCTGTTACCCGCGATAAAATATTTTTATAACCAAATTGTTACAACCAATGCACCCATAAAACTCGAATCTCACTCTAATATTAGTGCTAACAAATCATATATATTTTGACACACCCATGTCACTTGAATTAATCCCATATTCCTAAGCATGAAACAAAACTTTATCTCTATAGGGCATCAGCCTCGCCTGATCATCGAGTCCCTTCACATAACTCTCATGGAAAAATAAACCCATGATCATTTATGATGGTTGTACATCAAGGATCTCATTCTGTAGTTGACCCCTTCCTTCCTATTGGAAATTCTTCCTTTTATGGAATACATGCCCATTTTTGAAACATTAGCCCAAAAGTCCCGAGGCCTCTGATAATGGTCTTGTTGACCTCTCCCATTATTTCCTTGGCCTAGACGGTCCTGAGGGGTGGAAGGCTACTATTACTGAGGACCCCACTGGTCCTGTCAGAACCAATCATTCTCGATTGATAATATTTGGGCCTAACTCGTATCACAATTCCCTTACTGGAAATCTCATTCCTCCAGCCATTGTGACCCACTAGTACTATTCCCATTTTCCTTCCCCAATACAAGTGGCCCTATGCTCTATTCATAAATATATTTATGTGTTATTCCCCTGTGTCTGGTCCTACTGACCCTTTCGGTGTGTCCTTCTCTCGGACCTAATAATCTTAGTCCTAATTTCTACTCCCATTGTCCCTTTGGCTCCACTGGACCTTTGGAACTCGATGTCGAGCTCAATGGTCTTGTTTGAATCCATCTTCACTTCGTAGGAATTCAATTGGATTATTTGGATGGTGCCTTACTGGGTATACCCTCATGTGGTGATTTTCCAATACCGTTAAATCCCATCTTGCCCCTTGGCTAGGTTTTCCAACCCTCCTTCTCACTTATTCTGAAAGCATTGACATAACTTATAAACATACAAGCTTGATGACATCGACACTAGTCTTCTTAGCACGATTTCCCATTCGAACTTCTTTATTGGACTCACGATTCCCTTATCAAATATAAAACCTTTATATCAGATGCAACCTTCCTTCGTCGGGTACAAGGTTCGTTAAGTAACTCGACTCCTCTTTTAGTATCGAGCTACATCTGACCCCCTAATGATATTTTTTAAAACCCCATTCACTCTGTCTAAACAGAAGATGGAAGATCTTTTAATCAATTCACACCTAAATTTCTTGTTTAATTCCATATATACCTCTTTATATGTGCTGACTGATGCTCACCACTTTATGTTACTCCCTATGAGCTAAAAATTTTACCCCAAATTTAATCCTGGGTATCTCTACACTCCACCCTACACAATTGTCGTTGGATTCCCTACTTCAATTTGCCCATTCTCCACTTCCTTCCCCGCATCTTATACATGGCTTTTCAAAAGAGTTCTTTGGATTCTCCTACCCCTTGTCGACTTCACTGGGCGTACCTGAGATTTGCACCACCATTATCTGTGACAGTTCTTAGGGGAACTACTATTCTAGAGGAATTATTCTATTGTCCTCAGCATGAACAATAATAATGGTGAATGTTTTAGCGACCACCATTTCCCGAATACGCTAAGTCTCCTCTTGAGCCTCTCCTCCTAAAATCCTTTTTTATGGCCGTCACTGGTCATTCAAAAATCTTCAACATACAAAGCCCATCCGAACTCATAAATGAATCTCATCACTTACACCTAATAGAAGGAGAAAGTAAGTCATAATATGCATAGGAGTGAAATAATCCTAATGATAGGTCTCTATATCAAATAATGCTACACTCAAATGTATAAAGCCGCATAGATCCTAAGGACACGAGAACTTGATGCGCTGATACCACCTGTGACACCCCGCCTAATTAAATCCTAGGTGATCAGTCCACTAAATTAAATATGAATCATTAGTGGTTTCACTGTTAGCATCATTGTCAAAAACTTTTAAAACTCACTACTCACTTAGTATTTAAAAGGGTTGTGTCAAATTTTATCTTTCTTAATAACATGCATAAATTTAAACTTATGAAAAACATTCACCATTCAACACATCAGATAATAAGTAATGAACCAACTGAGTAAATAAAAAGACTAGACAAACATTATAGATAAACATCCGTCATAATCAAATCCATAGTGAAGTAAATATGACAACTCTCAATAAATAAAGAACCAAATATAAATACATTGTCTATGAAATACAATCTGGATAAGAGTGGGCGACATGCCCTAACTAAAATAGATACTCATAAGAAAGAAATGATAAATACGGATGAATTTACTACCGAGGTCCTAAAACTTCCACAGCATTTGCAGCACGTCAAAGGAAAGGAACACCTATGCTTGGTGTTCCTGTGGCTGGGAACCTAAAAATGGTTTTACAAAAACAAGGACAATAGATTTACAATAGGTATGAGACCTAGTTAAAACAATCTTAAATAAAATGAGAAATTCATTTAAAATGCAGAATTATAAGATATTATATACATGTTAGGTTTACGTGCCTTGCTTTGAGATCCTCACCTCTCAACTAATGTGTACACCTAACCTATGTTTTTACCACCCGAACTAATTATGCTACCACACCTAACTAGTCCGAACAAATTTGTATATTTATTTATACGCTAACACATTATGCCCACTTGTTTCGCTTGTACTATACGTTAATAAATTCTTTATACCAATTACCCAATTATGAAATTCTCAATATATGTTTAGCTCTCCATGTAGTAAATTACTTAAGATGTCACTATCTTTCTCATCTACTAAGAAGGCAGTAGAATATATCACAAGTATATGTATTTATCACTCTATATCATATATATACAAAATACGGCAATGTAAGGCTAAGCTGCAGTGCGACATACTCTGCTATCAAGTCCTGTTACATCACGTACAAAAAAAAGGACTATCGGTTCAGAATCACTTTTAAACCATAAAAATAAATCACACATATTGGAGGCGAGCATAGTCCTAATCCTTTGGGATTGGCACATACGTACGCACCCAAATAACCGAGCACACTCTAAATCACCGTAGTGTGCATTACCAAAATTTCTATGTCCTGACGTACAAGTAAATATCCCCCTAAATGGGCTGCTCATAATAAGACTGGCCACAATGCGAAACCTCCTGTGATAGCAAGTAGCGTAGGTATGTCAATACACGTAAGCATCATACAATAACTATTCTTAACACCTATAAAAATCCGTAGGTATACACACAACTTAGATATTATCATTCCTACATAGTATATTTCTCTTCAATACGCATCGTACTTATTACTTATGATTTTTACTCACTATAGTATTTATATGAATTTTCGCACAAATCTAAGGGCTCTAGTTACCCCTTCATTATTTTCCAGTAGTTATTCCCGTCGTCACTACTGGTCATAAGCATAGGTTCACTCATCACTTCATCACCCTTCTCGAATTTCATTCATTTACCAATTATGGATATTTTCTTAATTATCCCAATACTTACTCGCCTCACTTTATGTAAACCTAATCTCCACTTTAGTCCTAATTTCCTTATTATAAAACAACAATCACAATCAATCAATATAGGCAACCTGCAACGGAATAACAATTAAAAATAACATTTCTTAAAATATATCCCAAGAATCTGCCTAGATTTTTAAAATGGATGTTTGAGGCATTTAGGAGCCATTTTAAGAGAAAACGTATCAGCGAACAAAATTCATAAAACAAGATTTTCTACGAGGCTCCATGGAAAAAATAGGCACTTTCAAAACAAAAACGGCACAAAATATTTTCTAAAATGACAATTTATTTTACCCAATTTCATAGACTTCTTCAAATTCAAGAAATTGTTCTACAATTCAATCCTACCCATCAAAACCCAAATTTCTCCCATTAAAATCATGACCTAAATATTGATTTCTTGCTCTCCACAGAAACCAATAAAATGTACATGCAAGATCCGAGCCAAGAACGTTTTTCTCATTCTCCAACTTAATCCAAAACATGAGATATTCATATAAAATTGATCCTATCCTAACATGGATGTTATATCCCTCTTAGATTGAGAAAGATAAACACTTGCCTCTTATTGTAGGTATGATCCGTTGTATAATAAAGGTATGGCTACGTTTTTCTTACCCCGATCTACACAATGGTGGTGTTTATGGTGCAACAAGGTGGTTCTTGGCCTTGGAACCCTTAGGAATACATCTCATCCTTCCTCCTGTGGCCTCTTTACATTTTGGTAACTTATAACCCTAAATTCATTTTCATATCAGATATATTAACTCACTACTTTTGATAGGTTCAATTTCTCCATAATTTAAAATGGCAAAAATACCCCTCTGTTGTGTAAGTTTGGCCTAAAATTAACCTGGTACCGAAATAAAACCCCCGATTACACTTTTTTGACTTATTTTACCCTTCCAGACACTTCGGTGCACTCGAAATGACTATATGGATGACTTAAAAATAAGTTACTTTTTATTTCATTAAATTGAGTCCCAACACGACTCACACGTGCCACCCGACTAAATTATTTTAACTGTCATATTTTTCACTCGAGACAATTTTAATATATTCATAATCCCATATTGCTTTTTTCAATAAGTAATATTCATTATAGTTTATTTTAATCCGGATTAATTTTCAATTAATTTCCCATATTTAATATAATTAATCCCACATTTAAAAATCATTAAAAATACGTGGTGTTACAGTACACTACTTTTAAACCACACATCTATCCGAGAATTTAGTATATAAAAAGTGTAGGAGCATTTTAACATAAGAAAAAAACAAACAAAAATGAAAATCTTCTCAAATGGGTCTCATTTGTCTCTAGTATAGGTGGGAAGTTATACAGAGTGGGTTATTTATATTCTTGAATTTTTCGTCTCCCTTAGGTTTACATATATGTATAAACAAGCATGGATATATATGTATATATATACATAACGATCTTATACGGATTGTCCTGCATTTTAACAGTGAGGACTTGACATGTGTCACTTGACGATGAGCCCAGAAAGGAGAGAGAGTGTGCCTATAATTTAGTCGATAATTTATAGGCTTATCGACAGGTGACAAATGTACAGTCTGCACTGTTAAAATGTGGGACAGTCCACACAAGATAATTATTATATACAACAGTACTTCCCATATAACATATATCAAATTAAGTTGCAAAGAAATATAATGTTTGTTAAAAGAGCCACTTCTCCCCTGTAGAAGAAACCCAACTCACACATGAAACACACACACACACACACACACTATATATATATATATATACACTATATATATATATATATATATATATATATATATGTGTGTGTGTGTGTGTGTGTATGTGTGTGTGTGTGTGTGTGTGTGTGTGTGTGTGTGTGTGTGTGTCCTTGTGAAAAAAGCATGGACGTTATTCATGTAGGTGCGTGCGTGTGTGGGTAGGGCGAGGCAGAGAGAGAAGGAAAGAGAAGGGAGGCCGTGGAGGGGAGAGAGAGGGGGAGGTGTCCGAAGAAGGAGGGGAAGGTGGCAGGTCCAAACCACCTTTTTTTTGTTTTTTTTACTAATTAGTCCCATTTACTAAGTATGTAGTTTAATAAGCCTAACATCTTTTTTTCGCTACAGCACATCCCGTCAAAAAGGATTTTTAACTATATGTTTACAATTAGGACCAATTGAGAAGAAAATATTATGGTAGGACCTAATAGAAAATGTCTTATTTAAATAGGACTTATTTATCGAGCTCTCCTTTTTTTTAGTTTGCAACGGTAACTTATTTAAATAATAAGTTTGTTTCGTTTTTTTATGTACTTATCTATGTTATTATTTTTAGTTATTGTTACAAACTTAAAAATTCGTATCTCATACACGGTAATTCATTAAAATATGTGGGACGTACCATTGGAATTGCAGTGTCGAGTAAATTAAGTTGATATACAAATATGTCATATTTGAAAATATTTCTAACGGATCCATTTTTAGGTCGTTTTGTCCATTAACTGTGACAACCCGAATATAATTTTGATAAATTATATTTAAATCATGCTTATCTTATGTGATATGAATAATGTGCTATTAGTATATATAATGTTAAGTGATTATGTTTATTATAATCCTACTTTCATAAATCATGAAAGGTCGAATTATTTACAAACACAAGTTTTGTTATTTTCGGTAGAAATGTTCCTGTTAGAGACTAGTTTTGACCTTTATAACATTATAAATGACTTTAGGTGAAAACTAGATAGTTGTATACATATGACTTAGGGTTTTAAATCAACAAATGGATAATCAAATGGATACCCGAATAAAGAGTTATACCGAATTTGCGAACAAAGGGAAAAGTTCTCCATTCCCTTTAAGTGGTATTTTGTCTTTTATTACACCAAATGGTTTAATTTGATTGGTTGGATTGGGAGGCAGCCTTGGCCGACCTTATACCCTTGAAATATATTTATCCTTCAGCCAAAATCACCCATGGAAGGGTTTCACCTTGAGGAAAGAGAATTAGGGAGTTTAGGAAGGAAAAGTGAGGAGAAAAGGTGTAGAAAAATCCTTGGAAATTACGTACAAGTCCCGAAGGTAATCCTAATTTCAAATCTTGTCATTTATCTTATATTACTGATTTATATGATATAAATCATCATAGGTTTACGAAAATTTCATCCCTTTATATGTATGTATGGTTAGATGCAAGTTTATGTTAACTTGAATGTAGAAACCCTTAAAATTACTTTGTATTGAAACCCCTTGCATTCATACTTGCATATCTCTTTGTGTGCTTACTGTAATTGAGAAATTTTAATTGTATATGAAATTAGACTCATATATTCATATCATATCCAAAAATTAGAATTTATCTCCTTGTGGTTAGGCCGTAATGATGGTTTCAAGTTGGTGCATAGTTGTTGTTTGTATACTTTACTTCGGTATGCCCTATGTTTGGTCAAGCTTTTGAGATAGCAAATGAAGTCAAAAAATTATGAAACTTTAATTATGTACTATTAAGTATGTGTAATAGAAATGGTTTGAAAATCATGGAATGTTATTCTGTATAAAAATTATGAAAATTCTTGCAAGTTGAAGGAACAATAGAGGAGCTTGTAGGGCAGATTTCTTGTGTCGTAAAGAAATGGTCATAACTTGCCCTAGGAAGCTTGAAAAATTACACCGTCACTTGTATTGGAAAGTATATTCATATATGTTTTCATATTGATAAGTTTAGACCCCTGTATTTATACAATTTCGGAATATAGGATGGTCAGGTATGTAGGACAATAATTTCAGGCCATACTGGATACCCCTTGAATGAATGTTTGTATTTCGTCCTTACAAAGGGTACTTTGAGTACATGTTTCATGTGTATATACATTGAAAAGTATAATTTCATGTTTACTTGACTTTGGTTATAAATTACTTATAAGTTATTTCCTACAGTTGAATGTCCGTAACTTTATCAACATGTATATCATTGTTTTGCCTTTACCTATGTTTTATGGAATGTGACTTAATTGGAATTATATTGTTGATGTATAGTCATGGAAAGTTACATAATTATTTAAGGATAATATTTATGATTGAGGTTCAGTACTGATCTAGTTGGATTGATAGGTGTAAGGTCTAATCAACCCAGTTCAGCTCCACCAGAAGGAAACCTGAATACGTAGTTGACAACTCAAGGTGAGTGTACTCACTGGAATGATGTATTTGTATACTGTTACGAATGTGATCATAATGTTATGAATATAAAATTGTTCATTTCGGTTTACCGAAATTAGGGGTTACTCCTCGATCAATAATGGGGGAGATTTGTCTATTAATGACAAGGGGTTACTCCTCGACCAGGAATGTGGGAGAATTGTCTATTTAGACAGGATATGTGAATCATGATTCGGAAAAGTTTGTCATTCATTATGAATGAGCCAGATAAGTTAATACATAAGTATATGGACATGATTTATTGCATTTAAATTCATGCAGTAGTTTAGTAGTGATGCATTCACTGGGCTATTTTTTGCTCATGGTTCCTATGTTCACATTTACCAGGTAATGCGATGTCACTGCCAAATCTAGGAAGTCGGACTGGGTTAGCCAGGAATGGGAGAAACAAAGATTTTGTTTAAATGTAAATTATGTAATTAAGTTAAATTATCCTTTAACCAATTTTGTATAAGTATGACTACTCTGATGTGGTAAAAAGGTTTTCAGTTATATGGATTTACAATGATGACTATGAAATTAAAACTCGTGTTTATGGTTTGGTTAGATTAATTATGGTTTGGCTCACTTTGACTTTTAGACTTAATTTTAAGTAACTGGGTTGGGGTGTGTCATCTTTTGGTATCAGAGCTTAGGTTTTAGTGGTTCTGGAGTGAGAATAGTCTAGATTTGGCTGTGAATGTTAGAAATATATTTTATTTGATACTAACGATTATGTTAGGAAAGATATGTATATCTGCATGTTGTTATATCTTTGATTCAGTTCAGATACAAAAGAATGGAATCAGGGAATGTATATGTGAGATTAGAAGATGAGGCTTCAAATATTCCAGCAGAAGCAGAGGTTGAGCAACCTCTTCAGATAAATGTGGAACCCGAGCCAGAACAACTGACAGATATGGAAAAAATGGCATGTGCTATGACGCTAATGGCAGAGCAGCAAGCTAGATTTATGGCTCCGATGGAAGAACAACAGACTAGGCAACTGGAGGCACAAGCCTTAGCTAAGGTTAAGGAGGTGATACACCGGGAAGAAAGAAGTACTTCACATGAGAAATTTATTAAGATGAACCCACCATCGTTCGAAGGAGCAGTTGATCCTGCAGAGGAAGAAGTTTGGGTTAAAGAGATTGAACATATCTTTGGGGAGATGAGGATGCCTGAAAATCAATGAGTGACCTTGGCGACGTATATGCTGAAAGGAGAAGCTAAATATTGGTGGGACGCCACAAAACATTTGTTGATTACTCCAGAAGGTGGGAATGTGATCTCATGGGATGCTTTTGTCAAAGCTTTGTATGATAAGTATTTTCCCCCAATGTATCAAAAACAAAAGGAGAAGGAATATTTCATATTGAATCAGGGGAGTATCACAGTTAGAGAATACGAAGCTAAAATGGCAACATTATCTCGATTTGCTTTGAGATTTATATGGAATGAGGAAGTTATGTGTAGCCGATTTCTCGATGGGCTTGAGTTAGTCATTAAATCTAGATTGTCGGCTTTAGAGACTTCTAACTATTCCTCCTTGGTGAAAAAATCCATGCTAGTAGAAAGGGACGTGAATGAAGCTAGAGGGAATCGAGAGTGAGGTGTAAAGAGAAGCAAATTCGATCCAAGTTATCAAAAGGGTAGTGATACAGAATATTCGAGACTTAGAGGGCAGAAATTCCAGTATGGTAGAGGTATGGGAAGTAGTTTTCAAACGGGTGAAGCAAGTGGTGGAAGAGGTTCAAGAGTTTCATCGTAAGGAGATCCGAATGTTTGTTTCTTTTATGGGGCATCGGGTCATGTAAAGATAAATTTCCCAAAGCTACTCAATATAGAATGTTTCAACTGTTATCAGAAGGACCATCTGAGAAAGAATTATCTAATGCTATCAAGAGCGGTTTCAGTCAGTAGTGTGGGGCCTCATAAAGGATCCTCTCCAGGCAGTGCCACCAGGGAGAGAGGTACAAAACAAGCAACTGGATCGAGGGCAGGAGAAAGAGTGTTTGCGATGACGTTGCAAGATGCCCATGCTACACCTGAAGTTGTTACAGGTAAACTTTCTATTGCAAACAAAGATTTATATGCGCTCATTGATCCTGGATCTACACGCATTCATTTGTGGCATTAGATATTGTTTCATATTTGGGTAGACCATGTTCATTTCTTAATTATGCCTTATATATTTCTACCCCAATAGAAAGTGTAATTCTGGTTGAGCATGTTTATAAAGATTGTGTCTTACGAATGGGTGAATGAGATTTCTATGTTGACTTGATACCATTGGCAATTCGGGATTTTGATATTATACTGGGGATGGATTGGTTATCATCGTATCATGCTTCCATTGATTGTTTTTGAAAAAAAGTTACGTTTCATCTGCCTGGTGAACTTGAGTTTTAGTTTACAGAAGAAAGGAATTTTGTCCCTAATTGTCTTATCTCAGCAATTAAGAGCAAAAAGTTATTGAGTAAAGGTTGTACAGGGTATTTGGCTTATGTTGTTGATACTAATAAAGAGACAGTTAAAATTCAAGATATACCCGTGGTTAGAGAGTTTTCTGATGTCTTCCCAGAGGAATTACCAGGATTGCCACACGATAGGGAAGTAGAGTTTTCTATTGAATTAATTCCAGGTACTGGTCCAATTTCTCTTACTCCATATAGAATGGGACCAGCGGAGTTGAAAGAATTAAAAGTGCAATTACAAGATCTGATAAGCAGAGGTTTCATTCGGCCTAGTGTTTCGCCATGGGGAGCACCAGTGTTATTTGTGAAAAAGAAAGATGGGACAATGAGATTATGTATTCATTATCGGCAGTTGAATAAGGTGACCATTAGAAATAAGTACCCACTACCTCGTATCGATGACTTGTTTGACCAATTATAGGGGGACACAATATTTTCGAAGATTGATTTGAGATCGGGTTACCACCAACTGAAAGTGAAGGATAGTGATATTTCCAAAACAACTTTTCTGACTCGATATGGGCACTATGAGTTTTTGGTGATGCCATTTGGATTGACTAATGCTCCGGCAGTTTTTATGGATTTGATGAACCGGGTATTCCACCCTTTCATTGATTCATTTGTGATTGTATTCATATAGACGATGTGTTGATTTACTCGCGTAGCATGGAGGAACATGAGAAACATTTGAGACTTGTATTGCAGATTTTGAGAGAGAAGAAATTATTTGCTAAATTTAGCAAGTGTGAGTTTCGGTTGAATGAAATTATGTTTTTAGGGCATGTTGTCTCGGGAAATGGGATATATGTTGATCCAAAGAAGGTGGAAGCAATCGTTGAATGGTAAAGTCCTAAGAATGTGACAGAAATTAGGAGTTTCCTAGGATTGGCAGGTTACTATCGCAGATTCATTAAGGGATTTTCAGCAATAGCATTACCACTGAAAAAATTAACTCGTAAAGAAGTGAAGTTTGTATGGGATGAAGAATGTGAGAGGAGTTTTAAAGAATTAAAGAATCGGTTGGTTTCAGCCCCTATACTTACTATTCCATGTGGGAATGAGTCTTTTGTGATCTATACAGATGCTTCATTTTAGGGTTTAGGTTGTGTTCTTATGCCGAATGGGAAGGTAATAGCATATGCTTCCAGACAATCAAAGACGCATGAACGAAATTACCCTACACATTATTTGGAGCTAGCAACCATTATTTTTGCTTTAAAGTTGTGGAGACATTACTTGTATGGAGAGACTTGTGAGATATTTACAGATCATCAAAGTTTGAAATACTTGTTTACACAGAAAGAACTGAATTTGAGATAGAGGCGTTGGATAGAGCTAATTAAATACTATGACTGTACCATTCATCATCATCATCCTAGGAAGGCCAATGTAGTAGCAGATGCTTTGAGTCAAAAATCATCAGGGATTCTTTGTTGCATACGGCGTGCCCGTGTTGGAAATATTCTTGACTTGGCATCGATGGGGATTGAATTGAAGTTTTCAAATAGTGGAGGATTATTAGCACATGTCACAGTGAGACATTTATTGGCAGAACGCATACGAAATTTGCAGATCAGTGATCCATTCCTTGAAAATAAGAAACAAGAAGTTCGGGATGGTAGAGAGAGTGACTTTGAGATTAAGAATGATGAATCGTTGTGTTATAAAAATAGGATTTGTGTTCCAAATGATCCACCCTTAAAGAAAGATATATTAGAAGAAGCACATAGTTCTATTTACTCTATGCATCCGGGAGGTACCAAAATGTACAGAGATTTGAAAGAGTATTACTAGTAGAACAATATGAAACGTGAGATTGCAGAGTTCGTAGCTAAATGTTTAGTGTGCCAGCAAGTAAAGGCGGAGCATCAGAAGCCGGCAGGATTATTACAGTCATTGCCTATTCCGGAATGGAAGTGGGAGCATATAACGATGGATTTTGTTATAGGATTACCCCGGTCACCAAAGGGGAATGATTCTATTTGGGTGACTATAGATCGATTGACGAAGTCAGCTCATTTTCTTCCATTTAAGACCACCTACTCTGTTGACAAGTATGCACGTATGTACATTGATGAGATTATTCGTTTACATGGGGCACCAGTGTCAATAGTATCAGATATAGATCCAACGTTCACTTCTAAGTTTTGTCCTCGTCTCGAGAATGCCATGGGCACAAGTTTGAAGTTCAGCACTGCATTTCATCCACAAACTGATGGGCAATCAGAAAGGATGATTCAAATATTAGAAGACATGTTACGAGCCTGTGTATTTGACTTCAAAGGTAGTTGGGATGATCATTATCCATTGATGGAATTTTCATATAATAATAGTTGTCAGTCGACTATTGGTATGGCTCCTTATGAAGCTTTATATGGGAGGAGATGTAGAATGCCTTTGTGTTGGGATGGAGTGGGTGAAAGGAAAATTTTGGGTCCTGAATTGATAGATATGACAACTAAAAAGATCAAAATGATTCGGGAATGGAGAAAGATAGCGCAAAGCAGGCAGAAATTTTATGCAGATCAGAGGAAGCATCCATTGGAATTTTAGAAGCGAGATTTTGTATTCCTGCGTATTTCACCATGGAAATGTGTTATGAGATTTGGGAAAAAGGGGAAACTAAGTCCAAGATACATTGGATGATATGAGGTGTTGGAAAGAATTGGGGCCCTGGCATATAGGTTAGCATTGCCTTCAGAGCTGTCTCGGTTACATGATGTGTTTCATGTATCGATGCTTCGTAATTATTTGGCGGATCCATCTCATCAGTTGAAAACTCAACCAATTGAACTGAAGGAAGACTTGTCATACATCGAGGAACCAATGGAAATTATTGATCGTAAGGAGCAAGTATTGAGAAATAAAGTTATTTCCTTAGTTAAAGTTATGTGGATGAGCCATAGAGTTAAAGAAGCAACTTGGTAAATGGAGGATAGCATGAGGAAACAGTATCCCCATTTGTTTGGTAAGTAACCTTTATGTTAAATTTCGGGGACGAAATTTTCTAAGGGGGGGAAGTTGTGACAACCCGAATATAATTATGATAAATTATATTTAAATCATGCTTATCTTATGTGATATGAATAATGTGCTATTAGTATATATAATGTTAAGTGATTTTGTTTATTATAATCCTACTTTCATAAATCATGAAAGGTCAAATTATTTACAAACACAAATTTTGTTGTTTTCAGTAGAAATATTCCTGTTAGAGACTAGTTTTGACCTTTATAACATTATAAATGACTTGAGGTGAAAACTAGATAGTTGTAGACATATTAGTTAGGGTTTTAACACAACAAATGTATCATCAAATGGATACCCGAGTAAAGAGTTATACCGAATTTACAAACAAAGGGCAAAGTTGTCCATTCCTTTTAAGTGGTATTTTGTCTTTTATTACACCATATGATTTAATTTGATTGGTTGGCTTGGGAGGCAGCCTTGGCCGACCTTATACCCTTGAAATAGATTTATCCTTCAGCCAAAATCACCCATGAAATGGTTTCACCTTGAGGAAAGAGAATTAGGGAGTTTAGGAAGGAAAAGTGAGGAGAAAAGGTGTAGAAAAATCCGTGGAAATTACGTAGAAGTTCCGAAGGTAATCCTAATTGCAAATCTTGTCATTTATCTTATATTACTGATTTAAATGATATAAATCATCATAGGTTTACGAAAGTTTCATCCCTTTATATGTATGTATGGTTAGATGCATGTTTATGTTAAGTTGAATGTAGAAACCCTTAAAATTACTTTGTATTGAAACCCCTTGCATTCAAACTTGTAGATATCTTTGTGTGCATACGGTAATTGAGAAATTTCAATTGGATATGAAAGTAAACTCATATATTCATATCATATCCGAAAATTAGAATTTATCTCCTTGTGGTTAGGCCGTAATGATGATTTCAAGTTGGTGCATAGTTGTTGTTTGTATACTTGACTTCGGTATGCCATAAGTTTAGTCAAGCTTTTGAGATAGCAAATGAAGTCAAAAAATTATGAAACTTTAATTATGTACTATTAAGTATGTTTAATAGAAATGGTTTGAAAATCATGGAAAGTTATTCTGTATAAAAATTATGAAAACTCTTGCAAGTTGAAGGAACTATAGAGGAGCTTGTAGGGCAGATTTCTTGTGTCGTAAAGAAATGGTCATAAATTACTCTAGGAAGCTTGAAAAATTACACCGTCACTTGTATTGGAAATTATATTCATATATATTTTCATATTGATAAGTTTCGACCCCTGTATTTGTACAATTTAGGAATATAGGATGGTCAGGTATGTAGGACAATAATTTCAGGCCATACCGGATACCCCTTGAATGAATGTTTGTATTTCGTCCTTACAAAGGGTACTTTGAGTACATGTTTCATGTGTATATACATTGGCAAGTATAATTTCTTGTTTACTTGAATTTGGTTATAAATTACTTATAAGTTATTTCCTACGGTTGAATGTCCGTAACTTTATCAACATGTATATCATTATTTTGCCTTTACCTATGTTTTATGGAATGTGACTTAATTGGAATTATATTGTTGATGTATAGTCATGGAAAGTTACATAATTATGTTAGGATAATATTTATGATTGAGGTTCAGTACTGATCTAGTTGGATTGATAGGTGTAAGGTCTAATCAACCCAGTTCAGCTCCACCAGAAGGAAACCTGAATACGTAGTTGACAACTCAAGGTGAGTGTACTCACTGGAATGATGTATTTGTATACTGTTACGAATGTGACCATAATGTTATGAATATAAAATTGTTCATTTCGATTTACCGAAATGAGGGGTTACTCCTCAACCAGGAATGGGGGAGATTTATCTATTAATGACAAGGGGTTACTCCTCGACCAGGAATGTGGGAGAATTGTCTATTTAGACAGGATATGTGAATCATGATTCGGAAAAGTTTGTCATTCATTATGAATGAGCCAGATAAGTTAATACATAAGTATATGGACATGATTTATTGTATTTAAATTCATGCAGTAGTTTAGTAGTGATGCATTCACTGGGCTATTTTTTCTCATGGTTCCTATGTTCACATTTTTCAGGTAATGCGATGTCACTGCCAAATCTAGGAAGTCGGGCTGGGTTAGCTAGGAATGGGAGAAACAAAGATTTTGTTTAATTGTAAATGATGTAATTAAGTTAAATTATCCTTCAAGCAAGTTTGTATAAGTATGACTACTCTGATGTGGTAAAAAGGTTTTCAGTTATATGGATTTACAATGATGACTCTGAAATTAAAACTCGTGTTTATGGTTTGGTTAGATGAATTATGGTTTGACTCACTTTCACTTTTAGACTTAATTATAAGTAACTGGGTTGGGGTGTGTCATTAACAGTCATGCAAGCTTATTAAAAATATAATTTTTCCCGTAAATTACACTCAACCTCTATTTATACGTTTATTTAAAATTACGAAAGCTCATTTGTTTATATTACTATAAAATCATCAAAATAAAATTAGATGCATCTGTCTTTTAACTATCATTATAATAGAAATTGCATTTTGTTTACCAAAAATTAAATTATGATGTTTGGTACGACTTTAATATAATATCAATTATTTTTCAATCATTGAATTACAAAACTTCATAAAATGATAAAGTTTATCCCATTTGTTCACGATTACGTGAACTGTCGCGTCATAGTTTAATTATAAAGCAAACTACATGTTAGGCGAGCCCTAGAAATTATCAAAAATTAATGGTTATAAGTTTGCCTACACCTGTGTATCCACATAAATTGAAATTATTGAAAATTAATCATTATAATATTTCCTACACCAATGTATCCCCAAAATTCCCCATAATAACCCTTCCATTAAAAACCACATCCACAGATACGGGATTCACATAATAATTAAGCAAGTAATTGGCCTACAAAATATGATAGGTGATTTCATATTCAGTATTATTACTCACAATGCTTTTGATTACGCCTATTATTGATATCACTATATGATAGTGCTAGTTTATCTTATTCTCATTAATGAACTCATTTGAATATTTCAAACATTTACGTATTGTTCATTTTAATTTTGAAAACCCTATGTTGATTTTATGCAATGATATAATTTAATATGACTCATTTTGAACTTGTTCTATTATAGCATACATTATGACCACGGGATAATCTATCTTTATACCCATGATTGTCTTATTTGGTCTATAGGACTCAAATGTTGAGGACCTAGTTATTTATTACCGTATGGACTACCTCTCTTAATATTGGCTTAACACGGTTACTTTATCTCTAGTTTTCTTGATTGATTATGTCCAATTAATGGGCTGATTTGTTGTATGTATGACTACTTCCCTAAAGCCTTTAAACGGATAATTATGGGTTATTTGTTTAGAACTCATCCAAAGACCTTAACCTATTCTAGCCTGTATATCTGTATCTTTGGCAAACATCATCATATATTATCGTGATTATCTTAATTTAACTATTAAATAACATCTTTTATTGTACTCCGGACTTCAAAAATTATTGTATACACATTTATAGAATGAGAATCACCTACTAGGCAAGGTTTCTCTTATTACTTTTTTTCCAGTTATTTTAAATAGGTACCTATAAACAATTATGCGTATTTCAAAAGTAAATAATCATAGCTCGGAAGGAGAAATGCATATATATAGAAGTCTGATATAAGAATGAGTTGTGAGGTTACAGTTGTAACACATATGATTATAAAAAAATCTCGTAGTTGTTTCAATATTTAGACTTATTTATAGTTTAGCATTGTTTTAAAATAAAACTCGCACTTAGGAAATCGGAATTTGACAATACCTTTGAAGATCTTGTTGCAATCTGATGGGGGAGAATAGTAAATGATGATGATTCGAAGCTTACAACTTTTAGTCCTCAAACAGCTTATTATAACACTCCTAAATGCTTCGATATTCTAGTATATGATCCATCATGTGGCCATCCCAATGATGATGGCACACGAGGAAGGTATTGAAATGTCTCGTGCCATTTTTTTTAATTGGGAGCGCTTCGAACATCGTTGGTTTGGGGTTAATTTAAAGAGATGGATTCGCCATCCAATTTTACACAAAACATGCAAAAGAACATGTAGCCGTCTCGAGAGAGTGGCATCGAAGACAAATTGATTCATATAAAACTAATAGTTAGAAGGTTTGGGGGTTAAGTTATAGAATGGGAAGGTGTTAGTCACCCATCCCGCCCTTTTCTATCTCTCATGGGATAGTATTATTTTTTTCCTTTATTTCTCCTTGAAGTGTGTGTGCGTGTATATATACTGGAGATAAAAATCGTTCAACTCATACCATGGGAAAGATAGAGTGAAGTCATCCATAGGAATTTTCCCAAAATAACATATACAGAAAATATGATTTATGCATTTATCGTGATATTCATCGTTATTATGAAATTATAATATGTGGTGGATGAAATTCTAACAAACATAATATGTATATTAATGCAAAAATATGATGAAAATTAGAAAATTGAAAAATTGGAAAATTGGACTCGAGTCTCGGGTTTTAATCTGAAATGCCTACGTTGCCTACAAAGGCATCAAGGCCACGTAGTTCAGACGAGGCATGGGGGTGGAGTTTATCCCATAGATCATAACGGGATTTTATTATATGTGTTCGTACAGAAAAATATGTTTTAAGTTTGAAAAAGTGTGATGGATAATCTCGTTCGGAATTTATGGGTGTAACCCTTTTTTATAGATAATAAAGTATGTGAAATATAGTGATAAAAATGTAGATATTAATTTTTCAGCCTTCGCTCTGACAATGAAGTTGTTTGGGGTTCAATCGAGGCTTGGGAGCGCTCGATGGACTCCGAATCGATTTTCAGTAGTAAAATGGTATGTTCGTCTGAACTATTATGCTTATTGACGCGTGGGGTGGACAGTTTGAAAGGGGATTCATAGCCCTTCAAGGATTAAAAGTGCTATCACTCTGACGATAGAGTTGACCATAGTCAAATGAGGCCCAAGAGCTCCCGATGGCCTTTGGATCGGTACGCGGAGTGCGACTTACAGTTTGTAGTGAAATGGGAAAGTACTAGGGGCCTAAAGAGAGACTTAGGGGGGTGTAGAATGTGGTGTCTATGGAACCCCTCAACGGGTGAGCTTTGAACAAGTGAAGGTTGTTGAATATAAACCACATGATGGTTTTAGGAAGAGGTCGATTCTGTGGACCAAAGGGACGGGGATGATCAAATTATAAGGTCGAGGTCGATTCTGAGGATCCAAAGGGAAAGTTGGGGATGGCTGACTTGGAGGACTTGAAGGGGGTGATGACTGAGGTCAAAGGTAGCGTTCGGGCCGAGGTTAATTCTAAGGACCTAAGTCGTAGAGACCAATTCTATGAGTCGAAGCCAATTCTGAGGGCTTAAGTTTGGGGTGACCAAAGACAATTCTACGGGCTTAAGATAGAAATGACCAGTTCTACAGGTCAAAGCCAAATCTATGCGCTTAAGATAGAGGTGAACATTTCTGCGGGTTAAAGCCAATTCGACCGGTGACCAATTCGGTGGGTCAAAGCCAATTATCTGTGCTTAAGTGGAAGTGACCAATTGTGTGGGTCAAAGTAATTCTACGGGATTAGTATAGAGATGACCAATACTTTGGGTCAAATCTAAGTCTCCGAGAATCGATAGAAGTGACAAATTCTACGGGCTTAAGTATAACTGACCAATTTTGCGGGCTTATGTAGAACTGACCAATTCTGCGGGCCAAATCCAATTCTGCGGGATTATGTAGAAGTGACCAATTCTGTGGGTCAAAGCCAATTCTGTGGTGAAACTGGGGATAATTTTAGTTTACAGTGGGGAAGAGGGAATGATCCGAGGATTGGATTTTTCTTAGCTAGGGAATTTCTTTGTTTTTGTGCTGTCCTTTAGAGGCATTGTTGGGGAGACATGAAATTGATTTTGGGAATTCCGCTAGGGAGATAAGAATTCAACTAGGGGAATAAGTGTGGTAAAAATGTTTTTTTCTTAGTGAAAACTTGTTTGGGAATTTCGATAATTTTTTAGGGATTTTTCTGTATTTTCTGGCCTTTTATTTACGAATTGTTGTACGAAATTTTAAAGAGGGTGCCGACCGACATGACTGGGAGGGTGCCAAATGGTAGTGTCATGGTCTTTTGGGGTACCTCGAGCAGGTGGAGGGAAAATGTTGATCGATGGGTGGCAGGGAGATGCTTATTCGCATGCCCCTTAGCCTCGTATAAAAAGGGGGTGGTTCTCCTCATTTTTCACACCTTTCTAACTTGCCTTATTCTGCAATTACCTTCTACAAATTGTTCTAACGTTCAAAAGTTAGAAGATGGTTGAGTTATCAATTATAAAAACACACATCGAGTGGCTTAATGGTGATGATTGGTAGGCTTGGAATAGAAGGCTAGGGTTCCCCTTACTTTGGGCAACAAAAACTCATTTGACGCATTCGAGCTAGTGGAGGATGACCGGACTCTCTTGTGTGAGGTTACGCGTCATCGTTCTTATAGGGTGGTGAACCCTGGGGATTATGTAAGTATTAATGACCTTTGGTATTATCTTCTTTTTTTTCCAGCCAAGATGTCCCTATTTCATGAATTTTGACAAGGGTTTTTTATTTTTTCTTTTGACAGTCTCATGTTTCCATGTCGACTATGCGCGCCCAGGGGATGACAGGGCTTAGGGATGTTTGGGAACACCTTCTGTCTGTGGCATTTTGGATGTTGTCATTAGCCATTTTTGGGAGATTGACGTCTTCTTTGGATGAGATGCCTCATTCTATGGATGTTCTCAGTCATCTAGGGGAGAGGTAGTAGGACACCACCCACACCATTCATTTTATCTTTGGGTAGATAATAATGACTCCCATAGACGTGCAACAACTGCTAGGTCTGGATTGTGATGGGGTGCATATGGAGGTGGATAGGACTCTAAGGGTGACGCTGAAGGTGATGACAGCGGTGTTGGGTCATGTTGAGAGGGTGTTCTCTAGGGAATTTCTTTACTTGTCTATTTTGAGAGAGTTATTACTGAGGAGTAGGATTGATGGGCGGCAGGTGCGGCAGATGGCTCGTTTGCTTGTTTTGCTGGTGTTGGGGGCTCTTAGTGGCGACGAGTGGCGATGTCTTCCACTTGTGTTTTTTTCCATTTTTAGGGTGTTTTGAACATCCTTCTTTATGAGTGGGGATCCTGACCTTGGTGATCCTTTATTATTCTCTTGATGCATTCAGCTGGTGCTGCCGGCAAAGTTGTAGTGGGACCACGTATCTTCTTGAGGTATTCTTTATTTTTCTAATTTTTCTTTATGCATTTTCATTTTCCTTCATGCATTTTATTCTTGATTTCATAAGTGTTGACCTTTTGTGCTTTACAAACATGGTTCTATGAGGTGATTGGGTTTAACACCCAATTGACAGCTTTGAAGGACGAGTCTTTTGGGGCCTTTTGTCGGATGTACTAGTGGAGAAAGTCCAATCGGCAATCAAAGAAGTCCCTTTCCCTGGAGGTGATGCATCAGGTCTTGAATGGCTTGACGAGTGAGTTGGTAAGTCCTTTTTTCTTTTGAAATTTCCTTTCCTTTGATGGTCTTTTCGTGATATTCGTGTTTTTGCTCTTAATAGGGAATTGGTAGGTGACCTTCTATCCCTGGGGGATGGCTATCCAGTATATGAGCTTGACTGGAGGACATGCACATATGCGATATTTGTTAGCGCGTGAGTTCGTCCACTCTTGGTACCAGCGATGAAGCCCTCGGTGTACATGAAGGGAGTGCAAGAGATGTCGGATGATGCACGAGTAGCGGCGATGACGGGTGAGCCTTAGTCGTCATATACATGCATAACGGTATGGTATAACAATATGGACTTTATGTAGAGTTGGTTGATGCCTCCCCGCATATATGATGTGATGCCTCTTCCCCATGAAGGTTCGAGTTGGCCGCTGGGATCTTCCCATAGCACAGGCGGTGTATCGACATCAGCAGTGATGATGACTTCAAAGGTTCCTTTTATTTGGTTGATCGCTCCTACTTATAATGTTCTGCGGGCTGATGGAGGGTCTGTACGTATGATGCATCATCGTACTGTGATTGATTAGGAGGAGTTGGGCTTGACAGAGAAGGTTCTCTGACCTGAAGTATACTTTTCATCTCTTTGTCTTTTTTTATATCCTAACTTATTCTTTTGCCTTAGATTGACTGATTTTCTCTTTTTTATTTCTCGTGCGTAACATCTAGGTCTCCACCACCTTGCTCAAGGATGTTAGGGATTGGATATCTTAAGTGACCTTCCACATTCAGGATGCGATTTCGGTTACTTCTTGTTTTGTCTTGCCTGCCTCGTCTGAGGAAGGGTCGGGTTTAGGGAGTGGTGGCACATCGTCTCGTCGCAAAAGGAAGAGAGTGGCCGCCGGGAAGGTGGCTCCGAGAGAGAGAGAAGGATAAGAGAAATAAGGAAGAGAGAGTGAATGTAGGTGAAGAGAGATAGGAAATATGAGTGAGAGAGAGAATAAATAGGTGGGTTCGTGCTGAGTCCCGTTGTATATTCTTGTTTCCTGCAAAACCGATGTAGCACAGCAAATATCTATGCAATTATAATAAGTTTTTTTTTTTAATTTTCATTTTTAGCAACTCCTGCACATCCACTTTTTACTATGCTGCTGAGGCCATAAAATAATTAGAAATGATTGGAGAAATATTTTATTTTAAAACAGGATAAGGAAATTCAGAGTTCCCTTGAAATAAAAATATTTGTATTGAGTTTTTTTGTTTTCACAAAAAAGGAAAAATGGAATTTTCCCAAGAATAGGGGTTATTGATCGGCATAGCCCTTGTCTTGCCTATCTCCATATCAATCAAATCTAATCAACTCAAGGCTTTGATTGCTTTCTTTAATTGCTGGGTACTTGGTCGAGTAAACTTTCCTCCGATTTCTGTAGGGTTTCTTGTCTTTGCTTGTGAGTTTTCAAGTATAAATAGGGGTGTGGATGGAGATTTTCCTTCACACCTCTACATTCCTTCTCCTTTACATTCCTTTTTCGCACACTTTCTTCTTATTTTGTGATATGGCTCTCCCTGGTAGTGCAGATTTTGTAAGTTACCTCAAAACCTTGTAAGCGATGTGCTCCTACAACATTGACTATGACGCTTTCAACATGCGGCGAGTCTCTTTATGGCGCAACCGACTTATTTAGTGGAATATGCTGATGGTGTCACTTGGGTTCTTGTACCTCGAAGACCATGTCATTCACTTCGAGTTAGAGGAAATTTGTCCGGCATATGAAGAGTTTTCTGCCATGTTGGGGATAAATCCCAGCGATGTAGCGACTATGCTTGAGTTTTACCGATCCCCTAAGGAGTTGTTGGTGAGATTTCTCCACATTTCACCTTCGCGAGCCAGGTTGTTGGTCATGGGATGAATAATTTATCTTCCCGTGCTGTCTCATTCTCTGCATTTGCAAGATTCGATGATGCTGGCTATAATGGGGCCTTCATTCTGGACCTGGTTATAAAACTTCTGTTGTAAACTCGGGAAATGCTAGTGTACCCCAAATTTCAGCTACTGTTTCCTACATTTTGTACCATCACAATCATGTGGTGGTGATACTATCAAAGACTTTGAATGGTATGGATGTCTGGCGAGAAGGTTGTTCCGACTTTCTGAGGGGTATCCCTCTAATGTTATTCATGTGGTTGTTAGAGAGGTTCCATATGGTGGTCCCACCTGAGTATTCTTTGCCAATGGTGCCAAACTTTCTATTCAGGTTATTTCATCATTATAGGCCTGGATATCAAGAGTTGGGAAAACTAGTTTCTGGATCACGGGTCATAAGGCTTGCACTGGCCAGTGACTTAGTGGGGGAGTTTTTGCCCATTATGGAACTCGAAGAATGCCAGTAAGTTCAGTTAGTTGGCCTCAGGGAAACCTCTTTCTACATTCATTAGAGGATTTTATGCCAATTTTATTAGGATTAGATTGGGGCACCACGGACACTGGACATGTTTCGTGTGGAGGATCTGACAAAGCGTATGCGCACGCGGCTTGGCTCTTTATGGGAGAATCGTTGACCATCAACCCATCAATCCAAGTCTGTTAGGAGAGTCTGGCATATCTTAGGGGACTATATAAAGTGGTTTTGGACAAAGGTAGTTGCCAAAATGCTAGATGTGGAGATTGTGCAAACATGGTTTGTTGTATCTAACACAATGGAGGGAGGCGTTATGGTTTTCACCAAGTTGGTTCGGCCTTATCTTTCAATGGACTGTATGCGACACTCTATTGAAGGAGGGGAAGTTCGGAGATCCAAAAATGTGGGCGATGATGGGGCTGGTTCTTTTGGCAGCTGTGGGTAGGATGTGTGAAGGTTTTGCAATGGGTGTGTTTCTGTGTTTAGGAATAATTTGTGGGTTATTCTGATTGTATTTTGAGGGTTATTTTTGTATTAGTTGGGATTTTTTTATTTTTTTTAGAAAGGTAGTGATAGGTTGGTAGGGGATGTCATTTGACTCCCTGTGCCGATGTAATCGTACATAATTTTTTTGAATAATGAAATAAACGCGTTTTTGATCCTCAAGTTCCACCTTTGGATGAGTTTTGCATTTGAATTATCTATACCAATCGCTAGGTCATGCATAATCCTTTTGTTCATGTATACATTAAAATGAAATGTCATTCTCGGGGGTAAGAAGGAAATAGCATTTTGTGAAAAAGAAGGGGGTCGTGCTCATGTAAAGGGTATGAGCTGCCTACGTACCTCTGGGGGTTATGAAAATTTTCTAAAATTTATTTTTGAAAACAAAAGGATTTTTAAAGGACCAGGCCCCACGTAGTTCTCAGTAGAGGGGGTGAATATATATATATATATATATATATATATATATATACTACGGTGTACCCGTGCCGAAGGCACGACTATAAATTCATTCCCAAGATATTTTTTACTTCTGTCGCTGACACCATATAAATTTGTTCCCGTGATATTTTTTATTCTAAACATGTGGCCAATAGTGCAAATGTAAATATTGTTGAGCATCTCATGGTACACTTTCTCGTCATTGATTGGTGTAACCCGTATTGATTGCAAAATTAGTATATTGATATAAAGAGGCATGGTTACGATTTTAATACGGGTGTACCCGTGCCAAAGTATCAAATCTATTTTAATCATGATAGAGTAATTGAGACTTTTAAACACGAAAGAAAGATCAATACGTTAATTCAAAATTGACATTTTAATGGATGAATTTATATCGAGTTTTTCTTACATGAACATGTCGTGTTTGTTTAAAAATTTTGACTCATATTATTTGTGTAAAATAGTTATTATTTTAAACCAAAAGGAAATACAAATATCACAATTATAACAACAACAAAATAGAAAAAACAAAAAACATATCTCATTACACAATTTTTAACCTTTTAACTTTTTTCTCCATAGCTCAATTTGTGAAAATATTACAAATACCCTTATAAAACTATAAAATAAGTGCCTGTGATGCGCAAACCTCCTAGTGACAACTATTCGGATGGCTCTCTCCTGTTAAGATTAGTGAAACCTAAACCACCAGCAAAAATAGTTCACTTTTTTGTACCCATGCCAATGGCAGGGTTGCATATTGTTGCCCAACAATATGTAATTTTGGTCATATTTTTTCGTAATTGGGATAAACATATACTTTGTTACAATACACTTATATATTCTCAATACACCCGTGCAAACTACTTTTGGCCCATTACATGACTAAGGGATACAGAACGTGAATAAAAATACAATACATACACAAAAAATTAGGTTGTGGAAAACCCAAATTAAATTTTGCAATTAATATTTATAGCTGAATTTTATCTAGTGTAATTTTTAACACGACTAAAAATTCATCCCCGTGACATTTGTCATTGTATTTTCTTTCCAAGCGCAAACACAACCCAATTAAAATTGGATACAACATGAAATATTTTTTAACCAAACACGGACACAATCCAATTAAATGCGACACGACATGGCATGACACGAAATATTATTTTAATTTATATACAAAAATAAAAACACAACTAAATTAAATTGAGATACAATACGTAATATTTTTTTTAGCAAACATAAATATGGCTAAAATAAAAGTCAAATAATAGGAATTTATTTTCCCAAACACAAATAATAAAAAAATTTACCAAAACAATCTCAAAATTTATTATTTTTTTACCAAACACAAAACTTACCTACATTTCTATTTCTTTTCAACCACCCATCCAAGTAAACTTGCACCACAGTATAACCATATCAAGTGTCCTTGTTATCAAAGGCATAGAGATAGCCATCTGAATACCTGCTCAAAGTTAAGAACTTCCTAAGAAACCCACACTCATTTCTTATAGAGAGAAACATCCAAACATATTGAAAGAAACCATTGCAAACCCAAACTCATTTCTCATATATTACTCACCTACCCAAAATAATGGGCCTCAACTAAAAAGGTAAAAATCTACCACACACCCATGACATTTCTCATGATGCTGAAATTCAAGAACATCAAAACAAAATCTACCACACACTACTCTTACACGCATCTCAGCGGCGGTCATGTATACAAAAAGAAAAGAAAATGCAAAGAGTAATACCCAACATCGTATTAACCATATTTATTTAAGTTTTGCACCATTAACATGTTTAATGACTCGTCATCTTCAACGCCCATTAAAAAATGGAAAAAAAAAGCGTTCAACAGATATATAACACCAGATCTATATCGGATGAATTAAATCATAGATGTGTGTAAGCGTAGTAAAAAAACACAAATAACCCAGATCTTTAGGTTATGTATTGAGATTGAGACTGAGACATAAAGCACAAATAACTTAGAAAAAGAAATAGTAAGAAAACAGAACTGATCTAGCGGTGTAGGTGAGCATTTTGTTTCAATTTCTTTTATCTGAAGAAAAAAACATTCAAGAAAGTAGAGTCATTAATATGGACCTTTGGAATATGAAAAACAGAGACAACTTTGATGAGACAGAGAACGAATATTTCGGTGACTTATCTCGGACACCAACGTTTCTACATCCTTAGAGTTTGACCTTGAGAGATCGATGAGAGGGATGGTTTCATCTTCGAGCAAAATAATCATATGGAAGTATATGTTCACCATTGTCCTTCCCCCTAATACTATTGTACGACCTTCATAACACTCTAGTTTAGATTTCTCACAACTCTCCGGTAGCTATTACCCACCAGACCAGTTTAGATTTAGAGTGATTCCCACCAAATAATATTTCAAAATCATAAAAATATTTAGGTAGGGAAAGAAAGACACCCACCAGCGTATTCCTCAAACCTTGAACCAACATATAAAGCGTCGGTACAAAATACTAAAATCAGAAACCCCTCTTGAGACAAAATAATGTTTTTGTTTGCATAAAAACTTCAGATCAAGAAAAAAACCCTTTCAGATCAAGAAAATACCATTTCAGTCTCACCAAGAAAATTGAACGCTGATAGTTAAGAGCTGCAAAAATAACTAAAAATAAAAAAACCAATCAACCATGAGAGCATGAGTAATGAAAGAAAGAGAGGGAGGTGTTTTATCGGAAACAGTAATTACATGGTATGGGTATGTGGGTTTTGATGATGAATAGAGTAGAGTAGAGTAGAGTAGAGTAGAGAGGCTAGGTTGGCAGAGATGATAGGCTCGAGGTAAATGGGATAAGAAAGGTAGGGGTTTTAAATCTAGCTCTCAGTCACAGCCCCTCTAGCCATGCTGCAGAAGGTATTTGAAGGGTACACAGATCAAGCCTTTTTCTAAGCCATTGGATTCAAAGCCCTCCCATTCAATCTCTGCCGCTAATTGATAAAGACCAAACCCATGAGATTTAATCTCAACCGTCAGTTGGGGGAGACCAAAAAACCCTCCTCCTTTATTATATATATATATATATATATATATATATATATATATATTAGAACATAAGGGATATGAGAATAATCGTAGTGCACCGAGATTTTGGACTAGGGGTACAATTTCTTAAGATGGTCCAGGTTGACTGAACGCGCCATTTCTTATCCTTCAAGATCGGTGAACATAGTGACTCCGCCTGATAAGATCTTCTTCACAATGTATGGGCCGCTCCAATTGGTCTTGAATTTACCTCTAGGGTACCAGATGGGCTCTATAATCTCTTTGAGCGCTAAGCTTCCTTCTCGACCACCGCAATCCTTAACTCTCTTTTTGAATGATCGCGCTATACGGAGATGATACCCTTGTATGTGATATAAATATTTTAGCCTCCTGTCATTAAAGAATGGACACTCATCGAGACTTCTTTTATGCCAGTCTTCCTCACTGACATTCCTTTTATATGTGATGCGCAACGAAGGGATTTCTAGCTCTGTGGGTTGGAATGCTTCCATACCGTAGACTAGAGAGTAAGGGTTAGGCCTAGTAGGGGTTTAAACCTAGGTGAGGTGTCCCCATATGGCATAATGTATCATGTCAACCCAATCTCGACAACTTCCAGTCATCTTGCTGATGATAGCTTTGAGGTTCTTATTGACTGCTTCAGTTGCTCCATTGATTTGAGGTCTATAGGGATAAGATTTGTGTCTCTAAATCCCATACCCATAGACCACCTCTCCAATGTCTACTTAATAGTGTAATTGTTGTCTAATACTAGCTCATTTAGGACCCTATACCAGCATATGTTGTTTTTCTTGATGAACTTGGCCACTTTCTTAGCATTTAGAATTGTGTATGACCCGACTATGTTGTTAATCAATCACAAGCCTCTATGGCCATGGTTATTCCTACGTGCATGTCAATCATAGAGGCTAAGGTAACAAGGGAATCAGCTAGGTTGTTATTTGCTCAGGGTCAGTAGTGGAAGGTGATTTCTTATAATTGGGAAGCTAGTTCTCCTAAATGGTCATGGAAGGGTAAGAGTTTATCGTCCCTGACTTTTAATTTTTGGAGTACTTGACCGATGACGAGGGTTGAATCCCTATAGACATCGAGGTATCAAATTCCTTTCTTGAAGGCCACTTTGGGGGCTACTGTGCATGTCTCGTATTCAGTGATGTTATTGGTGCAAGGAAAATCTAGTTTGATGGAAATAGGAGTGTGAGAGTCATCAGGGGCAATGATGAGTATCCCAATGCCATATCCTTTCTTGTTGGCAGCGCCGTCAAAGAATATTTTCCATCGAAGATAATCTTGGGATGAATAAAGGATATTATCATCTAGGAATTCGAAAATTCATACATTGGCTTCTTCCATAGGGTAGTTAGCAAGGTAGTCAAAGATGGATTTTTTATTTAATGGATTTCTACGTGACATATGGAATATCAAATTTGGCTAGATGCATCAACCAATGGGACATTCGACTGGACAGGGTGGGCTGCTCGAGTAGGTACTTGATGGGATGCCTTAGGGATACAAGATTGATGGGAATCGCGAGCATGTATTATCGCAACTTTTGGGTGACCCGGACAAGAGTGACACATTCTTTATCCAATTCTATGTAGTTAACTTTGTACCCGACCAACGTATGACTGGCGTAATACATGCCTCTGTCTTTATGGGTTTCTTTAAGGTACTGGGCTAGCAGAGCCCTGGTTACGTTATCTAATACGGTTATGTATAAGAGTAGGGGGAGACCAGATTATACTGGCATGAGTACTGGAGGTCGGGTTAGGTATTACTTTATTCATTAAAAGTCTTCTTGGAAAGCTTCATTCCAAACCTTAGTCGAATCCTTTCGAAGGATTTTGAAGATGGGTTCACAGATGAAAGTCAATTGGCCGATGATCTTACTGATATACTATAATTTTCCAATTAATCCACGGACTTACTTCTTCGTTCGGGGTGGTGACATTTTGAATATGGATTTTAGCTTGGCAGGATCTACTTATATCCCTTTTCTCAGTAACCATGAAGTCAAAGAGTTTTCCTTTGGTAATGCCGAAAACACATTTTTGAGGGTTAAGTCGCATTTGATATTATCGTAATCATTCAAAGAACTTCCAGAGAGCGGGAGCATGACCTTCCATAGTTTTAGACTTGATAATCATATCATCTACGTAGAACTTGACTTACTTGCATATCAAATCTCGAAAGATGGTTATGGCATCCCTCTTGTAGGTAGCCCCTGCATTTTTTGAAACCAAATGGCATGACAGTGTAGCAAAAGGTTCCCTAAGGGGTGGTGAATGTTTTTTCTCTTGATGATCTGGGTGCATCTTGATCTGATTATATCTGATAAACCCATCAACGAATGACTTAAGAACGTGATTGGTCGTATTGTCCAGATTCATGTCAATATTTGGTTGCGATTAATCATCTTTTAGAAAGGCCTTGGTCAAGTATCGGTAGTTAATGCACATGTGAGCCTTCCCTCCTGATTTAAGTAAGGGTATGATATTGGCTAGACATGTGGGATTCTATCACACGAATGAAACCCACATTAAATTATATGACCACTTGTTCTTTAACTTTGAGCGACCATTCAGTGCAGAGCTTTCGAAGCAACTGTTTGACTGGTTTGCATTCTAGGAGAGTGGGAATCTCATGTTGAGTTATCTCAGGGTCTATGCCAGGCATGCCATTGTAGGACCATGCAAATACTTCCAAAAATTCCTTTAATAATTCCTTGAGTTTTACACGCTCATCCTCGTCAAGGGTAGCCCCTATCCTAATCTCCCCCAGTTGGCTACTAGAATCGGGATTAATAATAATAGTTTCATCTTAATTAACTTTAATATGGTTGTCTTATTTGTTATTGAATTTATTTAGATCAGTTAATAATTTTGAGTTTTCAAAATCATCATCATCAAGAATTTGATTAGAATAATGGCAATTAATATAAGGCACAGTACGAGATTCAGAATCTTCGTTTATTTCATTAATATGAAAAACAGGATTGATAACATCATCAAAGGAGGTCTCGATTACATCATAGTAAGGATGAATAACTAGGTCAGAAAAAATGGATAATAATCAGAGTTAGGTTGAATATCAGTAGGTGGCACAAGTGGAGCATGCCAGTTGAGGAGTGGTACATTAGTATCTTTGATCGGGAAGGATGGATCTGACGATGTGGTGCTTGAGTGGATCACGCAGAATGTTAGGCCCAATCTTTGTAAATAGAAAGAATCCCTGGAGTCACTTCCTTCAGTATCAGCTATGGTATCTTCAATGAGGGGTTAAACATGAGGTTGTGAATCCTCAGCCTATGGGTTGCTCTCTTGGAAAAAGATCTCCATTCTAGGTTTCATCTTCTTGTCCATATGATCATACCATGGCTCCAAAAAAGTTGCAAAAGGGGAAATCTTTACCCTCTCTGATCAGTCTTTCGTTCAAGGAATCTCTCAAAATAGTCTTGATGCTTTCTAGCCTTCTCTTTAGTAAAGGTTAACGGAGCACTCTGATTTCTTCTACTAATGGCTGATAGCCTATGCCACAAGGAGGAAAATCTTTCTTCAATATAATGGGTTCAAGTATCCCTTGTTGTCTCTATCCCAGCCCAAGTCCGGGCATGAAGTGTATGTTCTTGAATATATGGATTACATTGATATTTCCATGGGGGTTGCACTCTGGGGAAACCCTATCATAGAAATAATCCTCTGCTAGGAGTAGGATTGGTTCAACTCAGAAACCTGACCGAAGCATATCATTTATCTAGTGTTCTATCTCTAGTACTAGATTACTCGTGCTTGCATTCTCGGCATTGTCATTGTCTCCTAAGATGGTGATGTCCTTCCCATTGGGGAAGAACTTCAGTTTCTAATGAAGGGAAGAATGCACTCCCTTCATCCTATGGAGCCACCATCAGCCGAGCAATAGATTGAAATAGGATAGGATATAGATGACTTGGATTTCAACAACTGAATTTATAGGTCCAGTTCCTATTGAATGCTTTATAGATCCCATCAATTCTCAGAGGGTGTTATCGTAGGCCCATATTATATCGTAGGTTGCAGAAAGGTTTCTTACTTTCAGTCCTAAATAATTGAGGGTCCTTCATAGGAAAACATTCAGAGCTGATCCATTGTCAACAAGTGAAAGTGGGACGTTCTTTCCAATGACTTCGATAGACATGTTGAGAGCATAATTTTAGTTTAGACCGATTGTGAGGATTTTTTCTTCGTAGAAGGAGAACATTCTACTAGATGTTAGAAATCTGACCATATTCACTGCTTCTTCTGGCGTGGTAGAAGGAGGTCATGTGGTTCCTGTGAGTAACTTGATTAAGGCATTTTGGTGAAGCGGGGAAGACAAAAATCCCACACCGAGTGATGTTAGCTAGGGTTTTCTTTAACTAATCAAGGATCTTTCTCTCCTCGAGGGTTATTTCAGGCATAGGAATATTCTCGACACATTTTTCATTATTGCTTGCTGATGGTTACATGTTTGGGATTTGGTAATGCCTCCATGACCTCGTCATATGGTCCATAGAAGAGGGAAAGAATATAAACCCTATTTTGTCATCAATCTCAAGTTGTTCATCCACCTTGTTGATTTCACCTAATAGACCTTTAAATTATATCGTCCCACATATGCTGACTATCGGACTAGTCTCTTGTGAACTCTGCTCTTCATCTGAATCATCAAAATTCCCCCCCACCCAGTCGCAATGATATTATCCTTACATGAAAAATTGATACATTCCATGACTTCAGTGGCATCTTCATATTAGTATTACCATTCGGCAGGGATATGTTAATGCGAAGGGACTAGATGACCTCATAGTTTCAAGGCATTGAGCAACTCGAATTGACTTCAAATATCACTGGTATGTCGGAATAAATCCACCGTGATCTGGACCATATCATTTAAACTGAATCCATCGTTCGGCACCATCCAATTGTCTAACTCTCGGGACCAAATTTGAGCTTCTAAGAACAACACACTGAATCTCTGATAGTCAACTATCATTTGGGAGGGTAATTTCAGCCCAAACTCTAGGAGTTAGTTCAACACTTTCATCAATTCCATATATTTACCTACATAACGGTGCGAACAACGATGCATGCTCTGGTAAGGAGTGATAGGAGAAGTATGGGCATGTTTGGAAAGGTTTAGGAGAGTATATGGGTATGATTAGGAATTTACTTAGTATGATCTGGGTAGATAGGTCAAATTTTGGGTTTTCTTCTAGGAAGATGGAATTTGTATGATTCGAGAGTGTATTGTGGGTAGTGTTTGGTTTATGATTTCCTAGTGTGGCGATGAAACTCAGTCAATTAGGCCTGGTATCACATTTCGTAGGTGGAAACACTAGTCGGTGGTATGGCTAGCAGTTTGGTGAAAGTCACAATGGGTATCTGGTTTGAAATTTTTGGGATGTAGGTTTGGTAATAGACGAGGGTCCAAGGTCTTAATGAGGTTTCAACTTAAGAGGGCCTGGTAAACTTTGGAGATCGAAATGTGAAGCTTAATGTATTCCTTCCGAACTGGGTTAGGGAGGCTTTTTGGTTCCCATGAAGCGGCAGGATGAGAGATGTTGTTGATGTATGAAACTGCGGTACTGATTGGCTTTTTAAACTTCCTGGGAGAAAATTATCTAGATACTTTCTTTTTTTCAACTTCTGTCTTGGCGAGGCCTTCTTCGATCTCCACTCTTGTTTCTCGGAGGGCTCAAAAATGAGGTTAGTACTGTCCTCCCATCATCGCTCGAACATGGGGTAGGAAGTTCTTCTTCACAATGCTGATTTTGTCCTCTTTAGAAGGCTTATTGGTCATAGTGGTTGATTTCTCTCTCCACCTTCATATGAAGTTACTGACCGAATCCCTGGGATTGTAATTGAGCAACTCTAAATCACGATGGTTAACCTCAAATTCTTTGTTATACTTGTATTGTGTCATGAATTCAGGGGTGCCATCTTCCTATCTGCAGATTCTGGACTCCTCGAGAGATAAGAACCAATAGAGAGCGCTAAACTTCAAGGTCAAGTGGAACATTTGGCCTATTATTTCCTCGTAGGCCCTAAGAGAATCATTGCTTAGTGATAACTACGTAGATGAACGATCGGGGTTCCGCTACCCTCAAATTTCTCGATGTTGGACATTTTGACCTTTTTCGGTAATCGTGCTTCAGGATAAGGAGACATGTGGGTGTAGTCCATGTAGTTTCGAGAGAGTCTAACTTTGTAAATTTTCTTGGTCAACATCTTAAGGTCTTCCTTGACCTTGATCAACTCTTCCTCCGTTGGATCAATGGTCACAAGTAAGTTAACCCCTATCTGGATAAGATTTGGCATATGAAGTTAAGGTGGCGCTATCCCATTAGCAGGAGGAGCATGTGGAACATGCTGGTATACATAGGGAACTCAAATAGGCTCGGGTGTAGGTGGACCCATAACGCAATAGAAGAGTACCTCGGTCTTTTAGGTATTAGGAACTTGATTTTGTTGCATATCACGAGCCTCAGTTTTAAGGTTGCCAATCTTGGCAGTAGGTTGAGCTAGGGCTGACATCAAATCCAATTGCACATTTGGTACTTGGTTTCTGTTATCCCTGGAAAGCGGATGAATTCTGAACTCAGAAGAAGTGGGGGGACTGACAAATCTCAGGGGCAGTTCGACTCAAGACCAAAGCGAATAGGGAGCCAGGCCAAGGGTATGCGATCGACCTGAGAAGGAGATAAATTAGGATTTGTTTTTGGAAAAGAAGGTACAAGGGAAAATGTTTTTGAAATATTTGGAAAAGATGAGGACAAAACATGTTTTCACATAAATGTAAGGAAAAATATTTTGGGAATTTTTCATAAAAGAGGGAAAAATGTTTTGACAATTTTGGAAAAAAAAGAGGGAAAAATGAGAGACGTCTCAGCATGATTATTATTATGTTTATTGTGTTCTAAAATGTATTAGGTTTACCTAAATGGAAAAGTAAATGTCAGACAGGACCCGAGCCTGGAGAAGTTTGGTGCAAAAAATATGTAAAAACTTATGGTTGGACTTGTTACCAAGGTCAAGGGTAGGGTCCCATTTTTAAAAATTGCACAAAAATTTTGGCGACATGCCAACCCCTCATTTCGGTTGAGTTTCGGGTAGAAATTGATAAACTAAATATGAGTGTCATAGGTTTGAGACCTATATGCGGGTATGCAGTTGTTGGGTTAATTGGAAGGTGTTCCCCCCTTTGGCATGACTTCCACGATATACGTCTTGCTTTTGAGGGCAATCGGTAACTTGGACAAGCCATTTGATATACGTGAGTATACGTGAATTGCCTCACTATATACCTTGTCGGGATAGTATGTGTGAGAGAGAATTTGATATACTCGACGTACCTGAACGAGTTGCCTATGATATACCTCCCATCATGAATTCGGTCAAGCGGTACCATGCGGGGGGAACCGTTAAATATATATCGAAGGTACTTGGGAAATGGAAGGTGAGAGTCATGTCCCTTATGCTAACTACACCCTACCAGACCAGGGCCCACCACGAAGTGACCCCCCAGTTACGGGACAAAATTTGGTCAATAGCAATACGCTTTGGTGATGTAGTTTGCAATACATGATTCCTTATTAGTATCTTATAGAGAGAGAATCTTTATTAATGAGGATCATGCCAAGTAGGGAATAATGTACAACTACAAAAAATAAATATATACTACGAATGGATTATGTGAGACTGAGTGATGTGTGAAGATTTATAAGTGAGTGAGTGTTAGTGAACCTAAGTATGGATCAAATACAAGTGGTGCGTGATAAGTGTCGTTCCCCGACTTAATTAAGTTAAACTCATCCTTGTTAATTAGCGATAAATTGCCTTAAACCATAAACAATGCTTTAATTTAAATCTCTAAGGAAAACTAGCATGAGATTTTTATTTTCAAATGTATGCGTAGATGAAAACATAACTACAATTACATGTAACCTATAAGTACTACACAACTTTAGATAACAAAGATCTTTAGTTTAATATTTACACAACAAGATTCTTGATATTCTAACTATACTAGATATCCGTCACTCCCCCGTTTTAAGGTCCTAACTTGGCAGTGAACTCCAACTGATTGGTGTACCTGAAACATAACATTATAGGATTGTAAGAAACACAATCTTAGTGAATGATCATATTCCACACATATAACCAATTCAAATAACCATTTTTATTTTTTAATGTTATAACCCAATAAAAATTGTGCGACTCTCGCAAGCCTGGACCCGCCAGTCCAATTAACTCCCAGTTAATGGGGAACACCAAATCCCCTAATAAGGCCCGAGTACAACAAACCTTTAAATTGGGATAACGGGGCCACTGCATCCCATAGGAACCACCAGTCCTTAACATTACATAAAGTACTCACTAGTCCATATCATTATATAACATCACTTAACATTTTTAATCATATGCATATGTTTCCTAAATATGACATCACTCCCATAAGAATTTTAACACATGTGTTTAACTACACATTTCCATATGAACTTATAAGTATCTATATTTCATAGGACAGGTCACTCACTTTGGATTTGGTGCTAACATTAATACGAAACTACTTCCTTGGTATGGTAGTATTAGCTGCTTCCCCACCTAACAAGTCAATGCCATTAGTATTTGAATACACCGATTAACATCAAACCCAGTAATACATCACACCATTTGGTCAATCAAAAATAATTAAAGAGAAATTAAATATGATACTTCACATTTATATAACACACAATTATTAGGGTTCTAACACAATTTACGGAATTAATTTACTATTCCTCTAGACAAAGTTATCCCCACTTTATTACAACCTTTTCCACATCGTTTCTCAAGAAAAACAACAACACAACTTCAACTTCTTGGAATTTACATAATTTTTATACAATTTAACTTTTCATGATATTCCACCCAATATTAGTAAACATATTGAGTAATACAAAAATTAATGTTTCATAATTTTTAGGGCTCATTTTCTATGTCGAGCAAAACGTCAAACACCTGGTATGCATTCTTGCTCCTTTAGGGAACATTTTAAACCAAAACTTCAAACTATCACCAAGGGTTCACTCCTTGGTATTTTTACACAATTTTCGTATATCTTATACATGTATGAGTATCTTTTATTCTCCAACTTGAATCACTCAATTCCAATACGTATTCCATGATTTATGCCATTTTTAGTATAACTAGGTCAAAATACAACATTAAGGCATAACTTGACATTTTTAAGCATACATAACCTTGACCTTGAGTATAATTCATCGAAACATATAATAAACATTTTTTAGCAGAACTATACATCATAATCATGAATTTTCTATATCAAAATGATTTACGAAAAGATGATGTAAATTTAGGACTTTAAAGTATGCATTTACGATCCTAGCTCCAGTTTTAACTTATGTTCTTAACCCATCCTTATTCCAACACAATTCAGCAATATGGGTATCATTAAAATATATATCCAAATCAAAAATAAAAACATGATAAGTATAGAACTCATCCATGTGACCAACTTTAATAAAGATGTAATTACCTTACGAGGATTCCTTGATATATAGAAAATTTCCAAAGATTTATTCCTCAACTTTCTTCTCTTTCTCGCTCTTTAGGCAAAACTCTTGTTCATGGCTTCATTTTCTATACAAGGGGGTTGTTTTATGAAGTTTAATTCGGCCAAACCATCACCCACCCTTTAACCAATCAAAAAAAAGCACATGGTGTGCTAAAAAGATAATTGTCACGTAAGGGATGGACATATTTACCCTTATTTCGTACTTTCGGTATAACTTCTTGTACGAGCCTCCATTTAACCCACCATTTGTTGCGGTATAATATTAATTAATATATATACAACTTTCATAATTTATGTTTTCCAAAAATCATAAACTAATACGCCTATTTTGGGCTTCGAACAGGAAAGTAGCAATTTACCGAAAATCTCAAAACTTTCACATTTGGAAACCAAACATTGCCAATTTCGTATCAACACCCTTATTTACTTTTATAAACATAATCATGCATTAAAAACATAATTTATGGTGCATTTAACCACATAACTAATCATATGTTCTAAACATGGTATCCCCGATCATAAGCTCAATTAGCACCTAATGTAAACAACACATATATCACATGAGCATGCATCCCATAAACATGATAATTAACATGTTTAACACACATAACCAATTTATTATTTATAACTCCTAAGTTATAATTAATCATGTAATTAACCTTCCTAATCATGTTTTAGGTCCTTACAGTTCTACCCCTCTTATAAAAATTTTGTCCTCGAAATTTAACGCATAAGAAACTTACCAAATAGATGAGGATATTGCTTCTTCATGTTATCCTCCCCTTCCCAGGTGGAATACTCTACATTCTAACTTCTCCACATCACTTTAACTAGTGAAATGGTTTTACTACGCAACACTTGCTCCTTTCGATCTACAATAGAAATGGGTTCCTCCATGTAGGTTAAGTCATCTTGAAGCTCTATTGGTTGTGAAATAAACACATTTGAATGTTCGGGCACATACTTACGTAATATGGATATATGAAAAACATCGTGTACCCGAGACAATTCTGGTGGTAATGCCAACTTATAAGCTACAGCTCCAACCCGTTTTACTATCTCATAAGGGCCAATATACCTGGGACTTAACTTTCCCTTCTTCCTGAATCTCATAACCCCTCTCCTAGGAGAAACACGTAGGAATACTCGATCACCTTCCTCAAATTTCAATTCTTTCCATCGGTTGTCTGCATAAATTTTTTGTCTACTTTGTGCCACCTTCAAGTGATTATGGATAAGTTTTATCTTTTCAGTAGTCTGCTGTACGATTTCTGGCCCAAGTAGTTTTCTTTCTCCTACTTCAGTCCAACACACTGGAGTTCTACATTTTCTCCCATACAAGGCTTCATAAGGAGCTATCTCAATACTCGAATGATAGCTATTATTATAAGCAAAATCTATTAGTGGCAAGTGTTCGTCCCAACTGCCCTTGAACTCCAATACACAAATTCATAACATGTATTCGAGTGTTTGGATCGTTCTTTCTGACTGCCCATCAGTCTGAGGGTGAAAAGTTGTACCAAATTTCAATTTATTCCCCAAAGCTTGTTGTAAATTAGGCCAAAAGTGAGAAGTGAACTTAGGATCTCAATCATAAATAATTGAAACTCGTGCACCATTCAATCTAATAATCTCATCCATATATATTTTTGCATATCTATCCATGGAGTTAGTAGTTGTAATAGGAATAAAATGTGCAGACTTAGTCAACCTATCAATGACAACCCAAATAGAATCAAACCCTCGGGATGATTTTGGTAAACCTACAACAAAGTCTGTAGTAACATGTTCCCATTTCCACTCAGGAATAGGCAATGGTTGTAGTAAACCACTTGGCTTCTGATGCTCTTCCTTCACCTGTTGGAAAACTAAACATCTAGCAACAAAATCTGCAATGTCTTGTTTCATTCCCAACCACCAATAACATTGTTTCAAATCTCTGTACAATTTCGTGCTCCCTGGATGCATAGCATATAAAGAACAGCGCGCTTCCTTTAAAATCGTTCTTCTTAAATCAGGCACATTAGGTACACACAAACGGTTACCGTACATAACAATGTCATCATCCCGAGTAGAAAATTCATTTGCTTTACCCTTTTTCATAATATCTCTAACTTTCTCCAATTCTGCATCTCCTTCTTGTGCTTATTTTATCTAGTCAGTCAACGTGGATCTAAAATTTAAATGTACTACTATTCCGTAAGACTCATTCAAAGTTAATTCCACCCCCATTAAAGCTAACTCTCTCAGCAGGTCAACTAGAATACAATGAATACAAGATACTATGCCTTGAGATTTTCTGCTCAAAGCATCGGCAACAACATTAGCTTTACCCGGATGGCGATGTATCGTGCAATCATAATCTTTTATAAGTTCCATCCACCTTATTTGCCTCAAGTTCAAGTCTTTTTTAGTAAACAAGTATTTTAAGCTTTGATGGTCAGTAAAAATTTGACAACTAACACCATATAAGTAATGTCTCTAGATCTTTAATGCAAAACATACTGCAGCTAACTCGAGATCATGAGTAGGGTAGTTACGTTCATGTATCTTTAACTGTCGAGAAGCAAAAGAAATTACTTTTCCATGCTGTATTAATACACATCCAAGTCCTTGATACGAAGCATCACTATAAATAACTAAACCTTCTGTACCTGTTGGGATAGTCAATACTGGAGCTGATGTCAACTTACCCTTTAAATTTTCAAAGCTTTTATCACAATCACCACTCCACAAAAACTTGTTCTCCTTTCTAGTAAGTTTAGTCAATGGTAATGCAATAAAAGAAAACCCCGGTATAAACCTTCTGTAATATCCCGCCAATCCCAAAAAGCTACGTACCTATGTCACACTAGTTGGCCTTTCCCAATTCATTATTGGTTCTACCTTCTTGGGATCAACACAAATACCATCAGCAGAAATAACATGCCCCAAAAATACTACCCTGTCCAGCCAAAATTCACATTTAGAAAATTTAGCATACAACTGCTTTTCTCACAGGTTCTGTAAAATAACACGCAGGTGGTGTTCATGCTCATCCCTAGTACGAGAATATATCAAAATATCATCAATAAAGACAATAACAAAAGAATCCACGTATGGGTGAAATATATGGTTCATCAAATCCATGAATACAGCTGGTGCATTTGTCAACCCAAATGGCATGACAAGGAATTCATAATGTCCATACCTGGAACGAAAAGCAGTTTCAAAAATATCATAGTCTCTTACTTTCAATTGATGATATTCGGATCTGAGATCAATCTTGGAAAACACCTTGGCTCCTTGTAGCTGATCAAACAACTCATCAATTCGGGGCAGTGGGTATATGTTACAGATAGTCACCTTATTTAATTGACGATAATCGATGCAAAGTCTCATGGTTCCATCTTTCTTTTTCACAAACAATACTAGGGCTCCCCACGGTGATACACTAGGCCTTATAAAACCCCGATCTAACAAATCTTGCAACTGTATCTTTAGCTCTTTTAATTCTGCAGGTGCCATGCGATATGGTTCAATAGATGTTGGTGTAGTGCCCGGTACCAACTCAATCTCAAATTCTACCTCACGGTCTGGTGTTAGCCCTGGTACTTCTTCTGGGAAGACATTTGCAAACTCATTAACTACCGGTATATTTGATAGTTTTACTCTGTTGTCGCGTGTCCACCACATGAGCAAGATAACCCTCACATCCTTTCTTTAGAAGTTCATAACATTTTGTAGAAGAAATCAAACATGTTAGAGTGACACTTCGTTCCCTAGTAAATTTAAATTCAGGTTCACCCGGTAATCGAAACTACTACCTCCTTTTTAAAGCAATCTAATCATACATGATATGAGGCTAACGAATCCATACCCAGTATCACATCAAAGTCATGCATATCGAGAGATAATAAGTCAGCTAGTAATTCTTTCTCACCCACTCGCACCACACACTCCCTATATACCCTCTCACTAAAAACCAACCCCCCCACTGGAGTAACAATAGCTAAACCAGAATCTAATGATGATAATGGTTTATTAAGATGCAATAGATAAAGCAAAGACACAAAAGAATGTGTAGAACCAGGATCTATCAACACATAAGCATCTTTATCACCAATAGGAAGTGTACCTGTCACTACGTTAGGCATAGCTTGTGCATATTGTTACATCGGTGCAAACACTCTACCTTGTCCTTGGTTTTAAGGCACCCCTCCTTTACCTCCCCTGTGTACTTTAGGTGTAGAAATCCTATCTCCTACTGTCACACTGCCAACTGAAGTTGTAGCTCCCATGGCTGGACAATTCTTTCGTAAGTGCCCCGGTTGATGATAATGGAAACACAAAGGTGTCGTCTCAGCTATTGTACACTCTCGAGACATGTGCCCTTGACCACCACATCTAAAACAAAACACGGCCCTCGGTCCCATTGCAGATACATTTTCTGACCGACTCATCCCACTCCTTCCACCTCGATCCTAAAATCATCCACGTGAACTTCTATTATTTTTAAATTCATGTCCTTTAGATACTCCTCGTGCTACACCTTGAGATGAGGTTTCCGCCTCCGATCCATATGACTTCGTACTCTCATATCTATCTTTCTTCGAATGTTCGGCTTGCATCTCCTTCATTGACTTTTCAGATATCATAGCTCTATCCACCAGATCCACATAATCTGTGATCTTCATATTAGCAACCACATTTTTTATATCTACATTCAACCTAGACTAAAACCGATCACATTTAGTTTCTTCTGTCCTCACCAAATCAAGTGCAAATCTGGATAAGGATAAAATAAATTTTCATACTCTTTCACCGTTCGGTTACCTTGTTTCAGCATGATAAACTCTTCTTCTTTCTCCTTCCTGTAAATCTTTGGGAAGTATTTTTCAAAGAACACATTCACAAACCTCTCCCATGTAATTGGTGGAGGATTTGCTGGACTATTCCCCCAATCGTAGTAAGAAACCTCTCTGTAGCATCCCACCATAACTTTGCATCCTCCTCCAATTTAAAGGTTGCTAACAAAACCTTTTATTCATCTCGCACTTCCATCACCTTGAATATTGTTTCCATTTTTCGAATCCACCCCTCTGCCACTAACGGATCCGTAGTCCTCGTAAATGCTGGAGGACTTAACTTCATGAACCTCTCATATAATTTATCCCTATCACCGCCATGTACTCCACCTCTTGCTTCTTCCACCAATTGTGCCACAGCACGTAATATTCTTCCCACGTTATCAATAGGTTGTTGTTGCACCTATGGTTCATCCACTTCAATATGTCTATGTGCTTGTTGACTATTAGGTACATAGGATGCCTCACCCTCTACTCTATCATGCGGCTCGCGTGGATCCACCACTCACTGCAATATAATTAACTTTAAAAAAATACAATAGCAATAGTTTAATATTAACATTGTCAGTAAAAATCCAAACACATAGAAAAATCACGTTCTACTGTCCACTGCCAATCTAGACCCTCACACCCTGTCCAGAACCTAATAATCATGCTCTGATACCAAGTTGTCGTTCCCCGACTTAATTAAGTTAAACTCATCCTTGTTAATTAGAGATAAATTGCCTCAAAACATAAACAATTCTTTAATTTAAATCTCTAAGGAAAAGTAGCATGAGATTTTTTTTTAAATGTATGTGTAGATGAAAACATAACTACAATTACATGTAACCTATAAGTACTACACAACTTTAGATAACAAAGATCTTTAGTTTAATATTTACACAACAAGATTCTTGATATTCAAACTATACTAGATATCCGTCACTCCCCCGTTTTAAGGTCCTAACTTGGCAATGAACTTCAACTGATAGGCATACCTGAAACATAACATTATAGGAGTGTAAGAAACATAAGCTAAGTGAATGACCATATTCCACACATATAACCAATTCAAATAACCATTTTTATTTTTTAATGATATAACCCAATAGGAATTGTGTGACTCTCGCAAGCCTGGACCCGCCAGTCCAATTAACTCCCAGTTACTGGGGAACACCAAATCCCCTAATAAGGCCCGAGTACAACAAACCTTTAAATTGGGATAACGGGGCCACTGCATCCCGTAGGAACCACCAGTCCATAACATTACATTAAGTACTCACTAGTCCATATCATTATATAACATCGCTTAACATTTTTAATCATATGCATATGTTTCCTAAATATGACATCACTCCCATAAGCATTTTAACACATGTGTTTAACTACACATTTCCATATGAACATATAAGTATCTATATTTCATAGGACAGGTCACTCACCTTGGATTTGTTTCTAAGATTAATACCAAACTACTTCCTTGGTATGGTAGTATTAGCTGCTTCCCCACCTAACAAGTCAATGCCATTAGTATTTGAATACACCGATTAACATCAAACCCAGTAATACATCACACCATTTGGTCAATCAGAAATAATTAAAGAGAATTTAAATATGATACTTCACATTTATATAACACACAATTAATTAGGGTTCTAACACAATTTACGGAATTAATTTACGAATCCGCTAGACAAAGTTATCCCCATTTTATTACAACCTTTTCCACATCGTTTCTCAAGAAAAACAACAACACAACTTCAACTTCTTGGAATTTACATAATTTTTATACAATTTAACTTTGCATGATATTCCACCCAATATCAGTAAACATATTGAGTAATACAAAATTAATGTTTCATAATTTTTAGGGCTCATTTTCTATGTCGAGCAAAATGTCAAACACCTGGTATGCGTTCTTTCTCTTTTAGGGAAGATTTTAAGCCAAAACATAAAAATATCACCAAGGGTTCACTCCTTGGTATTTTTACACAATTTTCGGATATGTTATACATGTATGAGTGTATTTTACTCTCCAAATTGAATCACTCAATTCCAATAAGTATTCCATGATTTAGGCCATTTTTAGTATAACTAGGTCAAAATACAACATTAAGGCATAACTTGACATTTTTAAGCATACATAACCTTGACCTTGAGTATAATTCATGGAAACATATAATAAACATATTTTAGCAGAACTATACATCATAATCATGAATTTTCAAAATCAAAATGCTTTACGAAAAGATGATGTAAATTTAGGACTTTAAAGTATGCATTTACGATCCTAGCTCCAGTTTTAACTTATGTTCTTAACCCATCCTTGTTCCAACACAATTCAGCAATATGGGTATCATTAAAATATATATCCAGATCAAAAATAAAAACATGTTAATTATATAACTCATCCATGGGACCAACTTTAATAAAGATGTAATTACCTTACGAGGATTCCTTGATTTATAGAAAATTTCCAAAGATATATTCCTTAACTTGTTCTCTTTCTCTCTCTTTAGGCAAAACTCTTGTTCGTGGCTGAATTTTTTGAACAAAGGGGTTGTTTTATGAAGTTTAAATCGGCCAAACCATCACCCACCCTTTAACCAATCAAAAAATAGCACATGGTGTGCTAATAAGACAATTGTCACTTAAAGGATGGACATATTTACCCTTATTTCGTACTTTCGGTATGACTTCTTGTACGAGCCTTCGTTTAACCCAACGTTTGTTGCGTTATAATATTAATTCATATATATACAACTTTCATAATTTATGTTTTCCCAAAATCATAAACTAATACGCCTAATTTGCGCTTTGAACAGGAAAGTAGCAATTTACCGAAAATCTCAAAACTTTCACATTTGGTAACCAAACATTGCCAATTTCTTATCAACACCCTTATTTACTTTTACAAACATAATCATGAATTAAAAATATAATTTATGATGCATTTAACCACATAACTAATCATATGTTCTAAACATGGTATCCCCGATCATAAGCTCAATTAGCACCTAATGTAAACAACACATATATCACATGAGCATGCATCCCCTAAACATAATAATTAACATGTTCAACACACATAACCAATTTATTACTTATAACTCCTAAGTTGAAATAAATCATGTAATTAACCTTCCTAATCATGTTTTAGGGTCTTACAATAAGTGTGAGTGAGCATGGATATATACAAGTGTGATATGTAGAGGTGTGTATTAGTGACACATAAACATATATTTCCAAGGGACGTGTGCAACATGGGGATGTAAGTGATTCTAGGTTCACGTGGTGTGAAGTGTACATGGAGAATTTCTACAAGTGTGTGAGTGAGTAGTGATACAATCATAAGGTATATATGTGCAAGAAATAATATAGGAGAGAAATGGTACATACAGGTAGGTGCATACGCATAAAAGAAAACAAAACACCCAAGAAAATAGAGTCTATCCCTCTTATGAAAAAAATTCCCAGTGGAGTCGGCACTGTGGCCATCCCGATTAAGATTTCGCACTAAGCGTGGATCGAAAGGTCTCGTGCCCCCTTTTTTTTTACTTAGAAACACTTTGACCATCGTAGTTATGGTGTTAATGTAAAGAGATGGAGTCGCTAGCATATTTTTCACAAAACAGGCAAAAGAAGATGTTTTCTCCTTTAGAGAGCGGCATCAAAGACAAAGTGATGCATACGAAACCAATAGTTTGAGTGTTCAGCGACAAAGTTACGGAATGGAAAGGTGTTAGGCATCCATCCCGCCCTTTTTGGTCTATAATGGGTTAGTGTGATTATTTTCCTTTATTTCTCCGTGAAGTGTGTGTGCGTGTATATATAATGGAGATCGGAATCGTTCAACTCATACCATGGGAAAGATAGAGTGAAGTCATCCATAGGAATGTTCCCATAATTATATATATATAGAAAATATTATTTATGCATTTATCATGATATTGATTGTTATTATAAGACGATAATATTTGTTGGATGAAACTCTAACAAACATAATACGTATATTAATGCAAGAATATGATGAAAATGAGGGACTTAGTAAAATTGGCAAATTGGACTTGTGTCTGAGGTTTTAATTCGACAACGTCTATATAGCCAATAAAGGCTTCAAATTACACGTAGTTAGGATGCTTCATATGGGTGTGGGTTATCCCATAGATCCGAGTGGGATTTTATTATATGTGTGTATGTAGAAAAATATGTTTTAGTTTTGAAAAAGTGTGATGGATAATCCCGTTCGGAATTTATGGGTGTAACCCTCTTTTTGTTGGTTTTGGATTTTTTTATAAAAAATAAAGTATGTGAAAAATACTAATAAAAATGTAGATATTAATGTGTATAAACTAAAGTAAGAACTAAATTATGGATCTAATGAAATTTATGCAAAACAAAGAGTTTAAAGAGGAAGGGAAGCAATCGGACCTTATTTGAAACATGATCTTTAATCTTCAATGAACTCCCTTAAATGTGAGATGAATGTGGGATGAGAGAGAATGTGATTTGCCAAATTGGGTATGAAAAAGGATGGGAATGGAAGCCTAAATGGAACTTCACATGGAGGAAGTTTGCTGATTTTGAGAGAATGTTGCTGAGATCACTGATGCTGATGGATCTAAGGTGTGTCTTGGGAGTGAGTTCAGTCCCACTATTTATAGGGTGAAGTGTGGCGCTAATTGTAATTTCCCTAGTCCTCCCCATCGATAAGTGACCCTAGACACACTATCGATAAGGAAGGAACTACACCTGCCAATTGGTAGTCTCGTGCCGATTTTATTGGAAAAATTGTCATACGATGTAATCCATTGATCCTCATCATACACGTGGAATACCATTAGAGAGGTACTTTAGAGACCTTCAACAGTCCTTTGGACCGATCACAGGTCCAAGAGTTTACTTTGGGTCAAATGTGGCTCGAAAGCGCACGCCGGTCTTTTGGACAATAGATCTCGGACTAAAATGGATCGTTCGTCTTCATGGTAAGTTAGAATTCCATATGCGGTGAATCGTTGGAAAATTTAGGATATGTAATTTGACATTCCAAAGAGTTTTGGTTGTTTTGTAAAGTTGACCTTGGTCAATCGGGGCTCGGAAGTGCTCGTGACCTCTCAGGGTAAAACGGATCATTCGTCTGCACCGTAAGTCAGAATCGCGCACGGGTTGGACCATTGGAAATGGTATTCAGTTCCCTTTAAATATTCATTTAGTCTTAACGAGTTGAAGAGTTGACTTTGATCAAACGGAGCCCGAAAATGCTCGATTGCCTCTTGATCAATTTTTGAGGGAAAACTGATAGTTCGTCCGAGCCATTTTATTACTTCATGCAAGGGGTGGATCGTTGGAAAGGGGTCTCAGTGCCCTTAAAAGATTCAAAGAGATTTCTCTCTAACAATGAAGTTGTTTGGGGTTATGGTGATTCGTGTATGGGGTGGACCGTTTGAAAGGGGATTCAGAAACCTTCAAGTGTTAAAAGATATTTAACCCTGACGATAGAGTTGAGCGGAGTCAAATAGAACCCGAGAGCGCCCGATGGCCTCTAGATCGGTGCTCGGAGTGGAACCTATGGTTTGTAGTGAATGGGGAACTTATAGGAACCTAAAGAGAGACATTGGGGGGACCTATAATGTGGTGTCTACACATCCAAAGATAGATAGGCATGTGGACACTTTCAAAGAAGAAAACTATATGGTCCTCTCTCTATCTAGGTTCCTTCATCAAATAGTGAAAAGTGTTTTCTCACCCTTATCAAACCTTAATAATGAATTATTTTTCTTATAACAGCAACTTAAATCAATATATACAATCTTAAGAAGTGGTCTTGGTCTAAACTTAATTGTTTAGAATTAGGTCCTAACTATTTGGGAATATGGACTAAACTAGGGACTAAGTACAAATAAAAAAAATTGACATCAAAATAAATACTCAAAAATCCCAAATTAAAAATCATATAGTTTATTTCCTTTGTTTATTTAATCATAATAATTACACTAAATAATTATGACTCCACTCCAATTTAATTGTCTAAAAAATTACTCAGATATGAATATTTATTATATGCAAAGTAGATTCTGGTGTATAATAATATTATCGCTAATTGACATTGACCAACATCTAATCAATTTGTTGATTCTCAGACTAAACTTATTTTTATTCTCCACTAGATTACAAAATAATCCACTAATTAGGTGTAAATGGTTGGGAAGAAAATATTATAAGTCTATCAAGGTGGTGCCACAATCCAAAGTCTCTCCGTATGTAAACTTACTCACATAACTATCACCTAATATGAGAAGATCATTTGGTTCAATATAAAATTGAATCTCACCCATAACAATCAATCAAATCATTATGGAGGCATTTAAATCCTCAAAATTCTCAGGATTAAAAATTAATGCACCCTTTGCAAATGGTGTGGGATTACCTCAGTCCAATAAAGTCAGCCCTAAGACTTAAATATCACAGATGTGCATGCTCAATACATTCGTGATATGTACTAACCCCATTCCTCTTTTCAACTATCGTAAAAGTTCTTGAACAATCAGATATGATACCATAATTTGAGACAAACTACTAGAATTACATCTCAAATATTCTGAAAGGATGTCAACACTTTATTTAGGTTGTGAACCTTTTGATATTGCTAAAACCATAATTTTGATCTCTTGTGATCAAGTTGAACTGAACTCCATAGAATTCCTACTAAGCTCTATTGGATGATATTCATATGAAATAATATACTTAAAATAAAAACAAATAATTCTCACTCAAGTGATTTTCATTTCAAAATAAATAAGGAAATACTTTATTAATCAAAATGAAATGTCTTTACATTGTTTTATAAATAAAGCCCCAATAGTCTTCGACTTAGTATTAAAGTCATGTGCCCATGCACTTGAATCCTATTCTTTTTACATGACCGTCAAAAGTATTATCTTGTAAGATCATTGTGAAGGACCAACAAAGTTGTCCTAAAATGCAATCTTGGTCATGACGACATTACCACTTCTCACGGTTCCATAAATTAGGTGATACTTTCACTCAATGTGTTTCTCCCTCTTAAGAGTCGTTTGTTTTTTAGAATTCAGAACCACACTCTTGTTGTCACAATATATTATAATAACCGATTACACTAAAGTAACCACACCCAAGCAAATCATGATATTTTGGAGCCAAACAACCAATTTTGTTTCCTCCGAATTAACGACATACTCGACTTCCTTGGTCGAATCAGCAACACATGATTCCTTGATACTCCTCTGACCAATGGTTACACATATTATGGTAAACATAAAGCCCCAAATCGATCTCCTAAAATCCCGTCAGATTGAAAATTAGAGTTGGTGTACCCAATGGGCACAAGACTATCTGCCATGTAAACCAGCATAGAATCTATAGTATTCTTCAGGTACTTCAGAATGTACTTAACATAAATCCATAGGTCGAGTTAGACTATAATCTTCATACCATGCCAATGATATAATAGATATTCGGTTTAATAGAAACTATAGCTTACATGAGAATGACTAGTGCTAAAGCATAAGGAATATTCCTGATTCCTTTTATCTGATTAAGTGTATATGGAAACTAATTTTTAGATAAAGGTATTCCAATACTGAAAGGGATAAACCCTTTACTAGAATCTTTCATGCTAAACCATGTGAGTATTGTGTCAATATAAGTACCTTTGGATAATCCTAACCTCTTTTTTGTCGATTATGTAGAAGCCTGATTACAAGGATGTGACTAGCTTCTTTCGAGCCCTTCATATTGAATTAACTAGACACACACATTCTTATATTAGGCAATACACACACACAATTCCCGATTAGGAGAATATCATCCACGTAAAGTACTAGCTACACTATCACATTTTTGACATGCTTCTTATACGAGTTGGACCTAAAGAAGAAATGTTTGATGCACATATGGGTTTATTTGGTATAAATCATTTCATTCATGAAAAAAATTAAATAAAGTGATGGATTTATTGTGTTGAAAAGACAATTATAAAAGCCTTGGAATATGAAATAATAATGTTTCAAAAATCATCATATTAATCACATAAAATGATGCTACTTCATGTGGAGAAAGGATAAGAAGCCTAAGAATTAAAGGACTAAAAGAGAAAATAGTAAAGTTTTGAGGTTAAAATACAAAATATAGTAATCTTTACACATGAAATGACAAGGATACAAATTCTAAAATAAAGGGTTATCAATTTATAAGAAGAAGTTGTGAAATGTCAAATGTGTAGTTCTCGGGCCAAAAGTGACATTTTATGAAAAGTATGGATTTTGAAGTAATATTTGTAAACATAAATATTACTGTGGAAGTTATTTTTGAATGAAGTACTCTGAGCGTATAAAATGAAATATAACTAATGTAATGATAAAACTGATATTTGACTAAAAAGTGTCAAGTTGGACTTGAGAGTAAAATTTTCAAATTAAAGGACTCTACTTAAAATAATTGGATTTTACATGGTGAAAACTCATATTTTGTAAAGCAAAAGTAATAAGAAGCATTTTTGACAAAATGTTTGAAACACAAGTTTACAAATGTGCGTGAATAGTTAAAAGATCAATACAATGTGTAAATGGATATTTGAACTCAAATGCCAAAAGTTTCATAAAGGAATGATAATAACAATTACTTCCAAAGGTGGAATACCCAATTAAAGGCAAAATTGGGAACGGACTTTTAATGATGTGTGAAAGTTGGATTCTAAGTGTCGGGACTAGTTTCATCCCCGATATGTGGCCTCATTGGTCGATAAAAAGGAAATAAAGGAAAAAAGTTTAAAACTAAATAATAAAGAAAGAAATGAAAAGTGGTTACAAATATGTAGTAAGTAAAAGGCACTCGAAGGGTGTTGAGAAATTTAAGAAGGCCTCGAAGCCCTAGGGTGTGGCTTAATGCTTAGACCTAAGATAACTTATCACTAGCATACTGCAGCATGGTGGTAGTCTCTAAAAGGCAGTATAACACACATGAATTGGTACCACAATTAATCAAGGCAAAAGGTGATTGTGAGCACGAGGCTCGTTAATGTAAATACAAATTTATGAAACAAGTTGAGAAAAAAGTTAACGTATGTTAATGAGTAAATTAACGGGATATGGGTATTGTTGAAGGAGAGATTAAGTGTGCATATGTTATCGCTTGGGTTACATTGTAAAAATGTCAATTTCATGTTATATTGTATTTTTCAAGAGAATACTTAATAAAGTGAATGATGATTTCATAATTTCTAAAATATACTTTATATATCTATACACACACACACACAATATGGGTTAAAACTTATGTATGTCATAACATTAGCTTACGAGGTCATAAGATGATTTTTTTCCTAAAGATCCTCTTTTGCCCCTTAAATTTGGGATTCCCCCTCTTTTCTTTCTCACAAATTTCTTTCTTTCTTTCACTTTAACTCAAACCCAAGGCTAGTTTTGTAAACACACCACAAAAGCCACACCTTCTCACCACCACACTCTCTAATTCAGTCACCCAAACCCCCACGATCCACCGAGGTAAAAAACATAAAGGGTTAGGATTCATTCTACAATGGAAGACACGTGAACCCAAAACCCTAACCCACGATCTCAGTGAGGAGCTGCCCTATTCTCACTCATCCGCCTCCCTCTCTCTCTTACTCCATCAATCCATATATCTTCGTGATACATCAACTCCATAATCAATAACTCTCACATTTTCACCCATATTGCAGACACCACTATCCATAAGAATTTTTTTTCTTTCATATTGGTTTTGGTTTTCTAAGTTTTTGAATATCAAAATTTAGTTTTTTTACACTTTCTAAATGTTATTGCAGATCTAACTCGGTATATATTTGCTGATCTCATCCATGGTTTCAGGTATACTCTTTGTTCTCCCTCCCTATATTTTCTGTGTCCTTTTTTCATCCAATTTTGTTAGTGTTGTAGTGTTAAATATTTTGGTTTAAATTTATATTGGGAGAATTTGAGTTTTTACGATTCTCATATTATCTTTGAAACATTGTTTTGCACAACTAGTGACTGGTATGATTTTACATTTTATGGATATATGAATATTTTAGGTCATTTGCCAGGTATGTTTTTTTTTCTTTTGTTAGCCAACTTTTGTTCTTCAACTTCATAGTGTAAATATATGAGGTTTCTTGTAAGGTTTATAATTTTAGGAGGACATTTTAAGGGCTATTATTTCCTTTTGATTGATTGACCTGTACGGTTAAATAATCAGGATAATTTTGTTCTAATCACGGTGGGCTTGCAAAATATTTGGTGGCAATAATTGTGGGCATTATAAACCGTGATGAAAATTCCAAATAGACCTTACTATTATTTTCTTTATAGGTATCTTCTAATTTTATTAATTTTTGTTTGTAATTTAGTTGTTAGTATGTCTGCCTATAATGCATTTGTAATCTTTATCTACCCTACGTTTGAAATTATATTTAGACGTGGGTTTTAATTTTTATTTTTGTGCAGATTTGATTGAATTTTGGTGATGTACGGTTAGGGTTCGATGTGTTTTTACATTTGGGTTTGATATAAATATTATTTGTGGTTTTTAAATTGTCTGTTCATGATTTTATGATTACATCTTTAATTTTTTAAGATCTATGAATATTGGATGTTGTTTGGGGTCTCTCCAGTTTGGGTTCAAGGCATCTCTATATAGTAAGTGAATAAACTGTGTTTATGATGTATTTGAATCTCTCATATATAATTTTTTTTTAAACACTAATTTTGTTAACTCTTTTTACAAATTTATTTTCAATAGGTCGTTTGAATAGAGTAGCCACTATGGAGGAGGTGAATTGTATGTCAATCTTGCACACACGACAAATTAGGGTTAGAAAATTAGATTTTTGAGTTGTGTAAATTAGATTTGTGGGATGTAAATTTTGTAGTCTCCTTGATTCCCCCTCAATTGAATGATTTCGTGCAAGTGGAATCTGATTAAGCTGTTTGCTCTCTGTTTTTTCAACTTTAAAAAATATTAGGTTTAAATAATCTTTTGTTTATTCCTAATCCTCATTATTGTGTTTTTTCTTTTATTAGCATATTGAATGGGCTATTAACTTATTTTTCTAATTTCACTTTGCATCTAATTTGTTTAAGAGAATATGTGGATTCATTCAATTTTTTTCTTTCAATAGAATTGAAAAATATGAGTTGAGATCGTGTACATAAAGTAATTATAGAAAAAAAACAAATGAGGTGAGCTTCAGGTGTCAATTTCTCCACCTGTTGAAAATTAGTTTTGGACTCCGGGACTCTTTGAAATAGTGAATTTGTTTTGGTTTTGGTTTAGCCCATAATTTCAACTTCGATCTAATTGGTGGTCTTCTAGTTGCAATGGACATTTGCAGCACCACACCATTAGGTCATTACAGGTGGTTCTAAGTGAATGGAGAGAACTCCCATGTTAACGTTTGATGGAACTATCATAAAATTTGTTACTAAAGAGTGATCCGTGTCTCAAGTATAGTTATTAACTTACGAAAGCAGTAGATATGACATGATTTTGTCAATGGTGTGACACTCTTATTATATTTTCCATTTGAGTTTTTAAGTGACATGATTTCAGATTTATTTTATTTTCCATTTCGTGTTTGAACTATAATTTTTATATTCATATATTCCTAAATAATTAGATGTATTCATATGTCGAGAACCGCGGCATGTTGTGTTCTTAATTTTATTTCAACAAATAGTTTCGTGAGGTTAGGAATCATTATCATGATAGTCTCTAAGGTTAAACTGGAAAAAAAAATAATGAAATAATGAACCTAAAATGGTCATCAATGTTGTATAAATATGTGTACTCTATATCATGATAAGAATTCTAAATCAAAATATACTCCACCAAGAAATGTGGTAAATGTATTTCCCTTCATATTTCCTTTAGAGTTGGTTATGTTTTTTTTTCATGCAATGACGAGAAGAAAGAGGGTTGCGTTGAATCTCAGTTAGAAAATGATTTTGGGAAACGGGTGACGGATAAAGCACAGCTGGAAAACATGATTTTCAATTATTTTCAAAAGCTTATAAGCTCAGACCATATTGTTTTGAACAGCGGTGCCAAGAGGGTACTTCAATATAAGATCAATGGTTGCAGCGGACAGTAGCAGTTATATGGTCATGACAGCAAGTTCCAACACTTTTGAAAACACAAGTAGTCCATCGAAGTTTTCCTCTACTACCTCAGCTGGAAGATCGTGTACAATAACTTCTAAAAGGTGTAACAAAGCCTTAACTGGAAGGGGGGTATGGAATAGATCGAGGAGCTAATTTTTATGTTACTGTGTTCCAAATGCAGTATCCATTGAAGATAATGCTTTGTTAAGATTACAAAGATACGAGGAGATTCATGACGCCACTTGTTCGATGAACAGTAATGGAAGTGCTGGCTCAGATGGTTTGAATGGGAAGTTCTTCATATCATGTTGGCATATAATCAAGGACGATCTTCATAAGGCATTAAATTCTCTTTTAGTTGCGAGGAGCCCCCGATAAGTTGGACATCCACTAATATTGTGACTATTCCTCATTTTAAAAAACCAAAAAATTGAGGGGATATATGCCCAATCAGTCCATATTGGTTATGTGTTGAATTAACAGATCATCTAAGCTTTTAATTCGTTAATCCAATGTCTATCTCATATAATTTCACAATTTAATAGAAAAGCACTGAACATTATAACATTATGGTTTGATTTATGGGATTATGGTGGTGGAATGAAGAAGTACAGAATATAGTAAAAATTAAAAGTGAGTGCTTTAAAACATGGCAAACAAATAGAAATGAAGAGAATTTTGAGAAATGTAAATGGGCTAAAAAGGAAGTTAAGAAAGTGGTAAGAGATGCTAAGTTAAAAGCGTATGATGATCTTTATACAAAATTAGGAACACAAGAAGGGGAAAAAAGTATTTATAAGCTTGCTAAACTTAGGGATAGGAAAACAAAAGATTTCAATAACGTTAAGTCCATCAAAAGTGATGATTCGAGAGTCCTAGTCAAAGATGATGAAATTATGGAAAGATGGAAAAGCTACTTTGAGCGGTTATTAAATGGAGATAATGGGAGTAGATTAGATATAGAGGAACTTAGGGAGACTCGAGAAGATATATTTTTTCGTAGAATTAGGACAATAGAGGTCAGGATTGCTCTAAAAAAGATGAAAACAGGGAAGGCTTTAGGACTAGATGGTATCCCTATTGAGGTTTGGAAGTGCTGAGGGGAGGATGGAGTATCATGGCTTACCAAATTATTTAATAGAATTTTAATGACTAATAGGATGCCCGATGAATGGGGAAAAAGTATTTTAGTACCTATTTATAAAAATAAAGGGGACATACAAAGTTGTTCAAATTATCGTGGTATTAAGTTAATGAGTCATTCAATGAAACTTTGGGAGAGAGTGATTGAATATAGATTGAGATTGAAGACAGCAGTATCTGAGAATCAATTTGGGTTTATGCCTGGGAGGTCAACAATGGAAGCAATTTATTTATTGAGGAGATTAATGGAGAGGTATAGAGAGAAAAATAAGGATCTTCATATGATTTTTATAGATTTGGAGAAGGCGTATGATAGGATACCCAGAGATATAATATGGTGGGTTCTACATAAAAGAGGAGTGACTCGCAGATATATTGACGTGATCAAGGATATGTATGATGGTGTGATGACTACAGTAAGAACATCAGCTGGAGAAAGTAGTGAATTTTCAATTACGGTAGGGCTACACCAAGGTTCAGCATTAAGTCCTTATCTCTTTGCTCTTGTTATGGATGAGTTGACTGGACAAATACAAGATGAGGTGCCATGGTGTATGCTATTTGCAGATGATATTGTTTTAGTCGATGAGACTAAGATGGGGATAAACGCTAGGTTGGAATTGTGGAGAGAAACTTTAGAAACAAGAGGATTTAAAATAAGCAGAACTAAAACAGAATATGTGGAGTGTAATTTTAGTAGTAATTGGAGGAAAAATGGAGATGTGGTGAAATTGGAGGGTCAAGAAATACCTAGAAATAATCATTTTCGTTATTTAGGATCGATTATACAAAAAGATGGAGATATTAGTGATGATGTTACGCATAGGATTAGAGCAGGCTGGGTTAAGTGGAGAAGTGCGACCTGCGTTCTGTGTGATAGGCGTATACCTTTGAAGTTAAAAGGAAAATTTTATAGGACGGCCATTAGACCCGCCATGTTATATGAGACAGAGTGTTGGGCAACCAAGAAACAAAATGTGCAGAAAATGAGTGTGGCGGAGATGCGAATGCTAAGATGGATTTGTGGAAAACTGGAAAGGATAAAATTAAAAATGAACAAATTCGTAAAACGGTGAAAGTAGCTCCTATAGAAGATAAATTGAGAGAAAATCGACTTCGATGGTTTGGACACGTCAAGCGTAGACCAATGGATGCTCCTGTAAGGAAGAGTGATTTAGTTAGTATTGATGGTAACCCAAGGGGTAGAGGTAGGCCTAAATTAACTTGGTGGGATATTATAAAAAAGGACATGATATCATGTGGTGTAACCGAAGATATTGCACTGGACAGAATGGAATGGAAAAATAGGATTCATGTAGCCGATCCCAAATAATTGGGAAAAGGCTTTGTTGAGTTAAGTTGAGTTGAGTTTCTTTAATTTTATTTACGCATTGACCTCTGCTTAATAACTTCAACATGTTTGTCGATTTAAAATTGTAATATCACATAATATCTCGGTGGTGGATGAATGCGTTTATGTGGGTGCATCCAAACTTTCCCTAAATTTTCCTTAAATATGGGTGCATCCAAACTTTCCCGAAATGTTTTTTAGAGATGGAGTTCACGTGAGAGTTGTTTAGCTAGACGAATTCTTATTGTAGATCATGTCCTGCTAGATGTGCTAGAATAGTGGTGGTGTTTGTGTTGGTGATGTGGGTGCATCAAAATAATGGCTATCGATTTTCACCTTCGGTGTTTGTGTTTGTGTTTGTGACTTTCTGTACATTTCATAGCGTCCAGACTATATTAATTGGAAGTAATAAGAATACAACCCTTTAACCACTCACACCCCTTTTCAATTTTTTGTGGTTTGATTTTTTTGACAATGCTCTAAATCCTTCAGCATATTTTAGTAGCTATTAACACTTTTGCTTTCTTTTATTTTTTGCAAGTTTACTACAACTTCCATCTAATTTTCATAGAAATATGTATTTTTCTTCTTATTCACTGCTTGCATAAGTTACCTGGACATGAATACATCAATACGCAAGTGAAGAGAGAATCATTTCTTGGATTATAAAAGGTACAAAAGTCCAACATAGCGATGTTTGTAAACTATTACTCTTTTATATGTATCTATATTGGTTACCGATACGTTGCTTTAACTTGACTTACAAATGTGGTGCATATCTGAAGTAGGTAGATTGAACTCTTTAGTTGGTCAATATTTGAATACATTTTTTCATAACTTTTGAACTTTGCAAGTTTCTCTCTCCAATGAAAGTAAGAAGTTTTGAATGACATGAAGAAGGATAAGGAGACGGTTTCGTACATATATTTCATAAGGTACTTTAAGTATTGTGATTTTTTTAATTGTTGGTTCCTTCTATTGCAGACCACGTTATAACAGTGTGACTATTTTGCCAATCAGTTATTCAATATGTCCTTAGTTAATCATGACACAATATATTAGTATTTAGGTACTCATATTGTTTTTCCCTTTTAAATTTACGTTATATTTTTTTTACAAACAATACTAGCACAAATTTAGATATGAATAATGATAAGAATTAGTGACATTACACAATTTATAAATTATAGAAAAAATTAGTGAAAGTGTGGAGTGATATTTGATAGAAACTGAAATTTGAGTTTGGTTAGAAATGAGTGGAAAGATCGCAGAAGTTTTTTCAACTTGATATAGAGTACAGCATGAATTTGCTATGATTTTAGAAAGTAAGAAGGTGCATTTTAAACAAGGACCACTCTATGATCGATAGTCATTATTTTAGGTTTTATGGATGGTTATGTGGTTTAGTAGTTTACAGTTAGAGATTACTATAGTTAAAATATAAGTCCCCTCGTGTTTTATACCATTTATACGTTTTGAATAATGCCCAAGAGTTGGTTGCTTCTATGATAAATGCAAAGTTCTTTTTTCTTTTATAACCGTGAAACATTTCTTATTATGTTTATATTTAACATTTCCATGTTTGTCTAGGTTGAATGATAACTGTTTCTTTTCGTATGAGGGATACTAATTCTTATGATGGAATAATTCCAGCTTATATTTCTTTCTTATGCCAAGAGTTGGGGTTGAAGGGAAGACTGCAAATGTGGCGAAAGCATTGAAAATGGAGATAATTATGCCACAAGTGGATTGATGTATCGATTATTCATAAATAATGTATATGGATTTTTTTCATAAATAACGTTTAATTGACGATATTGTCGATATGTATCCCGGATGGACTTTTAGTAGTGTTATTGGGTATTTTTTAGTCGTTAAAACAGGCGGACACTCCTATAAACATAGTAAATTCTGCCCAAATTTTCAAAAATAACGTACATTTTTTTAATTATAATATAACATATTTTACAAGAAAAACTTAATCTATTCAATACTTTCGATGTCTTCGTCGTGCTTCAGGAAAATTGACTACGATTAAAACTATAATACATAACTTTTATGACTTGACCACAATTGATAGTTTGGAAAATTATCATTGTGTGTGTGTGTGTATATATATATATATATTCTTTATGCATTATACTCTGCTAGTATTTCTCCTAACGGGTGCTAGGCCATACCCCATTATTTTCCACCCTACACGTACTTCAGCTAAAGATAGAGGCAAGAAAATAATGAGAGGCAAGGAAGTATTTATGTGCCAATATAGATATGTTTACTATTTACTTAAATATGTTCTTTAAATGGAATTGTGACTACGTTATATGAAACTATTTTGAAGCATTTTAAATTTGGTTTTTAAGAAGACATGATGATGTGGACTTTCTTAAATTGTTATGTATTCTATGAAATTGGTGAAAATTATAAAGCTAGACATCATTTCATTAATTAAACCCATTGAATTTACAACGAAAATGTGAAAGAAATATTTTATTTGAAAAGGAGTATTTACTTAAAAGAAACAAAATTATAAAAGGCTTTCGCCATTGGCACCTTGACTCGGGTATGGATAAGCCTTTGGACACACCCAAGCCAAAAATTAAGGCGTCACAAGTTTCATTCGAACAATGATCAAGACCTAAGTATTTTATTGTCTAATCAAATCGGATGTTCCAAGACGTCAATGCTGGCTTAAGTCCATAAATGGATCCCATAAGCTTGAACGCATTGCTTTCTTGGGACATTGTTAGGAATCACATGGCTGCATCATATAAATTCACTTGTCAATAATAACCATTCAAGAATGCATTCTTAACATCCATTTGGCAATCTCTAAATCGAGGTGAGCCATAATGGATAAGAGATTACCAATGGACTTTATCATGGCCATGGATGACGAGGTTTCCTCATAATTTATCCTCTCTTTATGAGTGAACCCTTTTGTAACAACCCATGCCTTTAAGGTTTCCACCTTGACATTTACTCTTCGATTCTTGTTAATGATCCACTAGCAATCGATAGGTTTTCTCCCATCTAGAAAGTCTATAATTTATAATTGATAAAAATACATCGAATCCATCTTAGTATTCATAGCCTTTAGCCAAAGCTCGACATCCTTGCCTTAAAGTTCCACATCATAGTTGTTGGGATCTCGTTCATATTACCCTGGGATTTCCCTGAAGTGCTCTCACAAATATACTAACATTTCAGATCGAGGCTCGATTCTCCCAATCCGTTGTGGCTCTAATTATGCTCCAATATAACTGATATGTTTATCCTGATAATAGGTAATACTCCCACTATCATTAAGCAATGTGCTATCGATATCATGTTGTATGTTACCCTGTATGGGTTGTCCTTAAGCAATTGTGTTCTCTTGTCAACTTAGATCTCATAAGACAATGTTAATATTGGGATTGGGATTCATTATATAATCTTCTTCTCAGTCTTGGGCATTTGTTTTAACCTATACCCTTTGGTCTTTAGGATTATTAAATAAACTACTTTAGTTCCTTATCGGTAACCTGCAAAGTGACACACTTTTGTCTGTGATTTCAACTTACCAGGACCCTTCCACAATACATGTGCGGAGAAACCTCAAATCTAAACAAATCCTAGAATAGGTTTGCACCCAGTCCAATGTTCTGTAGGATTTATTGAGACTGGTTTATAAGGAAGTTAGTTTAGTGTATAGGTACCCCCTCTAATGCATAACTCTAAAAGAATCTGGCTTACTCAAATAGCTCATAATGGATCTAACCATGTCCGAAAGAGTCTTATTCCATATTTTTTTTACACCATTTTGTTGTGGAGTGCGTTGTGACAACCCGCCTAATAAAATACCGGGCGATCACTCCTATATGAAATTAAAACAGGAGTCGTATATGGATCATTCTCAACATCACTATCAAAAAACCAATTTATTACTAATAAATTATTAGGCTGATGCCAAAATTTTACTTAACTACTCTTTTTAAACAACTACACAATGTAAAACATCGACACAATTTATATAAATGAAACTGGAAAAAGATAAAATAACCGAACACTCAGTTCAAATATGATATAACCAAATCGAATGCCGCACTAAAAGGCCGCGAAAGAATAAATAAATACAATTGGGCTTTCGGCCCACGGGTAACTACACTGCTTCCTATCTAGATCATAAGAATTGAAGTGTCTAAAACAAACCTACATGCATATACAGTTACTGCAGCTGACGTGTGACTCGAAAGGATCATCATCCAGGCGTCCCTGTGTCTAGACAGCTATATATATATATAATATAACAAGAGAGTAAAAACATAGAAACGGGTCAGAGCCCGAGTTGTGAAAAATATTTTGCAAGTGAATAAATGCTTTATTTAGAAAAATATGTTTTATCTCATATTTAAGTTGGTATCGCACTCCCATGAGATAACCCTCACCCCTCTTCTAGTAGTGCACGCCTAATGTACTTGTCTAAAACATCCTAGTTAAGCTACCCCGCCCAACTAATCTAATTCTCCCATCTTCTAGAACCCCAACACCCTAGTAATAAGGGCTAAACTTCTCTCCATTCTCAACACTGCACTAAATTCGTGCGTGGGGTGTCTCACGAAGCGAAATCCAAAAAAGAACCCCCCCGATACACTACTACTTGGCTGTGTCAGTTGTAGAGATCCATTAGGCCCTTCGTACAAAACGAATATATAAACATTATTTATATAATACTATAAATATTATATTCATTTTCATATACATCTTACAGTATACATCCGGATAATATCTCCCGGACTGAGCTTTACTCCTTAATCATTTTTATAATGCACATCCGGATATAATCTCCCAAACTGAGAATTTATCCTTTTTCATTTTATCTCTTTATTCTCATAGAGAAATATATTACCATGCTTCCATACACAAGTAATATACTGTACACACAAGTATAATAACCATCCCATCGAGTTATCACTCGAGGATGCGGTCTCTCAATGCTATCATCTTCCAGTGCCCGACTCACGTAGCATACTGGGGACCACCGGTAGGATAAACGACACCTACTTCGTGGTAAAAATTATTACAATGTCTCGGAATCGGTCATAGCTCCTCACCGGCAATGAGACGAAACATACCCACCACATCTCATCCCAAAAAAATGTATATCACATAATAGCACAATGGACGACTATGACCTGTGGAATATCCACACTCTGCTCCTCGTGCCAGGGTGCTCACCTTCATCACGCAACTTCCCAATGATAGCATTAGAGGGGGTATGCTTCACACACACACACACACACACACACACACACACACACACACACATATATATATATATATACCATCACATATAGATATATATACATATCCGTGTTAAATTATTTATGCTTTAATCACATAGTATATATATACACATATATCATTCCTCAAATGTAGATATAGCTACAATTGTCAGATTAATAATAATATTTAAGTATCTTACTACTTAAATACGCCCTATACCTTAATCACTGTTTGGGATTTATATATTCTCCAAATATCCTATTTATAATCGTATGATAAGTATACCCTCAACTTATCTTTAACCTGTAACCTAAATTTCATCCCATTCGCCTCATAGGATTTTCTCATCCATAATCGATACATAATTATAACCTCTACGCGCATAATTCGGTACATATAATCCCTCACCGAAAAACCAACTCGAGTGTTACTCGTCCTAAACACCCTTAAATAATTAAGTCATAGATTTCCTTCTTCCATGAACTCAAGGTCTACATTCCACTCAAATATTAATCTACAGGTTCCCACTCTATTTTGGAAACCCCAATCATTTATTTTCTTAATCCATTTATTTTCCTCAAAAATAAATAATTAGTGCCACAAAATCTTAGCACTCTCCTAGCCCATATAAATAACCCCCAATTGCTAGATGTTACATTCCTAAATGAATACTTATATCCTAAAAATTATAAGCTAGAATACATTTCAATTGGAGTTCACCCCAATATTTAACCCTAGGAAAAAAATGCCAAAAATCCTGAAGGGTCGATCGATCGACCCATGACCCTCGATTGATCGTTGGTCGATCGATCGATCCTCTACCTTCGATCGATCGATCTCCTCGGACAACTTGTTCTTCGAGAAGCTATTTCGGCCATTAAAGCTTCTCCCAAGATTTCATCTCTGCTCCCGACATCCTACAACCTCAACCAAGTACATACACGTATATAAAATGGGTTCTAAACATCCCTAGAACCCAAAACCAACAATTAATTTCTACGAATTTCTATGTTTCTCGAATTAGAAATTATTAGGGGTTTACTCGTTTTAATTCTCGAAACCCCGTTTAATCCACGAAAATCCAACCCAAAATCTTTTGGGTTTGTTATTACCAAACTATGATATGAGATTCATGATCAAAAAGTAAATAAAGCAAGTAAACACTTGCCTAGTGGATAAAATCCGACGATCCAGAGTCGAATCCCGTGGAGGTTGGTCGGACTCTCCATTTCCTCTCCTTTTTCTTCCTTCCTCCCTCTCTTCTCTCTTTTCTTTCGCTACTCTCCCCCTATCCCTCCTTATAAAGGGAGATAAAGGGTTTATACCCTTTAAAACCCAAAAATGACTCGTTTACTCAATTACGAGTTCCTTTTAACGCTAAAAATTCCTGAAACTCAATTTCGACCATCGGACACTCTTTTCTGACTATCTCGGCCATTCCTAGACTCAATGCGCAGTCAAAATTTCCATCCGTGGTACTTGATCGCAACCCACTAATTTAATCCAATTATCTCTCAAGGAAGGTTTTCCCATTTAAAATATTACCTTTTTGTCGCTTTACTCACTGCGATGTATAATAAAATAATCCTTCTCGTCTACTTATTACCAAAAGTAGTTATAACATGCATCAAAAATCATTAAATCCTTGAAAATTCCAAAAATTACTATTTTGAGAAATTCCTCAATGTTCCTGTTTTCACCCATTTATGGAATTTAATTGTCCCCAAAAGTACGAGTTGTTACATGCTCCCCTCCCCTTACAATAGAATTTCTCCCTCAAAATTCAGATATGACCTATACCATCATCCTAGGATCGCTAATTTCCACTACGTCCTATTACCCCAAAATTACAAGGTGCTAACACAATGGTCCCTTACCATATTCCACCTATCTCAAGGTGTACTCAAATATACTAGCTTCACTAAAAGCTCATCCAAACTTCTATATTCTAACGCACAACAACGATGCATTACTCTTATTGCTTCTATAATTTCCAATAAGGGAAACGAGTCTATAACTACCGCTTTACATCACGCAACGCTGATACTCTTACTAACAAGCGTCCGCTCGTCCACGGCAGGACAAATAATTTCCTTTAAAAAGGAAACTATACTAAGACTTGACTACTTCCGGTAGTATCATCCCTTATCTTGGGCATGTTACCTCTTATTGCCCCTTATACAACTGAAATATCGTGTACCTCTCACGGAATTCCATTCAACCCGCTTTAATCTTATTTATAACTCCCTTATAGCATAATCTGCAACTTTATATACTATGCCCCTTCTATTTCAGGTGGTAGGCAAAACCAATTTAGTAATGTTCATAAACACCTTTCCTCGGTGTAATACTCACACATGGGTCCTCCCAACCCACAAAATTTCATTCTTCTCAAGGTTAACCAACCAATCTTTCTATATCGGTGCCACTAACTCCACTGGCCTCACTACCCAAAGTTCTAAGATCGAAGCGTTTCCTACCTCAGGGAAAATAGTACTATCCTAAATTGTGTCCCTGATGCCCAAGACCTTTCTCAACTCCCGACATTTGCTCGGTATCATGCGTGGGACGTCTCGCAAAGTGAAATCCAGACAAGTAACCCTCCCATTACACTACTCCCTCGCATCGTCGGTAACCGAGATATAACAGCCTAAGGAACACCAGTGGGACATCCTAAATCCTACCTCGCTAATCTACTAACATACTTCTACCACTCTATTCTTCCACCTAGACAAAAAGGAAAATCTAACTAATCGAGCCGCCAACTCTCTGTAAAAGCGTTACAAACACCATACCCAAAACACATTATCTCCAAAAAAATCCTTCTGCACAAGGCTTGGCCATAAGCCTCAAATCAATTTTCTTTCACCTTGCCTTACCCACACACTTGCCATGAGAAAAACATTTCAGTGCCTTTCCATAGCACTTCTATCTCTATAGATATACAATCATCACACATTTTTTAGTCCATAGTGTATTCTCCACACTCGGTGAATAATCACCATAGCCAACATCCTTGCATCCCATAACATTCCCCCACTCCCGATGTCGTTAAGGTTCATGCTTGGAGCATCTTGCAAAGCGAAATCCAAACAAGGAACCCCTCCAAAACACTAGTACATAACTCTGTCGGTTGTGGAGGTCTGTTATCTTTAAATATGCAACCGGGATAATCATATCCCCCCCTTTCAAAAAAATGTGGTATGAACTCCTGTCCCTATCCAGGAGCCACACCACCAAGCGCTCGTACTAACACTAAGTCCTTACGCAAATAATCATAAGATTAAACTCGTAGCTCAACAAATAAGTCCTGTGTGCCTTAAATCACATCTATAAGGTCGCCGCACTCTCGAATCATAATAATGAAACTTGTTCTCATCGAAGTTCCATCTACCCATAACAACAATGGCGAACTCAACCTATAACCAGGTGAGATATCGAAAAAATAACCTGTTCCACCCTAGAATTGCTAACACGATAGTCTTGCCATCATTAGCCTGCTATCGCTCCGAACATCAAATAACATCATATAATCACAATATTACCATACTCATCTAACACATATAAAACGAGTAGTACCAGCGAGATACATATTTAAAATATCAACACCCGCTTTCATCGTGAATGAAGGAAAATAGAATTCCACTATTGTGGAAAAACACATAGACATACATGACATAATGTTTTCGATATCATCGCAAAACTCAAATTACACACACGAGTCTAGGGCTAACGAAACACCGCGACTTATCTAGCCACTCCAATTATACCTCTTCCTTCTGAGGTGAAACTCATATAAACTTCGCTTTTATCTACTCCAAATGGTTCTTGGACCTGGTACACTTGCCCTAACTGAACCAAAATTACTTAACTCTATGCCCCATCTAGGCACCATAACCTTTTCCTTTACTCCTACCGGGGAAGGACTAACCATATGGCTCCGCACTCCACATCACTCGATTTCCATCTCTGGCCTTCCTAACCATGTAGAAGTTATCAGTATTATCAGACTCTATAGCCTCGCTCCTTACAATCATCTTACTAGTCCTCTTAACTTCTTCGTTAAAAGGAAACTCCCTTACTGGTTTCAACAACCCTATTTCAATAAATCTCCCCATGTGGATGTCCACCGATGGGGCACATGAACACACCAAAATTTTTCGTAATCATTCGCAACATTACTCTAATGAGCCTATCATTCCTTCGAAGGACTCTTTCTTCGTTGTGCCTACCTCACCTCGGTACAAGGTTCACTTCTCCGTATTACTCTTTATTCACTGTCGGCCTCTGGCCGATTCTTATGTAAATAGTTTAGAAACTGCATTCTTCTCATTCCTGCTAAATCATGGGAACTCACGGTTAAAACTATTCGTCAGATCCCTTTCGAACCCTTAACTTCACAGGGAAATTCAACTTTAGTACCACTCTCTACTACGGCGATACTGCGGTACTCATAACTACTATTCTTTAGTAGTTGTTGCCATAATTCTTAGTAAACACCATAAGGAGAATGGCCTCTACTACGATCCTAGTATACAACTTCATCTCATAGCTCCAATTAAGCCCCACCTCCTGCTGCCCTCATCACGGCCTTCCTTGGTCGCCCTTCCTCGATCAGCACACGAACCTCAGGCGAGCACGCAAAACATTTACTATAATCCTATGTCATAGCAGGAGAACGAAATCTCACAAGAGGAATCAACAATCTAAATTATAAGGCTCAATATCAAATCGAGAGCAACGCTGAAAGCGTAGTACGTCCGCACAGATTCCTAAGGACACTAGAACCTGATGCTCTGATACCATCTGTGACAACCCGCCTAATAAAATACCGGGCGATCAGTCCTATATCAAATTAAAACATGGGTTGCATATGGATCATTCTCAGCATCACTGTCGAAAAACCAATTAATTACTAATAACCTATTAGGGTGGCATCAAAATTTTACTTAACTACTCTTTTTAAACAACTACACAATTTAAAAAATCCACACATTTTATATAAATGAAATTGGAAAGAGATAAAATAACCGAACACTTTATTCAAATATGATACAACCAAATCGAATGCCGCACTAAAAGGCACCGAAAGAATAAATAAATACGATTGGGCTTTCGGCCCGAGAGTAACTGCACTACTTCCTATCTAGACCACAAGAATTAAAGTGTCTAAAACAAACCTGCATGCATCCACAGCTGCTGCAGCTGACGTCTGACTTGAAATGATCATCATCTAGGCGTCCCTGTGTCTAGACGCCTATATATATATATATATATATATAATATAGCAAGAGAGGAAAAATATAGAAACGGCTTAGAGCCCGAGTTGTGAAAAATATTTTGCAAGTGCATAAATGCATTATTTAGAAAAATATGTTCTATCTCATATTTAAGTTGGTATCGCACTCCCATGAGATACCCCTCACCCCTCTTCTAGTAGTTCATGCCTAACGCACTCGTCCAAAACATCCTAGTTAAGCTACCCCACCCAACTAATCTAATTCTCCCATCTTCTAGAACCCCAACAACCCGAGTACTAAGGGAAAACTTCTCTCCATTCTCAACACTGCACTAAGTTCGTGCGTGGGGTGTCTCGCGAAGCGAAATCCAAACAAGGACCCCCCCGGATACACTACTACTTGACAGTGTCAGTTGTAAAGATCCATTAGGCCCTTCGTACAAAATGAATATATAAACATTATTTATATAATACTATACATATTGTATTAATTTTCAAATACATCTTACAATATACATCCGGATCATATCTCCCGGACTGAGGTCTACTCCTCATTCATTTTTATAATGCACATCCGGATATAATCTCCAGGACTGAGAATTTATCCTTTTTCATTTTATCTCTTTATTCTCATAGAGAAATATATTACCATGTTTCCGGACACAAGTAATATACTATACACATAAGTATAATAACCATCCCACCGAGTTATCACTCGAGGATGCGGTCTTGCAATGCTATCATCCTCCAGTGCCCGACTCAAGTAGCATACTAGGGACCACCGATAGAACTAAACGACACCTACTTCGTGGTAAAAAATATCACAACGTCTGGGAAGCGGTCATAACTCCTCATAGGAAATGAGACAAAACATACCCACCACATCTCATCCCAAAAAAAATGTATATCACATAATAGCACAATGGATGACTATGACCTGAGGAATATCCACACTCTGCTCCTCGATCCAGGGTGCTCACCCTCATCGCGCAACTTCCCAATGACAGCATTAGAGGGGGTATGCTTCACACACAGATATATTCCATCACATATAGATATATATACATATCCGTGTTAAATTATATATACTTTAATCACATAGTATATATATACACATATATCATTCCTTAAATGTAGATATGGCTACAATTGCAAGATTAATAATAATATTTAAGTATCTTACTACTTAAATACGCCTCACAACTTAATCACTGTTTGGGATTTATATATTCTCCAAATATCTGATTTATAATCGTATGATAAGTATACCCTAAACTTATCTTTAACTTATAACCTAAATTTCATCGCATTCGCCTCATAGGATTTTCTCATCCATAATCGATACATAATTATAACCTCTACAAGAATAATTCGATACATATAATCCTTCACCGAAAAACTAACTCGAGTGTCACTCGTTCTAAACACCCTTAAATAATTAAGTCATAGATTTCCTTTTTCCATGAACTCAAGGTCTACATTCCACTCAAATATTAATCTATAGGTTCCCACTCTATTTTAGGAACCCCAATCATTTATTTTCTCAATCCATTTATTTTCCTCGAAAATAAATGTTTAGTGCCGCAAAATATTAGAACTCTCCTAGCCCATATAAATATCCCCCAATTGGGTAGACGGTAAATTCCTAAATGAATACTTATATCCTCAAATTCGTAAGCTAGAATCCATTTCAATTGGAGTTCACCCCAATATTTAACCCTAGGCGAAAATTGCCAAAAATCCTGAAGAGTCGATCGATCGACCCATGACCCTTGATCGATCGATGGTCAATCGATCGATCCTCTACCTTCGATCGATCGATCGCCTCGAACACCTTCTTCTCCGAGAAGATGTTTCGGCCATTAAAGTTTCTCCCAAGATTTTATCTCCGCTCCAAACATCCTACAACCTCAACCAACTACATACATGTATATAAAATGGGTTCTAAACATCCTAGAACCCAAAACTAACAATTAATCTCTACGAATTTCTAAATTTCTCAAATTAGAAATTATTCAGGGTTTACTCTATTTAATTCCCAAAAATCCGTTTAATCCACGATAACCCAACCCAAAAGCTGTGACACCCCTCCTAATAAAATACTAGGCGATCACTCCTATATAAAATTAAAAGCAGGAGTCCCATATGGTTCATTCTTAGCATCACTGTCGAAAAATAATTTTATTACTAATATCCTATTAGGCTGGCGTCAAATTTTTTTATTAACTAATCTTTTTAACCAAACCATTCAAATAAAACAATTACAACAGTTTATATGTAGCAACTAAAATGAAATAAAAGAAAATAACCGAACACTCGGTACAATAATACAATCAAATTGAATGCCGCACTAAAAGCCGATAAGAGAATAAATGAGTACAGTTGGGCCATAAGCCCGAATGTTGCTACAATACCTCCTATATAGATATCAATGATATAAGCATCTAATATAAACCTGCTTGCATCCACAGCTGCTGCAGCAACTGCCTGACTCGAAAGAATCATCATCCAAGCGTCCCTGTGTCTGGACACCTATATATAGAGAGATATAGCAAGAGGGGAAAATAGAGAAACTCGTCAGAGCCTGATTTTTGAAAACATTTTAGCATGTTCTTAAAATCCATATTTTAAAAATATGTTATTTTTCATATTTAAACTGGTATCGCTCTCACATGCGATACACCTCACCCCTCTTCTAATAGTGCACAACTATCGCATACCATTTTAAACAACCTAGTTAAGCTACCCTGCCTAACTAATGTAATTACCACCTTATAATAATCCTCAATAATTCGAGTACTAAGGACTAAACTTCTCCCCATGCCCAACATTACGTTACGTTCGTGCGTGGGGTGTCTCGCGAAGCGAAATCCAAACAAGGAACCCCCCGATACACTACTACGTGACAATGTTGATCATCAGTATCCATTAGGCCTTCAGTACATACCATATTTATACCCATCCCATATTTATTAATAGTTCTCATTAGAACCTATGATCCATATTGATATAAATCCGAATATAAATCTACCGGAAGGAGTATATCACTTTATTCATTTTTCTCCATTTTATTCAGGGTTAGGTTATATGATATCTCATCTCATATATATATACAATATACTATTCGTAACAAGTAAATTTGTTATCCATATAGAACACCAAATAAGATTTCGGTATACAAACATTATTCTCTTTATGCGTACACATCAATATATAACACTATTGCACCCTGGTTAAGAAACCTCTTGTACCGTTATAAAGTTCCCGTACACTTATAGTAAAGTTGAAGCATTTATTTCTTACTAATTTACTTATACGCACAGTAGAAAGTTCCCATATATAAATACGTATATATATTAGTCACACATATAATATATATACTAATGGCACCCTATATAAGATCTATGGTGCTGGAATACTCTGCTATCAAGTCCCCGTATCACACAAACTAAGGGAGATACCAGTTCGAAATCACTCTCGGACTGTATTAACACAAAACACGTACAAATGGAGGCGAAACATAGTTCAAAGTCACTAAGTGGTCAATACATACCTTCACGTCTCTTAGTACCGTCTGACTATCAATCAAATAGACTGTACGAAGGAGTCCTATATTCTAGGGTACAAGTCAATATCCCCCATAAAGGTCCCATCGAGATAAGACTGTCCCGACACGGTAACCTCCGTGATAGCAAGTAGCGCGGGCATGATTTTTACACATATATAATATAAGGGCATACTCATAGCCCATAGAATACATCTCATACATAGTATATTTATATCTTGGATATCCTACACATTTATCAATTTTACCAGTCCCCAATATTTTATTTCCTGAGCCTTTCTCACCGAACAATGATTATATCAACAATATCGATATATATTATTTATATCTCTTCTCAATCTTTTATGGCTATAATTTCCAAACTCTTATAGCGATAGCCAATGGCCTCGAATATTCTCATTCACAATAATATAAGCCGTCACAAAATTAAAATACCCCAATACGTATTCCCATATTTAATATTCAAATCACACCTAAATATCTCTTTAAGTATTATTCCTCACGAACACCCCTATTTGGGAAAATTTTGGATTTTACTTTCAACTAATCCAAAATACACGCCTTACAAAAAAAAAATATTTAGAAGTCCCCACACTATTTTTAGGAACCCCAAATATTTATCTCCAAACAATTTTAGCCTTTTATTTTTCCAATTTCCTAGTGCATTTCCGAGTTGGTGATTTCACCCTGGAACTCCCATCTTATAAAAATCATAATATTTCGAAGAAAAATAAAAAAAATACGCAGTCAATGCCCGCGCGATCGTATCGAAAAGATCTACAACTTTCGTGTTTTGACTGAGAGCTGAATCAGCGGTCTTCCTGTCTGAAGCAGTCCGAAAGTCAGGCTAATCACTATTCACCTTCTTATCCAAAAATCCAAACCTCCATTAAAACACCTCCATGCTTTTTATCTCCTCTCTCATCATCATCCAACCTCAAACAACCATAAATACACATATATAAAGGGTTCTAATCCTCCTAGAACCCATATTCAACAATTAATTTCACTAAATTCCAAGTTTCTCAAATTGGGTATTAATCAAGTCATATCCGTTTTAATCTTCTGAAACCCCATTTGATCCACGAAATTTCAAACCAAAAATCATTAGTTTTATACCAACTACAATATGAGAAATTAACACACTAAATCATAAAGCAAGTTAAACACTTGCCTCGTGGATTAAATCCGACGACCACGAGTCGAATCCAGTGAATTTTAGCCGGAAATCTCTTATTTTCTTCTCTTTTCTTTCTTCTTCTTGCTTCTCTTCTTTCTATCTCTCTCTCTCTCTCTCTCTCTTAGGGCTGATATTTGGGGGAAATGAGGTCTGCCACCTATTTAAATCCGAAATTGGGTATATACCCAATTGTTAAATGACTCGTGTACTCATTTACGAGTCCCTACTAGTCCAAAAATGCCCGGAACTCAAATACTACCCCCAGGTGCTCTTTTTTGACTGTCTCGACCATTCCGAACGAAATGGTGCAGTTGAAATCTCCATCCGAGTCACTTAACTAAAATTTACTATTTTGACCCAACACGTTCAATACGCGTATTTTTCCAATTTAAAATATTTCCTTTGTCTCTTTACCCAACTTGAGACATGTAATTAAGAATAATCAACTCATATACCCAGTCTCGTAAGAAAATATAATCCATGTAAATATTAATCTGACACTCGAAAATTAATATTTAGTATTCACTTTATAATATTGAATTTATTTAATTTCACTCATTAATCCCAGAATTACTATTCATAATAATTCCTCAAATTACCAAATTAAATCCACAATGTAATTTAAATACCTTTAAAAGTGAGAGGTATTACATACTTTAACGCTAGCTGAAAGAGAAATAAGTCGTACAGATCCTAAAGGACACTAGAACCTGATGCTCTGATACCACCTATGACACCCCTCCTAATTAAATACCGAGTGATCAGTCCTTTATTAATTATAACCGAGGTGAACGGTTGCTTCATTCTTAGCATCACTGTCGCAAAATAACTTTTCAAATTAAACACCCTAAATAATTAAGCTAAGTAACAAAAACCATTATAAGACATCAATTTCCAAATTTAATTTTAAAACAAATATTTAAATCCTTTCATAATCCATGGTATAAAAATCACACCACAACTAGACTAAAAATTTAATCCAAGCAATTTAAGCATTCAACTAAATCACTCCGACATTAAAACTTCAAGGAAAAACATCCTGACAGTAACAATTCCAAAGTATAAATACTAGAAATAAATGAATCACAATCTCTGATAAAACCAACTGCATAATGGAAGGGGCGATACATGCCCAACTGGATAATATAAAACTAGAAGTGGAATCAATAATGAGGTCGTCTAAGCAAGAGGCCTGCAACTCCCACCTAAGCTGCAGCACGTTCCATCCAAAAGATCCTATGCAAGATGCCCCTGTGGCTGGGCACCTATAATATAAACATATATACAAGAGAGAAGAGAAAATAGGAAACGGGTCAGAGCCCAATTGTAAAATAGTTTAAAATTTAGTTTAGCAAGTATTTAAAATCCTTACCAGCTAATGCAACAATCATATTAGTGTGCGACACTCTCTTGATAAATTTTCACCTCTCTTCTAATGTGCACACCTACCGTACTACTAATCCCAACAGTTTAGCTTATCTTAAGTTACTCACAAGATCTCAAGACGACAATTTCTAGTGTTAAGGAAATATATTTTTAAAAAGAAAAGTTCTCACATAAGCCTCATTTGATTATAAATTTTATCAGTATTGCCTCAAACTTTTCAAGCACTTATATCGAAGTTGAAATAATTATTCATTACTTACCTACCTTTAGTCACAGTAGATAATTCCCAAATTTCTCTTTATCAGCCGTGACATCTTCGAGTGTTGAACATCTGAAATGTAATAATCCAAAACACATTAATAATTTTGTAACACGTAGAGTACCTATTCTAAATATAGGGCACTAAAGTATCAAAGAGTGCAAATGCAGAAGTAGTGATGAACTCAGTCATGGCCCAATGACACTAGAACCTGGAATGCTCAGATACCAAATGTGACACCCCATATTATTTAAAAATATATTGTACAATTGCAAATTAAGTATTATATGAATCTAAACAAATGAGTACCATTCTAAACATGAAAGAAAATTAATTAATAAAAATTAAAACTAAATATCCATAATGAAGGATATTCCACAACTCTTATACCATCCACATGAGAAATATATAATGGGCTAAAAATAATAAACTATAGGCGCTAAAAATGAGAATACAAATATGATTTCCTCTCTACTATAAAGGAAAACAAATGAGTTAATAGAACTGGCACACAAGCTAGTAACACAAAGATCCTAAAATATAACTGCAATAGAAGGACCAATGACATTAAGAATACCAATTAAGGCTGGGAAAGGGGTGGCCTCGGTCCTAAAACGTTAAATCCACAACATTAACAACATTTTTAAGGAGAATAAAAGAATAAGGTAAGTTTGAACAATTCATAACTTTGCATCTTCCTCTCATTTTTTAACATCGTATAGATTTACCCCACCTTGTCATCCTAATATCATGTGCATTTAAGATTCCAAATCCTACGTGACCCCATGTTTATGTTTTATTTTCCACATATTAACATAACAATTGAAATTCAAGATAACATTACACTAACCAGAGTTAAGTGTTATAAAGCATTTAAGATAGTCTTAGAGTTTAAGGATCACATAGGTAAGTCGGGCAAAAATGTCTTATCTCTAATGACTTTCGGTATTACTCATCATGGGAAGGGATAAATAACCACTTCTTCCCATCAATTATATATTCTACCATACCCTAGGATATATAAAGGAAATATCACCATATTGTATCTCGAACACGGGTCCCTAGATGTGAAACTAAGGGGTAAAAATATTTGAAGGTATCTGATCTACTAAACGAGGTAAAATATAAGTTCAGGTCGAACGTACCCCTACTAAATGAAATCCTCCTTAGTGTGTTTTCCAAGATCACCCATGCATGATATGCATTACATAAAGAGCACACAAAATAAAATCAATCTTAAACACCAAATTTGAGTACCGACGAAATTTATCCACTAGAATTTCATTTAAGAGTAGTTAAGATAACCATCCATTACCGTAAATCAATGTCATCCAATTAATACTATAAACAAGTCATATATATCAACTTAGGTTAGTAGTCCTCCAAAAACAAACCCTTAATTACCAACTTAAAAAAATAGAGAATTTGCCAAAATATCTGATGGCGACAGTCGACTGTGGGAACAGGGTAGGTCGATCGCATGCTTTAGTGTTTTTAGAAACCCTCCTACAGAGGTTGTGTTCTAGAACTCAACAAAACCCAATTGAAAATTCCACTAATGACCCGAAAGCACTTATATATGATTCTCACAACATATAAATAATATATCCACACACAAAATACAATTGGAACACAATTATATCATCAAAATATTAATTAAACTTCAAGAAACCAAATAGAACCCATTATATCTCTGAAGAACACAAACATTTCGATTCTTAACAATTTGATTTCAATTATATATGTAATATATAAAGATCCTAGAGGTTTTAATGAATTATATTAAAAAATCATTAATTATTCAATATCTAATCAAAACAAATCAATTTGTTGGAACATTAAATCTAAATGATGTTAGATGAATACCGATCAATTCGTAATTGGTATAATTAAGAAAATACTTGATTTAAATAATCGAAATCAGATTATAATTGCACATTTAAGCTTGTGATTCCAATGAATACGCATAGTTTATCACAAATTCAATTACACAATAATTTAAATTGAGCATGCTTGTAAATTGGTGTACAATTAGGGCCTCAATCTTCAAAATCCACATTAACTAGTCTAAAAGTCATAATGACCAATCTTTAACAAATTGTGCTTGGTTCTAATTTTGGGTCTTAAGTTGATAAACCAAAATGCCCATTAACTAGTTTAGAAGTCTCCCATTAATATTTTAAGTCTAGTAAATCATCCTTTTAAATACTCTTAACCCTCATAATCAATCATCCTCATAACGAATGATAGTAAATAATATATACACTAATTTTTATCCAAATTAGTCATAATTTACATGAATTATAATTAAAATAACTATAAACATTTTATCGTTTCTTTATTTCAAATATTATTTATATAAGTTGCATTATCTGTCACTCAAGCACACATAATTTCAAATTTATATATAGGAATAATATGGGTTATTATGCTAGGGATAGAGAACTAAAAATGACACGTTCCAAGCATCTAGACACTCTTTGGATAATGATGTCCTATTTAATAAGGGTTATCGCTCATCACCTCTACGATCCGTGAATATGCCCTATGATAGATAAGTCCTTAAATATCTACACCAAAGTGTCTAGGGTGACCACATTAACCCCAATACCTTAGTCTACATATTATTGTGTCATGGATACATCTGCCCCACCTTAGGAAAATTGCCAAAGACTTCATACAATGTTGTGATAACTTTAAGAGATTTTCCTTTTTCTAAAGTAGTCAAAAGAGAATATGGCCCCAGTGCGATGTCCTTGGACCTTTTATCAGTGGGGATCTATTTTGTGTATCCCCTAACTCTCAACAAATGTCATACCAAAATTTACATAATATCAATTGATTACTTCAAAAGGTGGGATAAAGTGAACCATTGTCCACCATAACCTAAAAGAAAACAACCAACTTCATCTGGAATAACATCATTTAATGGTTTGGTTTTTTCATAGCCATAACATTTGAAAATAAGAAGAAATTTGATAACCCAGTCTTTAAGGAATTTTTCTCTAATTATGGGATGACCAACCACTACTCCTGACTTGGCCAACCTCAGGGAAATGGGAAAGTTAAGTTAACTAATTGTACCATGTTCAAAAGTTTGAAGAAGGAGTTGTAGAAACACAAGGATTTACGGGTTGAGGATCTTCTAAACATGTTGTCCACGTATAGAACCACGGTTAGAGGTCCAACAAAAGAAACCCCACGAAACACCTTGTAAAATCTAATATAGGTTGATCAGGCCTAAATTAAATAATACGGGAGTCATAACACTTGGATATCATTATATGGATGTGTGAAAATAAAGATAACTATATACAATAAGGATAATGATATAAAGTAACGAACATATAACTCTGATCCCATACATAGAGACCATCATCCATAAAACTCATACAATAGTAAGTATTAAAATCAATAAAATATATCATATACATGCACCACTATGTATCGTACTGAACATATCATAAATGGAGGATAAAAAGTAAATCAGCATGCGCGTGACACCTACATCCAAAAGAACAATGAGAAGATGTTGATAACTCACCTGATCAGGGTTGGGATGGTAAAAATGATCCAATTCCTAAAACATTATATCCATAATGTTAACCGAAATTTCAAGAATAATAAGAGTATAATTGTTATTGAAATAAATCAGGATTATACACATGCCTCGCGCATTTTCATGTCTTTTAGATTTATCCCACCCAAGAATCCTAATATCATAATCAATCAAGGTCCCCAACCCAAATTAAACCATGTTTAAGTCTTATGATGCACATGTGATAATAACCCAATGAATTGTAAATAAATTGGCACTAATCAACACCAAGTATAAAGCAGGAAAGATATTCTTAAAGCTTACGACTCATATAAGTAGCCAAGTAATGAAGGGCTATCCATATTTCCCTCGGGGATCACTTGTGAGATCTAACTATAGTCTTAGACCACCTTGTACCTACGACGTCATTAAGTTAAGGATTAAATCATCACTTCTAATAATTAATCATATAACTTACCATACCCAAGATTATAGATAAGAAATCTCCCCATAATCCCTCTCAAACATGGTTACCCAGATGTGTGACCCAAGGATAAAATTCACTACGGTTTCTTTTCTACTCATAGATCTACCATAGCAGTTCTCGTTGTACATACTCTTTAATGGAATCCCCCTTAGTATATTCGCCACGAATACTCAAGCATGGTATGCATTTCAGAAGTTATCATAACAGACAAAATCTATGGCAATCTTCTCATTTAAATCTTGATGTATAATAATTCTCCGCAATTCAATCCAAAGGATAATGGGAAAATCCCTTCATTATCACTAATTTTAAGTCACACTAATTGTGGGAGCCCATTTTTATAAGCCTATGAGACTTGTCTAACAAGTCCCAATAAATTAAACACTTGACCTAGCCCAAATCATGGCATAATTTTCACATTAATCTTTTAGTAGTATGAGAACACTCGTGGATATGGTCAAATCTGGTACCAAGAATCTCGGATGAGATAATCAAGTATCTGATGGAAAATTCTCACATTACTTTGAGTTCCTTAAAGAACTCAAACCTATAAAAACATACCTATAAATTGTACACCCTGACCCGGGGCAAAGGGAAGAAAACCTTGTAAATTAGTGAAACAATTAGTAAGAACAAGTAACCTCTTCTTGGACGTTGGCATATTGCCAAACCACATACATCGTTGTTGTGTGTGATTCCATTTACTTTCTGCCATTTGTGATTATTTTCGTAGATTCTTTTATTATGAATTTTTCTGCACTCACAATTGGTGAACGACTTTTTTTTACGACGAAAGCATTCATAACCAGAAAGCCTATAATTTCACACCATATCAGCAACATTCCACAAGTCGATGATGTTTAGGAAGACCTAGTTCGTCCTAGTTTCAGGTCTCAAATCTACCAAAATACAAATCCAAGGTTTCACTAAGGAAAGGCAACCTTTAGAAGAAAGCCATGGGCCACAAAGGTCCACTCAGATTTCTAGGTTGGTCGATGCCAACGAAGCAAGACTTTGAGAATAAGAAGACATATTGAGCTTCGAGAAAAGAGGAAAATTCTCGCATTAAGGGGTGACTTGAAAGAATCGAGAGAGATCTCCCTAAAAATATAAGGTGGCCTCTAGACAGGACTCTTATCCCTTAGGGAGGAGACTCCCTCACCTGAGGAAGGAGCACTAAGCATGAACAGGAGAGAACTGAAGGTGATAAATCAGAGTGAGCATGATCAGAGCATGTCCAAGAGGATATGAACCACCGAAATAATGATCGACCAAGTGAGGATTTAAGGATCTTGGTACGCAGAGAGATGGATCGGCAATAGGCACACCAAGGAGACAAATCAATCGAGAGATTTATAGAAGATCTCTCATCTCTCAAATGAAGACACTTTTTTCAAGGGAGATCAAAAGTGAGGAGCATACCAACAAATTCATTGTCCCTAGGTTCAATATCTATGAGGGGAAAATAGTCTCTACAGACCATGTGAGGCAATATTGGCAAGTAATGACCTTATGGAACCATAATGACGCACCAATGTGCAGGATCTTCCCTTGTAGCCTACATGATGTAGAACCTAGGTAGTTTGAAAGTCTTCCCACATGTTGATCAGGAATTTTGCAACATTGGCAGAGGCTTTCACGACATGATTCATAACGAGCAGCTCCCATCCTAAGTGGATTGATGAACTTCTCACTACGAAAAAAAAGATAGAGGAGAACCTCAAGGATTACACCAAGAGATACTGGTATGTTTTTAATAAGATCGACGACTTCTCAGAGCAGGTTATCATAGCGTCCTTCAAAATTTTCTTGTCGATCAACTCTTTCCTGTACCAATCCCTCACCAAGAAGGAATCCATAATCATGAATAATTTTATGGATCATATCGAAATTTACAGCAAGGTTGAAGACATGGTCCATGCTAGTGGGGGAGATAATGGTCGAGAAAAAGTAGACAAGGGGACGAAGAAGAATGACACCCAGAAGAAGACAAGTAAGAATGGGGGAAAGAATGGGTCTAAGAGTGGAAACAAGAATGAACCCTCCAAGGCGTTCTAAGATGTCAATACAGTTTTCAAGAAACCCATCTATGGAATTCTTAGCAAGATCAAGGACGAGACTTTTATCAAATGGCACAAGAATATGGGCGGCGATCCAACTAAAAGGAACAACGTAATAAGATGCACATTCCACTAGGAGGGAGGTTAAAAAAATTAAGAATTGCAAATATCTAAAGTCACATATGGAAGAGATAGTTCAAGCAGGCCACTTCAATGATTATATTGAAAAGAAAATAGAGAAGGTCCCAGTCATTGGTAACCAAATGCCAAATAATGTCCTGGATGTAAATAAAGGACATGAGTTTGTAGTAATTCATGGGGTATCAGACCTCAAATTAATTTAGGGAAATGCCGTTATAATGGAACTTAAGAAGCTTACTACCTTGATGGAATCTTTTCAAATTGATTCGGCTAAAACCCAAGTAGGAAAGCATCGACTAGTAGAAGACATTGATTACACCAAGAACATCGTGTTTACCGAAGAAGAATTGGTCATGGTAAGGACCCCACGTCACGAACCATTGGCGATCACACTTAGAATTGCTAATAGGGATGCTGACAAGTTAATTTTAGACCAGGGAAGTTTGTTCGATGTGATATATATAAGAATGTTCAATAAACTGAAATTGAATGGTTTCAACCTCAAAGAAGCTATTGTTCTACCGGTCGGCTTCACAAGAAGAATCACCATTCCATTAGGAACGATAATCTTACCAGTCAGGGTAGGAAACATCTCGAAGTTAATCGAGTTTCTAGTAGTTGATATTAAATCCCATATCATGACATTTAAGGCAGAGGTTGGATCCATGCTATAAAGGCTTTGTCATCCACTTATCATCAAAATTTGAATTGCATCACATATCGTGGAGTGGTCGAGATTCGCGGTGACCAAGCTACTGACTGGAAGTGCTTTATTATAGCTATCCGCCAAAAGAAAGAGAAGAATACGAAGCTCAAGAATTCCCATGAGTAAGCCCAAGAGGTGGTTGTTATCTCTAAATAGCAATTACGGTATGGTCCCCCAAGGGGGTAGAAACAAGGGTCCACCCCACTGACAAGGTCATCAAAAGCCTAAAATAAGTTGTAGTCGATTACAACTTGACAAAAAATAATTTTTAATTGGATGTACTTGTAACACCCCGTATTTTTTGTCCATTTAATATTTAATTAATTCGGGAATTTTAAATCACTGCTGTGTTGTAATTTTAATTGAATTTATTATGGAAATATATATATATATATTTAAATATTAATCGGGGAGTCAATGGTTAATGTTTAGGGAAATTTAATTACTAAGTGATTAGTAATAATTTAATTACTTCATTTCGGGTATTAATGACGAGGTATGCACTAATCCCAGCCGGGAGTCAGTATAGACTAAATTGGGTGTGAGATAAGGATTTTTATAAATTTATTCGGATGCCAATTCTGAGTGTGAGGTTGAGTCCGGATGGGTCGAGATAGTCAGAAAAGAGTACCCGGGGGTAGTAATTGGGTCTTGGGGTATTTTTGGGCATGGCCGGGCCCACACGGGGTGAGTTGGGCCACTTTAATTAAGTCAATTAGGTGAAAAACGGGATTGAGGGTTTTAGCCTAAGTGAGGGATTAGGAAATCAGCAGCCTACACAATTCTAAGCCTAGGGCTTGAGAGGGAAATTGGGGGAAAGCTTAGCAAAAGCCAATTTGGGGATTTTGGAGCCAAATTGAGGTACTACGCCAATGCATCAGACACTACGAACACTTACAGGCAAGTGGTTAACTGTTGTGACTTCGAAATTGATGATAATCAATTCATATCATAGTGATGTGTAAACCAAAATTTGTTTTGGGGATAAATGGGTACAAAATGGGGTTTTTGTTCATGAAACTATTGAATGAGATTCATAGTAAAAATTGTTGTGTTGAACATATCTGAGTATAGATATTTGATTGGAATAAGAATTCGAAATATAAAGTTGGGGGAAATCGGGATTTGGAAATTTGTTTGTAGAACAAGATTTATGAATTTTAATTGGAGTACCCATCTTCAAATATAGTGAGATATCGTATGAATCAAGAATGCTAAAACATTTATAGATGATTGAGACTTGTTTTGGGAGTAATTGATTGGTTAAAAATCATCATTTAAGGTTGGAAAATGGAGAGGTAAAACCTCGGAAATTCGGTCATGGCTGAAACAGCAAGCCGAGGAAGACAACCGCCTGCTCGATCGATCGACCCAGAGGGCTCGATCGATCGAGGGTCCGAGGAATTTGGCAGTTCGGCCAGTTTGTTTGTAATGAGGGTTTAATTTAAGTTTTAATTCCCTTACTTTTATTTGGTGATAAATTTATATGGGACATATGTTTCGTTAACAAGTATAGGGTGATATAATTGGGTTTAGGAGGGTGTGAACGGTATGTCATGAGATGAACGAATTTGGAGAAATAATTCAATTATTGATATTGGGCCGAAGAAAGATATTCGGGAATTGTAATTCGGTGAGACCACATTATGAAAGGAATTTAGGTGAAATATTTAATTATGGACCAAGTGGGTGAGTCCAGGTGTGCTATCAATTATAGGTAAATATAATTGGGGAAATTATGGAAATAAATATGTGACACATTGTGGGTGAAAATGTGAGAATGAAATTATGAGATGTTAAATGGACCGAGTGAGCGAGTCCGGGGATATTGGTTAAGTGGCATCAAAGTAGTAAATTTATTATTGAGATAAAGATTTTAATTTGGAGTCGGAACATTGACTCGGGATATATTGAGGTACGGGCCAAGTGAGCGAGTCCGGGGATAATGGTTGGGTGACACCAAGTTATTAAATTAATAAGATTGATAAATAATCTAATTAGCGTCGGATTGTAGACTCGGGTAGAATTAAATAAATGGGTGTGATAGTTAATTTAATTAGGTCGGATTGTAGACTCGGGTAGAATTAAATTAATGGGTGTGATAATTAATTTAATTAGAGTCGGATTATATACTCGGGTAGGATTAAAATAAAACGTGTATTAATTAATTATATTAGAGTCGGACCACAAACTTGGATTTGTGTTGATTAATGAATGCGTAAATTAATTATATTAGAGTCGAACCAAAGACTCGGATTTTTATTGATTAATGAATGCGTAAATTAATTATATGAGGGTCAGACCACATACTTGGATTGTGTTGATTAATTAATATGTAAATTAATTAAATAGAGTCGGATTGTAGACTCGGATAAGTATTAAATTAATATGGGTGTGTTAATTAATTTATTTAGAGTCGGACGATATACTCGGGGAGGTATTAAATTAATAAGTGTGTTAAATAATTTAATTAGAGTCGAACGATAGACTCGGGGAGGTATTAAATTAATTTAATTGGAGTCAGACCATAGACTCGGGGAAAGTATTATATTAATTGAGGTGTGAATTAAATATATTAGTGTCGGACCAAAGACTCGGGATAATGATAATTATTAAGTGAGAAAATTAATTATGTTGAGTCGGCCCACAGATTTAGGAAATTTCAGGCAGTGTACGGGATTTTTGGGTACACGGTAAAGCCAGGTTTATATTACATATATACGGCGTAGTGATAGTATATATATACGTGTATATATTGTGTATGATATTAAATATCAGTGAGTAGATATTTATTTCATTTATATACCCTAGTGCTATCAAGGGAGGTTGCGCGATGTGGGTGAATCCCCTAGCTTGAGGAATAGGGTGAGTATATCCCCAGGTCATAGTGTCCGGTATATATATGGGTGAGGGATTTATCTCACTTTCAGGGAAGGAATATGACCGCCTCCACTACGTTATTATTTTAGGCCAAGTTGGTAAGCGATTTCAACTTGGGGAACTAGGTTTTGTGAGCACACATAGTGAGATAGCATTTTAGAGGGAATCATCCGACGAGGGTATACTCGAAGGGATGGATGTACGTATGTTATGTGTATGGATATTGTAGTAAAGGTACGTATATAATGGTAGTAAATATTATATATGGGTAATAATACAGTGTGTGATGTATTTATTTTATATAACTAGTGACACGGTTATATGATAATATTTAAGAGGAATTAATTAAGTTAATTGTGAGATAACTTATAATTCAAGAATCATTATACTCGGGTTAGAGTAGTATGGCAAGGGATGGTTATACCAGGACTGGTTGAATGGGGTAGTACAACTAGGTGGGTTTAGAGTAACCGGTAGGTGTGCACAATAGTGGATGGGTGAGAATGTCCACAAGGGAGTGTGACACTAACTTAAATATGAAGCGCATTCATGCATTTTAAATTACTGCAGTTAATTCACTTGCTAAATATTTTCAAAATGTTTTGGGTTCTAACCCTTGCTATAAAACTATTTTCAAAACATTTTAGGTGTCTAGCCACAGGGACGCCAGGATTGATATTCTATTCCAGGGACACGGAGCTGCAACATATGTGGATGCTAGCAGGAGTTTGGATTAGAAGCATCGTTCATTCATTCCTAGAGTAGGAACCATTTCTCAGTTCAATTTTATTTAGGGCCTGTCGCCCAAACTTCTCAGTATAATTTTCAGATATAACCCTTTAGGTGTTTGATGTTTGTATTGGATTATTTTACTTTGGTGGCCGAAGGTTTTTTCGACAAGTTTTTTAAATTAATTATTCAGTTGATTTATTCAGTTGTGTGAATGGTTTATATCTAATTCCGCATGTACTATTTTGTTAAATTAAAAAGTTAAAATTTGGCACCAGTTTTTGGAATACTAGGTGGTTAGTATGTTTTAAAAAGTTTTCGACAGTGATGCTAAGGATGATCCAACTGGGATTCTTGTTTTAATTTGGTATAGGACTGATCACCCGGTATTTTATTAGGTGGGGTGTCACAGATGGTATCAGAGCATCAGGTTCTGGTGTCCTTAGCATCTGTGCGGCTTTTCACATTTTACCTTAGCAATCTTTGATATAGAGCCCTATCATAGGATTGTTGTATTCTCATACGTATGCGCATATACGTTCTTCTGCCAAATTTATATTTGAGAGTGAACTCATACAACTTCGATTCTCATTCCAAATGATGCCCAGGAGAGAGAGAGCTGCTAGGGCAGTAGGGGGAGATGAGACGAGGGAGGATCGTTAGGAGCAAGAGTTTCCGCAGCTACAGCCATAGATGATTTTGACAGCACAGGTAACTGAAATAGTGGCACAGACAGTTGAAACGATGGTGGTCACAATGACAGGGTACTTTCCACGGCATCCCCCACAAGTGTTAGTGGCGCCGATTGTTCAGACTCACGCGGGGTCGTCGGGGTGGAAACAGGAAAGAGAGGTTATTTTTAGTAGGAACCCACCGGAGTTATAAGGGGGTTCAGCGGTAGTACTAGCGTGTCAAGGAAGAGAGATATCCAGCGTCACCTACGCATGGGAGATTGTGATAAGGAGCGGAACCAAATGTTCACCACTTTTAGTTTAGTTGGAGCAGCGCTACAGTGGTGGGAGTCGATCACCACAGTTGAGGAAAGGGACACACTAGCTATTGCAGAGTTTTAGGTGTGGTTCGACCGCAAGTATTTTCGTCCAGCGGTTGAGACCGAAATGAGGAGAAAATTTTGTGAGATGCCGATTACGAGGAAGAATTCACTCAGTTAGAAAATTTTGTACCAGATGAGGTAAGTAAGGAAAAGAGAAAGAAAGCAAAGTTTATGGACGGGTTAGTCTGGAGAATCAGACAACCTTTAATTGATAATTCTACATTAGTAAATTATATGGATGTCATTAATGTAGAACTCCGACACTGTCGGGAATATCGCTTCCACGTGAAAGGAAGCGGGAGGGGAGTGGAAACTAGGAAGTCGGATAAGGTAAGAGGGAACAATACCAGTGGGGTATCCCAGCAGCAGACTGGGGGAGATCAGGGGCAGGATTTCTAGCATGGAAACCACGCCAAACGATTTAGAACTGGAGGCTATCGACAGGATGGCCAGGGAATTTAACAAGGTCGGCATGGAAGGGACCAGTGGCAGGGTGAATGTATTAGACGGTCTTTTGTCGGTGGGGAAAGAGAGACACTTGAAGAGAGATTGTCTTAAGCGAGGCAGGGGGAAACTACATGATGACGTCCTGGATGTACAGACACTAAAGCAAGTCATGGGTGCATTCGGGCAGGGAGAAGATGCTCCGGAACCCGAGAACCAGCCAGTGCAGCTGGAGTACAGAGGTAATTATATTTACCCTAGAGGCATGGGGTATATTTTTGAGTGACAGGGAGGATGTCACAATAGAAGTCTTATATTTTCACTAAAGTTTGCGGGTGAGTCGAATTTAGTGAGTACGTTGGTGGTAGCAGCCAAAGCATGTGGATAAACTTTATGTAGAGTAACGGAGTTCCTTGGTGTTCTTCACGGAAGAGTGAAGGTGTACACTGAGTGAAAGTTTGAATTATGCGAGGAATTACTACTTTCGAGAATTATGGGAGTAGGGTTGATAATATTTCGTAAATATCGGATGCATAGAGATGGAAATTAACTATTGTGGATAGTGGTGTAAAATTTTGGTGTTCGCGACACCAGGGTAGGGTTGGTACTAGGTATCACCGGAGAGGGCGTATAGCCTATATATATGGGGATATATATGATGTACTGCGTGGTACGATAGCACATAGTGAGGTATTGTGTTCTCACATTTTATCCCGGTAAGTGGGGATGTTTACTGAAGTGAATCAGGGTGGTTAAATTGATTGTCGAGCAAAGAGAGATAGCTCGGGGTTTATTTTGCGCAAGGACAAGTGGTAGTAAGGGCGTGGTATTTTATGTTGTCTTTGGTAGCATAAGGGTAAGCGTATATACTTTTGTGTTGAGAGACAAGTATTTATGGGGAGATGTTTGGACGTTAGCACATGGGTTGGGTACCCGGACAGTAGATATATATGTATATATTTAAATATATATGTGATATGACTACGGGTTCGAAGTTATATTACGGGTTACGACTAGCATAGTCGGGTAACTTTCGTGCGGTAGAGCGCGGGGATAGGGTGTTTGGGCACTCGGGTTAATTAAGGAAAATTTTGTGTGGTTAAGCACGGGTATAGGGTGTATGGGCACCCTGGTTAATTTTAAATGCATACTTGTGTAACATATGGTTAGAAGCGGATGGGATAGTTATAGCGGGCTTGGAGGCACATGACTAGAGAGTAATATACGAAACTTGGAACATTACACTCATCTTAAATTTCTAGGACGAAATTCCTTTGTAAGGGTGGGGGGGTATGTAACACCCCGTATTTTTTGTGCATTTAATATTTAATTAATTCGAGAATTTTAAATTACTGTTGTGTTGAAATTTTAATTGAATTAATTATGACAATATATATATTTAAATATTAATCAGGGAGTGAATGTTTAATGTTTAGGGAAATTTAATTACTAAGTGAATAGTAATAATTTAATTACGTCATTTCGGGTATTAATGACGAGGTATGCACTTATCCAAGCCGGGAGTCGGTATAGACTAAATTGGGTGTGAGATAAGGATTTTTATAAATTAATTCGGATACCAATTCTGAGTGCGCGGTTGAGTCCGGAGGGGCCGAGATAGTCTGAAAAGAGTACCCGGGGGTATTAATTGGGTCTCGGGGTATTTTTAGGCATGGTCGGGCCCACACGGGGTGAGTTAGGCCACTTTAATTAAGCGCATTAGGTGAAAAATGGGATTGACGGTTTTAACCTAAGTGAGGGATTAGGAAATCAGTAGCCAACAAAATTCTAAGCCTAGGGCTTGAGAGGGAAATTGGGGGAAAGTTTAGCAAAAGCCAATTTGGGGATTTTGGAGCCAAATTGAGGGACTACGCCAACGAATCAGACACTACGAACACTTACAGGCAAGTGGTTAACTGTTGTGACTTCGAAATTGATGATAATCAATTCGTATCATAGTGATGTGTAAACCAAAATTCGTTTTGGGGATAAATTGGTACAAAATGGGGTTTTTGTTCATGAAACTATTGAATGAGGTTCATAGTAAAAATTGTTGTGTTGAACATATCTGAGTATAGATATTTGATTGGAATAAGAATTCGAAATATAAACTGGGGGGAAATCGGGATTTAGAAATTGGTTTGTAGAACAATATTTATGAATTTTAATTGGAATACACATCTTCAAATATAGTGAGATATCGTATGAATCAAGAATGCTAAAACAGTTATAGATGATTGAGACTTGTTTTAGGAGTAATTGATTGGCTAAATATCATCATTTGAGGTTGGAAAATGGAGAGGTAAAACCTTGGAAATTCGGTCATGGTTGAAACAGCAAGCCGAGGAAGACAACCACCTGCTCGATCGATCGATCGACCTACGGGGCTCGATCGATCGAGGGTCCCAGGAATTTGCAGTTCGGCCAGTTTGTTTATAACGAGGGTTTAATTTAAGTTTTAATTACCTTACTTTTATTTGGTGATAAATTTATATGGGACATATGTTTCCTTAACAATTATAGGGTGATATAATTGGGATTAGGAGGGTGTGAACGGTATGTCATGAGATGAACGAATTTGGAGAAATAATTCAATTATTGATATTGGGTCGAAGAATGATATTCGGGAATTGTAGTTGGGTGACACCACATTATTAAAGGAATTTTGGTGAAATATTTAATTATGGACCAAGTGGGTGAGTCCGGGTGTGCTAACAATTATAGGTATATATAATTGGGAAAATTATGGAAATAAATGTGTGACACATTGTGGCTGAAAATGTGAGAATGAAATTATGAGATGTAAAATGGATCGAGTGAGCGAGTTTGGGGATATTGGTTAAGTGGCATCAAAGTAGTAAATTTATTATTGAGAGAAAGTAATTAATTTGGAGTCGGAACATTGACTCGGAAAATATTGAGGTACGGGCCAAGTGAGCGGGTCCGGGGATAATGGTTGGGTGACACCAAGTTATTAAATTAATAAGATTGATAAATAATTTAATTAGAGTCGGATTGTAGACTCAGGTAGAATTAAATTAATGGGTATGATAATTAATTTAATTAGTGTCGGATTGTAGACTCGGGTAGAATTAAATTAATGGGTGTGATAATTAATTTAATTAGAGTCGGATTATAGACTCGGGTAGGATTAAATTCATACGTGTATTAATTAATTATATTAGAGTCGGACCACAAACTTGGATTTGTGTTGATTAATGAATGCGTAAATTAATTATATTACAGTCGAACCACATACTCGGATTTGTGTTGATTAATGAATGCGTAAATTAATTATATGAGGGTCAGACCACAGACTCGGATTGTGTTGATTAATTAATGTGTAAATTAATTAAATAGAGTCGGATTATAGACTCGGATAAGTATTAAATTAATATGGGTGTGTTAATTAATTCAATTAGAGTCGGACGATAGACTCGGGGAGGTATTAAATTAAGAAGTGTGTTAATTAATTTAATTAGAGTCGGACGATAGACTCGGGGAGGTATTAAATTAATTAGTGTTTTAATTAATTTAATTGGAGTCGGACCATAGACTCGGGGAAAGTATTATATTAATTGAGGTGTGAATTAAATATATTAGAGTTGGACCACATACTCGGGATAATGATAATTATTAAGTGAGAAAATTAATTACGTTGAGTCAGGCCACAGACTTAGGAAATTTCAGGAAGTGTATGGGATTTTTGGGTACACGATAAAGCCGAGTTTATATTATATATATACTGCGTAGTGATAGTATATATATACGTGTATATATTGTGTATGATATTAAATATCAGTGAGTAGATATTTATTTAATTTATATACCCTAGTGCTATCATGGGAGGTTGCGCGATGTGGGTGAATCCCTTAGCTTGAGGAGTAGGGTGAGTATATCCCCAGGTCATAGCGTCCGATATTTATATGGGTGAGGGATTTATCTCACTTTCAGGGAAGGAATAAGACCGCCTCCACTACGTTATTATTTTAGGCCAAGTTGGTAAGCGATTTCAACTTGGGGAACTAGGTTTTGTGAGCACACCTAGTGAGATAGCACTTTAAAGGGAATCATCCGACGAGGGTATACTCGAAGGGATGGATGTACGTATGTTATGTGTGTGGATATTGTGGTAAAGGTACGTATATAATGGTAGTAAATATTATATATGGGTAATAATACAGTGTGTGATGTATTTACTTTATATAACTAGTGACACGGTTATATGCTAATATTTAAGAGGAATTAATTAAGTTAATTGTGAGATAACTTATAATTCAAGAATCATTATACTCGGGTTAGAGTAGTATGGCAAGTGATGGTTATACCAGGACTGGTTGAACGGGGTAGTACAACTAGGTGGGGTTAGGGTAACCGGTAGGTGTGCACAATACTGGAGGGGTGAGAATGTCCAGAAGGGAGTGCGACACTAACTTAAATATGAAGCGCATTCATGCATTTTAAATTACTGCAGTTAATTCACTTGCTAAATATTTTCAAAATGTTTTGGATTCTAACCCTTGCTATAAAACTATTTTCAAAACATTTTAGGTGTCCAACCACAGGGACGCTAGGATTGATATTCTATTCTAGGGACACGGAGCTGCAGCATATGTGGATGCTAGCAGGAGTTTGGATTAGACGCATCGTTCATTCATTCCTAGAGTAGGAATCATTTCTCAGTTCAATTTTATTTAGGGCTTGTCGCCCAAACTTCTTAGTATAGTTTTCAGATGTAACCCTTTAGGTGTTTGATGTTTGTATTGGATTATTATACTTTGGTGGCTGATGGTTTATTCAGCAAGTTATTTAAGTTAATTATTCTGTTGATTTATTCAGTTGTGTGAGTGGTTTATATTTACTATTTTGTTAAATTAAAAAGTTAAAATTTATCACCAGTTTTTGGAATACTAGGTGGTTAGTATGTTTTAAAAAGTTTTCGACAGTGATGCTAAGGATGATCCAACTAGGATTCCTGTTTTAATTTGGTATAGGACTGATCGCCCAGTATTTTATTAGGCGGGGTTTTCACAGTACTCTCACCGATTACATAAAAAGGGAACTAGTTGCACTCCTTAAGAGTTACATATATGTTTTTTCATGGGAGCTTACGAGTTACTAGGGGTTGACCCTAGCATGGCCTGCCATCATCTACACTTTGATCCCACTTTTAAGTCCATCACTTAAAAGCCTCGTCGAACATCACCCGAGAAGTCTAAGGCAATGGAGAAAGAGGTAGGTAAGCTACTAGATGCATGATCCATCAGGGAAGTTCAGTTCCTTATATTTTTATCCAACCCAATGGTGGTACCCAAAAGCAATGGAAGTTGGAAGGTGTGCATTAGTTTTACCGACCTCAGTCGAGAATGACCTAAGGATAGCTTCCCCCTTCGAAATATAGATCAATTTGTCAAAGGCACAATGATACACGAGAGGATGAGCTTCCTTGACGCTTACTAGGGATATCATCAGATCCTCCTATATGGTCCTGACCAGGATAAGACCGCCTATTTAACTTCGATTAGGTTGTATTGTTATTAGGTCATGTCATTTGGCCACAAAAAAAGTAGGGCTAAATTACCAAATATTTGGAGAAACGATGGAACTCTACACTAAAGACATGCTCGTTAAAATAAAGAATAAGGAGGATCACCTCTCAGACCTATCAACAACCTTCCAAATCCTTATGAAGTATCAAATGAAGCTTAATGTAAGTAAGTGTTCATTCGGTGTCTAGTTAGGAGAATTCTTAGGTTACCTAGTGAAAAGAGGGGAATCAAGGCCAACGTAGATCAAATCGATGCTATCACCAGGGTCCAGCCCTCTTAAACACAGAGAGGTATTCGAAAGGTAATTGGGATGCTCACTTCATCTCCATGTCTTTGAAATGTTGCCTACCATTTTTTCATCTCTTAAAGAAAGGCAAAGGACCAGCATGGAATGACGACTATTGTAGACACCCCATTTTATTGCCCCCTAAACTCTCCTTAGGTCCCTAGCAGCCTCCCGTCATTACTACTAACCCAAGACATATGTTGGGTATTGACTTAGAGGTCATCAGACACTCCTAGGCTCCGTTTGACCAAAAAGTCAAAATCTTCAGCTCAACTGAGACTGAATGAATGTTCAAAGGGCACTAAATTCCCTTTCCAAATGTCCAATCCTATGCATGATTTTGACTTACCATGCGGACGAATGACCCATTTTCCACCAAAACCCAATTAAGACGCCATTGGGCGCTCCCGAGATCCGTTTGACCAAAGTTAACTCTTTAGCTCGACTGAGACTGAATTAATCATCAAAGGGCACTGAAACCACTTTCCAGTGGTCCACCCCGTGAACGATTCTGACTTATGGTACGGACGAACGATCAATTTTACTACAAAAGGTCACCAGACGCTTCAAGGCCCCGGTTGACCAAAGTCAACTCCCCAAACTGGGTCAAACTCTTTGGAATATCGAAGTACATCTCCTAACCTTTCTAACAGTCTTCCCCATGCATAATGCTAACTTACCATACGGACAAATAATCCGTTTACGTCTAAAGTTTCCCCATCTAAAGGACCGATGAGCGGTTTAGAGCCATATTTGACCTAAAGTCAACTCCCGAACCCGAGAGCAGTCCAATGAATTTCGAAGGTCTCTGAATTATCTTTCCAAATGTTTTCTTCGTGCATGATTCGAATCAACAGTTTTCTCTCTACGACTAATTTTCGGAAGGAGCATAAAAAAGACTGCCAAACAACAGGTCCCAAACCCTGCCTATCAAAAGTGTGCCGAAATGCACCTACCGATTGGCAGGACCAGGGCTATGTCGATTGCCAATGCCCTGGGCCTATAAAAAGGTGGTCTTGACCACATTGCAAAGGGAGTACAAATCTGAAATACCTCACTCTCAGAAAATCTATAAAACCTCTCTCGAAGTCAACGTGATTTCCACATCCAAATCCCTTTCCCACCTTCAATTTTCATCATCATTTTCATCAAACTTGGTGAATTAACTACCCTTCATCATCATCCAAGTGTAAGGGATGTTCTCCAATGTTCAAGATCAAGCTCAAAATCTTCAAGAAGGTCCAATTTTCTTAATTATCTCATTAAATTCTCATAAATCCGCATTAAATTGTTTTATTTCTTAACACTTTTATTCTCTCATGTCACATATCCTAATATACTTTTTATTTAGTATTATTGCACATCTCTTATTTCCATATAAATTGAAGATGCTGGAAACAGCACCACCCTTCAAGGTGTTTGTGAGCTCAATTCAATGTTAACAATGGCAGCATAGGGTATATACACTCATAGTAGAAGGAGATGAGGAGAAGAGGATTTACACCGGAATAGAAGTGTTTCAGCCAATTAGGCCTATGTCCACTGTGCAAGTGTATGATGTGTATCAATATGTGAGGGCACTAGTGGACATAGATACAATCTCTCAAGCTTTCTCTCTCTACTGTGTATTTGAACATAGTTTCAGCTAGGGTTGCTAATTTTGGATCCTTTGCAAGGTGGAGGGTGACCTATATATATATATATAATGCATGGGGGGTGTAATGTAACCCCTATGCATGCAATGAGCATGTGTGTGTTGATCTAACCAATCTGATGAAGACATCTGTCACTGTCACAGGTAGAGAATGATGATAAAATATTCCCCCCACGTGAGGGGAATGATTTGTTATAACTGAATTGTGTCCTCATGTCTTTATCCACACATATGCCAAATAGAGCTCGGACTCGATGCTTAGTCCTGACCTCGGCTTGGAAGAGGCTGAGGCTGGTAAGGTCCGATTATCCATATAATCCGAGATGAGTCACTAAGGTCTCAGCTTAAGTGAAGCCGAGGTAAGGAGTTAGGGTCGGCCTGGGCTGAGGTTAAGCTGGCATGTGCGTGGAACATCGAATGATTTACTGATGAGGTCGACCTTTTGTGGAAGTATGGCTCCTCGCGACCTCGGCCTACCCCTGGCCGAGGTTGTCATTCCCAGGTGAACTGAACTGCTGACCCTTATGATAGATGTAGTGTCCCCTTGATGATTTTAGTGGTAGTGACGGCTAAGGCCGACCTTACTAGGGCCGAGGCCTATTATCACTGATCCAAGGCATTTCTAACCTCGGTAATGTCTTGGCCGAGGTTGTACTTTCTGAGCCGAGGTGACACTTGGGGCATATTAATCACCCCCCCAGCCCTTAGTTACATGTGAGAGAAGGTGACTGGGGGATCTCTACACCTCCGAGGTCTTTCTCCTATGTGCTAATGTTCATTTGACACTTGTCCATTGCTGAAGTGTGGCTTGCCTAGCAAGCATGTGTTGTCAGCCGTCCTTTGGGGCTCCCAAGGCAATGATGGGCCTTGGGGATCGTGCCCCCATATTTAAGGGTTTAAACCCCAATTTTCTCTCTTTCTTCTCCACCTTTCTCATTTCTGGCACGATTCATTTCTGCAGCTTTCTCTCTCTAGAAAAGCTTTGGTTCGAGGTATTTTGGTGGGTGATTCCTCACAGTCTCTTCATTCCCTCCTACTATTTCTTCTCCAGGTATCCTCTTCCATCCTTTTCTCTTCATTTTACCTATTTTCCCCTTACTTTTGTGTTTTCCGGTGAGTTTGGGAGTTTTTCGGTGAGGTCTCCATATTTTCAGGCGAACTGTTCTTGGTGTTCTTCATAGTAGGCCTTTAAATTTTTGTAGTTTGATCCTTAGGTGAATCATTCCAATATCCAGTCCTATTTGTAGTTTTAGGAGAGTTACAAGTGTAGGGTCAGCCTCTGATGCACAGTCCCCTTTACCAACTTTTAGAGGAGTTCCCTTCTCTGAGGGAGAAGACTCTAGATTAAATTAGGCAAATAGAAAGAGCACAGGAGGAGGCTCGTAGGTCACAGGAATTCCCCCTCAGACCTATCTTTCCACCTCCTCTAAAGGTAGTATACCCTGAACCATTGGAACCAGTTATCCCATCATAGGTCCATACTGAACCCATACCGATGTCTGAGTCTGAGTCTTCCACATCAAACCCTATGTCTGTGGATTCCTTCCAAGAGTCCATGGACTTCACAACTCAATAAAATCAAGCCCCTGATCAAGACGAGGTCTCTAGTCGGGCCTCGTCCCATAAAAATTCAAGAACATCGTCCTCCTCCTGAGAGGTTGAGATTGTTACACCGAGTGTGGCTATTCCACCAATACTTGATGCCATTCCTCTGTCGGTCGTCACCAGGGCTGAGTTCGCTCAGAGGTTCCCAAGTAATCCCCCGACGTCTGCCCAGGCGGACGTTGAGTTAGGCAATGACGTGTGACACCCCGACTAATTAAATACTGGGTAGCTACTCCTTTATTAAATTAATACAAAATGCCAAGTTGGTTCAGTTAATAGCATCACTGTCGAAAACATTTTTTTATGATTACTAACCACCTAGTTTTTAAAAAGTAAGTTGTCAAATTATAAATTAAATCTGATTAACATGGAATAAAAGAATTATGAAAGAATAACATAACCATTCACCATAAAGAAGCAATAGAATATCCAACAAATAATAATAAGTCTATAGGAAATACTCCTCACAACAATCCCACAACTGAAATGAACAAAATAGTGTATCTTGAATTAATTACATGACAAAACTCTGAATAACTGAAATAAGAAATGTCTCTATTAGAAATGGGCGACATGCCCTACAAATGATGAACACTGAATAGAGTCAAGACAAAAGAAGCGTCTACTAGTAAGGACCTGTAACTTCCACAAACCGCTATAGCTCGTCACCTGAATGGAAATCCTATGCATGGTGTCCTTGTTGCTGGGTACCTAAAAAGGTTTTTACAAAAATAGATTTGAAAGCAAACGGGTCAGATCCCGAAAGTGGAGAGTATTTTAAAAACAACAGCTGCTTTAATAACATTAAAACAATGAATGCAAAATACATGTTAGGACGTGCTCTCACATGAAATACTCGCCACTCGACTAATTGTGCACTCCTAACGTACCGTACCCATACACGTGATACCCATATATAACTAAACCGACATAAGTTCTAACCTTTCTACTCGATTCATAATATAAATTCCCAACGTCATCACTTAAATAGGTAGACTTACTTAAACTTGGTTTATTCATGTCATTAAAGTATACCATGTATGTGCCAAACTTTCCTATTAACAACCTTTTATTATGTGGAGTTCTCATTTTAATCTCTATTAAAAGAGTACAAGTATACACATCGTTACTTTACTAAGAATTTCATTGAACATTATTTGTATATTATTCACATCATAAATATACATTAAAGGCACCCCTAGTCTAGGCTAAGGTGCACATACTCTGCTATCTCATCCCGGTACATCACGTACATAAGGATTACAAATTCCGAATCTCTCAAGAATTTTTGGAATATTCACAACACACAGAAATGGAGGCGAAAATAATTCAACATATCCATGGGTCACGTACATACCTATGCTCCATAGTCAGCTGACTTATTAACTCACAAATAAGTCATTCTAGCATTATGTTCTTAAGGTACCAATCTAAATCCGGGCACACAAAGATTAGATGTCCCTAAGCGAACGTAAACCTCCCGTGATAGCAAGTATGGTAGGTATGTTATACACATAAAATCATATACATATACTAAGCATGCACAAATCCTAGTAATTACCATAATTTATTACTGGTATACTTCTCATTCTTATACCAATACACGTGTCCCCTGTTTATATATACACATCATCCATTATCCTCACGTCGTAATTAGTTATTCGCGTCCTAACCCACAATTACCATTTGGTTCAAATCATTCTTCTATATTTTACTCCTCAATATATCCCGAATATCCCAACTATATCAATTAGTCATCAAGGTAATGTTATCTCTATAATTAAACGAGGTTACGGGACACTAGAAATCAAATCAGGCCAAAAAGGCCAAACTGTCAACTCGTTAGAAGTCTCGTTCGAATGAGAGTTCGTTCGAACGAAGTGGGCATCTAACGAGATCTCGTTCAAACGAAAGGCATCGAATGAACATCCCACTCGTTAGAAGGCAAACTGTCACCTCGTTAGAAGCTCGTTCGAACGAGCTCGTTCGAACGACGTCTTCTAACGAGATGCCAGTTTCGAGCCCAGAATTTTCCTATCTCGTTTTTCTCTATTTTCTTCACCTCTAATCCCATATAAAAATCGTCCCAACAGTATTTTAAGGTTTCTAATCCACACTCAACATTCGTAGGTCATAACTTAACATTTATATAGGGCCAAATCTTCCTAAACATCATCTAATTATCATAACTCCCCAATTTTTCTCAAACCTTGTGAACATGAACCCTAGAAATTTAAAGTATTCAATTTCCATAAATAAATCCGTTTTTGTACATAAAAAGTAGTAATTCTTTTAGTCCAATCACCCAATAACAAATCTACATGCAATCCCTATATCAAATCTGAATTTATAACTCCAATCTCATGGGTTTTATAAATCTTCCAATACAATGCGATTATATAATTTTCTAATCATGGAAGAAACATTCGCTTGAAATTAACGTAATTAAACCACTTGCCTTGGATTTTTCTCCGAATTTGGTGTTGAATTGATGAAGGTTGCTCTCCCCTTTTCTCCGAAGGTTGAAGGTTGAAGATGAAGGTTAGGGTCTTCTCTTTTGGGAACCTCTCCTAACTTCTCCTAAAACTCCCGTTGCCCTCTAATCACCTAAGTGCTGGTAATGGGTTAGTGGGTCATTAATTTCCTAATATTTAACTCCCAAAATTCGTTGGTTAATTATCCTAAAATTTTAAATTTACCAAAATACCCTTTTAAGTTGCCGGTATGGCCCAAAAATGCGCCGGGACCCAAACTAAACCCCCGACTAGTGTTTTCTGACTATTTCGACCCTTCCGGACTCGTTGGCGCACTCAAAATGACCATATGGTTGATAAAAATAAAATTCTCTTTTTAATTTAAATAATTACATTCCTGGCGCGACTGTCACGCGCGTCCCAACAAAATTTCCAAATTGCCGTATTTCAATCTCGCGACAATTTCAATATTTTCAATATTCATATTACATCATATGTATACACATTATAATAAAATACCAACTCACATCTCGTTAGTATTTTATCTGGATTAATTCTCAATTAATTCACATTTAATTTAATTAATCCCATAAATAAATATCGATAAAAATGTGGGGTATTACATACTTCCCCCCTAATAACAGAATTTTGTCCCGAAATTCGGAACTAAAAAGTACTTGGTAAAAACAAATCTGGATAACGTTCGCGCATCTCATCCTCGCGCTCCCATGTGGACTCCTCGGCATTATGATGCCGCCACTGAACACGTACTAACGGCACTATCTTTGACCGCATTTTCCGCTCACTTCGGTCCAAAATTGCAATCGGCCCCTCCTCGTAGGAGCTATCGGGCTGGAGATCGATGTCCTCCAAAGCAATGTGAGAATGAGCCAAATAATCTCTAAGATATTTTCTTAGCGATGAAATATGGAATACATCATGAATCCTGTGTAAATGCTTCGATAACCCAAGTTTATACACAACATACCCAATCCGCTCGATGATAGGAAATGGTCCCGCGTATCTCGGTGACAACTTCCCCTTCTTCCCAAATCGCATAATCCCCTTCATAGGAGATACTCTGAGTAAAACCTGGTCCCCCACTTGGAACTCCCTAAAGAACCTCTCCGCATCAGCATAGCTCTTCTACCGATCCTGAGCTACCCGAATGCGACTCCGTATCAATTCTATCCTTGCCGAAGTATCCTGAATCACTTCGGGCCCAAGTAGTTTGTTGTCCCCCACCTCCAACCAACATGCTGGGGAATGACAAGGTCTACCGTACAATGCCTCAAATGGAGCCATGCCAATGGTGAACTGGTAGGAGTTATTGTAAGCAAACTCCACCAGTGGAAGATACTGCTCCCATCCACCCCCGAAATCAATGATGCACATACACAACATGTCCTCCAACATCTGATTTGTACGTTCGGTTTGCCCATCGGTCTGCGGGTGATATGCCGTACTCAACCGCAAATCCGTGCCCATGGTCTCCTGAAAACTCTCCCAAAATCGTGAAACAAATATCTTGTCTCGGTCAGACACGATATTTAGGGGAACACCGTGAAGTTTCACTATTTTTGCAATAAAAAGCTGGGCATACTGTCCCGTAGTGTAGTTTGTCCTTACGGGTAGAAAATGAGCGACTTTGGTCAACCTGTCCACAATTACCCAAATGGAGTCGTGACCCCTCTGTGACATAGGTAACCCCGTGATAAATTCCATGGAGATGCTCTTCCACATCCACATCGGGACCTCTAATGGCTATAGAAGTCCTATCGGTCTCTGATGGTCCACTTTTACCAGCTGACAAGTGGCGCATTTAGAAACAAACACGACAATATCTCTCTTCATCCCGCTCCACTAATACTGACGTCTCATATCTTTGTACATTTTATCCCCACCCGGATGTACCGCGAACCATGAGCTGTGTGACTCTGCCATCACCTCGTGTCGCAATTCCTCCCCTTCCTGAACTACCAGTCTCCCATTAAAGCGTAATCCCCCGTCTGAGCTAACGGTATAGGACTCGGCTCCCTCTGCTAGTAATCAAACTATCTGCTCCTGACAGAACGAGTCATTTTCCTAGGCCTTTACCACCTTCGTGACAATCTGCGGTGTAACAGTCATCACAGACATGAACGATCGGGCCACTGCATCCTGGTGTCCCAACTCCTTCCACTTTGCCTTCCACACCCCTGCCACTTCATCTACTTGCCTACGACTCAATGCGTCTGCTACCAAGTTAGCCTTCCCCGGGTGATATTGGATATCAAACTGATAATCCTTAACAAATTCAAGCCACCTTCGCTGCCGCATATTCAACTCCTTCTGCCTGAATAGGTACTGCAAGGACTTGTGGTTCATGAACAATCGAAACTTCTCCCCCAAAAGATAATGTCTCCAAATCCGTAGGGCAAATACAACTACCGCTAACTCGACGTCATGAGTGGGGTAATTCTTCTCGTGAGGCTTAAGCTTACGGGAAGCATAAGCTCTGGCCTGACTCTCCTGCTGCAATACACCTCCAAGTCCTTGTAGGGACGCATCGGTGTAAACTAGATACTCAACTCCCGATCTCGGCAATGCTAGCACAGGTGATGTGGTCAACTTATCCTTTAACTCATTGAATGCCAACTGACAGGCATCAGTCCAAATGAATGGCACACCCTTACGAGTCACATGTGTCAAAGGACCCGCTATCTTGGAGAAACCCCGAATAAACCTCCTGTAGTATCCTACTAAGCACAAGAAACTACGAATCTCAGTCGGTGTCATGGGCTGTCCCCACTCCCTCACCGCGGATACCTTCCCCGGATCAACAGATATCTCCCGGTCTGAAATAATATGCCCCAAAAACTGAACTTCCTTCAGCCAAAACCCGCACTTCTCATACTTTGCATACAGCTCATTCTGACGTAGCGTCTGCAAAACCTGCCTCAAATGCTCGGCGTGCTCCTCCTCTGTCCGGGAGTAAACCAGAATATCATCAATGAAGACAATGAAAAACTGATCTAGGAACTCTCTGAACACCCTATTCATCAAGTCTATAAACACGACTGGAGCATTGGTCAAACCAAAAGGCATAACCCGAAACTCGTAGGAACCATATATCATTAAGAAAGCACTCTTTGAGACGTCCTCTTCCCTGATACACAACTGATGGTATCCTGATCGAAAATCAATCTTTGAAAAGAAAGAAGCTCCTCTCAGCTGGTCGAATAAGTCATCGATTCGGGGAAACGGATACTTATTCCGTATCGTGACCTTATTCAACTCCCGGTAATCCACACACAACCTCAACGATCCATCCCTCTTCTTAACGAACAACACAGGGGCACCCCAAGGTGAAGTACTCCTTCGTATAAACCCCTGACCCAACAACTGCTCAATCTGATCCCGTAACTCTCTCATCCCAGCTGGAGCCATACGGTAAGGTGCGCGGGCAATAGGCCGAGTGCCCGGTGTCAAATCAATCACAAAATTTGTCTCCCTACTCGGAGGTAGTCCAGGCATATCCTGAAATACATCGGCGAACTCACTAACAACGGGTATCGAATCAAGTGGTATCACCACTTCCTTAGAGGTCTCCTCCTCTATGTAGTACAAATGAGTGGACGATCCTCCCTCAGGGTGAGGCATCGTCACTAAAAACATCTCCTGCCCGGGAACGGCAAAGATAATACTCCTACTAAAATAGTCAATCATGGCTCGGTAGGCAACTAGCCAATCCATACCAATAATGGAATCATACTCGGTCATCTCTGACACTAACATATCCGCGGGTAAAGTAAAACTCCTGATCTCTATACCCACGCCTCTACATACAAGGGAAATCAGAGACCCTCTACTCAAGGCGAATCTACACAAGTAACCGTACTCCCGACGGTGTCTAACAACCCAAAGGTGCGTGCAAATCTCATAGCAATGAAACAGTGTGTAGCCCCCGTGTCAAATAAAATGCGCCCCATAGTCCCCTGAATAGAGAACATACCCTCAATGGCCGGTGGATTCTGCGGGGCTGCGGCCTGCTGAAGTTGATATACTCTCCCATAATGAAGCTTCCCCTGCTGAACTAGGACCGCTGGAATGGGTGGTAATGCTGCCATCTGTGGTGGTGCCGGGAGGGCGGTGGGAAACATAGGCCTTTGTGGCTCGTGTCGAGCACCCTGCTGCTGCTGCTGTGGGGCCTTTCCCTTATCAGGACAATCCTGACGTTTGTCGCCAATCTTACCACACATGAAACACTTCCCCTGGAAGTTTCCCCCTCGCTGTCCCTGCTGCCCTCGGCCTTGGTGGCCGTTACCATTCCTCCCCTGGCCTTGCTGGCCCTGGTGAAACTGCTGCTATTGACCATTTTGACCCTGCTGGCCCTGATGTCCGTTCTGACCCTGCTGGCCACTCTGGAATCCTCCCTGACCGTTCCTGAAACCCCCTGATCAGAATCTCTTATGATCCCCCTGCTGGAAACCCTGGTCACCCTGCCTCTGTCCCTGAGCAGATTGTGCCCCACTGGCACCATTTCCCCGAGTCCTGCCCTGATGGCTGGACTCTTCTGACCTCTTGCTCTCAGCCATGTGATAGCGATGATCCTGGCAGTGTAACAGTGCAGCGTTAACCACGTCAGAATAGGTGGCCAACGAAAGGTTCCCTAACAAATGCTGACGGGTCCTCCATCTCAATCCATCGGTGAACTTTTGGATCTTCTTCTCTTCTGTCGGTATCTCATTCGGAACAATATTCAGCAAATTTGTGAATTCGGCCTCATACTCGGCCACAGTCTTACCCTCCTGCCTGAGATTCATTAACTTCCTCCTCATATCCGTGTTAACAGCTGACGGAAAATACTTGCGGTCGAACCGCACCCAAAACTCTTGTATCGTGAGAGTACATCTCTCCTCCACGGTGGTAATAGATTCCCACCACTGCAGTGCAGATCCCACTAGCTTGAAAGTAGCTAGTACCTGCTTCTGAACGTCGGTGCACTCATACATCCTCAAGTGCCTCTGAATGTCTTTCCTCCACTGACTTGAAACCACAACATCGAAGCTACCTGCGAACTCCGACGGGTGCGCTTTTTGAAAAGCATCACGTACACGTTCCCAAGCAGACGGGAATGCATGTGCCTGAACTGGCGCGGCTAGAGGCGCCTGGGGTGGTGCCTGCTGTATAACTGCTAGAGTGGCATTTACCGCTTGGACTACAATGGCTGCAACCTCAGCGGCATTCATGGTGCCCTATACTGGTGCTGGCTGGGGCTCCGGCTGTGCATCCCTAGGAACTCGCTGCGCACGTCGTGGAGGCATCTGAAATGAGAGTAAATTCTCTAAGTTCGCGGTTATAAACTTAAAATAGCTGAAGAGCGAAACATACACAAAAGAATACAACAGTCCTAAAACATAGGGCTCTACATCAAAGAAATCTCAGCCAAAACATAATAAGCCGTACAGATCCTAATGGACACTAGAAACTGATGCTCTGATACCACCTGTGACACCCCGACTAATTAAATATCGGGTAGCTACTCCTTTATTAAATTAATACAAAATGCCAAGTTGGTTCAGTTAATAGCATCACTGTCGAAAACATTTTTTTATGATTACTAACCACCTAGTATTTAAAAAGTAAGTTGTCAAATTTTAAATTAAATCTGATTAACATGCAATAAAAGATTTATGAAAGAATAACATAACCTTTCACCATAAAGAAGCAATAGAATAACCAACAAATAATAATAAGTCTGGAGGAAATACTCCTCACAACAATCCCACAACTGAAATGAACAAAATAGTGTATCTTGAATTAATTACATGACAAAAGTCTGAATAACTGAAATAAGAAATGTCTCTAATAGAAATCGGCGACATGGCCTACAAATGATGAACACTGAATAGAGTCAAGACAAAAGAAGCGTCTACTAGCAAGGACCTGTAACTTCCACAAACCGCTAAAGCTCGTCACCTGAATGGAAATCCTATGCATGGTGTCCTTGTGGCTGGGCACCTAAAAAGGTTTTTACAAAAATAGATTTGAAAGCAAACGGGTCAGAGCTCGAAAGTGGAGAGTAGTTTAAAAACAAGAAGTGCTTTAATAACATTAAAACAATGAATGCAAAATACATGTTAGGACGTGCTCTCACATGAAATACTCGCCTCTTGACTAATTGTGCACTCCTAACGTACCGTACCCATACACGTGATACCTATATCTAACTAAACCGACATAAGTTCTAACCTTTCTACTCGATTCATAATATAAATTCCCAACATCATCACTTAAATAGGTATCCTTACTTAAACTCGGTTTATTCATGTCATTAAAGTATACCATGTATGTTCCTAACTTTCCTATTAACAACCTTTTATTATGTGGAGTTCTCATTTTAATCTCTATTAAAATAGTACAAGTATACACATCGTTACTTTACTAAGCATTTCATTGAACATTATTTGTATATTATTCACATCATAAATACACATTATAGGCACCCCTAGTCTAGGCTACGGTGCACATACTCTGCTATCTCATCCCGGTACATCACGTACATAAGGATTACAAATTCCGAATCTCTCAGGAATTGTTAGAATAAGCACAACACACAAAAATGGAGGCGAACATAATTCAACATATCCATGGGTCACGTACATACCTACGCTCCATAGTCAGCTGACTTATTAAGTCACAAATAAGTCATTCTAGCATTATTTTCTTAAGGTATCAATCTAAATCCGGGCACACAAAGATTAGATGGTCCTAAGCGAACGTAAACCTCCCGTGATAGCAAGTATGGTAGGTATGTCATACACATAAAATCATATACATATACTAAGCATGATCATATCCTAGTAATTACCATAATTTATTAGTGGTATACTTCTCATTCTTATACCAATACCCGTGTCCCCGATTTATATACACACATCATCCATTATGCTCACGTCGTAATTAGTTATTCGCGTCCTAACCCACAATTACCATTTGGTTCAAATCATTCTTCTATATTTTACTCCTCAATATATCCCGAATATCCCAACTATATCAATTAGTCATCAAGGTAATGTTATCTCTATAATTAAATGAGGTTACGGGACACTAGAAATGAAATCAGGCCAAAAAGGCCAAACTGTCAACTCGTTAGAAGTCTCGTTCGAACGAGGTCGTTTAAACGAGAGTTCGTTCGAACGAAGTGGGCATCTAACGAGATATCGTTCAAACGAAAGGCATTGAATGAACATCCCACTCGTTAGAAGGCAAACTGTCACCTCGTTAGAAGCTCGTTCGAACGAGCTCGTTCGAACGACGTCTTCTAACGAGATGCCAGTTTCGAGCCCAAAATTTTCCTATCTCGTTTTTCTCTATTTTCTTCACCTCTAATCCCATATAAAAATCGTCCCAATAGTATTTTAAGGTTTCTAATCCACACTCAACATTCGTAGGTCATAACTTAACATTTATATAGGGCCAAATCTTCCAAAACATCATCTAATTATCATAACTCCCCAATTTTTCTCAAACCTTGTGAACATGAACCCTAGAAATTTAAAGTCTTAAATTTCCATAAATAAATCCGTTTTTATACATAAAAAGTAGTAATTCTTTTAGTCCAATCACCCAATAACAAATCTACATGCAATCCCTATATCAAATCTGAATTTATAACTCCAATCTCATGGGTTTTATAAATCTTCCAATACAATGCGATTATATAATTTTCTAATCATGGAAGAAACATTCGCTTGAAATTAACGTAATTAAACCACTTGCGTTCGATTTTTCTCCGAATTTGGTGTTGAATTGATGAAGGTTGCTCTCCCCTTTTCTACCAAGGTTGAAGGTTGAAGATGAAGGTTAGGGTCTTCTCTTTTGGGAACCTCTCCTAACTTCTCCTAAAACTCCCGTTGCCCTCTAATCACCTAAGTGCTGGTAATGGGTTAGTGGGTCATTAATTTCCTAATATTTAACTCCCAAAATTCGTTGGTTAATTATCCTTAAAATTTAAATTTACCAAAATACCCTTTTAAGTTGCCGGTATGGCCCAAAAATGCTCCGGGACCCAAACTAAACCCCCGACTAGTATTTTCTGACTATTTTGACCCTTCCGGACTCGTTGGCGCACTCAAAATGACCATACGGTTGATAAAAATAAAATTCACTTTTTAATTTAAATAATTGCATTCCTGGCGCGACTGTCATGCGCATCCCAACAAAATTTCCAAATTGCCGTATTGCAATCTCGCGACAATTTCAATATTTTCAATATTCATATAACTTCATATGTATACACATTATAATCAAATACCAACTCACATCTCGTTAGTATTTTATCCGGATTAATTCTCCATTAATTCACATTTAATTTAATTAATCCCATAAATAAATAGCGATAAAAATGCGGGGTATTACTTAACGATGATGAAGACGTCGAGAGTGATGTCAACGCCTCTGAGGCGGCCGATATTGAGAGTTTAGTTACTGAGGTAGACCTTCTTTCCTTCAGATATCTATACTCCACCAGCCTTTCCATAAAGCTCAGGAGACCTCTAAGGGAAGAAAGGGCTTACCACGGCCGAGATGGTGAGATCTGCTTTGTATGAGTAGATGTTCAAGTTAGGGTTTCATTTGCCCATCCATCCCATCATTAGGTCTATCCTAGACTACATCAATTTAGACCCTTCCCAATTGTCACCTAATGCTTGGAGGGTCATAATTGGGGCCATAGTCCTATCTAGGGTTGTTCACTCCTCAGACCTTCCAGTCCAGGTCTTTGTAGGATGTTACGTCCCTTCATCTGCCAAAAACCATCCGAGTTACTATCATTTTATAGCTCGGAAGCCTGAGAAGAAGATGCTCCAGATAACTGAGACTTCCAACCATAACTTGAAGCCTCGATATTTCTTTGCTTCAGGGCCGTGGGAATTTGGTCCATGTGCTCCCTCTTCCCTTCTAGAGCCAAGGATACCCCTAAGATGGGGTAAGGTAATGATGTCTGCCAAGGTCGACCCTAGTCTTAGTCTGCAAAACCTTAAGAAGGTCAAGGATCTTCAGGACCAGGGGTGCATGGCCTGCTCGTTATGTTTGAACATCTGATGACCCCCCACTAACTCTCTGAGACTGGTTTGGGGGTAGTCCTCTTACAGATCTTGGTAAGTGTTTTTATTCAAGTTATACCTCTGAGTTTATGCATGTCTGACTCAGTAACTCAGACCTTTCAATTTTGTAGAGTGTCCAAAGGGCATAGCAGATGAACTCTGGGAAATGGCAGCACCGAGTCTGACTAAGCTTGCTAAGAAAGTAGGTCTGAATGCTCCCCCTCCTCCTCCTTCAACCTCAAAGGCTCAAGACACAAAAAAGAGAGGTGCTAGCGACCCTGCCCCTGAAGATCAGAGGAAAAAGAAGAAAGGCGGGGATTCTGCCATCCCCATATCCTCTATAGATGCGTTGGCGGCTCGTATAGAGCAACTGAAGATCAATGACAACATTATTGGGCATAGTCTGCATGCTCTAGATGCTATCGGCTCTGCCATGACCGAGGCTAACAAGCATTTTACAGGTCCATGGACACACCTCTCCTAATTGAGTTCGGCCTCCACAGGTCAATTCAGGTATGACTTCAGGTTTCTGTATAGCTTCAAAGTGTAACATCTGATTTGAATTTCAACTCATATACATGACCACATTATTTGTAGGGCCTGGTTTCCATGCATTATCTCACCAATTAGACTCTGAGGAAGTTACCCCTCATCCAGAAGGGTCAAGAGGCCGAGAAGGTGCAGAACTCCCTGAATGCAGAGGTTGACTGCCTGAAGTCTGCATTTGATGGGTCTGACAAGAAGGTGAAAGAGCTAGAGAAATAGATCTCCAAGATTAAAAAGGACCATGATGTGGCTCTGAAGGCCAAGGATGATGTTCTCCAGCAAAAGGTCGACTCTGCGGTGAAGGCAGCCCTTGAAAATGCGTCTGAGGAGATTTTTGCAGACTACAAAGTCTCGAACGAGTTTGTGAGCTTTGGCTTAGAAAACCTTGAAAGAGGTATCAAGGCTACTATCAAATGGGCGGCTGCTAAAGAGATGGAGGCAGGGAGTCTGAAGGCCTCTGACTTCGTAGGTCTGGGTTTTGCTGACCTTTAGTTTGCCAAAGCACTTCAGGAGGTTGAAGAGGAGGTCACTGCCCCTGATGATACTATGCCCCTGGATGGTACAGAGACTGGCAGAGAAAACCACGAAGATGAAGAGGCCTAGGTGACACACATTGGCCAAGAAAATTAGGCCGAGGATGCCAACACTCTTCCTTCTAATCCTTAGGCTTAATTCCGAAGCTTTATTTAGTAACCCCTGACTGTTTGTAATCTTTGACGAACATCATCAACTCATATTTTCTGGAATCTTACAATCGTATTACAACCTCCGAGGAGGATTTTCACTTCACTTGTTTTGTTGAATGCTTCTTTGTCATGTGATGTTTTAGCTCTGAAGTCTTGTTGCAATGATGTCTATTTAAACTTAATCGATAGTGTTACTTCAGACCTTGTCTCCACTCAATGATATTGTAAGGGTCTGAGGTCATCACCTATGATGTTACCCTCATAATTAATCTCACCAAATTAATGATGTTAAGGGTCTGAGGTCATCCAATTATGGTGTCTGACCTCAGACCAGGTCATCACTTAATGATGTTGTAAGGGTCTGAGGTCATCACCTAGGATGTTACCCTCATAATTAATCTCACCAAATTAATGATGTTTAGGGTCTGAGGTTATCCAATTATGGTGTCTGACCTCAGACCTGGTCACCACCTAATGATGTTGTAAGGGTCTGAGGTCATCACCTAGGATGTTACCCTCATAATTAATCTCACCAAATTAATGATGTTAAGGGTCTGAGGTCATCCAATTATGGTGTCTGACTTCAGACCTTGTCACCACTTAATGATGTTGTATGGGTCTGAGGTCATCACCTAGGATGTTACCCTCATAATTAATCTCACCAAATTAATGATATTTAGGGTCTGAGGTCATCCAATTATGGTGTCTGACCTCAGACTTGGTCACCATGTAGTGATGTCGTATGTGTCTGAGGTCATCACCTAGGATGTTACCCGCATAATTAATCTCAATAAATTAATGATGTTTAGGGTCTGAGGTCATCCAATTATAGTGTCTGACCTCAGACCTGGTCATCACTTAATGATATTGTAAGGGTCTGTGGTCATCCAATTATGGTGTCTAACTTCAGAGCTTGTCACCACTCAACGATATTGTAAGGGTCTGAGGTCATCACCTATGATGTTACCCTCATAATTAATCACACCAAATTAATGATGTTTAGGGTCTGAGGTCATCCAGTTATGGTGTCTAACCTCAGACATGGTCACCACTTAATGATGTTGTAAGGGTCTGAGGTCATCCAATTATAGTGTCTGACTTCAGACCTTGTCACCACTTAATGATGTTGTAAGGGTCTGAGGTCATCACCTACTATGTTACCCTCATAATTAATCTCACCAAATTAATGATGTTAAGGGTCTGAGGTCATCCAATTATGGTGTCTGACCTCAGACCTGGTCACCACTTAATGATGTTGTAAGGGTCTGAGGTCATCACCTAGGATGTTACCCTCATAATTAATCTCACCAAATTAATGATGTTTAGGGTTTGAGGTTATCCAATTATGGTGTCTGACCTCAGACCTAGTCACCACCAAATGATGTTGTAAGGGTCTGAGGTCATCACCAAGGAGGTTACCCTCATAATTAATCTCACCAAATTAATGATGTTAAGGGTCTGAGGTCATCCAATTATGGTGTCTGACTTCAGACCTTGTCACCACTTAATGATGTTGTATGGGTCTGAGGTCATCACCTAGGATGTTACCCTCATAATTAATCTCACCAAATTAATGATGTTTAGGGTCTGAGGTCATCCAATTATGGTGTATGACCTCAGACCTGGTCACCACTTAATGATGTCGTATGTGTCTGAGGTCATCACCTAGGATGTTACCCTCATAATTAATCTCAATAAATTAATGATGTTTAGGGTCTGAGGTCATCCAATTATGGTGTCTGACCTCAGACCTGGTCACCACTTAATGATGTTGTAAGGGTCTGAGGTCATCTAATTATGGTGTCTAACTTCAGAGCTTGTCACCACTCAATGATATTGTAAGGGTCTGAGGTCATCACCTATGATGTTACCCTTATAATTAATCTCACCAAATTAGTGATGTTTAGGGTCTGAGGTCATCCAATTATGGTGTCTGAATTCAGACCTGGTCACCACTTAATGATGTTGTAAGGGTCCGAGGTCATCCAATTATGGTGTTTGACTTCAGACCTTGTCACCACTTAATGATGTTGTAAGGGTCTGAGGTCATACAATTATGGTGTCTGACTTCAGACCTGGTCACCACTTAATGATGTTGTAAGTATCTGAGGTCATCACCTATGATGTTACCCTCATAATTAACCTCACCAAATTAATGATGTTAATGGTCTAAGGTCATCCAATTATGGCGTCTGACTTCAGACCTTGTCACCACTTAATGATGTTGTATGGGTCTGAGGTCATCACCTAGGATGTTACCCTCATAATTAATCTCACCAAATTAGTGAAGTTTAGGGTCTGAGGTCATCCAATTATGGTGTCTGACTTCAGACCTGGTCACCACTTAATGATGTTGTATGGGTCTGAGGTCATCACCTAGGATGTTACCCTCATAATTAATCTCACCAAATTAATGATATTTAGGGTCTGAGGTCATCCAATTATGGTGTCTGACCTCAGACCTGGTCACCACTTAATGATGTCGTATGTGTCTAAGGGGAAATCACCTAGGATGTTACCCTCATAATTAATCTCAATAAATTAATGATGTTTAGGGTCTGAGGTCATCCAATTATGGTGTCTGACTTCAGACCTGGTCACCACTTAATGATGTTGTAAGTATCTGAGGTCATCACCTATGATGTTACCCTCATAATTAACCTCACCAAATTAATGATGTTAATGGTCTAAGGTCATCCAATTATGGTGTCTGACCTAAGACCTGGTCACCACTTAATGATGTTGTATGGGTCTTAGGTCATCACCTATGATGTTACCCTCATAATTAATCTCACCAAATTAATGATGTTTAGGGTTTGAGGTCATCCAATTATGGTGTCTGACCCTCAGACCTGGTCACCACTTAATGATGTTGTATGGGTCTTAGGTCATCACCTATGATGTTACCCTCATAATTAATCTCACCAAATTAATGATGTTAAGGGTATGAGGTCATCCTATTATGGTGTCTGACTTCAGACCTTGTCACCACTTAATGATGTTGTATGGGTCTGAGGTCATCACCTAGGATGTTACCCTCATAATTAATCTCACCAAATTAATGATATTTAGGGTCTGAGGTCATCCAATTATGGTGTCTGACCTCAGACCTGGTCACCACTTAATGATGTCGTATGTGTCTGACGTCATCACCTAGGATGTTACCCTCATAATTAATCTCAATAAATTAATGATGTTTATGGTCTGAGGTCATCCAATTATGGTGTCTGACCTCAGACCTGGTCACCACTTAATGATGTTGTAAGGGTCTGAGGTCATCTAATTATGGTGTCTAACTTCAAATCTTGTCACCACTCAATGATATTGTAAGGGTCTGAGGTCATCACCTATGATGTTACCCTCATAATTAATCTCACCAAATTAATGATGTTTAGGGTCTGAGGTCATCCAATTATGGTGTCTGACCTCAGACCTGGTCACCACTTAATGATGTTGTAAGGGTCCGAGGTCATCCAATTATGGTGTTTGACTTCAGACCTTGTCACCACTTAATGATGTTATAAGGTTCTGAGGTCATCCAATTATGGTGTCTGACTTCAGACCTGGTCACCACTTAATGATGTTGTAAGTATCTGAGGTCATCACCTATGATGTTACCCTCACAATTAACCTCACCAAATTAATGATGTTAATGGTCTAAGGTCGTCCAATTATGGCGTCTGACTTCAGACCTTGTCACCACTTAATGATGTTGTATGGGTCTGAGGTCATCACCTAGGATGTTACCCTCATAATTAATCTCACCAAATTAGTGAAGTTTGGGGTCTGAGGTCATCCAATTATGGTGTCTGACTTCAGACCTGGTCACCACCTAATGATGTTGTATGGGTCTGAGGTCATCACCTAGGATGTTACCCTCATAATTAATATCACCAAATTAATGATGTTTAGGGTCAGAGGTCATCCAATTATGGTGTCTGACCTCAGACCTGGTCAACACTTAATGATGTTGTATGGGTCTTAGGTCATCACCTATGATGTTACCCTCATAATTAATCTCACCAAATTAATGATGTTTAGGGTCTGAGGTCATCCAATTATGGTGTCTGACATTAGACCTTGTCACCACTTAATGATGTTGTAAGGGTCTGAGGTCATCACCTAGGATGTTACCCTCTTAATTCCTACCATTAGAGCACAATGAAGTAAGAACCGTCATGGAAACTGATCTTTTATTAATAATCTCTTCATAAGATGGTAATTTTACATAACGTTTTTCAACATCATATGTAATACTTCTTCAGATGATCAACATTCCAGGGATTGGCAAAAGGTTCTCCTTCTAGATGTTCTAGCCTGTAGGTCCCGGGTACAACCTCTTCTGTTACTTTGTAGGGGCCATGCCGGTTTGGGTGGAGTTTGTTTGTTTTCTGTAAGGTCTTATTTAGTACCAAGTCTCCCACAACAATGGGTCTTAACTTCACCCTATGATTGTAGAATTTTGCTTCTCTCTACTGGTATGCTACTTGCCTGATTTCGGTGTCTTCTCTTCTCCCTTCAATCAGATCTAGGCCTAGTCTCCTCTCTTCCTCATTTTTATCAGGGTCATAGTTCTGAACTCTATGAGTTGGGAGCCCCACTTCTGTTGGTATGACGACCTCTAAGTCATATGCAAGCATGAACGGGGTTTCTCCTGTTGGTGTCCTTGTCGGGGTCCTATAGGCCCATTGCACAGCATAAACCTCTTCAGTCCATCTTCCCTTCACTTTTTCTAACATGTTCTTGATTTTGTCAAGGATTGTTCAGTTTATGACCTCGGTCTGACCATTTACCTGAGGTCAGCCAGGAGATGAGAAGAACTGCTTTTTCCCAACTCTTACGCAATACTTCTCTAAAGAGGAGTTCTTGAACTGAGTCCCATTGTCTGAGATGAGAGTGTTTGGGAGGCCCTGTCTGCATATGATGTTCCTCTAAATAAATTGGAAGGTCTTCCGTTCTATGATCGTTATCATCGGCTCCGCCTTTACCCATTTTGAGACGTAGACGATGGCAACTATCAGGAATCAATAACTGTTTACAGCTCTCGGTAGGGGTCCTACTAAGTCAATCCCCCATACTGCAAATGGCCATGGAGAGGTGATGGACGCCATAGGTTGATGAGGTTGATGAGGAATAGTGGCGAATATCTGACATTTATCACACCTCTTCACGTAAGCTGCAGCATTTTTGGCCAAGGTTGGCCACCAGTATCCCTGTGTAATGATTCTCTTAGCCAAGGGTCTTCCTCCTATGTGACTGGAGCAAGAACCCTCATGAACTTCCTGTAAGACTTGGGGAACTTCGGTGGGATGCACACATCTAAGGAGAGGCAACAGAAATCCCTTCTTGTACATGATGTCTCCTACTATCGAGAACTTGGCGGCCCTATATCTCAACTTTCTCCTTTCTAGCTTGGATTCGGGTAGCTCTCCCTCTTTGATATATCTGACAAGGGGGTCCATCCATGAGTCTCATAGGTTCAAATTGATATAATGGTTACATACTTCTTCTTCCTCAATGGTTGCTTTTCCTAAGACCTCGATCGGAACTGTCCTTCTGACGTCTGTCTTCGTCGTTGAGGCCATCCTTGCCAATGCGTCTGCGTGGCTGTTACTTTGTCGAGGTACTCTCTTCAGTTTTATCTCTTCGAAATATTCTAACATCGTTCTCACCCTCTTTAGATACTTGGCCATCCTTTCATCTTTGTCCTCATAGATTCCCAACACTTGATTGATAACAAACCATGAGTCGCTATGAAGTAGGAGTCATCTTACACCCATAGGTTTTGCCAACAAGAGACATGCTATCATAGCTTCATATTCCAACTCGTTGTTAGATTCCTTGAAGTTGAACCTCAAAGCGTATTCAATGTTGGCACTATCTAGAGCTAAAAGTATCATCCCTGTGCAGCTTCCACTGTCACAGGAGGAACCATCAACAAAGAGATTCCAAATGTTTGTATCTCATGAGAAAGCCCCTTCCGACATGATTCCTTGACTGAAGAGGAACCAATCCTCCTCATTCTCCACCATTCTGCCCTTGATCTTTTTGTATATGACCTCTTCCTGCCCCTAGAAGACGTGTGGTGCCATCTCTTCCTGTTCTCAAAAGACATTTGGTGTCGTCTCTTCCATCTCTCGGAAGACACTGCCATTTGACCCCCATCAGCACCAATCAGGTCATTCTCTACCTCGTCCTCTTCCCATGTGAACTCAGCAACAAATTCTGCGAGGGCCTGCCCTTTGATGGCTATCCTAGGTTGGTAGGTAAGGTCATACTCTCCCAACTCAATGGCCCAATTCATCATCCTTTTACATTTCTTAGGTTTATACAGGACCTGTCTTAGTGGGGAGTTGATGAGGACTATCATGGAATGGGCTTGGAAGTAGGGTTTTATCTTCCTTGAATCATGTATTAGGGTGTTGACTAACTTTTCCATAAGAGGGTAATTTTGTTCAGACCCTTAAAGGGCTTTATTGTTGAAGTACACAGGCCATTGGATTCCACCGTCTCCCCGTACTATGGTTGCACTAATAGCCGATTCAGAGACTGCTAGATACACATACAATTTCTCTCCTACTATGGGTCGAGATAACAACAAGGGAGACCCAAGGTATGACTTGAGTTGGTTAAATGCTTCTTTTCACTCTTCGTCCCACTGGAAGGCCTTTCTAAGCACTTTAAAGAACGAAAGACACTTATATGTTGCTCTGGAAACAAACCTGTTGAGTGCGGCCACTCTCCCCGTGAGTCTTTGGACGTCCTTGATGCTTCTTGGTGTCTTCATGTCAAGCAAAGCCTTGATCTTGTCTGGGTTTGCTTCGATTCCTCTTTGATTGATGATGAATCCAAGAAACTTCCTAGCTCCTACCCCGAAGACACACTTCGCGGGGTTGAGTTTCATTCTATACAAGTCCTAGTATCAAAGGTCTTTTCGAGGTCTGCCACATGAGTTTGATCCAATTAATGATATCCGTTAACATATTTAATTAATGATATCCAATAGGCCATAACACATAGAAAAAATAAAGGAAAAGCAATCTTTATGGTTTGATCCAATTAATGATATCCGTTAACATATTTAATTCACTTATCCATTATCATATGCTTGAGACCAACATATGAGTAATGGAATACACGTTAAATTAGATCTCACCATCGTACAATCCTCAATTAGTATGCCATTAAATTAGAGCTCACCACGTTCTTTTCCTAGGTGCCCTACATAAAGCAAATGGTTTAGGCGGACTCTTTAAAATATAAAAACCAACTACTGCTCATTTATCCACTGCGCACATGGCTCAAGTACATGTTATTGTCATCCAACTGTTGTTCGCTGCCTGCGTAGGATCCTACCAATGGGATGCTATACTTGGGAGGATGACAACAAACCAATAGTATTCAAATACATCCACTGAAATGGAGATTAAAATAATAGAAAATCTATTTTGTAACCTTATTAATTTTCACATGACATTAAGACAAAGATTTATCAAAGAATAATAAATCCAGATTTCAATTTACATTATCACCATGCTTCATAATGATTTTTGGAGCTTGAAATCTTTATAATGACCTATAAATGTAACTTGAAATCAGGGCGAGACTGACTGAACATCGTTAGCAGCATTATAGTGTTCAACATTCAACTATAATACGCAAATGCCTGCATTCGTAATAGAAGGTACACTAACTGCATTCATAATAGGAGTTCTAAAAATGGTAAAGTACCTGCTATTGTCTTCCAATGTTGTACGTTGTCCGCGTGGGATGGTACCAATGGGTCGCTACACTTGGGAGGATGACAATAAAGAAAGAGTAATCAAATACAACTTGTTTGTAGAGATGTGAATACGAATGTTTATAAACTATAGAGAGAGGAATACCTAAAAGATAAAGAACCTTCACAAACTGAAGAAATAAAACTCCAAATTTATTCAAAATATAAGCCTTATAAACATTGTCAAAATATATGGTAAGGCAAGCCATATATTTCATGCCCTCAATATCAAATCTGTAATACTCACTTTCAAATACATAAATGACCTACAACTTTATTCACTTCTTTAGAGCAGTAGCTAAAACGAAACTGATAGTTCTTGATTAATTCTTGGATCTCTTTGATACGTGATCTAATTGTCCTAGTAATAGATGTAGAAGAGAAAGAAAGAATATCAAATACTACTTTTGAACCAATTTCCAGATCAATGCTATAAAGGTTCTTATCTATGCAGAATCAAACTCCTCCATGAATTGAATGAACTTGAGCTTCTAATATGATCCATTAGATATGAAATTTGATGAAGCCCAAACTAAATTCCCATTATCATCCCTTTAAACTACCCTTGATCCCATTCGAAAACCTGCCACGACTAATGCTTACATGACAAATAGCAGCACCGGTTTGAAAACTAATAGCAGCAGCCGTTTAATAAATAAAATACATGTGGGAGCAGGGAAGTGCATTAATTGAATCAATAAACAACCTTGTTGCATCTACAACCGGTGGGAGCAGGGCAGTGCCTTTAGCGATAACATATTGTTGAAACATATTGGCAACTGAGTCCAACCGTAAGATGGATTTAACTACGAACAGAAGAAATAAATAATAAAATAATCTATTAGATAAAACCATATAAAAATCAAATAGGATCTGGACTAAAAAATAATCAAAATCCAACAACATGTTAATAACAAAATCCATATAACCGCAGCAACATGAATTCATTAGTTGGACTAATTGTACAATTACACTTAAAAAGGACTAATTGGATTCAACATGAATTCATTAGTAATCAATTTGCATATACAAATATAAAATCATTTATAAAAAAGGTAAGGATATATGAATCTGTAAATCCACACAAACAAATCTTTACAGTAAAACAATTGAACCATTCTAGTCAAAATAAGAGTTTATGTAGTATGGTAGAGATGAGTATTTCAACGGCCATATAATGGAAGGCTTAGAAAGGTATTCAGTTAGTTAATAGTCCAGAGGTCAAAGATGTATTCCTCGTTCTCACCGTAAAATTTGACCACTAAATACTTTTCTATGAGGACTATGACTCTTCTATAATTTGTCAATATTGGACGTTTCAACAAACGATGACTCCAAAACTTCTTCAACATCATTAGTGGGCTGCCATTGAAACCATGCAATCTTCCACACTCACGAAGCGTCAGCAACACCTGGAGGATAATGGCCAGTTAAGAGTGCAAATAGAATTATAAGATCTGCTAATGTTACTTCTCGTCTAAAAAAGGGTGGTCAGTTAAGGGTGCAAATAGAATTAGAATTGGGGCTTCATAATGCTTAGATTTTAGCCTCTGTGATCAGAAGAATAAAGAGTTACATAAACAATCCTTATGATAAGGATTTTAGCCCCTATCATTTTATAAAGGAAATCTAAATTATACTGGAAGTCTAATAACTTGAAAGGAAATAAATAAATTATATTGAACCAAACAAAAATGTGAAAAAAGCCCAAAATTATGTAAATACCCCAAATTACACAGCCCTATACCTTTTTGCAGAGGCCGGTCTTGACAGCCGGAGGAGATGAGCCATTCGAGAAGGATGGTTGGATGGTTGGATGGTTGGTTGGTGGTTTCTGGCAGCTGAAGGAAAAGTTGGGTTGTTTCCAGTCATTTGGTGGCCTTCCTCTATGACGTTCACTGCTGCATAAGTTAATAGAGACATGGAGTTCAGAATACCCACTCGTTTTCATTTTGTACTCCTTTTTCTTGTCACTTAGCCTCAATCTGTCTAACAAAAAAAATAGACATGTGAAAATACCAATTAAGGAGAAAACATTTCAATATGCCTTACATACAAAAATTATGCCTAACACACGAACATTTCAACCCCATTTAAGAGACCTTCAGAAGGTTGGGTTGAAATTGAAAATAGTACCAACAGTCAGAAGTTGAGTCCGAATAAAAAAAAATGTTGGGACTTTTTCTCCCCATAAATCTACTGCTACAGTCAGAAGCTGAGTCCTAATCAAATTTGTCTCACACAAATAGACATGGGCAATACACGTAAGCCCTTTTTTTTATCCATATAAAAATTATTTTTAAAAATTAGGAATCATTACTAACAAAAATTAAACTTAAATCCCACCAGATATACTGACTTTTCAAAACTGTTGAGATCCTTCTTCCCACCAAATATTACCACCAAAATGTTAATTCTAAAATGCTAAATAGCATGATCACGTAGCAAGTGAAAACTGTATTTCATACAGTAATATCAAATATGAAGGTTTAAGCATGGTACTAAGATTTTCAGCAATAACCTCATTCTTCCTCTCGTAACTCTTAATACACACGATAACCTCATTCTTTCCGATCCCCGCAGATTTGATAATATCCATTGAAACCATGCAATCTTGCACACTCACGAAGCGTCAGAAACACCTGGAGGATAATGGCCTGTTAAGAGTGAAAATAGAATTAGAATTCGGGCTTCATAATTCTTAGATTTTAGCCCCTGTGATCAGAAGAATAAAAAGTTACATAAAAAGGATTTTAGCCCCTATTATTTAATAAAGGAAATCTAAATTATACTGGAACTCTAATAACTTGAAAGGAAATAAATAAATTATATTGAACCAAACAAAAATGTGAATAAAGACCTAAATTAGGTAAATACCCCAAATTACACAACCCTAGGCCTTTAATTGAAAAGGATGATCAGAAGACTAAACAGTTACATAAATAATCCTTATGGTAAGGATTTTAGCCCCTATCATTTTATAAAGGAAATCTAAATTATACTGGAAATCTAATAACTTGAAAGGAAATAAATAAATTATATTGGACCAAACAAAAATGTGAATAAAGCCCTAAAAATTAGGTGAATACCCCAAATATCATAGCCCTAGACCTGCAATTGAAAAAATGATCAGTACATAAGATGTTGAACTCAGTTATATGAAATTGAATATTAAGATAAATATTGTACACAAAGAATAAAAATATAAAAGAAAGGGGAAATATTGTGTCTGTTTCATATCACCTCCACATAACCCAAACTAAAACACAATATGAATAAGAGAATCTACTTGATACAAAATGAATGAAACTACATACCACAAAACCCAATCTAAGCCTTTAATGTTATGAATCAAATCAGTCTAAGGTGGTGACTTCAACTCAGTAGAGACAATAAGATGGATTTCTGCCAATAACACGCAGTGGGGATCTGTAGTCGCTGAGCATAGGTGGTAGCACCCTTGGGGGGAGACATCCTTGGAGCTCGTGGTGGTAGGCGGATAAGTTGGAGGAGGATAAGGTGGAGTGCGGCGGAGAGCAAGGAGTAAGGCGATATGTGATCTTTGAAACCCTATTCTTGTGGAAAGAGGGGAGAGAGTGAACTGATAGATAGCATAGTGAGGGACTACTATGAGAAACGTTCTAAGCCTTTAATGTTATGAATCAAATCAGTCTAAGGTGGTGACTTCAACTCAGTAGAGACAATAAGATGGATTTCTGCGATAACACGCAGTGGGGATCTGTAGTCGCTGAGCATAGGTGGTAGCACCCTTGGGGGGAGACATCCTTGGAGCTCGTGGTGGTAGGCGGATAAGTTGGAGGAGGATAAGGTGGAGTGCGGTGGAGAGAAAGGAGTAAGGCGGTATGTGATCTTTGAAACCCTATTCTTGTGGAAAGAGGGGAGAGAGTGAACTGATAGATAGCATAGTGAGGGACTACTATGAGAAACGTGTATGGTTTAGACAAATAAGTGAAAGGGATAAATTGGGAGGACCATTGTACCCCTTTTATTTGAATTTTGGGTAAAAGGAGGAAAGGAAATGAAGGGTAAAAAAGAGGGGGAACTCAAATATGTAAAGGACAAACTTGTCTTCCAAACTTGTTAATAGTGAAAACACCATCCTACTTTATTATATAGATATATATATTTGTTCTTAGTGGCATAATATTACACACACACACACACACACACACACACACACACACACATATATATATATATATATATATATATATATATATTTGTTCTTAGTGGCATAATATTACACATGCGTTATCGTTCCATTATAACGATCAACGCAAGGATAATCGGGTAAATCATATTTTCTAAAATTATGTTTATGAACATTCCTACGGATGACTCGATTTATCTCTTCCATGATACAAGTCGATGATTCCTATCTCCACTGCATATACGCATGCACACATATCACGGGGAAAATAAAGGAAAATGGCAAAAAACCCATGAGAGACCGTAAGGTCGAAATGGGTGCCTATGACATTCCCATTTCATAACTTAGCCTCTAGACCCTTTTTGAATCATTTTGGTTTCGTATGTATCAGTATGTCTTTGGATGTTGTCCTTCGGGATGGCTCCCTTTCTTTTGTCTGTTTTGAGTATAATAGACTGGCCACTCCATCTCTCTACATTTTGCATGTCATGAACGGCATCGGTCGAAGAGCTCCCGAGAGGGACACACGGGACCAAGGATCGTCCTCTCTCACTCGCCGTGAGATATGACCATAAATATTAAAACATAGTGGGATATGACCATAATGTTTTGGCACCTTCAGTGACCGACAACCATTGGTGCAGAGGGCATGTAATTTTTTCTTAATCAGTAAACCCTAGCTCGTTAAATGGGTTAAATAATAACTTTTTTTGATTATGCAATATATTACTAGTTATAATTATTAGGGTTATATTTTATATGGTTTGATGTGTGTATAATGGGGTTTTTAAATGTAGTTTTTATGATAGGGTTTAATTCACAAACTGACAGCATATATCTTCAAAATGAAAGTAATGGGAGTAAGTTTCAATGGTCTAACATACCAGAATTTAAGCTTGAGGGTAACTAGTAGGGATTGACAGAAAATGGAACAAAGTTGAAAGGTTTGGTAAGGAAGTTGGATATAGAGAGGAAATAGAAAAAATGATGTTTAAAATGTTTTAGGTTTTTATATGGGACAATATTCATGTGGTGTTGTGTGTTTTAGGTGTTTTTTACAAATATTGAGTACTTATGTGGTGTTTTGGAGTACTATTTTTGGTGGAAATATCAGGACCCTCGATCGATTGATTGAATCCTTTGATCGATTGATCGACTCAGTATTTTGAAACTTCCACTTACGGGTTTTGTCTTCTCCAATCCATCAATTCCCAAAGCAAGACTTAATTCCTGATCTAAAGGCCTTCATATAAAGTTTGAATATCATATAAACAAGGTGGACACATACAAATCATGAATTGGGGAACAATTATATTAATAAAATCCCAATTCTAATTTTGTATTTAACCCAATCCCCAATTATCACATTCAAGAGCCCTATAAACTACATTAACGTCAATTGATTCAATATTTCAACATATAATTGAATCTAATAGGGATATTTTGGTTGTTAACAAATTTAAACAACATCTATGCATGAAATAATTGGTTTTAAGTTAAATTAATGTGAGTTTGGATAAAATCAAGAGAAATTGGTACAAATTACCAATTAATTATCTTAATCATAAAATTAGATTTTTAAATTAGATTTATCTCATCTTAATTCTAGATTGATGATAATAGGCATAACCTAAATCAATAATCAATAATACTATCATTCTAATTAAACTTGCCTTGAAATGTTTGATGAAAAATCCTCCAAAATCCTCCAAGTCTCCTTCTCCTCTAAGCCTCATTCTATCTATACAAATGGGTCTCTCTCTAGATGATCGTTGTGTTAGAAAAAGGATCTTAATTTTTAATAGGCTTTTATTCTTCTTACAAAACTTAGGCCTCCTACATGGGCCTTATCTTCTAAATCCAATGTAATCTATTACATGGCCTTTAAAACTCAATTACGCCTTATATCTCACCAAATAGGACTAATTAATTAATTCCCTTAAAATTTACATTTCATTAATATAACTTTAAAAATCAAGGTTTAAAATATCTTGATCTAATTAATCCATATGAGTGCTATGTGTGTGTGTGTGTGCACATATTGTGACATCGCATGTCACCCAGGCACACAATGTACTAAATAATTTATTTAGGTTATTACACCCCATTATCCTTAACCTATGGCACTAAGGAAGTTATTCCCGTTGATGTCAAGATAACAACGTAGGGGTAGTTCAGTTCGACTCAAAGGTAAAGGTTGAAGGGGTTTAAGAGGACCATAGATAAACTAGAAGATGCGCACGAATGCACACTAATAATGATGGATGATTACAAGAAAAAAATAGCCTCTTACTTTAATAAAAAAGTTCGCCATAAAAAATTCAAAGTGGGAGACTTGGTCTTATGGGGCATCACCATCACCACAAAAAATCGAAGTAATGGAAAGTTGGGCTCCAATTATGTCACACCCTTCTTTTTGGTATTAATGCACAAGAGAGTATATTTAAAGCAATGAGTTAAAGTTAAGGTGGAATAATAAAACTTTATTCATTATTAAAATAGTTTACGTAGGGTAGTACCACTACATGGGTGAGTTATATATTTATAACACGGACTATAAAGTAAAAAAATCAAAAAGTGCCACTCCTAGCTCTTATATGGCTTATTCTCTGACCACACAGTCACGTATGCAAACAAATGACATGTATCTTCCTCTAAAAGGGAAGAGATATAATCCTCTTACTCCTGGTTCATATGAAGGAAAAATGAATTAGCACAAATATGCTAAGCAGGCCTTACAATTTTTATAACAAGTATATGTATAAATGAGAGATGGAGTGTGTACAAAATTAAATGTATAATAGCGCTAAAAAATTAAAGATAATAATCCCATACTTATTAGTTTATTAATTAAGGATATTCGAACTAATAACTCCATAACAATTCTTTAAGCATCATGCAAAGAAAGTCAAGGATCATTGAACTAATAATCCCGAACTTATCGATTTACTAAGGGGGAGAGAAATTGTTAAGCCCTCAATAAACCAAATAATAATCAACCCAAAACCATTGCGGAAAAGTAAACGACTAGGCACATAATTAAAGTGTCACTCGTTCGTATGTAGCAATAATTATGGCTCTTAATCATCGGAGACCATTAGGCCAAGCAGAAAGTTCGGTGTGATAACATGCCATTCAACTTCCTGGTTAATACTGATGCTCATAATATAAATATTTTCACAGAGGTTTAATGATAAACTGAATCAATAAGGAACATGATATCAGTTATTAGCTGAGAAGGGTTAAATTGATTCATATTCAAATTAAAATTCAAATATCAATCATATTAATAAAATATGTAGTATGGTAGTATTATAACATGCACATACTAAGAGTAAATATGAGCTATCACATAGTTATATCAATAGAAGTGTGTCAAATACGTATAGTTTACTATTGAGGAGGTAGAAAAAAAAACTTGCTCGGTATTTTGTACGTCTTTATGGGTCGAAAGAGGATAACGGGAGGAGCTGGTACCTGATTATCTGTATACAATATTTGGGTATGTAAGTATATGTTGTAATTGGGGTTAAGTTGGTCATTTTATACAAAAACATGTATATTTTAAAGTTTCAGGGGTTCAAGTGTAAATAATTTTGGACTTTAAAATCTTTAACTTAAGGTCATATTTGAACTTTGGTGTGAGAGACTTTTTATCTTAAAATATTTCGAAGTATTCATAAATAAATTTTGGGGTTCAAATTCATAAATTAAAAAAGTGAAGAGAGGTCCAATTGTAATTTAGGAAAACTATTTCAAAGTTAAAACCTCTTTTTCCATAACTTAGGCTAGGCTTAACCAAACATTTCCTCACCTTGTGCAATTTTGACCAGAAAAATAAATTAAAAATGTTGGAAAAAATTCCAGAAAATTTTGACTGGCCACGCGCCCTCACGCGCAATTTCAAAGTTCCTAGTCAAAAAGTTCATCTTCTTCCCCTTGATAGTTCACTTTAGGGTTTTTAGTTTTTGACCTTAGATTTCTCCTTCATTTTGAAACCATTGAGATGATTTCTTAACAAAATCAACCTAATTTTTCATAAGGAATCCAAATATTTAGGTTTTTTGGGTTCGAATGTAGTATATCTCAAGTTCTTTAATTTTGTGTTTTACTAAAAATTTGATCTAACATTCACGACTTTCAAGCATACGGAATGTATATTTATGAAATAAGTTTGGCTTCACCTATGTGTAAGAGTAGTTTAGTTTTCATTTCATGGTTTGAGATGGATTATAAAGGGAGAATTTAAGATTTTTAGTTATTTCGTTTATGATGCACTTTCAATTGATTAGAGCTTATTATGCACATTCATGGAAATTGATAATTACACTCGAGTTCCCGAAGTTGTAATGAAGACATTCCAAGTTTTAAACTTGAGTATTGATCATTATTTGGAAGTTCACCATTAAAGCTCAAGCTTTAAGGGTGGAAACTTCATAATTTTCACCTACGACCTATTTTCTATGTAAGATTTCAAGTTTTGTGACATATCTAGGATTATATGAACAAAAAATTTGATTGAATCTAAAAGAACTCAATATATTACATAAAATCACAGTGTACCTATTTTGAGTGAAAAATTGGAGTTTTGAAACTATTATTGGGGTAAGTTTGAACCAAGGAATTCATGGTGTATTTATAGTGTTTGATCATGAGAGTTCATTAGTGGAGAAGAGATGTGGATTTCAATTAAATTTGTGAAGTTCTCTTGCTTGGGTAATGTTCCTCACATGTGTGAATGGTGTAGACATGTGATTTTTGGCTTCTTCTGCTGATGTGTTGGCTTATTTGGACAAGGATAATGTGAAATATTAAAACTTTGGTGTTTGGTCTTTAGTTGGTGAAGTATACGCATATATAGCCCTAAAGTGTACTTTAGATGATGTTTAGGGGTATTTGTGTAGTTTCAAAATGTTTCAAGTGCTAAAACTATAATTTTGTGTTAGTTGAAGTCTAGAGGACCAATTTGATATAAAGTTGCGGTTTAGGAGTTAAGTATAAGTTAAGCTATGTTGGATTGAAGTTTTTAGGGTTTAGTTTGTAATTATAAAACCTTCAAACTGTGTAAGTTATTTCCATAAAGTTGCAGGGCGTCAAAATTAGATTCATTCATCTTTAGAAGACTTTGGAATTTGAGTCATTGTGAGGGTTCAAATAATGAATGTAGGTGATTAGGGTCGGTTGATAGATTTGAATGTCCTAGTTATTACAGTCTACCTACATAAAAAAAATCGTCCTCGAATTTACCTTAGAATAGTCAGGATATTGATCTTTCATAGCCTGTTCAGGTTCCCATGTGGCTTCTTATTGATTTTAATTTCCCGAAAGTACTTTAACGGAAAGGATTTCATTATTTATGATATGCTTCACTTGACGATCCATAATTTGAATAGGGCATACATCAAAGTCATGGTTTGGTTCAATAGAGATGTCTTTCCACATAATGGTATGAGATGGATAAAAAATATATTAGATATATTATCATTACTACGACACGTGAAATACATTATGAATAATAGATAATGCCACAAGTAATTATAATTCCACAACTCGTTTGGAAATTGTGAAAGGTCCAATATATATGGGGGCTACTTTTCCTTTCTTACCAAATCATAAGATTCCTTTTCGAGGAGAGACTTTCAGAAATACATGGACATTAACTTAAAATTCGTGTTTCTGTCGCCAATCTACATAACTTTTTCGACGGTCTTGGGATGTCTTCAATCTTTCTCGAATTTGTCATCTTATTTTAGTGGTTTCTTGGATTATCTCAGGACCAAATTTTTTATTACTTTAGGATTCTATCCAAGATACATGTCATTTACATGGTTTCCAAATAATATTTAAACGGGGAAGATTTAATACTAGTCGGATAAGTGTTGTTGTATGAAAATTCAATAAGGGGTAAATGTACATTCCAATTGTCAGGCATATCTACATACAAGCGTGTATCGTATCTTCTACTGTTTGGATTGTATGTTATGATTGTCCATCTATTTGAGGGTGGAATGTGGTACATAAGTGAAGTTTAGTACCCAATGCATTTTTCAATGCTTCCCAAAAATTTTCTACAAAATGATAATATCTGTTGATATGATGGAGAAAGGAATTCCATGTAATTGGACAATTTCTCGAAGGTAGAGATTACTGATCTTCTGAAATGAGAAGGTGGTATTAATTTGTATAAAATGAGAAGATTTGGTGAGTCAATCTAGTAATACCTAAGTATATTATATCCATAGGATATACGAGGTAGTCCGCAGACAAAATACATGGTAATATGATACCATTTCCACTCGAGAATTGGTAAGGGCTGAAGGAGTACACTAGGGTGTTAGTGTTTTATCATTACTTGTTAACAAGTAAGATATTTCCTTAAAAAATTCTTAATATCATTTCTCATATTTTTCCACCAATATTTCTTCTTTACAGAGTGGTACATTTTCAAACTTCCACGATGAATAAAAAATGTCGAGCGATGGGCTTCTTATAGTAGTACATCTTCTCGAAGAGAAGAATCATATGGTACATACAATGTATTTCTAAGTCATAAAAATGTTTCCTTATCTTATGATAAGTAAGTATTTTTATCATAAAGGTTTGTACAAAAGAATCTTGGGTTTATTAAACTAATATTTTCTCTCTCAGTTCGGGATATGTAATGATGTTGAAGAATTTTTCGAAAGGGGATATCAATTGAAAATCATATTGTTCTATGGTAGAAGCAATATCATAAAAAATTAAAGTGTGAACTCTTCCTATTGGATTTCAACTTAAAGTATCGGCTACTACATTGACTTTTCCTGGATGGTAATTTAATTTAAATCAATCATCTTTCAAAAATTCCATCCAGCGTCCTTGTCTTTAATTCTAGTACTATTGAGTAAAAATATATTTCAAACTTTTATGATCAGAAAAGACATGAAAATTTTCACCATAAAGGTAACAACACCAACTACAACTACTAACTCAAGATCAGGGATAGGGTAATTACGTTCGTGAGTTTTGAGTTGTCGAGACACATAATCTATAACTTTCTCATGCTGCATTAACACACATCCTAAACCCTTCAATGAGGCATTGATATGTACATCGCAGCTTACATCACTACAAGAAATGATGAGGATATGAGTAGTGGTTAATTTGTCCTTCAAAATTTTGAATGATTGATTACGTTCATCAATCCATACAAATGAAACTTCCCTCTTAGTCAGCATTAAAGGGGGAGTATGGTGTACAAAACGACTATAATATCTATCTTGTCCTAAAAAACTCTTTATCTCTATAATATTGGTAGGATTTTTGCATTCTAAAATGGCTGAGATTTTGGGTGGATCGACATGGATTTTATTTTCAGAAATCACATGTCCTCAAATATTTATTTCCTTCATTGAAAAATCATATTTTCTCTTCTTTGCATATAACCGATGGTTTTTTAGAGTACCTAAAATTGCTTCTAAATGTTGATCATGTTCTACTTGATTTTGAGAATATATAAGAATATTGTCTATGAGAACAATACCAAATTGGTCAAGAAAATGCCTAAAGATTCAATGCTTTAGATCCATAAAAGTTGCGGGTGCATTGGTTAACCCAAATGACATTACAATAAATTCAAAAGTCCCTTTTTCCTCGAAGTTGATTATATAGATCTCATATTCGGGGTAAAGGATACTTATTCTTAATGGTTATTGAGTCCAGTTTAAGATAGTCTGTGCATAATCTTGAGCTTCCATCATTTTTCTTGATAAATAATACTGTAGATCCCCAAGGAGATGAACATAGTCAAATAAAACCTTTTTCAAGAATCTCATCTAATTAGGTACGAAGTTCTCAAAGTTCTAAAGGAGCCATTCAATACAGAGGTATCGAGATAGGAAATGTATTAGACTAAACATTGATACTAAACTCGATTTCTAGGGAAGTGGGTAATCGTGGTAATTATTTGGGGAAAACATATTTGAGTTGTTACAAAAGGTTTGCAATTAAAGAAGAGATTTGAATTTGGAATGTTTATGGTTCAAACGGACCTGATATTTGAAGTACAAAAGAACAATCGATATAAGCATGATGTCTTGACATAACATCCATTCCGATAATAATATCTAAAATTATCAAATTAACAAGGAGTATTCCTAAACCAATCTGAATTTTATAATTACTATAACCTTGTTTTGGTGTATTGATTTCTCCTATTGAAATTCAATATTCAATGGAGGAATTAAAGATCTAGGAAGTAATAACCATGATTTATCTAGTGTAAGACTGATAAAGGAACGTGTTGAACCTGAATCAAATAAAACATGTGCGGGAAGATGTTGGAAAAATATCATACCTTCTATCACATCATGGGAGTTTTGTTTAGGTAGTATTGCATAATTCTTTCAATGACTTCGGATTGGCACAATTTCCTTACAAGGATTTGCTTAGGTTGATTTTTGATAGGAAGGGATTTTAGATTATGTGAGGGTTTGTTTAACCAACGACGGATTGGAACAAATCTTAACTTAGGACACTATGGTCTGATATGTCATACATCGTGACATTAATGACAACAAATTTTAATACCACGTAATTTTATTGATTTTATTTATTTATTTTATTTAAGGGATTAATTGAATTAAATGTGAATTAATTGGGAATTAATCTGAATATAAATACTAGCGAGAGGTGAGTTGGTATTTGATTGATTATGATGTTAAAATTGAATATTACTGATAATATATGGTAATATATGAGTATTGAAGATATTTAAATTGTCACGAGGCAGAAATACGATAATTTGAGAAATTTAATTGGGACGGGCGTGTCAGTCGCGTCAGGAATGAATTTATTTAAATTAAAAGTAAATTATATTTTTATCAACCTAATGATCATTTTGAGTGCGCCAACGCGTCCGAGAGGGTCGAAATAGTCACAAAACACTAGCCGGGATTTTAGTTTGGGTCCCGGGGCATTTTTAGGCCAAACCGGCAAGCTAGAAGGGCATTTTGGTAATTTTAAATATGGAGGAATTAAAACCCACCAATTTTAGAGGTTAATTATATATTATTTGAGAGACCACTAAGGCCATTACCAGCAAAAGATACGAGAGTGGGCTACGGAGGTTTTGAGAGAAGTTAGAAAGAGGGTAAAGGAGGTTCCAAGCCAAACTATATCCCATCACCAGAAATTGTAAAGGATTTGTGACCGGAAAAAAGAGATAAAGCCAACCTTGATCATCAACAATGAACCAGAACATCGGATTTAAGTCAAGTGATTTGTTATTATTAAGTTCAATGAATATTTCTTCCATGTTTAGTGTAGAAACTGTTTTTTCCTTGAAAGTTTTGAGGAAAACCTAATGAAATTGTTATAGAAACTCTGAAGTTGGGTTAGGGATTGCATGTAGAATGACTATGGATGAATTTGGTATCCAAAAACTTAATTTTTATGATTTAAAAACGGATTTATGACGGTTAATTAGGCACAATAAAATTCTGGGTTCATGTTCATAGGGTTTGGGGTAAAATTTGGGGATTAATGATAATTGGATGTTGATTAGAAGGATTTGACCCCAAAAATATGTTAAGAAGTAACCTAAGAGGAGTTACAGTTGTTAATGTCATTGGGATGATCTTAGGATGAATTTAGAGAAGAGAAATATGTAGAAAAACGAGTTGGAAAATTTCTGGGCATATTCTGCCATTTCGTTAGAAGACCTGCCCAGATCGTTCGAACGACCTCGTTCACATGAGCTTCTAACCGTTCGAAGACTTCGTTTGAACGACCCTCATTCGAACAACCTCGTTTGAATGAGATTTCTAACGAGTTGACAGAATGGCCTTTTAGGGCCTGATTTTATTTCGAACTCCCAGTAGACTTATATAATTGAGTGTTAACCTTCCCTTGTTGACTAGTGGGTATAGTTGTGAGATTGGAGTACGTTGAGGAGTAAAACTTAGGATTTTGTAGGAAACTAGATGACATTTATGGGTTAAGAAATAAGTATCAAATATTTCGATGTGAGAAGGATTGACGACTTTAATGTATATTATTCAGGGATTTGTAAACGTGCATTATTTAATGACGGTATAGGAATGTAAAATATACCTCTATTGATATTATAAGATATCTAAGATGTGTGAATGCTTCGTATATGTGGTTATCTATGTATGACATACCTACTATAGTTGCTATCAGGGGAGGTCGGCGTTCGATCAGGTCCATCTAATCTTTGTGTACCTACGGGGGGAATTTAGATTGGTACCTCGAGGACATAGGTCAGAGAATGACTTATTGAGGAGTTAATAAGTCTGCTGATCATGGGAGCGTACGTATGTGCGTGACCCATGTGATGTGAACTATGTTTGCCTCCCTTATGTGTGTTTATTACTTGTCGAAACGATTCCTGAGAGATTCGGAATACGTGATCCTTATGTACGTTATGTACCGGGATTTGATAATAGAGTATGTGTGCATCGCAGCTTAGTCTAGGGGTACCATTATTGTATATTATGATGAGATTGATATACTGAATTATTGAAATGAACTGTTTATATAAGTATAAATGTGAATAAATGTAACATCTTTGTAGCGTTAAAAATGGGAAAACTCATAGTAATTATTATAACTAATTCTGAGTAAAAACAGTAAGACCTCCAATTTATATTAAGACATTGGGAAATGAACATTGAATTGTAAAGTAATGTTAGGTCATGGATTGGACTAGTTTGGTAGTAGTATAACTAGAACGGGTACGGGTACGATAGGTGTGCACAATTAGTTGAGAGGTGAGGATCTCATGTGAGTGCACACATTATCATGTATTTTATATTCACTATTTAATGATATTAAACACTTGCTGTATTTTAAACTGTTTTCACAATCGGGCTCTGACCCGTTTGCTTTCAAATCTATTTTCTTATAAAAACATTTTAGGTGCCCAGCCACAAGGACACCAAGTGTAGGAGTTCCATTCCAGTGACGTGTTGTAGCTACTGTGGAAGTTATAGGATTTCGATAGTAGACGCCTCCATTTTCTACCTTGACTCTATTTTACTCATCTGTAGGGCATTTTGCCCCTTTTCTTTTAGAGACATCCTACTTACTCAGTTTATTTTAGATTTTGGGTTGTAAATAATTTGTGATTCAGACTTTTTATTCGGTTGTATTCAGTATTTGGATTATTAGAGGAGTATTCCTCCTGATTCATTGTCATTCCATTATTATTCTATTGTGACTGTGTTGTGGTTGTGGTATTAGTATTTCATAATTTAAATGGATCGTAAGTTAATAGGATTTAATTAAAATTGACCACTCACTTTTTAAATATTAGGTGGCTAGTAATTATTAAAACATTTTTGGACAGTGATGCTATGAACTGAACCAACTTGACATTTTGTATTAATTTGATTAAAGGAGTAGCTACCCGGTATTTAATTAGTAGGGGTGTCACACAAATCATTGAATTTGTTATGTTATAACGGATCTGAGAGTAAACTGGTTCACTCAATTTTGGATTGGTTTGAGATCGAGATTGAGGTAGGGTTCTAGTCATATGATTATTTAGAGTAATGAAGGTGAAGATCATTTTACAATGGATTAATTTTGATTTAATAATTACCATAACATCGATAAGTTTAGAATACTCACATATTAGTAAAGGAGTGACTGAATTCTTAACTCTTGTATGTAGTCCTTTTTCAAATTTCTTGCACTTCCTTATCTCAATATTTATATACTCAAGGGCATAACGAGATATCTCAGTTAATTTGGCTTGATAATGGTCTAGAGACATATTGGCTTGTTATAATTTTAAGAAATTAACAGTTTGTTGATCTCGTTTAGCCTCGGGAAAATACTTTTTTAAGAAAATCTCTTCAAATTTCTCCCAAGTAAAATTAACAACATTCTGGTTATGTGACACTACTTCAAATACAGGCTGCTAAATTTACTCAGATATTGGTATTTATACCTACTCCATTAAGAATTTGCACAATCTGACGTACTAATTTTTCAACTTCACTAGCACCTGTCTTTCTAATAAAAGATGGAGGTTTGTTGTCTCAAAATTTCTTTAAGGGCATTCATCCTTTAATTTCTATGGAAATTTCCTCTCGAGTAGAATGACAAGTTCGTTGTTATCGGTCTAAAGAAGTGAGTTCCTGAAGACATCGCATGATTCCTTCAGTCTGACTCTGTTCAGTTTGAGTTCCAGTGGAGGGGATTCGAGTACCAACCATCCTAAATTATAATAGAACAGTTTTAATGATAAGAATCATAAAACAATGATATGTCACAAACCCATTATATTATATACATGATATGTTGCTTGATGAATGGAAGTTATATATTACAAACTAAATCTACATTATTATTCAACTATAGTAGTTAGTTAATCTCCAAAGCTTAGTGTGGCACACTATTTACGATACTTTATTGTACTATATGCATTAGGAGATAACTTTAACTTTGGATTTTTAGGTAGGAATAACAATATCTCCCTCATAGCTTGATTTTGGACTAACTAGGTAATCTCCTTGGTTTGGGAATCATCAATTGAGTCATTACTGGTGTCAGGAGAATAGTCACCATGTATTTCCCAATTTTACATTGCATCTGGATACATAGGTGGGGTGTGTGGAGTATATATGAGTGCAAGATTGATAGATTCTTGAAATATCACTAGATCGTTCACGTAGTCATCTACTTTTCACATAACATGCATTTAACCTAAAACTATATCCGTCAGTATTAACCACTTCACATCGCTACAGGAACCTACCCAATATTCCTCTACTTAATGAATGAATCATTTCCTGTAGTCTTGCTAATGCTTCTTCCCAGACCCTAGCTTCCCAATGATTATTCGGCTCGATCTCCACATTGAACATAAACGTATCCCAAGTATCCATAATGCAAAATGGAATTACCATATAATAGTAATGAAATAAGTTACAAAAAGATAAAATAACTAATATCATATAAAATTCTTTTCCCGTATAGAATGCTAACCCAATAATATGTTAAATTTAAGACATGCTCTAACACAAACTTGTCACACCCTTCTTTTTTCTATGAATGAACAAGAGAGTATATATAAATAATTGAATTAAAGTTAAGATGGAATAACATAACTTTATTCATTATTAAAATAGTTTACACAGGGTAGTACCACCGCAGGGGTGAGTTACACTTTTTTAAGACGGACTATAAAGTAAAAAATCGAAAAGCTCCACTCCTTGCTCCCATCTCACTTATTCTCTTCCCGCACGTTCACTCACACAAACAGATCACCGATATCTGATCCTAAAAGGGAAGATATATTATGTGCTTTGTCCTGATTCATCGGGAGGAAACAAGAAGTAGCACAAATATGCTAAGCAGGCTTTACAATTTCTATAACAAGTATATGTGCGGATGGGAGTTTGAGTGTGTATAGAATTTAGTGTATAGCAATACCAAAAAAATAAAGTTGATAATCTCCTACTTATCAGTTTAGTAAGATTTATATAGAAACAATTAAAGGGCTTTGAATAAATAAACCCTTACTTACCAGTTCATTAAGGATCATTTAAAGGATGTCAAGGCTCTTTGAACTAATAATCCCATACTTATTAGTTCACTAAGGAGGGGATAAATAGTTAATCCATCAATAAAACAAAATAATAATCATTGAAAACCATTGGGGAAAAGTAGCTGGATAGGCACACAACTAAAGTGGCACTCATATGTATGTAGCAACAATCGAGGCTCTCAATCATCTTTACCTTTAGCCAAAGTAGAAAATTCCCTGGGATAACACCTCAGTATACTTCCTAGTTAAGACTGATGCTCATAATATAAATATTTGCATAAAGGTCCAGGGGTAAATTGAATCCATAAAGGAGATGATATCATTTATTCAGTGAGAGTGGTTAAATATATCCATATTCAAATCAGAATATAAATTATATTTAATAATCTATGCGGTACGAAAATATTATAACATGCACATACTAAGATTAAATTTGAGCTATCACATAGTGATATCAATAGCAATATGTCCAATATGAAAGTTTACTATTAAAGAGGTACATAAAACCTACTCACTCGGTATTTAATACAACTTCATGGATCAAAAAGTATATCGGTAGAAGATGATACTTGATTCTCTATATACAATATTTAGGTTTATAAGTAATTGTTGGAATTGGGGTTGGGTTGGTTAGTTTATACAAAAAAGGTATCTTTTAATGTTTTGGGGGTTTAATTATAAATAATTTGGGATTTTAAAATCTTGGACATAAGTTAATATTTGAGCTTTGGTGTACGAGACATTTTATCTTACAATATTTTGAAGTATTCATGGACAAAGTTTGGGTTTAAAATTCATAAGTTGAAAAAGTCAAAAGGGGTCAAATTACAATTTAGGAAAAATATTTCAATGTTAAAACCTCATTTTTCCATAACTTAGGATAATGTTAAGCAAACATATCCTTAGCTTATATCATTTTCACCAGAGAAAATAAAATAAAAATATTGGAAAAGGATTCACAAAATTCTGATTGAACATGCGCCCTCTTACACAAGGTCAAAGTTTCTGGTCAAAACGTTCATCTTCTTCCCCTCAACAGTTGACTTTAGGGTTTCTAATTTTTATATGAGATTTCCCCTTCATTTGTAAAGGATTTGAGGTGATTTATTAATAAACTCAACCTAATGTTTCATACAGAATCCAAATATTTAGGTTTGTGGATCGAGATGCAGTATATCTCAAGTTCAATAACTATGTGTTTTACTAAAAATTTGATGTAACATTTGCGTCTTTCAAGGATATGGAAGTGATTCTTATGACCATAGTTTGGTTTCTAGAATGTGTAAGAGTAGTTTGTGTTTGATTTCAAGGTTTGATACGAATTTTATGGGGACAATTTAAGGTTTTCAGTTTTCTGGTTCAAAATACACTTTCCATCGATTATAGATTATTATGCATATTCATGGCATTTGATCATTACATTCGAGTTCATGAGGTTCTAATGAAGACATTCAAAACTTTACACTGGTTGTTTATCATTATTTGGAAGTTCACCATTAAAGCTGAAGCTTTAATGGTGGAAACTTCATAGTTTCCGCCTAGAGCCTGTTTTCTAAGTTAGATACCTACTATTTTGACATAATCTAGCATTATAACAACACATAAATCGATTGAAACTAAACGAACTGAATATAGTTTATAAAATCAGACCGTACCTATTTCGAGTGAAAATTTTGAATTTTGAAACTGATGTTGGGGTGAGTTTAAATTGAGGAATTTATGGGGGTGTTTATAATGTTTGATCGGGAGAGTTCATTGGTGGAGAAGGGAGGTGGATTTGAACTGAAATTGTGAAGTTTTCTATCTTGTTTAATGTTCCTCACATGTGTGCATGGCCTACACATGTGATCTATGGATTCTTGTGGAAGTGTGTTGGCTTATTTGGACAACGAGTATGTGAAAGTATTAAAACACCAATATTGGTGTTTCATCCTTAGTTGGTAAAGTATATGAATATATAGCCCTCCAAGTTTACTTTTGATGAAGCTTTGGGGTACTTTGTGTTAGGTGAAGTCTACATCATTAATTTGATATAAAGTTGCGGTTTAGGGGTTAAGTATAAGTTAAGTTAAGTTGAGTTATATTGAATTGATGTTTTCTAGGGCTAGTTTATAATTATTGAGACTTTAGGGAGTCCAAGTTAATTTAGTAATTTTGTAGGGCATCAAAATTTGTTTCATTCATCTTAGGGGACTTTTAAATTTGAATACTTTATGAGGGTTCAAATAATAAATATAGGGGATTAGGGTCGGTTGATAGATTTGAAAGTCCTGGCTATTTCAAAATGGGAAGTCCCTTGTGTAGTGACCAAGATCGCACAACATACTTTTCATTATCTTAAGGATAAAGAGGGACAAGAACTTACTCACAAGTGGAATGTTGAACATCTAAATAAATACATCCAATGATTTACAAGTGAAATGAAATGAAAATAACATTTTTTATTACATAAGTTATCTCAATACAGTGTTCTATATGAGTTACAAGGCTTAAATTCTTGGCTCCAGGTTAAACTTAAGGTATAAGGACACAATGTGAGTTATAAGTCTTCATTTCTTGGATCCAAGTTATACCGAAAGGTCTAAGGACCTATGAGAGTTGAAAGGCATTAATCCTTGAATCCATATAAGAGGGTTGAGGCGTAAGAGACCTCAAACAAACGAGTTTATGGGTTGCAAGACATTCATCCTTAACTATAAAAGTCTCAAAGATGTTAAATGACCCAACAACATTTTTAAGGCATTCATCATAGGCTTGAATAATCAATGTAAGTTCTGATGACAGAAAAATGACTAGAAAATATTACCAAGTCTTGCATTCTTGATTTCAAAATAGTTCATTAATGTCTAAGATCCCGAAAGGTGACCTCCCCCGACTAAAATATGTTTTCAAAAACAAAATCACAAAAAGAGTAAAAAAATAATGTAACCATCATTCAAAAAAATTTCAGTCCTCATTTTAAAATATTTTTAGGGGATCGAGCGTTTTAAAATATGAAAAATCCTTTGAAACCATGATTAAAAGGTTAGAACTTAGAAAACTTCCAATCTCAATTTTTTCAGGGGGTGGGGGTAAGTGTTTATGCCAAAAAGAAAATGTAGACTTCTACTTTTAAAACAGAAGTGTGAAGTCGTAAATTGCTAACACTTTCATCCTTAGTTAGTTAATTTCAGAGGTCTTAGGATCCCTACTGGAACTTCATATTTTAAACATCGAACCATTTCATTCGTAGTTAGTTAACTTAAAATCCTTAGGACCCATAGTGTAACTTCATATTTTAAATTTTTAAGGAATTCATCATTAGTTAGTCAGGTTTATAGATGTTAGGACTCTTAATGAAACTTCATATTTTAAAGTTCTAAGGTTTTCATCCTTAGTTAGTTAAGTACAAAGGTCTTACGACCCTTAGTGGATGTTTATATTTTAAACATCAAATCATTTCATCCATAAATAGTTAAGTTCAAAATCGTAGGACTCACAATGTAACTTCATATTTTAAATATGTAAGGCTTTCATCCTTTGTTAGGTAAGTTCATAGAGATTAGGACTTTTACTTGAATAACATATTTTCAGGTTATAAGGTTTTTATCCTTAGCTATTTAAGTCAATAGTTATTGGGACCATTAGTGGATCTTCATATTTGAAACGTTTATCCTTAGTTAGTTTCAATTCATATATCATAAGACCCTTAGTGGAACCTCATATTTTAAACTGAGCGACCGTCATACTAGTGGAATGTAACTTGTAGGTCTTAAGCCCATTTGTGGTATATTTTCCCTACCTCTAATAGGTCCTTACCCATAGTTAAGTGTAGTTATGATGTCATTAGACCATTAGAAGATTTAAAATTTAACTCCCCTTCTCAAAAATATTAGGTGGCTTAGAGTTTGCAAAAAACTTTAAGTGGGTCGGTCTTAAATAGTCCATGTTTTAATATTACAATGCTTTTATCCTTAGTTAGTTATGGTTATATGGTTTTATAACCTATAACGGAATCTTGGTTTTGAGATCCAAAGGCTTCCATCCTTAGTAGATCACGTTGTAAAGGTCTATGAACCCTCTAATGAATTTCAGGAGTTCTTTTAATTGTTTTCAAGTGATTTACTCAGTAATCATGGAGAGCTAAGATGAGATATTACTTCACAAAAGTATAAGCATAAGTAAAGATTTATTGGTAAAGTAAAGCAAAAGAAACGACGAGGAAGAGAAGTCAAAAATTTAAAAACATATCCACAGTCAATAAAGATGGGACTAGAAAAGACCCATGGAAAAAAGGTATGAATATTTTATAATCCTTTCAAGGGTTGGTCTTCACAAGATTTTTGTCAACATGGTCCTCAAAGACCTTTCACGGGGGGTAAGATAAAACTCCAGTCTCTTTAGTTGGGGGAGTAGACTCATTACACATGAATTTCTGATTCTTGGCTTTTATAATGGAGGCCTTAGTATCTTAGCCTTCACTACTATTTTCAATTTCATAACTGTCCTCAGTAGAGTGGATATCCTCTAAGAAAAGACCAGAGACATCGACCTCTAAGAAGAGTAGTTGGACCTTGACCATGACCTTGCAAGGTTAAAAATAAAAAATAGTACTTTTAGAAAAGAAACCTATAATAGGCTTCATAGTTTAGATAAATATCCAACTGTCTTGTTACCATAGAGTTCATCTTCCCCTAGAGCTTGACATGTTTCATCGGAAGTACAAACAAATCAATGTGCAATTTTTGGTCCCAATCGCCAAAAGGTCCTTACTGATGCTAAGGGCGTAGACTAGCTGCCTAAAGGTCTCAATGTCCTTATATAAATTAAGACATCTGTCCTTCGAAAGTCAGACCTTCAAAACTTCATCTGAAAGGACCTCTATAACCTTCCTATGGTTTATTAAAGCATCAAAATTATCCATTTCATCCCCCGCCAAAGAGTTCTGAGCAGTGTCAAGCAATGACGAACTATCATGAATGGTTTTTCTTTCTGAAGGCGAGTTTACTCTAGGTAATTGGTATGAATCTTGAAGCCCACCCTCTCATATTATAAACAGACCATATCTAGTTGGTGATTGTAAACCGATTGATGCACCTTCATCATGGCCATATCCTAATACTCAGCCATCAACAATCCTTTCTTCCTTGACCTTTGAGCTGTACATCCTCAACTAAATATTTGACCTAAAAATACAAGGAAAAGGTATCAGAAAATATATATATGAAAGTGAAAAGAAATAATGAAAGTAAAAAAACAATTGTGAAGTTGCCTTGTCAAGGATGTAGACCATCTCCTCTAAATTGGTTAACGTCCCTTTGCTCCTCAGCTTGAACATTATCTCAGAACCGTTGGTTCTAATCATCGGTGTGAAAGACTCCACAACATAGGTTTAAGAGTTACATTTTTCTGAGGAAGTAGGCTAATAGTATTTATCCAACACCAAGAACCCCAACCCACATAGATCTCCCTCAATTGGTCCATTAGGATAACTAGAGACCTTTGAAACATCAATTTTCCTCCACATCCTTTATACGAGCCATTCATTATATTTTAAAAGGACCCAAACCACTTAATTAACCTTTAATTGGGGATCACCAAACTATTTGACCCAAAACTTTGAGTCTAAAGGCTATAAATACCCTATAATAGAAAGTACACTATGGGTTTACTCATAGGAACCACCCACCCCTAAATATTCATATAGCAAGGCGATGATTTTCTTGACCATCTTCAATGGTGGGATCTCATTTACATTTGACATCAAATAAATATCATCCATTAGCTTCACAATGGGAAGTGGAATGTCAATGGTGGTGTAAAATTTTATTTCTATCATGGCCCTGGACCTCTTCCCAATTTTCATACACGGGAAAATGGAGGTCAACTTCCCTTAGCGCATCATCATACTCCTATGCCCATGCTTAGCTATTGAATCAACAATATCTCAAGATCAATAATTGAGTTCTAAACAAAGAGTACAAATGGGAACGTAGAATACATCAACACATATACTTGGTAACCAATAAGAATCCTGGACAACCGCACCCTCTACAAAAGGTACAAACTCCTTAAAACGTAGGGAAAAAACATCCCCTTTTTTGGCCTCAGGCACTTCAGAATTTTCAGTAACTATGAACTTACATTTGCTTTGGATAAAAAAAAAGTCCTCACCCCCCATTAACTATCCAACCATAATCTCTGGGGCCTTCATATCCCCTCAAAGAACTATATATTTGGGTTGAGGCCTAAGTCTAGCTTCACTAAGACGATTAGAGGTGACTGAGACCTCGAAGGATACAAACAAAAATTTTACATCCTACTTCTACCTATAAACATATACATGGATGGGGTAATCTTAGTCTATAAAGAAAAAATAATCGTTAATAGGGTTCCTGGCCAAAAATTAAAGAAATAATTCAAAAGTAAAAGAAGTGTTACACAAAGCCAGTGGAGTACACCAAATATTTGGACAACTTATCATCTCCATCGAGTCTGGAGTAGACCAGGATCCTTTGGTAAATAAGAACATTTGCTTTCACTACATGGGGACCTTTTGCTTATCCCTTGAAAATATGGTTGAAGTCCTGGAGATAACATACTTTAGCCACTATCATTAGCATTTCTCCATTCTTTAACTTCGTAGAGATTGAAGAATTAATCTTGGGTGATGTCATATTGTCCTCTACTAGTCTCCCTAGAGGCAAAAATAGTGGGCGTTAATGTAATCCATGTGTTGGACACAAGGTGAGAAAGGTCTACCCTTATTAATTTTAAAATTTCCAACACATTTTAAGGTGGTGGTAACCTATCTCTATAGACAAAAATGAACTTTCTAAGGAATATAAATTCTGAGACCAAGGAATAAGATTTCACTTCATACTTTCAACCCTCAAAATAATAGTATTATGTATTAGATATTTATCACGGACGTCCTTCAAGTCTTTCTTGATGATCGGAAAAGACACTTGGGCTCCAATTAGTTGACTACTTGGGTAACAACATGGGTTGACCACATTAGGCGATTGGCGAAGGTTTAATCCCCTTTGTTCAAATGATGAAGGCAAAGAGACTTGAGGTTCGATAGTGGATAATGAAGAATCGTTCAAAACCTCTAAAGGGGAAATGTTTTTAAAAGACCCTTTCACATGGAAGGGGAGGAAATCGCATGTTACAAATATTAATATTAAAAGGAGAAAGAGATGATTGCGATAAAAGTGGTGAAGATCTCAATCAAGCCCAAGGGACTCAGTTACAGCCACCCAAGTCCTGACTGATCACATTTCGCTGTCTCCAACACTAAATTTCATACTCTTACCAATGAAATCTAATAATGACATGAATCTTGTTGGTTAGTTATGCTTATACATTTAGACATTTAAATGGCTAAGTGTTTCTCTTTGCAATTCTTGAAAATAACAACAATGGTCTATAATTGGTACCAAATTTAAGTGTTATCAAATTCTAAAGGTTCACAATCCCCTCACTCTCACCAGTGAAAGGGAAGATGTCCTAAGGTCTAATAAAAATGCTACATTTAAAATTGATCGACAATAGGATTAAAGACGTTAACGAGTTCATTATTTTCACAACATATCCAATCATGTTGCCCATCTGTAAATGCTCAGATCAGAGACCTCAGAGTTAATAGTTTCAAGACTTACACTAACTAAGTGAACTTTCGCATAATCAGAACTAACCTCCTAAGATGCAATGTTCCCTCTTCCTGGGTACGATCACAATGTCGTATCTGTGACACCCTGCCCAATTAAATATCGGGTGATCAGTCCTTTATTAAATTATAATCAAGGTGACTGGTTGGTTCATTCTCAGCATCACTGTCAAAAAATAAATTTTCCAATTTAAACACCCTAATATTTAATCTAAGTGTCAAAACCATTTAAACCTTATTCCCATTTTATTTATGTCCAATTATAAAACCTTGATAATTAATAGTTTAAGAGTCATAAAATAATAGTAAGGATGTAAATGATCATTCAAGAATTTAACCATCAATAGTAAATCCCAACTTCAAAACACCAAATAAAAATAGTTTGACAGTAATAAATCCCAAAGTAAAATTAGTGAAAGTAAATGAATTACAATCCCTCTCAAAAACCAACTAAATAATGAAAAGGGAGACACATGCCCAACTAGATAAAGTAGAACTAGAAACGGAATCAATAAGGAGGTCGTCTAAGCACAAGGCCTGCAACTCCCATAAAAGCTGCAGCGCGTTCCATATCCAGAGAAACCTAAGCCTGATGCCCCTATGGCTGGGCTCCTGTAATACATACATATATATATATATATATATATATATATATATATATATATATATATACAAGAGATGAGAGATAACAGTAAACAGGTCAGATCCCAATTGTAAAACAGTTTAAAAATTTAGTTTAGCAAGTATTTAAAATGTTTACTGGCTAATGCAACAACATATTAGTAACGACACTCTCTTAAGAAAGTCTCACCTCTCTTCTAGTGTGCACCCTACCGCACTATTAATCCCAAAAGATTAACTTAATTCAAATTCCTCATTAGATTCCATGCCGACAATTTCTAGGACTAAGATAATTAAATTCCAAGAATTTAAGGTTTTAACATAACTCTTATTTGATTAAAAAGTCTTTCAAAAGTGTCACAACATGTCATCCATATATAATAAAACCAGAATATATATCCATTAATTAACTTATTTTAGTCTCAGTAGGAAGTTACAATTTCAAGACTATATATATATACATTAATTACCCATATAATATATATATACTACTGGCACCCCACATAATATTTATGGTGTTGGCATACTCTACTATCAAGTCCCCGTATCACTCGTACTAAGGGAAATACTGGTTCGTAATCACTCTCGAACTGTATTAATACAAACAAACACAAATTTGAGGCGAAGCATAGTTCCAAGTCACTAAGAGGTCAACACATACCCTCACGTCTCTTAGGACCGTCTGACTATCAATCAGATAGCCTGTACCAAGGATTTCTATGTTCTAGGGTACGAGTCAATATCCCCCATACAGGTCCCATCAAGATAAGACTGTCCCAGTGCGAAAACCTCAGCGATAGCAAGTAGCGCGGGCATGATTTGTTTACACGTATATAAGATATATGATCAATCACAGAGTCATATAGATATATATAACTACTCACATTCATAAGTTAGGTACGTCCACGACCCAACAATATATTATTCCAGTCTTAGTGCATTTTTATTCAATTATTTCTTATAGCTGACTTATTCATTTTATTCTCGAAATTTAATTTATTCCAACTCACTTTTTATCTCTCGAAGTATTCCCCTTACCTAAGTAAAATTTAAGTAGGTCCTCACTTACCTTCTAATCCAACTCCTAGATATTTAGATTATGAAGTCTACGCACGTTACATTTCTTAGGTATAAATATTTCTCCGTTTACCCTTCATTTTCCCGTTTCATTAAAGTTCCACTTCACGGGGTTTACCTTGACCCTACTGGTCCTTTTTATGTTTCATTTTGTCCTAATAACATTAATCAAGGTTTATTACGCATTTACTTGGATTAAGTCAACATAAGGAAAGATCTAGTTTTCCCAGAAGGGGTCGATCGATCGATCAGTCGATCGATCGATGCTCTTGGCTCGATCGATCGATCAAGCAGGTATGGCGAAAACTACAGAATACCTGTTATGGGAATTATCATCCAAATCCAAGTTTTTTACTACCATATATTCATACCACAAGCATCATAAATCCAAATGAATAATATTCTACGTAAGGCATGCGAGTTTTCATCAAGTATCATGAATTAAAAGGGGAAAAATCTATATGAATCTCATGAACCCTAAAAATTTATTTAACTCAGTTCTTCTCATTCTTTTTCCAAAATTTCTACTTCTAATCCCATGTAAATTCGTGGTTCAACCTCTACATGTAAAGGGGATTTCCAAAATGATGTTTATATCTCTACAACATCGCTTTCTAACCTCCAACATAGGTTTTCTTTCATAAAAACTCATCCTAAACAACCCTAAACTAATATGAATGAAGCATTAACTAAATAAAGCAAGATAAATACATGCCTGGGAATTTTTGTTTCTGATTTGTGGATGAAATCAGTGTGGTTGTGATCCTCGTTGCGCGATCTCACGTTTGGCGGTGACGTCGGTGCAAACAGAGGAATTCTTGGCCTAGAACGCCTTGGTAAGGTCTTTCTTTCCTTCAACAATGGACGTATTTTGTTTTTAGTTGTGTTAGACCTAGAAGACCACCCTAAGCATCTGATATAACCTAGAAAATTCGTTGGTTTTCAAGCCCAAAAATACAAAATGCCTAAAACGCCCTTCCGGGTGGTTAATTAAGCCTAAAACCCCCCCGAGACCCAAACCAAACTCCCAAGTACGTTATTTTGACTATCTCGACCCTTTCGGAAACTTTGGCGCACTCAAAATGACCATACGGGTGACTTATAATTTATTCACTTTTATTAATCAAAATTTAGTCCTAACACGACACGGACTCGTCCCGACTTTAATTTCCAAAATTGTCATTTTATTCACTCGTGACATTTAATAGAACCAATATTATATATCACTTTTCTCATTAGTAATATTCAACAAGTTTCCAATAATTTCTAACTCTCGTCACGTTAGTAATTAAAAATAATTAATTTTCGGATTTATATTAAATTAATAACTCACATCAAATTTAATAAATCCCCAAATTTAGAAAGCATAAAAATACGGGGTATTACATACTTCCCCCTTAATAACGGAATTTTGTCCCAAAATTCAAAAAATAAGGCATACCTGGTAAGAATAAATCTGGCTATCTCTTGCGCATATCTGCCTCACGCTCCCATGTGGATTCCTCCACATTATGATGCTCCCACTGGACCCATACAAGTGGAACTACCTTCGACCTCAATCTCCTTTCGCTATGGTCTAGGATAGCCATTGGTCTCTCCTCGTAAGAGCTATCGGGTTGTAAGTCTATATATTCTATCACGATGTGGGTGTAGGACATATCATCCTGAAGGTATCGTCTCAACGACGAGATGTGGAATACATCGTGAATGCGATGTAAATGCTCTGGCAGTCCCAATCTATATGCTACCGGCCTAATCCTCTCGATAATGGGAAATGGTCCCACGTACCTCGGGCCAATTTCCCTTTCTTCCTGAACCTCATCACTCCTTTCATAGGAGATACATGTAGTAGTACTTGGCCCACCACATTAAACTCTCGGAAGAACCATTTTGCATCGGCGTAGATCTTCTGCCTGTCCTGGGCTACCCGAATGCGACTCCTGATAACCTCAATCCTCGCAGAGGTTTCCTAAATCACCTCTGGTCCGAGCAACTTGTTATCCCCCACCTCTATCCAACACGTTGGGGAACGATAAGGCCTGCCATACAAAGCCTCGAATGGACCCATGCCAATCGAGAACTGATAAGAGTTATTATAAGCGAACTCTACCAGTGGAAGATGTGGCTCCCAACCTCCTCCAAAATCAAGGACACACATGCGTAGCATATCCTCCAACATATGATTAGTACACTCTGTTTGTCCATCGGTCTGTGGGTGATAAGATGAACTCAACCTCAACTCCGTACCCATGGCCTCCTGAAAGCTCTCCCAAAAACGCGACACGAAAATCTTGTCTCTATCTGACACAATATTCAGGGGCAACCCATGTAATCGAACAAATCTCAGCAATGAATAACTGAGCATACTGGCTCGTGGTATAGTGTGTCCGTACTGGTAGAAAATGAGCCACCTTGGTCAAACGGTCCACAATCACCCAAATGGAGTCGTGGCCCCGCTGTGATGTATGCATCCCAGTGATAAAATCCATAGAAATACTCTCCCACTTCCACGCGGGTATTTCCAATGGCTGAAGCAAGCCCGACGGTTTCTGGTGGTCCACCTTTACCAGCTGACAGGTAGAATACTTGGACACTAACTCAACAATATCCTTTTTTATCCCACTCCACCAGTATTGCCGCCTCATATCCTGGTACATCTTATCTCCCCCAGGATGCACCGCAAATCAGGATTCGTGAGACTGGATCATCACTGCATGATGTAAGTCTTCTCCTTCTGGAACCACCAATCTCCCATTAAAAGCTCAAACCTCCATCAGAACTAACAGAATAGGACTCAGCACCCTCAGCTAAAAGTATTACAATCTACTCTTGGCAAAATGGGTCTGCGGTCTGTGCCTGTATTACCCTCGTAACAATCTCGAGTGTCACTGTCATGACATATATGAAGGAATGGGCTACTGTGTCCTGGTGACCCAACTCTTTCCATTTTGCTTTCCATATTTCCCCTACATCGTCTACCCATCCACGGCTCAACGCATTGGCAACTACGTTGGCCTTCCCCAGATGGTACTGTATGTCTAACTGATAGTCGTTCACAAACTCTAACCACCTACGCTGATGCATATTCAGCTCTCGCTGAGTGAATAGGTACTGCAGTGACTTGTGGTTTATGAACAAGCAAAATTTCTCCCCCAATAAGTAGTGTCTCCATATACTCAACGCAAAAATGACCGCTGCTAACTCTAGGTCGTGTGTGGGGTAGTTCTTCTCGTGTGGCTTAAGCTTGAGGGAGGCAAAAGTTGTAGCCTTATCCTCCTGCTGAAGTACTCCCCCAAGTCCCCATAAAGAGGCGTTGGTTTAAAATAGATACTCCATGCCCGGCTTAGGTAAAGAAAGACCAGTGCTGAAGTAAGCCTGTCTTTCAGCTCATCGAAAGCCAATTGACAAGCATCATCCCAAACATGTGGTACCCCCTTGCAAGTCAGGTTCGTCAATGGACCCGATATTTTGGAAAACCCCCGAACGAATCTCCTGTAGTATCCGTCTAATCCCAAGAAACTACGTACTTCTATTGGTGTCGTGGGATATCCCCACTCCCTCACCGCTGACACTTTACTTGGGTCAACTGCTATCCCTTGTTTAGAAATAACATGCCCCAGGTACTGCACTTCCCGTAACCAGAACCAACACTTCTCGTACTTAGCATACAACTGATGCTCTCGTAGAGTCTGAAGAACCTGCCTCAAATGCTCGGCATGCTCTTCCTCGGTGTGTGAATATATCAAGATGTCATCTATGAAGACTATGAAAAACTGATCCAAGAACTCTCTAAACACTCGGTTCATCAAGTCCATGAATACGCCTGGAGCATTTATGAGTCCAAATGGCATCACTCTGAACTGATAGGACCCATATCTCATCAAGAAAGTAGTCTTTGAAACATCCTGCTCCCTAATACATAGCTGATGGTACCCTGACCTCATATCTATCTTCGAAAAGAAAGTTCCTTCCCTTAGTTGGTCGAACAGATCATCGATTCGAGGCAACGAATACTTGTTCTGTATCATGACCTTGTTCAGTTCCCGGTAGTCCACACATAGCCTCAGTTAACCATCTCTCTTTTTCACAAACAAAACTGGAGTACCCCAAGGTGAGGTACTCCTACGAATGAAGCCCTGACCTAACAGCTACTCTATCTGATCTCGTAACTCTCTCATCTCTACCAGAGCCATACGGTATGGAGCACGTGCTATAGGTCAAGTATCCGGTAATAAATCTATGACAAAGTCTATCTCTCGGCTGGAGGGTAGGCCTGGCATCTCCTGAAATACATCAGAATACTCATAAACAACTAGGATCAAGTCTAAGGGAATCACGATATGCTTAGAGGTACCCTCCTCTATGTAATACAAATAAGCGCTCGAGCCTCCTTCTAGGCGAGGCATCACCACTACAAACATCTCTTTCCCCGGAATGGAAAAGACAATACTCCCACAAAAATAATCTATCGTGGCTCTGTAAGCTGCGAGCCAGTCCATACTAATAATAACGTCGTGCTCATGCATATCTAAGACTAACATGTCTGCTGCTAATACCAAGCTACCAATCTCTACTCCCACTCCCCGGCATATAAAGAAAATTAACGATCCATTTCCTAGTAGGGAGTCTACACATCTTATAAAATAGTGTGGCTAATAACCCTAAGGTCTTCGCAAAATGGGTAGATATAAAATAGTGTGTTGCCCTAGTATCAAATAAAACCCGACCCATAGTACCATGGATAGGAAACATACCCTCAATCGTGGGTGGTGCCTGTGGAGCTACTACTTGGTGGACGTTATAGACACGTCCGTAATGTAATTTCCCCTTCTGTACTAGAGCGGCTGGAATGGCGGGTAGGGCTGGTGCTGGGAGGGCGGCTGGAAAAAGTGTCCTCTGTGGCTCATTACGGACACCCTGTTGTTGTGGGGCCCTCTCTCCCTCTGTACAATCCGGGCGCCTATGGCCATTCTTTCCGCACCTGAAACATCGGCCCCTAAAATTACCTCCACTCTGACCCTGCTGACCATGGCCCTGTTGGCCGTTACCACCCCGCCACTGGCCCTGTTGGCTCTGATGAAAATGCTGTTGGCCCTACTGCTGATGGTGTTGGCCTTGCTGGCCCTGCTGATTAGGCTGGCCCTACCTAAATCCTCCCAATCCCTGCCTAGAGTCACCTGATCGGAACAACTTGGCAGAGTCCCCCTGATGGGAATTCTGCTTAAGATGACGTGATTGCCCCTGGGTTGCTGGTGCCCCACCAACACTACCTCCTCCCGTCCTGCCTTACTGGATGGACTTTCCTATACGTTTTCTTCCCTGTAGATGGAAGCGGTGATCCTAGAAATGCAATAAGGCAGCGTTGAGTACGTCAGGGTAGGTACTCAAGGATAGATTGCCTATGAGGTGATGACGGATCCTCTAGGATAATCCATCAATAAATAGTAGTATCTTCTTCCCCTCAGTGGGTGCCTCATCTGGAACTATAGTGAGAAGTCTCGTGAACTCCTATTCATACTCTGTAAGAGTCGTATTCTCCTGTTTCAAGTTCAATAACTTTCGCCTCATCTCAGTTTGCACGACGGATGAAAAAATATTTGCGGTCAAACCGCTCCCAGAATGACTAAATTGGGATAACATCCCTCTCCTCAAAGGTGGTGGTGGACTACCACCACTGCAAAGCAACCCCCACTAGATTAAAGGAAGCCAACAACTGTTTCTGAACGTCTTTGCACTCATACATATGCATATACCTCTGGATATCTTTCTTCCACTGGCTGACAATGATGCTATCTGAACTACCCAAGAACTCAGGGGGATGCGCCTTCTGAAAGGCATCCCTAACTCGCTCCCATGCATATGGAAGCTGTGCCGGTATTGGTGCCACACCCTAAACTTGGGGTGGAGCCTGCTGTACTACCGCTAGCGCGGCATTCACTGCCTGAGCATAGTTCGCGGCTACCTCATTTCTGTTCATTGTTCCTTGAGCTAGAGCTACTGGGTGCTCGGCTTGGGCACACCTATCCTTTGGTTCACGTCTCAGAGGCATCTGAAAAGTGAAGAAATTTATTAGTCTACAGTTATTATCAATTCTCAAATATCTGAAGACGTAATCGTAAAAGCAAGAATACAACAATCCTAAAATAGGGCTCTATAACAAGAATGCTAAGCTGAAAGAAAAATAATCCGATCAGATCCTAAGGACACTAGAACCTGATGCTCTAATACCACTTGTGACACCCTGCCTAATTAAATATCGGGTGATCAGTCCTTTATTAAATTATAATCAAGGTGAACGGTTGGTTCATTCTCGGCATCACTGTCGAAATTTTTTTTTCCCAATTTAAACACCCTAATATTTAATCCAAGTGTCAAAACCATTTAAACCTTATTCCCATTTTATTTATGTCCAATTATAAAAACTTGATAATTAACAGTTTAAAAGTCACACAATAATAACAAGGATGTAAATGATCATTCAAGAATTTAACCATCAATAGTAAATCCCAACTTCAAAACACCAAATAGAAACAGTTTAACAGTAATAAATCCCAAAGTAAAACTACTGAAAGTAAATGAATTACAATCCCTCTAAAAACCAACTAAATAATGAAAAGGGAGACACGTGCCCAACTAGAAACGGAATCAATAAGGAGGTCGTCTAAGCACAAGGCCTGCAACTCCCACAAAAGCTGCAACGCGTTCCATATCCAGAGAATCCTAAGCCTGACGTCCCTGTGGCTGGGCCCCTATAATATATATATATATATATATATATATATATATATATATATATATATATATATATACACACACACAAGAGAGGAGAGATAATAGTAAACGGGTCAGAGCCCAATTGTAAAACAGTTTAAAAATTTAGTTTAACAAGTATTTAAAATGTTTACTGGCTAATGCAACAACATATTAGTAACGACACTCTCTTGAGAAAGTCTCACCTCTCTTCTAGTGTGCACCCTACCGCACTATTAATCCAAAAAGATGAACTTAATTCAAATTCCACATTAGATTCCATGCCGAAAATTTCTAGGTCTAAGATAATTAAATTCGAAGAATTTAAGGTTTTCACATAACTCTTATTTGATTAAAAAGTCTTTCAACACTGTCACAACATGTGAGCCATATATAATAAAACAAGAATATTTTTCCATTAATTAACTTCTTTTAGTCTCAGTAGGAATTTACAATTTTAAGACTATATATATACATTAATTACCCATATCATATATATATATATATTCACTATACTGGCACACCACATAATATTTATGGTGCTGGCATACTCTGCTATCAAGTCCCCGTATCACTCATACTAAGGGAAATACTGGTTCAGAATAACAAATTTGAGGCGAATCATAGTTCCAAGTCACTAAGAGGTCAACACATACCCTCATGTCTCTTAGGACCGTCTGACTATCAATCAGATATCCTGTACCAAGGATTTCTATGTTCTGGGGTACGAGTCAATATCCCCCATACATGTCCCATCAAGATAAGACTGTCCCAGTGCGGAAACCTCAGCGATAGCAAGTAGCGCGGGCATGAATTGTTTACACGTATATAATAAATATAATCAATCACAGAGTCATATAGATATATATAACTATTCACATTCATAAGTTATGTACGTCCACGGCCCAACAATATATTATTCCCGTCTTAGTACATTTTTATTCAATTATTTCTTATAATGGACTTATTCATTTAATTCTCGAAATTTAATTTATTCCAACTCACTTCTCATCCCTCGAAGTATTCCCCTTACCTAAGTACAATTTCAGTAGGCCCTCACTTACCTTCTAATCCAACTCCTAGTCATTTCGATTATGAAGTCTACACACGTTAGATTTCTTAGGTATGTATATTTCCCCGTTTACCGTTCATTTTCCAATTTCATTAAAGTTCCACTTAACGGGGTTTACCTTGACCCTACTGGTCCTTTTTATGTTTCATTATGTCCTAATAACATTAATCAAGGTTTATTACGCATTTACTTGGATTAAGTCAACATAAGGAAAGATCTAGTTTTCCCATAAGGGGTTGATCGATCGATGGAAAGGGGTCGATCGATCGATGCTCTTGGCTCGATCGATCGATCAAGCAGGTATGGAGAAAACTACAGAATACCAGTTGCGGGAATTATCATCCAACATCATACAAATCCAAGTTTTTAACTTCCAAACTACCAAAAATTCATACCACAAGCATCATAAATTCAAATGAACAATATTCTACGTAAGGCATGCGAGTTTTCACCAAGTATCATGAATTAAAAGGGGCAAAATCTATATGAATCTCATGAACCCTAATAATTTATTTTACTTAGTTCTTCTCATTCTTTTTCCTGAATTTCTACTTCTAATGCAATGTAAATTCGTGGTTCAACCTCTACATGTGAAGGGGATTTCCAGAATGATGTTTATATCTCTACAACATGCGATTTCTAGCCTCCAACATAGGTTTTCTTTCATAAAAACTCATCCTAATCAACCCTTAATTAATATGAATGCAGCATTAACTAAATTAAGCAAGATAAACAGTTGCCTAGGAATTTTTGTTTCTGATTTGTGGATGAAATCAGTGTGGTGGTGATCCTGGTTGCGCGATCTCACGTTTGGCGGTGACGGCGGTGCAAACGGAGGAGTTCTTGTCCTAGAACTCCTTGGTAATCTCTTCCTTTCCTTCTCCAATTGCCGTCTTTTGTCTTTGGTTGTGTTAACCCTAGAAGAAAATCCCAAGAATCTAATATAACCTAGAAAATTCGTAGGTTTCCAAGCCCAAAAATACAAAATGCCTAAAACGCACTCCCGGGGTGTTAATTAAGCCTAAAACCGCCCCGAGACCCAAACTAAACCCCCGGGTACATTATTTTGACTATCTCGACCCTTTCGGACACTTTGGCGCACTCGAAATGACCATACGGGTGACTTATAATTTATTCACTTTTATTAATCAAAATTTAGTCCTGACACGACACGGGCGCGCCCCGACTTAAATTTCCAAAATTGTCATTATATTCACTCGTGACATTTAATAGAACCAATATTATATATCACTTTGCTGATTAGTAATATTCAACAAGTTTACAATAATTACTAACTCTCGTCACGTTAGTAATTAAAAATAATTATTTTCCGGATTTATATTAAATTAATAACTCACATCAAATTTAATAAATCCACAAATTTAGAAAGCATAAAAATAAGGGGTATTATAGTATCACACGACCATTCTTGGAGCAAACTCTTCCAATTCCTGTCAACTCATATTTGGTAAAGCTTTTGCAACTTCTTTAACGGTTACAGATGGTACAAACATTATTCTACATATCTCCAACCCTCACTCCTACTATCATTGATAACTCACAACCTCATTAAATACGCCCATTGTAATACCCCATACTTTTATGGATATTTAAATTGTATGAATGTGTGTAATTTAATAATTTGAAAATTTAAAGTAAATGAGATGGACTAATTAGATTTCATGTCGCATGTGAACAAAAATGACAGGTGGTTTTATTTTATTCAGAAAACATGTGTGGAGATTTGTTGGGTCTAAGAGGTCAATTTTGATAAACAAATCGGATGGAAAGTTCGAGTGCACGAATGGTCTCGTAAGGGCCAAGATAGTTAGAATAGAGTACTCGAGGGTAGTGTTTGGGCTCCGGGGACTTTTTGGATCAGTAGGGTCCCGCCTTTGTGTATACTAGTCAATTTTGGGTTTAATTAGTGGATAACCCTTATTTTCTCTCTTATAAGTCACGAGAGAAAGAGAAAAGAGGAAAAAATAAAGAAAGAAGAAATAAGAGAAAGAAGGAAGAAAAGGGAGAAAAAGAGGAGACTCAAGCCAAGCTCAGACGATTTTCGGCACAAGGTCGTCGGATTTATCCAACCAGACAACTGTTTAACTTGCTTTAAAGATTTAAGCGTGTTTATTTTTCATCTTATAGTTGGTAATGAAATCTATAAGATTTTGGGTTTGGGATTATTTCACAAAAATGGGTTTTGGGGATATGATTTCATACGATTTTAATGTGATAATAATCCTATATGAAATCTAAGTTGAAATCCATGTTAATGGTGAAATGTTTGTGAAAATTGGAAGGGTTGAATTAAAAACTAGGGTTTAACTAAAATAGTATTTAAATTGTAATTAACTTTATGAATCCCAAGAATAAATTAGTGTGTTGGGTATATCTAAGTGTGTAGATGTTTGTGGAAATGATTGGTGCGGGTAAAAATGATAAATTTTGGAGTTTGAGAAGAAGATGAACTCCCGAACTGATCAGATCGTTGGATCAGTTCGTTTTATTGGTCATCGGTTTAGTTCATTTTGGGGACACCGGATAGATTTATTTTTGGCCTAAAGGTCTAGTTTGATTATGTCTGAACTGGATTGGTGCATTTTAGGTCCATGGGTTCAGTTCGGTTTCAATAGAAAAATTTGAGAAATTTTCTTAGACTATTAGGAATTGGAGAAGAATTCCTTTTGGAGATGAATTTGAATAGTAGGGTTAATGAAATTAATGATCACCAAATTAATGTTTAATGGTCTGAGATCACCAAGCTAATGATGTTTCATCTCATATTTACATATTCACAAATTAATGATGTTGAAGGTCTGAGATCACCAAACTAGTGATATTTCATCTCATATTCACCAAATTAATGATGTTTAAGGTCTAAGATCACCAAACTAATTATGTTTCATCTCATATTTACCAAATTAATGATGTTTAAATAATGAACCACACCCAAGTGATTTTGAATTTGGACTCACCAAATTATGGTGTTATGCCTTACCCCCTCTCGTCATTTTGAGAGTGCATGGTTGAGCATCGTCTCGCCCATGCACTGTCGTCTCGCCCAAGAGAGATTTCATCACTAAGTTAATTATGTTTTAATAATGAACCACACCCATGTGATTTTAAATTACGACTCACCAAATTATGGTGTTATGCCATAACCCTTCTCGTCGTTTTGAAAGTGCATGGTTGAGCATCGTGTCGCCCATTCACTGTCGTCTCGGTCGAGAGAGGTTTCTTCACCAATTTAATGATGTTTTAATAATAAAATTGACCCCTATTGGTGTTATTGAAAATCCATGGATGGGTTCGGCCCCTCCCGATTATCATTTCACTAGGGTTGGGTTTTTGATATCTCACCATGAATGATGTTTTATAGCTTGAGGACATTTGGACAATATAATTTAATTTCTATATACAAGATATGAGGGATAACATGTAGGATAATTTTCATTTATAGACTATATCATATAATGGAAAAAGTTCAACATTAAAGATAGTCTCCAAGATCTTTTTTTGGTAGTATCTTCTTAAATGGTCGGTGTTCCAGGGGTTGGAAAAGCGCTCTCCCTCTAGATTTTCTAGTCGGTAGGTTCCTAGGATCACTTCATCAGTAACTTTGTAAGGACCATGCCAGTTGTCATGGATCTTGTTAGGTATCTGCCACATCCTTTTTAGGAATAAATCTCCCATAGCTATGGTCCTTGCTTTGACCCTCTTGTTGTAGAACTTAGTCGTCTTCTACTGGTAGGCTTCTTGCCTAACCTCTGCAACTTTTCTTCTCTCTTCAATCAGATCAAGATCAAGTTTCTCTCTGCCATATTTCTCTAAGGGTCATACGTATAAACTCTATGACTCACGAGACCAATCTTTGTAGGCACGATAGCTTCTGAACCATAATCTAGCATGAATGGCATCTCCCCTGTCGGCATTTTCACTGTCGTTCGATAAGCCCATTATACAACATGTACCTCTTAAGTCCATCTCCCTTTAGCATATTCTAAACTTTTCTTGATTCCAACAAGAATAGTTTTATTGCTGACTTCAGTCTAACCATTGGCATGAGGTCGGCCTGGTGCTGAGAAGAATTTCTTGATACCGACAATTTGACTATATTTTTCTAGGGATATGTTCTTGAACTAGGTACCAATGTTTGAGATGAGTGTATTAGGCAAGTCGTATCTGCAAATGATGTTCTTCCACATGAACTGAAAGTCTTCTTTTTCTGATCTTGATCATGGCCTCGACCTCTACCCACTTTGAAAAGTAGTCTATCGCCACAATCAAATATTTATAGTTTCCCATGGCCTCTAGCATATGTCCAACTTAATTAATCACCCACACTCCAAATGGCCATAGTGAGGTGATAGATGTCAGAGGTTGATTGGGTTGATGACGGACGGTGGAAAACTGCTGGCACATGTCTCACTTCTTTACCTACTTGGCTGAGTCTTTGGCCAGGGTCGATCATTAATACCCTTGAGTGACGATCCTTTATGCCAATGATCTTCCCCCAATATTGATTGATCAAGAACCTTCATGAATACCCTTCAAAATATAATCTACTTTGGTTGGGTGGAAACATCTGAGTAGAGGTAAAAGAAACCCTTTCTTGTATAACACGTCCCCCGAGATAGAGAACATAATGGCTTTGTATCTCATGTTCCTTCTTTCGGCCTTAGACTCTGATAAACTACAATCTCACATATACTGAATAAGGGGGTCGAACCAAGATGGTCCTAGATTTAAATTGAAGCAAATATTCAGCTTCCTGTCAATTAGTATGGTCGAGGGTAGCCTTGCCAGGGCATCGTCTTGGCTATTATCCAGCAGAGGAACCCTTTTGATCTTGATCTCATTAAATTCCTTCATTATCTTCCTCACATTTCCTAGGTACCTTTCCACTCTGTCGTCTTTGGCTTTGTAAATCCCCAGGACCTGATTACCTACAAGTTGAGAGTTGCTATGGATTAAAAGTTGGCCAACATTGAGAGATTTGGCGAGCGAGATTTCAAATATGATGTCCTCAGACTCTAACTCATTATTGGAAGCCTTAAAACTGAACGTCAGTGCATACTCTATATATGTTCTATCTGGGGCTGACACAATCAGGTCAGCGCCAATCCCATTTTTGTAGAATGAACCATCAAAAAATCAAGTTCCACACTGCCCTTTTTGAAAATGGCCCTTCTTTAATAACACCATTTCAGAGCAAAAACTTGTCAGTCTCGTCTGTGAGAGGTCTCATCATGATTTTCTCGACATCTATCGGTTCGATATTGGTTTTAGACAACCTTTTAAGACTGTTTGTTTCTTCACTCTGCCATGAAGTCTGCTAAGGCGTGCCCCTATATTACCACCCTCGACGGATAGACTTTATCGTATTCTCCTAGCTTAATGCCCCAGGCCATCAACCTACCCGATTTCTCAGGTTTATAGATGACTTGTCTGAGGGATGAGTTTGCCAAGATGACCATAGTGTGGGCTTAAAAATATGTCTTTATCTTTCTTGAAGCATGGATTAGGGAATAAGACAATTTCTCTATCATTGGTTACCTCTGTTCAGTCCCCTAGAGGGCCTTGCTATTGAAATACACTAGTCTTTGCACACCCTCATCATCTTGAAATATCATCATGCTAATAGCTGAATCAGACATGACCAAGTATAGATGAAGTTTCTCTCCTTGGATAGGACGAGATATTAAAATTAGAGAGACGAGATAAGTCTTTACCTCTATAAAGGCTCTCTCACATTCTCATCACACTAAAAAGATTTTCTGAGCAATTGAAAGAATGGAAAACATTTATCAGTGGCTTTAGAGACAAACCTATTTGGACCATCCACTTATCTAGTGAGCCTCTAAACATACTTGATGGTCTTTGGGGTCTGCATTTTTATCAATGCTTTGATCCTCTCAGGGTTTGCCTCTGTTCCCCTCTAATTTACGATGAATCCCAGAAGCTTACCATCTCCAACACTGAACACACACTTTGCTGGATTGATCTTTATTCTATACTTATCCATTGTGTTCAATGTTCTCTCAAGGTCAGCCACATGTGTGTCGGCCTTTAGACTCTTCGTAAGCATATCATTGACATTTACCTCTTTGTCTTACCTATCTGATCTTCAAACATTTTATTTGCTAGATGATGATAGGTGGCCCCAATATTCTTCAGACCAAAGGGTATGACCTTATAGAAATAGGTCCCTTTATCAGTGATATAGGTTGTCTTCTCTTCATCAGTCGGGTCCATGAAGATTTGGTTATAGCCTGTGTAGGCATCAATAAAACTCATCAATTCATGCATGGTCGTGGCATCTACCATATGATCAATACGAGGGAAAGTTAAGTTGTCTTTAGGATAAGAATTGTTCAAATCAGTGAAGTCCATGCACATTTTCCAGTTGTCATTGGCTTTAGGTACTGTGGCGACATTTGAAAGCAATTCGGGATATATCACCTCTCTGATGAACTCAGCCTTCTCAAGCTTTTTAACCTCATCTCATATGACCTCGTACTTATCCCTTGACTAGATCCTCCTCCTCTGCTTTATCGTCTTTAAACCATAAATAACATTCAACTTGTGAGACATTACTTTTGGGTCAATCCCAGGCATGTCGTCGTGACTCCATGCGAAGATGCTTTGTTTATTCCTCAGAAATTCGATCAGCTCATCCTTGATCTCTTGTTTTAGGCCTTTGTCGACCTAGACAGTTTTTTCTAGCTCATCCTCATTGAGGACGATGGATTCTACCTCTTTCGTGGCCTCCACTTTCTTGAGTTTTGTCTCATCTTTGGGATCGAGGGCGTGAATATTGTACGTGGTTTTAGTTTTCTTTTGTGATTCTCTCTCCTCTGCTGAGTTAAAGTAGCACTCTCGTGATGATGTTTGGTCACCTTGAACTTCCACTACTCCATAAGGAGTCGATATTTTTATCATTTAGTGAACCGTCGAAGGCACTGCCTCAAACTCTTTGAGAGCTACCCGTCCCAGTATGTGGTTGAAAGTCAAGAAAACGTTCTCATCCATCATAAAAAAGTTGATCTTTTTTGTCAGCCTCTTTGGCCACTCGTCTCCCATTCTGACATACATTTCGTTCATCCCCATTGGGTGAACCTTTTCTCCACTGAATCATATCATAGGATGATGATACGGTATGAGACTCGCCTAACTAAGTCCTACGACTTTGAAATACGACAAAAGCAATATGTCTGTAGAGCTTCTGCCATCAAATAAGATTCTTCGTACCTCATATCCATATACCCTAGTGGTAATAACGAGCACGTCATCATGAGGATCTAGGATATCTTTAAAATCTAGCCTTAAAAAGCGGACAATGAGGGTTTCCATATCCACTTTCCTTATTTTCTCAAGATTAACGTCAATAGAGGATGAGTTTACAACCTCGACTTTAGTTATTGCCCTCGCCTCATCCACGTGCACCTTGCGATCAGCCACCTCAGAGCCTCCCCCTCACAGGCCACCACAAATCATATCTACACCAAATAAAATCATGCTGATCCTATTTACGAGGACATTATCATCCTTCGGTGAGAGATACAAATCATTATTATCATGATTCGAAGGGTCATCCCGCTTGCCTGAAGTGTCCTCTCTGCATTTATCATTTTTCCTCTTTTTGGGTTCGTCTCATCTTTGGTCATCTTGACCTCACCCTGAACCATTCTTATCAACATATTTCCTCAACTTACCAAACTTTAACATTTTTTCTATCTCGTCTTTGAGGGCGAAGAATTTATCGGTGATGTGCCCATGATCTTGGTGAAATTCGCACCAAATATTTCTTTTTCTCTTGTGAGGAGTTATTTTTAACTTTTTCGGCCACCTAAGAGATCGTCCATTTTTTATCTCGTTCAAAATGTGCTCATGACTAACTATTACAGGGGTATAGTCTGCAAACTTATCATCTCTCAGCCTTTTCTTGCTATCGTCCCCCTTAGACCCATCGCCTCCTCTGAGTTCATGACTCTCTCGGTTGTATCCAGGAGTTTAACCATGGATTTGGAGGGTCCTCGACCAAATTCCAGAGTAGCTTTCCTTTCTGAAGACCTCTCATAAGGGCTGTCATTGTAATACTTTCTTCATAATCTGACTTCCAGATTCTACTTGTTAAAACGGGTTATATAATCCCTCAGAGTCTCGTCCTTCCCCTATTTGATGTACAACATGTGGGTCGTCTTTTTCCTTGGCTTCACCCCAAAGATGAAATTGTGGATAAAACTATCGACTACCTGCTTGAAACTCCCTATTAAGTTCTTAGGAAGGGAAGTGAACCATACGTGGGATTCCCCTATCAATGTGCTAGATAATGCTCATAATCTCATCTCATTTGAATTTGAATAGATGTGGAAGGCTGATTGATACATCTTCACATGATGCACCAGATTCGATCGCCCATTATACTTTAGAGTAACCACCGATGGCATGAACTTGGCAAGCGTTGGGTAGTTCAATATCATTACCACAAATGGTGATCCTTCAGTATATCCCCTATGTAAGGGGTCTCGGCTCTTTATAATATCCCCTATTTTGTTTTCCAACCTCTATATAGACTCATTCTAAGGCTTGTCTACTACAACGTTGAATTTTCCAGGGACAGAATTTTCCCCAACCCCTTCTCTATTATCTGGTCGAGATGATCATTCTCCGTTAACTAGATGGGACGAGGGTACCCTCTTTGCACACCTAGGTGGGATGATGACCTCTCTTTTATCCTCTCAGTCTTGGGGAGGTGTGAAGTCATTTCTTCTCTCATTTTTTCTTAATCCGGCAACAATCCTTAATCTGGACAGTCAATTCCTCAGATCTCTCAGAGGGCCAAGCCTATCAAAGGCCGACCCCCTTCTTAGCTAGTTCAAGGCTGATTGCCTCGGTCTGTCATCTTAGCTCTTCCAATGCACTTTCTACTAACATGGTTGTAAAGGGCAAATAGTGCTCCTAGAGATCCAATATGGTCCTAACATTCCCTCTCTTTTTTGTCCTCATAGAGGTCATCTCCCACCCTATCATAACAATGTTATTGACTTTACCTCCCCAGGCATAAATGCTTGGGGTTAGCAGTGTCTCTTCGTATCTCTTATGGAGGGAGATCCTTTTTCGGTGCCTAGGGTGGTCCCCTGGCTTGTTAATCTAGGATATTTTCTCTAACAATCGGAGTTACACACCCAGCTTTAATGCCACTTGTTCTGACCGTGAAATTATGGCTAAACATAGCGATTTGATTTTCCATTTACTATTGGCTGAATATGAGTTAGCGGAGTGCAATCTTTAACTCAGCCATCTCTGACTGGGGCGATGCTTGACTGGAGCTTGCACCACCTCCATGTGGTGGTGCCAGTTGATTATCAGGAGGAGTAGGTGGATCCATTAACCTTGGTGTAAACTGTTTGAGCTATGAGCTGGAGATGGAGATCTTAAATGCTTAACAAAAGATTCTTCAATGGTGAAACAACTCCATAAAGAGGAATGATTGGTTCACCACCAGAGACTCTGATGAGTATAAGCTAAAACAGGGAAGACATTGCTATTTTTTTCCCCAAAAATGGTGCTAAATTGACGATGCGGTAATCAACACCACCAGATTAAGATGGGATGATGAATTGCTTAAGCTCAATCACAGCACAATAATGGTGATAGATATATGTATATATGAGTTAATGAGATAAGGATAAGATGATTAATTTAATAATTTAAAGTGATTCAGCCAATTTGGCCTACATCTACTGTGTGAGCGTGTGAAAAACCAACTAAATAAGGGTACTAATGGCCATGGATACAACACTCAAAGCTCTCTCTCCATTCTATATACAATTGGACATAGTTCTGTTCGGATTTTTAATTAAGAGAGATTGATACCTCCTCATAGAGAAGATGAAGTGTACATATAGTTTTTAGGGGTGTAATGTACCCCCTAAGCATGTAATCAGAGTGTGCATGAGGAAACTCCCAATAAGATGAAGACACTTATTCCTCGCATAAGGATATAATAATGATGTAATATTCCCTCACATGACGTAATGATCTTATTAGAATAGAATTGTTCACGTGGGCATGCCACTTATGTACTTGCATGTGCTTGAGTTGCTTGGTATCGTCCGCTGGGAGCTCGGCTTGGTAGGATACGAGTTTTCTAACTCCGATAGGATGGCTCCATGTTGACGAACACAAGTATCACCTCGATTTAATAGATCAGGCCAAGGTGAGATATGACAATACTCTTCCTCCAAGATGAGGGTTCATTTCGATCATATCAGTTTAGTCCCCAGGTCATAGTGTCCAGTTTATATTTTGTATTTTTTATCAGAGGTGTCACATGGTGGGTATGTTTCGGTCTCATTTCCAATGAGGAACTATGACCGCTTCCCATACATTGTGATTTGGATTTGGGTTGGTGTCAGATTGTGTCCCGGTTGCCCAGGTCGATGTGTGTTCTCCCTGGATGATGATAGGAATTAGAGACTGCATTCATTTAGTTATAGTTCTGAGGGATCATTATTATAATTATATAGTGTGTGATATATTATAATTATATATATATATATATATATATATATATATATATATATATATATATATATATACGGACGAATAAAGAATAAGTGAGAAGTAAATGGCTGCATCCGGGAGTATAAAATCCGGAATAAATTATGTGATATACGTATATAAAGATGAGAATATTATATACGAAATAAAGAACACTAAAATGTAAATAGTTTAAATAACTAGTGAAATTTATTCATAATGTAAGGATAAATTATAAGTGAGCGATTATACTGTATAACCTCGGGCAATAGGTTAGATTATTTTACTTTATGTGGGGTACAAGATATCGTATGGTGACTTGGGAGTTTTGCGAGGTGCTAGTTGTGTTAGGTAGCTAACTAGGGTGTTTTTAAATGCATGCGTTAGGTGTGCACTGTTAGATGAGAGGTAAGGAGTATCTCATGTGAGTGCGACACTAGTTTAAATATGCAGAGTATCAGATTTTAAATATTAACGTATGTTAAGAACTTTCTAAAATGTTTTTAAAAAGTGGGCTCTGACCCGTATCTATCTTTTCTTTTCTTCTCCTTTATTTTATTTTTAGGTGTCTAGACACTGGGACGCCTGGATGAAAATTCTTTCGAGTCAGACGTTGTTGTTGCAACTGTGGACGATGGAAGTAAATTGTATAGACATGTCTTTACATGTGATCTAGATAGGCGGTACTGTAAGTTATATTCGGGCAGGATGCCCAATTACTGTCTTTTCATTTATTTACGGCATTTTTATCCTTCGCCTATTTGATATGGTTGTTTAATGTTTTAACAACAGTTATCGTTTATTATTTATTCATTTAAGTTGTTGATGATATCATTGTATGGATGGATTTACTTGTTTGTTTAGGTTAAAAAGATTAGAAAGTTTAAATTTGACGCTGGGCCTAATAGGTTATTAGTAATTAAATGGCTTTCAACAGTGATGCTGAGAATAAAACCATTTGAGATTCGTGTTTAATTTGATATAGGGATGATCACCCGATATTTTATTAGGCGGGGCGTCAAACCCATCAACTTCCTTACATTACATGAAAGCATGCATGGTTCTACTATAGCCATTAGTTCTTAAGAGATCGCCAAACTTGCTACTACAGTCCATTCACTCTCTGCCCAAGGTAATTATTATATATGGGAGGCTTGTTAGGGGTTAAAGGAAGGTTGAACAAGGTTCACGCATACTAAGTAAGTTATTAAAGTGAGAAAGAACCAAACAATTAGTGAACAAAGCCATTAAGCAATTGATCATCGTCATATATTTAATTAACCAACTATTGGTGTACAATAGTAGGAGTTTGGATGACGTCCATATTCTCAGACTTTGAATACTTTGTTGAGTCCTAAAATAAGAGAGAAAATCATTAGAGGAGTCCATCAGTTATTCCCTAAGGGTCTCTTGATCAGTGATAAAGATCGTTGATACCTTAAATCCTCTTAGCCAAACCTTAATACATCTCTAGATTGTAAATCTTGCATTTGCAATCCAATATAAAAATCAACACCATTCATAATGTGTAATCCTCCTGTTTTTGTTCTTGTTATTTAATTATGAAAACTTGTGAAAATTAATTATGTGTGCTTGTCATGACTAGAGATGTCATTATTGACCTTTTATTTTTATTATTTAATTCGTATTTGAAATCGTATTTATTCACAATAATTCATTAATTGATTAAGTGAAATTAAGACTCATACCGATTGATTATTAAATGCCTGAGTTGTTTGATATTTATTTGGCATATTTTGTACTTTATATTAAAATCGGGTAGAATCTCAGTTGTTAGCTTAAAATGATGGGTTTTATTCATATTGGTTTAACATAAGGATTGGTTAAGGTTTTAAGTCAATTGGATGTGATTTTAGGGTATTTTAAATGAGGCCCATTTGGGGTTGAAGCTGAATTTCATGTATTAAGAATTTTAATGACTCATTAGGGATCTCATAAGTCACATATTACATTTGTGATAGAACTTGAGACTATAGATAAAGAACTCAAGGAGGAGAAAAGGAATTGGGATGATCTTGGCATGGTTTTCTCCAGATTTTGATGGAGGAAAGTTTATCTAGAATTGGATTATAGTTTCTTTTATGTTAGATTATATCTATTTATTGAAATCAAAACATCATGTTCGAATAAGATTTTATATGACTAAGTATTTATTTTTGTAATTAATCTAATCAAGATGTTAATTATGTCAATTTCCTCCTTATATAGAATGATCTCCCCATGAACATGGATTGAAATTGCTACAAAAGGGTGAGAAATTGTTTTTATTGAAAATACCTTGAAATTCATATGTTTAATTGAGTGAATACATATAAATTGTAAGTTAATTGTTGTAGTTGATGAAACTTGGGTTCTTGTGATTTAGTTTGAGATATCCCTTTTAAATCGTCATAGAAACTTGTGTAATTGTTGTTAGAATTGGGTTACAATCATATATTTGAAATGGCTTTGATGTTTTGTCGTTGGTTGGGATTAAATGAATTTGGTAAGTCATTATTGGTGTTTTTGAGAGAGAATTCAGTTTTTCGAGAAGGTGAATCCCCAAAAAATGGAAGTGATAACCTACAACCATGATTGATTGATCGAGCCTAACCATCGCTCAATTGGACACCCGTAATTGTAAAAAATTGAATTCCGAATGCATGAGAAAGGATGAAGTTTTAGGTTTTGGAATTATTTGAATTTCTAATGAATATTTTACGAAGAGCGAGGAAGGGTGAAATTTTAAGTTGGTGATTTTGGTTTGGGCTTTATGGTGTAATTGGATTGTTGGATTTTAGGGCTTAAGACTGGATGGATTGAACTTTAGGGTTTTTATACTAATAAAATAGAGTGAATTTTTATGTTTGATGTTTTGAAAATTCGGTTCATTCATTTGGGTATTTAGACATCAATTGATTTGTGGGTGTCGAATTGTGTATGATGTTTAGTTAAAAATTAGAGATCATGATGGTTAGTTAAATGGGATTTTGGAATGGTTGATACTTAGATGTGTAGCGTTGAGAGATTGGGATAGTATTATACGAGATTAAATATAGTCATTATGGTACTTTTAATATAAGTTGGGTGTGAAACTTTAAGCAGAATTTCAAAGGCTTTAGGAAGTAGGGCTAGTAACATATATATTCAGATATGGGTAATTGGCGTATTACCTTTTAGTAGTTTGGATTATAATAGATAACCCATTAGCAATCTGTTTATATGTATGTTATGTTGATTTAACCCATTACATAGGGTTACAAATGTGACTGGATTATATTGGGTGGGTATATATATATTTATTTAATATGTGACAATGATCTTATGAATAGTAACTAATGCATGATAAACATGTATGATAAATATGCATGATATTTTATGTATTGGATGCTTGCATGCATACACATTATGTATTGCATGTCTCATAATGTGCCACGCCATAATTTTTACCACGTCATAATCATAACTAAACACCATATTCTCAAACTCTTCCTTTCATTCATACTGCCTCTCCAAAGAATAATCCTTCCATTCACTCTAATTTGAAAATTTTGGAGTTCCCAAGAAAAAAGACAGGGCACGGCTCGAGAAAAGCAATCTAACATTAATTTAAAAATTAACTCTTTTTTAATCTTCCCGTGCCGTCCCCTACTACTCTCACATATCCCATCCGCTTACACTCTTGAGATTGACAACTCTCTCTCTCCATTCTATACTTTCTTAAGTTTCATACTTTCTCTCACTCCTTACGCAACTACTCATTCAAACACATTTGCAGGCCCAAATATCTCAGTAATAACTTTGTTTGAACTGCTCCAATCAAGCCACGGATCTTATTTCTGACTTTTGAGGTAAAATAAAATCTTTAACAATTATTTATTATTTCCAATGAGAATGTGTAACAGTTGTTTAATTTTTCCCTTACTATTCGAATAAAGCATGTTTCTATCTAGTTTGCATCTTTATTGCTAGAGTCTTCATCACCGGCATTTGTACTTTTTGTTAAAAGTTACCGGCAAACACTCGGAAGCCCATTGATTTTGTACTTTTTAGATCTTCATCGTCGGAGTTTGTACGTTTTAGATCTTCATCACCGGAGTCGTCATCACCGGAGTTTGTACTTTTTAGATCTGTGTTTTAACATTTTGGTTTCTTACGATGATTTAGTTGGCCTGTTCGATACCACCGATAATGGGGACGACGTTGGGAAGCCCACTGAGATGGCGATAAGGGCTTCCACATCCACTTATTTGGACAAATCCGAGACTATGTGGAACCGACTTTTTTAGAGGATACGAATGACGCGGAGGCCATTAACGGCGCCGGAGGTGGAGCTCATTTTTGGGATTTATTTTTTTCTACATCATTTAGCGCGAACCAAGGTCAGAGCTGGTTGATACTCCCATCGGAATCATTTAATTTACGCCGGGGCTAGCGCCAACAAAGCTAAGTCAGGTAAGGTATTATCGTTAGGGTTTCATTTTTGAGGTTTTTTTTTTGGTTCTGAGATATTTGGGTGGAGAGATTTGTTCGAATAGATTTTTTGGTTCTGAGATATTTGATATCTCAGATATTTGGCTTATACCACAGTTCTATTCAAATATATTTGATGAGATATTTGGGTGTTGATAAATCTAGAAGTGATAGATTTTCTCATGAATCAAAAAATATGTTGAGTCCTTGATTTGGGGTTCCAGTTTCAAATATGCTGGCTTCATTCGAGTCTTTATCGCTGGCTATATCCAATGGTCTAGATTTTTTAAAATTTTTGGCTTCAATTTTAAATCGAGGTTGGGGTTCTCATACTGATCTTCACACGGGTCTAACGTGTATAAACTGTTACTTTTTTATATTTAAGAATTATTTAGGACACATCATAATTTTATGCGTATATGACCTTAAGCATCCACTTTTTTTGTTTCCTTTTCCTGTGTTAATTTTATGTGTATATCAAAGAAGTTAAGTGTAGTTTTTGAATAGATCGGCGAAATACAAAAATTGGAGAACTTTGAATAGAACTTTGATACAGATCATAATGTGTTGTCTCATAAATTGTAACACCCTGCTCGCTCGGGGAGAGCGAACGGAGCGCCACTTCGATAAAATAAATCCAAATCCACAAGTGACAAGGTATAGAGCATCTTAATAAACCCAAAATAATATAAATCCACTAATCTCAATTCTTCAAATACAACAAGTCTCTTGAATAAATACAACATCTAACTCGAAAAATATCTCCAAAGCTCTATACATCAAAACAATACAAATCTTTCCCAAACAATCCTCGCTAAAATCAATCTCCATAGCACCCCAAAATCCGCGCTAACCTTCCACTAAAAGAAAATATGGGGAAGTAGACAATACAACACGAAAGATGCTCAACAAATATATATTGGCGATGAATAAAACTTAACAACATGAGTACGAATATTCAAATCAAAATGCAAATCTCAAAACATTTATCAATATAATTTCTCAACAACACATCAATGGGTAACCATGCCTCACCCCATCCGCATATGCTTTATCAAGCCATAAACGGGAATAGGTATTTTAGTGGGTACTCAATATCTGTGCCATATTAAAATCTCATGACAACGTGGTCAATAATAATATAATGATACCACATGAATCAAAATAATTTCAACAATTATTTTCTATATTTTAATGAATTTATCAATTCAAGTATGACTTTAATTAAACAAGAATTCAACAGAATAACTCTCGAGAGATTTAAATAGCATATTGTGTAAAACCCCATACCTCAAACCATGATGAGAAACCAATGATCACATCCTCAAGATCAACAAAAAAGATCTACAAAATCTCCTCCAAGAACCTCCAACAAAATAGCCCCATGAACTCTACTAATCTAAGGTTGGAACTCACAAATCTCAAGGGACAATGTGTATATAAAAAGAAGAGAAATATAAAATATATTTGCTACCAAAATTTGTGTCAAAAGTAGGTTAAAAGGGTTGCCCACAACTTCCTTTTTATAATGCAAAGAAATGAAGAGTTGGAATCCAAAAGACTCCTTTAAATAAGGCAAAGAAATGAAGAGTTGGAAGCCAAAACAACTCTTGAAAATTACTTAATGTTCGCCGACTTAGAATTCCAAGAGTTAAAACATTTAAAAATCATTTTAAAATCCGTTTTAATTCCGATTTCGAAACCGTTTGAAATTATCGCCTTTAAAAATAATACCCAACATATTTGAGCAATAAAAATAATTTTATCAAAAACTTTATTTTCCTCCATTTTTCATAAATTAATTAAAATAGCCCAAAATTACGCGGGTTGTTACACTTCCCCACTAACAACGGAATTTCGCCCTCGAAATTCGCCGAATGCCTAACTCTAAAAAATTAGGCTAACAATCTCCAAAAATAATTTCGTCTCCAAAAATAAATTCCTCACATTTAATCTAGATGCCTATCACGAATATCACCTAAACTTTGCTATCATCCAAAATTACTAACCACGCAATGAACCCAAAACCCAAAACCCAAGCCTCGAGGGTTGCCGTATACCTAAGCTCTGATACCATTTGTAACACCCCGCTCGCTTGGGGAGAGTGAACGGAGCGCCACTTCGATAAAATAAATCCAAATCCACAAGTGACACGGTATAGAGCATCTAAATAAACCCAAAATAATATAAATTCACTAATCTACATTCTTCAAATACAACAAGTCTCTCGAATAAATACAACATCTAACTCGAAAAATAAATACAAATCTCCAAAGTTCTATACATCAAAATAATAAAAATCTTTCCCAAACAATCCTCGCTAAAATCAATCTCCGTAGCACCCCAAAATCCGCGCTAACCTGCCACTAAAAGAAAATATGGGGAAATACACAATACAACAGGAAAGATGCTCAACAAATATATATTGGTGATGAATAAAACGTAACAACACGTACGAATATTCAAATCAAAATGCAAATCTCAAAGTGTTTATTAATATAATTTCTCAACAACACATCAATGGGTAACCATGCCGCACCCATTTCGCATATGCTTTATCAAGCCATAGCCGGGAATAGGTATTTTAGTGGGTACTCAATATCCGTGCCATATTAAAATCTCTTGACAACGTGCTCAACAATAATATAATGATACCACATGAATCAAAATAATTTCAACAATTATTTTCCAGATTTCAATGTATTTATCAATTCAAATATTAGTTCAATTAAACAAGAATTCGACGAAATAACTCTCGAGAGATTTAAAGAGCATATTGTGTAAAACCCCATACCTCAAACCATGATGAGAAACCAATGATCACATCCTCAATATCAACACAAAAGATCTATAAAAGCTCCTCCAAGAACCTCCAACAAAGTAGCCCCAAGAACTCCTCTAATCTAAGGTTGGAACTTACAAATCTCAAGGGACAACGTGTATATAAAAAGAAGATGAATATAAAATATATTTGCTGCCAAAATTTGTGCCAAAAGTAGGTTAAAAGGGTTGCCCACGACTTCGTTTTTATAATGCAAAGAAATGCAGAGTTAGAATCCAAAAGACTCCTTTAAATAAGGCAAAGAAATGAAGAGTTGGAAGCCAAAACAACTCTTGAAAATTACTTAATGTTCGCCGACTTAGAATTCCAAGAGTTAAAACATTTAAAAATCATTTTAAAATCCGTTTTAATTCCGATTTCGAAACCATTTGAAATTCTCGCCTTTAAAAATAATACCCAACATATTTGAGCAATAAAAATAACTTTATCAAAAACTTTATTTTCCTCTATTTTTCAGAAATTAATTAAAATAGCCCAAAATTACGCGGGTTGTTACACTTCCCCACTAACAACGGAATTTCGCCCTCGAAATTCGCCGAATGCCTAACTCTCAAAAATCAGGCCGAAAATCTCCAAAAATAAATTCCTCACATCTAATCTAGATGCCTATCACAAATATCACCTAAAATTTGCTATCACCCAAAATTGCTAACCACGCAATGAACCCAAAACCCAAGCCTCGAGGGTTGCCGTATACCTAAGCTCTGATACCATTTGTAACACCCCGCTCGCTCGGGGAGAGCGAATGAAGCACCACTTCGATAAAATAAATCCAAATCCACATGTGACAAGGTATAGAGCATCTAAATAAAGCCAAAATAATATAAATCCACTAATCTCAATTCTTCAAATACAACAAGTCTCTCGAATAAATACAACATCTAACTCGAAAAATAAATACAAATCTCCAAAGCTCTATACATCAAAATAATACAAATCATTCCCAAACAATCCTCGCTAAAATCAATCTCCCTAGCACCCCAAAATCCGCGCTAACCTTCCACTAAAAGAAAATATGGGGAAGTACACAATACAACAGGAAAGATGCTCAACAAATATATATTGGCGATGAATAAAACGTAACAACACGAGTACGAATATTCAAATCAAAATGCAAATCTCAAAGCATTTATCAATATAATTTCTCAACAAGACATCAATGGGTAACCATGCCTCACCCCATTCGCATATGCTTTATCAAGCCATAGACGGGATTAGGTATTTTTGCGGGTACTCAATATCTGTGCCATATTAAAATCTCATGACAACGTGCTCAACAATAATATAATGATACCACATGAATCAAAATAATTTCAACAATTATTTTCCAGATTTCAATGAATTTATCAATTCAAATATGAGTTCAATTAACAAAGAATTCAACGGAATAACTCTCGAGAGATTACAGAGAGACCAATGATCACATCCTCAAGACCAAAAGAAAAGATCTACAAAAGCTCCTCCAAGTGTAACAACCCAGGTTTCTAGGCGACTATTTTATACTATTTTGCCTGATGGGCAAATTTTATAAAATAGGGGATGTTGGAGTAAATATTGTTTCCCGCGATATTAAGGGATAATATTTACTAAGTTTTGTCTATTTACCGTATGAGAAGGTAAATAGCATTATATTGTGTATTATTGCGTCGTTATATGTAAAACGACGGTTATGACCTATATTCAAAAGTTGGGTATAATTAATGAATTAAAATGAAATTTTGAACATAAAATTAGTTCACACTTTCCCGAATGCCAAAATAGGCGGTGCGGTTGTTTTTAGAATAGTCGAGATAGTCGAAATAAGTGCCACGTATTTTTGAGTTTCGGGCACTTTTGGGATATTATGACTCAATTAAGTGGTTACGAGTCATTTTAGTGGTGTATTAGCAATTTAAAGAGGGGAATTGTGTTTTATGACCGGTTTAAGTTTCCCCCCACCCCTTTTTCTTTCTTCATTTTATGAGAGAAACCAAAGGAGAGAGAGAGAGAGAGAGGAGTGGCGAAATGGAGAGAAAGAGAGAAAATTGAAGACTTGGGTCGGAATCCATTGCTACCGGAGGTGATCCGAGACTACGAACCTCGAGGCAAGTTTCTTACTTGCTAGATATTGATTGAATGTGATAAATTTGCATGTATAGTTAATTTTGGAGGTTTAAACCATAAATGGGTTTTTGGTTGATTTTGGTGTCTAATTCTAAATCTTGTATTTTAATTTGATTTGATGTGTAGAAATGATTTTATAGTAGTATTTGTTGTTGTGGTTGGGTGAAATAGCGAATAAAAGCTTTGAGGTTTCGTCAATGGCCGAAACAGCTTCTCGGGGAAGAAGTTATCCACCAGGGTCGATCGATCGAGCCTGGTGTATCGATCGATCGATAGCCAAGGGTTAATCGATCGTCCCCTTCTGAAAAGGTGAGATTTTCTAGTTTTGTTTTATCCTTTTTCTTTCAAATTCGAGGTTTAGGAACCTTCCTTTGGGAAGTAAAGGGGAGTCCTAGAGGGTTGTATTGGGTAGACTAATGTCCTAGGCAGAGTGGATATTTGGGCTTACCCGAGGGCTAGCTTGTATAGGTTAATTTCCGATTGATATAGGAGGTTAACCTAAAGATAAATTGGAGGTTAAAATATTAAGGTTCAGCCTTTTTGGAAGACATTCCTTCATGGAGACTCACTTTGAGGGTTTATGAAAATTATATGAACTCTTGGAGGCTAGTTTGAGGTTAGTGGCACTTTGGGTCTTAGGTCATTAATAAACATGACTTAATGAATAAAGATTGAATATTATAAAATATGGTACTAAATGAATAAGTACAAATGGATTATTTTGGAAATGTAAAATATGATGTTTTCAAAAAGGAAAATGTAATGGTTTTCATAAATGATAATTTATGGATTACACACCTCCCTAAATCGCTATCATAAGGGAAGTTGCGCACGTGTGGTGAAGCCCCCTGGCTAATGAATGCATGGTGGATATAGTCCCTAGGCCAGATGGGCATTTATATTACTGTGTTGGTTAGGAGATTATGGGTGTGGTCTTGACTTTCCCGCAGACAATATGGCCGCTTCCCGACGTTGGTAGGTTCCCATGTTGTCTTGTATAGATAGGCCCTGGAAGATGATAGCCATTTAGGGGCGCGTCCAGTTGGGAAAACCGGAGGGACAGTCTTAGATTTATGAAAGAAATTCATAATAATGAATTCACTTTAATTACATTTCCTGGATGGAAGAAGGAAAATGGGATATATGGTAGAAAAGTATTTTTATGCTAATAAAAATGACTTTTGATTACACTTCCTGGATGGAAGAAAGGAAGTAGGGTTGTATGATAAAGGACAAAGCATTTTTATGTTAATAAAACATGCTTTGAAAATGCATTTCTCATGGAAGGAGGAAAGGAAATAAAATTTGTAAAGAAATGGTATAAATGAGATTAATTGGTAAACATTTGATAAAATGTTGTACCATTTATATACATTCCTAAGAAAGAAATAGGAATGGTGCATGTAATGTTATGAGTTTGAAATGGTCAACATTTGATAAAATGTTGTACCATATATATAGCTTCCTAAAGAAAGAAATGGGAATAATGGTTTAGATGGTGAATCGATTTAATTATGTTTTCTTGAATAGTTGTAAATTATATAAATTACGTGCTAAGGGTCTAATGGATCTCAACGATCAGCCTTGCCTAATTAGTAGTGTATCGGGGGGTTCCTTATTTGGATTTTTCTTTGTGAGACACCCCACGCACGAATAGGGCATAGTGTTGAGACTGAGGAGAAGTTAGCCTTTAGTACTTGGGTTAACTAGAGCATCTCATGATATTGCGCTAGGTTGCTTTTAGATTGAGAGGTGAGAAATATTATTGTTAATTGCGAGAGAATTACGCACTTAACTGTCATGCATTCTTAGTCACATGGTAATCATATCAAACCGGGACCTGACCCGTATATATTTCTTTGTTTCTGCATCTACTTTTTCCGTACAGGTGCTCTTCCGCATGGACAGCCGAATTTACATTTCCATTCCAGTTGTCATGGAGCTACATCATATTGCGGATGTTGTAGGTTAATTGCATTAGACGATTCTTTCTATTGTACTTTAGTTAAGTTCAGTATATTTATTCGGGCATGTTTTGCCCAAGGTATTGCACTCATTCATTATATTGTAAATATTGAATTGTAATACTCGATGTACTATTTGTATTGGTCTGTTCACCGACAGCTTATTCGGTGATATTTATTATATTGTCATTCTTTATTCTTCAGTTTTTGATATCCACCATTTTTATAAATGGGGTTGTCTAAGTGTTTTTCTTTTACATACTAATTTTTTTTGATAGTCCGTTTTTCTAAAATGATTGGTGGTTATCTCGTACTATTATTTTAATCGACTGTGATGCTGAGAATGAACCATCTCTGATTCCTGTGATTATTAGAGTATTGGGCTGGCCACCAATTATTTTAGTAGTCGGATTGTCACAGATGGTATCAGAGCATTAGGTTCTAGAGTCCTTAGGAATTGGTGCGGATGTTCTACGTCTTCTGCGTTTCTTTCTATTTGATGTAGAGCCTTAAGATTAAGGTCGTCGAGTTCTCTTGTGAGATTCCGTTCTCCTGCTATGATGTGAGAACCCCGAAGATCTTCTGCGCGTTCGTGTGAGACTTTTAAGTCATTCGATAAGGGATATTAAGGAAGGCCGTTGTGAAGGCTACATAGGATGGGATTACTATGAGCTGTAGGCTGTAGTCGGGGATGAGGGTCAATTTGGAGGTCTCTCCCTTTGTAGAATTATTTTATATTCCTTCCATGACTACTAAGTACAGCGGAAATAGTTTTCCCAAGTACCGATGTCGGTTGAGAGTGGTACTATGCTTGGGATTCCAAGCAATGTCAATTCAGAGTTGAGAGGTCCTTGACAAGGACCACGTGTTGAAGTTCGGTTGGATATAGGAAGAGTAATCTCATTTGGTGAGAGAATAAGGTCTGAAGTCTGGCCTAGAAATGGGAATAGAAGTGCCCAGGTGTGAGGTTTGGAGGAAAACCTTTCATCCATTGGAATAAGGTGGAAGTGGCGGGAATGGTAGTCGCCTCTTTATGGAGGGGCGAAATGTTTTGCCTTAGAGAGGGCCTAACAATGGAAATGATAGGCGTGTTAGTAAGTATTGCTAACACTTTTGGATAAATAGTGTTCATGAGGCCCCATTGGTGGACATCCACTCGGGGAAGACTCGTTGAGCTAAGGCCGGGGAGGCTGGTAGAATATTCTCTTTGCTGAAGAAGTTAAGGGAACTATGCGTTCTGATCTTGTCGATTGGAGAACAAGGGAAGGAATAGGATGCCTAGTTGGGGCATTAATGGAAGTAGTTTTGTTCAGATATGACTAGAATGATGCGTCTTGGAACAATTGGTACTGGCCAAGGAGATTGCCTAATTTATTGGTGGGAATTTCCAACTTAGGTGCGAGTGGTGCATTCCTTAGGTAAGATGGAGTAATATGGTGTTAACCCTAGATCCGGGTGTGTATATCGAGCTTGTGGTAGTACATCTATATGGCTTCCATAATAGGGAAGTTCTATATTTTTTCACTCGTTATGGGGTGAGTGATGATATGTGTGGTATGTGCTACTTGTATTATATGTAATATACGAGTAGAGGTATTCTTGGTTGGGTTGGTGTGATAGCACGCAAATAAATTGCGTGGATATCCTATCTATAGTTCTAGAAGAAAGAGATAGTGGTTCTATAATATCTCCCCTGGATACAGGTTGAGACTTTATAGATGTGGTTTACGGCATGTAGGTAGTTTTTATTTTTTATTTATTATTTGTTTGTCTTGCTTTATTCTTTTTGCTTGACTGTTTGCTTGCTTTGCTTGCTTTGTTTGTGTGTGATATTGGCTTATCTCCACGACCAACAAGTTAAGGGGATTGTGTCGGAGGGGTTCCTTGTTTGGATTTCGCTTCGGCAAGACACTCCGCGCATGAACCTTAACGACATTGGAAGTGGAGAGATGTGCATTTTCTTTCTTTGGTTTTCGTTTCTATTGCGTGAGTGTTGGGTTGGAAGGTATAGCCAAGAATCACGTAATTGAGTGATTAAGGGCTAGGTTGATGTGCTGCGATGTATGAGGACTATGATAGTTTTCCTCTGATCGATGTGGGGAAGATTGAGATATGAAAGTCCGATAGAGACTTATGGTTGTGCCTTAATGAGAAGGCCATTTATAAAGAGGTATATGTGTATTTTGGGATAAAGTATTTGTGGCATCTTACAGAAGGTAAATGCCTCAGTAGGTTGTTATGGAAACATAGAAGTATATATGTATTAGTAGAGTTATGAGTTAGGATTTCGGCGATCCCGATCATGTGTCCTAGACCATTACTTCCCGACGACCGACGATGCGAGGTAGTAGTGTAATGGGAGGGTTCCTTATTTGGATTTCGCTTTGGCGAGATGTCCCATGCATGAACTCGAGCGAATGTCGAAAGTTAGGATAGGCCCCGGACACTAGGGATATAATTAGGATAATACTTGTACCCCTAGATTAGGATACATAGATTGACTTTAGGATTTTTAGGACGCTAGGCCCTTAGGGCGTTGTTTTAGGAAGGTGGTAGGGAGTTAACCACAATAGGTTTGTGGGTTAACTCTAAGTGGGATTCGGTCCCTAGAAAGGAGTATAGAATCTTAAGTGATTCGAAACGATAGGCCATAGATGGTGGGGCCTCTCTTAGATAAAGTGTTACGTTTGTAATCTACCTTTTGGGGAGTACTAAGGTGGGAGCATTGACCCATTGTTTGTGCGTCTCACGAACTTAAACTTCGTGAGAAGTATTATCCCCCGCTTGACGAAGAGTTCGTAGAGGTTGTATTTGCCTTAGAGAATAAAGGCACTACTTCCTGGGCAGGAGTTTGGGTCTTTTCACGAACAATAATTTTGAGTTTGTAAAGGACTATCAATTGGGTATTCCCCTTTCGCTAAGAAAATGTGGATGGGGTAGCCGATGCGCCTAGTAGAAAACCCGTCAGAGAGTTTAGTCATGGCATGGAATGCTAAATGGGACGAGTTTAACTGAGGGGGATCTATTGTAAGAGCATTTATGTCCGTGATTGACCCTTTCCCATACTTATGAGCAAAGTCTAGTGAGGAACGAGGACGGGTATATCCATGGACATCTCTATCGAATTGCCTATAATGCAACGGTTGTGATTCTAGTTGAGAAGACTGTGGATCATTGGACCAATCGCTTCTTACTCAACTAAAATGGGCGGACTAAGTGTAGAGGAGTACGCCCAGCCCTTCTTGGTGGAGTTATAGAACTGTATGCGGTTCCTAGCAATGATGGTGAACTGAGATGAGACATTCGTGTCAAGGTAGTGGTAAAGTTTCCAAGAAGAAATGGGAACCGTGTGGATATGGGGTATATCCTACCACCCGTAAGTGGATGGGTGGGTTTGATTAAAGGAAAGATCGTAGTAGTTGATTTTATGGGTCTAATTTCCATACAATAGTTTGGATCATTTCCTATGAGTATTATGTCGTGTGTAGCCTATTATAGTTGGCAGTGTGCCTTGTCTGTTCGTTGGAATGGAAACAGTGAATAGTATATTTCTTGGGCTTGGAGTAGTCCGAGAATATCCTTTTTCACGATTGGGCTCATTAAGCAGTAGACTTTTAAGGGCTACACCAATGAGAATAGGAGTTAGTAATGTTGGGGTTAGCGATTGTAAGATGGAGAAGTTATTCCTTAGTAAGGGTGTAACGTGTTTGGGGATGTAAGGCAATTTGTGCCGAGATTGTGTAGGTATCTCCTCCCGTAGTAGAACGGTAGGATCGATAATTCATGAGGAACGATTTGGTGTTATGTTATAACATGATGATGTGGACTAAGATCGATAGTAAGGACCTAGTCCGAGTCCTATGGGGACCCTGCACTGCAGAGGGGTTTGCTAGTATGATAGCACGGTTTTTGGTATAGTATACACTTTATATGGTTATGGGTTGTGCTTGAATTTTGAGGGCAAAATTCCCTATTAAGGGGTGGAGTATTTAACAACCCAGGTTTCTGGGCGACTATTTTTTAGTATTTTTCCTGATGGGCAAATTTTATAAAATAGGGGATGTTGGAGTAAATATTGTTTCCCGCGATATTAAGGGATAACATTTACTATGTTTTGTCTATTTACCATATGAGAAGGTAAATAGCATTATATTGTGTATTATTGCGTCGTTATATGTAAAACGACGGTTATGACCTATATTCAAAATTTGGTTATAATTAATGAAATAAAATGAAATTTGGAACATAAAATTAGTTCACACTTTCCCAAATGCCAAAATAGGGGGTACGGTTGTTTTTTAGAATAGTCGAGATAGTCGAAATAAGTGCCACGTTGTATTTTTGAGTTTCGGGCACTTTTGGGGTATTATGACTCAATTAAGTGGTTTCGAGTCATTTTAGTGGTGTATTAGCAATTTAAAGAGGGGAATTGTGTTTTATGACCGGTATAAGTTTCCCCCCACCCCTTTTTCTTTCTTCATTTTATGAGAGAAACCAAAGGATAGAGAGAGAGAGAAGAGTGGATACATGGAGAGAAAGAGAGAAAATGGAAGATTTGGGCCGGAATCCGTTGCTACCGGAGGTGATCCGAGACTACGAACCTCGAGGAATGTTTCTTACTTGCTAGATATTGATTTAATGTGATAAATTTGCATGTATAGTTAATTTTGGAGGTTTAAACTATAAATGGGTTTTTGGTAGATTTTGGTGTCTAATTCTAAATCTTGTAGTTTAATTTGATTTGAAGAGAAATAATTTGTTATTGGATGTGTAAAAATGATTTTATAGTAGTATTTGTTGTTGTGGTTGGGTGAAATAGCGAATAAAAGCTTTGAGGTTTCGTCAATGGCCGAAACAGCTTCTCGGGGAAGAAACTATCCTCCAGGATCGATCGATCGAGCCTGGGGTATCGATCGATCGACGACCAAGGGTTGATCGATCGACCCCTTCTGAAAAGGTGAGATTTTTCTAGTTTTGTTTTAGCCCTTTTCTTTTAGGTTCGAGGTTTAGGAACCTTCATTTGGGAAGTAATGGGGAGTCCTAGAGTGTTGTATTGGGTAGACTAATGTCCTAGGCAGAGTGTATATTTGGGCTTACCCGAGGACTAGCTTGTATAGGTTAATGTCCGATTGATATAAGAAGTTAACCAAAAGATAAATTGGAGGTTAAAATATTAAGGTTGAGCCTTTTTGGGAAACACTCCTTCATGGAGACTCACTTTGAGGGTTTAGGAAAATTATATGAACTCTTGGAGGCTACTTTGAGGTTAGTGGCACTTTGGGTCTTAAGTCATTAATAAACATGACTTACGGAATAAAGAATGAATATTATAAATTATGGTACTAAATGAATAAGTACAAATGGATGATTTTGGAAATGTAAAATATGATGCTTTCAAAAATGAAAATGTAATGGTTTTCATAAATGATAATTTATGGATTAAACACCTCCCTAAATCACTATCATAAGGGAAGTTGCGTACGTATGGTGAAGCCCCTGGCTAATGAATGCAGGGTGGATATAGCCCTTAGGCCATATGGGCATTTATATTACTGCGTTGGTTAGGAGATTCTGGGTGTGGTCTTGACTTTCCCACAGGCAATATGACCACTTCCCGACGTTGGTAGGTTCCCAGGTTGTCTTGTATAGATAGGCCCTGGAAGATGATAGCCATTTAGGGGCGCGTCCAGTGGGAAAACCCGGAAGGACGGTCTTAGATTTATTAAAGCAATTCATGATAATGAATTGGCTTTAATTAAATTTTCTGGATGGAAGAAGGGAAATGGGATATATGGTATAAAAGTATTTTTATGCTAATAAAAATGACTTTTGATTACACTTCCTGGATCGAAGAAGGGAAGTGGGGTTGTATGATAAAGGATAAAGCATTTTTATGTTAGTAAAACTTGCTTTAAAAGTGTATTTCTCATGGAAGGAGGAAAGGAAATAAAATTTGTAAAGAAATTGTATAAATGAGATTAATTGGTAAACATTTGATAAAATGTTGTACCATTTATATACATTCCTAAGAAAGAAATAGGAATGGTGCATGTAAAATTAAGAGTTGGAAATGGTCAACATTTGAAAAAATGTTGTACCATTTATATACATTCCTAAAGAAAGAAATGGGAATAATGGTTTAGAATGGTGAATGGATTTAATTATGTTTTCTTGAATAGTTGTAAATTATATAAATTACGTGCTAAGGGTCTAATCGATCTCAACGATCAGCCTTGCCTCATTAGTAGTGTATCGGGGGTGTTCCTTGTTTGGATTGCGCTTTGCGAGACACCCCACACACGATTAGGGCATAGTGTTGAGACTTAGGAGAAGTTAGACCTTAGTACTTGGGTTAAGTAGAGCATCTCATGATATTGCGCTAGGTTGCTTTTAGATTGAGAGGTGAGAAATATTATTATTAATTGCGAGAGAATTACGCACTTAACTGTCATGAATTTTTAGTCACATGGTAATCATATCAAACCAGGACCTGACCCGTATATATTTCTTTGTTTCTACATCTACTTTAGCCGTACAGGTGCTCTTCTGCATGGAGACCCGAATTTACATTTCCATTCCAGTTGTCATGGAGCTACAGCATATTGCGGATGTTGTAGGTTAATTGCATTAGACGCTTCTTTCTATTGTACTTTAGTTAAGTTCAGTATATTTATTCGGGCGTGTTTTGCCCAAGGCATTGCACTCATTCATTATATTGTAAATATTGAATTGTAATACTCAATGTACTATTTGTATTGGTTTGTTCACCCAGAGCTTATTCGGTGATATTTGTTATATTGTCATTCTTTATTCTTCGGTTTTTGATATCCACCGTTTTTATAAATGGGATTGTCTAAGTGTTTTTCTTTTACTTACTAAATTTTTTTTGACAGTTCATTTTTCTTAAATGATTGGTGGTTATCTCGTACTATTATTTTAATCGACAGTGATGCTGAGAATGGACCATCTATGATTTCTGTGATTATTAGAGTATTGGGCTGGCCACCTATTATTTTAGTAGGCGGGTTGCCACACCAAAACCTCCAACAAAATAGTCCCAAGAACTCCTCTAATCTAAGGATGGAACTCACAAATCTTAAGGGACAATCTGTATATAAAAAGAAGAGGAATATAAAATATATTTGCTGCCAAAATTTGTGCCAAAAGTAGGTTAAAAGGGTTGCCCACGACTTCTTTTTTATAATGCAAAGAAATGAAGAGTTGGAATCCAAAAGACTCCTTTAAATAAGGCAAAGAAATGAAGAGTTGGAAGCCAAAACAACTCTTGAAAATTACTTAATGTTCGCCGACTTAGAATTCCAAGAGTTAAAACATTTAAAAATCATTTTAAAATCCGTTTTAATTCCGATTTTGAAACCGTTTGAAATTCTCGCCTTTAAAAATAATATCCAACATATTTGAGAAATAAAAATAATTTTATCAAAAACTTTATTTTCCTCCATTTTGCAGAAATTAATTAAAATAGCCCAAAATTACGCGGGTTGTTACATAAATCTAGGGAGTTGGCGTGATGTATGTCTCCTGTACAATCACACAAGTCGTAGAAAAGTTAAAAAATGAATATATCTTACTATTTCAATCAAGAAAGGCTAAAGTACTCATTACATCTCTATGTAGCTGTTAGAACACTACTCATATAACACTCTCATTAAATAAAATCAAGAATGGGCCTCATACTAGAAAGAGAAGATGTCATCATTATCATATAGTAAAAATTGGAAGGGATATGGGGCCCCATATTCTGCCAAAGGAGTGGATGCCATCATTATCATATACTAAAAATTGGAAGGGATAGAAAGGAGGTGGCTAATGGCACTCCTTAAATTCTTAAAATACTTCAAAAAAAAATATTAACAAACAAAATTACCTTTCTCCCCAATATCAAACAAATTTTAAACAATCTCAATAGTTTTTTATTTAAATAATTAAAAAACTATTTTATTATAAAGTTTAAAAAAATAAACGTTTTTTAAAAAATTAAATTAATTTTTTTTATAAAAATAAATTGTAGAACAACTTTTTTTTAAACCATTATTTTTTAAAATGGGGATATTTAAAAAAAAATTGGGTATAACTTATTTAAAAAAACATTTTCGTTAGTTAAAAAATGATAGTTATATTTATTAATGAGTATTGTATGTTCAACAATTAACCACGGTTGCAATTATTTCTCAAATTATATTTTTAGAATTTTTTTAATAACTAATTTGTGGTAAACATAATTTTTTAGTTAAAATTTATTTTTTATATATCTTAGATTAATGATTGGTTAGGGCCGCTGGCACTGACCCACATCATTTAATGGATGCGGGTCTGCACTAGTGACACTAACTAATCGGTATTAAAGGAATTATAATATTTTTTTAATATCGATACAACACGAAAAAAAAAGCAACTCGACACTACACGACAAATTTTTCTTTTTTAACCAAACATGAATAGGATCCTAATAAAAGTGACACGACCCATGAAATATTATTTTTGTTACAAAACACGAACACGAACCATGTAAAAGGGACACACAAGAATATTTGTTATTTTTTTAACCAAACATGAACCCAACCAAAATAAAAATGACACGACAGGAACCCAACAAATATTATTTTTTATAAAAGGGGCACGCAACAAATCGCTGGCGAAAATTATTTTTTTAAATAGTAAAAAGATTTTTTTTGATAGAATACAAACATAATACATTCTCATTTTTGTTATCTAATTTTTTTATTTTATTTTCAGGACTCGGAGCGTCCCTTTTAGCTCTGACGCTTAACGTCCATGAATTGGGCCTGCAAATCAAAGCCAAGATATGTTAACATAGCATCCCTTTGTGATGATTGGATAAGCTAAAAGTGCAAAGGGATATGGATTTTTAATATCTGTAGTAATCTTTTGGTGCAATATGCCTTTGTGGTGATGAGTTTGAAGTCGAGACATTTAAAATTATTGTATAGAAATTTTATTTTTGTATTATATCTCTATGATGTTCAAGTTTCCAATAGTGGCATATTTTGCATAAATGTCTATTCTATTTTTGTATAAGAGAAAATTGATGGGTTTGTTTATAAGATGTCTGAGATGGACTATTAGCATTATTGTTGGAGTATAATTTGTTTCATAAATTGGTGGATAATCGTACAAATAATGAAGCTACTGCCTAATTTTTTGAAATTGTCTACATTGCTTTTTATTTGGAGATGGATCTTTCTAAATTATTGAGACAATAAGGGTCCGTGGTGATTTTATTTATACTAGGTCCTGGATGAATTGTTTTTTTCTTATATTTGTACCTTTATCCCTATTAAAAATAACTTTTTGGACTTAAAATTATATAGATTAAATAATTTTCCTTAAATTTTGAGGTTGTTTATATGTTTATACAAGGTGATGTTGTTTTGTTTGGGAATGAATTTTTTTTTCTTTTTAAAATTGCCTACTTCAGATATTTTCGACGTTTTGCGATTACATATTGTGAAAATTTTCATTCTGCCTTCAGGCACGGGCATATATATATATATATATATATATATATATATATATATATATATATATATATATATATATATATATATATATGTGTGTGTGTGTGTGTGTGTGTGTGTTTATTTGATTTAACCCGTTAGCGAGGGTGATATTTTCTTGGATTCTTTATGTGCAATGCATACCATGTGTGAATGCTGGTGTTGAAATTACTGGGAGGGATCCATTATGGGGTACATGCAACGTCGATCGCGATGGTACCTTATTGACGAGACGCGTTTTCCATGGCCATTTTTTATCCCGAGTCCTATGCCTAGGTACCCGTGTCTCAAAGGGTTTCACGTTGAAATTTCATCATATATTCTTGGTTCTAACATAGTATATTAATAATGGGTATGCATAGAGATTTATCCCTAAGTTTTGATGAGGAACTAGGTTTGGTATGAAGTAAGACTACACTTAGAACAAACGAGTGATCCCCGAAGGAGATAGGGATAGGCCTTCCTTTTGTGCCGGGGTGTGAGTAGCCCATTTAATTGTACATTGTGGGGTTTTTACCTTTGTGTTTAGTTACGAGTAGAGATTGTTTGTATCCCACCTTATGTGATTACATGTTATTGTACTTGAGATAGATATACTAGTTTACATACTATACTTGAGATTCATATACTTCTTATAGGTATGTATACCTATATACTTATGACTGAGGACCTATGTTCTAACTGCCCTAAATATGTATGTATTACTGTGGCATGAAATATACATGGACATAGAAACTTGTGATTCATGGTGTACTCATGTGGGTGGCACCTTGGTTACTGGTGAGATGTAGCAACGTTTTAAGAATACCGTATAATATATGATTACTAACGAATGAGATTAACCTAACATTGAGAAATTAAAGTTAAATAATTAAGAGATAAAACATTAACCAGATGGCCTATGTAATAAAAAAAAAATTCGGATTGTTTATAGCATAGGTTTAGGATAGTTGGGTCACGCACCAAGAAGACGAATCGAACTCAAGCATCTCCATGTTTGAAAACTTATCGATATCCCGACGAGTTATTAAATTATTTAGAGATTTAATTAATTCATTGAATTATATTTTGGGATGTTTATTTATATTAAAAACGATCAGGAACTTTTATTTTCAAAAAAATATGTTTTCAGAGATACTGTAGGCGGAGTTTTTCAAAAATAATTTGGTTTGTTTATGTCATTTAAATGACATCCATATGTCATTCAAATGACATTGCAAAATCGTTAGACAGGGCATTTGAAGCTTGGATCGATTTTGGATCAAACGAGAGGCAACTGGGTTGATGTTGTTTGTGTCGTTAGTCGCGAGATAGCATCTCGTTCGAACGACATTCCAATTTCGTTAGAATGACCTACTTAACTCGTTCGAATGATGCGTTGCCTGAAATTTTTTATAAATACCGGCTCCGTGTTTCAAAATCTTTATGACAAATAGAAAACAAATCTGCATAAACGATAGAAAAGTTCTACAAGTTTTGTGTTTTTAAAACACTTGTTTAATTCACAATAAAACATCTTGAAATATTGTTCTTGTGAATTATTTTAGAACAACATAAAGTTTTGTATTTTTGCATACACCCTTGGGGAGAAGATATCTATTGCTGACTTATTATACTTGCTAGGATTCACTGTTGAATACGAAGGCTAAGGCTGATGGAGGACTGCAGGCATGTGATTCTTACAAGGATTGTAGGTGTTGTTCCATTGAGATTTTTGAAGTATAGAGTGTTATACTCGTGGGGGATATCAAGTATTCTATATGTTGACTCAATTGTAAATTTAAGAGTAAATAAAGGTTTTTCCCTTTGGGTTTTTAAATCAACCTGGCTTTGTCACATTTTCTTGTTTGATGTATCCGTTTGATCACCATATATTCATGTTTAGGATAAAAAGATAAAATCAATTTAAAATTGGCTTCCGCATTTAAAATTGGTGTTACAATTTCTGTTTGAAACCACCCAGGGATTATTTGCACATTTATAAATTGGTATCATAACAGTTTTCACTAAGTTATTATTTTTTATCTTATTAACATTATTTTTGGGAGGTTATTTATTCATCTCTCATGTGCTTTTTTTTCTCGATGGATTATTAGTTGAATTTGAAGTATGCCGGAAAAATTGAATTTCTTGAAAATCATTTTAAAATGGTTTTGGACCTTTTGTAAACTGTTCAAAAATAAGTGATATCGTTTATGAAAAGTTTAGAGCTTTATATGACGACTTTAAACTTTAAAAGTGTCCAAAACGGAGACTAGAAATAGAGTCGTTTATTTAGAAAAAGAATTAGAGGAATTGAAAAATTCTAGGGTTTGTGTATGTGCCAAAACGGATAGAAATATTTTGATTAATGATTTTAAGTCACGTGAGAAAACTCTTAGGTATAATTTTTTTTTATTGAGGTGGGCAGAGATAACCTTCTAGGAATGATTGAAAATATGAAGAAGGAGACACTAAAATTGGAAGAGTAAAAAAATTTGAAGTTAAAAGATGATTTAAAACACTTGAGCAGGGTTTATATTAATGGTAATGGCTTGACTTGTTCTCATCCTTCAAGTTTTAAAGCCAAAACTATTTTTTGTTTAAAAGGTCCACCAAAACTAAGGACATTAGAAAAGATCAAACCATAGGTAACATTCCATACGTTTACACATGTTCAAATTATGTTAGGAAAGGTCACCATAGGGGTTTTTGTTTTGATCTCGAAAGAGGTCCTAGGAAGATTAAGGATAGTCTTCCGTCGATTCCCATAACCTTTTGAGTTAGGTAAAAACCTCTTTGGGCTGGGAAATTTGTTTTGGAGACACGAAACGGTAGGTTGGTTGATACTCATAGTCTTGCACATGATTGTTTGCTTGCCATATCTTATGGATGATTGCTTGCATGGTTTTGTTTGTCATACTTTAGTTATGCTTCATGGTATATGTTTGTTAGTGTTATGGCAGGTGTACTTTTTGTATATATTTTTCCTTTACTGAGTCATATTGAAAAATACAAAAACATTTTTGGTTTTATATATTTTTGAAAAATACAAAAGCATTTTGTTGTTTTGAAAAATTGAAAAAGTTTTTCGATTTTTTTTATTTAAGTTTTACACAATTGGTGTGGCACAATTGTGTATTTTTCACTTCACTATTTCCATGTGTCTAGGACAATTGGCAATGACTTTAGGTGCTTATATTGATCTTAACCATGTTTTTAGAGTTATTTCAAAATTTACCTGCTTTATGGATTTTAATTTGTTTATGCCTCTGCACATACATGCAAGAGCTTATTAAATTTTGACTTCATGATGCATATTTGAGCTTGGTGAGATGTTTTCCTATGAATTTTGTCATCTACATGTGTATTTCACTATAGAGGATTTGTATATGTAAGAACTGTTGCCCGTGAGTAATTTGTTTTATATTGAAAAAATGATGAGCGTGCACAGGAAAGGTCTGCGAAAGTATAATGAACTCATCGTTAAAGTCGCTGTTTGAAAAGAGCTTAAGAAAAACTGAAGGCAATAAAAAGAATAATATGCCAAAAGGGGCCAAATATTTTAGTTTTGTAAGGACATATTTCTCATGTCCATTATCTTTCATTTGTATATGTCATACGCCGTTACATTTGACACGTCTCTACACGATCTCACATGACGGACTCAATCCAAATTATGGGAATCAAGCATTCATTATCTCCAACATGTGTCTCTCATCTACCTCAACGACTTCACGTTCCATGATTTTAGGCTCGTAATGCAAGTGGTACGCAAGAGAATTCAAAGTAGTGAAACAAGGCACGATAGGGAAGTTCAAGGGAAATTTGGTAATTTTACATCCACCTTCTGGAGGACTGGTCAACTATAAAGTTGAAGAGCTTGACACAACAATGATACTGGAAGAAACGACACCTCAATTGGAGCTACAGTGAACAAGTTATGGCCCATTGAAAATGGAGATAATTCCAAGAAAAAACCTTGGAATTTTGCTAAGTTTTTAAAGCCCCTTGACCAGCGATTTTTCTCGAACCGAGGGCCGAACCGGTTTGGGGGGCGAGCTGGTTCGCAGGGTACCCGAACCGATTCGAGGTCCCTGTTCGTTGTCTATATTTTTATTTCGTGGAACTCTTCATTTGTTTGCCTATAAATACGAACTTTGGGGGAGTTGTTTTGTAAGACTTTCAGAGACGAATTTAGGAGTCCAAATTACTCTAGGCTTAACCTTTTTGAGTCCCAAGACTCATGTTTTGATTCACACAACTTTTCCAAACTTTTGTGAATTCGTTTGCAACCCAATAACACAACCTTGTGTTTGTTCATACTCTTATGGAGAAGACCGTCTTTCTTCTTCATTGCTTCCCTCTTGGAAAGGGAAAGTTCCAGCCGCCGACTTTAAAACCGACACCCGCGGGTTTTTCTGTGTCACTGTCTTTTCATTGTAATCCGTGTAATTGTATTTTACAATATTATAGTTAAAATAAAAGGTTTTGCCCCTTTGGGGGATTTTTTCTCACATGTGTGTGTTTGAATGTTCTTGCATGTTTCATCATCTTATTCAATCACACCTAGATGCATGTTTAGGACTTAATTGATAAAAACTGTGTTTAATTAAATAATATCTCTATTTGAATGCATGCGCACTCTTCTCAAATTGGGATCAGAGACAATTACACAACTTTACCGTGTAATTTTCCATAAATTTTTTCTAATATATCAATTTTCAAAAAATTGATTTTTGAAAACGAGGGTGTTCATAATGGGGAAATTATATAATAAAAGCCAGTTTTTGACGGGACAAACTATGAATACTAGAAAGCCTTGATGAGATCTGCATTAAAAGCCGTTGATGAGCGTGTCAGGATTTAGGTTGAAAGAGGGTGGACACCTCCCTCCGTCACTCTTGAAAACATGACCAATTTAAAACCTGTTACTACATGGACTGAAGAAGAATTTAAATGGTAATCTTTTAATTCTAAGGGTTTAAGTGCTATTTTTGATCTGTCACACCTGATGAGTTCAAACGCATAATAACATGAACTACATCAAAAGAGGCATGGGATGTTTTTCAACTCACCCATGAAGGAACTAATGCTTTGAAAGAGTCTAAACGGCAAAATTTAACCACTCAATTTGAAACCATCACCATGCATGAAACTGAATGTTTTGATGATTTTTATGCTAGGCTATCTGATATTTTTAATACTAGATTTAATCTTGGTGAACACATTCCTAATGCTAGAGTTGTTAAAAAGATTCTTCATTCTCTTCCGAAGCGTTTTATCCATAAAGTCACTGTGCTAAATTCCATGGGTAATTTAAATACGCTAAAATTGGAAGAACTTGTGTGATAGTTGCAAACATATGCAATTTATATGTTTCCTAAAACTGCTAAGCCTAAAGATAAGGGAATTGCACTTAATGACCAAGAGAGAAAGAGTGAGGGGTCGACAAGAAAGAGGGGACAGTCATATAGAAAAAGAGAGACAGATACGTCGGATTCTAAGTGTGATTTTGACTTAGATGATTTGGCCCTTTTTGCTAAAAATTTCAAAAGAATTCTCAAATTCAAGAAAAATGGTAATTTTAAAAATAAAAAGAAGTTTGAGAAAAATAACTTTGAAAAGAAAAAGGATTTTTTTTAAAGATCCTCCTAAGAAAGAAAGTGAGAGATGCTTTGAGTGCTACGGTAGGGGTCGCATAACTTTTGAGCGTGCTACTAGGCTGAAGAGAGAAAAGGGCAAAGTTGTCCTTAATGCTACCCTTAGTGACGACAGTGAGGTCGAGTCGGTGGATTCCGGAGATGAGTCACCGCATGATTGTAACTTCACCGCATTCATGGCTAGTCACATGAGCACTTATAGTATTCCTCACGATGATGAGGATGTTGCGTCACAGGGACACCACGACAGTGGGATCGATGTGAGTGAGGGGGAGGATGACACAAGTGAGAGCGAGAGTGATCTTCAACGCACCTATGCCGAGCTATATTCTGAGCCTTTTAAAACTAAAAAACGTAACAAACCGTTAGTTCTTAGGATCACCGCTTTAGGGGAAGACTTAAGAAAAGTGAGAGAGAGAGAGTCCTCCACCTGCACTACCTTAAGAGAGAGAGAGTCTGCCTCTGTTGAGAAATAGAGTTTGTTTAGAGAGAGTTGTTTTGATAAAGAGAGAGGGTACTTAACTAAATAAGTGGCTAGTCTTAGGAGTTAGCTCCATTCCTCCATGGAGACTCGGAAGAAAATTGAAGCTCTTATAGCCCATCTTACTCATGATCTTGAGAGAGCACGGGAAGTTAGGGTACAAATTGAGGATAAATCTGGGAAGATAGGAAAGATGCTCCTCGGCCCCACTTTAGGTTTTAGTGATAGGAAGGGAATAGGTTATGATGGTGCCTCCACCTCCCAAATTGCACCTGGACCAGTTCCTGAGTTTACTACGACTCCTTATGGCCATCGTCAAAAACCACGAAGGAGAGTTCGACCAAGTAAAGAAAACCAAGGTCCACCTAAGACTGTGTTCTTTTGTACATATTGTAAAAGAAAAGACCACTTGATGGAGTTTTGCTATAGTGTGGATAGGAAATGATGTACTACTACTCCACCATGTCATACTGATGAGTTTTCCAGTCTGAGAGAGCGTGTTGAGTTTTTAGCTGCCACATCATAGAGTTTGATGGAGGAATTTCGACGGATGTCTTTGCCTTTAGTGAATGCTTCTCACATCCCGGCTAAAACCAACAACAACAAGGTTAAACAAAAGGTTACCATTACTTGGGTGCCTATGAAAGATAATAAAGCCCTTGTTGTTCATGTTTCTCTCAAAGCACATAATACCTCATAGTGGTATTTTGATAGTGGGTGGTCCAGACATATGACAGGTGATGTCTCATTTTTTTACCTACCTTGATGAGTATAAGGAAGGTAGAGTAACCTCTGGAGATGGGAGAAAGTCTAGCATTATAGGATGAGGTACTGTAGAGTTACCAAGATTTCCTAAGCTATAGAATGTTTTGTACGTCAAAGATTTGAAAGCAAACCTTCTCAGCATTAGCCAGCTCTCCGACGCTGACTTTGAAGTAAAGTTTGATCGGGATGCATATAATGTCTATAATCAAGCCGGTAAACTTTTAGTGCAAGGGGTGAGGACCGAGGATAATTGCTATGGGACTGTGCCCACTTCCTCACTTGTCTGCAACAGTGCCACGATCACTCCTATGGATTTGTGACACCAACGTCTAGGTTATGTGAACGTTAGAGATTTGACTCGTTTAGCCAAAAAGGACCTAGTACGTGGCTTACCATCACTTGGAAAGTCAACTTCCACGGTTTGTGACCCCTGTTAGTTGGGAAAGAAAATTCGGAGCCCCCATAGGAAGTTTCATTCCATTACCACCTCCTGAGTGCTTGATATGATTCACATGGATCTTATGGGTCCTATTCGTACTGAGAGTTTGGGTGGTAATATGTGTATCCTCATGATGGTAGACGATTTCTCCAGATACTCGATTGTAGGTTTTTTGAGGGAGAAATCCGATGCTGTAAAGTTTTTAACGACCAAGTTCCGTGTCCTACAAAATCAACACGGAGTCACTATTAATAGGATCCGTAGTGACAACGCCACAAAATTTAAGGAAGAAAAGGTAGATCTTTACTGTGATAGCCTTGGGATCAAACATGAGTTTTTTTGCTGTGAAGACTCCTCAGCAAAATGGAATTATTGAGAGAAAGACTAGGACGATCCAAGAAATGGCTAGATCTATGCTTCTAGGTCATAGCGTATCTAGGAGATTTTGGGTAGAGGCAGTGTCTACTGCATGTCACATGGTGAATAGGGTTTACTTGCGTCCACACACAATTAAGACGCCTTACGAATTATGGACCGGCAAGAAACCCAACCTTGCATATTTCCGTGTTTTTAGGAGTAAATGCTATATCCTATAGGATCGAGAGGAATTAGGTAGGTTTGACTCCCGGAGCGATGATGGAATCTTGCTAGGATATTCATCAAATAGTAGATCATACCGAGTTTTTAACCTGAAGAGCTCCAAGGTTATGGAATTAATAAACGTCACCGTGCAAGATGATGAACCTCTAACGGTTATTAGTCCTAACCTTCAGTGTGAAGATGAGGACTTTTTTGGTAGTGATTTACTTGTCCCTTACCCACACTCTGTGGACCCTACTCCTGTGTTAGGGAACACACCTGGTTTGGTTCACAAGAGTCATGACCGAGCCTCTATTGTAGGCGATTCCACTCTTGAGGTCAAGACTCGTGCTCAACTAGAGAACGTCGTCAGCCACTTCTTCTACACGTCCAAAGTTGAGCCCAACAATCATAAAAAAGCACTCAAGGATGAACACTGGATATCTGCTATGCAGGATGAGTTGCTTCAGTTTAAAAAGAACAATGTTTGGGAACTAGTCCCACGACCTAGTGAGACTAATGTGATAGGTACCAGGTGGATATTCAAGAATGAAATGGATGAAAATGGTACCATGATCATAAACAAGTCTAGGTTGGTCGTTTAAGTCTACAAATAGATAGAATGTGTAGACTTTGGGGAGACCTTTTCTCCTATTGCGAGGCTTGAGTCTGTCCACTTACAACTCGCCATTGCATGTCATCTTTGCTTTTAAGTTTTATTAGATGGATTTCAATAGTGCCTTCCTAAATGGCATTCTACAGGAGGAGGTTTATGTGGAACAACCCTTTTCCTAAGCACTCGGAGCACATCTATTATCTGAGAAAAGCCTTGTATGGTTTGAAGAAAGCACCTCGTGCTTGGTACGAAAGGCTTACTTCCTATCACTTATCACGTGGCTTCAAGAGAGGGGGAGTTGATATGACATTATTCGTTAGGAGAGATGACGGTGCTATTTTGGTTTCCCAGGTCTATGTGGACAACATAGTCTTTGGATCCACATGCTCCCAGCATGCTCACCACTTTGAGGAGGATATGAAAAGTGAGTTTGAGATGAGCATGGTAGGTGAGCTTACTTTCTTCTTTGGTCTCCAGGTTCGTCAGGTAGAGGATGGGATGTTCATCTCCCAATCCAAGTATGTTAGAGACCCAGTGAAGAAATTTAGTTTAGACTCCGCTAAGCATGCACGTGCACCCATGAGTACTTATATCAAGCTTAGTAAGGACACTTAAGGCAACGACGTAGAGCAAACCTTGTATTAGAGTATGATAGGTAGTCTTCTGTACCTAACTGCCAGTCGTCCCGATATAGCATTTAGTGTTGAAGTCTGTGCGTGATATCATGCGTCCCTGAAAGAGTTACAATTACTCGCTCTAAAATGTATTATCAAATACGTGAGTGGGACTCTCTCATATGGTATTTGGTATTCCTTTGATACCAATTACCGTTTGTCCTCCTATCCGGATGCCGATTGGGTCGGGAATGTATATTGTTGTAGGAGCACTTATGGTGGGTCTTTCTATTTTAGTTCTTCTCTTGTTTTTATTGAGCAAGAAGCAAAACCCCATCTCTTTGTCCACTACCGAGGCTGAGTACATCGTCACCGAGAGTTATTTCACGCAACTCTTGTGGATGAAGCAGATGAAAGAGGATTATGGGATTTCATAGGACACCGTGACCATTTCCTGTGATAACATGAGCGCGATACACATATCCCACAATCCAGTCCAGTATTCGTGCACAAATCACATCAGGATACGCGAGCACTTTATACGTCAGTTAGTTGAGGAGAATGTCGTATCCCAGAGTTTCGTTCCCACCGACCGTCTATTAGCCGATATTTTCACAAAACCTTTAGATGCCACTAGATTTTAGAGCCTTAGGAAGTCTTTGCGGATTTTCACAGTTGACTGAGGGGTTCGTCCGTGTATAGCATAGGATGCATTGTCATTATCATATCATCTGATTCCTATTGCTAGCTTGTATCTTTAGTTTTTTTTTTTTTTTTTGCCTTTTTAAAAAAACAAAAACAAAAAAGGTTTCTATTTATAAAATTTTTAGAAAAGCACAAAGAGATTTTTGTATTTTATTTTCACCTTTTATGGATAAGCATTTAAGATAGCCGAGTCATAATTTCATTCCATTTATCCATGTGACTGTTTGATAAAGAGATTTGAGACGCTACATCATTTCATCCATGTGCTTTACATTGTTTGGAGTCTTTGAGATGTGATTAGTGATATCTTTCTACATGTTTGACTCCTATCTCCTTCATTGCACACATGCACGGCTATATTTGATTATTGTACTTGTATATCACGTATTGTCTTGAGTGTTTCCATCTCAATTCTATCTATACAACGTACAATATGCGATAAAACTTGACAAGATTGGAATGCATGTAAAAACCATTTTGGCGAGACTCTGTGTTTATTTGAAAATGGGGAAGGGCTGCGAAAGGTTCATTTATCCTTTGCGATTATAAGCCACCGTTAAAAAGGACCTAAAAATTGAGGAATTTTATTACCCGGGGTCTACAAAGGTTAAAAGAGCCCGAAAAAATTTAAAGGCAATAAAAAGCAATACATGCCAAATATGGGCCATTAGGTTTCACCATCAATTCTCCAAAGTTTGAGAATTTAGAAATCCTCAATTCAACATTTATATCCGAGGGAGTTTGGTTGGATATTTTAAACGGGTTTGCACTTCCTTGAAAGTTCTGAAAAAGCATTAAATCGTTTTGGATGTTATTGGTGTGGAAATAACTTTGAGCTTTGATTTGATGATTTGATTGAGTCAATGTGTCATATTTCCATTTTTTTACACCAGAGGAAGATTTTGAGTTCATTTGTTAGGAGTATCCAACATTCATCGTGCACATATGTCATGTTTCTATGCATTGATTTTCCTACCAAATTTGATCACACCCATAAATTTACGCTATTATCGACTTGGTTATTTTGTGCTCGTTCATGGTGTGTTTCTTTATTTATATATTTCATTTGAAAATTTTTGAAAAATTCAAAAATAGAAAGTTTATTACCTTGTGACATTATCCACGTGCATCTATTTCTGCTTCTCATATCTTTCTATTTGGGGACATCATAAAAAGGGGGAGAAAGAATTTTCATATTATGGGGGAGTTTTTGAGATTTGAGATTTGCCATATGCTGTCATTGTAAATTGGTATCTATGTTTATCTCATTTCAAACTCGATACGTCACTTGTTATTTTTCTTTATCTCATGTGTGTAGGTACTGCATTGATGATCATATGTTACACACCCTAATGAGAAAGGATTTGAGATTTTAAAAATCCGAAGAACAAACGATGAAGACTTATTCATTTGTATCTTTCCAGTTTTGGGTTCATGGAAGGGTATATTTGTATATGCAATTGTGTTATTTGATAATTAGGATTTTTTATGTAAGTACCGGCATAGACATAGGGGGAGATTTGTAAGGACATATTTCTCATGTCCGTTATCTTTCATTTGTATATGTCGTACGCCATTACATTTGGCACGTCTCTACACGATCTCACATGATGGCCTCAATCCAAATTTTGAGAATCAAGCATTCATTATATCCAACATGTGTCTCGCATCTACCTCAATGACTTCACGTTCCATGATTTTAGGCTCGTAATTCAAGTGGTACGCAAGAGAAGTCAAAACAGTGAAACAATGCACGATACGGAAGTTAAAAGGGCAATTTGGTAATTTTATAGTCATCATCCAGAGGACCGGTCAAATGGAAAGTTGAAGATCTTGTCGCAACAAAGATTCTGGAAGAAACAAAACCTCAATCCGAGCTACAGTTAACAAGTTATGGCCCGTTGAAAATGGAGATAATTGCAAAAAAAAGCCTTGGAATTTTGCTAAGTGTTTAAAGCCCCTTGACCAACGATTTTTCCCAAACTGGGGGCCAAACCGGTTCAGGGGGAGAACTGGTTCGTAGGTTACTCGAACCAGTTCACGGTCCTTAATCGCTGGCATTATTTTTATTTCGTGGAACTCTTCATTTGTTTCGCTATAAATACCAAGTTCGGGGGAGTTATTTTGTAAGACTTTGAGAGACGAATTTAAGAGTCCTAATTACTCTAGTCTTAACCTTTTTGAGTCCCAAGACTCATGTTTTGATTCACGCAACTTTGCCAAACCTTTGTGAATCATTTTGCAACCCAATAACAACCTTGTGTTTCTTCATGCTCTTGTGGAGAAGACCGTCCTTCTTCTTCATTGCTGCCCTCCTAGAAAGGGAAAGTTCCAGCTGCCGACTACAGAACCGACACCCGCGGGTATTTTTGTGTCACTATATTTTCATTGTAATCCATGTAATTGTATTTTACAAAATTATAGTGAAAATAAAAGGTTTTTCCCATTTGGGGGATTTTTCCTCACATGTGTGTGTTTGAATGTTCATGCATGTTTCATCAGCTTATTCAATCACACCTTGATGCATGTTTAGGACTTAATTGATAAAACTGTGTTTAATTAAATAATATCTCTATTTGAATGCAATCACACTCTTCTCAAGTTTCATTTGATCATTCAAAAGAAAAGAATAGAATAGAAGAGTATGGTCATGTTTATATGTTGAGGGTGTTTGGATGGAAATAAAAAACGGGTTTGCATGATGACAACAAATCCTACTTATTTTTATTTTGTCATGACACTATTGATTTGTAGAATCTTTAATACTCTAGGTCGTGTGCATTGTGATCATTTCGTTCATTATGTTAAAATATATTTGTTAATTGAGGCTAAAGATGAGTTTGATAAAGTTTTGTGGCCAAGTAGAACTTTTTCAACATATTTGAGTGTTTAGGATTACTAGTTCACACCCATTCCTTCCATTTCACATGTTTAAACACATCGATACTATGCTAGTGTGTAAATCTTATGTGCTTGTCTCGTGCTTGGTGGTCATTTATAACTATATATGTGTGACGGATTTGCGTTGATATATTTTACATATCTTATCTATGGTATTGTTTGATGTTTTTGTAAGTAGTTCATTTTTTTGGAAGAAATGGAAATTTTAAAAATTAGTTGGTCTTTGTATGCCTTTGAGATAATCATTACACTCATTTGATTTATCTCTTTTGCATCATATCTTACCTTCTAAATGATGCTTTGTATTTCATATTTATGTATATATTTCTTTGTCTATTTGTCTATTTATGATAAAAATAAATGGGGGAGAGAAAATTAAAATGGAGCTATGATGAGTTTGAACAATGGGGAAGAATTTACTTTGTTTTAAACTCGATGCATCACGAGGGTATATGTTTACTGTATCATGTGTGTAGGTAACTAGAAGTGGATTTTGAGACACACCGATGAAGATGAAGTTTGATAAAGTGAAGAAGAAGAAGTTTCAAAATAAAGATAATTATATCGTTACATTCTACAGTTAGGAAGGGTATTACTATTTTTGTCATAGGATATTTTGATTTTAATTTGGTCTTTGGTCATGTTTGTTTGTTTTGTACCTAAATATCCAAAGGGGGAGATTTGTAAGAACAATTTTTCTAGGATTGTTCATTACATAGATTTAGGCTAGTTTAGTGTATCCCGTCACAAACCGTCATGCAAAAAGAAGACGAACCAAACTAAAGCACCTCCATGTTTGAAGACTTCCCGACATCGCGATGATGTATTAAACAATATAGAGTTTGAATTAATTCATAAAATTATATTTTGGGATGCTTATTTTTATTAAAAATGAACACGAACATTTATTTTTGAAACATATGTTTTTTGAGATACTGTAGGCGAAGTTTTTAAAAACTATTTTTTCGTTTATATCCTTCAAACGACATCCATATGTCGTTTAAATGCCATTGTAAAGTCATTAAATAGGTCGCTTGAAGCTTGGATCGATTTGTCAGGTTACTGGTTTGATTTTGTTTAGGTCGTTAGTAACAGGATATCATCTCATTTGAATGACATCTCTATGTCATTAGAATGAATTTATTAACTTGTTCGAACAACGCATCACCTTAAAGTTTTTATAAATAACTATTTCATGCTTCAAAACGTTTAAGACTTTTGCGAAAACAAATTTGCATATCTGATACAAAAGTTCTTAAAGTTTTGTGTTGACAAACACTTGTTTAATTCATAATAAAACATCCAGCAATATTGTTCTTGTGAATTTGTTTAGAACCATAGAAAGTTTTGAATCTTTGCACACACCTTGGTCGAGAGGATGTCCATTGCTGAGTTGTGATACCTCCGAGGATTCACTACTGAAGACTAAGGTTGAGTCTGATGGTGGAGTGTGGTCATGTGATTCTTGCGAGGGTTGTAGTTATTGTTCCGTAGAGTTTTTCGAAGAATAGGACGCTATACTTGCGGGGGATATCAAGTAGTATTTATGCGACTCTCTTATAAATTTATAAGTGAATAAAGGTTTATCACTTTGGGGGTTTTCCCTAAAACTTGGCCTTGTCATATCTGTTGTTTAATTTATATGTTTTATCACCATAGATACATGTTTAGGACAAAAAGATAAAATCAATTTAAAACTGGCTTTCGCATTCCAAATTGGTATTGCAATTTGTGTTTGAAACCACCTTAGGATTTTCACATTTACAACTTATATATGGGTTCAGGCTTAGAACATTTTTTTACCTTATGTTATTAGGTTGGCTAACTAATATGTTAAAATCAAATAAAATATGAGAGGAAGATGTGTACATATGGTGTATCCTAAATTAAGTTATAATATTGTTCTTCATAAACTTTTTGTTTACGTTGTTGCAATATTCGTGTTTTCACATATCTTAGATCGTTATTCCTTCCATTCTCAGAGTTAATCATTGGAGGTGCACCTCTGGAGAAATTCTATCCTTCATTCCTAGAATGTAGTAATTGAGCATGGTCACTCATTCACTCTTGTATTATTGTACATTTACAATAGGATTTTATGTCATATAGTTTATCACCAAGTCAACTTTTGTACATACTATTTTGGTATCAGAGTTGGACTATTATATTGATGGTGATTAGTATCAGAGTTAGTTTTACTACACCAAAACTGCCAACTTGTCACGGTCAAAACCTTGAAAATTCGAACTTGTCACAGTCTCTAACCGTGATAAGGTTGGGGGTGACAAATCATCTTGTCACGGACTTGTCACGGTAAAAGCCCATGAAAAGTTCATTACAGTTGTCATGGACTTGCCACGGTGAAAGACTGTGTCAAGCCCATGATAAATACATAAACTTATCATGATTTTGGACAGTGACAAGTCCGTGAGAAATAAAAAATTATCATGGACTTTGATCGTGACAAGTCCGTGACAAGTTTATTCGTCACGAACTTACCACGGTCAATGTCCTTGACAATTCTGGGAAGAATTTAAAAAAAACTATTGGGCAGTATGGCCACTGCCACTACCCAGTAGTATATTTGTACCTGTTATAACAAAATTGTACCTGTCCAAATAACAAATATCCAAATAAAATAGAAAAATTATACCAAATCAACATGTACCAAATCATGGCATATGTAATCCATATCCAAATAAAATTCAAATAAAAAGATCCATATCCATACTAACATGTACGAATTCAAAAAAATACAAATATAATCCAATATCCAAATAAAATAAAAATAAATAATATCATGCAATAGGGTCTTAAGCTGGCCGGGGGAGGAAGTAAAAGATCACGGCATATGTATTGTCACAACCGCAATTCACTAAATTCCACATTGTTCATGTAACCACAAAGGTGAGTTCTCCATTCTGGTCAAAATATGAATCATGAGCACACTTACCTCAATGTCTTGGAGGGGACGTCCATTAACCACCATACTCGGGAGGAAGCCCGGGTCCCTCAACCCCCTCACTATCGTCTCCCTATAATATGTGTCGAGTAGAAACACGCTTGCCCAACTAGTTGTTGACATAAGTTATTCGACGAGTGTCAAGATGAGAAATGGATCATCTGGTGGCGAGTCTGTGCATATCGGTGATGAAGAAGTGACGTCCTCATCTACCTTTACCTCATTATCCTTCCCCTTCCCCTTACCATTCCCCTTCCCCTTTCTCTTGCCCTCATCAGAGGTGGGCCCCAACTGACGCTTCGTGAAAGCGCACATATCTAGGACCTTCGCCTCCAACCTTGATAGCTTATCATCATGGGTGTCCACCTTACTAGCCAAACTGGTGTTCCTCGTCTCCATTCCTATGATCCTCGACTTCCCCACCTACGAGCTGAACCCTTAGTATTCACCTTGCAATCCTCCTCGCGAACTTGCGACTCGTACACTTCCTTAAGCTTCGCCTAAAATGACTAAAACTACATGATTAGTTAATCAAGTAAATAAAAAATTATAACCGAATTAAAAAAATTAATGATTTATAACTTACAATCGTGGTTACGATGCTCGGGGTGTGACACCCCGCCTAATTAAATACTGGGTGATCAGTCCTTTATTAAATTTAAAACAAAATATCCAGTTCGATCAGTCTTAACCTCATTGACGAAAACTTTTTGTTAATTAATAACCACCTAGTATTTAAAAGTCGGATGTCAAATTTTATATTTTAATTTTAAATGAAAAAACTTAAATGATTAACTAAACATTCACCATCCAATAATAATCCCATAGGAATTAAAACGTCTTAATGAAATAAACTGAGTTTGGAGTAAACACTTCTAGTTTAAATCCCAAATACAATAATCTGAAATGAAATAAAACCTAACAAAAGAAATATAAATGAATGCTTGCAACCACCATCTCTAAATAAGAATGGGCAACATGCCCTGACCAAAAGAAATAACTCTGAATGGATCAAGGATAAGTGTGGAGGCGCCTAATACCGAGGTCCTATAACTTCCACAGTAGCTACAACCGTCAACTGAATGGAACTCCATTATTTTGTGACCCTATGGCTGGGCACCAAAAAATTGTTTGAAAAAAAAGATTTGTAAGCAAACGGGTCAGAGCCCGAGTTGAAAATATTTTTAAAACAACGAGTATTTAAATTGCATAAATACCAGATATTGTTTACATGATAGTCTTGTGCTCTTACTTAAAATTTTCACCTCTCAATTATTGTGCACTCCTAACGTATTCTCCTAACCCATTCTAGCTATACTATCTTACCAAAATACTTTGAATCAAGTCTCTTACTATGATGCCTAAGTTATTATGCACACAGTTATAACATATTTTATATGATGTACTCTTTCTTATCTACTAAGCAACACAGTAGAATAATGTGCAGTGTATATATATACATCACTGTCATAAAATATATACTCATAAGTCACCCCTAGACTAAGCTATGGTGCATGCATACTCTGCTATCAAGTCCCAACATATCACATACTACATGAAGGACTATAGGTTCATAATCACTACAGAACCATATAAAACAGAAGTCACAAATAATATAGGCGACTCACAATTCCATGTCATAAGGGAGATGCACATACCCATTCACCCCTATGACCGCCTGCACTATCATTCACAGATAAGTTGTACCAAAGTTCTATGGTTATGAGGTACAAGTCCATATTCCCTCGATAGGGTCATCAGAATAAGACTGTCGTAGGGGGGAAACCTCTATGATAGCAAGTAGCACGGTATGATGCATTACACAAAATAACTCATATAATAGGTAATCACACAACCTAAGTATATATAAATTCCATATATGTATAAATATGTCCCAGTTTTCGAGTCTCCTACGTAGTATGTTTATATCATGAATATCCTACGTAACTCTCATCGCATAACTTCAAGTACCTTTCCCTATAACAAAAAGGTTACGAAGTTTCCATTTATTCCTCGCTTTATTTCAGTGTCAATAATGCACCCCCACTACTGGTACTAACCTTGAATATTCATTTATTCGATTTAAACCCCAATTTATATAATTTCCAACCGTAACTCATTTGACTAGCACTCATAATTTCCCTATTCAATTCAATACAAAATAACATTTTCCGTGTCTTAAGTATGTCCTAATGCCCTTCCCTAAGTCTCCTTATGTACAATTAATCAAAACCAAAGATTTATAAAAGTTGGGATTTAATCAAATATTAAAAATAAAACAAATCACATTTTCCATGGGAGTCGATCGATCGAAGAAATGGGTCGATTAATCAGTAGTTTGCCGAAATTTTCCTTAACAGTTACGCGTTTCTTAATTTTTAACCACCAAAACCGTATTTAAACATCTCCAAATTGATATTATTATAACCCAGATCCTACACTAACCTATATGGGAAAATCCTAACATATCCAAATGATTTAAACATCATCAACATGCATAAATTCACCCAAATTTCATATTTAGTCTCAAGAACCCTAGTTTTGACTTTATCATTAATTAAACATGTAAATACAAGATTTCTTCAACCAACTTGATTATAATAACATGGGTTTGATTCTACATGCATAAACTACCTTATTCCATTTCAATTTTAACCCCAAAATCATGATTTACACTATCTAAAATCTTCCGAAACATGGAATTTTCATTTAGACGTTACCCTATTCTAACATGGATCATATATCTATCGTAAATTTATGCAAGATAATTACTTGCCTAATGTAGTAGGGTTGGTCCATTTCTGATGAAAGGTATGGGGTTGATTCTCTCTCTCTGATCTATACGTTGGTGGCTATGGTGGTGCAAACAGTATTCCAACTATGGCGCAAGCCATAAAAAACTCTCCACTCTTCTCGTTCAAAGGTCGCAAAAGATTTTATGTTTGATATCTCTATTAAGACAAACAATAGCAGTCGATATAGGCTTATAAATTTCGGGATTTAATTGCGCCAAAAAGAAAATTTTCTAAAATACCCTCCCTGGGAGCCAGTTTGGCCTAAAAATGTCTCTGAACCCAAACTAAACCCCCGGGTGGATTTTCGGATTATCTAGACCCTTTCAGACACATTGGCGCACTCGAAATGACCATACGGGTATCTTGTAAATAAAATTATTTTATTACGTTAAATTTAGTCCCGACACGACTGACATGTCGTATTATTCGCGCACGATAATTTATTCATATTTACTTATTACATTACTCTGTAAGTAATATCCAACATAGTTCATATCAACAAATACTAACTTCGATCTTTCTAGTAATTATTTAATTAAATTTGGATTAATTATAAATAAATTTTCCATTTTTAACTCAATTAATCCCATAATTAAAATCATTAAAAATACGTGGTATTACATACTTCCCCCTAATTATGGATTTTTGTCCCGAAATTCGGGAAAATAAAGTTATACCTGGTACGAATAAGTCTGCCTATTTGTTACGCATCTCATCCTTGCTCTCCCAGTTAGACTCCTCGATATTTTGAACCATCAGGCCTAACGACACTACCTTTGACCATTGACCTCAGTTTCCTCACACTACGGTAAGAACCATCAGGCTATAGATCAATCTCATCTAAATCAATATGAGTGTGGGAAAACTCATCCCGAAGATATATCCTCACTGAAGAAATATAGAACCCATCATGAATCCTATGAAAGTGCTCCGGTAACCCAAGTCTGCAAGCCAATGTCCTAATCCGCTCAGTAATAGGGAATGGCTCTAAATACCTTGGCGCTAATTTCCATTTCTTCCCAAACTGCATTATCCCCTATATAGGAGATACTCGTAAAAACACTTGTTCCCCCAAACCGAACGCCCTGAAGAACCTCTTGGCATCAGAATAGATCTTCTATCTCTCTTTAGCAACTAGAATACGGCTCCGAATCATCTCAATTCTGGTCGAGGTATCCTGAATCACCTCTGGGACAAGTAGCTTGTTGTCCCCCACCTCGAGCCAACACGCTGGAGAACAACAAGGCCTACTGTATAATGCCTCAAATGGAGCCATGCAAATTGTAAACTGGTAGGCCTTATTAGAAGAAACTACACCAGTGGAAAATATTGCTCCCAGACCCCGCCAAAATCAATGATTCACATTCTCAACATATCCTCTAACATATAATTCATCTGCTCGGTCTGCCCATCAGTCTGCGAGTGATAGGCATAACTTAGTAGTAACTCCATACCCATGGCCTCCTGGAAGCTCTCCTAAAATCTAGACAAAAAAATATTGTCCCGGTCAGACATAATAACAAGGGGCACCCCCTGGAGTCTCACTATCTTGGTAATGAAGATCTGAGCATACTTCCCCATAGTATAATCGATCCGAACTGGAAAAAAATAATCTACCTTGGTCAGTCGATCCACAATCACACATATGGAATTGTGACCCCTCTGCGATGTAGGAAACTATGTGATGAATTCCATGGAAATGCTCTCCCATTTACACATAGGGATATGTAACGACTGTAGGATCTCTGGTGGTCTCAGGTGGTCCACTTTTACTAGCTAACAAGTAGAACATTTTGAAATAAACTTGGCGATGTCCTTCTTCATTCCACTCCACCAGTACTGTCGTGTCATATCATGGTAAATCTTATCACCTCCAGGATATACCGGAAATCGTGACCCGTATGAATCCACCATCACCACATGTCTTAAATATTCCCCCTCTAGAACTACTAGTATGCCATTGAAGCATAATCCCCCATCTAAACTCATAAAATAGGACTTTACCTCCTTAGTTAAAAGATGTACAATTCAATCCTGACAGAATGAGTCTATTGCCTGAGCCTTTATCACCCTTGTAACGATCTAGGGTGTAATCGTCATTGCTGAAAAGAATTAGTGGGCAACCGAATCCCAATGTCCGAGATCCTACCATTTCTCATTCCACGCCTAGGACACCACACCTGCTGGCCTAAGTCTTAATGCGTATGCTATCACGTTAGCCTTCCCCAGGTGATATTAGATGTCAAACTGATAGTCCTTTACAAATTCAATCCACCTCAATTAACGCATATTCAACTCCTTCTATGTGAATAGGTACTGCAGTGACTTGTGATCTGTGAATAGGAAAAATTTCTCTACCAAGAGATAATGTCTCCATATCCAAAGTGCAAACACGACTGCCGCTTACTCCATGTCATGGGTTGGGTAATTCCTCTCACGAGGATTAAGCTTACAAGAAGAATAAGCTATAACCTTATCCTCCTATTGAAATACACCCCTAAGTCATTGTGAGGACGCATCAGTATACACCATGTATTCCACTCCTGGACTAGGTAGTGCTAGAACTGGTGCTGAAGCCGGCTTGTCCTTGATCTCATCAAAAGCCAACTGGCAGGCATCATCCCAGATAAATCTCACCCATTTGCGAGTCAAATTAGTTAACATACACTCTATCTTCTGGAATCCATGAATGAATTACCTGTAGTATCCGTCTAGCCCCAAGAAATTATGTATCTTTATTGGCGTCATGGGATACCCTCCCTCCTTCACCGCTGACACCTTCCCTGGATCTACGGATATCCCTCTGTTAGAAATAATGTGCCCATAAAACTAAACCTCTCAAAGCTAGAACCCACACTTCTCATATAGTTAGTGCTCACATAGTGTCTGCAAAACCTTCCTCAAATGCTCGTCATGATCCTCCTCAGTCTGATAATAAATCAGGATGTCATCTATGAAGACAATAACAAACTGATCTATGAACTCTCAGAACATCCTGTTCATCAAGCCCATAAACACGGTCGATGCATTGGTTAACCCAAATGGCATAACCCTGAACTCTTAGTATCCATATCTTATTAAGAAGGCATTCTTAGACACATCCTTCTCTATGATACATAACTTATGGTATCCCAACCTCAAGTCTATCTTTAATATGTAGAATGAACCCCTCAACCGTTCGAATAAGTCATCAATTTGGGGCAACGGATACTTATTTTGAATTATAAGCTCATTTAACTCACAGTAGTCAACAAATAATCATAATGACCCATCTCTTTTCTTTATGAACCGTATGGGAGAACCCCAAGCCGAGCTACTCCTACGGATGTAGCCTTTTCCTAATAACTGTTTGTAAGGACATTTTTGTCCATTAGCATTTTATATGTCGTACGCCGTTACACCAATGAGAAAATTCAAGAAACATACGCTCATCAACGGAATCCAAATATCAAAAGCAGAAAAGGAATCAGGGAATAGACCGGACCGATCCGGCCCAGATAAAAGAACCGATCCGGTTCATCCGGATCGATCCGCCTAAAGGAACCGGACCGATCCACCTGCTGAGGTGAGGCCAGTATACCCCGGATCCATAGCGAATAGATGAAGCCAAAATGCCGAACCGATCCGATGCCAACCGGATGGATCCGTCTTCAAAAAGGAACCGATCCGATGTCACCGGACCGATCCGCCTAAAGGGACCGGACCGATCCGACGAGGATAATTTCAAACAGATCGTGGTCAGATCATGTTTCGAATTTTAGGGCTCAAGTTCTCCTACTTAATCCCACTATGGGAAGTGGTTTTCCCAAGACTTCTACACACGATTTTCAGAGCAGAGAAATCCCTAATTCTTCAAATATTGAGTCCTATGATTCAAGGTTTTTAGATTCACACATCTTCCATATCTATGTTAATCAAGTTTGGTAACCCAAGAACACCATTGCTGTTGTTCAACCCTTGTGAAGTGGACCGTTTCTTCCTCTTCATTGCAGCCCTACTGGAAAGGGATAATTCCATCCGCGACTACAGAATCCGATACTTGAGGGTAATTCTGGTCAAAAACTTGTATTTCAGTGTAATCCGATTGTAAGCCGTTTCTCTTACAAATTATAGCGATATACAAATGGTTTTGCCCCTGTGGGGGATTTTTCCTTAACTTTGTGTGTTGAATAATTCTTGCATGATTTCATATTGTTTCAATCACACCTTGTTGCATGCTTAGGGTTTGTTTGGGTTAAAAGGTGTTTAATATATAACTTGATCATTTGAACGCGAGCACACACGTCCTTCAAATTGGTATCAGAGCGGGTTACGCTAATTTATCGCGTGATCCTGATTTTTCGAGGATTTATTTTTTTTGATACAATTTGACTTCTCACGTCGTCAAATTGGTATCAGAGCAGGTTATGCTAATCTATCGCGTATTCCCTTTTCTGCAAAATTTTTCTAAGATATCAATTTTCTGAAAAAATTGATTTTTGAAAAAGTGCGTGTTCAAATGGAGAAGTCATATTATAAAATGCCTATTTTTGATGGGTCAAATTATGCTTATTGGAAAGCCCGTATGAGGTCGGCTTTAAAATCCATTGATGAACGTGTCTGGATTTTGGTTGAACGAGGGTGGACTCCTCCCACCGTGACTGTTGATAATGTGACCAACTTGAAACCTGACATTTCTTGGACTGATGATGAAATTAAATGGTTATCTTTTAATTCTAAGGGTCTAAGTGTAATTTCTGGGTCTGTCACACCTGATGAGTTAAAACGCATAATGACGTGTACCATGTCAAAAGAGGCATGGGATGTTTTACAACTTACCCATGAGGGTACGAACGCTGTTAAAGAGTCTAAATTACAAAATTTGGCCACCCAATTTGAGACTATCACCATGTCTGAGTCCGAATGCTTTGACGAGTTTTTTGCACGCTTGTTGGACATTTTTAACACCAGTTTTAAATTGGGTGAGGTAATTGATAACACGCGTGTCATTAAAAAGATTTTGAGATCTCTCCCAAAATGCTTTATTCCTAAAGTCACTATTTTGAATTCTTTGGGAAATTTGAAATCACTTAAGTTGGAAGAACTTGTAGGAGATCTTCAAACCTATGAGATTGACATGTTTCCCAAAACCATTAAGGCTAAGGATAATGGGATTGCTTTAAAGACTCATTTTCAGAAAAAGAAAGAAAAAGTTTTTGAGTCCAAGTCTGAATGTGATTTTGACTTAGATGACTTGGCTCTGTTTGCAAAAAATTTCAAAATAATTCCCAAATTCAAGAAAAGTGGAAATTTCAATGATAAAAGGAATGTTGAGAAAAATATTTTTGAAAAGGAAAATGAGAAAGATTTCAAAGACCCTCCTAAGAAAGACAGTGAGAGATGTTTTGAATGCAATGGTAAGGGTCATAGAGCGTTTGAGTGTGCCACCCGTCTGAATAGAGAAAAGGGTAAAATTGTCTTAAATACTACCCTTAGTGACGACAGTGAGGTCGAGTCGGTGGACTCGGGAGATGAGTCACCGCATGAGAGTAACTTCACCGTGTTCATGGCAAGTCATGTGAGTACCTCCAATGCTTCTCACGACGATGAGGATGCGACGTCACAAGGACACCTCGACAGTAAGAGCGATGAGAGTGAAGGGGAGGATGAGGCAAGTGAGAGCGAGTGTGATCTCCCACGCGCTTACGCCGAGTTATATTCTGAGTTTTTTGAAACCAAGAAGCGTAATAATGCTTTAGTCCTTAGGATCACCACTTTAGAGAATGATTTCAGATTGTTTGGAGAGAGAGAGAGTTGTGGTGAGAATGAGAGAAATAAAAAACTTGAGAAGATAAGATGTTTTGAGTGCGATGGGACAGGGCACAAGAAATTTGAGTGTCCCACTAGACTTAAGAGAGAGGGCAAGAAAGTTGATATGCCCACTTCTCTAAGTGATAGTTAGGATGATAATGGTGATGATAGTTTGATCCAAAAATCCTTTAGAAAGTTGTTTATCGAGACCATGGAAACAAAAAGTACTAATAGGATCCTAGGTCTTTGGATTGGCGAGTTGAAGGGAGAGAATAATGAGCTTAAAAGGGAAAAAGGTTACTTGACCAACACGGTGTCTAGTTTGACGACACGTGTATCCCATCTCGAGGATGACCTCAAACAAGCACGGGAAGCTCAAATCACATTCGAGAATTCACCTGAGCCTATATCCACCATTGTGAGTGAGTCCCATGGGTGTCCGTCTGGGAATGTTCATCCAAAAATTGTTGTTAAATTACTTCCTATACCGGTTTATGTTTGCTCCCACTGCAAGAAGTGAGGACATCTTAGGGAATTTTTTTCTAAGTTGGGTTTTGTGCCAAATCATGCCACTTCACACATTCATGCACATGCACCCACTCATGATACTTTGACTGCTCATTTTGATAGAGAGTTTGCACATATTCGCGAGCAAGTGAAGTTTTTGATCAAGACTACACATGATCTAGTGGAGTTGGTTCAAAAGATGTCACCATCTTTAGAAAACTCCACCGTTACTCCCGGTTGAGATATAGTCTTGATTGCTAGCATAGGTTGTTTATCATTTTTTTTACCTATTGCTAGCATGTATCATTAGTTTTTTTTTTCATTATTTTGAAATAAAAAATACAAAAAGATTTTCCTTTAAGAAAAATTTTGAGAAAAAGCACAAAAAGATTTTATTTTATTTTTAAAAAAAAAAGGCCAAAAATATTTTTCTGTTTTTGCACCTTTTATGGATGAGCATTTGAGTTAGCCAAGTCACAACTTCATTCCATATATCCCTGTGACTGTTTGATAGAGATTTGAGAGGCAACATCATTTCATCCACGTGCTTTACATCGATTGGAGTCTTTGAGATGTAATTAGTGATATCTTCCTACATGTTTGACTCCTATTTCCATTATTGCACACATGCACGGCTATATTTGATTATTGCACTTGTCTATCTCATGTTGGCTTGCGTGTTTTCATCTCAATCCTGTCTATACAATTTACAATATGCGATAAAACTTGACAAGATTGGAATGCATGTAAAAACCGTTTTGGTGAGACTGTGTGTTTTTGTATAACGGGGAGGGGCTGCGAAAGGTAATCATCTATCCTTTGCGCAAAAGCCACCGTTAAAAAGGACCTAAAAAATGGAGGAATTTTAATATCCGAGGTCCAAAGAGGATAAAAGAGCCTAAAAAAATTTATAGGCAATAAAAAGCAATTCATGCCAAATATGGGCCACTTAGGTTTCACCATCAATTCTCCAAAGTTTGAGAATTTAGAATGCCTCTATTCAATATAATATCTGAGCTAGTTTGGTTGGAGAATCTAAACGGGTTTGCACTTCCTTGAAAGTCCAGAAAAAGCATAAAATCATTTTGGACGTTTATTGGTGTGAAAATCATTTTGAGCTTTTATTTGTTGATTTGATTGAGTCCATATCTTATACTGTCACTCTTTTACACCAAAGGAAGAATTTGAGTTCATTCGCTAGGAATATCCAATATTCATCGTGCACATATGTCATGTTTGTATGCATTGATTTTCCTATCGAATTTGATCACACCTCTTCATTTCCGCTATCATCGACTTGGTTGCTGTGTGTTCATTCATGGTGTGATATTATCCTTGTGACATCCCGCACTTGCTTATTTAAATTATTTCTCTCATTTGTCTATTTGGGGACATCATAAAAAGGGGGAGAAAGAATTATCTTATTATGGGGGAGATTTGAAATTTTGAGCTTTGGTCATAAATTGGTATATATGTTTATCCCATTTCAAACTCGATATGTCACTTGGTATTTTGCTTTGTCTCATGTGTGTAGGTACTACTTTGATAACTGAATTGCACACCCTGATGAGAAAAGTGTTTAGATTCCTTAAGATTTGAAGATCAAATGATGCAGTCTTATTCACTTGTACTCTTTCAGTTTTGGGTTCATGGAAGGGTAGATTTGTATAGGCACTTTTACTTGATAATTCGGATGTTTGTTTTTATGTATGTACCGGCATAGACATAGGGGGGGATTTGTAAGGACATTTTTGTCCATTAGCATTTTATATGTCGTATGCCGTTACACCGTTGAGAAAATTCAAGAAACATATGCTCATCAACGGAATCCGAATATCGAAAGCAGAAAAGGAATCAGGTAACAGACCGGACCGATCCGGCCCAGATAAAAGAACCGATCCGGTTCATCCGGACCGATCAGCCTAAAGGAACCGGACCGATCCACCTGCTGAGGTGAGGCCAGTATACCCCGGATCCATAGCGAACCGATGAAGCCAAAATGCCGAACCGATCCGATGCCAACCGGATGGATCCGTCTTCAAAAAGGAACCGATCCGATGTCACCGGACCGATCCACCTAAAGGGACCGGACCGATCCGACGAGGATAATTTCAAACAGATCGTGGTCAGATCATGTTCCGAATTTTAGGGCTCAAGTTCTCCTACTTAATCCCACTACGGGAAGTGGTTTTCCCAAGACTTCTACACACGATTTTCAGACCAGAGAAAGCCCTAATTCTTCAAATATTGAGTCCTATGATTCAAGGTTTTTAGATTCACACATCTTCCATATCTATGTGAATCAAGTTTGGTAACCCAAGAACACCATTGCTGTTGTTCAACCCTTGTGAAGTGGACTGTTTCTTCCTCTCCATTGCAGCCCTACTGGAAAGGGATAATTCCAGCCGCGACTACAGAATCTGATACTTGAGGGTAATTCTTAGTCAAAAACTTGTATTTCAATGTAATCCGATTGTAAGCCGTTTCTCTTAAAAATTATTGTGATATACAAATGGTTTTGCCCCTGTGGGGGATTTTTCCTTAACTTTGTGTGTTGAATAATTCTTGCATGATTTCATATTGTTTCAATCACACCTAGTTGCATGCTTTTTGTTTGTTTGGGTTAAAAGGTGTTTAATATATAACTTGATCATTTGAACGCGAGCACACACCTCCTTCACTGTTCGATCAGATCTCATAATTCTCTTATCTCTTTTGGATCCATAAGGTAAGGTGCACGGGCTATCGTCTAAGTGCCTAGAGTCAAGTCTATCACAAACTATATCTCTCGGTTTGGCGACACCCCTGGTATGTCTTGAAATGCATCAGTGAACTCACGAACAATCGAAATCGAATCAAGTGGAATCACCACCTCATTAGAGGTCCCCTCCAATATATACTATAAATGGTTGGACGAACCTACCTCGGGATGAGGCATCGCCAGCAAAAACATCCCCTGACCCAGTATAATGAACATAATGCTACGACTATAGCAATAAATCATGGCCCGATATGTAACTAGACAATCTATCCTAATAATAGGATCATTATCGGACGTATCTAATTCAAGCATATCACGAAGTTAAATAAATCTCCCAATATCTATAACCACGCCCTGACATATAAAGAATATCATTGATCTATAACCCAACGGTGAATCTACAATAGTAACCGTAATATCTGATGTGTCTAAAAATCCCATAGTGCATGCAAATATAGTGGAAATGAAAGAGTGTGGAGCCCCCAAGTCAAATAATATCCTCCCAAAGTTCTCTAGATATAAAACATACCCTAAACTATAGGTGGAGCCTCAGGAACTGTGCCCTAGTGGATGTTGTAAACACGCCTATACAATAGCTGCCCCTCATGAACTAGAACTTCTAGAATAAATGGTAAGGCAGGCATCTGTGGTGGTGGTGGGAGGGTGACTAGAAAGATCGATCGATGGGGCTCTTGTCGAGCATCTTGCTAATGCCGCTGCTGCTGGGTCCTGCCCCTTTTAGGACAATCCTGACATCGATGGATATTTTTTCCACAGGCAAAGAATCTACCACCAAAGTTTCCTCCCCTCTAATTTTGCTATCCTCCGCCATGTTGGTCGTATCCAGCCCTCATTTAGCCCTGCTACCACTATCACTACTAGTGGTGGCCCTAATGACCAGACTGTCCCTGATGCCCCTATCTAAAACCTACCTATCCCTACCTGTAGTCACCTGATCTGAACCTTTTAGTAGGGTCCCCCTGATGGGAACTTTTCTCACCCTTTCTCCGCTGACCCTAAGTTGGTTGTGTCCCACTGGCACCATTACCTCCTCTCCTGCCCTCCTGACTAGACTCCCTCGCTCATTTGCTTCCCTTCAGATGGAAGCGGTGATCCTGGAAGGGTAGTAGGTCCTCGTTAATTACATAAGTATATGTACCCAACACAATATTTCCCAAAGGTGCTGATGAATCCTCCAAGTAAAGACGTCCATAAACATCTGAATCTTCTTCCCCTCAGTTGGTACCTCGTCTAGCACCAGATTAATCCATCTTATAAACTCTTCCTAGTACTTCATAATGGTCTTCTCTTCATGGGTGAGATCCAGTATTTGTGCCTCATCTCAATCTGAATGATGGAAGGGAAATAATTGCAGTCGAACTGTATCCAGAAGTCTTGATTAGTCATGTTATCTCTCTCCTCAACAGTCGTAATAGACTCCCACCACTGCAGTGCTCCTCCCACTAGATTAAGAGTAGCTAGTATCTTCCTCTGTACCTCAGTGCACTCGTACATCCTCAAGTGTCGATGGATGTCTTTCTTCCATTTACTCGCTACCACGACATCAGAACTCCCTGCGATCTCTAGAGGATGTGACATCTGGAAGGGATATCTGACTCGCTCACCCTCAGGAGCTTGTTGTGCACATCTGGGAGGCATCTGAGATGAGAGAGAATATTTATAAGTCCATAGAAAATATCTCAAAATAGATGAAGACGTAAAATGCGCAATTAACGAATACAACAGTCCTAAATACTGGGCTCTACATCAAAGAAAGGTACGTTGGAGGCATAATACGTCGCTCTGATCCTAAAGACTCTGCAACCTGATGCTCTGATACCACCCATGACACCCCTCTTAATTAAATACCTGGTAATCGTTCCTTTATTAAATTTAAAACAGAATATCCAATTGGATTAGTCTTAGCCTTAATGTCCAAAACTTTTTGCTAATTACTAACAACCTAGTATTTAAAAGTCATATGTCAAATTTTATCTTTTAATATAACATGAAAGCAATTTAATTGATTAACTAAACGTTCACCATCCAACAACAATCTCATAGGAATTGGAATGACATAATGAAATAAATTGAGTCTGGAGTAAACACTTCGAGTCTAAATCCAAAATACAATAATCTGAAATGAAATAAAGCCCAAAAACTAAAATATAAATGAATGTCTAAAACCACTATCTCTAAAAAAGAAGGGGAAACATGCCCTGACCGAAACAAATAACTTTGAATGGATAAAGGAATAATGTCAAGGCATATAATAACGAGGTCGTGTAACTTTCACAACAGCTACATCACGTCAAATGAATGGAACTCCTATGCTTGGCATCCCTGTGGTTGGCGACCTAAAAATTGTTTGACAAAAATAGATTTGGAAGCAAACGGGTCAGAGCGTGAGTTGAAAATATTTTTAAAAGAGGAAGTATTTAAATTTGATAAATACCAAATGTTGTATAAATGTTAGTCACGTACTCTTAAAATTCTCACCACTCAACTATTGTGCACTCCTAACATATACTCCTAACCCATACTAGTTATACTATCTTACCTAAATACTTTGAATCAAGTCTCTCACTATGATGCCTAAGTCATTGTGCCCACCCGTATTACCTAAATAATACATTCTTGCATTTCCAATATGTATTAATCAATTCATGTATTCCTTTACTCATATAAGTTCTTATAATTATAACATATTTTATACGACATACTCTTTCTTATGTACTAAGAAACACAGTAGAATAATCAGCACTGTATATATATATACATCACCATTATAAAATATATACTCATAAGTCACCCTGAGACTAACCTACAGTGCATGCATACTCTGCTATAAGTCGCAATATATCACATACTACATGAAGAACTATAGTTTCTTAAACACTCTAGATCTGTATAAAACACAAGTCCCACAGAATTAAGGCGAATCACAGTTCCATGTCACAAGGGAGACACACATACCCAATCACCCCTATGACCGTATGCACTATCATTCACAGATACGTTGTACAAGGTTCTATGATTCTGAGGTACGAGTCCATATTCCCATGATGGGCTCATTTTAATAACACCGTCCTAGCACGAAAACCTCAATGATAACAAGTAGCGCGGTATGATGCATTACACATAATAATCCATATGATATGTAATCACACAACCTAATTAAGTATAAATTCCATATAGGTATAAATATGTCCCAATTTTCGAGTCTCCTACGTAGTATAATTATATCTCGAATATCCGACATAATATTTTATGTAACGTGGTAACTCTCGTCGCATAACTTCAAGTACCTTACCCTAGCCCAAAAAGGTTACTAAGTTTCCATTTATTCCTCGGGTTATTTCAGTATCTTTAATGTACCCCCACTACTGGTACTAAACTTGAATATTCATTTATCCGATTTAAACCCCGATTTATATAATTTCCAACCGTAACTCATTTGACTAACGCTCGTAATTTCAACATTCAATTCCATACAAAATAACATTTTCGGGTCTTAAGTATATCCTAATACCCTTCCCTAAGTATCGTTATGTTCAATTAATCAACAACAAAGATTTCTAAAAGTTGGGATTTAATCAAATATTAAAAAGAAAACAAATCACATTTTCCAGGGGAGTCGATCGATTGAAGAAATGGGTCTATCGATCAGTAATTTGCCCAGATTTTCCTTAACAGTTAAAGGTTTCTTAATTTTTAACCACTGATATTGTATTTGAACATCTCCAAATTGCTATTAATGTAACCCAGATCCTATACTAACACATTTGGGAAAATCCTAATGTGTCCCAATCATTTAAGCAACATCAACATGCCTAAATTCAACTGAATTTCATATTTAGTCTCAAGAACCCTAGTTTTGACTTTATCATTAATTAAACATGTTAATACCAGATTTCTTCGACCAATTTAATTATAATAATGTGGGTTTGATTGTACATGCATAAACGAACCTATTCCTTTTCAAGTTTAACCCAAGAATCATGATTTACAATATCTAAAATCTTCCAAAAAAATGGGATTTTCATATGGATGTTACCCTATTCTAACATAGATCATATATCTATCGTAAATTTATGCAAGATAATTACTTTCCTTAGGTAGAAGGTCTATTCCATTGGTGATGAAAGGTATTGGGTTGATTCTCTCTTTACAATCTAAACGTTGGCGATTATGGTGGTGCAAACGGTGTTTCAGTAGTGGTTCAAGCCTTAAAAAACTCTTCACTCTTCTCCTCCAATGGTCTCACAAGCATTTTTGTTTGATATCTCTACGAAGCCGAACCCTAGGAGTTGATATTGGTTTAGTAATTTCGCGGGTTTAATTAGCCCAAAAATAAAAATGCCAAAAATACCCTACCGAGGTTCTGGTTCGGTGTAAAAATGTCCCGGGACCCAAATTAAACTCTCGGGTAGAATTTTTTGCCTATCTGAACCCTGCCGGACACTTTGGCTCACTCGAAATGACCATATGAGTGGATTATACATAAAATACTTTTATTCCATTAAATATAGTCCCAACATGCGCGTCCTGACTTAATTACCATAAATGTCGTATTATTCGCTCGCAATAATTTATTCATAATTGCATATTGCTTTACTCACTAAGTAATATTCAACATAATTCAAATAAATAAAAAGTAACTCTCGTCGCGTTAGTAATAATTTAATTAAATTCGGATTAATTATAAATAAACTTCCCTTTTTTAAGTAAACTAATCCCATAATTAAAATCATTAAAAATACTGGGCATTACAAGGGGACACCTCCTTGTCCTTGCCCTTATTTGTCCAAATTGTCACATAGGTATCGAGCCTATGTGGCCTAACCCTAGGGCCACTCCCCATCTCGTGAAATAAAATAATGCAAAATTAGTAAGTAACGGAAATGTAATAGCCCGTAATTTTAAATGACTTTTAAAATGGGTTGTATTTTAAATTAATGGATTAATTGGATTTTATTATTAATTAATTCATTCGGGTTTTATCCAGACGGTGGATATTAAAATGGATGATTTTGAATATTACTTAAAGATATTTAGGTAATATGACTGTGATGTCATTGATATGACTGTATGATATAAATTCGGTAATTTGGATTTTTAGTCAGACGCAATATGGGACGTGTCGGGACTAATTTATTAAATTATAAAGGAAATTTATTTTCTATCGACCTTGTAGTCATTTCGACTGCGTTGTTGCGTCCGAAAGGTTCGAAATAGTCCGAAAAGTCAATTTGGATGTTAATTTTGAGTCTCAGGTCATTTGGCAATGAAAGGACAACCCGAAAGGGCATTTTGGTCATTTTTCTACGAGGGATGAATAGTGATTTCGGATTTTGTCCTATTATAAGTATTGGTAGATTAAGTGTATGTGGGTTATTCACCTCCTCTACACAAAATAGAGAATCCATCTTCCTAGAGAAAGTGAAAGGGTACTTGGGAAGGGAAAAGCCTACTTGGGAAGGAGAAGAACAAGAAACAAGGTTCACCACCACCAACCACCACCGGAGTTTGACCAGAGAAGGGACAACCAACTGATATATACTACACCAAAGGATCAGACCTTCAGTAAAGGCAAGTGTTTGATAATGGAAATTTTAGTTTGTATATTTTCCATGTTAGAATAGTATGAAAAGAGAAGATTATTCATGTTTGGAAGAAATACTGGAGTATTAAATGGATTTCTGGAAACTGAAATGATATAGGAATTAAACTCATGTTTTAGGTTGATAATAATCCACGAAATAGTCATGAATATGTTGAAGAAATTATGAAAACCATTGATGTGTTCTTGAAGATGCTATGTTGATAATTTTCTGGAAATAAGGAGATAAACATGATTTTTAATCCAATCCCTTGATGATCCTAAGATGTTTAGTGTACTGGAAATCATTCAAATATGTTGTCATATCATGTAGTAATAATTATAACTCATTTTGGAGGTTAATATGAAGGTTTGAATGAGTAAAAATGGTGAAACCCGTAGTTGTTGAAATGCAGAAAAACCAGGCTGTGACCTAAGGGATCGATCGATCGACCCCTGCCTTCGATCGATCGACCTCCCCAGAATATGTAAAGTTTTTTCTTTTTAAATGTTGATTCTTATCCCAAACCTTTTGTGGATCTCTGGTGATTATTCTTTGGATATTATGGGACTTAGAAAATATCAGTAAACCCTTGATAAGATTTAAATTAATTTGATTTGGATTCAAGTGATTAAAATGATGAAAATTATATCGAATGGAATTTCGGTTGCTAGATTCATTTGTTAAATTCCAAATGGGGATGTATGAGGATTTAAGATAGGACCAGTAGGGGTGATTTAATATAACACCTGGGTATCCTTAAGTTTACATGAGGGTTTAATCCTAAGTGAAAGAAGATGTGTTTATAAGAGATTTGAAACTAACAATTTTAACCTTAATTAAAAGGAGAACTAAACTCGTAGTAATTCGGGAGAAATGATGTTATGGACCAATAGGATATTAGTGAATTCTTACTGAATATATGTTGAGGAAAAAACTATTGGAATCTTGTGTATTGAGTGAGGGTAGCCTTAGGGTTACAATTTGAACATCAAGGACTGAGTTTAAACTCATTATTGATTTTACAAGGACTGAGTGTAGTACAAGAGCGTAGTGGTATGGCTCCTGGATAAAGATGGGAGTTTAGAACATATTTGGTTGAAAGAGGGTTGAGGTTATGCCGATCGCATAGTTGAAGTTGTTGGACCTCCTCGATCGACAAAGTTAAGTAGTAGTGTATTGGAGGTGTTCATTGTTTGGATTTCGCTTTGCGAGACGCTCCGCGCATGAACCTTAATGACGTCGGGAGTGGAGAGATGTTATAGGATGCGAGGATAATTAAATTATGAAGTAAAGATATGATACGTGGAATGATACGTATGGGAATTATCTTAGGGTTGTGATATTAACTTATTGATATTATATTATAGGTATGATAATGCCTATTGGATTGATTGATGATTTATGTGTATGACATACATAGCTTACTTGCTATCGGTGGGAGGTTTGCGCGTGAGGACAGTCATATCCTGATGAATCCATGGGATCTTTGATTTGTCGCTCGAGAACATAGGTCTATGAAAGACTTATCGGGGAGTTGATAAGTCCGCTGACTGTGGGTACGTAAGTATGTTCGTGACCCATGGATACGAGAACTATGTTCGCCTCCAATTTGTTTATTGTTGTTTGTGGTTCGTGGAATCTTACCGAACCTTTTGTCCACTATTCGGCGACCAACGATTATGGGACATGATAGCAGAGTAATGCATTGCACCGCAGCTGTGACTCGGGGTGCCGTATTATATATGAATATATATATATAATGGATTAAATGATTGACTGGATATACATATTTTGGTTAAATCTATCTACAGTGATAATTATAGATAACTGTGAATATAGAAAGATAATGGAATTAAGTTAATGAATTTTTATTCTTATAAAATTGAAAAGCCTAATTCATATTAATGGGAAATTATTCATGTTAATGAGAAATGATTCATATAAATGAGAAATGTAAATGCATAACAATGTGACATATGGTATGGGACATACGAGGTTATGATTTGGGAATGGAATCATATGATGGAAATTAGTATTGAGGAACCATTAACTAGGAGATTAATAGGAAACGTTAAGAGTGCACTCTAGTTGAGAGGTGAGAATAGCAAGTTAGAGTTGGATCTAATAAACATGTACATAATAAATGCTTTATTGCACTTTTTAAATACTTGCTGTTTTAAAAATCATCTACACATTCGGGCTCTAACCCGTTTCCTTGCATATTTTCTCTTCTATTGTATCTCTATATCAGGTGTCCAGCAACAGCGACGCCAACCTTAGTTGATTTTGACGAGATATGGATCTATGGAGTTTTGCTTAGACACCTATCTTCATTTGATTCATAGTATTCTTAGTTAGGGCATGTCGCCCAAAGGATTTAGTTATCTTTTCTATCGGGGTTAAATACTATTGTATTCGTGTCTTTTTAATACATTTGATATTGTTGGGATTACTGTAATGGAGTAATATTATTTGGGAATGTTTATTCCAACTGCATTTAAATTCTTTTGTGTTATCTATTTGGTTATCAATGTTGTAGAATAAAATGTGTTGTGTTATTCTTAAACTGGAAATGGATTTTGTTAAATTAAAATTTGAAAAGTTTTTAACACCAGCTTAATTGGGTATTGGGTGAGTTGTAAATGTTTTCGATAGTGATGCTAAGAATGAGCCAACTGTATATTCTGTTTTAATTTTGGTATGGGACTGGCCACCCGATATTTAATTAGGCGGGGTGTTACAGGTGGTATCAGAGCATAAAGTTCTAGTGTCCTTTAGGATCTGTACGGCTTATTGTGTCTTCAGCTTAGCGTTCTTTGATGTAGAGCCCTATGAGTAGGATTATTGCTTTTCTATTTACGCTTCCGATCTTCAGCTATTTTGAGATATCAAATACAGATAGTGTACTCTCATTTCAGATGCCTCCTCGACGTGCACCTTAGCCCGCCCCATCTCAGGGTATGATGACTGCGGCTGAAGTTGCTGCAATTGTCGCTCAGGCAGTCAATGCTGCTGTAGCTGCTGTTCAGTAGGCTCTCGTACTGGCACCAATTGTGCCACCCGCGCAAGGGCAAGTGTTTCCTACTGAATGGGAATGAACGAGGGATGCCTTTCAGAAAGCGCACCCACCTGAGTTTCAGGGAGGATCAGATGTTGTGATTACTAGCTAATTGAAGAAAGATATCCAACGGCACTTGAGAATGATTGAATGCACTGAGGTTAAAAGTCAAATACTAGCCATATTCAAGCTAGTAGGGGAAGCTTTACAATGGTGGGAAGCTACGACCACTATGGAGGAGAGGGACACAATGACTATCCAAGACTTTTGGATACGGTTTGATGGGAAGTATTTTCCTTCCGCCATCCAGACAGAGATGAGGCGGAAGCTACTTGATTTGAAACAGGGAGAGAAAACTGTGGCGGAATATGAGGAAGAGTTTACGAGATTAACTAATTTGGTACCAGCTGAAGTACCTACTGAGGAGAGGTGAGTCCTAATGTTCACTGATGGGTTGAACTATAAAATTCACCAACATTTATTGGGGAATATTTCACTACGTACGTATGTAGATGTTCTTAATGATGTAATGCTCCACTGCCAGGATAACTGCTTACATAATCAGGGTGCCAAGCGGGGGTTTGTGTCAAGCCTGCAAGGAAAGACTACTGGGGGCAGTTCTAGTGGGACTCAGCCAGGCCAGAGTCATCAGCGTTAGAGTGAGAAGGGTTCCCAGACAGGGGACTATGCTAAGCATTTGCAATCTAAAGATTCTCGATTTGAGGATAGAGGTATTGGGCAAGGACAAGGGGGCCATCAGGGCGAGAGACAAGCTCATCAGGGCCAAGGGAAGGGAGGTAATGGCCAGCAGGTTTGGGGTCAACGGGGGCAAGGTGGTGGAAAGTTTGTGGGAAAATGTTTCGTGTGTGGAAAGTATGGCCATAAACGTCAAGATTGTCCTGAGAAAGACAAATTCCCTCAGCAACAACATGCTCGACAGGAGCCACAGGTACCAGTGTTTCCACCAGCTGCTCTTCCAGCTCCAGCTCCGGTGCTAGCACTACCTCCCATTCCAGCAGCACCCGCGCAGCAGGGTCAGTACGGGCCTGTATATAACGTCCGTCAGGCAGCGAATCAACAACCACCACTGGCGAATGAGGGTATGTTTTCTATCTAAGGGATTATAAAGCGTATATTGATTTTTGTAGTGATTGATAGTGTGTGGGCAAAAGGGTTGCTAAACTTAGCCTATAGCATTGTTATTTACGTAGACTCACTGAGGGGTGTGGGACACCTTTATATTACATGTTATCATGTGGGTTTGATTTTTATCATGGGATTACTTACCTTGGGCATGTCCGAGCGTGATGAGACTATCGACATGCATTGACTTGTGGTATAAGAGAGCATATGTACTGCTACTATCCTGCATCTTTTCTTCTATAAGAGAGTAGATGCGTAGATTCTATTTGAAATCGATAAAACCAAATTTTTATTTTAAATCGATAAACCTGATATTTTTTTTATAAACCAAATTTTTATATATTATTGACTAAGGACCTTAGGAGTTTCGATAACCGACTACTTTAGGAAGTAGTGTATCAGGGTGGTTCCTTGTTTGGATTTCGCTTGCGAGACACCCCACGCATGACACTAATAACGGTTGGGAGTCGAAATAAGTTAGGTCTTTGGGAAATGAGTTATAATCTTTGCAAAAACTTTTAATATTGAAAGCGGTATAAGAGGGTGTATCGGCGCCCTGGATGATTGAATTGTCGTATTTTTCATAATTGTGAAAAAGGTAAGTAATTGAGACTTCAGGATTTATTTGTTCACTACGAGAGGATCATTTTTTTCCCAAAGTTTGTCACGAGGACGGTATAGGGAAGATTAGTTAAATTCTAAATTTGATTCAGTTGAAACTATATGGTGAGGCTTGGCGTATAACATCGATAGGCATTTTGTTACTGTACTGTATGGGCGGTACATCTTGGATTTCTTAGATGTGAGATTTATACTCGGAGTTGACCTTACCGGTATGACTTATATTCCTGAATTTCGGGATGAAATTCTATTATAAGGGGGGAAGTATGTAATACCCCGTAATTTTAAATGACTTTTAAAATGGGTTATATTAATGGATTAATTGGATTATATTATTAATTAATTCATTCGGGTTTTATCCAGACGGTGGATATTAAAATGGATGATTCTGAATATTACTTAAAGATATTTAGGTAATATATGAATGTGATGTCATTGATATGACTGTATGATATAAATTCGGTAATTTGGATTTTTAGTCAGACGTGGTATGGAACGTGTCGGGACTAATTTATTAAATTATAAAGGAAATTTATTTTCCATCGACCTTATAGTCATTTCAACTGCGTCGTTGCGTCCAGAAGGTTCGAAATAGTCAGAAAAGTCTATTTGGATGTTAATTTTGAGTCTCGGGTCATTTGGAAATGAAAGGACAACCCGAAAGGGCATTTTCGTAATTTTTCTAGGAGGGATGAATAGTGATTTCGGATTTTGTCCTATTATAGGTATTGGTAGATTAAGTGTATGTGGGTTATTCATCTCCTCTACACAAAATAGAGAATCCATCTTCCTAGAGAGAGAGAAAGGGTATTTGGGAAGGGAAAAGCCTACTTGGGAAGGAGAAGAACAAGAACCAAGGTTCACCACCACCAACCACCACTAGAGTTTGACCGGAGAAGGGACAAACAACTGAGATATACTACACTAAAGGACCAGACCTTCTGTAAAGGCAAGTGTTTGATAATGGTAATTTAAGTTTGTATATTTTCCATGTTAGAATAGTATGAAAAGAGAAGATTATTCATGTTTGGAAGAAATAATGGAGTATTAAATGGATTTTTGGAAACTGAAATGATATAGGAATTAAACACATGTTTTAGGTTGATAATAATACATGAAATAGTCATGAATCTGTTGAAGAAATTATGAAAACCATTGATGTGTTCTTGAAGATGCTATGTTGATAATTTTCTGGAAATAAGGAGATAAACATGATTTTTAATCCAATCCCTTGATGATCCTAAGATGTTTAGAGTACTGTAAATCATTCATATATGTTGACATATCATGTTGTAATAATTATAACTCATTTTTTAGGTTAATTTGAAGGTTTGAATGAGTAAAAATGGTGAAACCGTAGTTGCTGAAATGCAGAAAAACCAGGCTGTGACCTGAGGGATCGATCGATCGACCCCTGCCTTCGATTGATCGACCTCCCCATAATATGTAAAGTTGTTTCTTTTTAAATGTTTATTCTTATCCCAAACCTTTTGTGGATCTTTGGTGATTATTATTTGGATATTATGGGACTTAGAAAATATCAGTAAACCCTTGATAAGATTTAAATTAATTTGATTTGGATTCAAGTGATTAAAATGATGAAAATTATATCGAATGGAATTTCGGTTGCTAGATTCATTTGCTAAATTCCAAATGGGGATGTATGAGGATTTAAGATAGGACCAGTAGGGGTGATTTAATATAACACCTGGGCATCCTTAAGTTTACATGAGGGTTTAATCCTAAGTGAAAGAAGATGTGTTTATAAGAGATTTGAAACTACCAATTTTAACCTTAATTAAAAGGAGAACTAAACTCGTAGTAATTTGGGAGAAATGAAGTTTGGACCAGTAGGATATTAGTGACTTCTTACAGAATATATGTTGAGGAAAAACCTATTTGAATCTTGTGTATTGAGTGAGGGTAGCCTTAGGGTTACAATTTGAACATCAAGGACTGAGTTTAAACTCATTATTGATTTCGCAAGGACTGAGTGTAGTACAAGAGCGTAGAGGTATGGCTCCTAGATAGAGATGGGAGTTTAGAACAGATTTGGTTGAAAGAGCGTTGAGGTTATCCCGATCGCATAGTTAAAGTTTTCGGACCTCCTCGATTGACAAAGTTAAGTAGTAGTGTATTGGAGGGGTTCCTTGTTTGGATTTCGCTTTGCGAGACGCTCCGCGCATGAACCTTAGTGACGTCGGGAGTGGAGAGATGTTATAGGATGCGAGGATAATTAAAATATGATGTAAAGATATGATACGTGGAATGATACGTATGGGAATTATCTTAGGGTAGTGATATTAACTTATTGATATTATATTATAGGTATGATAATGCCTATTGGATTGATTGATGATTTATGTGTATGACATACATAGCTTACTTGCTATCGGTGGGAGGTTTGCGCGTGAGGACAGTCATATCCTGATGAATGCATGGGATCTTTGATTTGTCACTCGAGAACATAGGTCTATGAAAGACTTATCGGGGAGTTGATAAGTCCGCTAACTGTGGGTACGTAGGTATGTGCATGACCCATGGATACGAGAACTATGTTTGCCTCCAATTTGTTTGTTGTTGTTTGTGGTTCGTGGAATCTTACCCAACCTTTTATCCACTATTCGACGACCAACGATGATGGGACATGATAGCAGAGTAATGCATTGCACCGCAGCTATGACTCGGGGTGCCATATTATATATCAATATATATATATAATGGATTAAATGATTGAAAGGATATATATATTGTGGTTAAATCTATCTACAGTGATAATTGTAGATAACGGTGAATAGAGAAAGATAATGGAATTAAGTTAATGAATGTTTATTCTTATAAAATTGAAAAGCTTAATTCATATTATTGAGAAATGATTCATGTTAATGAGAAACGATTCATATAAATGAGAAATGTAAATGCATAATAATGTGACGTATGGTATGGGACATACGGGGTTATGATTTGGGAATGGAATCATATGATGGAAATTAGTATTGAGGAACCATTAACTAGGAGGTTAATAGGAAACTTTAAGTGTGCACTCTAGTTCAGAGGTGAGAATAGAAAGTGAGAGTTGGATCTAACATGTACATAATAAATGCTTTATTGCACTTGTTAAATACTTGCTGTTTTAAAAATCATCTACACATTCGGGCTCTGACCCATTTCCTTGCATATTTTCTCTTCTATTGTATCTCTATATCAGGTGTCCAGCAACAGGGATGCCAACCTTAGTTGATTTTGACGAGATATGGATCTATGGAGTTTTTCTTAGACGCCTATCTTCATTTGATTCACAGTATTCTTAGTTAGGGCATGTCGCCCAAAGGATTCAGTTATCTTTTCTATCGGGGTTAAATACTATTGTATTCGTGTCTTTTTAATACATTTGATATTGTTGGGATTACTGTAATGGAGTAATATTATTTGGGAATGTTTATTCCAACTGCATTTAAATTCTTTTGTGTTATCTATTTGGTTATCAATGTTGTAGAATAAAATGTGTTGTGTTATTCTTAAACTGGAAATGGATTTTGTTAAATTAAAATTTGAAAAGTTTTTAACACCAGCTTAATTGGGTATTGGGTGAGTTGTAAATGTTTTCGACATTGATGCTAAGAATGAGCCAACTGTACATTCTGTTTTAATTTTGGTATTGGACTGGCCACCCTGTATTTAATTAGGCGGGGTGTTACAGGAAAATAATGCCAAATTAGAATAACATAAAAATAAAATTAAAGAAAAATAAAAACTTACCATCCTGTGCTCCACCTGGACATAAGACGTCCGCCTCGAGTAGTGCACGTCCGAATTTTTTACCAAGTTTTCCCTCCCCAATTGATGAGATGCCAATATCTTCTCATCGATCTCATTGTAGACAAACTTTTTCCACTCTGCAAATGAGATCAGCTCCTTCAGGGGGATGGTGTCATGTATTCTCATATTGGACTCCTAGGTCTTCCCAAAGTATTGAGACCGCATATTCTTCTTCCTCGTCTTATATTAATGGCTCAACTGTTCCAACGTGGAGTCAAGGACATGTGGGAGTAGGCTGAATTGATACTATCAAACAATTAAAAGAAAAAGGAAAGTGTTAGTTGCTTATAAATATAAATATAAATTTAAATTTAAATTTAAATTTAAATTTAATTATAAATAAAAATATAAACACACTACCTATAGTTCCCCCATATGCCCATCTTCATCTCAATAGAAACGTTCTTCCATTAATGTACCCCGAGCGAATGATCGCCTTCAGCAACTCTAGAGATCTAGTCAATAATTTCATCTTCTTCTCGACAATGAACCCCAATTTGCCCTAACTGTCCAAACGGGACAATTCGAAGGATCTCATTACCGAGGTAATGACTCTCGAACGGGTCTAATGTCTATTGAATGCATACTTATAAGAACTATAAGATTAGTATCTATGCGCACTATATGTAGTTTAAATTAGTTATAAATGTTACATAACCGTTATGGCATGCATTCAAATGAGAATACATGCAGTCAGGCACCCCCCAAAGCAAGTGTTCTATATGAAGTTGTCTTAATGTAAATTTACAAATGGTCTATCTATTGGGGTTCTCGATATTACCTTTTACCTTCATTACTTGTTATACAACACTTGCTTTGTGGGATACGTGCATGCATATGTATTCTCATGTGAATTCATGATTACTTATTACTTGTTGTATAAAATTTATAATATATTTAATTTAATTGCGTCTTATTTATATTTGATTTTTACATTGTTATGTTTCAGTTCGCATGACAACCCTAAATGTTAGAGAATGCCTATAGACAACCGACTCAATGGCCATCTAAGTGTTCAAATCAACCATTCAATAAATATTCAAGAATTCAAAACAACAATGCAAATAACAATGTCTTTTATTAGAAATTCATAGGGCCAACCAACTCTATGGCCATCTAAATTTTCAAATCCACCAGTCAACAACAATCAACAGTCCCAAAAAATTCAACAATCTTTATTTGTGTGTGTGTATATATATATACGTAGAGAGAAATGGATAGAGAGATATACAAAAATGTGTATATAGAGAGTGAGAGAAGGGGGCCACTACAATTAGAGAGAGAAGCAAAATTTCAATTTCAGAATTGAATACCAAAAATCAAATAGGCACTATACCAAAAACCAAATACCAATTTCAATTACAATTTCAATTTCTAATATTAATTTCAATTTCAATTTCAATTAAAAATACAAACTTCAATTTCAAACTGAAATTCAATTTTATGATAAAATTGAATATTAAAATTCAATTTATAATACTAATCCTATTTCCTCCATCTCCTCTAAACGGTAAGTGGTCCTATCCTATTCAAGATCATGTATTTCTGTAATATACTTAAAAACTCATGCACATTGTTCCAATTTGAGGAAAATTTGACAGCATATCCCCATAGTTCTCCTAGTACACGACATAAATTCACAAGTGTAAGTGTTATTTCACTTTATCAATTGAAATAACACTTAACATTGTATCATCTAGTATGTATCCAAAGAACATTAAGATACGATAGCAGAACTTCCCCCAAAAATAACAAGTTTAAGCCACTAAGAATATTATTATGCATAAACTATGCAGTCCCAAACTGTCCAAACAGGACAATTCGAGAGATTTCACTATAGGGGTAATGACTCTCGAATGGGTCTAAGAATTATTGAATGCGTATGCATATGAACTAGAAGGTTAGTATCGATGCGCACTTTATGTAATTTAAAGCATGTTTCGTTTAATTATGTCTTATCAAAATTGGAGATATTTCATTTAATTATGTAATTTAAAGTGTGTTTCATTTAATTTAAAGTACGCATAAGAACTAAATCTTATACAAATTTTAAAACAAACGATATCAATTTCAATTTTAATTTAAACCAATACAATTACCAATTTATATCAATTTCAATTTATACTAATACCAATACCAATTTATACCAATACCAATTTCAATTTCAATTTCAGTACCAACACCCAATACCAATTTCAAATTCAATTTCAATACCAATACCCAATACCAATTTCAAATTCAATTTCAATACGAATACTCAATATCAATACCCAATACCAATTTCAATATCAATTCCTAATACCAATACCCAATACCAATTTCAATATACAAACATGCAGCTGCCCCACCCCCCGAACACACATATACGCCCCCCCCCCCCCCCCCCACACGCACACTCCCCCCCACACACTACCCCCCAACATGAAACACTACCTCCCCCATTCACGCACACTGCCCCTGTACACACATAGACAAACATAGAGCAACAAACATACACACGCAGACCCACACACACACACCTGCAAACACACATACACACACAAAGGAAAAAGGGAGAGAGAAAAAAAGACGTACTAGAGATATATATAGAGAGAACAATCGCTTGTAGAGAGAGAGAGAAAAAGGAGGGAAATGAAACGGGAAAAAAAAGAGGCGTTATATTTTTTTAGTTAATAGAGTTGTCATAGACCTGTGAAGGTCTTTGACCATGACAAGTCCATGACAACTGTTCTTCTCACAGACTTGTCATGGTCAATGATCGTGATAAAAAAGATGTGTTTTTTTGTCATAGTCAATGATCATGATAAGGCTGCCCAACTCAAAAGTGAAAATTTAGCCTTTTTGGTGTAGTGTTTTCTATTACTTAGTATCTAATTATCTCATTTATTAAGTATGTTTTAAATCAAACCACTCTCCTCCATTATCAAGGTTTAGAAGAAGTTTTGTTACGCTTTAATAGTGTTAAAAACGTGGTTGAATAAGAGAGTTTTGATGTGGGTTTACCAGAAATCTTTGAAGCATTCATGGAGGTTGCAAGAGAAGATGAAAGACAAATATTAGAAAAAAAAAGGAAGTGAAGTTTAAGGTAGCTTGATAAAACATTTTGAAGACACCTTGGGATGCGGGGGGTTTTACTTATACAAAAACTATTTTCAACACATTTTTGGAGCTCTTATGAGGTGTGTGTTGGGGGGGGGGGGGGGGGGGGAATTCATCATGTACTAGTATTATATTTAAAGTTTTATAGCATGAACACTACATGTTTGAGTGCATTTACATGTAGTATTTAAGCATGATCCCATGATTCTTTAAATATAATTATTTTTACGTCATAGGATGAGCTAAAATGGTTTAAAGAAAGGTTTTTAAAAAGTGTTATATTTCGCAATACATAAAAAACGTTTTTGTGAAATAAATTTTTTAGAAAGTTTGTTTTTATTACTTCAAACAAATATTTTCAATAAGAAAGTTTTTGGGCTTCATAAGAAGTTATTTGAGTGAAAATTATGTATGTTCATGTGAAAAAGGAATGTTCTCAATGGTGTGTAATTTTCAGAATAATTAAATAATGTTTTTTTGAAGTAAAATGTTGGAAACGGCATTTGAGAAGACTAAATGATGATCTTCAAACTTATGAAGTAAATGAGGATGCTTGAACATGGAAAATATGATTAATTGAAGTAAAAATAGATTTCATGAAAGTTTGATTAAAATTTTGTTAAACTAGTCTGAATGTTATTTATAAAGTGTGTTGAAATGGATTTTTAATATGGAATAAGTTACAAATTTTAGCATTTATACAACATAAAATATTGTTATTTTATGTGAATAATTATTAAGAAAACATGACAAAATGTTTTAAAGTAATAGTTGGTGTGAAAGTGTAAATGTGAACCAAATTTGTATTGGTAATTTTTCCACATAACTGAGTGAACAACCTTTTCAATGGTTGAAAATAATAAAATTATTATGTTGGGTTTAATGTTAAAAAAATGATGTTTCACACTAAGTAATGTGTTAATCAGCAATTTAGCAAGAAAAAATAAAGATTTAAAATGGTGGAATTTAAGTGGGTTTAGTAAGTGTAAATTTCAAATTTCAAATTTCAAAGTGTGAGTCGAACAAGTTTAATTATAAGTCTTGATGTGATAAAAGAAAAGTTTTAGGTACAAAATTGTCATTTTGTGAGAAAGTGGGGCATAGGAGAAAAATTCACTAAACTATGAGGACTCTAGTTAAAGAGTTATACTTTATAGTATATAGTGAAAGCTCATTTTTTATAAAGTAAAGGTGAAACGAAGCATTTTGTCAAAGTGAATAAAATACAATTTTATTAGTGTGTGAGAATAGTGAAAAAAATATGAAAAACATGTAAGAAACATGTATTTGAACTCTAAAAAAAATACATTTGGGGGTTGATTTATTGCAAATTCACATATGATACAAAAATCATTTGTAATGATTATTTGCATACGTGCATGAGAGTTGACTATTTTGACACATTTGAGTAATGGCATATTGCTTTAATAAAAATAAAAAGTATGAATTTATAGGTTGTGTTTATTATTATTTTGACAATATTATGTAAACCCTAGAGTTTTAGGAAATTGTTACTTGTGGGCCAAATGGAGAGATAAATTATGTTTTTACTCCTAAAGTTTGAAATAATGGTTTTTGACTATAAACTTTCATGAAATTATAGTTTAAACCCTAGACTTAATAAATTTTTATATTTTGATGCTAAAACTCTATTTGTAGGAAATATTTACAAAACAAACCCAAACTTTGGTGATTTACAAATCAACCCCTAAAATAATTAATTTTTGTAAAATAGCCCAAGCATTTCTAAATATTACGAAACATCCCCAGATTTTGGAATATTATAAAAGAGCCCATAAACTTTTTATTTTTTTGAATAAACCCGAATATTTAATTGTCAGTGGACTTGGGTTTTGTAAAGGAATTTTAGTGCAACCCTAAAAATTTAGAAATTATGAAATAGATCTTAAATGTTGGTCTAAATGAATTCGAGTATTTCTAAATATTATGAAACATCCCCAGATTTTGGAATATTATAAAAGAGCCCATAAACTTTTTATTTTTTTGAATAAACCCGAATATTTAATTGTCAATGGACTTGGGTTTTGTAAAGGAATTTTAGTGCAACCCTAAAACTTTAGAAATTATGAAATAGATCTTAAATGTTCTTCTAAATGAATTCGAGTTTGAAGATGGTAAAAAAAAACATGCTTGGGTATATAATAAGGATAAAAATTATAAATCACGTATAATGTGTTTATGTAATTTATTCCATATAGGCTGGGTATGAAATGTTGAAGTACAAAAGTAATTCAAACAGTGTTTCTAGAAGTGATAGACATGAAGGTAAGTTGGACACTTTGTTAAAACAAATGGTTGGACCGAAAATGAATGAACTTAATGAAAATGAAAGAATTTTTATAAGGGGGTTACCTATAATAAATTTAAGAAGGTCTCGGATTGTGACAACCCGCATTCCGAAATAAAGGGTGGCCAGCCCGATACTCAAACATATACGGTAATCATGGACGGAAATCATTCTCAGCACTACAAAATATAATAAGAGTAACCGAAAAAACCACCCAATAGTTCAGAGAACGGGTTGCCAAAACAATTCATGCAGATAAAAAGTTAATAAGAACAATTTAAACAACCCATTTTAGAACAATAGTGGAATTCCAAGAAACATAATTAATATACGACTAAAACCACTATACACGAAAAGGAGAACCGAATATGCTATCGGTTCACAGCTACACAAGAGTGATCACAACAGTTAAATATTATGCTTTACAATCATTATACAGTTACAGGTTTGGGCCACTCGCCCGAGTAATAGACCCGATCATAACTAGATGTCAAAAGATGGACGGCGTCTAACAAAACATCCTGTAATATCCGCAATTTCATACAGCTCCTTAAAAGCCAAAAGAGTTGGAATGTTAACACGGGCGTCCTTGCGGAGGAGCACCTGAGCGGATACAATAACAAGCACAGCATAGAAGAAATTGAACGGGTCAGGACCCAGTTTATATAGTTCCCAGATGAACAAAAAGCATGCTAGATATGAATAGATAAATCAAGGAAATGAAGAGAACAAGAATCTAACAACCTAGCATGAAAGATACAATTACAAGTGAAAAGACATGACTAAGTAAGATATGAAAGAGAATGAAATGATACTAAAATAAATTAAATTAAATGCTTCCACACTCTAATTTCCACTTTATACCAGATAAATTTCCTTAACAGGATTTCCGTATTTTTTTTCTTCTCATTTTATTTCAAATTCCCATTCCTTAACAGGAATGCAATTAACATAATACTATTAGCGGGAAATTATACATCCCTCAAGTCCCACTTGAGTTTAGAAAAGTTACATTCTTATGCATATAACGATTCTAAGACCGCCCCTCCGAGTTTCCACACTGGGCGCGCCCCTAAATGACTATCATCTTCCAGGGGCCCATCAAACAAGGCAGCCTGGGTACCTAACGCACTTCGGGAAGTGGCCATATGCCTGCGAGTGAGTCATAACCACACCCGGAATTACTTCACTAGCGCAGAAAAAAATACATATAATAAACCCGCATATGGCCGAGGACTATAGTCTCCCTGCATTCACTAGTCAAGGAACATCACCTCATGCGCGAGCTTCCCTTATGATAGCATTTAGAGAGGTGTGTTTAAGTAAATTAGCATTTACTATAAAAACCATTTTTCCTTTTCATTACATTAATATGTTCCATTTGTTTGAAACTACAATTAGGATATACCATTCTTCATTCTAGGTTATGCCTCGAATAAAACTCCAAGGGATCGTATCACGCTCCCGAGCTTAAGGTCTCATATGCCTCATTTCAAGCCCCTAAAGTCTCCAAGTATGGGTCTTCAATTCCCATCCAATTTATTTGGATGCACCTAGAGAAGTGATGCCTTAACATCACTTAGGACAACCCCTCCCCCGGACTTAACGCCAAGTGAAACCCATTCAACACTAGGGTGACAACCAACTCAACTAGGACTCTAAAAGCCAAGGTTTACTTCATTCAAGAAGAGTCCTAAGTTCCTGGGGAAAGAAAAGGATTGAAAACAAAAGTGGGAAATTTTGGGAAAGAAAACAGGGGACCGGTCGACCGCGTCTCAAGTTTTTGCCTATGAAGAAAAGCAGAAAGCTCACTTCGGCAGGGCCGGTCGACCGGTAAGGGGACCGCGGTCGACCGCGCCTCAAATTTTATGCCTTTGAAAGAAAGCAGTGTGCCCTCTCCCGAAGTCCCGGTCGACCGGTCTGAGAGGCGCGGTCGATCGGCCGTAGCAGACCTAGACCTTTCTCTCCTATTTTCCTTCTAAACCCATAATCAACAACCCACACAAAATCCATGACTACCCCAAAATCTTTCAACTACATTTAATGATACTAAAAGATCATAAATGCTCCCAACAACATTTTCTACTTTAATCAACCAACCAATTCTTTCAAAGATGTGGGTAACCAATAAATCCAACCAAAACCACAATTATAATACCACAAAACTATACATAACTACCCATACTAATTATTCATCTTAAACTATACATTAGCAAGTAGAAAACTTGCCTTGGGGCTTCAAATTCAGTCTTGATTGAAGAAGGAAGCAAGATCAAACCACCAATCTTCAAGGTTTCTCTCTATCTCTCCAATCTTCCACTCTCTCTCTCACTCTAGGGCTAAAACACTTAGGGCAATTAAGAGGAAATGAAAGAATTGGGGGTAGACTAAACGTGGCTTAGGTTAAAAGGTCTCTCACCTTAAGTGTTAATACCGCAATAGTTAATTTCTAATATGCAATATGCCAAAACCAGTCAAAAGTGCCCAAAATCTCAAAATACAATATGGCACACATTTTGACTGTCTCACACCTCCCGGAACTAACTACACCCTCCAGATTATCATATGGAGATTTTATAAGCCATTTTAAGTTCCGGTTCCATTTTAATTCAAATTGCCATTTTAATTAACATGACAAAATAGAACACCACATGTTAAATAATTACTTACCCAGTTCCAGCATTATATATGCAACTGCTCAACATAGCAAATAAATATAAGATGGGCTCCCAAAGGTGAGGGTTGTTACATACTCCCCCCCTTATGAGGGAATTTTACCCCCAAAATTCAAGCGTACCTTGGATAAAATGATGCGGATACTTATCCCGCATGTCGTCCTCACGCTCCCAAGTAGATTCCTCGACGCTATGATGACTCCATTGTACTCTAACCAAGGGCACCACACGAGATCTTAATCTACGTTCCCCATGCTCCAAAATTGCCACTGGTTGCTCTTCATAAGAAACATCGGGTTGTAACTCAATATCCTCGAAAGGAATGTGCCAAAAGGCACCATCACACCTTTTATACATCTTTAAAGAGGAGATGTAGAAGACATCATGAATCTGTTGCAAAGGTTCCGGCAGGGCAATTTGATATGCCACTGGGCCTACCTTAGCCAACACAAGAAAAGGCCCAACGAAACGTGGTGCAATTTTCCCTTTCTTTCCGAAACGCCTAACGCCTTTCATAGGCGACAACCGCACCAAAACTTGGTCTCTAACTTCCAATTCCACATGCCTTTTTCTCGCATTGGCATAGCTCTTTTGTCTATCTTGGGCTATCCGAATACGATCTCGAATAATCTCGATCTTAGAAGAAGTATCCCGAATCAATTCAGGTCCAAGAAACTTGTTATCTCCCACTTCTAACCAACACGTGGGGGATCTACAAGGCCTACCATACAAGGCTTCATAGGGCGCCATCCCAATAGTGAATTGGTATGAATTATTATAAGCAAATTCAACCAAAGGGAGATATTGTTCCCAACTACCCTTAAAATCGAGCATACACATACGAAGCATATCCTCCAACATTTGGTTAACCCTTTCAGTCTGGCCATCTGTTTGAGGATGATAAGAAGTGCTTAATTTCAATTCGGTTCCCATGGCCTCTTGGAAACTTTGCCAAAAGTGGGAAATAAAGATCTTATCTCTGTCGAAAACAATATTCAAGGGAACCCCATGCAATCTAACAATCTCTTCAATGAACAACCGCGCGTAACGAGCGGTGTTATAATCGGTACGGACGGGAAGGAAGTGCGCCAACTTCGTCAAACGATCAACAATGACCCATATCGAATCGTGGCCCTTTTGTGACGTCGGCAAACGGGTAATAAAATCCATTGAAATGCTCTCCCATTTCCAAACAGGAATTTCCAACGGTTGCAACAAAACTGCCGGTAACTGATGGTCAATCTTAACCAACTGACAAGTAGTGCGTCGAGATACATACTCTGAGATATCTCGTTTCATACCCGGCCACCAATATTGACAGCGCATATCTTGATACATTTTATCATTTCCCGGATGTACCGAAAATTTAGAGCCGTGAGATTCCGCCATCACAGCCCACCGCAAATCTCCATCGTCCGGAACAATAAGCCTCCCATGAAAGCGCAATCCACCCTCAGAACTTACCGAGTAGGACTCCGCTCCCCTAGCCAATAACTGGCGAATGTGGTCTTGACATTCTTTATCTCTGCCTTGGGCTTCCACTACCCTTTCCACAATCGTCGGAGTAACGGTCATCAACCACATAAACGCCCTAGCAACCGCATCCTCATGACTGAGTTCCTTCCATTTAGCTTTCCACACATCAGTTAATTCTCCCCCGGGTCTCCTACTCAGGGCATCTGCCACTACGTTCGCCTTGCCCGGATGATAATGAATATCAAATTGGTAATCTTTCACGAACTCCAACCATCTTCGCTGCCGCATATTCAAATGTTTCTGAGAAAATAAATATTGCAATGACTTATGGTCCGTGAAAAGACTAAACTTCTCCTCAAGAAGATAATGCCTCCAAATCTTTAAAGCAAAGACAACTGCGGCTAATTCTAAGTCATGCACCGGGTAATTTCTTTCATGAGGCTTGAGCTTCCTAGAAACATATGCAATAGCTTGTCGCTCCTCCTGAAGCACACCCCCCAAACCCTGAAGGGATGCATCGGTGAAGACTAAATATTCCAACCCCGGCTTAGGTAAAGCAAGGAATGGCGCCGATGTCAATCTATCCTTGAGCTCATCGAACGCCGCTTGGCAGGCATTATGCCAAACAAATCTAACCCCCTTTCGAGTCAAATTTATCAAAGGACTAGCAATCTTAGAAAATCCCTTGATAAATCGATGGTAATAACCCGCCAAACCCAGAAAACTGCGTACTTCGGTAGGTGTCGTGGGCTGTCCCCACTCCCTCACCACAACAACTTTACTTGGGTCCACCGATATACCCTGCGAAGTCACGACATGACCCAAAAATTGTACTTCCCGCAACCAAAAACCACACTTCTCAAACTTAGCGTACAATTGGTGGTCCCTTAACCTTTGTAGGACCAACCCCAAGTTAGTAGCATGGTCATCTTCCGTTTGAGAATACACAAGAATGTCATCAATAAATACGATAACAAATTGGTCCAGGAATTCCCGAAACACCCTATTCATAAGATCCATGAATACCGCAGGAGCATTGGTTAGCCCAAAAGGCATAACCAAAAATTCATAAGACCCGTACCTCGTCAGAAAAGCAGTGTTGGATACATCTTGCTCCCGTATCCTCAACTGATGATACCCCGTTCTCAAATCTATCTTAGAGAAGTAGGTCTCTCCCCTGAGCTGATCAAACAAGTCGTCTATGCGAGGCAAAGGATACTTATTCTGGATGGTGACCTTATTCAACTCTCTATTGTCAACACACAACCGGAGAGAACCATCTCTTTTCTTCACAAACAACACAGGGGCACCCCACGGTGATGTTCTACGCCTGATAAATCCCTGTTCCAAGAACTGCTGAATCTGATCTCTAAGCTCCCTCATCTCCATAGGAGCCATACGATAAGGAGTTCGCGCAATCGGCCGAGCTCCCGGCGCTAAGTCAATTACAAACTCAATCTCTCTACTAGGAGGCAAACCCGGTATCTCCCGGAACACGTCCTCAAAATCTCGAACTACTGGAATAGAATCTAAGGGAACAACTACATCCCGAGAATTCTCTTCCGCAACACAATATAAATAAATACCAGAATCTCCCTCTAAACGAGGCATAACCAACAAGAACATATCTTGTCCCGGAACGGCGAAGACTATACTCTTCCCATAACAATTAACTATAGCGTGATATTTAACAAGCCAATCCATGCCCAAAATAACATCATACCCGACCATGTCTAGGACGAGTAAGTCGGCCTCAAAACACAAATTACCAAGAGTAATCCCTATATGTTTGCAAACAAAGAAAATAAGGGAACCGTCACCCATAGAGGATTCCACACTAGAAAAGGTACTTTCCGCAGATTTAATCAACTCTGTGGACTGAGCAAAACTTATGGAGATAAAAGAATGCGTCGCACCCGTATCAAACAGAACCCGACCCATGTGTCCCTGAATAAGGAACTTACCCTCTATAGCTGGCGGTGCTGGATGAATAGGAGGAAGCATAGCATCCGCAATATGGTAGACTCTCCCATACTGTAGTTGACCCTGCTGCAGAGGGACAACCGGATTTGGTGCTTGTGGAGGGAACTGCACATAAGGCTGCTGAGGAACTCGTGGAGGTTGTCCCCCAATAACTTGAGGACAATCTCTCTTAAAATGACCAGCTTCTCCACATTGGAAACATTTCCCCACCAAATTCTCCTGACCTCGACCTCTGTTATTTCTGAACTGCCCAAAACCTTGGCCCGGATGGCCCCTACCACCCTGGCCACCGCGACCCGCTTGCTGTGGTACGGTACCCTGACCTTGTCGGTTTGCATTACTACCAACATTAAACCCTCTAGGGCATTTCCTTTTCGACCCATCCCCTTGCTGGGGATCCCGTTCTCGTTGCCTACTGCCCATAGGTTGGGACGAGGGAAAGGCTCCTCCTCCATTTCCACTCACCCCGGGCTTCCCCACTTGCCCCATTCCTGAAGTTTTCTTGCTATTCTGAATAAACAAGCGATGCTCCTGACAATGTAGCAATGCCGCATTCATCACCTCACCAAAAGTTTGTAAAGCTGGATTACCCAACAAATGCTGTCGGATTCTCCAGTTTAAACCTCCCATGAATTTCGAGACTTTTCTTTCCTCCGGAGTCACCTGCTCCGGCACAAAACTAGCTAGTCGGGTAAACTCCTCCTCATATTCGGCAACTGACCGTTCTCCCTGAACTAGATCTTGAAGTTTCCTCCTCATCTCCCTCTGAATCGCGGGAGGAAAGTATTTCCGGTCATACAAGACCCAGAATTCAGAAATGGACATCGTATCCCTCTGTTCTGGTGTAGTCATCGACTCCCACCAGTGTAATGCTGCACCAACCAACTTGAAAGTAGCAAGGACTTGCTTCTTTTCCTCACTACAGTCCACCATTCGTAAATGGCGTTGTATATCCTTCTTCCATTGATTTGCTCGAACAACGTCAGAACCTCTAACAAACTCTGGGGGATGACCCTTCAGGAAGGACTCCCTTACTCTTTCCCACGAAGAGGGTCCCGTAGGTGCTTGAGCATCCTGTGGCCGTTGTTGAGCTGTTGGCATCTGTTGAGCTACTGCGGTAATGGCAACATTAACTGCATGAGCTACAATATTGGCTACGTCCGCAACATTAAAAGTTCCTTGGGGCGGTAGAGGACCAACATCTTCTTCTACAACTCTATTGCGTCTCGCAGGGCGACCTCTCTTAGGCGGCATCTGAGATAAAGGGACAAGAGTGTTAGAATACAATTCACAACAATCTAATCCATAGAAGATCGAATTTTTTAGCAACAAAGTAGTCTTATCATTAGGCTCTATATCGAAGAACGCTACGGTAGATCGTGACAAGTCCACACCGATCCTAGTACTCTAGAACCCAGTGCTCCGATACCATCTGTGACAACCCGCATTCCGAAATAAAGGGTGGCCAGCCCGATACTCAGACATATACGGTAATCATGGACGGAAATCATTCTCAGCACTACAAAATATAATAAGAGTAACCGAGAAAACCACCCAATAGTTCAGAGAGCGGGTTGTGAAAACAATTCATGCAGATAAAAAGTTAATAAGAACAATTTAAACAACCCATTTTAGAACAATAGTGGAATTCCAAGAAACATAATTAATATACGACTAAAACCACTATACACGAAAAGGAGAACCAAATATGCTGTCGGTTCACAGCTACACAAGAGTGATCACAACAGTTAAATATTATGCTTTACAATCATTATACAGTTACAGGTTTGGGCCACTCGCCCGAGTAATAGACCCGATCATAACTAGATGTCAAAAGATGGACGGCGTCTAACAAAACATCCTGTAATATCCGCAATTTCATACAGCTCCTTAAAAGCCAAAAGAGTAGGAATGTTAACACGGGCGTCCTTGCATAGGAGCACCTGAGCGGATACAATAACAAGCACAGCATAGAAGAAATTGAACGGGTCAGGACCCGGTTTATATAGTTCCCAGATGAACAAAAAGCATGCTAGATATGAATAGATAAATCAAGGAAATGAAGAGAACAAGAATCTAACAACCTAGCATGAAAGATACAATTACAAGTGAAAAGACATGACTAAGTAAGCTATGCAAGAGAATGAAATGATAATAAAATAAATTAAATTAAATGATTCCACACTCTAATTTCCACTTTATACCAGATAAATTTCCTTAACAAGATTTCCGTATTTTTTTTCTTCTCATTTTATTTCAAATGCCCATTCCTTAACAGGAATGTAATTAACATAATACTATTTGCGGGAAATTATACATCCCTCAAGTCCCACTTGAGTTTAGAAAAGCTACATTCTTATGCATATAACGATTCGAAGACCGCCCCTCCGAGTTTCCACACTGGGCGCGCCCCTAAATGACTATCATCTTCCAGGGGCCCATCAAACAAGGCAGCCTGGGTACCTAACGCACGTCGGGAAGTGGCCATATGCCTGCGAGTGAGTCATAACCACACCCGAAATTACTTCACTAGCGCAGAAAAAAATACATATAATAAACCCGCATATGGCCGAGGACTATAGTCTCCCTGCATTCACTAGTCAAGGAACATCACCTCATGCGCGAGCTTCCCTTATGATAGCATTTAGAGAGGTGTGTTTAAGTAAATTAGCATTTACTATAAAAACCATTTTTCCTTTTCATTACATTAATATGTTCCATTTGTTTGAAACTACAATTAGGATATACCATTCTTCATTCTAGGTTATGCCTCGAATAAAACTCCAAGGGATCGTATCACGCTCCCGAGCTTAAGGTCTCAAATGCCTCATTTCAAGCCCCTAAAGTCTCCAAGTATGGGTCTTCAATTCCCATCCAATTTATTTGGATGCACCTAGAGAAGTGATGCCTTAACATCACTTAGGACAACCCCTCCCCCGGACTTAACCCCAAGTGAAACCCATTCAACACTAGGGTGACAACCAACTCAACTAGGACTCTAAAAGCCAAGGTTTACTTCATTCAAGAAGAGTCCTAAGTTCCTGGGGAAAGAAAAGGATTGAAAACAAAAGTGGGAAATTTTGGGAAAGAAAACAGGGGACCGGTCGACCGGTCCCAAGACCGCGGTCGACCGCGTCTCAAGTTTTTGCCTATGAAGAAAAGCAGAAAGCTCACTTCGGCAGGGCCGGTCGACCGGTAAGGGGACCGCGGTCGACCGCGCCTCAAATTTTATGCCTTTGAAAGAAAGTTGTGTGCCCTCTCCCGAAGTCCCGGTCGACCGGTCTGAGAGGCGCGGTCGACCGGCCGTAGCATACCTAGACCTTTCTCTCCTATTTTCCTTCTAAACCCATGATCAACAACCCACACAAAATCCATGACTACCCCAAAATCTTTCAACTACATTTAATGATACTAAAAGATCATAAATGCTCCCAACAACATTTTCTACTTTAATCAACCAACCAATTCTTTCAAAGATGTGGGTAACCAATAAATCCAACCAAAACCACAATTATAATACCACAAAACTATACGTAACTACCCATACTAATTATTCATCTTAAACTATACATTAGCAAGTAGAAAACTTGCCTTGGGGCTTCAAATTCAGTCTTGATTGAAGAAGGAAGCAAGATCAAACCACCAATCTTCAAGGTTTCTCTCTATCTCTCCAATCTTCCACTCTCTCTCTCACTCTAGGGCTAAAACACTTAGGGCAATTAAGAGGAAATGAAAGAATTGGGGGAAGACTAAACGTGGCTTAGGTTAAAAAGTCTCTCACCTTAAGTGTTAATACCGCAATAGTTAATTTCTAATACGCAATATGCCAAAACCAGTCAAAAGTGCCCAAAATCTCAAAATACAATATGGCACACATTTTGACTGTCTCACACCTCCCGGAACTAACTACACCCTCCAGATTATCATATGGAGATTTTATAAGCCATTTTAAGTTCCGGTTCCATTTTAATTCAAATTGCCATTTTAATTAACATGACAAAATAGAACACCACATGTTAAATAATTACTTACCCACTTCCAGCATTATATATGCAACTGCTCAACATAGCAAATAAATATAAGATGGGCTCCCAAAGGCGAGGGTTATTACACAGACCCCTAGGGTATGACCTTGGATTACACACACAAAAATTGGCTAGTAAAGAAATCGGTCGCGTCATTGATGGCAGACGGTGTAGGCCCGTGAACATAGATAGGATTTGTTAAACTCAAAGAAAAAGGATAATTGATTAATAAATGATTATTAACTTGATATTCATGATTTAAAAACATATTCCAAGGTCATGGATAACTATGAAAATTTACTGAATTGATGAACCCCTGAACATGTGATAAAATGAGGAACTATGTGTCTGTAAATGAGGGGTGATTAAAAGCTGAGGATCATGTGTCTGAGCAAGCACCTTAGGAGATAATTTTATATGATTATTATAGAATAAAATGGTGATTAGTGGGTGGATGCGTGCTGTCTTTACGAAGCATAATCCCAATTCTGAGACTTGTATATCGATAGTTTTATATAAAATTATAATAATTGAATATGTGAATAACTCCATGGTAGGGAAAAGTTCTTGACACGACACCTTTATCTGTGGATAATTATTTTCAAACACTAGGTGAATGTGTTAAAACTTTTGTTTAAAAAAACACAAGGAGTATGTTAATTTATGGCCATAATTAATTAAGAATACAAACTAGATGGTTTAAAGACAATCCAAACTACACAAATACATGGAAATATTAACACTTTTTTTCGTGTTTATAATGGATATTATCTGGTACAAATTTGTAACAACCAAATTTTTTTAGATACATAAAAAACATTGAAATATATTGGTATCTATTCCAAAAGTCACTTAAATAAAAATAGAATGGAATGTCATGTCATGCGAGATACCCCCCCCCCCCCCCCCCCAAATCTCAAATGTATTCTAACCATGTCAACCTAACCCACTTTGACCCGCCCCCTCTCTATTATATTGTAAGTGTGGAATTTTAATGATTAAAATAATTAAATTCAGAGTTGAAATGTGCATCATGTCATATTTAAGGAATTAAAGTATAAAGGATTGAAAGGATTGGGCAACAGAAAGAAATAAAAAATATCAACCCAATCAGATCGAACCCAACATCCCGAACTGGTTTTGAGAGGATTGGATCGATCCAAAAAGTGTTACGGATAGATCCAAAGAGGGACTTTATCTGATGGCCTTTAATTATGTTTTACATGAAACCACTCTTTTCCATTATCAAGGGTTAGAACAAGTTGTACTACACTTTAATAGTGTTAATTATGCGGTTGAATAAGAAAGTTTTGATGTGGGTTTTCTAGAATGGTTTGAACCATTCATGGAGGTTTAAAGAGAAGAAGAAAGAAAAATATTAGAACAAAAAGGAAGTCATGTTTGAGGTATCTTGATAAACCATTTTGAGGCCACCTTGGGATGTGGGGGTTTTGTAACACCCCGCGCAATGCGGACAACGAGGTGGCGAGCTACCGTCGCCGAACTACGTCGGGAGCTACTAAATAAATAAAATTATCAGCATGTGACAGATATTAGACAATAAAAATCAATCCAATGATAAATAATAATCAATCCCAATGAATAATTGTGATATATAAAAAGAACTTATCACATCCTAAACTCCAATTAAAACCAATATCCAAAATATGAATTAATTTAAAAAAAATGAATAATCAATTGACTGTAAATACTCCATCTGAAATCCTTAAACAAATTTGGAACGAAATGGCCCAACAAAACCCAAATGAAGTCTCATAATGAAGTAAGACGGAACGGAAAATCTAAACTAAATAAAGCAGTAAATAAAAGCAACTCCGGCTGCACCTCCAATCAATATCCGATAAATCCTATATAGCTACTATAGCATTAATACCTGAAAATGTTAGTGACCACACGAGTTCAGAGCCTCATGCATCAATACACACTACTCCCTTTTAATAGGATCCGTTAACGCATACAATAGCATTATACACAATAAATATCACAATAGAGTATCTTAATTAATACGAGATAATTAAACAGAAGAAATGTAAATTACTAACCACCCCTAAAGAGTGTTATAAAATCACACTAATTTTCCTTTAAATATCCCACAGTGCCAAATTGTTAATTTAATTAAATTAACACAAATTATCATTATTCTCACTTTTAATTATAGCGGTCCTTCCACCCCGAGTGGTAATTTATACCAAATTTTAACACTTCCCCTAGTCAAAACGACCGATCATCCATCTAAACTATCGATCCCATAATTTGGCAAGGTTCCATGCATGACACGATATAAAATGTCGACTGACCCGTTTAAACTTTCAGACCTCGCTATTTATGCCAGCCATATTTTAATACGCGTCTTATTATCTTAGGTATTAATTCTCATATTATCAATTTCATAATTATAAAATCACCCCACCCTTTTTATCTATGTGAGATCCTCAAAATAACCCTTATTTCCATACCTAAGCATTCCCAAGTATATATACGTCCTATTGTACATATATGATGAATCACCAAGAGAAAACCTGTAATGACCCCACTTTTATATGATCATATAAAGTTTGTTTTAAATGTTGTATCATTACATATGTGATATGGACAATGTGTTATTATTGTACATACTGATAATTTATTATTTTAGTTTAAACCTACCTTCATAAATCTTAAAATATCAAATTAGTTACAAACATAAAATTTTGAAGTTTTCGATAGGAATGTTCATGTTGGAGACTAGTTTTGACCATTATAATATAATAATTCACTTGAGGTAAAAACAAGATGGTATTAGATATATGAATTAAGTTTATAATACAATAAACAGTTTGTTAAACGAAGGTTCGAGCAAGAAGTTGTACTGAAATTACGAAACAAGGGCAAATTTGTCCATCGTATAAGTTGTATTTTGTCTTATTATCACACCATGTGTTGTGTTTTGATTGCTTGGAAGGGGATACTAGTTAGGACGACTTAAGAACCTTGAAAGGAGTTTTTTCCTCAACAAAATTGATCCAATCAAAGTCTAATAGCATATCCTAAGTTAAATGATAAGTTTTGGGGTAGAAAATGTAATTTTATTAAACTTTAGGGACATAATCATAAAATCATGAAAGTTTTAAGGACTAAAGTGAAAATTTAAAAAGGACCATTTTGAAAATAAAATATTATCAAGAACCTCTAAGAGATATTGAAAATGTATTGTGTAAAATTACTAAAATACCCTTCATGTATAAAATGACCCTTATACCCTTAATAACTTTACACCTCGTTCTTGGTTTAGACACCTCAACCGTACACATGTCGGCTTTAAAGGAAGGAACAAAACACATGTCATGTAATTAGGGAAAGTTAAAACACAAGTCCCCATTTGGTGAATAATGACTGCAAGACAGCCCCGTTACACGACACATTAACGTCGACTCACCAAAATGAAAGCTTAGTCATCGGGACACGTGTCATCACCCAGATAACTTTAGGAAATTATAAATAGATGCCTTAGGATTAATTATTACACAAAATTCATTCCAAGGATGATGGAGAAATAGTGAGAGAAAATACAGGAAAGTTTAAGATGACGTTTCGTCTTAAGAATTAACTAGTGATCCAAGACACAGTATCTGTAACATCGAACTTCTGTTCTAGGTGAGTACTCTATGACATTACTTGTGTATTTTGATTATATTATATTATCAAAAATACATATATTTTGTGAAATACGTTTATTCTCAAATTCATCTGATACCGTTGATTTCGTCGTTTGTTATATGTGTATATCTCTCGATATAAGCATCTGATTTGAATACTGAAATGATTGATTCGGCCTATGGAAACTCTCTTACTATGTTAGCCTTGACTACCAGGTGGAAATATTTGGGTTGTACCTTCCTAGATGGTTTATCGCTAGTGTGCCCTAAATAAGACGTTGTTCCAGAGATCATGATTTTTTGTCAATGTTGTTGTCGTGTGGAAACATTTGTTAACACTATCTGTTTATTTGGGTATTAGAGTGTACATGGCCATTAACATAAATGTGAAAAAATGACATAATGCTCAATTGTTTTATTTGTTCTATTCTGCACTATTTCTTCTGAAAATATATACTACCAGTTACCTTATATATATTATTGCAAATTCATTTCGATATATGTATATGTCGTATGTTCTAAATTGAATAGGCATCAATTCTCTGAAAAAACCTAGAATGTCCGGAGATTAAATCTCATTCATCTTTTAGCTAATATTGCAGCTTTCGGAGGGAAGATAAAAGGACTATGTTGAAGATTAATCTGTTAGGGCTCTCTTTGTTATCTTAAATAAAATGTTTGTTTTGTCATATAGACCATGTTTGGTTTTCTTGTAACAAGTTTTAAATTCTTTCTTAAGTTATAACTCGTTCCTAGTTTTAATATAACTCAGGTTTCCTTTAGAAAGCTCTGATAAAGTAATTCCTTCATTTTCAGTAGTTTACGATTCATAACCATATGATTGTATTTCTGCTGCATTTTTTTAAGGAAACAATATAAGTCAAAATATTTATTCCCTAGGTGGCATGTCAAGACACTCGTTCCCTACTACCAATATTTGGGTCGAGGTCATGACAAAGGTAGCATCAGAGCATAGGTTATGAACCCATAGATTACTTAATGTCGATTTTGAATGTTAAAGGGATAATATTAAATGTTCGACTTATATGATAACCCTCTATATGTGTTATATTATTGATCTCTTAATTTGGAATCTTGATATAGTATAATACATCTTATGATTAGCCATGACTGTAGAAAATGACCAAGACAAGATAAACTGCGGGAACTACTGATTCGAATATGGAAGGACTGGAAGGTGCATACAAGGCAATTGAGAGTCTAGCAAGGATTGTGGAGCACCAAGGAATCTTGAACTAACTAGCCGTAATATTGAAAAGATCAAGAAGTTGAATCCTCCTTTTAAAAGTACTGCTAACCCCACTGCAGCAGAAAGTTGGGTGATGCATAAGGAAAAGATGCTCGATATTCTTAAGTGTACAAATGAACAAAGGATTTTGTTTGCAATGTTTATGTTAGAAGTTGACGCCGAACATTGGTGGGGAATGACTAAGAGAATACACGAGGAGAGGAATACTTACATAGGTTGGAATGACTTCTTATTGATATTTTATGAGAAATATGTGACACTTCGCCCAATTAAATATCGGGTGATCAGTCCTTTATAAAATATAAAAAAGAATGTTCGGTTGGTTCATTTTAGCGTCATTGTCGAAAACATAATAACTTTATTAACCACCTAATAATTAATTAAGCTACTGTAAAAATAATTTCCTTTTTCAAAAATAACCTTTCAATTATTAATCCGAGAATATAAACATCAATCATCCGCCACAACTAATTAATGTAAATACTAAATCTGAATCAAAAACTGAAATAGATAAGACTGGATAAAACATTCTAGTTTCAAAACTCTAAATCAACTACCATAGGAACAATAAATTCTACTGTTATGAAAATAAAATAAAATGAATACAATCTTAACAATTGTCTAAGGAATGGGCGACACATGACCCTAATAGAAAGTATAAACATAACATAAATGAAATGATGGGGGCGTCTAATGCAAAGACTTGCAGCTTCAACAATAGCTGTAGCATGCCAAACAGTCCGAATCTCTAAGGATGGTGTCCCTGTGGCTGAGCACCCGAAATAATACATATATATAGAAAGAGAGAAGAGATGCAAAAAACAGGTCACGGCTCTATGTGTAAAAATATTCATTTTAGCAAGTATTTAAAATTTGCAATAAATCAAGTATCAAATGCATGTTAGTTCGAACTCTCACATGAGATTCTCACCTATCGTCTATTGTGCACGCCTAACGTACATCTATTCTCACCTAGGAATCCGTAACACTTCTAACTAGATAACTATTTATACTTCTTGTTATACCTCGTGGTAGTAACCCGTGATTCCCAGTTTCTCTCACTCGTAAAGGCAAGAAAATTCCAAAAGTGCCCCTATGAAATTTCCCAGAAATTCACCCTGTCGTTCAAACCAGATGGCATGACGTTCGAACGACTGCCACATATCACTAGAACGACTTCGCGCTAGATGCAATCTCGCTTCAACGACTTCGTGCGACATTGCGCGAGACCTACTGTTTCGTCTTTTATCCAGAATTCCAGCATTTTCCCACCATTTTTAACCCTAAAACCTCTAAATTAACATCCCAAACTCCAACCAATCAATCCGAATCGAATTCTAACAATTATATATGGATTCTAACATCCTAACATCATTATATCATTACGAATCATCACAGAATTATGAAATCCCCAAATTATTCACTAAAACCCTAGTTCTTTAATTTCTTATTCAAGAACACATATTTCCCAGATTCGTTCTTCACATAAGTTCATCAAAACGTGATTTCTATTCTACATACATGGAGGGTTTCAATTAGATAAATATCAGATTCAATTCATACATCGTAATTCTCCAATTTTCATCACTTTTATAAATCGAAACATGTTTATAACATCTAATAAACACTTGCCTCGAATTAGTCATCTGATTTATTGACATTGTTGGTATGGGTGTGTTCCCCTCGTCCCGATCTACATGGGGGTGGTGGTGGTTGTGCAAGGTGGTGCTAATCGAGCCTTCCCTCTTGGAAATTGGTTATCCCTCACCTTCTATGGCCGTTCTTTAATTTCTGTATCTCTTAACCCTAATGGAATTCTTTTGGCTGATAAAAATAACTCCTAATTTTCGTCCATTAATTAAGCCCAAAAATACAATTTACCACAATGCCCTCTCGGGATGTCGGTTGGGCCTAAAATTGTCCCGGGACCCAAACTAAACAGCCGGGTATACTATTTTGACTATCTCGACCCTTATAGACTCAACGCTGCACTCGAAATGACCATACGAGTTACTAAAACAATTAATATATATATTTCATTAATTAAGTCCCGACACGACTCACATGCGCGTCTGACTTAAATTACTAAACTGTCGTATTTCTTATTCTTGATAATTTACCGAAGTGTATAGTTCCATATTACATATGACACAGTAATATTCAATCAATAAGTATTAACCTTGGCACGTTAGCTATATTTATTTTAAATTCGGATTAATCAACAATTAAATTCTCACATTTTAATTCAATTAATCCCACAATAATAATTAATCCCATAATTATTTAAATCATAAAAATATGGGGTATTACATACTTCCCCCCTAATAACGGAATTTTGTCCCAAAATTCAAAAAATAAGGTATACATGGTGCGAATAAGTCTGGATATTTATCTCGCATATCCCCCTCCCACTCCCAAGTAGACTCCTCTACATTGTGATGTTTCCACTACACCCGAACAAGTGAAACTACCTTTATCCTCGACCTCCTCTCACTATTATCTAGGATAGCCACCAGTCTCTCCTCATATGAACTGTCTGGATATAACTCAATCTCCTCAATCACGATGTCAGTGTGTGTTAACTCATCCCGAAGGTACCACCTCTGTGACAAAATGTGGAATACATCATGGATACGATGCAAGTGCTTCAGTAACCCTAGTCTGTAAGCCCCTGGTCCGACCCTCTCTATAATCGGGAATGGTCTTACATATCTCGGACACATTTTCCCTTTCTTCCCAAATATCATTACTCCCTTCATCGGAGATACTCTTAATAAAACCTGGTCCCCCACTGCGAACTATCGGAAGGACTTGTTAACATCAGCGTAGATTTCCTGTCTATCATGGGCTACCCGTATGCGATCTCGAATCATCTCAATCCTGCTCGATGTATCCAAAATTACTTTTGGCCCGAGTAGCTTGCTGTCTCCCACCTCTAGCCAACAAGTTGAGGAACGACAAGGTCGACAATACAATGCCTCGAATGGGGCCATGCCAATCGTAAACTGATAGGAGATTTATAAGCAAACTCGTACTGCTCCCAACCTCCCCAAAAATCAAGGATACACATACGTAACATGTCCTCGAGCATCTGATTAGTGTGCTAAGTCTGCGGGTGATACGTTGCACTCAACCACAACTCTCTACCCATAGCCTCCTGGAAGCTCTCCCAAAAATGATATACAAACATCTTTTCTCTATTTGACAGTATATTAAGAGGCACACCATGCAGTCTCACTATCTCTACAATAGATAACTGAGCATACTGACCCACTATATAGTCTTTCCTGATGGGCAAAAAGTGGGCTACCTTTGTCAACCGACCCACAATAACCCATATAGAATCATGCCCCCTTTGTGAAGTGGGCAACCCGGTAATAAAATCCATGGAAATGCCTTCCCATTTCCACGTAGGAATATCCAACGGCTGAAGTAAACTTGGGGGTATCTGATGGTCCACTTTCACTAACTGGAAAGTGGTACACTTGGATACGAACTCTGCGATATCCTTTTTTCATTCTGCTCCACCAATACTGTCGCCTCATATTCGGGTACATTTTGTCCCCACCGAGATGTATCTCAAATCGAGACCCATGCGACTCCGTCATCACTTCATGTCAAAGATCCTCCCCCTCTAGAACAACGAGTCTCCCATTGAAGCGCAAGCTACTCTCAAAACTCACTGAATAAGACACGGCTCCACCGGCTAAAAGCTGCCTAATCCGATCTTCACAGAATGAATCCGTTGCCTATGCCTGTACTACTCATGTAACAATCTGAGGCGTAACCGTCATCATAGAAATAAATGATCGGGAGATGGCATCCTGATGTCCCAATTCCTTCCACTTTACTTTTCACCCCTCGGCCCTCTCGTCCACTGGCATGCGACTCAACACCTCCGCTACCACGTTAGACTTTTCTTTGTGGTATTGGATTTCGAACTGATAATCCTTCACGAATTCAAGCAACAGACGTTGATGCATATTCATCTCTTTCTGCTTAAAGAGGTACTATAGTGACTTGTGATCTGTGAATAAGCAAAATTTCTCCGCCAAGAGATAGTGCCTCCATATCCGAAGTGCAAACACGACTTCCACTAACTCGATGTCATAGGTGGGGTAGTTCCTCTCACGAGGCTTAATCTTATGGGAAGAATAAGTTATGGCCTGATACTCCTGTTGAAGCACACCCCAAGTCCTAGTAAGGACGCATCAGTATAGACTAGATACTACACTCCCGGCCTGGGAAGTGCTAAAACTGGTGCTGAAGTCAATGTGTCTTTTAGCTCATCAAAAGCCAATGGACAAGCATCGTCCCAGATAAATGGTACCCCTTTGCGAGTCAAATGAGTCAATAGACCGCTATTTTGGAGAATCCCGAATGAACCCTATGTAGTATCATGCTAGGCCCAAGAAACTACGTATCTCTATCGGCGTTATGGGCTATCCCCACTCCCTAACGACTGACACCTTCCCCGGGTCCACGAATATCCCTCTGTCCAAAATAATGTGCCCTAAAAATTTGACCTCTTTCAGCCAAAATCCACATTTCTCATAATTTGCATATAACTCATGCTGGCGCAGTGCCTACAAAACCCGTCTCAATTTTTGGCATTATCCTCCTCCATCTGGGAGTAAATCAAGATGTCATCTATGAACACAATGACAAACTGATCCAGAAACTCTCTCAACACCCTGTTCATCAAGCCCATAAACATGACTGGGGCATTGGTTAGCCCGAAAGGCATAACCCTAAACTCATAGGAGCTATATCTCGATAAGAAAGAAGCCTTCGACACATCCTTCTCCCCGATCCTTAACTGATGGTATCCTAACCTCAAGTCAATCTTTGAGAAGAAGGCAACTCCTCTCAACTGGTCGAATAAGTCATCGATTCGGGGAAACATATATTTATTCTGTAACGTGACCTTATTCAACTCTCTGTAGTCAATACATAACCGTAACGATCTATCTCTCTTCCTAACGGAAAATACAAGGGAAACCTAAGGTGCAATACTTCTACGAATAAACCCATAGCCCAATATCTTCTATATCTGATCCCGAAGCTCTCTCATCTCCTCTGGGGCCATATGGTATAGTGCGCGGGCTATAGGCTGAGTGCCCGACATCAAATCTATAACAAAGTATATCTCCCTGCTAGATGGTAATCTCGGAATACCATATAACACATCAGTAAATTCCCTCACCACCGATATCGAATCAAGCGGTATCACTACCTCCTTAGAGGTCTCCTCCTCTATATAATACAAATGAGTGGATGATCCTCCCTCTAGTCGAGGCATCGTCACCAGGAACATTTTCTGATCAGGTAAGGTAATAATAATAGTCATACTAAAACAATTGATAATGGACCTATATGCAACAAGTCAATCCATACTATTGATCGCATCATACTCGGATCTCTAATACTAGCATGTCGGCCGGTAAGGTAAGTCTCCCAATCTCTATCCCACCCCTCAACATAGAAAGTGAATTAGTAAACCACTACTCAAAGGTTAATCTACCGAAGTAACAATACTCTCTACTGTAAGTAATAACCCCAAAGTACATGCAAACCTTGTGGTAATAAAATAATGTGTGGCCCCCATATCAAATAAAATGTGCCCCAGAGTCCCCTGGATAGAAAACATACCCTCAATCGTGGGGGGAGCCTATGGGGCTGCAGCCTGATGGAGGTTATAAACCCGTCCATAATCAAGTTTCCCTTGCTGAACTGGAACTGCTGGAATAGCTGGCAACGCTGGCATCAGAGGTGGTGCTGGGAGGGCGGCGAGAAAAATCGGTCTCTAGGGCTCCTGTCGGGCACCCTGCTGCTGCTGCAGTGGGGCCTTGCCCCTCTAAAGATAGTCATGTCTCTTGTGTCCAGTATTTCCACATACAAAATACTTCCCACTAAAGTTTCCCCCTCGCTTCCCCTATTGTCCTCGGCCCTACTGGCCATTCCCACCTCCCATTTGTCCCTGTTGGCCCTGCCTAAACTGCTGCTGGCCCTAATGGCCATGTTGACCCTGCTGTCCGAGCCTAGAACCTCCCTGACCCTAATGGAAACCCCCAGACCTGAATCACATATAATCCCCCTACTGGGAACTCTAATCGACCTGCCTCTCCTGACCCTGAGCTGGCTGTGCCCCGCTGGCACCATTACCTCCTTTCCTTCCCGACTGACTGGACTCCCCCTCTCATTTGCTCCCAGTCATATGGAAGCGGTGGTCCTAGAAATGCAGCAGTGGTACATTAAGCACATCATAATAGGTCTGTAGTGAGAGGTTACCCATAAGATGCTCCAAGATCCTCCAGGTGAGGCCATCCATGAACATCTCAATGTGCTTCTCCTCAGTAGGCATCTCGTCGAGTGCCATGTTTGCCAATCGTGTGAACTCCTCCTCATATTCTGCAACTATTGTCCCTTCCTGGGTGAGGTCTAAAAGTTTTTGCCTCATCTCGATCTTGATGACGAAAGGAAACTAATTGCGGTTGAACCACACCCAGAAATCACTAATCGTCATCAAATCTCACTCCTCAGTAGTAGTAGTGGATTCCCACCACTGTAAGGCTCCCCCTATCAGCTTGAAGGTATCCAAAACTTGCCTCTGAACTTCAATGCACTCATACATACGAAGGTTTCATTGTATGTCCTTCTCCCACTGACTAGTAATAACCATATCTAAACTGCCCATGAACTCTGGGCAACATGCCCTATGAAAGGACTCTCCCACTCTTTCCCATGCAGTGGGAAATGGATGCACTGGAACTCGTGCTACTACCTGAGCTTCGGGTGGGGCCTTCTGCACCACTGCTATGGATGCATTCACCGTTTGTGCAACTATTGCGGAAACCTTTGCTACATTCATTGTCCCCTGAGTCTGAGCTGTCGGCTGTTCTAACTAGGCATGTCTATTTCTTGGTGCACGTCGAGGAGGCATCTGATATGAGAAAGAATTTTATTATCCACAATTATTACTAACTCTGAAATAGCTGAAGACAAAATCATAAAATTAAGATCACAACAGTCCTAAAGATAGGGCTCTATATCAAAGGACGTAAAGCTTAAACATAGTAAGCCGTACAGATCCTAAAGGACCATATAACCTGATGCTCTGATACCACCTGTGACACCCCGCCCAATTAAATATCAGGTGATCCGTCCTTTATAAAATTTAAAATAGAATGTTCAGTTTGTTCATTCTTAGCATCACTATCGAAAACATAATAACTTTATTAATCACCCAATAATTAATTAAGCTAGAGTCAAAATAATTTCCTTTTTTAAAAATAATCTTTCAATTATTAATTCGAGAATATAAACATCAATCATCCACCACAACTAATTAATGTAAATACTAAATCTGAATCACAAACTAAAATAGATAAGACTGGATAAAACATTCCAGTTTTAAAACTGTAAATCAAGAGCCATAGGAGCAATAAATTTTACATAAATGAAAAGAAAATAAACTGGATACAATCTCAATAGTTGTCTAAGAAATGGGCGACACATGCCCTAAATTGAAAGTATAAATATAACGGAAATGAAATGATGGGGGCGTCTAATGCAAAGACCTACAACTTCCACAACAGCTGCAGCACGCCAAACAGTCCGAATCTCTAAGGCTGGTATCCCTGTGGCTGAGCACTTGATATAATACATATATATAACAAGAGAGAAGAGATGCAAGAAACCAGTCAGAGCCCGATGTGTAAAAATATTTGTTCTAGCAAGTATTTAAAATTTGCAGTAAAGCAAGTATCAAATTCATGTTAGTTCAAACTCTCACATGAGATTCTCACCTCTCGTCTATTTTGCACACCTAACGTACATATATTCTCACCTATCCATCCGTAACACTTCTAACTAGATAACTATTTATACTTCTTGTTATACCTCATGGTAGTAACCTGTGATTCCCAGTTTTCCACATTATTCACACCATCATTTATTAACTCGTTTAAGTGTTATCACACTAAGTTAAGTATTCATAACTTACGTCACTTAAGACTATACTATCCCAATAACCTACAACTATTTCACAGTAGGAATAACACAAGTATATATATATATATACATTCACCAATATAATATACATATACTAATACAGCACCCAAAGGCTAAACCTATAGTGCATTGCATACTCTGCTATCATGTCCGGGTACATCTCGTACTTTACTAAGGACTGTCGGTTCGTCAGTCTCCCACGAACTATATACACAAAACACACATAATGGCGGTGAACATAGTTCACATACCTATGGGTAACGCACATACTTACGCTCCCATAGTCAGCTAACTTATCAATTCATAAATAAGTCCTCACAGTACTATCTTCTGAGATACGAGTCAAATATCCCCCCAAAGGTCACCCAGGATAAGACCGTTTCTACACAACCCCCCGTGATAGCTAGTACCTAGGTATGTCATACAAATAATATTAAACAAGTAATAGGTATTCACACACCCTATTAATATTTATACGTATTCTCCCCAACCTTCATGTATATATTCCATACGTATTTCATTCTCATTATTACATATTTTATAGTATTACTAAATTACAACAATTCTTCAGTGATTTCCAAAGTAACTCTTCTTTCAGGATTAATTTAAGTACAAAACTCGCATACTTTCTCTTGGACCTGCCTTGTTTCAATTCTGTTAACTGGTAATTTCTCTCACTCGTAAAGGCTGGAAAATTCCAAAAGTGCCCCTATGAAATTTCCCAGAAATTCACCCTGTCGTTCAAACCAGATGGCATGTCGTTCGAACGACTGCCACATGTCACTCGAACGACTTCGCGCGAGATGCAATCTCGCTTCAACGACTTCATGAGAGACCTAGTGTTTCGTCCTCTACCCAGAATTCCAGCATTTTTCCACCATTTTTAACCCTAAAACTTCTAAATTAACATCCCAAACTCCAACCAATCAATCCCAATCAAATTCTAACAATTATACATGAATTCTAACATCCTAACATCATTATATCATTACGAATCATCACAGAATTATGAAATACACAAATTATTCACTAAACCCTAGTTCTTTAATTTCTTATTCAAGAACACATATTTCCCCGATTCGTTCTTCACATAAGTTCATCAAAACGTGCTTTCTATTCTAGATGCATGGAGGGTTTAAATTAGATAAATCTCATATTCCATTTATACATCCTAATTCTCCAATTTTCATCACTTTTATGAACCGAAACATGTTTATAACATCCGTATACTAACATGAGTATGATAAATGCTATGGTACAACAAGTAATAAAGACTTGCCTCAAATTAGTCACCTGATTTCTTGATGTTGTTGGTATGGGTGTGTTCCCCTAGTCCCGATCTACACGGTGGTGGTGGTGGTGGTGCAAGGTGGTGTTAATCGAGCCTTCCCTCTTGAAAATTAGTTCTCCCTCACCTTCTATGGACGTTATTTGCTTTTTGTATCTCTTAAACCTAATGGACTTATTTTGTCTAATAAAAATAACTACTAATTTTCGTTCGTTAATTAAGACCAAAATTACAATTTACCACAATGCCCTCTTAGGGTGCCGGTTAGGCCTAAAAATGCCCCGGGACCCGAACTAAACACCCGGGTATACTATTTTGACCATCTCGACCCTTCTGGACTCAAAGGTGCACTCAAAATGACCATACAAGTTACTAAAACAATTAATATTATTATTCCATTAATTTAGTCCCGACATGACTCACACGCGCATCTGACTTAAATTACTAAACTATCGTATTTCTTATTCTTAACAATTTACCGAAGTGTATAGTTCCATATTACATATCACACGGTAATATTCAATCAATAAGTATTAACCCTGACACGTTACTTAATATTTATTTTAAATTTAGATTAATCAATAATTAAATTTTCACATTTTAATTCAATTAATCCTATAATAATAATTAATCACATAATTATTTAAATCATAAAAATATGGGGTATTACAAAATATTTCCTTGAATCGATGAATGATGAAATGGCAGCTGAGTTCATGAGTCTCTTGAAGGGAATATGATGGTTAGTCAATATGAAGCAGAGTTTACTGAGTTATTCCGCTTTCCAGCTTATGTTGTGGTAACTCATGTTTTAAAAGCCAAAAAGTTTTAATGTGGGTTAAGGTTAAGTATTCGTAGTCGAATTTCAATCCTATGGTTGACATCATATAGTGACGTTGTGGCTACGTCTAGGATAGCTGAGAGGGATGCCGAGGAGTACAATCGAATTAGAGATGGTAAGAGAAAGTTTTGGTGAAAAATAGGGAAGAACCCAAATAATAGAAATAATTTTAGGAGTACATCCAATTTTGGTGGATCTAGTGATAACAAACAGTTAAATAACAAGATATGCCAACGATGTGGGAAGATGCATGGAAGACGACTTTATTACAAGGATATGGGGGCTTGTTTTACATGTGGATAGAAAGGACATTAAATAAAAGACTTCCCAACACCATAAAGGATTCCGATATAGCCTTTAGGTGAAAAAAGGACCAAGGAAGATAGGGTAGAGTTTTTTCACTTTCTGATACCCAAGCTTCTAATGTAGTAGCGTCAGGTACACTTTTTATACGTGCACAACCTTTTAAAGTTTTTAATAGATCCTTATTCTACCTATGCATATATGTCTATGCATTTTGTTAATTGCTTTCCTAATATGCTTGAACCCTTAATCATAGCATACCCGTTTTTACTCCTTCGGGTAAGTTATTGACTGGAACATTAGTATATAAGTCTTTTCCTATAGATGTTAGTAGTCATAGACTATTTTCCAATTTGATAGTTTTTTATATAAGATACTTTGAAGTTGTTTTAAGGATGGATTGATTAACATCATATCATTCTAAGGGAGATTGTTTTGAGAAGAGAGTTACTTTCCAAATCCCTAACCAACCAAAATTCAGTTTTGAAGGAATTGGCCTCCTATCTCCTATGTGTATTATCTCTGCAATACAAGCTTGTAGTTTTCTTAAGAAAGGATGTCAAGGATTCCTTGAAAGTGTTATTGTTTTGCAAACAAAAGAGCCTAGTTTAGAAGATATTCCTATAGCTAAAAATTTTAGAAAGTTGTTTTCATGACATCAAACAAATATATTCAAGAAGAAAGTCTATGGTCTTAATAAGAGGTTTTTTGGTTGAAAATTATGTATGCTAATTTGAAATAAGGAAGGTTCTTAATGGTATGTAATTTTCAGAATAATTAGATAACATTGTTATGATGTAAAATGTTGGAAATGGCATTTTAGAAGACTAAATGATTATTTTCAAACTCATTAAGTAAATGAGGATGTTTGGACATGGAAAATATGATTTATCGAAGTAAAATTTTATTTCAAGAACGTTGTCTTAAAATTTTGTTAAACTATTTTGAATGTCATTTATAATGTGTGTTGAAATGGATTTTAATATGGAATGATAAAGTTACAAATTTTTGGCATTTATACAACATAAAATATTGTTATTTTATGTCAAGAATTATTAAGAAATCATGACAAAATGTGTCAAACTAATGGTCGATGTGAATATGTAAATGTGAACAAAACTTGTATTAGTAATTTTTACATATAATTGAGTGAACAACCTTGTCAATGGTTGAAAACAATAAAATTATTAAGTTGGGATAATGTTGAAAAAAATGATGTTTCACACAAGGTAATGTGTTAATTGGTAATTTATCAAGAAAAACAAAAGGTTTTAAAATGGTGAGTATGAGTCAAACAAGTTTAATTACAACTCTTGAAATGACAAAAAAGAAATGTTTTTGTTACAAAATTGTCATTTTGTGAGCAAGTGGGACATAGGAGAAAAATTCACTAAATATGAGGACTCTAGTTAAAGTGTTAGACTTTATAGTATATAGTGAAAGCTCATATTTTGGAAAGTAAAGGTGAAGCGAAGCGTTTTGTCAAAGTGAATAAAATACGAGTTTATTAGTGTGTGATTAGTGAAAAAATGTAAGAAACATGTATTTGAACTCTAAAGAAATACATTTGGGGGTTGATTTATTACAAATTTACATATGATAAAAAATTCCGTTGTAATGATTATTTTCATAGATGCATGATAGATGACTATTTTGATACATTTGAATAATGGCATATTACTTCAATAAAAATAAAAAGTTTGAATTTATAGGTTGCGTTTAATATTATTTTGAAAATATTATCTAAACCCTATACTTTTAGGAAATTGCTAATTGTGGGCCAAATGGAGTGATTCATTATTTTTTACTCCTAAACATTGAAATAATGGGTTTTTAGTATAAACTTTCACGAAATTATAGTTTAAACCCTAGACTTGTTAAAATATGGTATTTTGAAGCTGAAACTCTTTTTGTAGGCAATATTTACAAAACAAATCGAAACTTTGGTTATTTACAAATCAACCCCTAAACGTTTACTTTTTGTAAAATAGCCCAAGCACTTTTAAATATTATGAAACATCCCCAGATTTCGGAGTATTATACAAGACCCCATAAAATTGTGATTTTTTTTTAAAACCCGAATATTAAATGTCAATGCACTTGGTTTTGTAAAGGAATTTTAGTGCAACTTTAAAAATTTAGAAATTATGAAATAGATCCTAAATGTTGTTATAAATGAATTGGAATCTAAAGATGATTAAAAACAACAAAAATGCATGTTTGGGTATAAAATGAGGATATAAATTGTAAGTCACATATAATGTGTTTATGTAATTTGTCTGATGTAGGGTGGGCATGAAATGTTGAAGTACAAAAGTAACTCAAACGGTGTTTATAGAAGTGACAAATATGAAGGTAAGGTGGACACTTTGTTAAAATTGATGGTTGGACCGAAATGAATGATCTTAATGTAAATGAAAGATTTTTGATAAAGGGGTAACCTATAATAAATTTAATAAGGTATCGGATAATGTAATCGGTCGCGTCATTGATGGTGGACGGTGTATGCTTGTGAACGTAGATATGATTTGTTAAATTCTAAGAAAAAGGATAATCGATTAATAAATGGTTAATAACTTGATATTCATGATTTAAAAGCATATTCCAAGAAGGGTCGGAGCTGTTAAGGGATGAGCGGGGGAACAAGCCCCCACGAGATTTTAAAAAAAATTAAAAATAAATAATAGGTGTATAAAAGTTTAAGTTATAAGTTTTTTTAGGGCTTTTTTATAAATATACCGTACTTATAACTCAATAATACCTAAAAACAAAGATAACAAAATAACAACATCAACCAATCCCCTCATTCCCCATTCCCTTTTCCCTGTTTCGTGGTTCCCTTTCCCTTACCAAAACTCATGGTGGTGGTCCCCTGCCTTCCTGTTTGTGCTAGTGTTGCTCCTACTTGTGCCCTTTGTGTGGTGGTCCCCTCCATCCCCTTCTTCTAAAGTCTAGACTAGAGGTAAATTTCTACTTTTGTAATAATTTATTTGTTTGTTTCTAGACAAGAGGTAAACGTAAAACCCATTTCTCCTTTCCCCTTTTGTTTTGTATGTGTAACTTTATTGTTTATTTGAAGATGTATTTGTTTATTTATTTTTATATGTAAATGGTATTAGTTGTGTAACTTTCTTGGATGTGTAAGTTACACAGTGTAACTTGTGTTTATTTATTGGATATGTAACTTGTGTTTATTTATTTGTTTCTAATTTTATATTTATTTAGGGTTTCTAATTTTAGGGGTATTAGAGATAATGACATTACTTTGGGGGGTGGGGATATTAATGACCATAATTTTTTTTGTCAAATCAGTCAACTTATGGAGAGGTTTTTTAAAAGAAAATTGGATTCGACATCTACAACACATATTGAGAGAAATCTAGAACATGATGAAATTAATTTGGAGGATTTTCATTCTGATCCCGCCCTACGAACTCCAATTTCTCATGGAAATCCTAAACTGGAAGATAATTTCCTTAGAGCCTATTTACAAAAGGGACCTTGTCAACCGCGTAGGCACACATTCCCGTATAAAACTATTTGAAAACAAAAATAATTGCGGCATTTTAAACCTGACTGGTTTGATGAATTCTCTCATAGGCTAGAATATAGCACCACTACTAATGTTCCATACTGTTTGTGTTGCTATCTTTTCAATCAAAATATGGGTGACCAAGCAGGTGGGGATACATTTGTGGGCGAAGGGTTTTCTAATTGAAAGCAGAAAGATAGATTTGTTACTCACGTGGGAGGTCCAAATAGTATCCATAATCAAGGTTTGAAAGCATGTGTGAATTTAATTAAGCAAAGTCAACACATTGAGATAATTTTACACAATCAATTAATCAAAGTTCCTATGGATTACTGAACACGACTAAGTGCATCAATCAACTCTATTAGATTCCTTTTATGCCAAGGACTTGCATTTCGTTGTAGGGAGGAATCAGAAGAGTAAAAAAATAAAGGTAACTTTCTTGAACTTATGAAATTTGCTTGTGATTTAAATAAGGATATTAGAGAGGGTGCATTGAAGAATGCTCCCTCAAACCACACATTGACATCACCGGATATTCAAAAAGATATTGTTAATTCCATTTCAAGAAGGATTGTGAACTTCATTATCAAAGATATCGTAGATTTGTTTTTTGCAGTTTTAATTGATAAGTCCCGTCGTGTGTCAATTACAGAGTAAATGTCTCCGTAATTAACACATCATGAGACTCATCAATTAAAACTGCAAAAAACTCATCTCCGATGTCTTTGATACTGAAGTTCACAATCTTGCTTAAAATGGAATTAATCATATCTTTTAGAATATCCGGTGATGTCAATGCGTGGTTTGAGGGAGCATTCCTCAATGCAACCTCTCTAATATACAGATTTAAATCACAAGGATTTAAATAATAACGGGTGGCCAACCCTATACTACATTTAATCAGGAATCTCAGATTTCTCATTCTCAGCATTAACAGACTATACTAAAATAAATAAGGCTAACAACCCAAAACTATAAAAGTGGATGCCAAAATTAAAGAAAACATACAATGGAAAGCAAACACACAATATAAAACTACCAACAAGAGTCGAAAGTCCACAATTTCCATGAAAAAAAGAAAATGCTAACATTAAAACAAATGAGTACACAAAAGGAAATATACCCGATTAAGCTATCGGGTCACAACCAATACAACATCCATAACGAGGAAATATAAACAGCTAAAAATAACCCTTGGGTGTAAACCCGATATACAAAAGAGTCTTATATAGATTTATAAAGAAATAGGAAGCGAATACAATCTAAATTCTGAAACAGTCTGCATCTGTTATGGCTGCCAAGACACTGGATGGGAAAGCATCCATGATATCCATGTGGTAGGACACCCGTAGTACAATAAACGTTCATATATATAGCAAAAGAGGAATATAAATTGGTCAGAGCCCGAGGTGTAAAAATGTTTAGCAAGTGTGTTAACCGTGCATAATAAATATAAATGCAATATTTCACAATTCAAGTGGAGTCGCACTCTCGCAAAATCCCAAACTCACCTCTCACCTATAGCGCGCACCTAATCGTGTCCCGAACTTTAAATAGGCTACCCAACACAATACAAGGATTACCTACCTAACTGTATGCGTGTCCTATACCCGCATGACCTTCCATCTTAACATAACCCCAAAATCCTTTTCATTCTAATCCCACTTAAGTATATATACACACACATATACATATACATATACCTTACTAGGCTTCATTAGTTCTAATTATTAACTTCAACCACTTATAATTCTTAGTACGTCAAACATTAACATTAGGCTTCAATATAAAAGTTTATTCTTTAAACAACATACATTCTAGTACTAAAGGCATAACTTCTCTCCACTCCCAACATTGCACTACATTTCATGTGTGGGGCATCTCGCAAAGAGAAATCCAAACAAGGAACCCCCCCGATACACTACTCCTTGACAATGTTGATCATAAGGATCCGTTATGTCCACACAAATCCTACTACTGCAACTACCTATTTATTAAAATACCATTTCTAAATACACAATTTAAACTCTATTTAAATCCTTGGGGTCTATATAACCGCAATTGTCTCTATGTACGATCCTTCGACCCTAATAAACCAGTACACCAAAATCACTCAAGATGTACATACTAGGAAATTCATACCCCTTCACTTATAGGATATATATATATATATATATATATATATACACACATTTATATTTACTCTAAATATAAATAAGCAATCATCCATTGCTATAACCACGTATACATAGAACACATAATGTACACTTTGCAATACACATAGCATAAACAGTTATAGGATAACAAAATATTGCACTATATTATCATCTTCCAGGAATTACTCACTTTCTCCAGGGGTCACCACCTATCGGACTATTATCACACCGCCATCGCGACAAAATCAATCCTAACATATGGGAAGCGATCATAGTTCCTAACCCAAAAGTGAGAAAGACTTATACCCATGACCCAAAATAAAATCACACAAGTAAAAAATGGATGACTATGACCTGGGGACTATCCACACCCTGCTCCTCAAGACAGGGGCTCATCCTCATCGCGCAACTTCCCATGATAGCATGTGTCAGGTATGCTTCACACTATAAGTATATATATCATCCACACTATATATATACACATACATACCATCTCTCGTTCGTATGTATGAAACTTTATAAACGCGGCTATAAGTATACATAATACTCATTATACTAGCCATCGCCCCGAGCGTATTTAACTTAATTCGATATATAAATATGATTCCTCACTTGAATCATACTCATCCATTGCCCCTATGATGTGAAAAGTCTTCCAATATATCCAAAATTAAGGTTATTAACCCAACGTTTAATGTATGTAATAATCACCATATATCCCATCAATATCCGAATGCACATCGATATATCTAATAATAATCCCGACTATATGTATACCCTTACCTAATAGTCTGCAAGCCTCGAGCTTAATCTTAAATTCATTTTATGATTTCATCATATTTTGGGGTAGCCATCGTTAATCACGCATATATATGTAGTAACTACCCCGACTACCATTTCAACACAACCTATCCTCATTGATAGCACAATACAATTGTTCACCATTTCGCATACAGTTTAGTTGCCCCTATCAACCCTTAACATTCCCACACTTACGATTTATTCCTTGAGTTTAGCACCACTAAGGATATGCGACCTCTACCTCTCATTGGTCCCCAATTATATCTTAAATAGAATCCCATCGCTATAAGGATTCTACACAAATGTTGGCCTACAATTTCACACCATACCCTCACAACTCTCTCAAGGAGTACCTACCCTTACGTCATATCTAAGCTTACTTTTGACCTCTAATTACGATTCCCATCCCGAATTAAGTTTCCCTACATCCTCGATACCACAACTCCAATGATTTTCAGCATAAGTTCCTCAAATAACTCAATTCGTCCCCACAATTTTTTTTCTTGTAAGGAACTCCCAATAAATCCCCAAAATGTATCTCTAACACCGTATAATAATGTCCCAAAACAATAAACCCAACCGAAGAGTATCAAAACTCACTCTAGAAAAGCCTCACCAAAATAGCCATGTTTCCAAATCGATTCGGCGTGGCCCAAATCGATTCGGTCTCAAGGGCGAATCGATTCTCCCCATATGAAAATCGATTGGGTCCAAAGGACCTGAGAGACTGTCAAAGTCCTAATCGATTCACTTTGGGTCCGAATATATTCGGTCATAAGGTCTTGTATGGATGCAACATTTCGAATTGATTCAGAAGGGGGCCGAATCGATTCGTCCTGTTCAGTAGGCTACGAAATGGCTTCTTCTCTTCAAAACCAAAATTCTAAAAACCCAATTTGTCATCACTTCACCATGATTATTCAACCCAAATATGTTTCTAGTCATCAAAACACATATACAAATTTACCCTACTCATTTTACGACCTCAAATCCCTATCTAAACATCAAATCTAAGATTTGACCCACAAAACTGAGGGTTTGATATTTATACCCAAAATCCTTACTTTTTCCCACAATTCATGAAATCAAATACACATATGAATTATTTAGCAAGTTTAAACACTTGCCTCAAAGTTCTAAGGGTTTAATTGTCCTCGAGATCGCGTATGGGCTGAAATCTCCAGGCTTTCTCCTATCTCTCTTCCTTTCTTCTTCTTTCTCTCTTTCTTTCTTTCAAATGAGATAGGATGATACGTAAGCCTCTTAAGCCTTTAAAACATAAATCCCAGATTTAAATGATAATACACACTTTAAATGACTTGTTTACTCCAATTCTATTCAAACTAACTTAAAAATATTCTGAAATCGAAATAAAACTTTAGGACAGTCATTTTGACTATCTCAACCCATCCGAAATCAATGGCGCACTCAGAATCATCATCCGGAATACTTTCTAACATCCTCAATTTTTCGACCTCAATTACCAAATTTTAAAATTCTCCAATTTAAATGTGTTTTATTTCTCTCAAAAATTTATTTTCTCACTCCCAAAATCTTTAATTTGGCCATCCCTATACTACATTTAATCAGGAATCTGAGATGGCTCATTCTCAGCATCAATAGACTACACTAAAATAAATAAGGCTAACTACCCAAAGCTATAAAAATGGATGCCAAATTAAAGAAAACATACAATGGAAAGAAAACCAACAATATAAAACTACCAATAAGCGTCGAAAGTACACAATTTCCATGAAATAAAGAAAATGCTAACATTAAAGTAAAATGAGTACACAAAATTAAATATACCCGAATAAGTTGTCGGGTCACAGACAGTACAACATCCATAACGAGGAAATATAAATAGCTACAAATAACCCATGGGTGTAGACCCGATATACAAAAGAGTCCTATCTAGATTTACAAAGAGATAGGAAGCGACTAAAATCTAAATTCCACAACAGTCCGCATTTGTGATGGCTCCCAAGGCACTGGATAGGAAAGCATCCATGATATCCTTGCGGTGGGACACCTTTAGTACAATATACGTACATATATATAGCAAACGAGTAATATAAACGGGTTAGAGCCTGAGGTGTAAAAATATTTAGCAAGTGTGTTAACCGTGCATAGTAAGTATAAATGCAATATTTCATAATCAAAGTGGAGTCTCACTCTCGCAAAATGCCAAACTCACCTCTCGTCTATAGCGCACACCTAATCCCAGAACTTTAAATAGGGTACCCAAAACAATACAAGGACAACCTACCTAACTATATGCATGTCCTATACCCGCATAACCCTCCATCTTAACATAACCCAAAAAACCTTTTCATTCTAATCTGACTTAAATATATATAAACAGATATATATATACCTTACTAGGCTTCATTGGTTCCAATTATTAACTTATACCAGTTATAAGTCTTAGTATGTCACACATTAACATTAGGCTTCAATATAAAAGTTTATTCTCTAAAAAACATACATTCTAGTACTAAAGTCATAACTTCTCTCCACTCCCAACATTGCACTACGTTTTATGCGTGGGGCATCTCGCAAAGTGAAATCCAAATAAGGAACCCCCCGATAAACTACTCCTTGATAATATTGATCGTAGGGATCCGTTATGTCCACACAAATCCTACTACTGCAACTACCTATTTATTGAAATACCATTTCTAAATAGATAATTGAAATCTTTGTTTAAATCCTTGGGGTCGATATCACCACAATTGTCTCTAAGTACAAGCCTTCGACCCTAATAAACTAGTATACCAAAATCACCCAAGATGTACGTACTAGGAAACTCATACCCCTTCACTTACAGGATATGTATATATACATTTATATTTACTCTAAATATAAATAAGCAATCATCCATTACTATATGTACACTTTGCAATACACATAGCATAAACGGTTATAGGATACCAAAATACTGCACCATGCTATCATCTTTCAGGAATTACTCACTTTCACTCGGGGGCACCACCTATCAGACTATTATCACACCGCCATGGCGATAAAATCAATCCTATCATATGGGAAGCGATCATAGTTCCTAACTGGAAAGCGAGAATGACTCATACCCAAGACTTATCACCCCCAAAATAAAATCACACAAGTAAAAAATGGACGACTATGACCTGGGGACTATCCACACCATGCTCCCCAAGCCAGGGTCTCACCCTCAACACGCAACTTCCCATGATAGCATGTGCCGGGTATGCTTCACACCATAAGTATATATATCATTCACTATATATATATATATATACATACCGTCTCTCATTCGTATGTATGAAACTGTATAAACTCGGCTATAAGTGTACATAATACTCACATTACTAGCCGTCGCGCCGAGCGTATTTAACTTAATTCGTTATACAAATATTATTCCTCACTTGAAGCATACTCATCCATTGCCCCTATGATATGAATAGTCTTCCAATATACCCAACATTAAGGTTATTAACCCAAAGTTTAATGCATGTAATAATCACCATACATCCCATTAGTATCTGAATGCACATCGATATATCTAATAATAATCCCGACTATAGGTATACCCTTAACTAATAGTCTGAAATCCTCGAGCTTAATCTTAAAATCATTTTATTATTTCATCATATTTTGGGGTACCCATCGTTAATCACGCATAAATATGTAGTAACTACCCCGACTACCATTTCAACACAACCTATCCTCATTGATAGCACAATATAATTGTTCTCAATTTTTCATATGGTTCAGTTGCTCCTATGAACCCTTAACATTCCCACACTTACAATTTATTCCTTGAGTTTAGCACCACTAAGGATACGCGACCTCTACCTCTCGTTGGTCCCCAATTATATCTTAAATAAAATCCCATCGCTATAAGGATTCAGCAGAAATCTTGGCCTACAATTTCACACCATACCCTCACAACTCTCTCAAGGAGTACCTAACCTAACATCATATCCAAGCTCACTTTTGACCTCTAATTAGGACTCCCATCCCCAATGAAGTTTCCCTATTTCCTCGATACAACAACTCCAATGCATGTTAGCATAAGTTCCTCAAATAGCTCCATTCGTCCCCACAATTATATCTTGTAAGGAACTCCTAATAATTCCCCAAAACGTATCTCTCACACCATATAATAATGTCACAAATCAATGAACCCAAACAAAGAGTATCAAAACTCACTCTAGAAAATCCTAACCAAAATAGCCATGTTTCCGAATCGATTCGGCCTGGCCTAAATCAATTTGGTTTCAAGGTCGAATCGATTCGCCGCGTATGTGAATCGATTTGGTCCAAAGGACCTGAGAGACTGTCTAGGTCCAAATTGATTCCCCTTGGGTTCAAATCGATTTCGGTCATAAGGACCTGTATGGCTGCAACATTCTGAATCTATTCGGAAGGGGGCCAAATCGATTCGGCCTGTTCAGCAGGTTACGAAATGGATTCTTCTCTTCAAAACCAAAATTCCACAAACCCAACTTATCAACACTTCACCGTGATTATTCAACCCAAATGTATTTCTAGCCATAAAAACTAATATACAAATTTACCCCACTCATTTTACGACCTCAAATCCTTATCTAAACATCAAATGTAAGATTTGACCCACAAAACCTAGGTTTCGATATTTATACCCAAAATCCATATTTTTCCCTACAATTCATGAAATCAAATACACATATGAATTATTTAGCAAGATTAAACACTTGACTCGAAATTGTAGGGGTTGAATCGTCCTCGAGATCGCGTGTGGGCCAGAATCTCCAGGCTTTCTCCTCTCTCTCTCTCTCTTCCTTTCCTCTTCTTTCTCTCAAATGAGATAGGATGATCCCTAATCCTTTTAAGACTTTAAAAGATAAATCCCAGTTTTAAATGATAATACACACTTTAAATGACTAATTTACTCCAATTCGAGTTAAACTAACTTAAAAATAGTTTGGAACAGAAATAAAACCAAAGGACACTCATTTTGACTATCTCGACCCATCAAGAATCAATGGCACACTCTGAATCATTATCTGGAATACTTTATAGCATCCTCAATTTTTGGACCTCAATTACCAAATTTTAAAATTCTCCAATTTAAATGAGTTTTCTTTCTCTAAAAAATTTAATTTCTCATTCCCAAGATCATGGGGTGTTACACCAAGCAGGTGGGGATACATTTGTGGGCGAAGGGATTTCTAATTTAAAGAATAAAGATAGATTTTTTACACACGTGGGAGGTCCAAATAGTATACATAATCAAGCTTTGAAAGCATGTGCGAATTTAACTAACCAAAGTCAACACATTGAGACAATTTTTCACAAGCAATTAGACAAAGCTCCTATGGATTACTTAACATGACTAAGTGCATCAATAAACTCTACTAGGTTCCTTTTACGCCAAGGACTTTCATTTCGTTGTAGCGAAGAATCGGAAGAGTAAAAAAATAGAGGTAAATTTCTTGAACTTATGAAATTTTCTTGTGATTTAAATCCGGATATTAGAGAGGTTGCATTGAAGAATGATCCCTCAAACCACACATTGACATCACCGAATATTCAAAACGATATTACTAATTCCATTTCAAGCCAGATTGTGAACTTCATTATCAAAGACATCGGAGATTAGTTTTTTGTAGTTTTAATTGATGAGTCCCGTGATGTGTCAATTACGGAGAAAATGGTTGTCGTGTTGCGCTATGTTGCTAAAAGTGGGTAAATCATGGAGTACCTCATTCGTGTAGTACATGTTAAGGATACAATGGTCCTGTCACTTAAGTTGTCAATTGACAGTCTATTTGCATACCTTGGGTTAAGCATTTCTAGACTACATTGGCAAGGTTATGATAGAGAAAGTAATATCCGAGGTGAACTCAATGGTCTCAAGAAACTTATTTTAAGGGAGAATGGATGTGCTTTTTATGTTCATTATTTTGCTCACTAATTACATTTGGCTCTTGTTGACGTTGCAAAGAAAAATGATGATATTATGAATCTTTTTCTTTTAGTTTCTAGTGTTGTAAATCTAGTCGGAGCCTCGTGTAAGCGTCGTGATATTCTTCATGAGAAAAAAACTTAAAAGATTAATTGCCAATTGGAAAGGGGATTCAAACAAGGAAATGAATAAATCAGAGTACCTCTCTCCAACGTCCCGGTGACACTCGCCGGGGCTCACATTTTCTCACTTTACTAAGTTTGATGAACATGTTCTCCTCTCTATAAGATTGTCAAAGTCGATGCGATAAACCCCTTGCATAAATTTGATACAACAATTTCTATAGATACGATGCATATTTTTGAACTTGTTTTTTGTATGCACTTGATGAAAAACGTATTGGGGTTTGCAAAGGAATTATCATAAGCATTGCAAAGGAATGATCAAAATATTATAAATTCCATATATTTGGTCTGAGTATGCAAGCAATGATTACAAATGATGCGAGATGATGCGTGGGAGTTATTATTTGATGAAGTTTGTAAATTTTGTGAGAAACTTCAAATTGAAGCTCGAATTATGGATGATGTATTTGTTGCTAAAAAAAATCACAGTGTAAAGCGGCCAAAAGGACAAATTTGAATCGTTATCATGTTGAGTTATTTTATGCGGTGATCGATATGCAACTTCATGAGCAGAATGAATGTTTCAATGAGGCGAACACCGAGTTACTACTTTGTGTGGCATGTCTTTGTCCTGATGATGGGTTTATTGCATTTGACAAGGTAGAACTAATTCGCTTTGCCCAGTTTTATCCCAATGAATTTCTAGGCTTCCAACTCATTGAACTTGATATTCAACTTGGAACTTATATTCTTGAAGTGCAATCTAGTACCGCCTTTTAAGGATTGTGTGGACTTTCTTATCTTGTAAAAAAGATGGGTGAAACGAAGAAAAGTTAGGTATTTATGTTGGTTTATTTGCTTGTGACATTGGCATTGATTTTATCGATTGCCACGACTTCCGTGGAAAGGGTGCTTTCAGCTATGAATCTCACAAAGACTTCACTGCGCAATCGGATGGAATATGAATAAATGAAGGATAACAAGATTGTGTATGTGGAAAAAGATGTATTTGATGTTATTGATGCTGTAAAGAGTTTTTTCTAACATAAGCTCCACCACCACCCTACTTCGCTCCTTCCCTCTTCCCAGCGTGTTCCCCCTCTCTCTAGTGCCGATAATCAGATCTCTTAATCCCAAATTGAAACTCATTAACTCAGATTGGAGAATCCCCTCAATTCGAAGCTCGAATTGCAGATCAGAGCTCGTCTTCAACGGATGATGGAAGGAGGCATACCCAAGTTCTTGAAGACTCTCCCCTGTTTTCATTCAGTCCGTCCCCCATTTTAAGGTTTCTCCCTTGTCATATTTTAGTTGATTTCGCATAAGAGAATCCAAACTTAGATCAAAACTCATCCTTAGTTTTTTGTAAAAATTTACTCCAGAAGTAAGCTCCAAACATATTTTGGCATAATTCCTTATTATGTTAAAATGAAGAAGTTGCTTAGAGATGAGGTTTTCAGCATTTTTAGGCAATATAACAGCTAAGTTTACTGAAGAGATGATGTTTATTGCAAGAGATCTTTCTTATGCACTGGGCTTGGAGTGTGTGTGCAGCATAACTAAATTTAAACTCAGTTTTAGTGGAAAAAGGGGTCCTCAGGATGTAATGCTAGGCATAAGGAAGGTTTGGTGGCTCAGCTCGTGTTTATGGAGTGCTACCAAATATGCCAAAATGTTTTTCAAATCAGGTTTCGCATGGGTAGAATGTTTATTGGGTTCTCCTCTTTTAGAAGGAAGGGGGTATGTTCAATATTGTTATAAGTGGAGGATCTAAACGGGTGCAAGTACAGATCTTGAAATCTTCTCTAGGAAAGGGATGGACGTTAGTAGGTAAAGTGTTCAGGAGGATGGAACCTAAGGTTCATTTCAGCCTCATTTGTATGGATGCTATCAGTAAGGGGCAGGAGGAGTTATTTGTGCCCTTATAGAAGCAGGACAGAGACCACAGGGTGGAAGAGGTTGTTCGCTCCGGAATGTGTGGTGGGCGCACCTAAGACGATGTGATAAGCAGACTAAAATTAGTGAATCTTGGGAGGAAAAGTGGTTACGTTGAATCCACTAAGTCAGCATGCTTGTAAAGCTACAGTGGAAGGTAAGGCGTCTCTATCGAACGGGGTGCAATCACTAGAAGAATGAACTGTAACATCGAAGGTAGAATGCCATTGAGTTAATGGTGATGTTGCAGGGGGATTGATCTAGGAGGTCGAATGAGAGGCATGCCCAGAGGAAGTAGGTGTGAAAAAGAGGGTTGAAGCTCCATATCTTGGTTCCACTTGTGAATAGCTATGAAGCTCGGAGATTGATGTTGGCGCGAGAATTCCAGCGGGTATTATAGCGACACAACTGTCTTCTGATGGTACCGACATTCAACTGGATGAGGGGACAAGCGTTCCCTTAGGTTTTCTTATTATTGGGCTCAAGGAGAGTGCTCAAATCAGTGATAATTTATTACTGTCAATAGGTGAGGCAGGTGGGGTCAACCAAAGCAGTGATGGTATGGAGGATTTTAGTTTTAATGGTACATTGGATACTTTTATTAGTGGGGGTCCAACTATACTCTCAAGTGGAAAGAAGGTGGGATTTGGTGTGAGGTCCTTTAAGATCTGTAGAAAAAGTAGGCGTGGTAGGGCCAATAGATTAGATGATGGGCTTTTAGATCCTAATTTTGGCAAAAATTTATCTCTGGGTCATAAGAATTTTTACGGGGGGCATTCTTTGTTGGGTATAAGAAATATTAAATCCATAATTAAATCGGGGAAAAGAAGAAAGAAAGGGGGGGGGGGGAGAGAAAGGCAAGGTCACAAGGGAAACCATTCTTTTGGAAAGTAATTTACAAGGAGATTTGATCGAAGAGAGTAAAGATGTTGATACGAGACTTGGTATTCAGAGTTCAGTTGTGGGAGATACTAGTGGGGCGAGTGTTGTTGGTAAAGAACATTTTTTTATTATTTTGATAATTCAAAGCTATGGGTTGATATCGGGCTCCCGAGAATAGGGGGGTGGACGTATTTACAGATGAGGGTGGGAGGAGGAATCCAAAGGATGGGTGGAAGATATGGTAGGATTTAGTAAGTTGGTTGGGGTATCTTTTGTGGGTAAGGAAAGTAAAGCTGTTGATTTATTTGAGAGAATAGGTAGGAGGAGTCGGGGAGGACTTGAATAAGGTTTGAACTTATGTGTAGCTTTATGAGTGGGTAATTGTCTTGGTGAATTTCAAGTTAATTTTATCATAGGCAAAGTTGAGTTAGGGGTATGTTGAGGTGTTAGGGGAGGCTGATGTAGTCAGTATAATTTTGATCGTTGTGGGTTCTACGAGAGTGGGACATTTGCGGGTGTTTCTTGGGTGGGTGGCTATTTGGAGTCGTCTTTTTATTTGGGTGTGTGTAGTTCTTATTGTCCATGTTTTTTGGGTGTGCTTTTGTTCTGGATTTTCAATTGTATACTGCATGTATACGGGTTCCTCCCCTTAAGAGGTTGAGTTTTATGTAAAATTTATTTATCAGAAAAAGAGTGTATCATTCAACGCTTTCAAAATATGAAAAGTCGTCGAGGACAATTGTAGTTGTAATTTTGACACAAACTTTCCATCGCATATTAAGTCTATTTTATTATTCTTATTACTTTTTATCTTAACAATTTGTAGCCCCCACATATGAAATTTCTTGTCTACATCCCTGATTCCAAGGTCATGGATAACTATGAAAATTTACTGAATTGATGAACCACTAAACATGTGTTAAAATGAGGAATTAAGTGTATGTAAATGGGGGGGGGGGGGGGGGGGGATTAGAATATGAGGATCATGTGTGAGAAATAACTATGGGAGATAATTTTATATGTTTCTTGAAGAATAAAATGGTTATTAGTGGGTGGATGAGTGATGTCATTATGTAGCCTAATCCCAAGAATGAAACATGTGTATGTAACCCCCCGTAAATTCAAGGACCTTTAATTAAATTATATGTGGGGGGAAACGAATTTATTTTATTGTGAGGAATTAAATTCGTGATTTGGGAAAATTTTAAATTTGAGGAATTTATTATTTTTTGTGAATTGAGGATTAATTATTTGGACTATTGTGTCACATTTCGAGGTCAAGAATTTGTATAATGTTATAAATTAATCTAGATGGTGAATTTGAGCACACGGATGAGTCTGGATGGGTCGAAATAGTTGGAAAGGAGTGTCCGTAGGTATAATATGGGTTCCGGGACCTTTCTAGACAGATTTGAGCTCACAAATAAGTGTTGGGACCTTTTAAAAAGGCCCATAAGCCCCAAAAGGGAGTAGAGTTAATAACCCTAATTATGAGAGGGTGATGCAACGTTATGTCATTTTAGAATATAAAATTTGGGAAGAGCCTTAGAGGAGAAAAATTATAAGAGAAATGGGAGATTTTGGGAGATTAATTCAATAACAAGAGTCCCTTGAGTCCAACCCATCACTTCATCAAAGAACTAGATCTTAAAACCATAAGGCAAGTGGTTAACTTGCATTTGATTAATTGCATTTTTCCTATTCATATTATAGAAGGTGTGAATTGATTAATATGTTGGGGTTAGTTCTATATTGGAATTTGGAGATTTCATGTTTGTTATTTAAAAATCTGTAGAGATGATAAGAATATGTGGATTTTGATTCCCCAATTTGTGTATGTGATGTTGTTAGATTCAGTAAATCAAATGGTTGAATTTAGGATGAAATCTGGGAATGATTTGGGGGATAATCTGTATAGAATTTGAGGTTTTAAAATAGTAATGGAAGACTAGTTTTTAGGGAAACGAAAGAGGAGAGAGAACACCAGGGTCATTCGAATGACCTAGTGTCTCGTTCAAACGAGAGTCATTATGGTTCTAATGACATGGCTGGCCATTTGAATGACCTGGTTAATTCTAGCAGATTTCTCCCCTTCCACTATTTCAGACCTAATTGTTGATTTAGTATGAATTATTCCCGTGTTGGCTGAATTTGAAAATTATGGTTATAAATTAGGGTTTGAATTTGTGAGAATCACCTTTGGATTAAGTAGAGGATAAATCCAAATGGGGAATTTAGGTTCATGATTGAGTGATTTTAAACCTTGTTAAATAAGTGGGTAATCTTAATTGAAATAAATTGAACATTAATTTGGGGATGATGACTTTCGGGCTAAACGAGTGAGTGTGGGTATATTGGTTGAGTGTCGCCATGAAAAATTAATTAAGTATTGTGTGATTAATTCGTTTGAGATGGGGTATTAACTCGGGTAGTGCTGTGAGTGTTTAGGCCCGGATTTGGTTTAGATAATTTATTATAGGGTTCTATAATAAATTATGGAATATTAAAAAATAACAAGGGTGTTAACTTTAATATTTGGGAATTGAGCAATAAGTTCTCCATGATGAGATTTCGGTCCAGTGATGTATGTCCAAGTGATTTTAGTTGGGAAACACAAATTGAGTGATTAATTAGTAATTGTGAGAATTATTTTAATATCAAGTTGGTAATTGTGAATAGGTGGCCTGGATTGATTATATATATGCGGTGATGTGTAGTATATATATATATATATAATTTACAAATATTTGTGTGAATAATATTCAAAGTAAAGCATACCCATTCTCGTGCTATTACAGGAGGTTGTGCGATGTGGGTGAATCCCCTAGCTAGTGAATGAAAGGTCAGTATAGTCCCCAGGTCAGAGCGTTCAAGTTCAGAAGTGAGTCGTTTCAGCATTTAAATATCACTACAATGGGAAACTATGGCCAACAGCATAGCATTTATACATTTTTCTAAAACGGGGAGCTAACTGTGTTAGGGTTTCGGGTGGATGAGTATACCCGATTATAACACCCGAATTGATATATTTCTACAACATGTATGTGTGAACGTTTTAGTATGATGATGTATATATGGTATAATTATATATGGGTAAATACGGGATGAGAATTGTATTATTTATATAACTTGTGAGATGGTTATATGGTATTAAATGAGAATTGATTTAAATAAGTTAGTGTGATTACTAACTTATAAAAATGTATAACGAAACTCACTTACGATAGAGTATTGTGAATTAGTGGGATTTTTGTGACAAGACTAGTTACGAGCTAGTTAGCTAGATGGGTCATGTATAGTTACGATAGGCGTGCACATTAGTGGAAGGGTGAGGTGTCCTCAAGAGAGTGTGCGACACTAACTTAATTGTGAAGATCTTTCTTGAATTTTAATTTCCTTCATTTAAATTCACTTCCTACATATTTTCAAATTTTTTGGGATCTAACACTTGCTATAAAATATTTTCAAACCTTTTAGGTGTCCAACCATAGGGACGCCAGAATTGTTCTATTACAAGTTTACGCAAGTGCGGCACATGTGGATGCAGCTAGTATTCCATTTGGGCATGTTTCCCTAGTTGTTCTATTTTATTTCAATTAGATGATGTATTCAGTTATTCCTCTTGTGGTTTATATTTGGTATTTTATTTGTAGTTGGTGGTTGTCTCGGTAAGGATTATATTTGTTCCTTTTATGTATTGCTTATTTAGTGGTTGTGTGGATGATTAATTATATATTCTTCCGCATGTTTTTAGAGATGTTAAATAAAAAGATAAAATTTGGCACCTTATCTTTGGAATACTAGGTGGTTAGTAAGTTTTAAAAAGTTTCATAAATGATGCTAAGAATGAATCGGATGAGATTCCGGTTTAATTTGATATAGGACTGATCACCCAGTTTTTTATTAGGCGAGATGTCAGAGATGGTATCAGAGCATCAGGTTTTAGTGTCCTTAGAACCTGTGCGGCTTTTAACATTTTAGCATAGCATTCTTTGACATAGAGCCTTATTATAGTGTTGTTGTATTCTTCACGAATGCGATTCACATTCTTCCACTATGGGGTATAGTTTGTGTGATTCATATATGGTTTCGATCGAGAGTGGAAGATCCAATATTTTAGAATGACAAACATGGGATTGTCAAAAGAATTACAAGAGGGAGGACTCAACAGAAGCCATGGAGTATTCTGGAAACAATGACATGATAGGAGTCACCATGATAATTATTCGAACAATTAAAGTTGGAGTAACTGTTGGGGCATAGTAGCTGTCCCATGAATCGTCATGAAGGATGATGGCACAGAGTAAAACCCCAAGTGTAGACAAAAAGGGGTAAGGGTCAAAGAGTATTTTTGGTTTTAGGAGAAAAATCTGCTAGAATTGAAGGAAGGTTCGGAAGGGTGATTTAGCAATGGATGGAAAACATCCAATTGAGATCAAATATGGGTGACTGTAGTGATATTCATTGCAAAATTTTAGACAAAGATGATAGCTCTTGAAAGTAGTATGGAGTGATGGGAGCCAATCACCACGTCCATAGGGAGATACCATGAATAACAAGGAAATTTGAGGTGTGGATTATTACGGATCCTATTACCAAAGGAAAAACTGAGAGGTGAGGGGAATTTTAATAATTTTCCAAAAAAGGGTCAGACAGTTTCCAGATATGAAGAAAGTTGACAAAATCAGCAAAATTCATAATCAATGAAAGGGATACAGAAAATAAAGTAGGGTTACAAGTTGATATTAGACCTGTGTGTAGAATGTACAAATGTGATAGGAGATCTGGCTAGGATTACTGGTGTCGTTGTCAACAAGGTTTGACACTTACATTTGTATCAATGCTCGGGATAGAGGGGAGCTCAGGGAGTTAGAAAATCTATTAGAGGAGTAAGATTGGAATTTTATATGTAAAACAGGATAAACACATGGATGGATTTTCTCCAGGAAAGTTAGGGTATAGGAGCTAGATGCCTAGTAGGTTCATCTTTTGGAGAAGTTTTTGCTTTGGTTAGTGTGGACATCCCTAATCCTTACGGTAAGAGAGGATCCCTTTTTGGGTCCCGCACGTCCCTCTCTAGAGCGCTTCGGTCGGCGTCATTTGGTGAGGTGAAAATGTAGAGAGATGGAATCGCCAATCTATTTTACTTAAAACAGACAAAAGGAAAGGGATCCATCCCGAAGGAGTACATCCAAAGACATACTGATACATATGAAACCAAAATGATACAAAAAACGGTTCGAAGGCTAAGATACAAAATGGGAAGGTGTGAGGCACCCATTCCGCCCTTACGGTCACACATGGTTTGTTGATATTTTCCTTTATTTACCCGTGATATGTGTTCATGCATATACGTAGTGGAGATAGGAATCATCGACTTGTATCATTGAAGAGATAAAGCGAGTCATCCATTGCAATGTTCCTAAAAAATAATATTACAAAATAGGATTTACGCGATTATCCTCGCGTTGATCGTTATAACAGAACGATAATGCACATGGAATTTTAAAACACTAAGAACAAATATATGTATATGTAAATATATAGAATTTAAGATAATTAAGTTTAAAGACTATAGAGAAAATATAAGACGAGAGAAGAGTAGGAATAGGACTGGAGTCACGAGTTTTATCCCGAGACCCCTACGTAGCCTATAAAGGCATCAAAGTCCACGTAGTTCGCATGCAAAATGAGGGGCGGGATTTATCCCATAAAATCCAATCGGGGACTTCTCTTATATCTCTGTGTGTGTGTAAAAAAGTGTTTTGGTTGTGAGAAAAGTGTGAGAATTCCCGTTTGAAATTTATGAGCAAATCATCTTTCCTTATTTTTATAGGTTTTATTTATATGAAAATAAAATATGTGCAATAATACTAAATAAAAAGTATATTAAGATATGTTGGACGAGAGAATAAAAGTGCTAAGTAATAAAATGAATTAATCTGAATTTAGGGGGATTTAAAGAGAGATTTGAGAAAGTTGGACCTTCTTGAAGCTCTTGAGCTTGATCTTCGATGTTGGGGAGCAACCCTTGCACTTGGGTGATGATGGAGGATACTTTATTCACCAAGTTTGAGGAAAAAGGTGATGAAAGGTGAAGGTTGGAAAGGGATTTGGATATGGAAATCACGCTGACTTCGAGAGAGGTTTCTGAGCTTGCTGACAGTAATGGATCTCTGATCTTCTTCCTTTTCTTCAAATGAGGTTAAGCCCTCCTTTTTTAGGCCCATGGAATTGACGATCATCATAGCCCTGGTCCTACCAATCGTTAGGTGTGATTAGGTACACCATCGATAGGCAGGGTTTGGAACCTGCCATTTGGCAGTCTCTCTCAGGTTCCTTCATAAGATTAGTCATAGAGTGCAGACCATTGATCCAAATCGTGCACGGGGTGAACCGTTGGAAATTTATTTTAGATACCTTAGAAATTCCTTTGAACTTCTCCCGAGTCTGGGAGTTAAATTTGGCTCAAATGTGGCTCGAACGCGTTCATTAGTCATTTGGACAAGGAAACTTCAGACGCAAACGGATGGTTAGTCGGCATGGTAAGTAAGAATCGCGCATGGGGTGGACCATTGGAAAGATGAGGAGATGTACTTCAACATTCGAAAGAGTTTGACCTGGTTCGGGGAGTTAACTTTTGTCAACTGGGGCCTGGAAGCATTTGGTGTCCTTTCAGAGTAAAACGGATCATTCGTTCGTACCGTAAGTCAGAATCGCACACGGGGTGGACCATTGGAAAGGGGTTTCAGTTCCCTTCGAAGATTCATTTAGTCTTGATCAAGATAAAGTTTTAACTTTGGTCAAATTGATCTTAGGAGCATTCGATGACCTCCTGATCGAGTTTTAGGGGAAATGGGTCGTTTGTCCGCACCGTAAGTCAGAATCGCTCATGGGATGGACCGTTTGAAAGGGGTTTTTGTTCCCTTTGAAGATTCATTCATTATCATTCGAGCTGGAGAGTGTTAGTTTTGGTCAAACCGGTCCGTGGAGTTCCCAATGGCCTTTAGGTCAGTACTTGGGGTATGACTTGGGTTTACAATGATGAAAGGAGGTGCTAGGGACCTAAGGAGAGGCTAGGGGGTATTGGAATGGGGTGTCAACTATTAGGATACGTGTGTTATGTATAATAACTGTTGTGATGGAAGTGTTATGGGGAACATAAACTACTAGTTTTATTTCGAGATGATTGGGGTATATTTTGTGTGCTGTAAGTGGGTAACAGTAATGTATTAGTACTATATTCACATCACAAATGGATTTAGTGGAAGTATCATTAATATCAATAATATGTGTATTTTTACCATGGAGTAGCGGGGTACTCATTGGTTCCACCTGAAAGTAATGGGTGGGTACATTGAGATGATGTATTTCTTGAGTACTATCTCCTTTGAGAGGTGATATTTGAGGTATGGTTTTATCTTGGGTACGAACGGGTTTCTAATGGTGAGCGATCATATCAAGGCTATCGTGTTCGTGTTTTAGTGCCGAATGTATATTCTTTTGAAATGTCTCACTTGGAAGAGGGTTGAGCCCGCGATAATATCTTGTGAACTAGACTTCAAAGGGTAGAGTTGTATAGTTATATCGGATCTCAGTGCGTGCTGACTCTTAGTGATGAGATTCAAGTTATATTGGCTTGCTGTGGAGCGAAAAGTTTTAGCTCATCATTAATATTTTGCATCGACATCTTAGTGATAGTAGGAGTGTAGTGGTATATGACTCCTTTAGAAATGTAAGTGTTAATGACAGACTTATGAGTATAAGGACAAGGCTTGAGAGACCTGGGGATATGCTTTTGGTTCTGTGGAAATCAAAGACCGATAATGGTGAGGAATAGTGCATTAGGAAAAGTTCTTTTGGGCTTTGATCGAAAGTTTTATACGTATAAGCCTTAATAAAATGTCAAAAGTGTGAAGACATCTTTGGATTCTAGGTCATCGGATTTAATGAAAATTAGTGAACGTGTGAAGAAAATTCGTTGAGTAGAGACCCAACAAGAGATAGGGATAGTGGAGCCAGAAAGTGTTGCGAAAGAAACACTGCTAAGCTTTTCACCAAAAGTTGATAGGTGGAGGTAATGTCAAAAAGAATTTAATAGAGATGAGTCATGTCATCGGAAATATTTGGAGGATATTGCCACCCCGAGAATGCGGGGACCGAAATTGAGACAAATATGGTTAGGTAAGTGATGATCGGAGGTTGATGCAATTATGCACGAGATATAGGGTGTATGGGAACCTTGGGAGGAGCTAGAGCCTCTCCTGTGAAGATACTTAGAAGATTCAGGGAGAATACGAAAAGGCGATGATTTTGGGTACATTCCGAAGGAATGGGAATAAGATGTTCCTTGGATTATGAAACGTTAAGAGTGTGCGTGTTTGGATGAGACAGTGAGTGCGTCACAACCATTAATTTACAATCACTAGGATTCGTGAGGGAGATGAATATTATGGGATGTGGTGGTTGAAATACCCATAGTATATATGTAACTAACATGGGATAACGGGGTTATTTGGTGTTAACCACAATAGATTAGAAGGTACACTGAGTGGAAGGTTGCATTATAACCGATATTTCTACTTTTGAGAATTAGGGTTGTAGCGTGGATTTTTTCCAAGTTTCAACTATGTAGCTATAGTTTGGGACTATAGTTGATGGTTATAGTAAGACTACATGTTCGCGGTACCCAGATATGAATTATCATTGCTAGGTTTCACCTGATATATGGTCTAGCGTATATATATGATTATGTATGTTAAATGTGTTGCAAATTAATGTATAAATTATTAAATTGAAATACCGAGGAGTAGGGACATTTCTTAGGTGATTCAGGTTTTGTTCAGTTATTATCGAGCGGGGATATATAGCTCAGCATTTATTTTTACACAAGGAAACTAGTGATAGTAAGGGCACAGTAGTGTATGTTTTCCTTTTTATAATAAGAGTGGATATGTATACTTTTATTCCGAGAGGCGGGTATTTGGAATGTTATAACAGTGGAGTTGAAGTTATATTACTGATTAAGGGTTGGTCAAAGACGGGTTTCATTTTGTGCGGTGGAATCCGGGTCCAGGGTGCTTTGGTTAATCACATTTGCCTAAGAACAATGTGTAGCAATGCTCAGGGTAAGCGATTAGTGAGCTAGTTGAGGAATAATTATTTATACTATTTTGTGCCACATTTTGAGGTCAATAATTTGGAGAATGTTATAAATTAATCCGAATGGCGACTTGTAGTGAACGGTTGAGTTTGGATGGGTCGAAATAGTTGGAAAGGAGTGTCCATAGGTATAATATGTATTTTAGGACCTTTCCAGACACATTTGAGCTCCTAAATTAGTGTTTGGCCCCTTTTTAGAAGGCCCATAGGCCCAAAAATGGATTAGAGTTAATAACCCTAATTATGAGAGGGTAAGGCAACTTTAAGTCATTTTAGAGCACTAAAATTGGGATGAGCCTTAGAGGAGAACAATTAGAAGAGAAATTGGATATTTTGGGAGATTACTTCAAGAACAAGAGGAGACCCTTGAATCCAACTCATAATCTTCATCAAAGGAAATTATTTTACAACCCTAAGGCAAGTTGATTAACTTGCATCTGATTAATTAGTTTTTTTCTATTCATATTATAGAGGGTGTGAATTGATTAATATTTTAGGGTTAGATCTATATTGGAATTTGTGGATTTCATGTTTGTGATTTAAATATCTGTAGAGATGATATGAATATGTGGATTTTGATTTCCCATTATGTGTATATGACGTAGTTAGATTGCACAAATCAAATGAGTGAATTTAGGATGAAATCTGGGAATGTTTTGGGGGATAATCTGTACATAATTTGAGGTTTTAAAACAGTAATGGCGGACTGGTTTTCTAGGCAATGAAAGAGGAGAGAGAACATGACAGTCATTCGAATGACCTTGTGTCTCGTTCAAATGAGAGCCATTATCGTTCGAACGACATGGATGGTCATTTGAATGACCTAGTTAATTATGACAGATTTTCACCTTTCCCGTATTTCAGACCTAATTGTTGATCTGTGTTTAATTATTCCTTTGTTGGTTGAATTTGAAAATTATGGTTTCAATCTATGATAATACCCTTGGATTAAGTAGAGGATAAATGAAATTGGAGAATTTAGGTTCATGATTGATTGATTTGAAACCTTGTTAATTGAGTGGGTAATCTTAATTGAAAGTAATTGAAAATTAATTTGGGGATGATGACTTTCGGGCCAAACGAGTGATTTCGGGTATATTGGTTGAGTGACGACAAGAAAAATTAATTAAGTAATGTGTGATTAATTCATTTGAGTCGGGGTATTAACTCGAGTGAATTTTAGACTACTGTTATGAGTGTTTAGGCATCGATTTGGATTAGATAATTTATTATAGGGTTATAGAGTAAATTGTTGAATATTCAAAAATAAAAAGGGTGTTAACCATAATATGTGGGATTTGAGGAATAAGTTCTACATGATGAGATTTCTGGCTTGTGATGTATGCCCGGGAAATTTTAATTGGGGAACACAGCTTGAGTGATATATTAATAATTGTGAGAATTATTTAAGTATCAAGTCGGTACATAGACATGGGAATGTTAGCGTAGTATTACGGTAATTGTGAACGGGTAGCCTTGATTGAATATATAAGTGGGGATGTATATATATATATATATATATATATATATATATATATATATTTATTTCTGCGAATAATATTCATAGTAAAGCATACCCATTCTAGTGCTTTCAGGGGATGTTGCGCAATGTGGATGAATCCCCTGTCTAGTGAATGTAGGGTGAGTATAGTCCCAATGTAAAAGCGTTCGACTTCAGGAGTGAGTCATTTGAGTGTTTAAATGTCACTACTGTGAAAAACTATGGCCACCACCAAAGTGTTTGTCCATTTATCTGAAATGGGGAGTTGACTGTCAGGGTTTCGGGTGGATGAGTATACTCGTTTATGATAGCATCTAGCGAACACCCGATGAGTGCCTACTTGAGGGATTGATATATATCTACGACATGTATGTGTGAATGTTGTAGTATGATTACGTATATATGGTATAATTATTTACGGGTAAATAAAGATGAGAATTGTATTATTTATATAACTTGTGAGATGGTTATATGGTATTAAATGAGAATTGATTTAAATAAGTTAGTTTGATTAATAACTTATAAAATGTATAACTAAACTAACTTGGGATAGAGTAGTGGGAATTAGTGGGATATATGTGATAAGACTAGTTACGGGATAGTTAGGTAGATGGATCATATATTGTTACGATAGGCGTGCACATTAGTGGAGGGGTAAGGTGTCCTTAAGAGATTGCGCGACACTAACATAAATATGAAGAGAATTTTCTTTTTAATTTTCTTCATTTAAATTCACATTCGAAATATATTTAAATTTTTGGGTTCTAACCCTTACTATAAAATATTTTCAAAACTTTATAGGTATCCAGCCGCAGGGATGCAAAATTGTTTTATTCTAGGTTTACGCAGCTGCGGCACATGTGGATGTTGCAGGACTTTGACTTAGCCGTTTCTGTCATTTCATTCGTAGAGTATGATGCAGTCAGTATTCCATTTGGGCAAGTCGCCCTAGTTATTCCATTTTATTTTAGTTAGATGATGTATTCAGTTATTCCTCTTTGGTTTATATTTGGTATTTTATTTGTAGCTGATGGTTGTCTCGGCAAGGATTATATTTGTTACTTTTATGTATTACTGATTCAGTGGTTGTGTGAATGGTCAATTATACATTCTTTCGCATGTTGTTAGAGATGTTAAATAAAAAGATAAAATTTGGAACCATGTCTTTTAAATACTACCTTGTTAGTAAGTTTTAAAAAGTTTTCGACAATCATACTAGGAATGATACATATGTGATTCATGTTTAATTTGATATAGGACTGATCACCCAGTATTTTATTAGGCATGGTGTCACAGTGTATATCGATAATTTTATATAAAAAGACATTAATTGAATATGTGAGTAACTCCATGGTGGGGAAAAGTCGTAGACACGACAACTTTATCTATGGATAAGTATTTTCAAACATTAGGTGCATGTGTTAAAATTCTAGTTTAAAAAAACACAAGGCGTGTGTTACTTTAATGCAATAATTAATTAAGAATAGAAACTAGATGATTTAAAGACAATCCAATGACACCAATACATGGAAACAATAACAATTTTTTTCCTATTTATAAAGGATTTAATCCGTTACAAATTTGTCACAACCAAAATTTGTTTCTTATAGAAAAAACATTACAATATATTGGTATCTACTACAAAAGTTGCTTAAATAAAAAAAGAATAAAAATATAAAGGAATGTCATGCGGGATATTAACCGCCCCCCCCCCCCCCCCCCGGCTAAATCTCAAATGTATTCTAATATGTCAACCTAACTGTGACACCCCGCCTAATTAAATATCGGGTGATCAGTCCTTTATTAAATTATAACCAAGGTCAACGGTTGGTTCATTCTTAGCATCATTGTCGTAAAATAACTTTTTCAAATTAAGCACCCTAAATAATTAAGCTAAGTGACAAAACCATTTTTAAACATTAGTTCCATATTTAATATAAACCCAATAATAAAAACCTTCCAAAATTTATAGTTTAAGAGTCACACAATACTAGACTGGAAAAGACAATCCAAGCAATTTAAGCATTCAAATACTAATTCCAACTTTAAAACCTCAAAGGAAAACATCCTGACAATAACCAATCCCAAAGTATAAATACTGAAAGTAAACGAATCACAATCTCTAATAAAACCAACTGAATAAGGAAAAAGGGCGACACATCCTGAACTGGATAAAATAGAACTAGAAGTGGAATCAATAATGAGGTCATCTAAGCAAGAGGCCTGCAACTCCCACCTAAGCTGCAGCACGTTCCTTACAAAGGATCCTATGCAAGACGCCCCGGTGGCTGGGCACCTATAATATATACATATGTATACAAGAGAGAAGAGAAAATAGGAAACGGGTCAGAGCCCGATTGTAAAACAGTTTAAAATTTATCTAGCAAGTATTTAAAATGCTTACCAGCTAATGCAACAATCATATTAGTATGCGGCACTCTCTTGAGGAATTCTCACCTCTCTTCTAATGTGCACACCTACTGCAATCATATTAGTTTAGCTTTTCTTAAAATTCTCATAAGGTTTCATGCCGACAATTTCTAGTCCTAAGATAGTTAATTTCTAAAGGCAAGGTTTTCACATAACTCTCATTTTATTATAAAATTTCTCAGTGTTGCCTCAAACTTTTCACACACCTTTAAATATCGGAATATTTATTCATTACTCAATTACTTTCACTCAGAGTAGAAAGTTCCCAATTTAAATTATATATATATATATACTATCGACACCCCTCATAAATTTATGGTGCTTGCATACTCTGCTATCAAGTCCCCGTATCACTTGTAGTAAGGGAAATACTAGTTCGGAATCACTCTCGAACTGTATTAACACAAAACACATACAAATTGAGGCGAAGCATAGTTCCAAGTCAATAACAGGTCAGCACATACCCTCACATCTCTTATGACCGTCTAACTATCTATTCGATAGCCTGTACCAAGGATTACTATGTTCTAGGGTACAATTCAATACCCCCCATAAAGGTCCCATCGAGATAAGACTGTCCCGGTGCAGTAACCTCAGTGATAGCAAGTAGCGTGGGCATTATTTTTACACGTATATAGTATATGCACAAACACAGTCATATATGTATACTCTCATTACCATTTCTAATTTAGGTACACCCACGACCCATACTTATGACATTCATTCTTAGTACACATTACTAGATTATCCCGTATAACGATTCGTCTATTTTATTCTTAGTTATGGGATTATTCCAAAATTTCTTCGTAACACTCGTAGAATCCTATCTTCCTGTGTAATTTCAGTAGGTAATCTTTTACTTTACTACGTATATTCCTTACGAGTCTCACCCTTTAGACACACATTCCCATTATTCCCTAAGTGTAAAACACCTCCGTTAAATATAAATCTCGTCTTACATTAAAGGTTCCATTTTTATAAAGTCATACTGGTCTTCTTTATATCCCAAATTGTTCTAACAATAAGGTCCAAGGATTTCTATTCATTTAAGGTGGATCAACCTATTTAAAAAGGGGAATGTGAGTTTTCCAGGAGAGGTCGATCGATCGATGGCAGGGGCTCGATCGATCGATGCATCGATCGATCGATGCTCTTGGGTTGATCGATCGATCAAGCAGTTATGGCGAAACTGCAGAATTACCCGATTACTGGAATGTTATTTCAAAATCATCCAAATCATCATTTTTTATTTCCAAACTTCCCACAAATAATACTACAGGTGTTGTATCCCCAACTAATTAATATCCTGCACAAGACATGCGCGTTTTCATCAATTATAACGAATTAAAAGGGCCAACATCTATAAAAATAACAAGAACCCTAATATTTTGTTTAACTTAGTTCTTCCCATTCTTTTCCTAGATTTTCTACTCCTACTCAATGAAATTTCGTGGTTCAACCTCTACATATGAATTACATTTCCAGAATACGTCTTTTACCTCTACAACATGCAAATTCAAGTCTCCCATACATGCTTTCTTTCACAAAAACTAGTCCTAATCGACCCTAGTCTAATATCATTGAAGCATTAACTAAAATAGAGAAAGATAGATACTTGCCTGGAAATATTTGGCTCATATTTGTGGAAAATATTGGTGTGGTTGTGATCCTCGTTGCGCGATCTACAATTTGGCGGCGACGACGGTGCAAACGGTGGAGTTCTTGGCCTAGAACTCCTTGGAAAGGTTCTCCTCTTCCCTTCCAATGGGCGTCTTTGGTTTTTGGTTATTCTAAAACTAGAAGACAACTCTTATTATCATATATAACCTTAGAAAATTCGTGGGTTTCCATGCCAAAAAATGCAAAATGTCTAAAACGCCCTCTCGGGATGCTAATTAGGCCAAAAAACACCCCGAGACCCAAACTAAACCCCTGGGTACATTACTTTGACTATCTCGACCCTTCCGGACACATTGACGCACTCCAAATGACCATAAGTGTGAAATATAATTTATTCACTTTTAATATTTCGAATTTAATCCCGACACGACACAGGCGCGTCCCGATAAAATTTCCAAAATTATCAAATTATATTCTCATGATAATTTTACTAAATTTAATTACACATCTTACTTTACCCATAAAGTAATTTATAACGAAATTACAATAATTACTAACTCTCATCACGCTACTAAATATTTAAATGAATTTCGGATTAATATTAAATTAATATCTCTAATTAATATTAAATAAATACCAAAATTTAAAATCCATAAAAATATGGGGTATTACACTAACCCACTTTCACCCACCCCCTATCTATTCACCCCTCTCTATTATAGTCTATGTGAGGAATTTTAATGATTAAAATAATTAAATTTGGAGTTGAAATGTGCAACATGTAAAATTTAAGGACCTAAAGTATAACAGATTGAAAGGATTGGACAAAAGAAAGAAATCACAATGATCAACCCAATGAGATTGATCCAAACATCCCGGACCGATTTTTGAGAAGATTGGATCGATCCAAAAAGTATTACGGATCACTCCCCAGAGGGCCTTTATCTCATGGCAACCCATCCTCTAACCATGTTAGGTAGAGGGAAAGCGTGACGCCCCGCCTGTTTTAATCTCCGTTGATCAATCCTTTATAAATATAAAATAGGATTTCTCATAATGGATCTTTCTCAGCATCACTGTCGAAAAACAATTTAATTCCTAATAACCTATTTGGCTCGGTGTCAAATTCTAAACTAATCTAGTTAACTCAAGCGTACAAAAATCCATCCACACAATTTATATAGTCATTAAATAAATAAAACAATAATCGATAACTCTCGGTAAAACATTAATACAACCATATCAAATATGTGAAAATGAAGATGCGGAAAACAAAATAAATTACAACAGTTTGGCAACATGCCGACATATTTTAACAGTACCTCCTATCAAGAACACAAGTATAAAAGTGTCTAAACAATCCCTGCTAGCATAAATAGATGCTGCAGCATCGTCTGACACAATGGAATAATATCATCCATCATCGATATAATCATGTACACACTATGATTTACTCAATGCAACAATTAATTCTTGGGATTCCTCAATTTAACTAAGATTAAAACCCTAACTTAGTTAAACCCTAATTTCTTCAAGTCTTCAAATTTCTCACCAAAAATTACACCATTAAAATGGATTCAAGATTATATTTCATATTGAGTAATTATCACATCAATTTATCTGAAATCATTTCCAAAAACCCATTTTGATTCTAGAATCCCAACCCATAATCCATATAGTTTTCATCAACTATAATATGAATTATAAACACACATAAATGATTAAAGAAAGTTAAAAACTCGTCTCACTGGATAAATCCGGCAACCTTGTTCCGCGATCCGTCGGAGCCTGGCCGTAAATCTCTTATTTTTCTCCGTTTCTCTCTTCCTTTATTTTATTACTGTCCTTTCTTTCATTTTTTTCGTTCTCTCGTGGCTTATAAGAGAGAAATACATGTTATCCTCTTAATAAACCCAAAATTGACTCGTATTAGCAAATGCGAGTCCCTACTGATCCAAAAAGTCCCCGGAACCCAAACACTACCCCTGGGTACTATATTTTGGCCCTTCGAAGACCAAACGTGCACTCAAAATCCCCATCCGAGTCACTTATCAAAAAATTTCCTTTTTAAATCCAACATGACTCCGCACGTATATTCCAAATAAAATATTATTACTTATCGCTTTGCCTAACTGCGACATGATATAAAAATAATCCAACTCAATTACTTATTCCGGTAAGTAAATATAACACACATCAATAATAATCTCATACTCGCCAATTAATATTTTACCGACACTTCAAATTATTTTTCACTTTAATTCTCAAATTATTAAATTACACCCACTTATGCAATTTAAATATATATAAAAGTATGGGGTATTACATGCTCCCCCTTTACAAGGGAATTTTGTCCTCGAAATTTGGATATACTCGGTACTCAGGCTCAGGATCTTTAACAGCACAACATCCTGTAGTAGTCAAAATCAAACTCAAAATAATATAAGGGTTACTCCACTATACACCTGCTAGTGGTACCCACTTGTCTAAAGGCTTAATCACTATATCCCCTGCTTCATGGCATGCTTGTTCAATTTTCTTCATATTGATATACTCCATCAGACATAAGCTCTCACCTCAATAATGGCACATCACACATTGTGCTTCTACCAACGGCATCCAAATAAGATGAGCCCATACATCACTTACTCTATCTCCTCAACACTATTGGAAGGTCGCACATCACTACGTGATATCTTCTCATATCCATCCCAACACAAAAATCCCATCCTGAGAGAAACCATAAGAACATCTGACAACTCCTATCAGTCCTTCAAATCTCGGTTCATGGCGACGTAACTATTAAGATGCTCAAAAGTCACCCCAAAATAGTTTATGGTTAACTCCCCTCTCGATAATAGACTCTAAATTAAATCTAATCCCAAAATCTAGTTATTCGCTCACCTCTAAAGAACCATAGGGATAATGACTAGGCTTTCCCACACAAAACCTCAATAGGAACCTTGTCCAAAACAAACAGGTAGGAGTTATTATACACAACTCTAGCAATCAAAAATTTCCTTTCCCCTTTACCATACTATACTTTATTTCATGTAAGAGTTAGGTAAATTACGAAAGTAAAATAACTGTAGTGACTCCATAATCCCATTCCTGCAGTTTTACTATTCGTCAATCACCCATTGTCTACTCATTGGGCCATAGATGACATGACTTGCCCAAAACAAAACGTCATCCCCACTGCTTCCCAAAAATCCCTATCGGTGGTGAGGTTCAAGGATCTTATCCTCACACAAAATAGTATTGGGTGTCACCTTACACCGGTTCAATCATTCTTTTCAAAGAAAGGTTTGGGCACAACCTATCAATGAAATTTACCAGCCGTCTTCCCATTCCATCACTAGAATCGTCGGCTTGATACATAAATTTTGGTTAATCATCTTGAACCAACCTATATCAATCCATCAATGGTCCACCCATAAACAATCTCACTATGTCTCACCTTACATCAATTCCCACTTATAATGTCTCACATTAAGTGGTACTTTATACTCCCATTCTTTTCTCGGGGTATATGAAAAATCATGACCCGTGCACTTTTTACCATGATGCGCACTTATGGGTCCTTCTTGCCTTATAGAAATCAACATTTTATTTACGTGCAAGACACCCTCAACATTCAACTGAGTAGGATTCCTCTCTACTTTCCCTTAATAATTGGATTTCTCCTTCTCAAGAGATATCCTTTTAAATGGCTTAACGTAGCCTTTCAACTCATCTCGGGTGTGTTACTCTCAATAAATATATGTACCTGGATCATATTCCTTCTCACACGATGTTCAATTCATCATTCTATTCCATCTTTGTTTATAACTTCCCCATTGGCATATATTCCACACATTTATTCCCACGTCCTCTTACCTCAGACGATTTTGAAATCAACTAACTAGGGTTCGCATACACCCTATAATCCGTGCATATTTGCACAACACTTGAAACATCACACCCTTTCAAAAAAATTGGCCTTGCATTCTCGATGTGGCTATACCACATGGGTATTATCAATCACCCCATAAATAGAAATTTAATTCTCCTTAACATTGTTCCTCCTCTCTAATGATGGTGAGAAGAAAAAATTTCAGTGCTCTTTCATGTCACTACTGGCTTCTCATGCTTGATAGCGTATAAGAGTTCTTAGATCAAAGTATTTTCTCCAGAAATTTATTTATTAACATTCAAAATTGATGCCCTAGCATCCATCAATGTCTCTCTACTTGTGATGATTACCAAGTTCCATGCGTATCTTACCGTAACAAAATCCAAAGAAGGAACTCCCCCCCACACCCAATGCGCTATCACTTAACATTGTTGGTAATCCAATTCCATAAACCTCAAGCACATAACCATGAGTCTCAAAACTCATGCCCCTAGACATATAAATATAAATCTTAACTCCTACGTCTGTAAAGGAGTGATATAACAATGCGCTCTGCCTATCACCAAGTCCTGAGCGCTAACCCTAATATCGAGCTAAATCTCCCCGCTAGATAGTAAACCTAATGCACCCCAAATCATATCGGTAAAGACCCTACACACCGGAAACCATAATCTCGAGACAACTATAATCTCCGAAATCTTTATCATAATATGATAAAAAAATGCATGCTCGACCCTCATTTAGGTGAGGTATTGCCAAAACAACACATCCTACCCTAGAACAACAAACATGATAGCGTTGCAATATCAGTCCACTATCATTCTAACCAGTCTATACTCAGGATAATTCCATACTCGTATCAAACATCACTAAAATGAGTAATTCCAATAAAATATACACCACTCTCTATACCCACCTCCCTACGGATGAAACCAAAGATAACCTCACTACACAACGAAAAATATACAAAGATAATAATGTTATTGATATACACACTAAACTCATCTCACATGTGAATCTAGTGATAATCAAAATATCATGACTCGCTCATGTCACATAAACCACGCCTCATTCCTCGAGGTTAAAACTCACACTTTTACCTTGCCAAATCGCCCTAGCTACTCAAATGGTTCCCGGACATAACAACTTGTCAGAACTGAACCAAAAACAATCTTAATCATTGCCCCTGCCAAGCACCATACTCTTGTCCCATTAATAACTTCGGGAAAAATCAGTGTATGTGGTCTTACTCTCCACATAAAAATATCTTTCCATATAATCCCCTTATTCTTGGACATATTAACCATATTAGGGTCATCCATCTCTCGGAGTCTAGTAGCCTCAACCCTGATGGCCACCCTTAGTGTTCCCTATCTTCCATTGGCCCTAAGGAACATGTTACTGGACTTACTAGTCCCGACTAAATCCACCATCACTCGGTAGGAATTCACCTATCTCAGTCCTTTAATGGGTACTCTGATGGGTCTCCCCTCTACGGTGTTTCGCTAACACCATTACATTCAATCTTACTCTCTGACCAAATTCCTTTTTTCACAAATGTCCTTCTGTTCGGCCCTCCTACGTTAAGTTCCGAATTTCATTTACATCCCCTGGTGAACAATAGATGAAGGAACTTGCGGTCAAATCGTACCTAAGATCCTTCTATTGGCATACTATTCTTTTTTCAAATGTGGTGATTGACTCCCACTACTAAAAAACTTCTCCCATTAGCTAAGAACAATTTTACAACAAATTTTCACTTTGGGTATACTACACTCTGCTATATGCCAAAGCCTCTCGATATTCTAAGTCCATTGGCTGACACATACATAATCCTCGCATTTTCAAAGATTCCAATGGATGGTCATCTTTAAAGACCCCTCTGACTCTTTCCCATTCTAACCACACTAGGTGAGTCTAGTTTGGCACCACTTTCTGCTATGGCAATACTAAAACTATATTTGGAACCCTAGCAGTCCTCACTACCCCCAAATATCCCGAGCAACAATACGGGTGAACTTGACGACGCTCATCGTCCCCAAAGTATTCTTCAAATTCAGTTGAGCGCCGCCTCCTTCTGTCCTCCCAGCTGCCGTCACTGCTTGTCCTTCCTTGTTCGACATATAAAGCACACCCGAACGCATATGATATTCACTATAATTATACAATATAGCAGGAGACCAAAATCTCACCATAGGAATCACAATCCTAAACATAGGGATCTATATCAAATAGAAAGGAATACTGAAAATGTAGTACGTCTGCACAAATTTCTAAGGACACTAGATACTAATGCTCTGATACCATTTGTGTCACCCCACCTATTTTAATCTCGGTTGAGCAATCCTTTATCAAGATAAAATAGGATTTCTCATAATGGATCATTCTCAGCATCACTGTCGAAAACTAATTTAATTACTAATAACCTATTAGGCCCAGTGTTAAATTTTGAACTTTCTAATCTAGTAACATAAATGCACAAAAATCCATCCACACAATTTATATAAACATTAAATAAATAAAATAATAACCAATAGCTCTAGGTAAAACATTAATACACCATATCGAATATATGAAAATGAAGATGCGGAAAATAAAATAAATGACAATAGTTGGGGAACATGCCCAAATATTTTAACCGTACCTCCTATCTAGATCACGAGGATAAAATCTTCTAAACAACCCCTACTAGCATCCACAACTGCTGCAGCATCGTCTGACTCTAAGGAATAATATAATACATCATCAATATAATCATCTACACACTACGTTTTACTCAACTCAACAATTAATTCTTGGGATTCATCAATCTAACTAAGATTTAAACACTAACTTAGTTAACCCCTAATTTATTCAACTTTTAAAATTTCTCACCAAATATTACACCGCTAACATGGATTCAAGATTAAATTTCATATGGTGGAATTATCACATCAATTTAAATGAAATGATTCTAAAATCGCCCATTTTTATTCAAGAATCCCAAAAAAAAATTCATATAGTTTTCGCGCACTACATTATGTATTATAAACACACATAAATGATTAAATAAAGTTAAAAACTTTCCTCATTGGATAAATCTGAAGACCTCGTGTCGCGATTCGCCGGAGCTTGGCCCGAAAACTCCTTTTTTTCTCCCTTTGTATCTTCCTTTCTATCCTTTCGTTCTTTTCTTTCCTTTCATTCCTTTCTGTCATGGCTTATAAGTGAGAAATAATGGTTATCCTCTTAATAAACCCATAATTGACTTGTATACACAAATGCGAGTCCCTACTGATCCAAAAAGTCCCTAGAACCAAAACACTACCCTTGGGTACTTTATTTTGACTATTTTGGCCCTTCCAAGAAAAACTGTGCACTCGTAATCCCGACCAAAGTCACTTATAAAAACAAATAATCCAACACAACTCCGCACGTATTTTCAAAATAAAATATTATTAGTTATCTCTTTGCCCAACCATTACATGATATAAAAATAATCCAACTCATTTTCTTATTCCCGTGAGTAAATATAACACATGTCAATATTAATCCGATGATCGCCAATTAATATTTTACCTACACTATTTCACATTAAATTATCAAATTATTAAATTGCACTCGCTAATTTAATTTAAATGTCCATAAAAGTATGGGGCATTACCAAAAGTTAACCCAAGGGTTAAGAGGTTGGTTGAGGTTTTTTCAAAGATGGAAGAAAGAGAGTTGGGATATCATTCCTCTCATTTCTCAATGTAGAAAAATCTATTCCTCTCACTCCAACAAAAACATCCATGCTATATATACATTACTCAAAATTTTCTCACCATCTTAAGTATGTTTTACATCAAACAAATCTTCTCCATTATCAAGGGTCAAAAGAATTTTCATCACACTTTAATAGTGTTAAAGATGCTATGCAATAAGAGAGCTTAGATTTGGGTTTTCCAAAATGATTTGAAGAATTCATGGACGTTGAAAGAGAAAAAGCAAGCCAAATCTTATAGCAAAAAGGAAGTCAAGTTTGGGGTAGGTTGATAAACCATTATGAGGCCACCTTTGGATGCGAGGGTTTATACTTCTACAAAAACAATATTGAACACATTTTTGGAGCTCTTATCAGGGTGTGTGTGGGGTGGGGGGGGGGGGGGGGGATTCATCCTTTACTAGCATTATATTTGATGTTTTATAGCATGAACAATACAGGTTTAAGTGCATTTACATGTAGGATTAGTTAAGATGGTTTAAAGAAAGTTTTTTTTTAAAGTTTTATATTTCATAATATAATTCAGAATATTTTTATGGTTTTTTTTTATAAAGTTGGTTTTTATGTCTTAAAAAAACTATTTTCAAGAAGAAAGTTTATGGGCTTCATAAGAAATTATTTGAGTGAAAAATACATATGTTGACGTGAAATAAGGAAGGTTCTTAATGGTGTGTAATGTTCAGAATAATTAAATAAGATTTTTATGAAGTAAAATGTTGGAAATGGCATTGAAGTAAATGAGGATGTTTGAAAATGGAAAATATGGTTAATTGAAGTAAAAATTGATTCCAAGAAAGTTGGATTAAAATTTTGTTAAACTTTTCTCAATGCTATTTATAAAGTGTGTTGAAATGGAAATTTAATATGGAATCATAAAGTTTCAAATTTTAGAATTATTAAGAAAACATGACAATGTTTTTTAAAAGTAATAGTTGGTGTGAATGTGTAAATGTTAACCAAACTTGTATTGGTAATTTTTCCATATAATTGAGTGAACAACCTTGTCAATGGTTGAAAATACTAAAATTATTAAGATGGGTTTAATGTTGAAAAAATTGACGTTTCATACTAAGTAACGTGTTAATTGGTAATTTAGCAAGAAAAAATAATGGTTTTAAAATGGTAAACATCATGTGATTTTAGTAAGTGTAATCTTCAGATTTCAAAGTATGAGTCAAACAAGTTTAATTACAACTCTTGAAATGACAAAAGAAAAGTTTTTGGTACAAAATTATCATTTTGTGAGAAAGTGGGACATAGGGGAAAAATTCCCTAAACTATGAGGACTCTAGTTAAAGAGTTTTTATATTATATAGTGAAATCTCGTATTTTGGAAAGGAAAGGTGAAAATAAGTATTTTCAAAGTGAATAAAATACAAGTTTATTATTGTGCGGGAATAGCAAAAAAGTATGAAAAAAAATGTAAGAAACATGTATTTGAACTCAAAAGAAATAACTTCACAAGAAATGGTATGTAAGGTTAGGTGAAATAGAGAGTTCTAAAGTTAAAAGAGAGTTCACATTTTACAAAGTGCTGAAAAGGGTATTTAAACGTACATACAATAAAGTCAAAGTCAAAGATATTGATAATACACCAAGGAAAAGTAATAAGGACTAAATAGTAAGATGTTTTCGAGGTGACATTTATCTTTATTGAAAGGTTATAGTAAAATTTAGTTGTAAATAAAAGTACGGCGACAAGCTGGAGATTTTTATAAAGATTTTTCATAAAAGGTGAGTTGGCCACAAGGAAAAAGAAATTAAGTGAAACTATTTTCATAGAGGAAAACAGGGAAAAATTAAGTAGCGTTCGGAGCCCTAGAGTGAAGCTTAATGATTTCCCAAAACCACATATCGGTAACATATTTTTGCAAGGTGAGAGTCAGTGAAAGGTTGTATAACACTCATGGTAAGGTCAACTCCAAGTTACCAACATATTGGAAGTTAGCCGATAAAAGGGTGTTATACAAATGTAATGAAGTCAACTTTTGATAAAAAGTACAGTATTTGGAATTGGTAATAATTTTGAAAATGTTTAATGAAAACCAATGAATTAGATAAAATAGACTTAAAGGGGATTAATGTAAATTAAGTAAAGTTCATCAAAAGATTTGTTTAATGTAATAACAAGGAAAAAGAGAGAAGGAATCAATGTAATAATACAGGTTAACATGGTAAGGTGTTCTTAAATATGTACTTCAAGGGGAATAAGGTCAAGATGTAAAGAGTTCACCCTAATACTGGTTGTGTGTGTTGAAAAGTAATTAAATGAAGTAATCTTTTATAAAAGAAGGAAATGTTTTTAAAATAAGTGGAAAAGAAAGTGTTTTTTTTTAATTTAACTAGGATGGGTTAATGAATAAGTCATTATTTTTTTAACGTAATAAAGAAATGTCACTGAATGGGTTAATGTAATTTAATCAAGTGAAGGGTTATGGATATATATATATATATATATATATATATATATATATATATATATCTGTGTGTGTGTGTGTGTGTGTGTACGCGTGTAATGCATGTACACAGTAGTGTCATTATGTCATAACATTTATCCCTTTTTCTCTGTGTGTGTGTGTGTGTGTGTGTGGTTTGTGTGTGTGTACGCGTGTAATGCATGTACACAGTAGTGTCATTATGTCATAACATTTATCCCTTTTTCTGTAATTCGTTCCTATATTGCATTTTGTTAAGAATCTCACTAGGCATAGTCTCACAACCCTTCTTTGTTATGGAAGGATACATGCACCTCTGTATTTGAGAGCGTTATACTAGTAATCTTTCTTACCCTCTATATGCCAACTTCTCTAATTGCTTGAATCTGGGATGCACAATACCGGGTTCCTAACTTGACTAGTTACTTTGTATCGTGTGAAAATGCAATTTCATGCTAAATATAGGGACTTTATATTTGATAGAAGGAATTAGAAACATTATTTTGCATTTTTTGAATCACTCCACACCTGATGCGTCTAATCTGGATCGACTTGACCCACGGCTGACCCATAAGTAAAAGTTAGGGGATCAGAACTTGGTATCAGGGCACTAGGTTTCATGTTCTTTATGGGAGTGACGCGTATTCATGAGGTCGGTGTTGGATCTTTTGAGGTCAAATTTTGGTTTAGGCCTATCATTGTATATTGAAAGGGACCTCTGGGTTTTATGCACGTGAATTTGTAACATAAGAGTAAAGAAATTAAATGTATGTGGTAAAGTCTTCTTTGTTAATGGAAATATATTTGGTTCAGTCATTGTTCTAGTTTTCAGCATCCTAAGTTAGGATAACAAATTTTGGTATTGGTTCGTTTAGAAACTTATGGTAGCATTAGTGATCCCAATGAATTGGAAATATCCCACATTGTATGGAAAGGTGTGAAGATTAGTTATAAGATTGACTAAAGTCTACTAATAATTCAATGGTAAAATTCCTTGGGATAAAATGGTGTCAACTGTAGGTTGGTTGATTCAAGTATCGTGACATAGTACAATGATTCTTACGAGAGCCCTTGTGTTCCTTGACTAGAAAAGACTGGCGTTCCCTGAAAAGGATGATTTAGATTAAAGAAGTAGTGCATTCGGGTAGTGCCTAATCATAGATAGATTCTATATATATTTAAAAAATTCATATTCATTAAGTAAATTCTAGAGATGTACATTAAGAGTTATTATCAGCAAATTACAAATTTTAGTGACTTGATATTCAAATGAGTGTTAGTTATAGAGGATAGTTAGATAAGTGAATCCAAAGTAAAAAAAATTAAAGTTTATACCACACGAGTATGGTTTTAGATCAAAAGAAACTTAAAATAATGTCCTTGAGTGATTGTAGAGTCATTAAGATAGATAATGATGAGGTAAATTGCATGTAAAGGTAGAATGATCTTCTTTTAAGAAATCACTAAAATTTGGGAATAGGGTTGTTGTCTAGTGAAGATCCATTAAATAATTTAAAACTACCCAAGAGAATTGCAAAAGAATTAATTAATGGTAAGAATGAGGCCATTAAGATCATATTATTGATAGTTACTAGTAATTTCTATGTAGTATTATTTTAGAAATTTAAAAGTGTTACATCCTAGATTTACATAATATTCTTATGAAGTTATTAAGGTAATGATGCATAGGTGTATGATATGATGGTGGTACATTGGGTTTAGTATCGGTCTTAGTGTTGTTACTTGAATAAAAAGGCACAAGATATTAAAGAAAAAATGGTAATAAGCTTGATAAACATTATGCGCAATTTAAAAACTGAGAGTTGGGAATATCACATTGCCATATTAAGTATCACTCAGGAACGGGCGAGAGGCATAATTCTATTATCTATGTATAAACGTTATAAAAGAACTTCAGTAAAATTTGATAAAATAGATGAATATATTCTTAGCATGCCCTCAATGGTTAAGCGACCGTTAAGGATTGAGAAAATTCAAAACACATAGTCTAACATGGTTGCTTATGCTCTCGGGTGATTAAAGGACCAGATGTGTCCATCCATTATCCTTGGTGACAAGAATGATAAAAAAGCATGTAATGCGGTGTCAATTGATCTTAGGTTCAAAAATCGAGAACATCGTCAACATTCATAGGATGGATCGTCATCCCTGACCCTTGTAGAATGAGAAAAGAATATGGTTTGTTTCTAATATGCATAGCATAGTATCGTGACATTCTATAGGTTTCATACTCACATATGTTTCATGAGGTTTGCCATTAGTTGTTCAAAAATGTTGAATGGTTGGTCATTTTGTCCATGACATGTCATGACAATATGAAAAAAGTTATTTATAAGATTCTGTCGCGTGAGATTGGGTCCGCATCTAGTTACACAAGTTCTACATCTGTTGATGAGGTTTTTCCAGTTCAGAGTGGAGTGTCTATTCATTAGTTAGAATTTTATATTTTCTCTCGGTATCGGTGTTTGGGATACATTGCATGATGGAGGTGGGATATGGTTCTATTAGGCTCAACATTGATACGAGTTAGGCCAAATATGGCTAATGCATCACGGTAGCTGGAGAATGCATTCCATATGTTTGTTTTTCTATATTACACAAGTATCTCATGTGTGTCCATGGTCACATGAATTGTTAAAGGTTTGGCATACGTCGATTTGAAAAACCTAAAACCTATAGGGCATTATTTATTGACTGGTAGGTTAGGGTTCATGATGAGAGTTATGGAATTAATTTTATGATTTGAATTTTACTTAGAGGAATCGATGACAAGTTTAAAAAGGATGTCATCCATTATCTTATATGGTGGGACCCTATTATGAGGTGAAAGTACAATCATGAGTTTGGGATTAGGAAATAAACTCTAGTACTTAATCGACAAAAGTTGTTTTGCATAAACAACTAAGACTAAGGAATGTTGTGGGAATTATCTAAGGCATCGAGGTGTGTATGTCAAGGTTAACATGTCAACAAGATTCGAAGAATCAAAGTAATGTTAAATGTGTGAAATTTGGAAAGGTATTTTTGTGAATAAAATTTGAGCAGGTTTAGTATGAACTTTGAGCTAAAATGATGATGATTAGGATTTACCATGATTAAAGGAAATGATGAATTTTGCAGACAAAACTTCTTAAGGAGGAAAGGATATAGCACCTGAATTTTTAATTTAATTGTAAAAAGGATAGCTTACTGAGGTGTGAGAACTTCGAGGAATTATACTCTAAGTGTGGAATTTTAATGTTTTAAATAATTGAGTTCATAGTTGGAAAGTGCAACATATAAAAATTAAGGGCCTAACGTATAAAGGATTGAAAGTATTTGGAAAAAGAAAAAAAATAAAGATTATCACAATCGGTTCGATTTGAACAGTACTAAATCGATCTAGAGAGGATCAAAATGATCCCAAAAGGAATATTGATTGATTTAGAGAGGCCTGAATCAGTCTTCATTTTCTTTTGACATATCATTATTGAATCCAACATTCGGTGGAATACAAAATGTTTTGGCCGAGAATATATGGCATTTATCTAATGACTACATATCCCCTAATCATGTTAGGTGGGTGGAAAATTAACCCAAGGTTAAGGGGTTGGTTGAGGCTGGTGTAAAGAGAGAAGAAAGAGATCTGGGAGATCATTCATATATTATTAATATCTCTATGTACAAAAATCAACTCATATCCATCCCATAAAAACCTCCATGTTAGATATTTATTCCTCAACATTTTCCCACAATTTTCAAGTATTTAATATAAGAAGCCACTATATCCATTATCAAGGATTATAACAAGTTGTATTAGGCTTCCATAGGGTTACATATGAGGTTGAATAATAGAGATTTGAAGTGGGTTTACCAGAATGCTTTAAAGAATTTATGTATACTGAACAAAAGGGAAGTCAAACTTGAGGAAGATTATTAAACCCCTTCTAGGCCACCTTAGGTGTAATACCCATGGCCAACATTTTCACCCCTTCCATGTAAAATTGTATTTATTAATGAATAATGAGGTTTAACCATTATCATAGCCTTCGTGCTTCTCCAATGGAACTTTTCATGGCCTAAAGTTCACTCCTAGGGAAATAGAAATTGGTCAAATGAGGCCCTTTTTTGTTTGAATGAGTCATACAAATAATGTTCGAATGAGCTTCTCAAAACTTGGAAAATGGTCTATTTCCCGAGCTCCCTGGAAAGTATGTGTTCAAACGTAGTCCCTTGTCATTCGAACAAGGGGCCTAACCATTCGATCGAGGTACTTCGCACATCCTAGTTAACCCTAGTTTTTGGCCTTGTTTGAACCTCGTTAAATGCTTATTTGAACAAGGAGGGTTCTATTTCCAACGAGATTTGATATCATTCGAACAATCGGAGATGAACTCAAAAATTTTTGCAAATCATTCATGTCTTGTCAACACCGTTGCCCTTGGATCTATGAGGTGTCAAATCCTGGTACTCTAGATCAAGTAAAACGTGTCTATCATGTTGGGTATAATTTTTGTAATCATTTTGGAGTTAAAATAAGAGATAGATGGTGGGTATTCCCTCTCCATTTTCATCAACCATATTTCCTCACTCTCTCAATGTTTCAAGATTTCATTAATTTCCCCAATCATTTCCCACCACAGCTCCAAATTATCACCACCATAAAACACTATTATACACCATTTTCAAACCTTTTTCTTCATCCTCAACATTTATAGAGGTATAAGTTGGTAGACTCGAGAAAGTAGGAGAAGCTTTGGAGCATTTTTTAAGAGTCTTGGAGTATTTTCTAATGATATTTTTTAGAGTATTTGGAGCTAGGAACCTCCATAGTCCGCTTCTTCTTTTCTCCTATTCAACCCAGAAGGTAGGGTTTTCCTCTTCCTAGATTTGAAGGTTTCTATCTATGAAAAAAGTTGTAGGATACATGATAAATAGTATTTCGTAAAAAATGAAATTATTTGTTAATTTATTAAAGTTTTGGAAAAATGAATTTTTAAAGAAGATAAACCCTAAATGGGTCTTTATGAATAAATGGCATTTTTATCTTGAAATATGGAAAGAAAGCATGAAAAATGTAAACCCATGATTTATTTCCGGTTTTGATAATTTTTAAGGAATTTCTAGGTTTCAAATCCTTAACATATGTAGAGTTACGTATTATGATAGACAGTGGCATTTTAGACTTGATAAATCATGTTGAAATGGGTTTTATGAGGTAACAATTAAATGTGGAAAAACAACCCTAAATATGTGTTATAAATATTGTTAGAATGGAGAAAAATTATATTTGAAGTCATATGAAATTATGGGGTTAAGTAGTGGACATTAGTCAAAAATGGTTTTTAAAGGGTTGAATGTATTTTATGTAGAAGACATAAAATAATGAAGCATGATTTTGGAGATAAAATCATAAATTGGAAGTTTTGAAGAAAAATGATGTTTTTAGTGCCATAATGAATTAAATATGTTTTTCACAATGTTTTGAGAGAAAAAATGCAAAATTGTAAGTTTGACAAGTTGATGGTTCTGGTGGATGGATTTCCTCATTAGACCTTATCAGTTTGGTTTTGGTGAAAAGGGGTAGCATGGATAAAATGGCATGTTGAAAAGATGAAATAGTTATATAAACCATAGAAATTATGAAAACGCTAAAAAGGGTTGGAATAATGCAAATAATAGAAAATATGTTAAATCACGTTAATATGGACTCGAACGATATCGGGACTAGCTATGAAGGGCTAGGATCCCTGGGGTGAAAGACGCAAGAGCGTATGGTAGCATAGCCAACGATGTGGAGCCTGTTAACGTATACAGATATTAGAAGATTTTGATAAAAGATAATGGAAAGAGGAAATGATAATGGATGAGTTAAAAATGTATGAGTATGACATCCTAATGAAATGTGATAAAAGATGACTAAGGAATAAAATATGATTAATAGTCTTTAAACCTAGTAAAAGGGCATTATTAGATGCTTAAGTGTGAATATAACTCATCGCTCGCGCGTATTGCATAGTAGTTACATTAGTACAAGCTAAATTGATAAACATTTTTGAAGTTGATTAAAATACATGTTATATGTATAGTATTTTGTAGAAAATGTATAGATTAGTATTACCCAATGTAATACCCATGCCTAATGTTTATTATTTTATCCCATGTAGATTGTAATAAAATGAAACCCTCGGGTTTAGAGTGGTTCGAAGGATTTGAAGGTCGTTTGAATAAAATCCTTGATTCGTTTGAACGAAGATGGGTTGTTTGAACGAGAGTCCAATGTGGTTCAAAGTCGGGTTCCAACGAGGATGCAACTGTATATGTTTTCTTGCCTCATTAGACGATCATTCGATGGGTGGATCAAATGAGAGTGAGATGTTGTTCGAATGAGGTCAAATTCTCATTCGAATGACTGGCCTAGAACATTTAAACTTGGGTTGCCCTTGTGTGATATCCCATTTTGGGGCGTTGGATCGATGATGTGTCAAGTATTGGTGAGTCCATATGACCCCAAAATGGGATTTTAGAGTTAGGGTGGGTTTTATACGGGTTTGTTTAGTTTATTTATGGGTTTATTTCAGTGTAAAGAAGATAAAGAGTGGGGGTGGGTCTCCCCACCTTTTTCATCCTTTCTTCCACCCTCTCTAGCTCGTGGAATCTTTTCCCCTTCTCCCACCACCACAAGCCACCTTAAACCACCATGTATACACCTTATGCCACCACATTTTTGAATTATTCAACAATATTTAAGCCCAATACAACCATTTTCATGATGGTTGAATAAAGCTACAAAAAAAAAATCGGTGTTGTTGGGGGGTTTTGGAGAATAAGAGGAGTAGAAATTTATGGAGTTTTGAAGGGTGTTTTGTTAGAAGAATACTTGTGGAGCTATGTAACCTCATTTAGGCCACTTCAGGAGGTGTGGGGTTGCCATCATTTTCTTATTCTTCCACTATTTTTGTCCATTTAAGGTGAATAAAACATTACGCATAATTTTAAGACTCTATGTTATTAGTATTTGATCTTGCATATAGAGTTTAAGACTAGAATGCATATATGGTTAAAGAGTGATATTTCTCAAGATCTGTGAAAATCAATTTACAAATGGGTTTCAATGATTTTGATTAAAATGATATATTTCAAGAAAACATGGTATTAAACATTTTTATGAAACAAAAATATTACAAGGATGTTACTTTGTTGGGAGTAATTTATGAAATAATGTTTCAAAGTTTTATTGAGAAAAATTGGTATTTTTGTATAAAGGCACATATGATTCAAGTTTTGGAAGAAACAAAAATGTCTTTGGCCTTGAAATGTATGTGTGTACGAACATTATAAAATTTCTAGAGAAAATCACATGGTAGACCCATTTGATAGGATTTTTGGGCTTAATTCCATCTCCCCATGCATATGAACTTGTAGTGTTTTGAGGTTGAACATATAAACAAGTTTAATAATGGTTTTATTAGATTTGAAAATTAAATAAAGAGATATAAATTTCAGCTCTTAAGGTGTGTGAAACGGGTGTTGAAATGTGAGAAGTGCAAGGTTTCAAGACTATATGTATTAATAAAGAAAGTTGTATTTTTCTTATAAAGTTTTCTTAGATGTTCAATGATTTATTGGGAAAGAAAGTAATGAAATAAAGATGTTTTCAACTTGAAAAGAATGTTACACAAAAAGTGTTAAATAGGCGTTAATGATTTAAATACACTTAAGAAGTTAGTGTGGGTAACTTAATGGTGTTTTGGGAAATAACACTTCTGAAATTTGTAGAAAAGGTCATGTTTGGAAACAAATAGGCAAATTGATAAAGTGGAACATTTTTATGGTGTTACAGAAGATAGGCCTAAATAAACTTGATTTTTGGGATAAAAATCAATGTAGGGGTATAAAGGACAGGACATGATTATTTTAAAGCGTATCACAAGTTGGGGTGAGACTCCTAGTTTTGACTTTGGTCGGTAAAGGAAAGGTGGAATAATGTTGACATTTGTAAAATGTTGAAACACGTTAATAAGGACTAGGGTGACATTGAGATAATTAAGGAGGGACCGGAGCCCTGGTGTGAAAGCCCCAAAATCACTAGCCAAAGCATATGGTAGCATAACCGGTAGTGTGGAGCCCACTAATGTAGGCAATTATTGGAATGTTTCGAGAAAAAAATAATGAAAATGGAACATATCGAGAAATTATTTATGTGTTGAATATGAGAAAAAAGAAACCTAACTTCAATGAATTAATAAATGTTCCGGTAAAGGATAAAGTTGACAAGTAATGTAAAAATTTATGAATGTCCATAAGGTAAAGGAATGGCACAGTGAAAGAATTAAATGGGTAGTTAAGCAACCTAAAGAGGTTAAAACCATAATTAACACATGTGTGTGTTTAGGAAATGTTTTCAAAGGAAGCATAATTATTTTCTAACACAGTGTTTGCATCTGTTGAAAGGGTGACTTTGAATGATAATACTAACGCCAATTGGTTTAGGTGTAAATTTTGGGGAAATAAATGATATTTCCTTAAACAAGGTGTAATTGCTTTGAGTATTTAACCGGGTGGGTTAAATCAAGGAATAAAGGTCAAGAGAAGTAAAAGGGAGTTCTTTCACAAGATTAAGGTAAATTAATAGGGATAAGTAATGTTTTGGAATGAAAATGATATCATGCATTAAAGTACTTATATGTATATGTATACACATAAGGTAGTTGCATATTCACATAGATTTAAGGTGTTAGAGTCTACTTTATGTCGTTCAACTCTATATTGCATTGTTGTAATTTGCCATTGGGTATTCTGCTCATTCCCTCATCTTTGTTATGGCAGGTTGGTTGCGGTATCTTATTTTGGGAACATTGTAAAGGTATGTAATCTTTTATTTCAAGATTAGTAGCTCATTATGATTGGATTTCAAGGACACTTCCCATGGGTTCCTCATGTAGTTTGATTTGAAATGTAAATTGCGTGTTAAATACGTGAAATGTTAATTAAATAAAATGGGACTAGCAATATTATGTAAATTGTTTAATTGCACTTCACACCTAATGCTTATGTTGGACCGGGTTGTCCAAATTCAACCCATAAATCTGGGTTGGGGTGACCCATCCTTCTGAGCCTTAGCTCACGCCTACTTTTTATTTTAAAAACCCAACCCCCACCCTAGGTACTTCGAGTAGGGATGTCGGGAAGGACACCAGTAAATCCCTAGAGGGCAATCAACATCAATAGTGCCTCCATAATTTTAATGAAATTATATTATAGAACCTTGGTAATTCTGGACTTTAAACATAATATTTGGGCCTTTGGTGATGGTTTGTTATAATACACTGATAATTACAGTTTATTTCTTAATTAATAAAGATTGGGAATAAATTAGATCTTTATAAATATACCTTGTAAACTGACTTAATTACTTAAAGTGGCCACCCCTTTTTCCAACTTAAAACCGATATATTAATATTTAGTAAATGGTGCAATTAAAAGGATTTTTTATAAATAATAAAACATGACTTTACGCACACCCCCTTTAACTCCTTTATTCGGTGCAGGTTGACCAAAACCCTGGTCGGGGCGTTACATTAGGAGGCAGGGGTATGTCCTTCTACGAAAAATATTTCCAACACATTTGTGGATATATTGTAAGGTTGTGGGAAATTCATCATGTACTAGTATTAAATTCAAAGTTTTACAACATGAATAATACATGTTTTAGTGCATTTATATGTAGGATTTAAGCATGATTAGTTGAATGATATCATGATTAGTTTATTATAACAAGTTACTATGTGTTAGGATGAGTTATCATGGTTTAAAGAGAGGTCTTTAAAAATAGATAAATTTCATAATATACAAAGAACATTTTTATGAAATAAAAATGTTAGAAAATAGGATTTTATGACTTCAATTAAAGGTTTTCAAGAAGAATTGTCATGGGCTTCATATGAATTCATTTGAATACAGATTATTTTTTCTTATGTGAAATTGGGAAGGATTTTAATGATGTTAAACTTTTTAAATAATTAAGTAACATTTTTACTAAGTAAAATGTTAAAAATGCCATTTTAGAAGGCTAAATGATGATTTTCAAACCCATGGTGTAATGGAATTTGTTTGAGGATGTTTGAATATGGGAAATATGCTTCATTTAAGTAAAACCAGATATCACAAAAGTTGGATGAACCTCTTGTTAAAGTAGTATAAATGTTGTTAAAAAGTGTGTTGGAATGGGTTTTAAACATGTAATCATAAATTTCCAAATTTTAGCATTTATACAACAAAAAAAACAGTGTTATTTTAGATGAATAATAATTAAGGAAACATGATAAAATATTTTAAAGTAATAGTTTTTATGAATGTGAAAATGTGGAAAATACTAGTGCTGATAATTTGGGCATATAAATGAGTGAATAACCTTATCAATGGTTGAAACTAGTGAAATTTTAAGTTGGGTTTTATTTTGAAAAAATGAAGTTTTACACTAAGTAATGTGTTAATTGGTAATGTAGAAAGAAAAATGAATGGTTCTAAATGATGGAATTCAAGTGGGTTTAGAAAATGTAAACATCAAAATTCAATGTCTGAGTCAAACACGTTTAGTTACAAGTATTGAAATGACAAAATATATGTTTTTTTGTACAAAAGTGTAATTTTCTGAGAAAGTGGGACTTAAGAGAAAATTCTCTAAATTATGAGGACTCTAATTAAAGAGTTAAACTTTAATTTATATACTGAAAACTCATATTTTGGAAAGTAATGGTGGAAAGAATAAATTTGATAAAGTGAATAAAAGGCAAGTTTACTAGTGTGCATGAATAGTGAAAAATACAAAAAATGTATGAAATGGGCATTTAAACTCTAAAGACTAAGTTTCAAAATAAAACTTAAGTAAACTTGTTTTCTAAAGTAAACAGGAAATATACTTTTTACATGGTGGTGAAAATGATCTTTAAACTTGAAAATAGTATAAAGTTAAGGGCAAAGATATTTGTAAAACATTACGGAAAAGTAATAAGGTATAAACGGTAAGATGTTTTCTAGGTGCCATTTACCTTGGATGAATGGTTAAAGTAAAATTTTATTCTGATTAAAAGTACGGCAGCAAGACATAGATTTTGATAAAGGTTATTGCTAAATGGCAGGTTGGCCACAAGGAAAAAGTAATTAAGTGTAACAATTTTCACAATGGGGAACTTTGGAAATTTAAGAAATGTCTGAATCCCTAAGGTGCAAGATAATTATTAGAACTAAAAGCACTGATTAGTAGAGTATTTCGACATGGGGGGAGTCAGTGAAAGCTTATAAAACACTCATGGTATGGTCAATTCCAGGCTAAAATCATATTGAAGCATTTGTGGTAGTCGAGGAAAGGCCATTAATACAAATGTGATAAAGTCAACTTTTGATAAAATGTAAAGTATTTGGAATTTGTAATAATTTCAAAATTGTTTAATGAAAGGCAATGAATGCAGGTGAAACCAAGAATGGTTTACATTTGGCTCAAAGGGGATTGATGTAACTTAAGTATAGTTGATGGAAAGATTAGTTGAATGGAATAATAAGGATAAAGGGTTGATGAACAAATAGCATAATCCAAGTAAACATTATAATGTGTTCTTAAGGATGTTATTTAAGGGTAATAAGGTCAAGATGTAGAAGAATTCACCTTAACACTGGTCATGTGTATTAGAATGTAATTAAGGGAAGTGACGTTTTGTTAAATAAGACAGTGTTTTCCAAAGAAGTGAGAAAGAAAGTGTTTTTCTTCATTAATTTAACTGGGATAAAGTAAGGATTTAATATAAAGGGACGGGTTATGCACATATGAAGGTATATATATGTAATTCATGTATGTAGTAGTGTCACTATGTCATAACATCTGTCTTTCTTTCTTCAATTCATTTTTATATTCTATTTTGCTAAGAATTGGGCATAGTCTCACATCTCTTCTTTGTTACGACATAATAAATGCAGTTCCTTATATAAGAGCGACATACTCATAATCTTTCTTACCCTCTTTATGCTAGAAGCTCTAATTAGTTGAACCCGGGACGGTACTGGGCCCTTCAATTTGTAGTTACTCAATACTACATGAAAAAGTCATTCCATGTTGAATATTAAGACTTTAAATTAGATAAATGGAAATATAAACATTACTAAGGGTTGTCCACATCACTCCACACTTTAAATGTCCGGTCCAATTTGGGATGACCTACGGGTGACCAATAAGTAAGGATCGGGGCATCCCACAAGTGCTCATATTATTGATTCTTCAATTATTTACAATGTTCTTTTCGTATTAGTGTTAATTTTGTGCGCAAAATATGGGCTAACTCATTTTCTACTAAGACCTACCATAATAACAAATCTGAACATGTAATGATGTGTTATGTCGTAAGTCTCAATACATATCCATTTTGCCAATTGTCACTTAGAACTATTTGATTAGTAAATTTAAATGGGGTGGTAATATTACAAGCTTCAAATTTCAATATAGGGTATTAGGAGTTCCATACTTAGGGTTGAATGTATATAATGTTAAAGGATCTGTTATTGTCTATTTGCATAGGTAGACACTCACAATACTATGTTTAATGGCTATAATAGGTGTTTTACTGTCGTATTAATCTTATATTATAAAATATCACAATTTTTTAACAACCACTATGCCGAACCAAGAAACTGTCACGATTTTGGACAATGACAAATGATTTGGGTCACGATCCTAGTCCGTGACCATTTTAAGTGTCACCATTTTGGGGGTTATTGTCCAAAATGATGATCACATCAAGAGTCATGGTTTCCTTTTGTAAACTTAATATTAGGCACATGGTGATCGCTATGGACTGTGACCCGAACGATGACTAGGATTCATTAGTCACAGTCATGAACTATGTCCCTTTGACAACCCGCACAGAAAAATATGGGGTGGCCAGCTCGATACTCCTATCTAACAGGAATCATGGATGGAATCATTCTCAGCATCATAACAAAAGAAAAAGTATACATGATAACCACTAAATATTTTCAAAAAACGGGTTGCCAAAAATTTTGGTTTTAAAGTTAAGGAAAGAATTTAAACAACCCAATTTAAAAAGAAAGTGGAAACCCCGAGGCTATAATATTACATACACATAGAATATACAATAGGGGACCGAATATGTTGTCGGTCAGTAGGCTCTTACAACAATGATATTAAACAAGTTTAGTAAAGTACATAATACATTACAAAAGATGGGGCCTCACGCCTGAGTAAAAGACCCGATCATAACTAGAGTACAAGGATGACGACGACTATGACAATATATCCATTAAATTCCGCAAAGCATCACGGCTACCAAAAACACCGGAGTAGGACAGTCAGAACAGGTGTCCTTGCGGTGAACCACCTGAGCGGATACAAGATTCATGCACAACAAGAAATATGAATGGGTCAGGGCCTGGTTTTATATGATCACCAGATGAATAAAGAGTATGATAGTTATGAACAGTAAATTATGACTAAAATGAATAAAAATCTACCTACACAATTTAATGCATAAGCTAAGACATTTTAAATAATCATAGATCTAATTTAATTAAACAGAAGAATAAGAATGATTAACATTAATTTAAAAGCTTTCATCAAGAATACTAATCCATTTAATAGGTCCGTTCCTTATCAGGAAATATAATCATAATTATAATCTCTTTGAGACTTTCCATTCCTTATCAGGAATATCATCATTATCATATGCTCTTTGTGGCATGTCATTATGCTCTTTATGGAAGTTATCATACATCAAGTCCCACTTGATTAAGAATTGTTATATTCATATACACATAAAGATTCTAAGATTGCCCCTCCGGGTTTCCCCACTGGACGCGCCCCTAAATGACAAACATCTTCTAGGTCCTATCAACTAAGACAACCTGGGCACCAATAACGCAAGACGTCGGGAAGCGGCCATATGCATGCGGGAGAGTCATGACCACACCCAGAATCACCTCACCAGCGCATAAACATACAATAATCGCTCATATGGCCTAGGACTATATCCACCATGCGTTCATTAGCCAAGGGGCATCACCTCACGCGTGAACTTCCCTTATGATTGCATTTATAGAGGTGTATTTATGTAAATTATCATTTTCCATATTCATGATTAAGTAAATTATAATTTACCGTAATTGTTACCATTTCCATTTCCATTTCATTTACCCTTTTTAAAATGTATGTTTCATTTTATACGATACCATAGTCATATACAATTTTTTAAATACCTCATATTTTACCCGGAGCCATACTTAATACATCTTATTATCATTGTAACCTCAATGAATGAATAAACTTTCAATTTATTCTCCCAAGATTCGTTTGTGGTCTTATTGTAAACCATCAAGGAAAACGTAGCTCAATTGATCTTGTAAAGTCTCCCAATCTAATCCTACAGCTCCTTGTCTCATAAAAATCAACTAAAAGAAAAGAATTCCCTAACATCAATTGGCATACCCCCGGAACAATCCCCATATAAACCACTCTATTCTAGGGTGGGTACCCAACTCATCTAGGACTCTGGAGCTCTAAGTTTACTTCATAGAAGAAGGTTCCTAGGTACTAAGCCTAAAGAAAAAGAATGAAAATTGAGTTAGAAAAACAACTCAAAAATAGTCTGATTTCGAATCGATTTGCCCACGGGCCGAATCGATTCGCTCCAAGCAGCGAATCGATTCATCCAAAAGCGAATCGATTCGGATGACAAAACCAACATTCTGTAGTTGGCCAAATCGATTCGGCCCTAACCCGAATCGATTCGGGTTTTGCAGACCTGTAAGCTTACCCCTTAGCGAATCGATTCGCCCTAGGGCCTAATCGATTCGCCCCTGCGAATTTGCCTAGAATGTGTTACGGGTTATAAACCCTAGTTTTTTGCCCAAAACTCAAACATCTTCCATTTTTACACACATCCAAAAACATTAAACTACCCCAAATCATCCTACATGATTATTAACTATAAAACCCCACAATTTCATCATCATAAACTAAGATTAGGGTTAAAACACCATAAATTTCATTTTTGATCCATAAATGTTAATACACTACTCGTCTTAAATCATATATTAGCTAGTACAAAACTTGCCTTAAAGTATAAATCTCAGATTTTCTCTTGGTAGAAGCAATCCCAATCTTCAATCTCCAAATCTCTCTTCTTTCTGCTCTTTACTATTCCTTCCTCTTCTCTCTATGTTTAAGACATATAATAGGGAAATCAGGTAATTTAGAAGACTAAAAATCGGGGCTTAACACAAGTCTCCAACTTAAATAAATGCTAATGCTCCGTAGAAATGATTCGTAACTACACATTTAAGTTCAAACCAGTCAAAAGTTCCCGGAACCTAAAAATACAACATGGCACTTATTTTGACTGTCTCGCACATTCTGGGACTAACTATGCCCTCGAAAATGGCATCCGACAATTTTATAAATCATTTAAATTTCCGATTTCATTTAAACCATAATGTCATTTAAAACACATGACATTACAAAACATGCAACATGATGATATTTACTTACACATACAGTAAATATGCAACAATGTAGAAAATATTAACTTTCAACTCATTCAATTAATATTTACTCTAGTTCTCAACATTTTATATAATTACTTCATGCAGTAAATTAATATAAAATGAGTCTCCTAAAAGCGAGGGTTGTTGCATACTCCCCCCCTTATGAGGGAATTTTCCCTCGAAATTTAGGCGTACGCTAATCGCATAAAGGGTACACTATTCTAAACTATCATTCCATCACTCTTAAGAAACCCCTCGTTATTGTGGCGTCCCAAATGGACTCGGACTAAGGTCATCACTATCGATCTCATTTTACGTTTTTCGTGCTCTGATATGGCCCAAAGTGTTACTCACTAACTATCGATCCTATCTTCCTACAGCGGAAGACGATACCCACATGACTCTACGCACATAGCCTTACTTCCTGAATCATGTTACATCCCTCCTCGGTGATACCTACACCAACGCTAAATTGCTTAACCCCAACACTACTCAACTTCTCTTCGCATAGGCGTAGCTCTTTAAAGTATATGGCTCAATAAGTCCAATCCTTAAAGAAATGTTCCGGGACCACTCCCAATCCAAGGACCATATTTTCCCCTAGTTCCATCCGACGAATATGCGAATTACTCAACCAGCTACACATGGCCACTCACGGTACCATACCTTAGAAAATGATCTGAATTTTTGTACGGGAATTTCCATCCATACAAGATACTGCTCCTGTCCATCCATTTAGCCTAAGGCGCACCTTGAAGGTATGCCTTTCGGCCTTATGTTAACTTCGTCCATTCATCCACTTTAGGGTGGTAAGATATACGCTATTTCCATACAGTTCCCATTATTTACTGGAAACTTTACCTAACCTTCGACATGAATATCTAGTCTCGGTCCCCCACTATTTTGATAGGCACTTCATACGGTTTTACCACTCCTCCGTAAAGAGTGATACGTACTCCTCTACATATGGTCCACCCATAAAGGCCAAAGAAGCAACGATTTGGTCAAACGATCAGCAATTTTCTCAAATGGGATCATGACCAGTTCGGTGGCGGCAATTCAATGAAAACATCTATGAATATACCTTTCTTCGTTCCACTACTACTCTACTTCACACGAGTAGGTGAAATAGTCAGTCACTGACATGAATGCTCTTTCTACAAAGTCTTCCTAGTTATGCTCGTTCTATTTGACTTTCCATGCCTCCATTAATTTCTCTGACGGGTTTTCTACTTGACGCATTTACTACCCCAATCGCAATCCTTTAGATAAAGGGAATATCCAATTGATAGTCCTTTATGAACTTCATACACCAACTCTATTCTTCCCACAACAAATTGCAACAACTTGTTGCTCGCGAGAAAGACCAAATTTCCTGCCCAGGAAGTAGTGCCTCCATTACTTTAAGGTGATTTCTACTACATTGCTTTTTTTTTATCAAGCATGGGATAATACTTCCCACAAAGTTTAAGTCTGTGAGTCGCATAAACAATCGGTATATTCTCCAGTATTATCACTTCCCGTTCTTGGTAGTAACGTATACGTTAAATCCACCCTCGAGCTTAACAACATGAGCGCAGGAGTAAAAGTTAACTCATCCTTTTAACTCCCCAAAAGTTAGGTTACCAACGCAACACTCTATCTAAAAGATATCTCATTTCTTTTTGGCCTAACCATACAAATCACTCGAGACTCCATACTTCTTATTTCTAGGGACCTAATCCCTCTTAGGGATAACCCACAACCTATTCGTGGTCAACTCCCTATCGTCTTCCTAATTCAACATCACATTACCTAAAGGCCTTACGTCCTAATAATCCTAAGGTCGGTCTATATATATCTTATCTAAGTCGTATACGTATAATACTAAGTATATCCCTAGTGCCCAAGACTTTTCTCAACTTCCAACAATCGCTCGGTTTCATGCGTGGGACGTCTCGCCAAAGCGAAATCTAGATAAGGAACCCTCCCATTACACTACTAACTCGCATCGTCGGTCATCGAGATATAATGGTCTAAGACACATGATCGGGACCAGAAAAATTCTAACTCTCAACCCTACTAATAAGATTCTACTTCTAAGTCTTACCATTCAAATAATTGGGGATTTCAACTAATCGAACATTTACTTTTTGTAAAGTCTTACAAATATTTATCCAACTATATACACAACTCTTTAAATAGCCTTCTTATCAAGGCATAACTGTAGGTCTCAAGTTGACTTCATATCTCCGTCTCCCTCACATCGATCAGAGGAGAGGACTATATTCAATGCTTGTATCTCGCACTTTAATAGCCCTTAATCACTAAACTACATAATTCTCGGCTAAACCTTTCAACCCAACTCTCAATCAATAAAATAAAATAAAAGAAGAAAGAACGTCATCTCTCCACTTCCAACGTCGTTAAGGTTCACGCGTGGAGCTTCTCGCTAAAGCGAAATCCAAACAAGGAACCCCTTCAATGCATTACTACTTAACCTTGTTGGTCGTGGAGACAAGGCACAACAAACACAAACAGAGTAAACACACAATCAAACACTCAAACAAGATAACGCAACAAGTAATGAAGATCTCCTATCTACTTCAGACCACCCCTATAAAGACTCAACCTATATCCAGGAGAGATATAATAGGACAACTAGTCCCCCATCAAACTAGAATTATGATAGCCTCGCAATTTATTCGCTTGCTATCACCCCAATCAAACCAAAATATCTTTACTCACATATTATACATAATGCAAGTAGTACATAACACACATAATACTTTTTTAAAATATCATCACTTGCCTTATAACGAGTGAAGGAAAATATAAAACTTCCTTACCACGGAAGTCATATAATTCTCTATTTATAGTAGAATCGATACTACCACAAGCTCAATATACACACCCGATTCTAGAGTAAACACAATACTACCCTATCTTATCATGAGTAATGTACCACCCACTACTAAGGTGGAATTCCCACCAATATTATTGCCCTTGTCCTCCAATCAACAGAATCAAGATGAGTGGTTCTACATTCCATGTCATAGCCATTGTTCCGCCCCTAGCTGTCAATACTTGCCCACTCAGTCCTTTTTACTTTCTCAAAAAAATAGAACACGCTACCGGCTCCCCTTCCTTAGTTCAATGAAACCTCCCCAGGAGGATATCCACCATTGGGGTTTCTTGAACACTGTTCCCTCAGAAGCGTTAACGACACTTATTCTAGAGCCTATCATGCCACTGAAGAGCTCTTTCTTCCTTATACCTAACTTGTTTTGATGTACGGCCTCCCTAACCGTATAAATCTTTATTCACTGTCGGCCTCTGGCCGAACCTCGAGTGAACGTTTGAGAATCCACCTTCTCATCATTACAATTATCCCAGAGCAACTCGCTGTTGAAAGCGTCCCTCGGGTTTCTCCATGGGCAAAACTTCCTGAACCTACAAATATGGTGGTTACATTCTCACCATTTAAACACTACTCCCACGGGTGAAGGATTTTCCTCCATCCTTTTCATCTGGGCACTTCTATACCCTTCTCTAGGCCCATGCTCCTGGACCTTATGCATCCATTAAATGGGGATGCATATCCTCCATCTTACTTCAACATGCAGTCCTTATCATAGGCTCTTCTCAACTTCAATTTAACTTCATTTGGAATCCCAAGGTTATTACCACTCTCTACTTCTAGAGGTACTAGGAAAACTATATCTACTGTATTTAGTAGTCGCGGTAGCAAGATAAAAATGCTACAAAAGGGAGAGACCTCCAAAGCAGGCCTCATCCCCGACCACAACTTACAGTTCCTAGTATTCCCTTCTCGTGACGCCTCCACAACAACTTTCTCTAGCGTTCTTCTTCAGTCGACCTACTAATCTCACACGAATGTGCAACAGATTCTATAGGTTCTATCTCATGGCAAGAGAACAAAATATCACAAGAAAAATCAACGATCTTAATCCTAAGGCTCTATATCAAACCAAAAGCAACGCTGGAAACATAAAGCGTCCACAAAGATTCCTAAGGACTCTAGAACCTGATGCTCCATCTGTGACAACCCGCTCACAAAAATATGGGGTGGCCAGCCCGATATGCCAGTCTAACAAGAATCATGGATGGAATTATTCTCAGCATCACAACAAAATAAAAAGTGTACAGGATAACCACTCAATATTTCAGAAAAACGGGTTGCCAAAATTTTTGGTTTTAAAGTTAAGGAAAGAATTTAAACAACCCAGTTTAAAAAGAACGTGGAAACCCCGAGGATATAATATTACATACACATAAAATATACAATAAGGGAATGAATAGGTTGTCGATCAGCAGGCTCTTACAACAATGATATTAAACAAGTTTAGTAAAGAACATAATACATTACATTAGACAATTACAAAAGCTGGGGCCTCACGCCTGAGTAAAATACCCGATCATAACTAGAGTACAAGGATGACGGAGACTATGACAATATATCCCGTAATATCCGCAAAGCATCACGGCTCCAAAAAACACCGGAGTAGGAATGTCAGAACATGCGTCCTTGAGGTGGATCACCTTAGCGTATACAAGATTCATGCACAACAAGAAATATGAACGGGTCAGGGCCCTGTTTTATATGATCACCAGATGAATGATGAGTATGACAGTTATGAACAGTAAATCATGACTAACAGGAATAAAAATCTACCTACACAATTTAATGCATAAGCAAAGACATTTTAAATAATCATAGATCTAATTTAATTAAACAGGCGAATAAGAATGATTAACATTAATTTAAAAGATTTCATCAAGAACACTAATCCATTTCGTAGTTCCGTTCCTTATCAGGAAATATAATCATAATTATAAGCTCTTTGTGGCTTTCCATTCCTTATCATGAATATCATCGTTATCATACGCTCTTTGTGGCATGTCGTTATGCTATTTATGGCATTTATCATACATAAAGTCCCACTTGATTAAGAAATGTTATATTCATATACACATAACGATTCTAAGACTGGCCCTCCGGGTTTCCCCGCTGGACGCCCCCTAATTGACCTGGGCACCAATAACGCAAGACGTCGGGAGGCGGCCATATGCCTGCGGGAGAGTCGTGACCACACCCAGAATCACCTCACCAGCGCAGAAACAAACAATAATCGCTCATATGTCCTAGCACTATATCCACCCAGTGTTCATTAGCCAGGGGGTATCACCTCACGCGCGAACCTCCTTTATGATAGCATTTAGAGAGGCGTGTTTAAGTAAATTATCATTTACCATATTCATGATTAAGTAAATTATCATTTATCGTAATCGTTACCATTTCCATTTCATTTACCCTTTTTCAAATGTATGTTTTATTTTATACGATACCGTAGTCATTTACATTTTTGTAAATACCTCATATTTTACCCGGAGCCATACTTAATACATCTTATCATTGTAACCTCAATGAATGCATAAACTTTCAATTTATTCTCCCAAGATTCATTTGTGGTCTTATTGTAAACCATCAAGGCTAACGTAGCTCAATTGATCTTGTAAAGTCTCCCAATCTAATCCTACGACTCCTTGTCTCATAAAAATTAACTAAAAGAAAATAATGCCCTAACATCAATTGGCATACCCCCGGAACAATCCCCATATTAACCATTTATTCTAGGGTGGTTACCGCACTCATCTAGGACACTAGAACTCTATGTTTACTTCATACAAGAAGGTTCCTAGGTCCTAAGCCTAAAGAAAAAGAATAAAAATTGAGTTAGAAAGACAACTCAAAAACAACCTGATTCCGATTCGATTTGCCCAAGGGCCAAATCGGTTCGCCCTAGGCAGCGTATCGATTTGCCAAAAACAAAATCGATTCGGATGACAAAACCAACATTCTGCAGTTGGACGAATCGATTCATCCCTAACCCGAATCGATTCGTGTTTTGCATACCTATAAGCTGACCCCTTAGCGAATCGATTCGCCCTAGGGCCGAATCGATTCGCCCCTGCAAATTTGCCAAGAATGGGTTACGGGTTATAAACCCTAGTTTTTTACCCAAAACTCAAATCTCTTCCATTTTTACACACATCCAACAACATTAAACTACCCCAAATCATCCTACATGATTATTAACTACAAAACCCCACAATTTCATCATCATAAACTAAGATTAGGGTTAAAACACCATAAATTTCATTTTTGATCCATAAATGTTAATACACAACTATCACATAGTTTACTCATCTTAAATCATATATTTGCAAGTAGAAAACTTGCCTTGAAGTATAAATCTCATATTTTCTCTTGGTAGAAGCAATCCCAATTTCCAATCTCCAAATCTCTCTTTTTTCTCCTTTTTTCTCTTCCTCTCTCTTCTCTCTATGTTTAAGACATATAATAGGGAAATTAGGCAATTTAGAAGACTAAAAATCGGGGTTTAACACAAGTCTCCAACTTAAAAAAATACTAATGCTCCATAGAAATGATTCGTAACTACACATTTAAGTTAAAACCAGTCAAAAGTGCCCAGAACCTAAAAAAAGAATATGGCACTTTTTTTTACTATCTCGCACATTCTGAAACTAACTATGCCCTCTAAAATGGCATCCGACAATTTTATAAATCATTTAAATTTTTTATTTCATTTAAACCATAATTTCATTTAAAACATATGACACTACAAAACATGCAACATGATGATATTTACTTACACATACAGTAAATATGCAACAATCTAGTAAATATTAACTTTGAACTCATTCAATTAATATTTATGCCAGTCCTCAACATTTTATATAATTACTTCATGCAGTAAATTAATATAAACTGAGTCTCCTACAAGGGAGGGTTGTTACAGTCCCTTTCCCTGAATATGGGTTCTATGTTCATCGTTCATGACCATGAAAACCTTCTGTAAACATTGATTGGTTGGTGACAGTCTTGAATTGTGACTCCCTATGGTGACCACAAGACATATGGCCACGGTTCTTGACCCTGACCACCTTTTGAATGAATTAAAATTTTATCACCGATATAGTCATAATTGATTAATAATTAATTTATTTTAAAAAAATAATATTTTAATTTTTTGCATTATGAAAAATTTCTTGGAAATATTTCAAACTTTATACAATTTCATTATAGAACAAACTAATAAATAAATCAAAAACAATAAAACAAAAATTAATAAGCCATTATATCAATCACGTGAATCAAAAACTTATAATATTAAATCCTTAAAGTGTTCATTCCTCAAAGTGTATGAAATATCAGTGTAATCAATATCCACGCCCTACCAACTAAAGCTCCAAAGATAAAAAAGATGTTCTAAATAGTAATAAAAGCCCTGAATCCCAAAAGGACTTCAGGATGCCTATATGACCAAAATTGGAATTAAAGTCCACGCAGTTCGTTATATGAATAAGGTCGGGGTCTAAATAATAATTTGAAACTAGGGTATCTCTTTTGATTTGTGAATATGTTATGAAATATGGTGAAAGTGTAGAAACTATTTATAATAATCTAAATTTGGAATTATGGTAAAAACACCCCTTTTTGTTTTTGATTTATAAAAATAGATTTGTGAATGTATACATGATAATAAAAATTGTACGATTACTGATCGAAGTAAGATAAAGAAGATATAATTCGATTAAAAACCCTAAAATATGAAAAATAACATTTATGGGGGTAGTAAAACATAAAAGGAGATGACAAAGTGTGGGCAACAAAGTAATAAATACAAGAAAACTAAATATATGAGTATAATATGATAACTACATGAATGAGATGATAATATATGAATATAAACTAGAGGAAATTAGTAAGGAAGGACTTGAATCACAAAATGACTTTGGGATACTTATGTAGACAAAATTAGCTTCAAAGTTCATGTATTTCAATCGCACAAAAAATTATAAGTTAATGTCCCATTAGTAACTTCATTAGTGTGGTTAGTGATCCAAACAAAGATGGAAAAATATTGCTAGTATTAACAAGGTGTTGTGCAGAGGGGATTAATATTATTGGGTCCTCAAGAGTGGTTATAATCGAGGTTGTGTTGAACCCTTCGGCTGAAATCCAAGCTATTTGTATGACTTATAGGCTTGGTCATATTGAATTTATACACAAACTTCTTTCGACACACTTGTAAGGCCGATCAATATCTTATTTTTTAATGAATGGGTTCCACAAATTGGGAGTGTGATTATTTTATTGACCTTGTTGGTATCCGACTTTTTTGTCGATAAACTATTCTATTGTGACTTTGTTGTGATTATGGTATTATTACATTGTTGGTATTTAACATATAATCCACTATCTAACCAGACCAATCCATAACCTGACTTTACTGTACTATTCATGGTTTAATTCCCGACATCTTAATATAAACGGAGAGTTTTCCCATTTCTAGCACTACCAGGACGTTACATTAATTCACACTTATACTTATATAAAAAATCCAATTCGATATTTCAGTATATCAATCTCATCATAAATATACAATTATGGCACCCCTAGACTAAGTTGTGGTGTACACATACTCTGCTATCAAATCCCGGTACATCACGTACATAAGGATCACGTATTCTGAATCTCTCAGGAATCATTTCGATAACTAACAATCACACATAATGGAGGCGAACATAGTTCACATCACATATATCACGCACATACCTACGCTCCCATGATCAACAGACTTACTAACTCACCAATAAGTCATACTCTGACCTATGTCCTTGAGGTACAAATCTAAATCCTCCTGTAGGCACACAAAGATTAGATGGCCTTGATCGAACGCCGACCTCCCGTGATAGCAAGTATGGTAGGTATGTTATACACAAATAACCATATATACTAAGCATTCACACATCTTAGATTTCATATAATATTAATAGAGGTATATTTTACATTCCGATACCGTCATTAATGTAGTATGCTTACCAGTTCCAAAAATATACATTATAGATTATCAACTCCTCTCACGTCGCAAATTTCGGTACTTATCCCTTAACCCCTAGAAGTCACCCGGTCCATTATATACTTCTCTGTTTTAATCCTCAACGTACTCCAAACTCACAACTATACTCACTAATCACAGGGGAAGAATAACACTCATTTAGATAGGCCTACGGAAAGTTTAAAACTAAAATCGGGCCTAAAAAGACCATTATGTGAACTCGTTAGAAGTCACTGAAATCTTGTTCGAACGAATGGTTTCGAACAAACTCTAAAATCGTTAGAAGTGACACTGCCATCTCGTTAGAACCTCGTTCGAATGAGGTCGTTCGAACGACTTGGGTTGGTCTTCTAACGAGATGGCAGGAAACGCCCAGAATTTTTCCCCATTACGTTTTTCACCAAATTCCTTATTCCAATTCCATCCCAAGCTCGTACTAACTACATTTTTTACGTTGCTAAACTATTCTAGGTCACCCTAAGTCATTTCTTAACATATTTTTGGGGTCAAATCTTATTAATTAACATGTAATCGCCATAAATTCCCAAATCTTGCCCCAAACCTTATGAACATGAACCCAGAATTTTATTGCACCTAAATACTCATCATTAATCCATTTTTAAATCATCAAAGTTTAGTCTTTTGGATACTAATTTCGTTCATAAATGAAAGAGTTGGCGCTTGCGTTCAATTAAGAAATAATATAATAAATACCTTTTTTAACCCAAATTAACCCTAAGCATGCAACTAGGTGTGATTGAAACAATATGAAATCATGTAAGAATTATTCAACACACAAAGTTAAGGAAAAATCTCCCACAGGGGCAGAACCATTTGTATATCACTATAATTTGTAAGAGAAACGGCTTACAATCGGATTACACTGAAATACAAGTTTTTGACTAAGAATTACCCTCAGGTATCGGATTCTGTAGTCGCGGCTGGAAGAATCCCTTTCCAGTAGGGTTGGCGGCTGGAACTATCCCTGTCCAGTAGGGCTGCAATGAAGAGGAAGGAACGGTCCACTTCACAAAGGGTTGAACAACAACAATGGTGTTCTTGGGTTACCAAACTTGATTCACATAGATATGGAAGATGTGTGAATATAAAAACCTAGAATGATGGAACTCAATAGGTGAAGACTTTAGGGTTGATATGCTCTGAAATACGTGGGAAAGTCTTAGAAAAACCACTTCTCGTAGTGGGATTAAGTAGGAGAACTTGAGCCCTAAAATTCGGAACGTGATCTGACCACGATCTGTTTGAAATTATCCTCGTCGGATCGGTCCAGTCCTTTTAGGCGGATCGGTCCGATGACATTGAATCGGTTCCTTTTTGAAGACGGATCCATCTGGTTGGCATCGGATCGGTTCGGCATTTTGGATTCATCGGTTCGCTATGGATCCGGGGTATACTGGCCTCACCTCAGCAGGCAGATCGGTCCGGATGAATCAGAACGGTTCTTTTATCTGGGCCGGATCGGTCCGGTCTGTTCCCCGATTCCTTTTTTGCTTTCGATATTCGGATTCCGTTGATGAGCGTATGTTTCTTGAATTTTCTCAACGGTGTAACGGCGTACGACATATAAAATGCTAATGGACAAAAATGTCCTTACAAATCTCCCCCTATGTCTATGCTGGTACATACATAAAAACAGACATCCGAATTATCAAAGAAATGAAAATGCCTATACAAATATACCCTTCCATGAACCCAAAACTGAAAGAGTACAAGTGAATAAGACTGCATCGTTTGATCTTCAAACCTTCAAGAATCTCAACGCTTTCCTCATTAGGGTGTGCAATTAAGTAGTACCTACACACATGAGACAAAGCAAAATACCAAGTGACATATCGAGTTTGAAATGAGATAAACATATATACCAATTTATGAACAAAGCTCAAAATTTCAAATCTCCCCCATAATAAGATAATTCTTTATCCCCCTTTTTATGATGTCCCCAAATAGACAAATGAGAAGAATGAATCAAATAAGCAAAATCGGGATGTCACACGGATAAAATCACACCATGAATGAACACAAAGCAACCAAGTCGATGATAGCGTAAATGAAGAGGTGTGATCAAATTCGATAGGAAAATCAATGCATACAAACATGACATATGTGCACGATGAATATTGGATATTCCTAACGAATGAACTCAAATGCTTCCTTTGGTGTAAAAGAGTGACAATATAAGATATTGACTTAATCAAATCAACAAATCAAAGCTCAAAATGATTTTCACACCAATAACGTCCAAAATGATTTTATGCTTTTTCAGGACTTTCAAGGAAGTGCAAACCCGTTTAGATTCTCCAACCAAACTCCCTCAGATATTATATTGAATAGAGGCATTCTAAATTCTCAAACTTTGGAGAATTGATGGTGAAACCTAAGTGGCCCATATTTGGCATGAATTGCTTTTTATTGCCTATAAATTTTTTTCGGGCTCTTTTAACATCTCTAGACCTCGGATATTAAAATTCCTCCATTTTTTAGGTCCTGTTTAACGGTGTCTTTTATACGAAGGATTGATGATTAACTTTCGCAGCCCCTCCCCGTTATACAAAAACACACAGTCTCACCAAAACGGTTTTTACATGCATTCCAATCTTGTCAAGTTTTATCGCATTTTGTACATTGTATAGACAGTATTCAGATGAAAACACGCAAGCCAACATGAGATAGACAAGTGCAATAATCAATTATAGCAGTGCATGTGTGCAATAAAGGATATAGGAGTCAAACATGTAGGAAGATATCACTAATTACATCTCAAAGACTCCAATCAATGTAAAGAACATGGATGAAATAATGTAGCCTCTCAAATCTCTATCAACAGTCACATGGATATATGGAATGAAGTGGTGACTTGGCTAACTTAAATGCTCATCCATAAAAGGTGCAAAAACAGAAAAAATCTTTTTGGCCTTTTTCAAAAAATATTATCAAAATAAAATCTTTTTGTGCTTTTTCTGAAAATTTTTCTTAAAGGAAAATCTTTTTGTATTTTTCAAAAGAAATATAAAAAAAAAAGCAACGAGAATAAAACAAAGATGTACAACTAAGCAATGGTACATATAAAATAGACTAGCAATCGGAAGCATATGATATGAACATGAAGAAGCATCCTATTTTAGACAAAGACCAACCCCTCAGTCAACTGTGCAAATCCCTAAAGATTTCCTAAGACTCTTAAATCTAAGGGCATCTGAAGGTTTCGTGAAAATATCGGCTAACTGACGGTCGGTAGGAACAAAACTCAGGGATACGACTTTCTCTTCAACTAACTGACGTATAAAGTGCTCACGTATCCTGATGTGTTTTGTGCGCGAATGCTGAACTGGATTGCGGGATATGTGTATCGAGCTCATGTTATCACAGGAAATGGTCATGGTGTCCTGTGATATCCCATAATCCTCCAGCATTTGCTTTATCCACAAGAGTTGTGTGCAACAACTCCCGGCGGCTATGTACTCAGCCTCTGCAGTGGACAAAGAGATAGAATTTTGCTTCTTGCTCAGCCAGGAGACACGAGCAGAACCAAAATAGAAACACCCACCAGAAGTGCTCCTACAACCATCTACATCCCCAGCCCAATCGGCATCCGAATAGGCGGACAGACGGTCATCGGTATCAAAGGAATACCAAATCCCGTATGAGAGAGTCGCACTTACGTATTTAATAATACATTTTAGAGCAAGTAAATGTGACTCTTTTGGGGACGCCTGATATCACGCACAGACTCCAACACTAAAGGCTATGTCAGGACGACTGGCAGTCAAGTAGAGAAGACTACCTATCATACTTCGATATAAGGTTTGCTCTAAGTCCTTGCCTGAAGTGTCCTTACTAAGCTTGGTAGTGGTACTCATAGGTGTACGAGGATGCTTAGCGGAGTCTAAACCAAATTTCTTCACTAGGTATCTAGCATACTTGGATTGAGAGATGAACATCCCATCCTCTAGTTGATAAACCTGGAGACCAAGGAAGAAAGTAAGCTCTCCTACCATGCTCATCTCAAACTCACTTTTCATCTCCTCCTCAAAGTGGTGAGCATGCTGAGAGCATGTGGATCCAAAGACTATGTCGTCCACATAGACTTGAACAACCAAGATAGCACCGTCATCTCTCCTGACGAACAACGTCATATTAACTCCCCCTCTCCTGAAGCCACGAGCTAAGAGATAAGAAGTAAGCCTCTCATACCAAGCACGGGGTGCTTGCTTCAAACCATACAAGGCTTTCCTCAGATAGTAGACGTGATCAGGGTGCTTAGGGTCTTCAAACCCTTTTGGTTGTTCCACATAAACCTCCTCCTGCAGAATGCCATTCAGAAAGGCACTCTTGACATCCATCTGATATAACTTGAAGTGCAGATGACATGCGATGGCGAGAAGTAAGCAGACGGACTCAAGCCTCGTAACAGGAGCAAATGTCTCCCCAAAGTCTACACCCTCTATCTGTGTGTAGCCTTGAGCGACCAACCTAGCCTTATTTCTGGTTATGGTACCATTTTCATCCATTTTATTCTTGAAAATCCACCGGGTACCAATAACATTAGTCTCACTAGGTCGGGGGACAAGTTCCCAGACATTGTTCTTCTTAAACTGAAGTAACTCATCCTGCATAGCAGATATCCACTGCTCATCTTTGAGTGCTTCTTTGTGGTTCTTGGGCTCGACTTTGGACGTGTAGCAATGATGACTAACAACGTTTTCTAGTTGAACACGAGTCTTGACACCTAGAGTGGGATCGCCAATAATGGCTGAAGGATCATGACTCTTGCGAACCCAAGCAGGTGTGTCCCCTAACACATGAATAGGGTCCACAGAGTGTGGGAGAGGAACAGGAAAATCACTGTCAGAATAGTCCTCATCCTCACAGTTAAGGTTGGGATCAATAACCGTCGGGGGTTCATCATCTTGCACGGTGACGTTTATTGATTCCATAACCTTAGAGATCTTCAGGGTAAAAATCCCGGTACGCTCTACTGTTCGGTGAATATCCTAGCAATATTCCCTCGTCGCTCCGGGAGTCGAACTTTCCTAATTGCTCTCTATCCCGTAGGATGTAGCATTTACTCCCAAAGACACGGAAATATGCCAGGTTGGGTTTCTTGCCTGTCCACAATTCATAAGGCGTCTTAAGTGTGTGTGGACGCAGATAAACCCTATTCACCGTGTGGAATGCAGTAGACACTGCCTCTGCCCAAAATCTCCTAGAGACCTTATAACCTTGAAGCATAGATCTAGCCATTTCTTGGATCGTTCTATTCTTTCTCTCAACAATCCCATTTTGCTGAGGAGTTCTCAGAGCAGAAAACTCATGTTTGATCCCAATGCTATCACAGTAGAGATCTATATTTGCTTCTTTGAATTCAGTGCCGTTGTCACTACGTATTCTGTTAATAGTGACACCGTGTTGATTTTGCAGCACACTGCACTTGGTCGTTAAAAATTCAACAGCATCGGATTTCTCTCTCAGAAAACCTACAATGGAGTACCTGGAGAAATCATCTACCATCACGAGGATGTACCTCTTACCTCCTAGACTCTCAGTACGAGTGGTACCCATAAGATCCATGTGAATCAACTCTAGAACACGAGAGGTGGTAATGGAATGCAACTTCCTATGAGGACTACGAATTTTTTTTCCCAACTGACCGGGTCCACAAACGGTCGAAGTTGACTTTCCAAGAGATGGTAAGCCACGTACTAGGTCCTTTTTAGCTAAACGATTAAGATCTCTAACGTTCACGTGACCTAGACGTTGGTGCCACAGATCCATAGGAGTGATTGTGGCGCTGTTGCAGACAAGTGAGGATGTGGGCTCAGTCCCATAGCAATTATCCTCGGTCCTTACCCCTTGCATCAAAAGTTTACCGGCCTGATTGTAGACTTTACACGCGTCTCGATCAAACTTCATTGCAAAGTTAGTGTCGCACAGCTGGCTAATGCTGAGAAGGTTTGCTTTCAAACCTTTGACGTACAAAACATTTTCTAGCTTTGAAAAACCAGGTAACTCGATAGTACCTCATCCTATAATGCTAGACTTACTCCCATCTCCAAAGGTGACTCTGCCATCTTGATAGTCCTCAAGAGTAGTAAAAAATGAGGCATCACCTGTCATGTGTCTGGAGCACCCACTATCAAAATACCACTGAGAGATATTATGTGCTTTGAGAGAAACATGAACAACAAAAGCCTTTTTATCTTTCTTAGGAACCGAAGTCGAGATGACTTTTTGTTTGCCTTTGTTTTTGTTGATTTTAGCTGGAATGTGAGAAGTATTCACTAACGGCAAAGAGATCCGTCGGAATTCTTTCATTAAACTCTGAGTCGTGGCAGCTAGGAACTCAACTCGCTCTCTGAGACTAGAAAATTCATCAGTATGACGTGGTGGAGTAGTAGTACGTCGTGTCCGACCAAATCTATAGCAAAACTCCCTAAGGTGTCCATTTCTTTTGCAATGGGAGCAAAAGGGCACAGTATTAGGAGGACCTTGGTTTTCTTTTCTTGGTCGAACTCTCCTTCTTGGTTTTTTATGAAGGCCACAAGGAGTCGTAGTAAACTCAGGAATTGGTCCCAGTGAAATTTGAGACGTGGAGGAACCATCAAAACCAATTCCTTGCCTGTCACCAAAACCTAAAGCGGGACCGAGGAGCATCTTTCCCATCTTCCCAGATATGTCCTCGATTTGAACCTTGACTTTCCTAGCTCTCTCAAGGTCATGAGTAAGCTGAGAAACAAGGGCTTCAAGTTTCTTTCGAGTCTCCATGGAGGAATGGAGCTCACTAGTAAGACTAGCCACTTGTTTAGTCAAGTCCGCTTTCTCTTTCTCAAAACTGCTCACACTCTCTCTCTAAGCAAATTCTCTTTACTAACCCAGGCAGACTCTCTCTCTCTCTCTCTCATGGCGGTGCATGTGGAGGACTCTCTCTCTCTCTCGTCTCTTCTAACTCTTCTTCTAACGCGGTGATCCTAAGAACTAATGCCTTGTTACGTTTTTTAGTTTTGAAAGACTCATTATATAACTCGGCGTAGGCGCGTTGAAGGTTACTCTCGTCCTCACTACCTTCCTCCTCTCCCTCACTCTCTTTGCTCTCGCTGTCGAGGTGTCCCTGTGAAGTAGCATCCTCATCATCGTGAGATGCACTAGGAGTACTCACATGACAAGCCATGAATGTGGTGAAGTTTTGCTCATGCGGTGACTTATCTCCCGAGTCCACCGACTCGACCTCACTGTCGTCACTAAGGGTAGCATTTAGGACAGCTTTACCCTTTCCCTATTCAGATGATTGGCACACTCAAAGGCTATATGACCCCTACCATCGCACTCAAAACATCTCTCTCTTTCTTTCAGAGGAGGATTTTTGGAATCTTTTTCATTTTTCTTTTCAAACTTATTTTTCTCAAATCTCTTTTTATCTTTAAAATTGCCATTTTTCTTAAATTTGAGAATTCTCTTGAAATTTTTTGCGAAAAGAGCCAAATCATCCAAGTCAAAATCGCACTCACAATCTGACGTGTCAGTCTCTCTCTTTCTAGATGACTCTACTCTCCTTCTAGCTGACCCCTCACTCCTTCTCTCTTGGGCTTTAAGTGCAATTCCCTTATCTTTTGATTTAGCATTTTTAGGGAACATATCAATTTCATAAGTTTGCAAATCTCCTATGAGTTCTTCCAATTTTAGCGTATTTAAATTACCCATAGAATTTAGCATGGTGACTTTAGGGATAAAACGCTTAGGCAAAGAACGAAGAATCTTTTTAACAACTCTAGCATTTGGAATTTGTTCACCAAGATTAAAACTAGTATTCACAATGTCAGAAAGTCTAGCATAAAATTCATCAAAGCATTCAGAATCATGCATGGTGATTGTTTCAAATTGAGTTGTCAAGTTTTGCAACTTAGACTCTTTCACAGCATTAGTTACTTCATGGGTGAGTTGTAAAACATCCCATGCCTCTTTTGACGTGGTACACGTCATTATGCGTTTGAACTCATCAGGTGTGACAGACCCAGAAATAGCACTTAGACCCTTAGAATTAAAAGATGACCCTTTTATTTCTTCATCAGACCAAGAAATGTTAGGTTTTGAAGTTGGTCACATTATCAACAGTCACGGTGGGAGGAATCCACCCTCGTTCAACCAAAATCCAGACACCTTCATCAATGGCTTTTAAAGCCGACCTCATACGGGCTTTCCAATAAGCATAATTTGTCCCGTCAAAAACAAGCATTTTATAATATGACTTCTCCATTTGAACACGCACTATTTCAAAAATCAATTTTTTCAGAAAGTTGATATCTTAGAAAAATTTTGCGGAAAAAGGAATACGCGATAGAATAGCGTAACCTGCTCTGATACCAATTTGAAAGAGTTGGCGCTTGCGTTCAATTAAGAAATAATATAATAAATGCCATTTTTAACCCAAATTAACCCTCAGTATGCAACTAGGTGTGATTGAAACAATATGAAATCATGTAAGAATTATTCAACACACAAAGTTAAGGAAAAATCCCCCACAGGGGCAAAACCATTTGTATATCACTATAATTTGTAAGAGAAACGGCTTACAATCGGATTACACTGAAATACAAGTTTTTGACTAAGAATTACCCTCAGGTATCGGATTCTGTAGTGGCGGCTGGAAGAATCCCTTTCCAGTAGGGTTGGCGGCTGGAACTATCCCTGTCCAGTAGGGCTGCAATGAAGAGGAAGGAACGGTCCACTTCACAAAGGGTTGAACAACAGAAATGGTGTTCTTGGGTTACCAAACTTGATTCACATAGATATGGAAGATGTGTGAATCTAAAAACCTAGAATCATGGGACTCAATAGGTGAAGACTTTAGAGTTGATATGCTCTGAAAAACGTGGGAATGTCTTAGAAAAACCACTTCCCGTAGTGGGATTAAGTAGGAGAACTTGATCCCTAAAATTCGGAACATGATCTGACCATGATCTGTTTGAAATTATCCTCATCGGATCGGTCCGGTCCCTTTAGGCGGATCGGTCCGGTGACATCGGATCGGTTCCTTTTTGAAGACGGATCCATCCGGTTGGCATCGAATTGGTTCGGCATTTTGGCTTCATCGGTTCGCTATGGATCCGGGGTATACTGGCCTCACCTCAGCAGGTGGATCGGTCTGGTTCCTTTAGGCGGATCGGTCCGGATGAACCGGATCGGTTCTTTTATCTGGGCCGGATCGGTCCGGTTTGTTCCCTGATTCCTTTTCTGCTTTCGATATTCGAATTACGTTGATGAGCGTATGTTTCTTGAATTTTCTCAACGGTGTAACGGCGTACGACATATAAAATTCTAATGGACAAAAATGTCCTTACAATAAACACTCTACATGCAATCCCTATCCAAATTTATGAGTTCCAAGACAAATACATTAAGTTTTCATCAAAATCTTCAAAGAATATCAAATCTCTACACTAAACATGGAGGAAATATTCATTGAAACTAATAACATCAAATCACTTGCCTTAGGTTTCGTTCTTCAGATTTGTTGTCGGATATTAAGCTGATTCTCTCCTCTTTTTGGTCACAATCCCTTCCAAAATGATGGTGATAGGAGATGGTTTGGTTTGAAACCTCTTTTAACTTCTCTCTAACTTCTCTCAAAAACCCCCGTAGTCCACTCTTTTGTTTTTATCTGGTAATGTCCTTAGTGTCCTCTCTAATAATATTTAATTTAACTCTAAAATTCGTGGGTTTTAATTTCTCAATTTTTAAAATTACCAAAATACCCTTCTGGGTTGCCGGTTTGGCCTAAAAGTGCCTTGGGACACAAACTAAACTCCTGGCTAGTGTTTTCTGACTATTTTGACCGTTCCAGACACGTTGGCGCACTCAAAATGACCATTCGGTTGATAAAAATATAATTTAATTTTTAATCAAATTAAATTCATTCCTGATGCGATAGACACACGCATCCCAACTAAATTTCCCAAATTGTCATACTTCTGCCTCGTGACAATTTTAACATTTTCAATACACATATAATACCATATATTCTCAGTAGTATTTTATTTTAACATCATAATCAAATTCCAACTCACATCTCGCTAGTATTTATTTTCGGGTTAATTTCCAAATTAATTCTCATTTAATTCAATTAACCCAATAAATAAAAATCATTAAAATTACAGGGTATTACATACTTCCCCTTACTAACAGAATTTCGTCCCGAAATTCGAAACTAACGCATACCTGGTACAAATAACTCTGGATATCTCTCCCACATCTCATCCTTGTGTGCCCATGTGGACTCCTCGGCATTATGCTGCCGCCACTGAACACGTACTAATGGTACTATCTTCGATCTTAGTTTCCACTCGATGTGGTCGAAAATGGCGATTGGCCCCTCTTCGTAGGAAATATCGGGTTGTAGATCGATGTTCTCTAAAGCAATATGGGTATGGGCAAAATCATCCCTAAGATATCTCCTTGGCGAGGAGACATGGAACACGTCATGAATCATATGCAAGTGCTCCGGTAACCCAAGCCTATACGCTACTGGAACAATCCACTCGATGATAGGAAATAACCCCACATATCTCGGTGACAATTTACCCTTCTTCCCAAAACACATAATCCCCTTTATCGGAGATACTCTGAGTAGCACCTGGTCTCCCACCTTGAACTCTCTGAAGAACCTCTTGGCATCAACATATCTCTTATGTCGGTCCTGAGCTACCTGAATACTGCTCCGTATCATCTCTATCATTGCCGAAGTATCTTGAATCAACTCCGGCCCAAGGAGTTTGTTGTCCCCCACCTCTAACCAACATGCTATGGAACGACAAGGTCTCCCATACAATGCCTCGAATGGAGCCATGCCAATGGTGAACTGGTAGGAGTTATTATAAGCAAACTCCACCAGTGGAAGGTACTTCTCCCAACCACCTCTAAAGTCTAGGATGCACATACGCAACATGTCCTCCAACATTTTATTCGTCGTCTCGGTTTGCCCATCAGTCCGCGGGTGATACACCGTAATCAGTTGTAACTCCGTACCCATGGCCTCCTGAAAACTCTCCCAAAATGGTGAAACAAATATCTTATCTCAGTCAGACACGATATTGAGAGGCACCCTGTGAAGTCTCATTATCTCCTCTATGAAAATTTTGGCATACTGTCCCGTAGTGTAATCTGTCCGTGCTGGCAGAAAATGAGCAACTTTGGTCAACCGATCCCCGATTACCCATATGGAATCGTGACCCCTCTGTGACGTGGGCAACCCCGTGATGAAATCCATGGAAATGCTCTCCTATTTCCACATAGGAACCTCTAATGGTTGTAGGATTCCCTCTAGTCTCTGATGATCCACTTTTACCAGTTGACAAGTGGCACATTTTGAAACGAACTCGGTAATATCTCTCTTAATCCCGCTGCACAAGTACCGTCGTCTCATGTCTTGGTACATCTTATCCCAGCCAGGATGAACTACGAATCGCGAACCGTGCGACTCTTCCATTACGTCGTGTCGCAGGTCTTCCCCTTGTGGAATAACTAATCTCCCATTGAAGCATAATCCCCCGTCTGAACTAACATTATAGGACTCGGCTCCCTCTGCTAGTAATCGAACTATCTGCTCTTGACAGAACGAGTCTTTTGCCTAGGCCTGTATCACTCTCACAAAAATATGAGGCATAACAGTCATCACAGACATGAATGATCGGGCCATTGCATCCTAGTGTCCCAACTCCTTCCACTTTGCTTTCCACACTTCGACCACCTCACCTATTGGCCTACAGCTCAACGTGTTTACTACCACATTAGGCTTTCATGGGTGGTACTGGATATCAAACTGATAATCCTTCACGAACTCAAGCCACCGACGTTGACGCATATTAAGTTCCTTTTATGTGAAGAGGTACTGTAGAGACTTGTGGTCTGTGAACAACCGAAATTTCTCCCCCCGGAGATAGTGTCTCAAAATTCGAAGAGCAAATACGAATGCCGCTAACTCCAAGTCGTGGATGGGGTAATTCTTCACGTGAGGCTTAAGCTTACGGGAAGCATACGCTATAGCCTGACTCTCCGGTTGCAGTACACCTCCAAGTCCTTGTAGGGATGCATCGGTGTAGACTAGAAACTCAACTCTCGGTCTGGGCAATGCTAACACAGGAACTGAGGTCAACTTGTCTTTCAACTCATCGAATGCCAACTGACAGGCATCGCTCCAGATGAATGGCACACCTTTGCGTGTCAGATGTGTCAAAGGACCTGCTATCTTAGAGAACCCCCAAATAAATCTCCTATCGTATCCTGCCAAGCCCAAGAAACTACGAATCTTAGTCGGTGTCATGGGTTGTCCCCACTCCCTCACCACCGATACCTTTCCCGGATCAACTGATATCCCTTTGTCTGAAATGATATGCCCCAAAACTGTGCCTCCTTTAACCAAAACCCACACTTATCGTACATAGCATATAGCTCATTCTGATGCGGTGTCTGCAAAACCTATCTCAAATTCTCGGCATGCTCCTCCTCTGTTTGGGAGTAAACCAGAATGTCATCGATAGAGACGATGGCGAACTGGTCTAGGAACTCTCTGAACACCCTATTCATCAAGTTCATAAACATGGCTGGAGCATTGGTTAGGCCAAAAGGCATAACCCAAAACACATAGGAACCATATCTCATCAAGAAAGCAGTCTTTGATACATCCTGTTCCCTTATACGCAACTGATGGTATTCCAATCGCAAGTCCATCTTTGATAAGAGAGAATCTCCTCTCAACTGGTCGAATAAGTCATCGATTCGGGGCAACGAATACTTATTCTATATCGTGACTTTATTCAACTCCCGGTAATCTACACACAACCTCAACGATCCATCCCTCTTCTTTACAAACAACACAGGGGCACCCCAAGGCGAAGTGCTCCTACGGATAAACCCCTGACTCAACAATTTCTCTATCTGATCCCTTAGCGCTCTCATCTCCGCTGGAGACATACGGTAAGGTGCGCGGGCAATTGGATGAGTGCCCGACGTTAAATCGATAACAAATTCTATCTCTTTACTAGGAGGTAATCCAGGTATATCATGAAATCGATCCGCGCACTCACTAACAATGGGAATCGAATCGAGTGGTATTACCACTTCCTTAGAGGTCTCCTCCTCTATATAATACAAGTGTGTGGACGATCCTCCTTCATAACTAGGCATCGCTACTAAGAACATCTCTTGCCCGGGAATGGAAAAAATAATACTCCTGCTAAAATAATCAATCATCGCTCGGTACGTAACTAGCCAATCCATACCAACAATCTCATCGTACTCAGTCATCTCTAATACTAACATATCGACAAGTAAAGTAAACCTCCCAATCTCTATACCCACACCTCTACAAATAATAGAAATCACAGAACCCGTACTCAACGGTGAATCTACGCAAGTAATCGTGCTCTATGCAGTGTCTAACTACCCCATAGTGCGTGCAAATCTCATGGATATGAAATAATGTGTGTCCCCCATATCAAATAAAATACGCCCCATAGTCCCTTCAATTGAGAAGATACCGTCAATAAAAGGTGGAACTTGTGGGACTATGGACTGCTGTAGCTGATAAACTCACACGTACTGAAGTTGTCCCTGCTGGACTGGGACTGCTGGGATAGGTGGCAAAGCTGGCATCTACGGTGGTGCTGGGAGGGCAGCGGGAAACATAGGCCTCTGGGGCTCATGTCGAGCACCCTGCTGCTGCTGGTGTGGGGCTCTGCCCCTATCAGGACACTCCTGGCGTTTGTGGCCAATCTTTCCACAAGTAAAACATTTCCCTGAAAAATTTCCCCCTCTCTGACCCTACTGCCCACTGTCCTGGTGGCTGTTGCCATTCCTCCCCTGGCTGTACTGGCCCTGATGAAACTGTTGTTGTTTGCCATGCTAGTCGTGCTAACCCTGATGGTCGTGCTGACCCTGTTGGCCGTGAAGAAAACCTCCCTGTCCATTTCTGAAACCCCCAGATCTAAATCTCTTAGAATCCCCCTGCTGGGAACTCTGATCACCCTGCCTGTGCTAACCCTAAAATGATTGTGCCCCGTTGGCACCATTTCCCCCTATCCTGGCCTGATGGCTAAACTTTCCTAATCTCTTACCCTCGGATAAATAAATGCGGTGGTCCTAGACGTGAAGCAGTGCTGCGTTAACCACATCAGAATAAGTGGCCAACGAGAGATTCCCTAGTAAATGCTGACGGATCCTCCAAGTCAACCAATCCATGAACTTCTGTATCTTCTTTTCCTCTTTCGGAATCTCATCGGGGTTGATGTTCAAGAGATTTGTGAACTCGGCCTCATATTCAGCCACTTTCTTCCCCTCCTGACTGAGGTTCATCAACTTCCTCCTCATCTCGGTGTGAACGACTGAGGGAAAATACTTGCGGTCGAACAGCACCAAAAACTCCTTAATAGAAAGAACATCTCTCTCCTATGAGTGTGGTAATGGACTCCCACCACTTTAATGCTGACCCTACCAGCTTAAAAATATCCATTATCTGTCTCTATACATCCGTACACTCGTACATCCTCAAGTGCCTTTGGATGTCCTTCTTCCACTGACTGGACACAACGACGTCGGAGCAACCTGCAAACTCTGAAGGGTGTGCTTTCTGAAAAGCATAATGAACATGTTCCCAAGCAGACGGGAAAGCATGAGCCTGTACTGGCGCTTCTACCGGCGCCTGGGGTGGTGCCTGCTGCACAACTGCTAGGGCGGCATTTACCGCTTAGGCTACAATAGCAGCTACTTCTGCTGCATTCATGGATCCCTGAACTGGTGCAGGCTATGGCTTGGGCTGAGCATCCCTGGGAACTCGCTGTGCACGTCATGGAGGCATCGAAAATGAGAGTAAAGTCTTATAAGTTCGCAGTTATTATCTCAAAATAGCTGAAGAGCGAAACATACACAATAGAGTACAACAATCCTATAATATAGGGCTCTACATCAAAGAACGCTTAGTGGAAACATAATAAGCCGTACAGATCCTAAGGACACTAGAACTTCATGCTCTGATACCACCTGTGACACCCCGACTAATTAAATACCGGATAGCTACTCCTTTACTCAAATTAATACAAAATGTCAAGTTGGTTCAGTTCATAGCATCACTGTCCAAAAATATTTTAACAATTACTAGCCACCTAATATTTAAAATGTGAGTTGTCAATTTTAAATTAAATAAGATTAACATACAATCCATTTAAATTTTGAAATGCTAATACCATAATCACAACACATTCACAATAGAATAACAATGGAATAATAATAAATCTGGAGGAATACTCCTCTAAATAATCCGAATACTGTAAATATAACCTAATACAAAGTCTGAATCACAAATTAATTAAATCCAAAACTAAAATAAACAGAATAAATAAACTGTCTCTAAGAGAAAAGGGGCGACATGACCTACAGATAAATAAGTGTGAAATGGAATCAAGGTAGAAAGTGGAGGCATTTATAATCGAGGTCCTGTAACTTCCACAGCAGCTACAGCATGTCACTGGAATGGAACTTCTAAGCTTGGTCTCCTTGTGGCTGGGCAACTAAAAGGGTTTTACAAAAAAAAAGATTTGAAAGCAAACGGGTCAGAGCCCGATTGTGAAAACAGTTTAAAATATAGCAAGTGTTTAATGTCATTAAACAGTGACTATAAAATACATGATAGTGCGTGCTCTCATATGAGTTCCTCACCACTCAACTAATTGTACATGCCTATCATACCCGTACCCATTCTAGTTATTCCACTATCTAACCAGACCAATCCATATCCTGACTTTACTATACTATTTATTATTTAATTCCCGACATCTTAATATAAACTGAGAGTTTTCCCATTTCTAGCACTACAAGCATGTTACATTAATTCACACTTGTAATTATATAAAAAGTCCATTTCAATATTTAAGTATATCAATATCATCATAAATATACAATTATGGCACCCCTAGACTAAGTTGTGGTGCATACATACTCTGCTATCAAATCCCGACACATCACGTACATAAGGATCACATATTCCGAATCTCTTAGGAATCGTTTCGATAAGTAACAATCACACGTAATGGAGGCAAACATAGGTCACATCACATGGGTCACGCACATACCTATGCTCCCATGATCAGCAAACTTATTAACTCACCAATAAGTCATTCTCTAACCTATGTCCTCGAGGTACCACTCTAAATACCCCCATAGGCACACAAAGATTAGATGGCCTTGATCGAACGCTGACCTCCCTTGATAGCAAGTATGGTAGGTATGTTATACACAGACAACCATATATACAAAGCATTCACACATCTTAGATTTCTTATAATATTAAAAGAGGTATATTTTACATTCCAATACCGTCATTCATGTAGTACGCTTGCCAGTTCCAAAAATATACATTATAGATTACCAACTCGTCCCGCATCGTAAATTCCGGTACTTATCCCTTAACCCCTAGAAGTCACCCGTTCCATTATATACTTTAAGTTTTTAATCCTCAATGTACTCCAAACTCACAACTATACCCACTAATCACAAGGGAAGAATAGCACTCATTTAGATAGGCCTACGAAAAGTTTAAAACTAAAATCGGGCCTAAAAAGACCATTTTATGAACTCGTTAGAAGTCACTTAAATCTCGTTCGAACGAATGGTTTTGAAAGAACTCTGAACTCGTTAGAAGTGACACTGGCATCTCGTTAGAACGAGGTCGTTCGAACGACCTGGGTTGGTCTTCTAACGAGATGGCAGGAAACGCCCAGAATTTTTCCCCATTACGTTTTTCACCAAATTCCTTTTCCCAATTCCATCCCAAGTTCATACTAACTACAATTTTTATGTTGGTAAACTATTCTAGGTCACCCTAAGTCATTTCTTAACATATTTTTGGGGGAAAATCTTATTAATTAACATGTAATCGCCATAAATTCCCAAATCTTGCCCCAAACCTTATGAACATGTACCCAGAATTTTATTGCACCTAAATACTCATCATTAATCCATTTTTAAATCATCAAAGTTTAGTCTTTTGGGTACTAATTTCGTTCGTAAACACTCTACATGCAATCCCGATCCAAATTTATGAGTTCCAAGACAAATACATTAAGTTTTCATCAAAATCTTCAAAGAATATCAAATCTCTACACTAAACATGGAGGAAATATTTATTGAAACTAATAACATGAAATCACTTCCCTTAGGTTTCGTTCTTCAGATATGTTGTCGGATATTATGCTGATTCTCTCCTCTTTCCGGTCACAATCCCTTCCAAAATGATGGTGATGGGAGATGGTTTGGTTTGAAACCTCTTTTAACTTCTCTCAAAAACCCCCGTAGTCCACTCTTTTGTTTTTTGCTGGTAATGGCCTTAGTGTCCTCTCTAATAATATTTAATTTAACTCTAAAATTCGTGGATTTTAATTTCTCAATTTTTAAAATGAACAAAATACCCTTTTGGGTTGCCGATTTTGCCTAAAAGTGCCCCGGGACCCAAACTAAACTCTTGGCAAGTGTTTTATGACCATTTCGACCCTTCCGGACCCGTTGGCGCACTCAAAATGACCATTCAGTTGATGAAAATATAATTTACTTTTTAATCAAATTAAATTCATTCCTGATGCGACTGACACACGCGTCCCAACTAAATTTTCCAAATTCTCATATTTCTGCCTCGTGACAATTTTAACATTTTCAATACTCAAATATTACCATATATTCTCAGTACTATTTTATTTTAACATCATAATCAAATACCAACTCACATCTCGCTAGTATTTATTTCTGGGTTAATTTCCAAATTAATTCTCATTCAATTCAATTAACCCAATAAATAAAAATCATTAAAATTACGGGGTATAACATCAATATAGAATTGATATCTTAACAGGTCAGAATATAAGGCAATTTATAAACAAGTTTCTCCACTCATAAATGGGTTTTCTAACTGGCCGTGTCATGGATTCAAACATACAAGGGTTAAATAAATAATAATAAAATAATGTGTCAAGGCTCATTCTTCGTCTAAATAAAGTAAAAGATCCTTCAAATTAGGGTTGTCATCAAGAGGAGACTGAAACTATGTGTGGGCCTTTAATTTGTCTACTTGAGTAGTTAAACCTTGTGGTTAATGCATAATAATAAACAAACTTTCATCCTTCATTCACTTTGAGTTTAATACATTCTTCATGTTTGAACACGATAAACAAAAGTCTTGTCAACCATGATATATTTTCTCTTCATCTTAGACAAATAATACATGATAATTTTGTGGATGTATCAACATTATAACCATTAGTATTGTCCTTCACCTAGTCATAATAGAAAATAGTTTCTTTAAAATCTCAGTAATCTTGTTCCAAGATTTATTTAATAATCCTATATTAGATCAAAATTGTATCCTTTTAATTTTCATCTCTTTTTCTAGGCACACAAGAAGTGAAACAAGAAATTGAAATTCCGTTGTTTTGCATCAATGTCTTTTCATGCATGAATATAAGACAAAATGAAAATCGTTGGCACATAATTTTTTAATCTTCTTCGCATGGAAAATGGGACCAATTGCTAGGCTTGCAACACAAATGTCCAATTACTAATGGCTTTATATTAGGGTATCTTTTACAACACATAAATAAATAAAATTAACAAAAGAGGTAGAAATTACCTCTTTTAATACCCCTTCCCTAAAATCATACGTCACCCGTGTTGAAAATTTTAACTTCGGGTTTCTGGTAATTTTCCTCTCATCCTTCCTATCCGTTTTTATGAATTTGTAGAATTTCGATGTTAATATAGAGAATAAGCATTGAAAAAAATACGTTATATATGTAAGTGTTTACTTTCTCTCATTTTAAACGTTATCTTGCTATTCAAAGACATATCGAGTTTCTTGCTCGAATTTAAGACTGGTGAGTCCAACCTCTTTAGGTTTCCTAAAAGGCGATTCATCCTCAAACTAATCAAATTCATAAACCACTCGTTATCCATGTGGATTGAAACTTGTAATCCCTTATTTTGACTTATGTTCTTAAGTGTGTAATGATGATTCTTCTATTATGTATTCTTTCGTAATTGACCCTCCAATATACCTTGTATTCCTAAGATAATCCTTTTCATCAAGTGCTCAGAAGAGTACATACTGCGATACCGGATAGGTCCACACAATAATGCCTCATCACATTGATGAACAAGTATTTGGATATTGATGTCAAATAATTATGAAGGAAAAAAATTCTATAAAACACAAGTCACCTCCACTAAGGTTTCTTTCGTAGTCGTAATGTCATTTTTGTTGAAAAACTTTACACATAACAAGATAAAGCACAAACTAATCTATATAATTTCCCCACATATATCTTGGTTCATATAAAAGAAATGACTAAACAACAAAGGGATTAAATAAATCATGAGGTGACAGTTATGAGGTGTAGGGGGGAAATTTGAAATTGTGTCAATTTATTTGTAATTGGCATAATTCCAGACAAAACTGTTTGAGTCATAGGTTAGTCATTGAGTTGTGATCCCACAAAGCCTATGACATGATGTCTTGAAGATGTTGCATCAATTCTTTAAAGATGACATCGTGTCATATTTCGTGATTACTTTATCTTCACACACAATTGTATTTTTCATAGATCTCTCAGGTATAAATGCTAATGAATTTTGAGATCTAGGATTTTAATTAAGGATGTATTTTTAACTTAAAATGTTTTAGGTCTTTGAAAAAATATTTTGGAGGCATATTTTTTTATAAAATGTTTTCTAACTTATTCTCATTTTATATGTTTGAGAAATTGTGGTTGTTTTAAACTTAAAATAATATTTGTTTTTTTAATCGCTCAAACGAGATGGGAATTTCAATCGAAAAAATGTTCATTATCGTTTGAAGTCTCATTAGAAGTTTTCATTAAACAAGCATCGATCGAGAACGTACTATTTTGACTCGTGAGATAATCATGAGGTACTGGTTCAAACGAGATTGAGCTCTCATTCGAACGAGGAGGAATTTCGTTCAAACTAGATAGCATTCTCATGACGCCAATTTATTATTCATAGGAGATAACACCTCGAAATTCATTTTTTCGTATTTAAAGATGCCTTTCACTCAAAAATCAAAGGAACTTTTGTAAAAAAAAATATTTGCACTTGTTTGTAAAAGTTCCCACTTATTCCAACATTTTTATTTTTCAAGATCCAAATCTCATCATTCTAAATCTATAGTGATCTGGATTTGGGCACCAAAAGTTGTTCTTCCAATTTGAAAAATTATTTTCGTGTAGTAGACTCCGTATGTGTTGATTGAGAAGAAGAAATGGTGGACTCCATGTTGTGATTCGTAAACGATTTCTAGGTAGCATCGGTGGATACTTAGGTGCACGTTGACTAGTGTTCTGTGGACACTTGTGAGGGTGGATTCCTGTATTGCTATTGTGGAGGAGAGGCTGAAGAATTGAAGAGGGTCAAGGCTTGTGGGTGATATAGTCACTGAATAAGTCATGTTTGCAGTTGTAAAAATCTGTATCATAGTGGATTGTCTGTCCTGGTCGTGTGACTGTTTTTCCCTTAGCAGTCTCCTCATATATCAACTTCTAATGGCGTGTTTGATTTATTTAATTTATCTGCATATTCAACTTAGGTGCATTTATAGAATTAATAATATAAAATGGTGTAATTTTTTTTTACAAAGGATAAGTTTTTTCATGCTATGTTAAAATTGTGAAAATTAAAAAAAAAGTCTTTTCCTAAAGAAAATTGCTTAGGGGTCTTCTCAAATTTGTATCAAAGTTAGAACATTAAATTATTGTGTCTGGGATCCATTATCTTTAGGCATGCATCCTGGAGGGTTTGGTGTATTCAGAAGACCAGTTTTTAATGGGACTAATGATGCCTACTGAAAAATGCGTATGAAGTTAGAACCTAATGCTATAGATGAGCGGGTGTGGTTAGCTGTAAGTAAGGGGTGGACACCACTAGTCAAAAGAGATGGATATGAAATACACTTAAAACCTGTTATGTCGTGGATTAATACCGAACATAAATTAGCATAATACAATTCTAAGGGTTTGAATGCACTTTTTTTGTCTTTCTCCCGGGCGGAATTCCACCATATTATGACGTGTGAGACGTCTAAATAGGCTTATGAAATACTCTAACTCACCCATCAAGGAAGAAACGATGTTAAGTCTTCCAAACTCCAAAACCTCACCACCCAATTTGAGATGAATAAGATATTATAGAGTAACACCTTTGATGAGTTCTATGCTAGATTGTTCGATATAGTTAATTCATCCATTAAATTAGGAGAGAAGATACGATACAACCGAGACAAAACTAGAAGATCTCGTAGGTGACCTACAAACTTATGAGGGTGACATGTTTACCTCCAGGAATGTGATGATGAAAGAAAAAGGCGTGTCTTTGAAGTCCTGGATGGAGGAAACAGTGGTTTTGGATGATGAGTTGGACATCGAATCTAAAGATGTGGCTATGTTGGTAAATAATTTCAAGAAATTTCTCAAATTCAAAAAGCAATCGAAGGATGCCAAAATATTTGAGAAAGAAAAGAACAACAATGTGTAATACCCCTTATTTTTGAGTAATTATTTTTATATTATTTTGCCATGAGGGTTAATTATATAAAATAATGGAAGTTGGAGTAAATATTATTTTAAATGATATAAGAGATAATATTTGATGAGTTTTGCATATTTATTGTTAAGTGAATGTAAATAGAGTCATATTATGTTTTATTGCGTCATTGTTCCTTAAGCGACGGGTATGGCTTATATTCAAATTGAATCATTATTGATAAAGTAAAATGATGTTGGAACATGAAGTAATGTATGTTATCCTAGATGCAAACTTAGAGGGAACGGTTAGTCCGAAAATGGTTAAGATAGTCAAAATAAGTACCATGTTGTATTTTTGGAATCCGGGTACTTTTGATCAGTTATTACTTAATTATGTTGTTACGAGTCATTTTAATCGTGTAGTAGCATTTGAGTTGGACTTAGATTAAATGGGCATTTAAGTTCTTCAACAACATTTATTTCTCATTTGTGTGTTCTAAACCAACAAAGAGAGAGAGAGAGAGAGAGAGAGAGATTAGGAGAAAAAGAAGAGAAAAGAGGGAGAATTGAGGATTGGAGCTTGAATTTGTTGATATCGTAAGATAATCCGAGACTACAACCCTAAGGCAAGTTTCTAACTTACAAATGTATGATTTAGTGTGGATAAATTGTATTGATAACTATGTATTTGGAGAATTTAACAAATGTTAGGTTTTGATGAATTTTAGTGTTTAACCTTTAGATTTTGATGTTTGTAATATTTGAGTTGATTATATTGGTTTGTTGTTGTGGAGAAATGTTGGGGTAATGTTTTTAGTTGATGGGGTGGTGAGATGGAATGAAATTAGGGTTAGAGATTTAGTCTTGGTATGAGAAAAAGAGTTTTTAGTCGTGGGACCTGGTATGATCGGTCCACTGTAGTCCAGAGCCCGATTCACCACACCTCAAGAGAAAGCCTTTCTGCTACTCTCAATAGGCATATTTAGAAAGCGCGTTCGACCACGGTCTAAGGACCGGTAGACTAGTCATTGGGGAGGGGCTTACTGCTTCTTTTACAAGGCCAATTTTAGAAAGCGCGATCGACTGGGGGTTAGGGGCCGGTCGACCGGTACCCTGCTTTTCCCCCAAATACTTTAGTTTTCTTTAGTTCCTTTATTTTAATGTTTAGGCTTAGGAACCTTCTTGCAGGAAGAAAAAATAGATTTTTAAAGTCTTGTATTAAGCGAATTAAGAACCTAGGTTAGAGAATGAGTGTTCAGGCTTATGTCGGGAATTAATTAATTAGTTATTAGAAGGAAGTGAGCATCCTCTTCATATAGAGAGCTAGTATAGGACTAGGGGAAAGTAGGGTCATATAATTTTTGAATTTTGAGATTGGGATGAGGTAATATTATACTTGATGACTTATATGGATGTCCATATTCATGGGACTAATATGAATGTAATTAAATGTTGTGTTTTACGTCATTAAACGCACATGGATCTGGTTATAATGTAATCCACATTTTATTGGCATATCTTGTGAATATTGATTTGCATCTACGTGTCTCTCTAAATGCTATCATAAGGGAAGTTAGGCGAATGAGGTGAAGTCCCTGGCTAGTGAATGCAGGGTGAATATAGTCCTCAGCCATAGGACCGGTGGTTATATTATGATGTTATTTTATTCTAAGTGAGGTAATTCCGGGTGTGGTTATGACTCACTTTCAAAGGTATTTGGTCGCTTCCCATGGGACACGATTTAGGATGCCTAGGTGGTATTGGTTATAGGCCCTGGAAAATGATAGCCATTTAGTGGCGCATCAAGTGGGGTGACTCCAATAAGGATGGTCTTATAATCGTTATATTGTGATTACAACTATTCTCACGAATGTGATATTTTTTAAATGGCTAAAGAATTTTATAAAACAACTGTTTGGAATAAGTTTCCTAATGAGGAAAGAACTTATGAAGTTATATTGTGCAAAACTGAAATGTAAGTTTATTCAATTGGATTTGAGTTATTTCTCTTCCATGGATGAATAGTTATCATTATAAATGACATTGCGCTAGGTTGTGCATTTAGATGAGAGGTGAGGATTATTATTATTGTGAAGAGTGAGTTAAACTTTATTTTAATGCTAGCAATAAATAACTGACGTACATTATATTCACATGTATATCATATCAAATTGAGCCCGAGCCCGTTTATATCTCTTTGTTTTGTAGGGATCCTATTTACGCCCAGGTGCTCCTTCGCGAGGACTCCCATGTTGATCCTTCCTTCCTAGTGTCCAGGGGCTATGGAATTTTTGCGGATGTTATAGGACTTTTGTGATAGACGCATCAACTTTTTGTACACTCTAGTTATAATCAATCTACACATTCGGGCGTGTGGCCCAAATTTTTTACTTGTTTATACATTGTGATATTTATTTGTAATACTCGGTGTAACCGTTTGAATTGGTTTGTTAACCGATAGCTTGTTCGGTTATTATATTGTGAATGATTGTAACTCTGATCTATCTTTATTTATATCGACCATCGTTTCAAATTGTATTTTCTATATGGTTTTCTTTAAACAACAAATAAATTTGACATGCGCTTTTTAAAATAATTGGTGGTATCTCGTACTTTTACTTTCACGGCAGTGATGCTAAGAATGGACGATCTATGATTCTTGTAATTATTAGAGTATCAGGCTGCCAACCTATTATTTTAATAAGCGGGGTGTCACAGATGGTGTCAGAGCATTACATTCTATAGTCCTTAGGATCTATGCGGACTTATCACGTTCTACCGTAGCGTTCTTTGACATAGAGCCATATTGTTAGGCCTATTTTGTTTGTGTATGCTTGCGATCTTCTGCAAAGATAAATTGTTTTAAATTGTATTTTGATTTGGTTGTTTCTATGTCTCAGATGCATCCTAGAAGAGGTCGCTTAGGTAAGAGAAATCGAGTTAGATAAGATAATGTAGAACCCCCAACACCACAAGGAACTATTAATGCAGCGGAGGTGGATAACATCGTCGCCCAGGCAGTCAACACTACAATGACTGCTATGGCTCAACAGTTTCCTCAAGTCCAATAACCGGTAGTACCGGAGGTGTTGGCCCATGTGGTAACTTTACAGTGGGAGAGAGTTAGATAATCTTTCTTAAAAGGTCACCCCCCAGAATTACAGGGTGGTACTGACGTGATTGTAGCAAACTAGTGGAAGAAAGATATGCTGTGTCATCTCCGAATGGTAGAGTGTAGCGAGGAACGAAAATAGATCCTTCCCACTATCAAACTAGTAGGATACTCTTTACACTGGTGGGAGTCGGTGACCACACCAGAGCAGGGGGATACCATGTATATATTAGACTTTTGGGTTTTGTTTGATAGAAATTATTTTCCTCCCACGGTCCAAAAGGAGATAAGTAGGAAGCTCCAGGATGTAGTACAAGGGGAACGGTCGGTTGCGGAGTATTAAGTGGAAATTACTCATCTACCAAGCTTTGTGGCCAATGAAGTCATTTCAGAGGAAAGGAGAATATCGAAGTCGTTTGGGGGTTTGCATTGGAGGATACGAAAGCACTTGCTAGGAAATCCCACTTTACAAACATTTGGTGACGTGATGAATGCAACCTTGATTAATTACCAAGATCATCTTCTGCATGTGAAAGGGAGTAAGAAGATTCTGGATTCTCGTCAAGTTAGTAAGCTAGGAGGTAACGGTGCCGGAGGCGCACTACCCTCATCATAATAATCGGGAGGCAAGAAGAAATACATGGACACCCAACAAGGGGATTCATCTAAGAGACAACATTTTGGGGGTTTTAATTTTGGTGGAGGATGTTTTAGGCATGATCAGGGTGCCCAGTAGTAGCAACACTAGGTGGTCTAGTAAGGCTAAGCACGCCGAGGTAATAATGAGGGTCGAGACCATCCGAGCTAAGGCATGAGATAGGTTTGAAATAATAATTGGGTTTGTTATCCGAAGAATATTTCGGACCGCTGTTTTCAGTGTGGGTAACTGGGTCACTTTAAGAAAGCTTGTCCACAATTGATTGGGGGACAGTTGCCTAGGGGTCCTCAGCATCAACAAACGCATCTATCGCCACTAGCCCCTATTCCAACCATCCCTCTACAACAGGGGCAACTACAGTATGGGCGTGTTTATCATATTCAGGATGCTTTACATCATCCAGCCCCTCCCGCGCCTCCAGCTATCGATGGTAAGTTTCCCATTCATGGGTATGTAGGTCGTGTGTTATTTGATACGGGTGCAACATACTCGTTTAGTGCTAGACATTTTGCCCAATCGATGGGGTTGATTAAGTCAGCGGAGAGTTCCTTTACTAGTGTGGGATCTTCTATGGTTGATGGTTCACTTATCTTCTTTATTTGTAAAAGGGTAGGAATAGACATTCGCAATTTATATTTTGAGGCATATTTAGTCGACCTGGATATGGTCAGGTATGATGTTATTTTGGGTATTGATTGGTTGGTGAAAAACTATGCTATGATAAATTGTTTTGGGTGGAGTATAGTCTTTTCCATTCCGGGGTAAGAAATGTTTCTAGTGGCTATGCCTCTTTCGGAGGGAGGTTCGAGCAAGTACTTATATTTTATTACGGAGGAGACTTCACATGATGTAGGCCTTTCCTTAGATTCGATTCCCGTTGTGAGGGAATTTGAGGATGTTTTTTGGGAGATTCTGAGTTTACCTCCAATTTGTGAAATTGAGTTTGTGATTGATTTAGCACCGGTAACTCAGTCGATTGCTAGAGCTCCATACCATATGGCTACTGTGGAGATGGAGGAGTTAAGGGATCAAAGTCAGTAGTTGTTAGAGCAAGGTTTTATTCGGCATAGAACGTCATCGTGGTGTGCTCCTTTATTGTTTGTGAAGAAGAGAGATGGTTTCGTTCGGTTATGTGTTGATTACCGGGAATTGAATAAGATTACCATCAGGAATAAATTTTGGTTACCTCATATCGATGATTTATTTGATCAATTATGGTGAGGGTCATACTTTTCTAAGATAGATTTGAAGACTGGGTATCATCAGCTACGGATTCGAGAGCAGGATGTGTCGAAGACTGCATTCTTTACTAGATATGGGTCCTATGAGTTTTTGATCATGCATTTTGGGTAACTAATGCTCCTGATGTATTTATGGACCTTATGAATTGAGTGTTTCGGGACTTCCTGGACCAGTTTGTCATAGTGTTTATTGATGACATACTAGTCTATTCTCAGACAGAAGCCGATTATGGTACAAATTTACGGTTGGTCCTGCAAACACTATGGGATCATCACTTGTATGCTAAGTTCAAGAAGTGTGGGTTCTGGTTATTAGAAATGCAGTTTTTGGGTCACATTGTGACAACTGAGGGCATTTCGGTAGATCCGAGTAAAGTTATCGCAGTGAGAGAATGGGTAGGCCCACGACACCCACAAAGATTCATAGTTTTCTGGGTTTGGCAGGTTATTATCACTATTTCATTAAGGTTTTTTCCAAGATCGCTAGCCCTTTGATAAATCTGACTCGAAAGGGAGTAAAGTTAATTTCGGATGATTCTTGTCAGCTAGATGTTGATGAGTTGAAGGATAGGTTGACTTCTGCTCCAGTACTCACGTTGCCAATATCGGGGTGGACTATTTAGTCTTTAATGATTCATATCTGTAAGGATTGGGAGGTGTGTTAGACCAAGAGCATCGGGTTATTGCTTATGCTTATCGCAAGCTAAAGCCCCATGAGAAGAATTACCCCATGCATGATCTCCAGCTTACTGCAGTAGTGTTCGCCTTGAAGATATGGAGACATTACCTCCGGGGGAGAAGTTTAGTCTTTTCATAGACCACAAATCATTGAAATATTTATTCTCACTGAAGGATCTGAATATGCGAGAACGCCGATGGTTTGAGTTTGTGAAAGACTATCAATTTGATATTCATTATAACCCGAACAAGGCTAATGTGGTATCGGATGCACTGAGTTAAAAACCCAAGGGGGATTTAGCGAAGGTATGGAAGGCTAAATGGAAATAACTTAGCTTGGAAGATGCTATAGCAAGGGCATTTATGTTAGTGCTGACCATTACGCATGCGATTGTGACGAGAGTCATGGAGGCACAAGGAAGGGACAAAGATTTCGAAGATCGTATACGCCAGTTGTTAACCGAGGGAGTAGAGTCCTACTCCATAAGTTCAGAGGGTGGGTTACATTTCCACGGGTGCCTTATTGTCCCGGATGAGGGAGATTTGAGAGGTGCTGTCATGACTGAATCTCATGGGTCTAGATTTGCAGTACAACCTGGTGAAGACACAATGTACCAATACATGCGCCGGTAATTCGTAGCATCACGACAATGATGCGAAGAGTGATGCTAAGAATGGACCATCTATGATTCCTATAATTATTGGAGTATCGGGCTGGCCACCTCTTATTTTAATAAGAAGGGTGTCACGCAAGACCCGTTGTGTCCCTAAGAATCGTAGTCAAAATGTGAGGAAGGATTATTCGAAGAGGTGTTTTGGTTATGAGGGTTATGTCCATAGGGTAGCTGAGTGACCCACTAAACTAAGGAATGAGGGAAAGAAACCGATAGCTTAAAATCTCACCCTTAGTGATAGTGATCCAGAAAAGGGGAAAAAAATCCTCCAATGAGCGCAACTTTATTTCTTTCATGTCTAGTCATGTGAGTGATGATGAGAAATATTCCTTTAAAGATATTTCTTTGCATGACACTTTCGAGGCCATAGTTAGTAAATCTCAAGTGAGTGAGGGTGATTTTAGTGAAGGGAAGAAGTGGAGGAAAGTGAGTTGCAAGTTGCCTTCCATGATTTGTATGAGGAAACGATGAAGGTGAAAAAGGCTAACTCGAAGTAGGAAGTAAGGTTGAAAGAACGTGCCATAAGAAATGATAATGATGTGGTGATTGATTATCTCAGGGCATATGAGAAGACTATTTGATAGAAACTATAATATTTTGAGGGTGAGCGAGGTAGTCTTCACAGTTTTATGGATGGTACAAAGAAGGAGATTCTAGAGTTTAAGGTGTCTAGGCATTTACTAGAGTTTATGATAGTTAAGCTTGAGGGTAGATTGGGAGATTCGAGTAGGGTCAAATTTGAATTGGAGACTAGGTCAAAAAAGTTGGATATGATGTTAGGCACCATCCAAATCAAAGATGATATATGTGGAATTGGCTCCGATGATCGTACTGTTCCCATTCCTAAAGCCAAGACCATGCATATGAGAGTGTTTAATAGGAACATTAGGAAAGGTAGGGGTGGAAATTTGGGTCAACGGGCCATGTTTTGTCCCAACACAACACTACAGGACAAGGTTTTTTTGGACACGAACACGACACGACACGAATACATGTTTTTTTTAGCTAGCACGAACACGACCCGAATAAAAAATAAGACGGCACGACACGACACGATAACCATAATTTCTTAAATTTCAGGCTTAGAAAACACGATAACATGATAACACGACACGACTCATAATTAAGGCACGAACACGACATGACATGACTTCGTGTAAAAAAACACGACATGAACATGAAACATCGTGTCAATTTCGGGTCAATTTCATGTCGTTTCGTGTCGTTTTTTCGTGTCGTTTCTAAAATTGCCACCCCTAAGGAAAGGTCAACCTTTAGGTAACACTCCTCATCGTGTTTACACTTGAACTCATTGTAATAGGAAGGATCAAGTTAGACAATTTTCTTATGATCTTAAGAACGCTTCTACAAAGTCTTAGAATAGAGTCGCTTCAGCTCCTAAAACCCTTATTGGGTGTTTCACACCTAATTGGGTTAGGAAATCGGATTTAGAGCCTTTAGGTAGTAGGATTGTTGATTCTTTTACGCTTTCACATGATTCTCCCCATGTTAGATCTTATGGTTGAGCGTGTTAGCCGTGTTTGTCATACTTAAGTTGAGCTTTTTGACTTATTCTTTAAAGGGTTGTGACTTATATATAGTTTGTATTTTAATCTTTTTATTTCTTGATTCATAGCTTTGAAAAATAGGAATAGATTTTATATTTAGGTCTAATCTTTTTTAGAAAAACACTCAAAAAGATTATTGGTATGTCATATTTATGTGCTTGAATCTCCTTCACTTTGCAAACTCAATGTGGCTAGGATATTTGGTTATGGCTTTAGAATCCTAGGTTGATCTTAACCATGATATTCGTGGAGTTGTTTCAAACTTTACTTGCATTATGGATTTAATATTCCATTGCACACACATACACGTGTTGTTTGAATGTTTAACTTCTCATGTACATTTGAGTTTATTGAGACGTTCTCCTCTCAATCCTATCATTTACGCATATTTATTTCTTACGGGGATTTATGCATGTAAGAACCATTTCTCATGGCTATATTTATGTATTATAGAAAAATTGAGTGTAGGAAGGAAAGGGATGCAGAACCAGGTTGACTTTGTGTGAAAGCCACCATTGAAAAGAGCCCACGAAAAAAGTAAAGGCAATAAAAGAGAAAACATTACGAAAAGGGGAAACTTAGAATATATTTAGTGAATAGAAAAGACACTACTTCAAAAAAAATTAGAAAAGAATAGAAAAATATGAGTGTTTATCTTTGGAGGGAGTTTAGTTGAAGAACAACGGGTTTTCACAATAAGTCCTTGGTTTAACGGTCGTGTCATGATGCTATTGATTTGTAGAATCGTCAAAATCTAGACTTGTGTGCATTGTGAATGTTTTGTTCATTAAGTTAAGTTTATTATTCTCACATGTGCCTAAACCATAGTTTTGATAATATTTTGTGGTCAATTACAGCTTCTTGAACATACTCAAATGTTTAGTTCATGATTTATTCATTTTAGTTCACCCCCATTCACTCCATTCAATGTTTAGTAACATCCATAAAATATTACCATATATCTCTTATGTTTCCGGTCGGTTATTATTTTTGTGTGTGTAAGATAAATGTTTCTCATATTTTACCTTTTTGGATCGAGTATCGGTAGTTTAAAAAGAGTTTTCGAAATTTTTGTGTGTCGTTAAAACGAAATGATATATCGTTCCAAGATGTTTCAAACAAAAACCACTTTTCATTCTAACAACCTGTTGTTTCATTCCAACGAGTCTCATTTCTCGTTCAAACGAGCATGGTTTTTCATTCAAACAAAGTTAAAAATATGCTTTTAGTTTTTTACTGCTATTCTTTTTTCCATTTTTACCCCATATTCCCTCTTCATCTTCTCTCGTTCTGCAACAATTATTCACCATTATTGAGAGATTTTCACCTAACAAGCTTAGATTTCTTTCGCGTAATCACTTAATACATCACCCATTAGCTGTTATTCGGTATTACTCATCAGATTCGTCCATTATTTGTTTTTTTGAGGATTTTTTGGAAAATATGGTTTGGGTGGATTTTCTAAGCATGTATCCATTTTTTTAATTTGTCATTTGTATATAGATGATTGGGAAATTTCTTTCAAACCATTTTTATTAAAAGAAAATCATTTTTTTAGACTTTTGCTGAATTTTTAATTTTTGGTTATTTATTCACTGGTCTTTTTCCCCATGTGTGTAGCGTGTTATAAAAATTTAGAAATTATATTTTTTTGTCGAAAGTAATCTTTTTATTATTATTTCAAGATATTTGTGACACACGCTCAATATTTTCCCATTTTATCGCATTTTGTTGGATTATTGTTGATTATATCCTCTTATTTTCTATTTTTGGGAGTGATTTTCATAATGCTTCACTTAGTTTTGTACGAAGATAGGTTGTTAGATCTTGTGTCAGTTGGTTGGTAATGGATTTAAATCTTAAGTTTTTGTACCCATACCATATTCCCTATTTTTTCGTGATGGCCAGTAGTCGGCGACGTAGTTCCATCCATATGGGTCGTGTTAAGAAACTAGTTACCTAAACCCTTGAATAGGTCGCCCAGTCCAGTCGCCCTCGGTTCACTACTGACGTTGGGTGAGTCGGGTTGATTAAAAGCATTACCCCTATTTGGGTTGTCACGTACGTGTAGTAGTTCATGATAGTGTCTTTCGTACTAAGGAGTTTTTGATGTACCATGTTCTAGGATGGCTCTAAGGTCGAGGTTAGGAGCCTATGTTTTCCATATACGATGTCATTCAGTGAGACATTATTCGTGAGTTTTGTTTTTGGGAAGTCACGATTGCTACTGGTTTACAGTCTTATATCAGAGGGTTCCAAGCTATCATCACCCCAGATCTTATTGCCTAGTTGTTTCAAATTCCTCGAGATTTGGATGCTATCTTTCAAGGTTATGCCACCCGTAGTACTGAGCTCGATGACATGATTGGACATTTCTTCCATGAGATCCCTCATCATAACTCTATCATGTCTCACCATCATCTCCATTCAGATCACCGACTTCTTAAGCACGTCATCATCGGTCTATCCCAGGATCAAGTAACTCATATTTCTTATGATATCTTTCAGTTGATATATGTAATTAGTCATGGATGGCACATCGATATCCTTGCCATCATTAAGCATGGCATGTCCTTCGTCCCTAATGTGGTACCCACTCCTATTCGGGTTGTAATTCCCATTAATGTCCTTATGAAACGTATCTACGAGGTTGTCCAAGTCTCGTTACTTTACGACGAGGTGGAGAAGTTTGACATTTCTCCTATTGATACAAACACCACTCGCAGATCTGAGAGTCATCTTCCAGATGTTGCTAGGCATATTTCTTCTTCTCCATCATCCCCTTTAGGAGGAGATCACACATCACAACCTTCTTACACCCTTCCCACTAAGCCACCTTTTGTAGGGATATGAATGAGTCAAAAGGAGTCTGACGATATGAGGAGGAGAGAGAGCATTGCATTCTTTTGCAATCAGAGCTTGGGGAGAAGAGGCATATCACGAAGTCCATGTTGGGTCGTTTTGATGCTGAGGCAGAGTAGTGATCCTTATAGCAATCTCAAGTTTCTACTATTCTTAATGAGATAAGGAGACATGAGCAGCGCCGACGAGCAAGCACTTCTAGAAGACGTAGGGACGATGTCACTACAACTGATGATGATGATGATGATGATGATGATCGTGGTGATGATGGATATTGTTGAGTCTGATTCTATTTTTATGTATTTTGAGATACAATGCAATTAATGTATTTGGATTTATTCGGTCAATTTATAACATACCTCATGATACTGATTTTATTTGCTTGTCATTGTTGGTTATTTATCATCATTTATTATTTGAGTGGACATGGATATTTTTTTTTCATTATTATGCAGTTATATTAGTTGTTATAGAATGATATTTTTATTGATGTACCCTATTTCTCATCATTATTGATTGTATACTTCATATATTTGTTTACTGCTATATTGTGGATTATCCATAGTGTCATGCTTACATTTTCCATCTTTACTGTTATATTTTTTTATCCATGCTATTAATTAATATACTATTGCTAGATATGTTGATTATGGTTTATCTCTCCCACTTTTTGTTGTGACAACCCGCCTAATAAGATACTGGGCGATCACTCTAATATCAAACTTCAACAGGAGTCTCATATGGATCATTCTTAGCATCACTATCGAAAATTCCTTTAATTTCAAATAACCTATTAGTCCGGTGTCAAAATTTTGCTTAACTACTCTTTTTAAACACTACAATTAAAACATTCACACAGTATTGCGTAAATGAAACTGAAATGAAATAAAATAACCGAACACTCGGTCAAAATATACAACCAAATCGAATGATGCTGAAAGAATAACTAAATGCAATTGGGTTACTAGCCCGAATGTTTAGACAATACCTCTTATCTAGAGTACAAGGATAGAAGCGTCTACCGAGAACCCACAAGCATCCACAGCTGCTGCAACAGACGTCTGACTAGAAAGAAGTGTCATCCAGTCGTCCCTGTGTCTGGACACCTATGTAATATATATATATATATATATATATATATATATATATATATATATATATATATATATATATATATAGCAAGAGAGGAAAAGTAGATAAACGGGTCACAGCCTGAGTTTGAAAATATTTTGCAAGTGCATAAATGCTTTATTTTTAGAAAATAGAGTTTATCTCACATTTCAATTTTTATCGCACTCCCATGAGATACCCCTCACCTCTCTTCTAACAGTGCACACCTAACGCACTTAACATTCTAGTTAAGCTACCCTTCGTAACTAATCTAATACCCCCGTCTACTAGAAACCTCTACAACCCGAGCATTAAGGGCTAAACTTCTCTCCATTCTCAACACTATGCTAAATTCGTGTGTGGGATGTCTCGCGAAGCGAAATCCAAACAAGGAACCCCCTGCCGCCCGATACACTACTACTTGGAAGGGTTAATGCTAGATATCCATTAGGCCCGTAGCACAAAACTAAAGTATAAATACATACTTATATATTTATATACATATCACATTCATTATTATATATACCTTATGACCGGGAAGAAAAAGTGTGTTCGTGTGAGGACACAATCGTTGTGTGTTTCGCCACCGCGATACAAAAAGCTAAACTACAGCTACACTTGACAAGCAAGCACAGCGGTAAGTAGGGTATCGTAAGAAATCCACAGGGAGTGATTGAATTTTTTATTTTAATTGTTTTAAAACTTCAGGAATAAAAGTGTAAAATAAATAAATGAAAAGGTGATGGGTGGTAATGGTGGAAAAAGAAAATAATAAGTTACGCTACACAAAAGTAAAGCGAGGATCGGGATCGCATCCTACCAAACGGATCAAAACAACTACTAATCAAGATTCCGGCTCGAAAGCAATTTAATCGAGCACTTACAATTAAGCATAAACATCACACAATAAGGAATTTAAGCTAAAGTTGTGAGATTAAACATTTAATCAAAAATGGTCACACGCGGATTAAATTCGGATTATCGCTATAAACACTAAAGTTGCATGACAAATAAAGTTAAACGCAAAACAATCCAACTTTAATACACGCGGTTTCAATTAAATGCAATTTTACACGAAACCCTAACTTTCCAGGTCCAAACCCGTAAATGGCGTAACGAAATTCTGACCCTATTTATCTAAGGGCACGACATGGAAATAAACTAAATTAAACTAATTAAACTAGGAAAGCAAGAAATAAAGCAAGTAAACTAATTAATAAAGCATATAAACTAATTATCAAAGCAAGAAATTAAGAAATACAAATATATTAATAGTAGGGGTAATGAAAAATCCAACTTACAACACCCAAAAGTTGTCACACCAAATGAGGAAGAAGAAGATCTCTCAAAACCCACCAAACCCTAAACTAAACTAACCTAAAAATCTGATTTTTTTCTCTCAAAATGAGAAGGATTGGTTTTATACAAAATATCCCATGGCAAACTTGTAATAAAAGGGAAGAAAACCCAAAATCTGGAGGGCCGAATCGATTCGGAAATGGTCCGAATCGATTCGAAAACAGGGGAAGGTCGAACTGCAATTCTGCAGCAATTCCGAATCGATTCGGTTTTGGTGCGAAGCGATTCGCCCTACAGGTCTGCAATTCTGCAGCTTTGTCATGTTTTACGAAAAATGCCGCCATTTCTTCGTTATAGCTCGGAATGAGGCACGGTCGGAGGCTACGCGAAGATAACTCAGAGGAATACAACATCCAAGAAGACATTAGGCTAAAAAACTAAAATAAGAAATGACTAAAATGCCCTTGAATGTGACCTTGAGTGTACTTTTTAAGTAAAAATCATCCTAAAAATGCCATAACTCAATCATTACAACTCGGAATCATGCATCGTCAGCGGCCACGCGAAGAGAAATCAAAGGGCTTCAACTTCCGAGAAGAGCTCGGGATTCAAACCCGAATGATGAAATTACTAAAATGTCCCCAAAGCTGCAAAAGTCGACGAAAGTTTTCCGGAAAGCGTCCAAACTTTATACTAAGCATCAAAACACCTACAAAAGCTGAATTAACCCCTGCAAAACATGTTAACATAGAAATTCGAGGTTTTCTGGTTAACGAGCATAAGTATAGGGATTAAGATACCCAAGGGGGCTAATAAGGCGTAGGTTAACGGGTGAAATACGCAATATTTGCGTCGTATCACACCCCCTAACTTGCACATTGCTAGTCCCTAGCAATGAAATAGGAAACAACAAGAGCTATGAGAAAATCAGAAGCAGGATACAAGTACAAAATGGGATGAAAAAGCAATAAAAAGATAAGGCCACTTTCGTGGGCGAACGATTGCATTTAGCATATGCAATAAGCCGTTAAACCCCTCGGTTACCCTAGTGGACGAGTGTTGTCTTGTGAGGGTTTTCAGGGATGAAACCCACAAACATCATATAGTTTCCTCAAAATATGCCCAACCCAACATGCGACAAACTCAATAACAACGAAAAAGATTTCAAACGCGTTATTAGCATATTGAACAAATTCAAGCTAAAGTCCGTTGTTATTAACAAGTTGAATGCACCTCATAGAATTGAAACTTTAAAAGTGGGAGGGGGGAGAGCACATGCATAGTGTGATTTGGCAAAAAACTTATATAAATCGGATACTAATCAAAGCAAGAATACATTCAATCCTCACGGGCATTATTCTCAACAAATGAAATCACTCGGAATGGGAGGTAATACACGGGACATGCGGGCATAAAGAGTAGATGTAAATGGAAACTAGGCCGCACACATGTCACAAATGAAGAACGCGATATATAAAAGGAAAAACAGTAATCTCAATGAAAGGATACAGCACACTAAAAGAGGCGAAATTCATTTTCACAGATTATCAAAACTATTATGAATTTTAAATTAAATGCACCCTAAGATCACATAGGACTTTATAGGGTTGTAATGTAGGTTTGGGGTTAAGGTATGAAATGAAAGGTATATGTACGGATTCAAAGTGTTCGGAGATGAAAAATTGGAATAATAGGAAACTAACTTCCAAACAAGCATTAGATATAACAACTGGAGAGTAATCAAAGCTTATTGAACTATATACACAACATATACAACTTTCTCTTTCTTTTCTTTTCTTCTTTTTCTTTTTTTTCTTTTGTTTTCTTTTTCTTTTTGCTTTCTCTTTTTCACTACACTTTCTTTCTTCTTTCTTTCCTTTGCTTATCAAACTCTCATATGCCTAAATTGCAACCGACATCATAACAACAACATTCAATCCCAAGTAACATTCCAAACAAAGGTATGCAAGGTTTATGTATGGCTTAAAACTCCAATTTGGAGTTGGTTATGGGATTTTGGGTAATGAAACGAAAGGCTAGTATTTAGGCTCAAGTGGGTTGACTAGGGAACATATAAAAGGTGAGGTCAAGGTCATATGGGCGATAAAACAAAGATGGTCTATGATCATTTCACAAAGTATACGCAATTCTCGAGTCAAAACAATATTTGAAAATCATGCTCAAGTAACACATTTCAAGGATGAACTCAATTAATGAACGGTCAATGAAAGAATAAAGAGATTACCAACGACTGTAACATTTTCAAAGAGGAAAGAATAGTGTATACACTCACAAATGAAGATAAGTCTCTAATCTCACTCGGTGTAAGTATATACAATGCAACAAAAGATTCCCGAGTTATAAAAATCTTAAACCAAATCAATAGAACAAGGAAAGTGCATATGCTCATGGGATAAAGTTTAATTCATGAAGTTATTCACAATATCAATGATTTGAGGACTAAAGTCTAATAACTTCTAAAATCGAGAACATGCATCATTGAGTTGTCTATTGGATCGGGCAATTATTGAAATTTATCATCAAAAACAAGGCAAAATGCCCAACAAAGGAGAAAAAAAAAAGAAAATACTTTTGAAAATTTTCAAATTTTTCACAAAAAGGCATACTTAGTAACTAAATGTGAGAAAATCCATAGACTACACATGAAATGGATAGTATATCCTACACCCCCTAACTTAAATGTTGCATTGTCCTCAATGCGCATTAAGAACACAACACAAAGAGAGGAAAAGAACAATATTACCCAAAATTGGAGCGATCTCCAAAAGCACGAGTCCAAAGGAATCTACAAAACAAGTTAGTACCGAGCATAGCAAAAACAAATAATAAAAAGTTAACAAATTACACTAGACTAAATTAAAAAGGAAAGAAAAAAAGGAAAGAAAGAAAATTAAAAAGCTAACTATTTACAACCTACTATTTAGGCTTCACACTAACTATACACTAGAAGTCTAAATAGTTAAGGGTCCACCCAAAAAGGTATTTGACTTTGAAAGATCAACGGTGGACCCTCCAAAGCGAACATGCCTCTCAAAAAATAAGAATTATGTTTGAACAACGGAAGGCAAGTGGGTGGTGAAAAAAGTGAACCATCACCAATTTGAAATTTTGGGCGGACGATGGGGGATTTGGATAAGAACGGGGAAAGGTACACTTGAGGTCCAAGAAAAGTTGACTCATCTCCCAAAGATTTTTCAAATGGAATGGGAGATGGTGCACACGTGGGGATAACATCCATCGAAAACAAGTCCGGTAAGGAGTCCTCATCGGCAAAAGTGTAGAAGTTTTAAAAGTTTCTACCGACTCATAGGAATCAACCGATAATTCTAATGGTTCAATGACGGAAAACCTATATGGTAATGAAATAAATTCAATCTCCGTCAACATATCGTCGGAAGGAGATTGAATTTTGGGGGAGAGAGTTTGACATTCGATGAGAAATTCTTCGAAAAATTTAGGTGAAACACAAGTTTCCAACGCCTCGTTGTTTTGTGCATAAGAATTCATCTCATCGCAAAGTGCTCCAAGTCTCATTACAGCATCATTTAGGCTTTCCAAACCTTGGGAGTAAAGAAGCAAAGTTTCTTCCATAGTAGGCTTCCTCGGCTCAAGAGCTTCGGACTCCTCATTTGGTAAAATCTCATCTTCTAAATCACCGGAATAAAAATCGTCATTGGTTTCAAAATATAAATCCAACTCAAACTCCCAATAAAGATTTTCATTGCGATAAATGTTTTCAAGTCTTTCATTTTCAAGAAAATCTTGAAAATGAAAAACTTGAAAACTATCCCCAAAGTATGAATCATTAGAATAACCGTAATAACTATAATAGTAGGACATGATTACCTCGTTGTTTGTAGATGGAGAATCCGAGCAAGAAAGTGAGCAACCACGAATTAAAGTTTCTTAGCGCTCAAATATGCTATCTTGCAAAAAAGTTTAAAACAAAGAATAGAAATACAAAAGAAAAAGTACTACGAAATAATAAAACAATTAATATCTAAAACACACTCCCCGGCAACGGAGCCATTTTGTGACCGGGGGAAAAAGTGTGTTCGTGTGAGGACACAATTGTTGTGTGTTTCGTCGCCGCGATACAAAAACCTAAACTACAACTACACTTGACAAGCAAGCACAGCGGTAAGTCGGGTATTGTACGAAATCCACAGGGAGTGATTGAATTTTAGATTTTAGTTGTTTTAAAACTTCAGGAATAAAAGTGTAAAATAAATAAATGAAAAGGTGATGGGTGGTTATGGTGAAAAAAGAAAAGAATAAGTTACGCTACACAAAAGTAAAGCGAGGATCGGGATCGCATCCTACCAAACGGATCAAAACAACTACTAATCAAGATTCCGGCTCGAAAGCAATTTAATCGAGCATTTACAATTAAGCATAAAAATCACACAATAAGGAATTTAAGCCAAAGTTGCGAGATTAAATATTTAATCAAAAATGTTCACACGCGGATTAAATTCGGATTATCGCTATAAACACTAAAGTTGCGTGACAAATAAAGTTAAACGCAAAACAATCCAACTTTAACACACGCGGTTTCAATTAAATGCAATTTTACACGAAACCCTAACTTTAGAGGTCCAAACCCGTAAATGGCGTAACGAAATCCCGACCCTATTTATCTAAGGGCACGACATGTAAATAAACTAAATTAAACTAATTAAACTAGGAAAGCAAGAAATAAAGCAAGTAAACTAACTAATAAAGCATATAAACTAATTATCAAAACAAGAAATTAAGAAATACAAATATATTAATGGTAGGAGTAATGAAAAATCCAACTTACAACACCCAAAAGTTGTCACACCAAATGAGGAAGAAGAAGAGCTCTCAAAACCCACCAAGCCCTAAGCTAAACTAACCTAAAAATCTGATTTTTTTCTCTCAAAATGAGAAGGATTGGTTTTATACAAAATATCCCATGGCAAACTTGTAATAAAAGGGAAGAAAACCCAAAATCTGGAGTGCCGAATCGATTCGTAAATGGTCCAAATAGATTCGAAAACAGGGGAAGTTCGAACTACAATTCTGCAGCAATTCCCAATCGATTCGGTTTTGGGGCGAATCGATTCGCCCCTACAGGTCTGCAATTCTGCAGCTTTGTCATGTTTTATGGAAAATGTCGCCATTTCTTCGTTATAGCTCGGAATGAGGCACGGTCAGATGCTACGCGAAGATAACTCATAGAACTACAACATCCAAGAAGACATTAGGCTAAAAACCCAAAATATGAACTAACTAAAATGCCCTTGAATGTGACCTTGAGTCTACTTTTTAACTAAAAATCATCCTAAAAATGCCATAACTCCATCATTACAAATCGGAATCATGCATCGTCGGCGGCCACGCGAAGAGAAATCAAAGGGCTTCAACTTCCATGAAGAGCTCGGGATTCAAACCCGAATGCTGAAATTACTAAAATGCCCCCGAAGATGTAAAAGTCGACGAAAGTTTTCCAGAAAGCGTCCAAACTTCATACTAAGCATCAAAACGCCTACAAAAGCTCAATTAACCCCAGCAAAACATGCTAACATATAAATCCGAGGTTGTCTAGTTAACGAGCATAAGTATAGGGATTAAGATACCCAAGGGGGCTAATAAGGCGTAGGTTAACGGGTGAAATACGCAATATTTGCGTCGTATCACCTTGTAATAAACATCTGGATAATATCTCTCGGACTGAGGTTTACCAATTCAATTTCATTTTTATAAAACACATCCAGGTCTATCTCCCGGACTGAGGATTCATATATAAAGTATTTACCAATACTTATCATTTTTATTTCAAAACATTCCATTTCCTTTCTTATATCCAGGAAATCTATTTAAAATCCAACTCATTAACATGAATTGCTTTAACATATGATATAACTTTTTAAAAGCCAGTTTTATTAACACAAAAATGCTTTTCCGTTGTATAACATCCCATTTCCCTTCTTACATACATGAAATGTATTTAAAAGCCATTTTTAATATCATAAAAATGCTTTTACCATACCATATGCTTCTACTTCCCTTCTTCCATTCGGGAAGTGTTTTCGAAGCCAAACCGTTTATCCCATTTCCCTTCTTATATCTAGGAAATTTGTTTAAAGACAATTTAATATCATAAATTTCTTTAGCGTATCTAAGACCGTCCCTCCGGGTTTCCCCACTGGACGCGCCCCTAAATGACTATCATCTTCGAGGGTCTATCAAACAAGACAACCTCGGAACCTAACAAATCGTCAGGAAGCGGCAATATGCCTGCGGGATAGTCATGACCACACCCAGAATCACATAACCAGCACAGAAAATATATAATCGCTCATATGTCCTATAGGACTATATCCACCCTGCATTCATTAGTCAGGGGGCTTCACCATACGCACGCAGCTTCCTTTGTGATAGCGATTTAGAGAGGTGTGTATCCATAAATTATTATTTATGAAAAATCATTTATCTTTCCATTTCGAAAACATTCATTTTTACATTTTCAAAAGTCATTTACATCATAGCATATATATATACTTTAATCACATAGTATGTATATATATATATACAATATATTCATCCTCGAATATATATATATATATATATATATATATATATATATATATATGGCCATAATTGCCAATCACATCTAACGATGTCCAATAATCCCAAAAGATTCTCTCAAATAGTCATAATCATGCATTCATATACGTTTGATACAAAACCTAAAGTATTCTGTCACATACATTCAATTACAAAAATACTTAGGCTCAATGGTGGCCGAACTCTCTCTGTCAAATCTTGTTCGTCCCGAACATTAACTATGTTCGTTCCCCGGATGATGCCCTACACTAATCCAAGGCTTTCCCTTTCATCTAAAGGTTTTATCACCCTACAAACCATAATTGAGGAGTCCCAATATCATAACTAGGATCCCCAATATAAGATACCAAATTTTAATTTAACTCCCCATACTCTTAAGGGAAGAAAACTGGCCACTATGACCAAAGTGAATCGATTCACCCTTAATGCGAATCGATTCGGGTAGGCGAATCGATTCGACCCCCAATCCGAATCGATTTGGAAAAGGTTCTGCAAACAGGTCCTTAATGGAGAATCGATTCGGTCTAAATCCAAATCGATTCAACCCACTGCAGAATCACAGATCCCCTTAGGCGAATCGATTCGGCCTGGACCCGAATCGATTCGGCCTATTCGAGGGGCACTGTTTGGGCAATTTTTCAATCTCCAAAATACCCAAAACTCAATCCAAATTCATTTTCATGGTTTCTAATCTACACCAAAAATCATCCCAAAAATCTACACAATTAATTCTAGCCTTTATTTTTCCAATTTCCTATTTGATTTCCGAGTTGATGATTTCAACCCCAGAACTGCTATCTTATAAAAATAATATCAAAATTTAAAAAAATAAAAAAAATACACGGTCAGCGGCCATGCGACCGTATCCGAAAGATCTACAACTTTTGTGTTTTGGTCAAGAGCTAAATCAATTCTCTTCCTGGACGAAATGGCCTCACAAGCTACGGGTTTACTATTCATCATCTTCCCCAAAATCCTAAACTCCATTTTTCTCCCTTTTTGTTGTTTCCAACCTCATCCAACAACTCAATAAACATCTAATCTATGTTTTACAACTAACACATCAGTTATTTTGGGGTTTCAACCCATTTCTCTTAGATTTAAACCCAAAACCCATAAAAACCTAGTTTTGGCGTTTCTCCCATTTCAATTCAATCTTACACTCCATTAACATGGTTTTAACACTATAAATCATTGAGATTTTACATTACATCAATATGTAAACTCATATCCAATTTTACCAAATTTATTTTAAGGGTTCTAATCCAAAAATAATATTTTTACCAGCTATGACATGAGATAATTGCACAAAATGAAATAAAGCAAGTAAACACTTGCCCCGAGTCGAGTCTGGCGGAGTTTGGCCGGAGTTTCCCCTTTTCTCCTCTTTTCTCTCCTCTCTCTCTTTTCTTTCTTGTATTCCTCTTTTCTCCTTATCTCCCTCTTTATAAAGAAAGAAAAATGGTTTAACCACTTAAAACCCCAAAACGACTCGTTTACTCAATTACGAGCCCTTTTTAACTCTAAAATTCCTCGAAACTCAATTTTGACAATCGGACACTCTTTTCCGACTATCTCGGCCATTCTGAGACTCATGGCGCAATCGAAATTCCCAACTGAGGCACTTGACTGCAAATCACTATTCTAACCCATATAACTTAATGCGGGTTTTCTAATCAAAATCTTACATTTTTGTCGATTTACTCCACGACGACATATAGTTAAAATACTTCGACCTATTTAATCCCAAAAATAATTACAATACCCATCAAAAATCATTAAATCCTCAAAAATCCCAAAAACCACGATTTCGAGAAAGTCTCCAAATTGTCAATTTATTCTTAATTATGGAATTTAATTGTCTCCAAAAGGACGGGTTGTTACATACTCCCCCCTTACAACGGAATTTCATCCTCGAAATTCGGAGATAACCTACATCACCAAAATAGGATCACAAATCTCACTACGTCTTAGTACCTCAAAAATCAAAGGTGCTAACATTATGGTCTTTTAACAAAGTTCACCTAACTCAAGGCGTACTCCAGAGTACTAGCTTCACTATAAGTCCATCTAAATTTGTATCTGCTAGCGCACAACATCTATGCATTACTCGAATGGCTTCTTGTGTTGCCAATAAGAGAAACGAGTCTATAACTACCGCTCTACATCTCGCAAAGCTTCAACTTTATATACTACGCCCCTTCTACTTCAGGCGGTATATAAACCAACTCACTAAAGTTCCCATACACGTTTCTAACCTGTGCACATCTGCACAACCATAGTTAATGTTCGACACGTAACACTCTCTCCCAATAAGGGTCTCCTTTCCTCGGTGTAATACTCACACATGGGCCCTCCCAACCCGCGAAATTCAATTCTCCTAACCTCGGAGCCACTAACTCTATCGAACTTATATCCTAATAATGTTACGGTCTATGCGTCACCCTACCTATGTGAAATGAGTATAATCCTAAATATATTCCTAGTGCCCAAGGCCTCTCTCAACTTCCGACATTTTCTTGATTTCATGCGTCAGACGTCACGCAAAAGCGAAATCCAACAAGGAAGCCTCCCATTAAACTACTCCCTTGCGTTGTCGATCATCAAGATATAGAGACCTAAGGCACACCAGCGGGACTTCCTAAATCCCACCTCACTAGCCAATGAAGGCATTTCTACTATTCTATTCTCCCACCCATTCGAAAAGAAAATCCAACTAATCGAAGTGCTAACTCTCTGTAAAGAAATACGAACATCATACCCAACACATATTTCATCACAATTTTCCTTTTCATTAAGGCCTGTCCATAACCTTAGAGTCAATTTTCTTTAAGTCCTACTTCACTCACTCCCTTGTGGCGAGAGAATCACATTAGTGCCTTTCCATAACATAATATTTTCATGAGCATACCGTCATCACATGGCTCATAGTCTATGGTGGTTCATCCACACTATAAGACTTATCAACAAATCCAACATACTTGCATCCAATAACATCTCTCCACTCCTGACGCCGTTAAGATTCATGTGTTGAGCGTCTCAGAAAGTGAAATCCAAACAAGGAACCCCTCCACACACACATACTTAACTTTCTCGATCACGGATGTGACAACCCGTATATAATTATGATAAATTATATTTAAATCATACTTATCCTATGTGATATGAATAATGTGTTATTATTATATCTATTTTAATTGATTATGTTTCATGGAATCTGACTTGAGTAGAATTATATTGTTGTTGTATAGTCATTGAAAGTTACATAGATATATTAAGAAAATACTTATGATTGAGATTCAGTACTAATTTAGTTGGATTAACAGGTGTAAGGTCAAATCAACCAAGTTCAGCCCCACACGAGGGAAACGTGAATACATAGTTGACAACCCAAGGTGAGTGTACTTACTGAGTTGATTTTGGAGATGATGTATATGTATTATATGTTGAGATGATATGTCTTGTTTAAAAGTCATGAGATGTTGAGATGTTATGGATTATTAAAAGCCAAGAGATGTTGAGATGTTATGGCTTTATAAAAGTGAGGATATGTTGAGTTGCTATGCAATTCAGGAGATGTTAGGTTATTAAAACCTATGGATATGATTATTGTCTACAGGCAGGAGATGTGGGGTTTATTAACTCCGGATATGTATATGGCCAAATTTGGCCCAGAGATGGATGTATTAATATGTTGAGATGTTAGTATAGTACTTTTACTATATAGAGATGTAGTACATTCACTGAGTTTTTAAACTCATGGTTTTATATGTTTACATTTTCAGGTTTTGAAGCTGCCACTGCCAAATCTAGGATGTTGAGGGCATAGTAGTATTGTCTCGTCAGTTTGTTTTGTACACTGTACTAGTTGTAATTAAGTTAAATGGTATGGGAGTTTAGTTTAAATTATGTCTCCTTAAAACGATTGTATTTTTTGTATTCCGCATTTTAACCTTGAAGTTGTTTTAATGTGTATTACCAAATAAATAAATAAATAATTAGTGTGATTTGTGAACTATTGAGTTAATTATATCCTAATGGGGTTAGGGGGTGACAACTTGGTATCAGAGCTTTAGGTTTTTATATTCTGGGGTTAAAGAGTCTAGATTTGGCAGTGGCAGAAATAGCGTTGTGTGGGTCATTTATATTAATTTGTGAGAAATACTAACCATTACGTTAGAAATAAATGTTGTATTCTTGTTTCTATAATTGTGGTTTATGACAGATAGTAAGCTATGGAAGGAGAAAATGTTCATGAGAGGGTAGATGAAGAGTCTTCAAATACAGTAAACCAGCAAAATCCAAATAATGTAGAGGGGGCTCCTGAACAACTTACATATATGCAGAAAATGGCTCGTGCCATGACTTTAATGGCATAACAACAAAACATGTTTATGCCGCAAATAGTAGAAAAACAAGCCAAGTACTTAGAGGAGCATACTTTAGCCAGAAGAGAAAGGGAAATACAACGAGAGGAGAAGAATACTTTGTATGAGAAGTTTATCAAATTGAACCCCCCAGCATTCTCAGGTTCTGTAGATCCTTTAGAAGTTGAGGCTTGGGTTAGAGATACTGAAACTATCTTCGGGGTGATGAATGTGCCTGGCGCGCAGAAGGTAATTTTGGCTACTTTCATGTTTTAGGGCGAAGCTAAATATTGGTGGGAGTCTTCCAAACATTTATTGCTTACTCCGGAGGGAGGTGAGGTAATTACTTGGCACTCCTTTATTAAAGCCTTATATGAAAAGTATTTTCCTCGCATGTATCGGAAGCAAAAAGAGAGTGAATTTGTATCATTAACTCAGGGGAATACATCGGTCAGGGAGTATGAAACTAAATTTATATCTTTATCTCTATTTTCATAACGATTCTTTCACAATGAGGAGGACAAATGCACCATATTTCAGGATGGGTTGAATTTGGTTATCAAGTCTAGACTCACTGCACTTGAAATGGTAGATTATACTTCTTTAGTTAACAAAGCTATGATGGTTGAAGGAGATGTTAACGATGCAATAAGGAATAAGGAACAAAGGGGAAAGAGGAGTAGATTATATCCATATAGAAAAAGGAAGGTAATATAGAATACTCAAAACAGGGGAGTCAAAGATTTTAACACGATAGAGGGATTGGAAATTATGTTCAGAATAGGACACCAAGCAGTTTTAGGGGTACATGATCGATGGGCCAACAGAATAGACAACAAGAGAATGACAGTGGGCAGTCTAAGCCTATTACATGCTATTTCTGCAAAGGTGAGGGCCATATCAGTCCAGATTGTCCCAAGTTAAAGGGGGTGGAGTGTTATCACTGTCATCAAATTGGTCGTACCAAAAAGAACTGTCCTATGCTACTGGGAGAGATTCAATCAGCTGCTACTAGTCGCAGCTCATCACCTGGAGGCATAGGGAGATGAGTAGGTAGAGGACAGGCTAGTGGATCTAGGGATCCAGGAAGGATATTTTCTATGACTTTACAGGATGCTCAGGCTACTCTAGAGGTGGTGACAGGTACATTTTCTGTCATGAACAAACATGCTTACGTGCTTATTGATCCTGGTTCTACTCATTGATTTGTATCACTGTCATTTACCATGCATTTGGGTAGACTATGTTCTTATCTAGATTGTGGTATATATATTTCTACACCTATAGGGGATGTGATGTTAGTGGAGCGTGTGTATAAAAATTATGTATTGTATGTGGGGGAGAGGGAGTTAACCATTGATTTAATTACACTAGATGTTCGAGATTTTGATATTATCTTGAGTATGGACTGGTTATCTTCCTACCATACATCAATTGAATGTTTTCGTAAGGAGGTTAAAATTTAATATAACGGGGTAAGAAGAATTCAAATTTACTAGGGAAAGAAATGTGGTTCCGAACTGTCTTATTTCTGCCCTTCGGGCGAGGAAATTATTAAATAAGGGTTGTCAAGGCTTTTTAGCATATATTGTGGATACAAACAGGGAATTACAAAAATTAGAAGATATCCCGATCGTTAAGGATTTTGTAGATGTGTTCCCAGACGAATTAACAGGATTTCCAACTAGCAGAGAGGTAGAGTTTACTATCGATTTAGTGCCTGGTACAGCTCCAATTTCTATTTCTCTATATAGAATGGAACCTATGGAACTAAAGGAGTTGAAGGCTCAACTGCAAGATTTGCTAGATAGAGGTTTTATTCGACCCAGTGTATCACCATGGGGCGCTCCAGTATTATTTGTGAAGAAGAAATATGGCACCATGCGACTCTACATTGATTATCGACATTTGAACAAGGTGACTATTCGAAATAAATATCCATTACCTCGAATTGATGATTTGTTTGATCAATTACAGGGTGCTAAAGTGTTTTCAAAAATTGATTTGAGATCGGGTTATCATCAACTAAGGGTGAGAGATTGTGACATTTCTAAGACAGCTTTTTGTTCTCTCTATGGTCATTATGAATTTTTGGTAATGCCATTTGGGTTAACAAATGCACCTACAGTTTTTATGGATTTAATGAATCGGGTATTTCATCCTTTCATAGATTAGTTTGTGATTGTATTTATCAATGATGTTTTGATATACTCACCTAGCCAAGAGTAACATGAGAAGCATCTAAGAGTTGGATTACAAGTTTTGCAAGATAGTCAATTGTTTGCTAAGTTTATCAAATCTGAGTTTTGGTTAAATCAGGTAGTATTTATGGGGCATGTTGTTTCAGGAGATGGAATCTATGTTGACCCTAAGAAGGTGGAGGCATTTGTGCAATGGGAGAGTTCGAGGAATGTAACAGAGATAAGGAGTTTCCTAGGATTGGCTTGATATTATAGAAGATCAATAAAAGGGTTTTCATGTATAACCTTGTCGTTGACTAAATTTACCCGAAAGGAAGTGAAATTTGTGTGGAGTGATGAATGTCAGCACATCTTTGAAAATTTGAAAAATAGGCTAGTATCAGCTCCAGTTCTCACTGTTCCATCCAGTGGAGAAGGTTTTGTGATTTCTATTGACGCTTCACATCAGGGTCTGGGTTTTGTTTTCATGAAACATGGAAAGTTAATTTCTTATGCATCTAGACAGTTGAAGACACATGAAAGTAATTATCCTACACACGATTTAGAGCTTGCAGCTACTGTTTTTGCCTTGAAATTATGGAGACATCATTTATATGGAGAGACATGCAAAATTTTCACTAACCATAAAAGTTTGAAGTATTTATTTACACAGAGAGACTTGAATTTGAGGCATAGGCGTTGGATAGAGCTGATTAAAGACTATGACAGTACCATTCATCATCATCCAGGAAAGGCCAATGTAGTAGCAGATGCTTTGAGTCGAAAATCATCCGGGATTATAGGTTACATACAGTGTGCACGTGTGGGAAATATCCTTGACTTGGCATCGATGGGTATTGAATTAAGTTTTTCAAAAAAGGGAGGCTTATTAGCACATGTCATAGTGAGACCTTTATTTGCAGAACGCATAAGAAATTTGCAGGTCAGTGATCCATTCCTTGAGAAGAAGAAACAAGATGTCTTAGAGGGTCAAGAGAGTGACTTTCAAATTAAGAATGATGAATCATTGTGTTATAAAAATTGGATTTGTGTACTGAATGATCCACCCTTAAAGAAGGACATATTGGAAGAGGCACATAGTTCTATTTACTCTATGCATCCGGGTGGTACCAAAATGTACAGAGATCTGAAAGAGTATTACTGGTGGAACAATATGAAACGTGAGATTGCAGAATTTGTAGCTAAATGTTTAGTATGTCAGCAAGAGAAAGTGGAGCATCAGAAGCTGACAGGATTATTGCAGTCATTGCCTATTCCGGAATGGAAGTGGGAGCATATAACGATGGATTTTGTTACAGGATTACCATGGCCACCAAAGGGGAATGATTTTATTGGGGTGATTGTAGATCGATTGACAAATTCGGCCCATTTTCTTCTAGTTAAGACCACCTACACTATTGACAAGTATGCACGTATGTACGTTGATGAGATTATCCGTTTACATGGGGCACCCGTGTCAATTGTATCAGATAGGGATCCAACGTTCGCTTATAAGTTTTGGCCTTATTTACAGAATTCCATGGGCACAAGTTTGAAGTTCAACACTGCCTTTCATCCCCAAACCGATGGGCAATCAGAGAGGAAGATTCAAATATTAGAAGACATGTTACGATCTTGTGTATTTGACTTCAAGGGTAGTTGGTGTGATCATTTTGCCATCGATGGAATTCTCGTATAATAATAGTTATCAATCCACCATTAGCATGGCTTCGTATGAAGCTTTATATGGGAGGAGAGGTAGAACTCCTTTGTGTTAGGATGAAATAGGTGAAAGGAAACTTTTGGGTCCTGAATTGATAGATATGACAACTGAAAAGATCAAAATGATTCATGAATGGATAAAAATAGCGCAAAGCAGGCAGAAATTTTATGCAAATAAGAGGAAGTATCCATTGAAATTTCAGAAGGGGATTTTGTATTCCTATGTATTTCACCGTGGAAAGGCGTGATGAGATTTGGAAAGAAGGGGAAACTAAGTCCAAGATACATTAGACCATATGAAATGTTGGAAATAATTGGAACCCTGGCATATAGATTAGCATTGCCTACAGAGTTATCCCGTTTTCATTACATGCTCCATGTATCAACGCTTTGTAAGTATTTGGCAGATCCATCTCATCAACGGAAAACCCAACCTATTGAACTGAAAGAAGACTTGTCGTACATCGAGGAACCGGTGGAAATTCTTGATCGTAACGAGCAAGTATTGAGGAATAAGGTTACTCCCTTAGTTAAATGTTATGTTTATGATCAATGGAATTAAAGAAGAAACTTGGGAAACGGAGGATAGCATGAAGAAACAGTATCCCCATTTGTTTGGTAAGTGTCATTCGTACTAAATTTCGGGGACGAAATTTTCTAAGGGGGGAGGTTGTGGCAACCAGTATATAATTATGATAAACTATATTTAAATCATACTTATCTTATGTGATATGGATAATGTGTTATTAGTACATCTAATGTTATGTGATTATGTTTAGAATAATTCTACTTTCGTAAATCATGAAATGTCGAATTATTTACGAACACAACATTTGGTTATTTTCGATAGAAATTTTCCTGTTTAAGACTAGTTTTGACCCTTATAACATTACATTTGACTTGAGGTGAAAACTACATAGTGGTAGACATGTGGGTTAGGGTTCTAACACAACAAACGGTGCATAAAACGGATGTCGGAGCAAGAAGTTAGACCGAATTTATGAACAAGGAGCAAATCAGTCCTTTCCCTTTAAGAGGAAAATTGGCTTTTAGTAAACCAAGTGTTTTAATTTGATTGGTTGGCATGGGAGGAAGCCTTGACCGACTTAAACCTCTACCTTTAACTTATTTCTTCAGAAAATAAGTCCCTAGGTTCAGTTTTAGGTGTTATTATCTTGAGGAAAGAGAGGTAGAAATTAAGGAAGAAAGGGTTACAAGGAAAATCTAGGAAAACAATTCCAAGAAAATCCTTAAGGTGGTTCCAAGGTAAAATTATTTGTTAGTATTGTTTTAATCTTGTATTATAATTATTTTAAACTACATAAATCGTGAAGTATTGATTAAAATTCCATTCTCCTTTGTGATAATATGTATTGGTTCATATGTGAGATAAGTGGTGTTATAAGTCATATTGCTTTGTATTGAAACCCTTTGTATTGAAACATCCATATCTCTTTGTGTGATTACTGGAATTCATAAATTCTAATTGGATGTGAAATTAGACTCATATATTCATGTCATATACCAGAATTAGAATTTAAATCCTTGTGGTTAGGACATAGTGATGGTTGAAAGTTGGTATATGGTTGCTATTTGTAAATTTCATTTCGGTATGCCTTGAGTTTGGTCAAGTTTTTGACATAGCAAATGAAGTCAAAAAATTATAAAACTTTAATTATATACTATTGAGTATGTTTAATATAAATAAGTTAAAAATCATGCAAAGTTATAATGTAGAAAAATAATGAAAATTCTTGGAAGGTGAAGGAACAATAGAGGATCTTGTAGGGAAGATTTCTTGTGTTGTAAAGAAATGGTCATAACTTTCCCTAGGAAGCTTGAAAAATTACACCGTCACTTGTAATGGAAAGTATATTCATATATATTTTCATATTGATACGGTTGGACTCCTGTATTTATATAATTTATGAATATGGGATGGTTAAGTATGGGGCACAATGATTTGAGGCCATTCTAGATACCCGTTGAAAGAATGTTTTTATCTTCTCTTTCCATAGAGTATTTTGAGTACTTGTTTCATGTGTATATGCATTAAGAAGTATACTTTTATGTTTACTTGATTTCAGTTATAAATTCTTTACGAGGTATTCCTATGGTTGAATGTTCATAACCTTATCAACATATATACCATTGTTTCGTCTTTACGCATGTTTCATGGAATGTGACTTGAGTAGAATTATATTGTTGTTGTATAGTCATTGAAAGTTACATAGATATATTAAGAAAATACTTATGATTGAGATTCAGTACTAATTTATTTGCATTAAAAGGTGTGAGGTTAAATCAACCAAGTTCATCCCCACCCGAGGGAAACGTGAATACATACTTGACAACCCAAGGTGAGTGTACTTACTGAGTTGATTTTGGATATGATGTATATGTATTATATGTTGAGATGATATGTCTTATTTAAAAGTCATGAGATGGTGAGATGTTATGGCTTATTAAAATCCAAGAGATGTTGAGATGTTATGGCTTTATAAAAGTCAGGATATGTTGAGATGCTATGCAATTCAGGAGATGTTAGGTTATTAAAACCTACGGATATGATTATTGCCTACGGGCAGGAGATGTGGGGTTTATTAAGTCTGGATATGTATATGGCCCAATTTTGCCCAGAGATGGATGTATTAATATGTTGAGATGGTAATATAGTACTTTTACTATATAGAGATGTAGTAGATTCACTGAGTTTTTAAACTCATGGTTTTATATGTTTACATTTTGATGTTTTGAAGCTGCCACTGCCAAGTCTAGGATGTTGAGTGAATAGTAGTATTATCTCGTCAGTTTGTTTTATACATTGTACAAGTTGTAATTAAGTTAAATTGTATGGGAGTTTAGTTTAAATTACGTCTCCTTAAAACGATTGTATTTTTAGTATTCTGCATTTTAACATTGAAGTTGTTTTAATGTGTATTACCAAATAAATAAATAAATAATAAGTGTGGTTTGTGAACTATTGAGTTAATTATTTCGTAATGAGGTTAGGGGTGACAATGGAGGTCTGTTATTTTCGAATATGCAACCGGGATAACCGTATCCCCCTTTTCCAACAAAAGGGTGGTCTGAACTCCTATCTCTAACTAGGAGCCACACCACTAAGCGCATGGCACTACACTCAGTCTCTCGCAAACAATAATGAGCTTAAACTTACAGCTCAACAATAATCCGGCACACCTTAAATCATATCAATAGGGTCGCCACATACTCAAATCACGATAATGAAACCTCTGCTCATCGAAGTCCCATCTATGCACATAGTAAAGGCGAACTTAACCTGTATCCAGGTGAGATATCGCAACCACAACCTGTTCCACCCTGGAACCATGGACACGATAGTCTTGCCATCATTAGCCTGCTATCACTCCGAATGATGAGGGATATAATACACTCATAATATTACAATACTCGTATAAACATATAAGACGAGTATCATCAGCCATATATATATATATATATATCAACACCCTCCTTTATAGCGAATGAAGGAAAATAAAACTCCGCTATCATAGAAAAACACATTGGCCTACATTATATAATGTTATCGAAATCGCCACAAAACTCAAGTTACACACACGAGTCTAGGGCTGACGAACATCGCGACTTTATCTAGTCACACCAAATATACGTCCTTCATTGAGGTAAAACTCATAATAACCACTTTACCATGCTCCTTACAAATATCTTACTAGTCCTCATAACTTCTACGTTAGAAAGAAATTTCCCCTACAAGCTTCAACCTTATAGCTCTAACTAAGCCCCACCTCCTGCCGCCATCCAAGCCCCGCAAACGATCTTGAACGAGCGCATACAAGATTTACATAATCTTATACTATGGCAGGAGAATGAAATCTCACAAGAGAAATCAACAATCCTAATCCTGAGGCTCTATATCAAATCGAGAGCAATGCTGAAAGCGTAATACGTCCGCACAGATTCCTAAGGACACTTGAACCTGATGCTCTGATACCATCTGTGACAACCCGCCTAATAAGATACCGGACGATCACTCCTATATCAAATTTTAACAGGAGTCTCATATGGATCATTCTTAGCATCACTGTCGAGAATCCATTTAATTACTAATAACCTATTAGGCCAGTGTAAATTTTTTACTTAACTACTCTTTTTAAACACTACAATTAAAACATTCACACAATATTGCGTAAATGAAACTGAAATGAAATAAAATAACTGAACACTCGGTCAAAATATACAACCAAATCGAATGCTGCTAAAATAATTACTAAATGCAATTCGGTTGTTATCCCGAATGTTTATACAATACCTCCTATCTAGAGTATAAGGATAGAAGCATCTACCGAGAACCCGCAAGCATCCACAACTGCTGCAGTAGATGTGTGACTCGAAAGAAATGTCAACTAGGCGTCCCTGTGTCTGGACACCTATATAATATATATATATATATATATATATATATATATATATAGAAAGAGAGGAAAAGTAGATAAATGGGTCAGAGCCCGAGTTTGAAAATATTTTTCCAGTGCATAAATGATTTATTTTTAGAAAAATAGATTTTATCTCATATTTAAATTGGTATCGTACTCCAGGAGATACCCCTAACCTCTCTTCTAACAGTGCACACCTAACGCACTTAACATTCTAGTTAAGCTACCCTGCCTAACTAATCTAATACCCTCGCCTACTAGAAACCTATACAACCCACTAAGGGATAAACATTAATCCATTCTCAACACTGAGCTAAATTCGTGCATGGGGTGTCTCGCGAAGCAAAATCCAAATAAGGAACCCCCCCCCCCCCCCCCATACACTACTACTTGGCAGGGTTAATTGTAGAGATACATTAGGCCCATAGCACAAAACTAAAGTATAAATACATACTTATATATTTATATACATATCACATTCATTCTTATATATACCTTACAATAAACATCCGAATAATATCTCCCGGACTGAGGTTTACCAATTCAATTTCATTTTTATAAAACACATCCGAATCTCTCTCCCGGACTGAGGATTCATATAAAAAGTATTTACAATACTTATCATTTTTATTTCAAAACTTTCGATTTCCTTTCTTATATCCAGGAAATGTATTTAAAAGCCAACTCATTAACATGAATTGCATTAACATATCATATAACTTTTTAAAAGCGGGTTTTATTAACATAAAAATGCTTTTCCATTTTATAACATCCCATTTCCCTTCTTACATCCAGGAAATGTATTTAAAAGAAATTTTTATTATCATAAAAATGCTTTTACCATATCATATGCTTCCACTTCCCTTCTTCCATCCGGGAAGTGTTTCCGAAGGCAAACCGTTTATCCCATTTTCCTTCTTATATCCAGGAAATGTATTTAAAGCCAATTTATTATCATAAATTGCTTTATCATATCTAAGACCGTCCCTCCGAGTTTCCCCACTGGATGTGCCCCTAAATGGATATCATCTTCCAGGGCCTATCAAACAAGACAACCTGGGAACCTAACAAATCGTCGGGAAGCGGCCATATGCCTGCGGGATAGTCATGACAACACCCAGAATCACCTAACCAGTGCAAAAAATATATAGTCGCTCATATGGCCTATAGGACTATATCCACCCTGCATTCATTAGCCAGGGGGCTTCACAATACGCACGCAACTTCCCTTATGATTGCGATTTAGACAGGTGTGTATCCATAAATTATTATTTATGAAAAATCACTTATCTTTCCATTTTGAAAACATTCATTTTTACATTTTCAAAAGTCATTTAAATCATAGCATATATATATACTTTAATCACATAGTATGTATATATATATATACAATATTTTCATCCTCGAATATATATATATGGCCATAATTGCCAATCACATCTAACGATATCAAATAATCCCAAAAGATTCTCTCAAATAGTCATAATCATGCATTCATATACGTTTGATACAAAACCCAAAGTATTCCGTCACATACATTAAATTACAAAAATACTTAGGCTCAATGGTGGCCGAACTCTCTCTGTCAAATCTTGTTCGTCCAGAACATTAACTATGTTCGTTCCCCGGATTATGGCCTACACCAATCCAAGGCTTTCCCTTTCATCTAAAGGTTTTATCACCCTACAAACCATAATTGAGGAGTCCCAATATCATAATTAGGATCCCCCATATAAGATACCAAATTGTAATTTAACTCCCCATACTCTTAAGGGAAGAAAACTGGCCACTATGACCAAAGTGAATCGATTCACCCTTAATGCGAATCGATTCGGGTAGGCGAATCGATTCGGCCCCCAATCCGAATCGATTTGGAAAAGGTTCTGCAAACAGGTCCTTAATGGAGAATCGATTTGGTCTAAATCGAAATCGATTCATCCCACTGCAGAATCACAGATCCCCTTAGGCCTGGACACGAATCGATTTGGCCTGTTCGAGGGGCACTGTTTGGGAAATTTTTCAATCTCCAAAATCCCCAAAAGTCAATCCAAATTCATTTTCATGGTTTCTAATCTACACCAAAAATCATCTCAAACATCTACACAATTAATTCTAGCCTTTATTTTTCCAATTTTCGATTTGATTTCGGAGTTGATGATTTCAACCCCGAAACTTCTATCTTATAAAAATCATATAAAATCGTAGAAAAATGAAAAAAATACGCGGTCAGTGGCCACGCGACCGTATCGAAAAGATCTACAACTTTTGGGTTTTGTCCAAGAGCTAAATCAATTCTATTCCTGGCCGAAATGTCCCCACAAGCGACGGGTTTACTATTCATCATCTTCCCCAAAATCCCAAACTCCATTTTCTCCCTTTTTGTTGTTTCTAATCTCATCCAACAACTCAATAAACATCTAATCTATGTTTTACAACTAACACATCAATTATTTTGGGGTATCAACCCATTTCTCTTAGATTTAAACCCTAAACCCATAAAAATCTAGTTTTGGAATTTCTCCCATTTCAATTCAATCTTAAACTCCATTAACATGGTTTTAACACTAGAAATCGTTGAGAGTTTACATTACATCAATATGTAAGCTCATATCCAATTTTCTCAAATTTATTTTAAGGGTTATAACCCAAAAATCATATTTTTACCAACTATGATATGAGATAATTTCACAAAATAAAATAAAGCAAGTAAACACTTGCCTTGTGGATAAAATTCGACGATCCTGAGTCGAGTCTGGCAGAGTTTGGCCGGAGTTTCCCCTTTTGTCCTCTTTTCTCTCATCCTCTCTCTCTTCTATCTCTTTTCTTTCTTCTCTTTCTCATTTCTCCTTCTCTCCCTCTTTATAAAGAAAGAAAAAGGGTTTAACCCCAAATCGACTCGTTTACTCAGTTACGAGCCCTTTTTAACTCTAAAATTACCCGAAACTCAATTTCGACAATCGAACACTCTTTTTTGACTATCACGGCCATTCTGAGACTCACGACGCAGTCGAAATTCCCATCCGAGGTACTTGACAGGAAATCACTATTCTAACCCATATAACATAATGCGGGTTTTCTAATCAAAATCTTACCTTTTTATCGCTTTACTCCATAGCGACATAGAGTCAAAATACTTCGACCTATTTAATCCCAAAAATAATTACAACACCCATCGAAAATCATTAAATCCTCGAAAATCCCAAAAACCACTATTTTGAGAAACTCTCCAATTTGTCAATTTATTCTTAATTATGGAATTTAATTGTCTCCAAAAGGACGGGTTGTTACATTTGTCTACTCCAAGAAAAAAAGTTAGAGACTTATGATGAAGGGGAGATTTTATATTGGCATTTTATATACTGTTTCCATTCCTCCATACTTCATAGGGTATTTGTTGTTTCTTGGGTGTAGAAATTTTTTATTGCACATTATTTGGACGACACCAGGATTATGCCATTGAGTCGTTGTTTCTATGTCCTGAATTTTTTATTTGGGGATTTATTGGATGGCCATAGGTTTTCAGCTTGGCAACCGGGCTAGTAATTGACATTTTTTTTGTTCTTGTCAGGAAATAGCCACAGGGGGAGATTTGTAAGGGAACATTTCCGATCGAGTCAATTTGTTTGAAATTGGCATAATTTTTGTACAAAAATGTTTCAGTTGTAGGATAGTCATTGAGTTATGATCCCACAAAGCCTATCTCGTATTATGTTGAATATGTTGCAGGAAAGATTTAAAGATGACATCGTGCCATATTTAGTACCTAATTTTTCTTCACATGCATTAAGATTTATCACATATATCTTAGGTATTAATGCTAATGAATTTTGAGATCTAGGATTTTAGCTAAGGTTGAATTTTTAACTTAAAATCTTTTGGGACATTGAAAAAATATTTTGGAATTTTTCATAAAATGTTTTCCGAGCTGTTCTCATTTTATTTGTTTTGATAATGCAGGTTGTTTTAAACTTATAATAATTTTTGCTTTTCTAATTGTTCGAACGATATGGGAGTTTCGTTCGAACGAATGTCTTTTGTCTATTGAAGTCTCGTTAAATGTTTACATCCAACGAGCATTGATCGAGGGCATATTTTTTAACTCGTGCAGTACTAGTTTGATACTGAGATCTCGTTCAAGAGAGATGGAATTTCATTTATATTAGATAGCATTCTCATTCGAACGAGGCCAATTTTTTGTTTTAACGACATGCCACCTAGAAATTCCTCTTTTCATATTTAAAGACGCCTTTGACTCAGAAATCAAAAGAACTTTTGTCCAAAAACGTTTATGAACATGTTTATAAATGTTCCCATTTATTTCCAACATCCTTAATTTTAAGATCCAAATCTCACCATTCTAAAGCTATTGTGATATTTATTTTGGCACTAGAAATTATTCTTCCTATTCAAACAATTATTTCTATGCAGTGGACTCTGTAAGTGATGATTGTGAAGAAGAAATGATGGAATCCTTGTTCTAATTCATAGACAGTCGTTAGGCTTCATCGATGGATACCGAGGTACACATGGACTCATGTGATGTGGACACTTGCATTGGTGGATTACTGCATTGCTACTATGGAGGAGCAGTTGAAGATTAGAAGATCGTCAAGGCTTGTGGGTGATCAAGTCATAGAGTAAGTCCCATCTATTTTTGTATAAATCGATATCATAATGGATTGTTTGGCTTGCCCGTTCGAGTTTTTTCCTCTTAGTGGTTTCCTCGTATATTATCTTCTAATGGTTTGATGATTTATTTACTTTATCTTCTTAATCACCTTAGATGCACGCTATAGGATTAACAAGATAAAATTGGGCAAATCAAATTATTAACATAACATAAGTTAGTGCTAAGTTATAATTCAGAAAATTTTAAAAATATTCTCTTTGTTTAAAGGACACTGCTTAGGGTCCTTCTCATGAGGCTTCAATATTTCAAGTTACTTGTTTGATTGTTTATAACCTGCACAAATTACCAAAATAATTATTTGGAGTCTTTTAGTTTAACAATGTATGTAGGAGGATCTATTTCTCACTTGTAGTAACGTGTAAGAATCCAATGGAATCAAATTTCTTCCAGTTGTAGTATCTGTTTTAACCACGAGTGTTTATTTTATTTTTATTTTCATCCCATTTAGATTGTGGCACGCCTTCTCTCCATGTTTTCAATGAGATCCACCTAGACATGTTCGTATTAAATGTTTTACAAAATTATTTTTCGTGTGAAACGATTCAATGGCATGTCATCCACTGCGCATTTTCCAACGTGACAAGTCAGACAACTTTTACCATCTAGACCAGGTCATCATTTTTAAGGATCTTTTGGATCTTCCATTAGGTTTTTCTTCTATTCTTCAACCTGAGGGTTTTCCCTACAAATTTAGTCCTTAAACTTGTCACTTTCACATTATCCTTGATTTGTTAGCCAAAAAGTTGAGAAGGTTGCATACTACAATCATGCCTAGCAGGTGCAAAGCTTAATTTATTATTTCTAAACGGGTGACTGCTTGGTAGAAATCTAAAAGAACCTATATTCCAAATATTGTCAGTATAATGTAGCCACACTGAATCAGTGTCCTCCCCATAGATGGGACATGCATTATAACCATGAATATTGAAACTAGATAGGTCCCATTGGTAGGAAGGTGGTGGATCACTCACAACACAATTGCTTTAATTGTAAACTCTTCACTTTCATGCGTCAAATTACATTATAGCTTCGTCCCACAAATCTTTTAGTTCTTCAATTGACGAGGCTAAGAAAATATTAATATCTTCATTGGGCTTTTGTGACCCACATATCAACAACAATAATATTGTGAACTCTATTTTATTTCATAATGTTGGGGGAGACCTAAAGGCATTAAGAAACTGGTCAATCATTCTGATTAGTGTTTAAATGACTAAAATGGTTAAAACCGTAGATTGATAATGCAAAATGGACATTTCACAATTCATTTTCAAATTCGGGGTTTAGTGTGTTTGAATGATTCCATGTTATTGAATCAATGGGATAGAGAATGATATTCCATGTAATTCCCTCTATTATCAATGGTATAATGAAAAATCTTTTCAACCATGATCTGAGGGGAAAATACTTCAACACACTCTATGGAACTTACGAGCACTTGTGAAATTTAGTGTGTTTATCATTTCCACTCTCACAAATAGGATATCTTTGCTCATTGCACATTGTCAATTTATCCTTTACTCTCATGTTTATTGTGGTATAATATGAAATAATACTTTCATGCATGGATAGATTTATACATTAAACCCCAACTATTTATGCTATTATTCATAGTCGAATATTGATCTAATAACGTTTTTAAGAGTATGCATTTTACTCATGTGCCCTAATAGGTATAGATTGCCTTATTATGTTGACAAAATATAGATTGAGTCTTGTCCTTCAGATCATTTTGAAAAAGCATCGTGCAAATTATTGAACGGACATCTATACCTGCATGTGTATCCTTTTATACCACCATTATGATAGGTAAATGGACACTAAGACTCATATAGATTTTGATTGCACATGCTATCTTAAAGAAAGTACTTTTGCATGTGTGTTTTGATATGGACCATTAGACATGTCTATGAAGTGCAAAACTACTTTTGAAAAATCTTACAACTTGTATTTCATAAATTCTACTAATATTTGTCATTGGGAACTTTCGTCGCATAATGTGACTGCTCATTGCAACGACATTATCTCGCTAAACATGCCTTATTTCAAATATTTTTAGTTCATTATCTTGACTTGTATACTAACTCTAGGTTACCCGTGGAGATGTGAAAGATCATTGTAGTGACATTTTCTCGCTAGTTATCTTCTTCCTCCTTTAAAACGTCTGAATAAGTGCCCGACCTGGATCGCCTCATGTTCCTCGCAATAATGAAATAGCTCGTTGTAGTGACCTAGGCGATGCATGTCTTACAAGCGCCGAAATTTCCTTTTTGAGTTAGATACTTGTACATCTTTCTTTATACACTCTCAAACTAAAGATCCTTCCATATATTTTAACTCTTACACCTTATAAGTCTACTTAACTATTTGAACCTTCCTAGCTTGTTCGACAAGCTTTGTGCTATATGTGAGTGGGTTGGACTTAATTTTGAAAGATATAGTGTACGAGTGATTTTACAATTTCTTTTGTGGACAATATTTTTTCCAAATATTTTTTGACAAAAGAATAACGTTTTAGGAGAGAACAATCTTTTAATAAAAACTTATTTTGAATCTTGTATTCCCTCAAGTTTTAAGTCTTGTTTTTTTCTTCTATGTAATTTGGAAATATCTTTAAGTACAAATACTTGTCAAATCTAACATTTTTTTTTAAATAAACATGTTTGATTTTAAAAACCATTTTTTAAAACCTTGAAGAATTCCCTTTCCAATTTGTTGTTATGTTATTTTTAGATTTCATTTATCTCAAAGATATATTTTGTGAGCTAAGCCATATTTTAGGAAGCACTTTCATCATAGGTAATCACACACCTAGATAGTGGTACGACACTCTGAGGAGGTTTTTCAAATTGTTCCATCATGGAACACGTAGTTTTTCTTCAAACTCAAAATGAATAAAGTTCTCATCACCCTTTAAAATAAGATTGATTTGGCACGCGGACCTTACTACATCGGTTACAAATCGAAACCTATCGCGGTTGTGTAGCCTACTAAAGTAATTGTCACTCTCTGTGGAGAATAAGGTGAGAAAGTGTTTCTAGTCCGTTATAGCATCGTGAGGTTTGTAAGTCTATTTTTTCTAGTTGTAAAACTCTACAATAGTAAATTTGTCATTTTGTCCACCCAAGCTTGTTTCCTGTCCTGGGTGTCTCCTGATATGCCTTGGTGTTATGCTATATTATTTATCTTTATTCACTTAAATTAAGTCAACTAAATACTGAAGACATAAATTGGTGCAATCTAATTAGTAGACTATTTGTCACATAGACCTTAGGTCATGTATTTGATATCCTAACTTCAAGGTGTAAAGAAAACCTTGTCACAAAGTGACATGAGATTTTAATTGGGTATCTTTCATGTATCTTTAATTTGAGCACATGCAGTCTCAACTGGTATCAAATCTAGGCCTCACTTTTATAACTTTGATCACCTTTAGGTAGATCAAGTGTGTGTGAAATATGGATCTTAGCATGTACAACAATATTTGTAATTTTATTGATTCGTGTAATTGTCGTGTTTTTATCGAACTTATTGCTCCATCTGATTTTTTAAATCACTCATGTACTAGCATGTCTTTGACTAGTACTAGTGACTATGAAAACAACGAGCTTAGTTATTTTCTTAATGCACTTGTTTTTAAAAATAAGAAGTTAGCTAAAACCAATATAAAACATCCCTTAAAAAAACATTTCAAAATTCAAAGACCTATCAAAAACTAAAAGCATGGATATTAAAGATTATCATTTGATAGGGATATTTTGCGTGAAAAATTAAAGCCCTTGAGAACGCAAAAACATTACTTTTACATGAGGTTCTTTTTTTAAATGAACAAAATGTGTTTTTTCAAGCGTCTGAAGTGCATTGTCATGCCCTATTTTCCAAACATAAAGTTATTGATGTTGGATTTAGTGACATTCTTGACTTTATTGATGGACTAAAAGGCGAAAAGGGGGCCTCTAAAGAAGAGGGTACATGTTTGTCCAAACTAATAGGATAAAGAGATGATTTTACCATCTCATTAGATAATTTAAAAAAAGGAATACGAAATTTATGAAGAATCTAATGTTATTTTCTTAAAGAAAATTAAGTATCCTTCAAAATGGCTTAGATTCTAGCAAACTAGACATTCCTATAGGAGATATAATCTTTGTCAAAACTTTGTCATCAAATTAGACAACACCCATGGAACTTGTCCCCAAAATATCAGAAAAGAAAGAGAAACATGTTGTCATTCATTTAAAGAGCATGAAAATTGTCCCTACCATTTTTTCTATAAAAAATCATGAGCTTAATCATAATAAACCCCAAAAGGATCTTCATAGGGATTTTTCTTTTATGTTGAAAAAAGTTCATCATTTTTGTAAGGTTTCTCCCATTAAACCTCCGCTTGTGCCTCATCCTATAGTTTATAAATATTATTAGTGTAATAGGAAAGGATATTTGAGAGAATTTTGTTATTTTCTTAAATAAACCTTGCATTTTCATCATGATAGGAATAATTATAGCTTTGTTAGGAATTACAGTTTGAGAAAGCAATATGAACATCGTGGGCATGTTCATATTATAAGGGGAAAAATAATTTATAATAATCCTTAAATACAACATACTCCCAATGCACCTCATGAAAAGCGAATATGGATGAAAAAGGAAGATTTATATTTGGTATAACTAAATACTAGGCCCGTTCCCTTGTTTATCCCCTCGACTTCTACTTGTTATAAGGTTTCACCATGAACTTAGGACCTCTTAGAACATTTACCTTGTTCCATAGCTCATCCTACCATTTTAATTCTTTATTTTCACAATTTAATTCTTGATACTTTTTCTTATTATGTGCTGGTATGTCATCTTTCAAAAATTCTAAGACTAATCTATTTGACCCATTTGCACATGATGCTTCTATATTTGTTGTGATTTTCACTTTGAACTCCAGAATTAGAATTTAAAAGATTTGAAAAATCTACTATTCATTGAGCTTGATTTGGGTAGATCATATGTCATAGCTTGTCTCACTTAAACCACACGACATATTGAGTATAATCCTATGAAACAAATTACAACCCACTTTTGAGTAACGTTTTAATGGAATTTTGACAATGTATGTTAATTGAAAAAAGGGCACATTGTTTCCTTTTTTTGTCTGAGACATTGTTTCTTCATAGTTGGAGTGCAAAATGATATATTTCAAAATCATGAGAGATGATGTGGTTAGGGATACAACTTTTGTTGGATAATACAACCGTTGAAAATTTAAAATAGTATTCCATCATAGTAATAAATGCAAGAAATCCACCACATGAAAATTTTATTTATAAGGCGATGTTTCCAAGATTTATGTCCACCCAAAAAAATTGATTTAATCTCAAGGATGTCAAAAAAAGGTTTTAACCATAAATCGCTTATTTAAGTAATTGAAAACACTTACTTAAGGATTTTACTTTTTAATGAAAATTAGATTTTTGAATGAAAATCATTTGAAGTGTTTGAAATTCCCAATTAAAAACCATTTAAAGTGTTTTAACCATAATTCACTTGTTTTGATTTCGTCGGAAAAAGGATCACTTTTGTGAACGTTTCATCTCACATGTGCTATCTTCTATATTCTCTTATAAATCGACTTGAAAACATGGTATGATTTTATCACTAGCTAGTTTATTTTCCTATTAGGGTACTTGGAATAACCATTATACCTTGACTATGAAAATTCACAAAAGAAAACACTTTAAATCACATTTGTGTAAGTCATTTTATAAGTGAATCATCTAAAACGGATCACTAGGTATATTTTGAAAGTTTTTCTTTTGTGTTGAAAACACATCTAAGTGAGTAGAAAAAAATTGTGGAAAAACACTCGGCCAACGAAGGATTTTTTGTCCCAATAACATTCATTGTCTGTCTGACGGATGTTGCGACCAATGATAAGTATTGTTATGGTGACAGTGCATTTAAAAGAGGACCTACCTTCCTTTTCTCGACACTTTACCAAATGCACTTTCTCTCTATTCTAAGTAAAAACTGACACTATTCCATTTTTAGATGCTTTCGAATTTTTTGAAGAAGATTATCTTATTTTTCCACTTCAATACAATGTTTGGTATGTATAATCTTCAATTATGTTACTAGATTGGGATTTTATGAAATGATTTCATGAATGTTTATCCCTAAATAGCTATCCCATTAACTATATAAAACGTTTTTATGTACTATTTCGTGTTAATATAAGTTAAATTAAATGTTTTGACTCCTATTTTTCCTATATATTTTTATTTTGGTTTTCGGATTTTTGTTATTGATTTGTTAGACCATGCAGGGGGTTCCTAAAAGACGAAGATCAGTGACAATATCCTTTGATTCAAGGGAGCCATCTCCCTTTATATTTTTTAATCCAAATGACTTTTTTGTGTTATTCAATACGTATGCAACATTGACTGGAATTCTCTTTGGATTGATTATGTTGTCGGGGTAAGATATTTCGCGAACATACATTCACTAATCATAAGGAATCAAGGCATTGATAAAGAGTGTTTTTATCTTGATCTGGGCCGGGAATTATTCACCACACCTGTGATTTCTGAGTCAAGCTTTACATATCCTACACATGGTATTTTCATTATTAATACTCTATCTTTTCTTAAAGATATTTATGGTTTATCTAGTGTACATAACCTAACCAATCCATATGCACATGGTACTACTCCTAACATAGCTGAAATGGTCACCGTGATCACTAAAAGAGAAATTTCAAAGGATCCCACGTTTGTTATGCGCCAAGGCAGTCGTACCTATTTTTATTTTCTTATCCTCATCATTTTCTTTGCAAACATTTCCCAATCCTCATATCACCATGCCATTCCTCCTTTCACTTTTCAATTTATACATGTCATGGGAAATGGGGTGATTCGACGCAAATATTGCATTTATTCACCCTTTATACTTAAGCATTTTTGCCCCCTCGTGTACTTTAATTCCTATAGTTATGCTAGTTAACTATACAACCTCCATTTTATATGATTAACTTGTCATATGAGGTATAATTGAGATTTTTTAGGTATTAACATGCTTAGCGTGAAGCTTGGTCGCTTTCCATAAAAGTTTCATTGATTATTCCAACTTTAGGGGCATTTTATTAATTTCAACACTCAGGCTTTGGTCCCAAGCTCTACATGGAAGTTGTAGCCGTCTGAGTAGCTTCGCGTATCTTTTGACTTGAGTTGTAACGAAGAAGTTACAGCCTTTTCCGTATTGTTGATCCAATATGAGTAACCAACACTCTCTGGGGGGAATCGATTTGGAATTTTTCTGAACCAATTCGGCTACGGTAAAAGTTCACCATTTTCTAGATTTAAGTGGTTTTTTGTTTGGGTATTTATATGTAAACATTCTATTAAGTTGGGGGAGTCATTTTTACATCATTTTAGGTTACTTTAACTTATTTTTTGGGGTAGCTTTCCATCTCTCTCTCTCTCTCTCTCTCTCTCTCTCTCTCTCGCGCGCGCGCGCTCTCTCATAGGGTTTGTACCAATTTGGGTTTTGTAAGTAAAATGTTTATATTCTCTTTACTTCAATATTGTTCCATTTTCCTTGTTTATGCTTTGTTCTCTTCATTTCTTTCTTAGTTAACTAGTTATTGTTAGTTTAATAGTTGTTTCCATCATTTAATTTGTTGTATTTATTTCTTTAATTATGTGTAGTAGCTAGTTTAAGGCTTGGGGTCACATTTCAACGATTAATGGGTGTTGAGATTTTAAATCTAGGTTTTGCCTAAAAATACGTTTAATTGAAACTTCATATATTAAAATTGGAATATTACGAGTTTAACTTTCTTTGTCACATAACGTTAGTGTTCATATCCATATTCATAATTTAATCCACGTGTGGCCATTTTTTATCAAAGGTTTTATCTCACATTTTTGGATTAAATTCCTTCATGTGTGATTTTTATAATCAATTGAATAAGCTCGGTTAAATGTTTTCGAGCTAAAATACTTTTTGCGCGTTATTTGGCCCATGGAGGGAATGTGATTCTAATCTTGTTTTATTAATCTTTGTTTAGTTTTAATTAGCGTAGTTAACTTTTTCTTTTCATTTTCCCCTTTTAGACCATATCTTCTTTCCCTTTCCCCTTTTTCTAAGTGTTAAAACAATTTAATCCTAAATGTCATTGCCCATGGATTTTATTCATACTTGTCGCTATATTTCCATTTTTAGTGTGCCAAGTTGTGGTATCTTTTTGTATATGGAGTAAACACCCAACGGCATGTTTTAAATACGAAGTTTATGCCTTATCAAAAATGGCGCCGTTGTCAGGGAGCGATTCATTTTCGGATTTTAGTGTTTTAATACTTTGTGTGTATATTGCATATTCTTTTTTTTCTTTCTTTTTGACTTATACTAAATTGTTTCGAGAAACATGAAAATTTGTTGCTTATCACATTTTTTTGTTTCCCACTTTGAAATGTCTCACCCAAACACTTTTGATGCATTTCAATGTTATGATAATAGTTCTCAAAGTTACACTCTTAAGACTACGCATGAATACCTCCAAATTCTTGAAAATCAAAGAATTGAATAAGAAAATGTGGAATTTTTAGGTAATCACTAATTGTCATGGGAACAAACTTTGCAAAGTGGGAATAAGGAATTGAACGAGGAATTAGATATTTATTGAGCTCGGAAAAATTAAAATAAAATGTCCAACACGATGGGATGATTTCTTTTTCAAAATGTTCGGTTCAGGGTGAAACTTACTTTTCACCTCCACACTTTTTAAGGAAGAAATAATCGAGAGTGATCCAAGCACTTTCAAATTCCAACCTCTTACAAATATTTCAAATTCTTTTGAGGTTGAAAGTTCTTCGGTTCCTTGGTTCCCCATAATTAACGAACAATTAAATCTATCAAAATAATCGGATGAAAGTCTTGAGGACTTCGACTCAATTCTTGAATGGGACTATTAATTTGAGATGCTTCATCTCATGGACTTTTCTCCTGCACTAGCCCTGCCTCCCTTTTAAATTGAAAAAACTTGGGAATGTGATTTTAATTTTCTCGAGATCAATGTGGTCTTATCACCCGTAGCATCCAAATCCCCCATCATCCGTCTCAAATTTTTAATTAGTGATGGTTCATTTCTTTCAGCTTACACATGCCTTCCGTTGTTCAAATGAAAATTTTATTTTTTGGGAGGCATGAATGCAAAGGAGGGTCCACTGTTGGTCCTTCAAAGATAAATCGTATTTTGGGTAGATCCTCAAAATATTTGACTTCTAGTGTATTGTTAGTTCGAAGTTAAAGTTGTAGCTCATAAGTAGTTAGTTTTTCTTTCTTTCTTTTTGTCTTTCTTATTAATTTTAGTGTAGTGTAATTAGTTAAATTTTTTATTATTCTTTTTGTTATGCTTGTTACTATCATGTTTTGTAGATTCAATGGACTCATACTTTTGGGTGATCGCTCCATTTTGGGTAATATCTTTATTTTCCTCTTTTTATGTGGAACAATGTTTCGTTCATTTGATCACATGTTATTTACTAAGCATGCTTTTGTTGACAAATTACAAATTTTGAAAAATATTTTCTTTCTTTTTTCTCTTTTATTGGTAATTTTGCCTTTGTTTTCGATAATTAATTTTAATGAAAGCCTAATCCAATAGACAATTAAATGATGCATGTTCTCGATTTTGGAATTTATTAGAATTCCGTCCTCAAATCATTGATATCATGAATAACTTCATGAATGAAACTTTAACCCATAAGCACATGCGCTTTTCTTATTTTATGATTTGGTTTGAGATTTTTATAACTTGGTAATCTTTTTTTTCATTTTATATACTTACATAAGTGAGATTCGATACATTCCTTCATTCGTGAGTGTTATACACTACTATTTCCTCCTTGAAAATGTTGATTTCATCGGTAATCTCACTATTCTTTCATTTGATCATTCACTATTTGAGTTCATTTTTGGAATGTGTTACTTGAGCATGATTTTCTAAGTTTTTTTGACTCGAGAATTGTGTAAACTTAAGGATATGATCATACACCATCTTTGTTATATCACCCATCTTAACCATTGACCTCACCTTATATGTGATCCCTAGTCAACCCCTTTAATCCTTAATATAGCCTTTCATTTCATAACGCAAAATCCCATAACCAACTCCTCATTGGAGTTATAAATCATACATATTACCTTCCATACCTTTCTTTGGAATAATACTTGGTATTGAATGATGTTCATGTTACATGGTTGCATTTAAGCATGTAGGAGTGAAATGTGAAGAAAAAAGTTTAGTGAAAAACCAAAGAAAACAAAAAAGAAAAGAAAAAGTGAAAAACAAAAGAAAATCAAAGAAAAGGAATAAAAAAGAAGAAAATAAAAGAAAGAGAAAATTGTATATGATGTATGTAGGTTTCAATAATCCTTGTCTCTGTCGATTGACATATTCAATGATTTTCATGGAACTCATTTTCTAATTTTGAAATTGCCAGCAATTTTCCTTCGTTTCATAACCACAACCCCAAACCTACAATATAACCCTGTAAAGTCCTATGTGATCATTGGGTATAATCAATTTAAAAGTCATAATAGTTTTTATAATCGGTGAAAATACATTTTTCCTCCTTCAATGAGCAAAATCTTTCATTGAGATTACATGTTGTTATTTTCTTTATATCGTTCTTCATTAGTGGCATGTGCGTGACCTAGTTTCCATTTACAATTACTATTTACGTTCACGTCTCTTGTTTTACCTCCCTTTTCAAAGTGATTTCATTTGTTGAGTATAATATCTGAAGAGGATTCATACTTAAGCACGCTTTAATGTTTATTATCCGATTTATATAAGTTTTTGACGAATCATACCTTTCATGTGCTCACTTCCACCTCCCACTTTTAAGATTTTAATTTTATGGATTTTGTTTTATAATGTTAATAACAACAAACTTTTAAGTGAATTTGTTCACTAAGATAATAACGTATTTGAAATATTTTTCATATTTTTGTGCTTGTCTTATATTGTTGATTGGGCATATTTGTGAGGGAACTATGATGTTTACAGGTTTCATCCCTGAAAATCCTCACGAGACCGCACTCGTCCACCAGGGTAACCTAGGGGTTTAACGACTTATTACATATGATAAATCCTATCGTTCGCCTTTGAAAGTGGCGTTTATCACTTTGCACATATCCTCTCATGTGGATTATGTGTAGTCTTGTTTCTTTGCATTTCATTACTAGGGACTAGAAACATATATGTTAGGAGGTATGATTCGACACGAATATTGCATTTATTTATCCTTTATACTTATTCATTTTAGCCCTTTCGGGTACTTTAATTCCTATATTTATGCTCGTTAACCAGACAACCTTTGTTTTATAATATTAACATTCTATATGAGATATAATTGAGCTTTTGTAGGTATTAACGTGCTTAGCTTTGAGTTCGATCGCTTTCCTAAAAACTACCATTGATTATTGCAACATCGGGGCCATTTTGGTAATTTTAGCACTCAATTTTTGGTCCCGAGTTATCATGGAAGTTGGATCCCTCTGAGTTAGCTTTGCATAGCTTCCGATTGTGCCCGATTCTGAGTTATAACAAAGAAGTTACAACTTTTCACTTTTGTTGATCTAAGTTGAGGAATCAACACTGATAGGGGCGAATCGATTCAGAATTTTTTTTAATCGACTCCACTACAGTAAAAGTTTGGAAATTTGTATTTTTAGTTGGGTTTTTGGTTAGGGTTTTATATGTAAACATTCTATAAAGTTGGGGGAGTCATTTTTACATCATTTTAGGTAAGTTTAGCTTAAGTTTTGCGGGGAGCTTTCCATCCCTCTCTCCCCTAGGTTTTGCACCCATTTGGGTTTTGTAATTATACTATTTGTTTTCTCTTTCGTTTGATATAGTTCCATTTTCCTTGTTTATGATTTGTTCTCTAGTTTTCTTTCTTAGTTAATTAGTTAGTATTAGTTTAATAGTTCTTTTCATCATTTAATTTATTGTATATTTTTATTTAATTATGTGTAGTAGCTAGTTTAAGGGTTGGGGTCACATTTTCGCCATTAATGGATGTAGAGCTTTGAAATCTTTGTTTTGGATAAAAATGCATTTAATTCAAACATTGTGTAATATTGTTGGAATATTAGGCGTTTAACTTTCCTTGTCATGCAACTTTATTGTTTACAGCAATATTTCAAAACTAATACATTTATGATCATATTTGAGCGAAAGTTTAATCTTTCATGGTTGGATTAAATTTCTTCATGTTTCATGTTTATAATTAATTGAATGTGCTCAGTTAAATGTCTTTGAATCAAAATCCTGTTTACGCATCATTTAGACCATGGCGAGGATGTGATCCTCGTCTCGTTTTATTAATCTTCGTTTAGTTCTAATTAGTTTAGTTAATTTTTTCTTTCCATTTTCCCCTTTTACACCATATCATCTTTTCTTTTCCCCCGTTTTTAAGTGTTAAACAATTTAATCCTAAATACTGTTCCCTGTTGATTCGGTCCCTACTTACCGCTACCCTTCGATTTTTATTGTGCCAAGTTGTGGTATCTTTTTGTATATGGCTTCAACACCTAACGTTATTGTAACAACCCAGACTTTTGAGACACTATTTTATATTATTTTTCCTGGTGGGCTAATTTTATAAAATAGAGAAAGTTGGACTCAATATTATTTCAAGTTAGTTAAGAGATAATATTTACTATGTTTTGCCTATTTACTATTATGAGAAGGTAAATAGCATTATATTGTGTTTTATTGCGTCATTGTGCTTTAAACGACGGTTATGACTTATATTCAGATTTGAGCATAAGTAATGAAACAAAATGATGTAGGAACATAAAAACATTATACGTTGCTTCGGATGCCAATTTAGGCAGTGCGGTTATTTTTAGAATAATCGACATAGTTAAAATAGGTGCCAAGTTATATTTTTGAGTTTTGGGCACTTTTGGATAGGTTGTGACTCAATTAGGTACTTACGAGTCATTTTAATGGTGTATTAGCATTTAAAAGAGGGGAATTTATGTTTAAGGACAATATAAGTCTCCCAACCCTTTTATTTGTCATTCTTATGTTATAAGCCTAGAGAGAGAGAGAGAGAGAGAGAGAGAGAAGATAGAAGTGGAAGAAAATGGAGAAATTAAGATTTGAAGCCGAAAATCGTTGTTACAGGAAGAAAATCTGAGGCTACGAACTTGAGGCAAGTTTCTAACTTGTTAGTATATGATTTAATGTGATAAATTGCATGTATAGTTAGTTTTTGCAGATTTAAACCATTTATGGGTTTTAGGGATTTTTGGTGTTTAAACCCTTAATCTTGTAGTTTAATTTGATTTGAGGAAAATAAATTAGTTAGTTGATGTATAGAAATGATTTGGTTGAATTAGTTGTTGGTGATGTTGGGGAAAATTGAAGATTTGGGTTTTGGGGAAATTTAGGGTTCTTAAACCCGTAGCCCAAATTGGGCAATTCTATAGGGCCGAATCGATTCGCCTCCCAAGAGAATCGATTCTCATATAGGGTAGGCTACAGGTCTGGGAGACAGAATCGATTCGGGCTGAGATAGTATACTGGTTTTACTCACCGAATCGATTCGTTTTTGGGCGAATCGATTCGCAGTCAGGGGCGAATCGATTTGGCCCTAGGCAAATCAATTCGGATGCCGTGTTTTTGTGAGATTTTTCTAGTTTTATTTTTAGCCCTTTTATTTTAGGTTCAAGGATTTGGTACCTTCTCTTGGGAAGTAATTAAGAGTATTATAGGTTTATGTTAGGGAGACAAATATCCTAGGTTAACATGGGGATAATTGGGCTTATCCCAAGGGTGAGTTCATAGGGGTTAATGTTTCGTTTGATATAGGAAGTTAGCCCAGAATTAATGGAAAGTAAAAATGGAAATGTTGGGACTTTTGGGAGACTAGTATTATGGGAAATTACCTTTGATGAATCATGCTATTATTTTGGGACTCTCATAGATTAGTGTGAGAATAATTTCACTCCGGGTCCTAGGTCATTAATAAAATATGACTATGAGAATAAGAAATGCATATTCTAAAATTGGTATTTAATCATTGATAATAAATGATTTTGAGAATGTAATAAGTGAATGATTTCAAAATGGAAAAATGAATTTTGTAAATGATAATTTACATATACACACCTCTCTAAATCACTATCATAAGGGAAGTACGTGCATGAGGTGAAATCCCCTGGCTAGTGAATGCAGGGTGAATATAGTCCTTGGTCATATGACCGGTTATTATATGATATGTTTATTTTGTGAAGTGATGTAATTTCGGGAGTGGTTATGACTCATTGTCACAAGTATATGGCCACTTCTCGATGACTTGCATTGTAGGATGCCCAGGTTGTCTTGTTTGATAGGCCCTGGAATATGATAGCCATTTAGGGGCGTGCATAGTGGGGAAAATCGGATGGGCGGTCTTAGAATCGTTATATGATATGAAATATAACTATTCATAATAATGTGGGACATTATTGACGTTAAAGCATTTTATGATAATAAATTTGCTTTAAATACATTTCCTGGATGTAAGAAGGGAAATGGGAAGTTATGAGATGAAATGGAATTGGTAAACATTTTGTGAAATAAATTGATATATATATATATATATATATAGTTTTCCTGGAAAGAAAAAGGAAATGTGCAATTAAGTGATATAATTAAAATAAAGTTTCATTGAGAAAGTACATGAGTTATCCCATGTTTTTGTGATCATTGAGCATTTTCATTGATATTGCGCTTGGTTGTGCTTTTAGAATGAGAGGTGAGAAATTTTATGATTATTACAAGAGAAAGTTAAGTTCCCGTTCATGTTTAGACATTCATAACTGTCATGCATTTTATTCACATGGTAATCATATCAAACCGGGCCCTGACCCGTCTATATTTCTTTGTTTTGCATGAATTCAATGTTCATCCAGGGGCTCCTCCGGAAGGACGCCCGTATTGACCTCTCCATTACTGTTGTCTTGGAGCTATAGCATTTTGTGGATGCTGTAGGATATTCGTTATAGACCCTTCTATCATTTGTACTCTAGCTATGTTCAGTTTATTTATTCGGGCATGTTGCCCACGCTTTGTACACATTTATTATAATGTGATATTTAATTGTAACACTCGGTGTAACCTGTTTGTATAAGTCTGTTAACCGACAACTTATTTGGTTATTACTTTATGCTTTTTGTCATATTATTACTAGTTGATTTTTTGTATCCACTGTCTTTGCACATCGGTTTGTCTAAGTGCTTTTCTTTTACTTATAAAATTTAATTTGACAGTCCGTTTTCTAAAATAATTGGTGGTTATCTCGTACTATTATTTTGATGACATTGATGTTAAGAATGGACCATCTATGATTCCTGTGATTATTGGAGTATCAATATGGCCACCTCTTATTTTAGTAGGCGGGTTGTCACAGCTATGTTTTAAATATGAATTTTATGCCTTATCGAAGGGTCCCTACATACTTAGGACAGTGGATGTTTAATTTTATGATTGAAGGTATTAAAACCATTGGTAAGTTTAACCATCTTATTATCTATTACAGACGACTTATTGAGTGCTTGTTGGTTCCAATATGTGTCCATATATTTTTTGTGAGAAATGAAAAACGCAAGAAGAATGATCTCTCTTGCAATACCCTGTATTTTTATGGCTTTTAATTATGAGATTGATTAAATGAAATTGCTTTCAATTATAAAATTAATTAAATTAATTTGGGATAATTAATTGGAAATTAATTCCGATTTAAATAACTAGCGAGATGAGAGTTAGTATTTGATTATGATGATAATGTTGAATTTACTGAGTGAATATGGTAATATATGATTATTGAATTTATTAAAATTGTCGTGAGTTGAAAATACGACAGTTTCGGTAATTAAGTTGGAACGCGCGTGTTAGTCATGTCAGGACCCAATTTAATGGAATTATGAGTAACTTATTTTTATATCACATTTATGGTCATTTTGAGTGTTCCAACGTGTCCGGAAGGGTCCAGATAGTCAGAATATTTTAGTCGGGGGTTTAGTTTGGGTCCCGGTGCATTTTAGTCCTAACCGGCAGCCCGGGAGGGTATTTTAGTCGTTCTGAATTTTTGAGGAATTATAACCCACGAATTTTAGAATTAATATATCAGCTAACACTTGGGACTCGTAGGTTTATCACAACCAAAAATCACCAACGACGGTTAAATAGGTAGAGAGGGAAGTTCCCAAATAAGAAACCACGATTTAAAAGATTTCGCACCACCGTCACGATAATCGGATCGATCGAAAAGAGAGAATCACTCCCGTACCATCCGCTTCAAAGGATCAGAATCTTCATTCACATGCAATGATTTAACTTGCAATAATTCAGTGCATGTATCATCCATGTTAGTTTAGAATTGGAGAATAACCTTGAAAAATAATGAATGAATGGATTTGAAGAATTAAAATCGTAATCTAGGTAGGTCTTGCATGAAGTTTAACTTCTGTGAATATAGCAGCCATGAAATTATGATCTAGGGGTAGAGAATTATGAATCTATATTGCCTTATATTATGTTCTTGAAGAAAATAGGAGAACCAGGGTTTTAATGAAAATTATATGATTTGATCCTAGAAATTGATTTCCCCTTACGATTGGATGATTCTAAAATTTTGGAAGTATGAATTTATGTTGATATGATGGGAGTTTGGGACATTATAGTAAAGGATTTAAGGGTTAAGTTCTATGAAACTCGTAGCCCAAATTATTCATATTTGTAATACCTGTTTGACCGATCGATCGACCCATGAATGTCGATCGATCGATCGACCCTTTTCATCAATCGATCGACTCCTCCTTATTTTTGTAGATTATTTTCCCTTTAAGGTTTGGAAAATCCCAAGCTTGTAAGAACTCTTAGGAGGTTTAAGAAAATATTGGGGGACTTTGTTAAGGCCAGTAGGGCTGTATTTAACACCCGAAATATGTTATATATTATGGGATTGCATGGAATACTTTCGAGTGTTTACCGAGTGAGGTACGATTAGAAGTTTCATAAAATTGGTATTTAAAGTGGACAAATGTTAATTTCAAGTTAGGACCAGTAGAAGAGGGACTTGAAATTACTGATATAACCTTAGAGACTAGTAGGAGACTTAGTAACTTTATGAGGTAGGTTTAAGTATTCAGACTTGTACGATGAGAGTTAATGCACTAAATGATGATGCAAAGATTTAGCACTACCAGATAAGTGATGATGATCTCAAACAGTAGTAACAACGGCAGTCATAGAGATGTATGCGTGTATGTGTGTAGAAGGGGATGAGTATAAGAGGAATATGATAATGATGTATAGTGGTTCAGCCATTTAGGCCTACATCCACTGTGAGTGCGTGTGATCCACTAATATGGGCACTAATGGCCTTGGATACAATGCACATAAGATCACTCTCTCTCTCTCTTCTGTGTATAAGCAAAGTTTTTTATGGGGTTACAATTATCGATCCCCTTTCAGGGTTGTAGGTGACAAGTATATATAGATCTTGGGTGGTGTAGTGTACCCCCCAAGCATGCATGGTGCATGTGAATGATGATCTAGCCAATCCCCTACTCACACCTATAGATGCCACCTATGATTAATGATGACATAATATTCCCTCACGTGAGAGGGTGATATTGTTATAACAGTCTTTCATGTGCCATGTGAGTCCCACGCGCACTGTTCCATGCATCTCCCAAATCACGCACTGTGATGATGTCACCCTCGACCTATGATATGAGGCCGAGGGAAAAGTTCTTGCTGGCAGTGAGCTTGGACCAATGCAGACCTCGTGCTATCAAACCCTTGTAGGGTCGTCTGGGCCTGATGAGGGGTCAACCCCTTGAAGCGTCATTGGGACTATGATGAGGGATCATCCCCTTGAAGAGTCGCCTGGGCCTGATGAGGGGTCGGCCCCTTGAAGGGTTGTCCGGACTATGATGAGGGGTTCGACCCTTGAAGGTTCATCCGGACTATGATGAGGGGTCAGCCCCTTGAAGGGTCATCTGATATTGGTTGAGAGACCATCTTGGCCTCGTCTAGGTGGAGTACGCCCTCGGCCTGGCCGAGGGTATATATGGGTATATCAATTACCCCTAGCACTTAGCCATCGAGGTTATTGAGATGGCTGAGGGATAGTGTTGCTTTTGAGATGAGTGTATGATCAGTTTGGTGAGTGACACCTGTCAAGATGATGTGACACCTAGGCAGATATCCACTGTCATTCTAGTTTCCCAGGCGTGGCGGCTGTACACTTGGCCTGGGACTTTGTGCCCTAATGATGCCCTCCTCATGGGCCGTGTTTTTCCTTTGTTAATGGTCCCACTCATTAGCAAGGTATTTAAATAATTTTTTGAAGTTATTTCCCTTCTTCTTCGCACCTTAACTCTCTCTCTCTTTAGCTTCTCAATAGCTCCATAGCCATTTCTGCGATTTTTCCTGCATCAAGCTCATTGTCTTCATCTCCATTCTCAGGTAACCTTTCTTTATTTTGGATTCTGGCTTGAGCCTTCAACTATAATTTGCATTTGGGTTTCTTTTCTCTTTCTCCTTAGTTATTTACTTTTTCCGGCATTCTCCTCCGACGAGCTGTTATTCCTGTTCTTTGAGTGTTCTTGATTAAAACCCTAGCTTTCCTTAGTTTCAATCCAAAATTCTTGGTCAACTACAAACTTGTTTGTAATTAGGCTAGCCAAATTCCTTTAAGTGTTAAGTCTCCCCCTTAATTCTTAGGAGGCTTTATGATTCAGTCGCTGAATTCCCATCCCTGAGAGAGAAGTTCTTCGTGGATATTAAACGAATAGAGGAAGAGTAAGAGAGAAGACGAGGGGCCGACCCTAATTGGGTATGACCTATTTTTCCCATTCCATTAGCCACTATCATACCCCCTGAGTCCTGTGGGTCATCTGGTCATCCTGTCGAGAGTCAATCGTACGAGGGAGAAATGGATCAGAGAGCATCGTTGTCGATAATTGTTGGCCCTTCCTGGAGGGGAGAGACATCCACTCTCAACCCAGGTCAACAGGCCGAGGGCACATCCCCTTCTGAGGCTTTCCCTGTAACAGCGATGCCCCCATTTGAATTTCAAGTTACCTTTCCAGATGGTCCCCCAAAGGCTGGGGGATCTGGGGACGAGAGAGATGAGGACGGAAATAAGGGTTCTTCTGATGGTGATGATAGTCAAGTTGACACTTGAACTGCTTCGACTTATGTATCGTCAGTCAAAGACTCTGATCTCTTAGTGTGTAGGAATCTCATTTGCATACAACCCAACATAAGTATGAGGGTCCCCATTGAAATCTGAGAGAGTCTTTGAGGGTGATGAGGGAGAGATTGATGTATATGAGCAGATGTTAAGGGTAGGTGTTAGGTTACCTCTACACCCTTCTATAGTCAATATCTTTTCTGACCTTGGGGTTGCCCCTTCTTCTATGCAGTCTATTTATGACTTTACATCAGCTACCAAGTGGATGGCCGAGAACCAATAAAAATTTCATGAAAATGAGATGGCTATTCAGCACGAGGCTGACCTGCAGACCGAGCTCGAGACTGCAAGGGCCGAGTTGGAGAGTGCAAGGAACGAAAATGCTAGGGTCCTGGACGAGCTGACAAAACAGAATGATGGAGATCTTAAGGCCAAGGACTTACTTATTAAAGAGAAGGATGAGGCCTTGATCAACCTGGGTGCTCAATTCAAGACCGAGCTTTAGAGGGCAGTAAAGAAAGACAAGGCCGATGTTGTGGAGGCCTATAAACTCTCAGACGAGTTTAAAGGCTTCGGTCTTGAGTACTTAGAGAGGGGGATCAGGATGGCTTGTTGGTGGGTCATCCTCAAGTTTGCTGATGCTGTCTCTTCAATTCTCCCCTCTCTTGAGGCGGTTTAGCTTGATGACCCCCTGATTGTCGAGGCCCTAGCTCAAGTGGACTCTAAAGCGCATATCAAAGGTACCGGCACGTCTGAGGGTCAACCTATCATGTTCATAGAAGAAACTCCTATTGATATTGAAGCCTTGCCCTCTGATGCTGCTAAATAGGGTGGTTGTCTGTAGCCTATACCCTCTCTTGATGTAACAAATATTCTTGTACTTTATTTTTTTTGAACAAGCATTTTTAACAGTGTTTATAATATCATGTCTCTTTCTGTCTTCTATGCTCGTCTCTTGTATTATTTATCTTGTGACGTTGTTTTCCACCAACTTAATGGTTTTAAATTTGAAGTCCCCCTCGTCTTTCTTGAGGGTAAATGAGGGGTCGTCCCCACCGTTTGCCCTCATCATAGCCGAGGGTGTTTTCCCACCAACTTAATGGTTTTAAATTTCGAGTCCCCCTCGTCTTTCTTGAGGGAAAATGAGGGGTCATCCCCACCATTTTCCCTCATCATAGCCGAGGGTGGTTTCCCACCAACTTAATGGTTTTATATTTCAAGTCCCCCTCGTCTATCTTGAGGGTAAATGAGGGGTCGTCCCCACCATTTTCCCTCATCATAGCCGAGATTAGTTTCCCACCAACTTAATGGTTTTATATTTCAAGTCCCCCTCGTCTTTCTTGAAGGTAAATGAGGGGTCGTCCCGACCATTTGCCCTATTCATAGCCGAGGGTGGTTTCCCACCAACTTAATGGATTTAACTTTCAATTTCCCCCCTCGTCTTTGTTGATTGTAAATGAGGGGTCCTCCCCACCATTTAACCTCATCATAGCCGAGGTTGGTTTCCCACCAACTTAATGGTTTTATATTTCAAGTCCCCCTCGTCTTTTTTGAGGGTACATGAGGGGTCGTCCCCACCATTTTTCCTCATCAAAGCCGAGGGTGGTTTCCCACCAACTTAATCGTTTTAACTTTCAAGTCCCCCCTCGTCTTTATTGAGGGTAAATGAGGGGACATGCCCACCATTTTCCCTCATCATAGCCGAGGGTGGTTTCCCACCAACTTAATGATTTTTTATTTCAAGTCCTCCCTTGTCTTTCTTGAGGGTAAATGAGGGGTCGTCCCCACCATTTTCCCTCATCATAGTCGAGGGTGGTTACCAACCAACTTAATGGTTTCATATTTCAAGTCCCCCTCCTCTATCTTGAGGGTAAATGAGGGGTCGTCCCCACCATTTTCCCTCATCATAGCCGACAGTGGTTTCCCACCAACTTAATGGTTTTATATTTCAACTCACCTCTCATCTTTCTTGAGGGTAAATGAGGTGTCGTCCCCACCATTTTCCCTCATCATAGCCGAGGGTGGTTTCCCACCAACTTAATGGTTTTATATTTTAAGTCCCCCTGGTCTTTATTGAGGGGAAATGAGGGGTCGTCCCCACCATTTGCCCTCATGATAGCCGATGGTGGTTTCCCACCAACTTAATGGTTTTATATTTTAAGTCCCCCTCATCTTTCTTGTGGGTAAATTAGGGGTCGTCCCCAGCATTTTCCCTCATCATAACCGAGGGTGGTTTCCAACCAATTTAATGGTTTTAACTTTCAAGTCCCCCACGTATTTCTTGAGGATAAATGAGGGGTTGTACCGACCATTTTCCCTCATCATAGCCGAGGGTGGTTTCCCCCCAACTTAATGGTTTTATATTTCAAGTCCCCCCTCGTCTTTCTTGAGGGTAAATGAGGGGTCATCCCCACCATTTGCCCTCAAGAATACATCTATAGAGAAGTACTGTGAAAGAGTGAGCTTATGTTCATTGTATCCAAGGCTATTAGTGCCCATATTAGTGGATCACACACACTCATAGTGGATGCAGGCCTAAATGGCTGAACCACTATACATCATTATCTTATTCCTCTTATACTCATCCCCTTCTACACACATACATGCATACATCTCTATGACTACCATTGTTACCACTGTTTGAGCGCATCATCACTTATATGGTGGTGCTGAATCTTAGCATCATCAGTTTGGCATCGTCTATGGGAACAAGAAGATATCTCTTCCTTTATACAGCTCGGCCCTACCGGGCACTCCGGTGGTGAGCCAACTCTCCGCCTTTGAGGAGTTGTTTCCCCATTGAAAGAGACCCATTATGGATCTCAAGATCACCAGTCTTTTCCTCAGTTTAGCTCTTCATAGCTCAAACACATGGCATCGGAGATGCCACCACCACCTCCTCCACCACCAGATGGTGGAGTAGGACCCAGTCCCAGTTAACCACCGCCTAAGTCTGGGATGGATGATGTGGTGGCTGCCTTGAAGTCTCTGGCATCAAGCCAGCGGATTATGCATGAAAAGTTCACAGCTCTTAGTCAAAATATACTAAGACCAGAGGGAGTCTCGCCGGAGATGATTACTCCAGCGGAAGCTCTAGGGCACCGTGAGGCCAGGGGACCACCCCAGGCACCACACAAAGAGTTTTTTCCTCCTCAGCGGTGGAGGGATGTTGCTGACCCCCGATCTCTATGCCTGGGGAGGCAAGGAAACCCTTGCCTAAAAGATAGGTATGATTATCTGGTGGGGGAGGAGGCCCCCATAGAGTGCTGGGAGTCGTACGAGGACTCCAACAATGCTGTACGACCTCTCCAAGAGAGAAGAGGGAAGGGTGGAAGGAAAAATCCTGACGATCGCCCGAGAGGCTCTTCTTTCGATCGCTTGAGTAGGGGGTAGGCCTTTGAGAGGCTGGGCCAAGTAAATGAGTTACGGGAAAAATTGTCCAGATCAAGGAGTGCTGCGAGATCCAGAAGGGAGGCAGCAGATGGCCGACCCTATGGGGGCCGACCCCAATGATAGGACGACGACCAAGGGGAGGTAAACAGCTGACACAAACCTATCGCAGCAGAACCCTCCGTCCACCTCAAAGAGGCGGCAAGGGATAACATCGGCCAAGATGACCCTACGAGGACCTGTAATGACTCGATCCAGTGACTAGAGGATAAGATTGGTGATATTCTGAAGAGCCAAGACCCTCTTCAGAGAGGATACTCTATAGGCTTACCCTTTATTGCAAAGATAGTCAAACTCCCAACGCCATCCAAGTTTAAGCCACCTGTGGTCACCCCAAGGTATGATGGGAGTACCAATCCCATCCATCACATTGAGATGTATCAATCGGCGACAGAAATATACTCTATCTTAGATGAGATGAGGTGTCGTACCTTTTCTGTCACTCTGACTGGGGCTGCACATGTCTGGTACATGTCCCTTCCAAAAAACTCCATTAAAAGCTTTAAGTAGTTGGCAGACTGGTTTATCCATAAATTTTTCTTTGGGGCGAGGCCACATAAGAAGACCACACACCTGCTCTATGCTAAGCAGGGCAAGAATGAGAGTCTAAGAGATTACATAGCCAGATTCAACAAAGAAAAGTTAGAGGTTGAAGACTCTGAGGAGAATATAGCCACGATCGCCCTAATTTGAGGAATCCCGAAGGGGAAGCTGTTATTGAAGCTTGCTGAAGACCCTCCAATTACAATGGCTAAATTGTTGTCAGCAGCAGGAAGGGTTACAAACACCGAAGAGGCGATGGTAGCAAAATATGAAGATGAAAATGGAAGTACTAGTGGAGGTAAGTACCATATGAAGAACAAAGAGGGGAAGAAGAGGTCTACAGACGACAAGTTCGCTAATTTCACCCCTCTGACGGTCAGCTACGAACATATTCTCAATGAGATGATGAGTGATCGGTCCCTAAAGTGGCCTGAGAAGTTGAGGGTAGCCCCCCACAGGAGGAAAAAAAACCTGTGGTGTGAATTTCACCAAGACCATGGCTACGTGACAGACAAATGCTTTGCTCTGAAAGATGAGATTGAAAAAATTCTAAAAGAAGGGAAGCTTAGGAAGTACGTTGACAAAGGTGCCTTTAAGAGGGGCCAATTTGACGACCCCAAAAAGAAGAGAGGTGATGCATGCCAAAAAGATCCTCCAAATAGAAGGGACGACCCTTTTGATGATGAGGACGACCTTGGCCTCCCTCCGAGGGAGGACCATGGCCCTATAAAGAGACTTAATGTGATCTTTCTCGATATTGGGATGATCTCCAGGGGATTAGCACGAGGAGGGTCAGAGGTCACAGATAGGAAGGCCCATGTAGCTGAAGCCAAGGTAGTGACAAAGGTTGTACACTCAACCTATGTTGAGGGAAGGTTAGAAAAGAGGAAGAAGGTTGATATGGATACTCTGATAGTGGGATTCTTAATAATGGACTTCAAAGGCCTCTTTGCCCTGCATGATGACCCTCTAGTTATCACTACCAAGGTCCATGGATGTGAGGTGCCGAGGATATTTTTAGATGGGGGTAGCTCTGCGGATGTGATGTTTTGGCTGTGCTTCAAATCCTTAGGCCTTAGCCATGCTAGACTCATCCCACACCATCACCCATTGATTGGGTTCAGTGGGGAAAAATTTCACCCTCTAGGAGTGTATGACGCCGATGTTAGGACGGGGGACAGATGGCCGAGATAGCTTACCAAGAAGGTCAACTTCTTTGTGATGGATGAAAATGTCTTCTTCTTGGCCTACAACATTATACTAGGGCGAGCATCTCTCAAGGGGTTTGAGGTTGTGCCATCTATGGTTCATCAGATGATCAAATTCCTGACCCCTTATGGGGTAGGGGAAGTTCAGGGAGACCAGACAATGAAACGGGAATGTTATTTTAACTCCACCAAAGAAAGAGAGGCGCACCAGAAGGCAACGAACACTTACAATATTGAGACCCTTGGCCCCAGTGATGAGAAAAAACTAAAAAAAGGAGATGCCACAGAAGAGGTAGAATCTGTCATCCTAAGCGAGGATGAGCCGAAAAAATGGTCCAAAACGGCAAAGATCTAAAGATAGACATAAAAGAAGACCTCATCAAGTTGCTAAGGAGATGATAGCGTGTCTTTTCATGGATCCACGCAGATATGTCGGTGATCGACCCCAAAATTATGAGCCACAAGCTCAACGTGGTAAAGGGTGCAAAACCAGTAATGTAGAAGAGGAGAATTTATTCTCCAGAGAAGTATGAGGTCATGAGGGATGAGGTAAAAAATCTAGAAGATGCTGAGTTTATCAGAGAGGTCATCTACCCTGAATGGTTATGCAATGCAGTCATTGTCCCAAAAGCCAACGGGAAGTGGAGGATGTGCGTAGACTTCACAGAACTCAATAAACATTGTCCCAAAGACAACTTCCCTCTCCCACGCATTGATCGCTGATATATCCCACGCATCTATCCCAAAAGCCAACGGGAAGCAGACCATGAGCTCATGATCTTCATGGATGCCTATTCAGGGTACAACTAGATCTTCATGGAACCTAAAGACTCGGAGAAAACCTCCTTCATTACCGACAAGGGGACATACTATTATAGGTTCATTCCCTTTGGCCTAAAAAATGCGGCGGCAACGTATCAGCGACATGTGAATAAAATGTTTGAAGACCAAATTGGGAAGTCTATGGAGGTTTATGTAGATGACATGTTGACCAAAATCTTAAGGGCCGAGGATCATGTGGCCGACCTTAAGAGGACCTTTAATACAATGGACAAGTACCGAATGAAGCTCAACCAGGCTAAATATGTCTTTAGGGTCGGAGCAGGGAAGTTCTTAGGGTTCATTGTCAACCAAAGACGCATCGAGGCCAATCCTAAAAAGATAAGGGCCCTTATAAAAATGAAGACCCCTAAGACCATCAAAGACGTTCAAAGGCTCATAGGGCGAGTTGTTGCTTTGAATAGGTTCATGTCCAGGGCCAGAGACAGGTGCTTACCATTCTTCAAAATTCTCAGAAAGGCTTTTGAGTGGAGCGAAGAGTGTTCTCAGTCTTTTAAGGAGCTAAAGGCATACTTAGGGTCTCCCTTACTGTTGTCACAGCCAATACAGGGTGAACGACTACATGTGTACCTAGCCGCCTGAGACTCACCCATCAGCGCAACCATTGTGAAAGAAGAGGACGGAGCACAAAAGCCCGTATATTTCAATAGTAAGGCACTCTAGGGGGCAGAGCAAAGATACCCAAGGATGGAGAAGTTAGCCTATGTCTTGATCCATGCATCAAGAAAGATGAAGTCATACTTCTAGTCCCATACAATGGTCATCCTCACTAACTCTCCTCTTAGGAAGGTCTTGCACAAGGCAGAAAAATTGGGGAGGCTAATGGCCTGGGTTATATAGTTGGAAGAGTTTGACATTGTATATCAGCCAAGGATGGCTATTAAAGGGAATGTATTAGCTCATTCCGTGGCTAAATTCACTTGGGCAGATGATGAGGCTAAAGAGGAAAGCTTCAATAAAACAGATACCCTACAAGGCAGACTCGCCGACACACCATCAGGTGAGGTTAAAATAAGCGACGCTCGAGGAAAAGTGGCTGAAAATGAAGAGGGAAGATATATATTTAGACATGGGTCCCTTATCGAGGGAAATTTCTCATAAGAATAGACTGTGTGGAGCCTCTTCGTGGACGGGTCCTCCTGTGAGAAAGGAAGTGGAGCTGGAGTGATAGTATCAGCACCCGATGGTACAGACATTGAGTACACCCTGAGGTTTAACTTTAAAGACTCCAATAATGAGTCTGAATATGAGGCCTTGATAGCAGCCCTCTCCTTGGCCAAGTGTCTTAGTGTCGGCCAGATTTTGGTCCATAGCGATTCTAGGCTAGTAGTGAATCAGATATTAGGAGCCTACGAGGCCAAGGATGAACAGATGGCCAAATACCTTGAGAAAGTGAAGTGACTATTGAAGAGCTTCAGAGAAGTCACTGCCTAGGTTGGCCTCGCAACTAGGACAGATATCAGGAGCACAGTGCCAATGGAAATTTTGCTTCAACTAACTATTAAAGATGTTGAGGGAACACTTGTCTTTTGCTTAAACATTGACAAAGAAGCTTTGTGGATGGACCCCCTAATCAAATACATTAAAGGGGGTAGATGCTAGAAGAAAAACAAGTGAAAGAAAAAGTTGAGATATATAGCTACAAAATTCACTGTCATCGGAGACACCTTCTACAAAAATGGGTTCTTTCTTCCATTACTTAGGTGTGTACACCCTTCTGAAGTCCCACACATCTTGTAAGATATGCACGAGGGGTCATGTTCAAGCCACATTGGGGGAAGGTCTTTGGCGAAGAGGGTAGTAACCCAAGGGTACTGGTGGTCGACCTTGGGGAAAGATGCCATCACATATGTAAAAAAGTGTGATCAATGTCAAAGATTAGCCACTAGCCCCATCAGCCTCCTACCTCCATTACAACCCCATGGCCATTTACAGTGTGGGGGATTGACCTGGTAGGACCCTTGCCTAGGGTCGTCAATAACTATCGGTTTCTCATCGTAGCAATTGACTATTTTTCAAAATGGGTGGAGGCGGAGACGATGGTAACGATTATCGAGCAGAAGACCTTCCAGTTTATCTGGAAAAACATTATATGCAGATATGGTCTCCCCAACACCCTCATTTCGGATAACGAGACTCAATTCAAGAATACATATCTAGAGAAGTACTGTGAAAGAGTGAGCTTATGTGCATTATATCCAAGGCCATTAGTGCCCATATTAGTGGATCACACACACTCACAGTGGATGTAGGCCTAAATGGCTGAACCACTATAAATCATTATCTTATTCCTCTTATACTCATCCCCTTCTACACACATACACGCATACATCTCTATGACTACCATTGTTACTATTGTTTGAGCTCATCAACACTTATCTGGTGGTGCTGAATCTTAGCATCATCACTAAACATATTACATAGAATATTCGGGATGACACTATGATACGTATGAGACATAAGATAAAGGGCTGGTGTATACCTTTATTAATGTGATGATTAAATAAGTTTTGTGATTACTTAGTATCTGGATTATTGTGTGTATGACATACCTACCATACTAGCTATCATGTGAGGTTGATTTTCGAAAAAGGACCATCTTATCTTTATGTTCCTTCGGGGGGATTTAGATTGGTACCTTAACGACATAGGGCTATGAATGAGTTTTTTGTGAGTTGATAAGTCAGCTGACCATGGGAGCATAGTTATGTCCATGACCCGTCGGTATGTGGACTATGTTCACCCCCAATATGTGTGAATTGTATTGATACGTTTCCTGAGTGATTCAGAATGCGTTATCCTTATGTACGAGATGTACCGGGATTCGATAACAGAGTATGTGTTCACCGTATCTTTGCTTACAGATGACATATGTGTATATATGTACATAGAGTGATTTATATATGTACTTGTGACTCGTTTACTGTTGCTTAGTTGATGGAAATAACTAAGATATTTAAATGGGTTCAAAATGTGAGAATGTATATAGAACCTGAGATATCTAATTTGATTAATTTAAATGTGAGATATAAGTATGAAATACTTGAGAAATACCAGTAAATAGGAGAAAGTCATGTGAGAGTACGCAACTAACATGTATACATTAGGCATAACTAGGATGGGTTAAGGGTATATGTTAGGCGTGCACATTCGTTGAGCGGTGAGAAAATCTTGTGAGAGTACGCAACTAACATGTATGTAATATTAATATTTAATGAAATTAAACACTTTCTATTTTTAAACTATTTTTATCTCGGGCTTTAACCCGTTTTCCTCCAAATCTATTTTGTTTGTAAAAAACTTTTAGGTGTCCAACCACAGGGATGACAAACATAGGAATTACATTCTGATGACGTGTTGTAGCTACTGTGGAAGCTACAAGATCTTGGTATTAGACGCCTCCACATCTATCTTTGGTTCCTTCAGAGTCATTCATACTAGTTAGGGCATGTTTCCCATTATAATCTAGAGATTGTATATACAGACTTTCATTATTTCAGATGTTGGTTTATTTATTCAAACTCTTGTATTGTGATTTTATTTACTCTCATATTATTATTATTATTGGAGTGTTTACTCTAGACTCAATTTCTTTCATTTCGCTTGTTATTCATATGAGGTTAATTATGCGATTGATGGATGATGATTTAATTACTTGGTTAATTGTTAATTTAATTATTAAAATTTGGCATCTCCCTATTTAAATATTAGGTGGCTAGTAATTATTTAAATGTTTTCGACAGTGATACTAAGACTGAACCAACTAGAAATTTTCTATTAATCTAATAAAGGGGTAGCTACCCGGTATTTAATTAGTTGAGGTGTCACATCTCCTTCCCCAATTATAGATATGATGAGGAAGCTTCATATATATACTCCACCTCCTACTGTAGATGAAGTTGAATAATCTCCCATATAAGGACTTGGTAGTAGGACTTCTTACCCATGACGTAGGACTAAAAATCCCTTACAATATACTAATTCCCCCATTTTTGATGATCTGATCATCCATATATCTGATGGCGTTGCTGATTTATTATGTCCTGCTATCACCTCCCAACTCACCTCATTCCAGGAAGGTCAGACTACATTTCAGAGCTCGGTTCTTAATCATATTGATGGCGTTAGAGAAACCATTCTTGACATTGTAAGGACATTATTTTACACTGTTTGTTCTCAATTGAGTATGTCATATACCACTATAATCATCGAACAATGTCCAAGATAAAATATGAAGCAAGACGGATCCTAATATCAAGTTTTCTTTAACATTCAAGCATCCACAAGTTTAAGTTTAGTAAGGTTGTGTTTTAATTCCTTAATGGTTCACTTATAATATTGGGATAACTTTTGTGAATTTTTTTCTAAGTGTCGGAGCGAAGTTTTTCGTCAAAAGTTTTTGAAAAGGAGTATTTACTCATGAAATAAAAAATTTAATTTGAATTGTTTTGATCGAGAAATAAGCACTCTTGTTTGGTGAGTAGAAGTTATCGCGTGAAGTGTCGTTTGAACGCCATTTGTCTCCATTCGAGTGAGACTCTGATTTTATTCGAGAGAGCTGCTGACTTAAGATGTTCTATAAATTCATTTTTCCTGTTTCATTTTTTATTAGAAGTCCTAAGATTACTGTTTTACAAAAACTACTGCGGCAAAAACGTTTGTCTTCCCTTTTAGGGCTTTAATCCCTCTTGTTTTTCAATTCATAAGATCCCAATAGTATATGTGAGTTGTTTTAGAACCTAAGAATGCATCTTGTGTCAAGTTTCTCTTGTACAGACAACATCTACTACTAATTTTGGTGCTCTTGAGGGGAGTACTAGGCTGAAGATGATTGCGTTTTGATAGGGAGTACTTGAGGGTGTTCCTGGGATAATTCGGACTACGTGTTCGTGTGGATCTTCTACGGTTGATTCATTGACGACTCTAGGCTACAGTTTATGTGGGTTTTCTGCAGTTAACTCATTGCGGATTTCAATGTAATCATTATAATTATTATAGTAATAATGGTTTTACTCAAAAGGTTTTTTTCCTGAAATCTATGAGTTAGTAATTTTATTTGTGATGGTTTGACACACATGTATGTAGTTGCATGTTTTGGGGCTGATTTAATTTGACTTAAAAATTGACTCCAATTAAATACGTTTGTAGTCAGAATTTGTGAGTTTTTTTTAATCAGTATCATGCACGACTTTCTTAAATTGGTATCAGTCGAGGTTTCTTCGTAGGTATTATCACAACACGGAGGAGGAGGAGGATGATAATACATAATAGGTGGTGAATTATTTCAAGTGGATGTTGTTTGGTGGTTGTGGTTATCTCTTGTGGAATTGTGACCATGGTGTTCATACATGTCTTTTATAAAAAAATTAATGATGTTCCAATGGTTGTGGCTATCAATTTGGAATGTTGAGTACAAATTTTGGTGAAGCTTTTTTTAACCATCCTTTGGATATCTTATGACATTTAATCTGTCATTTTATATATATATATATATATTGTAATACCCCGTATTTCTGAATATTTTATTTAATTAAATCGGAGAATTAAATGAGAAAATACAGCTTAATTTAAATTATGTAGGAGGAGTAATTTAATGGGATTTATTAAAAAATGTAATTTTGGGATATCAATCGGGAGATAGTTACCGATTTATATTGCCTCATTATATTTACTTAATGCGAGTGGTAAATAGTTACTTAACGTGTGTAGACTGTGTTGGGATGAGAACGAGTAACATTTGTTAAGTGACTCAAATGATAATTTAGAGGTCACCGATGAGTCCGGAAGGGTCAAATTAGTAAAAATAGTATACTCGGGGGTACTAATTGAGTCCTGGGTTAATTTTGGACTAAACCGAGACCGTTCGGTGGCGTTTTGGCCTTTTAACATGAGAGGGTATGGAGACCTACGAAATTGAGAGCTTTATATCAGCCGTATGATAGAGGGATTAGGGTTAGAACACCCATGACAACACCAATACAATTAGAGAGAAGAGAGGCATAAATTTCTAAGGCAAAAGAAGGAATTGGGAAAGATTCAAAGGAGATTGTCACTATTAACTTGTTGGGGAAGAAGGATTGAAAGATGAAGATCATCAATCATCAACAACAACCACGAATTCAGACCCTACTGATCATAAGGCAAGTTGTTTATTGCAAAAATCATAAAGTTATAATACCCATGTGTAGGGTTTTTGAATAGTCTTGTTTAAATCAATATCTTGATAGGAGAATGATGATATTTATACATTTTGGGATAGAAATCGCATGTAGAATGATTTAACTTATGTAGAGGATTAATATTCAGATTAGACTTGATGATTTTTCGGAATAAAATCTGGATTTTGAATGAAAATATGGGAAGAACGCCATAACTAGGGTTTCAAGAAATTCTGGGTTTAATTCACTATTTCTTTAAAGGAATTGGAGTTTTGAGGTACTTAACACGTTAGAGATTGTCCTAGTATATGTGAAAATATGTTAGGATCAATGGGTAAAAGTTTGGTGGACTATAATGGAGTTTGAAGGTTTGTTAATGGAGGAAAAATCTTAACGAAGAAGACAAACTGCGTCTGTCCCTATTCGATCGATCGATCTCGAACTATCGATCGATCGACTATGCCGATCGATCGACTATGCCGATCGATCGAACACAGCCGTCGATCGATTGACGCAAGCTGTTTCCCGAAATTTTTGTGTTTAATTCTTCGTTGATTTTTGAGAAAGAATGAGTATCCTAGGATTTACATTATACTTATATGGGAGTGTGAATAAGACCAGTAGGTATACTATTGAGGTCCAATAAGGACATTGGGTATAGGGCTTGGATTACGGACCGACGAGAATAATACGATTTAGTAGAGTATCGGGGACTTCGGAAATTGAGTTACGAGGCGAAGTAAATTCAATTTAAGTAATAGCCCAGTAGGGTAAGAAATAACTACTAAAATTATATGTAAGGGGTAACTAGGACCCTTAGAGTTGTGTGATACTCAAATAAATGCGATTAATGAGATAAATCGTAAAGCGAATATTGTACGGTAGATATATTAGATTAAAATATTACGTACGTATATAATTAATAGGTGGGACGTGTACCTACTGAATTATGTGATCTTTTAGGTAGAGAGATTTATACCTAAATTAATTATGTTAAGGTCGATGAGACATTCCGAACTAACATAAAGTTATTATATGTTTGGGGTCGATAAGAAATGCCGAACCAAACCTTGAACTGGTGTCGCGATGAAAGAGTCCCGAACCAGAATATGTGTATATATATATTTTTTAAATAGTTGGGGTCGATGGATAATTCCGAACCAACTCTCACTTGGGGTCGATGAATCATTCCGAACCAAGAGATATTTATTTGTGTATATAAATAATTGGGCTCGATGTATCATTCCGAACCAATTCTTACTTGGGTTCGATGAATCATTCCGAACCAAGAGTCCTTTACGTGTATATAAATGGCAAAATAGTAATGACTGATATTTAGTATATATTGTGTGTGAAATATATATACTTGATGATATTCTACTTTCGTGTATTAGTATATTGATATATATTATGTATTTAAAGATACATACTGAATTGGTAAGTTAAGTAGTGAAACTTAATTACGAAATGCACCTTTAGATAAAGAAAATCTATTTAGTAATTCAAGTAGCGAAACTTAATTACATAAGTGGGAAGTCAACAATTGTGAGAATTGTAGTAAATTTAGTAGTAAAACTAAATGAGAAGTCTTGAAAAATAACATAGATGAAATGTTACTTGAGAATTAATTAACATACACGAGATGTTAGTGAAACGGTTGTACTGTATGGGCGGTACTGGAACTTGGGTATAGATAAGTTCAGTTGACTACTTTGGTTTTAGTTAGCTTGGGAGGTATGGCTAGATAAACTAAGTGTATAACGTTAGGTGTGCACAAAAGATGAGGGGTGAGTTAACTCAAGAGAGTGTACGAGAACCTAACATGTGTAATTAATAATCGCATTTTATATTGTGATAAACGCTTGTTAAATATTTTCAAAATGTTTTGAGTACTAACTCTTGCTATAAAATATTTTCAAAACCTTTTAGGTGTCCAGCCACAGGGACGCCATGTATGATGATTCCATTACAGGGACTCGGAGCTGTAGCACAGTGGATGCTTACAGGATTTTGACTAGACGATATCTCTCATTCAGATCTAGTACAGGATCTCACACTATTCTATGTATGGACTTGTTGTCCGGTATTAGTCTCAGATGTTAGTTTCAGACAAGTGGTTATTCTATTGTTGTTTAGGATTTTTAACCGATGGTTTATTCGGTAATACTTTTGTTCTGTTGTACTTTTACTTTGTTGTTTGAATTATAGTACATGATTATTTGTACTTCGTTCCGCATGGTTGATTTATCTGTTTTAAGAAAGATAAAATTTGGTACCGGTCTAATTTTACTTAGGGGATTAGTAATTAAAAAGTTTTCGACAGTGATGCTAAGAATGAACCATTTGAGAAACCTGTTTTAATTATATAAATGCCTGATCACCCGATGTTTAATTAGGCGGGATTCCACATATATATATGAGTTTTATCTCTATCACTTGCTTATCGTAACTATTCCCCTGAGATATTTAGCTCAATATATGTTTCATGCTTTTCTTTGGCACAACATGGATTAATTATGCTTCATTCTTACTTGCATATCTAATTTCCTATTAACACATTTGTTATACTTCTTGTCTTGCACACATGCTTCATTTAATCTATCTTATAGTTCAATTTGACTCATATTGGTATTACACGCTCTAGGCAGATTATGTTATTTTTTATCTCCATTAATGAAGTATGGATTAGATTCCTTGAATTGCATATTCTATAGTTGTTTAATTTTCATAAAATTAAATCATTATTTGATTTTTCTTAGCATTCTTATTTAATTCCATAGTTCTTTACTTTTTTCAATTCCATGATAAAAAGGGTGAGGAAGATTAGATTAAGGACAAGTTCTAATCTAGAACATATAATTATTTTTGTTATGAAATATTAATTAAACATGGAGTATATATGTCCAAGAAATTAGTGCATATCTCAATATAACATTTAAAATTAAGATATTTTTATTTTTTAAAAATTATATACACCATAGAAGGATTAATGACTTCCATATCTTATTCATCACAAATTTTATGTTAAATTCCCATCGCATTTCTATATCTATTGTATGACATGATAACAAGTGAAACACTTTCTAGGAAATCTTCTATGAAACGAGGATTAGTAATATATGTATGTCTTTGCCTTTTATCAGACTTGTGTCTTTTGTCATATGCCACTAGACTAATCTATAATATTTGTAATTTTGATTTTAATATATTTTTTCACATAACAGAAAAAGTGGGGGATTGTAAGAGTATACATTTTAATGATGTGCCCTAATAGGACTACATTGCCTTGTTCGATTAACACAATATACTTTTAGTCTTGTCCTTAAGGTCGTTCCGGTAAAGTGTCATGCAAATCATTCAACCCACATCCTCACATTCATGTGTATCCTTTTATACCACAATTAGGGAAGGTAGATTGATAGGTAGACTCATACACATTTTACTCTCACATGTCATTTAAAAAAAAGCACTTTTGTGGGTGTGTTGATATATCTTTTGGACTTATCTATGAAATAAGAAACTACTTTAAAAAAATACTACTATTTTCTTTTCATAATTGATACTAAGGTCTATCATAGGAGACCTTCACGGTAGCGACACGACAAATCTCTATAGCGACATTGTCTTGCTAGTCGTCCCTTTGTTCGTAGATTTTTTTAGGTAATAGTCTGTCTCGTAACCTCACGTCATGTTCTCTACAACGACGTAAAAGCTTGTTGCAGTGACACTATCTCACTAGTTATATTGTACGTCATTCACAACGTCTAAATAATTACACAAACTGGATTGACTCAGGTTCACCGAAGTGATGCGAGCTCGTTGCAGTTACTTTTCAATGATACATGTTAGTCAAGCTCCGAAAGTTACTTTTTGAGTTAAATACTTGCACATTTTTCTTGGTATCTTCTCAAACTAAAGATACTTTAATATCTTTTCTCTCTTGAACCTTGAAAGTCTACTATATTCTCTTGCCTGCTTCGTGATATATGTAAGTGGGTTGGAATTTCATTTTGGATGAGAGTGTGTATGTGATATTTATTTTTATTTATTTTCTAGTGATTTTTTTTTTTCGAAATCTTTCTTGTAACAAGAATCAATTTCAAGGGAAGAAAAATATTTTGGTAAAAACTTCTTTTTAAATCCTATATTAATACAAGTTTTAAGTCTTGTTTTTAACTTAAATATATTTTTGAGATATATCTAAGTTCAAATACTTCTAAAATAAAAAAATAATTTGAACTAAACTTGTTTAGTTTTAAAAACAACTTTTCAAAACCATGAAAAGTTCCCTTTCTAATCTGTTTGTGGCATTAATTTTAGATCTCATATGTAGTATCCTACCACCAATAAATATGTTAACGTATATAAGGATTATAAGTTCAAGAGGAATTATTTATAAGTAATGATGAATTATGGAAGAAATTGGAGAAATATAGAAAGGAAAAGAAAGACGGTCGTTCATACGACATGGGTCTTTCGTTCGAATGACATTGTATAGGTCGTGACTAACAGGACACCTAATGACGTTCTACTAGTTTACGGTTGCAAGTCATGTGAATGGGCGCATGATCCACGGTTCGAATGACATTTGTTGTCGTTCGAACGACATAGGGGAAGTCATTCGAACGACCATAGTCAAGGTTTTAGATATGATTACCCTTGTGCATTGTCACATTCTTAACCCTTAATTTTATGTGTTACTGAGCCCAGATAAGTTCATATTGGGAAAAATGGAAATTTAGGCTTTTGAGAGGGTTTTATAAGGGTGTGTTTAGATTTTCTTTGGTTAATTGTTGTTAGGATAAACTAGAACAAGGAGAGAGAAAGTGAGAAAGTGGTGGGTGGTCTTCCACCACCATTTTATGCAACATGCCACCATATTTAAACCCAAAATACCAATTTCCACCATTGTTGAGGTAGAGATATGAATTTTGGAGGAGTTGTTTGGAGTTTTTAGAGATGATGATGGAAATTTCATGGAGTATAAAGTGATCTATAAAGTTGGTATTCCTTGGAAGGTTGGAAGAAAAATATTTCGGAGCTTTTGGAGGATGCTTATGGTAACCCATTGAGGCCACTTTTGGAGTTGGGGGTTGCCCCTCCTAGACAAACACTTACACCACCTTTAGATCCATTCGAGGTGGGGAAAACCTCACTCTTAATGTAACAGTTATTTTTGCACACGGTGGTATTGTAGTTAGACTACTTTAGTCGGGTGCATTTAGTTAAATTGTAGAATTGTTGTGTAGAAGATAATAGACATTTTTTATGAAACGAAAATGTTGGAAAATAATATTGATTGAAAATAGAGGATACGTAAATATTTCAAGGTTTTGGAATATTAAAAGATGGTGTTTTTGTGAAAATGGGCATTTTCTAGAAGTATTGGTGTTAAACATTTTATGAAATAAAATGTTTGGATGTAATGACTTACTTTGGTAAATATATGGTGAAATAATAACATTTCAAAATTGTTGCAAAAATGAAGGTTTTGTGAAAAATAGATATTTTTTGAAGTTGAAGAAATAAAAATCTCTTTTGTACGTAAAGAAATCTATTTTTGAGAGTATAATGATTTCTCATGATGACATGTATGTTGAAACCATGTAGTAGGATTTTTGGGTTTAAAATCCATCTTCACATGCATATAAACTTTTAACATTTTTGTGTTAAGTGTATAAATAAGTTTAAAGAAGATTTTGTTAGGTTTGAACAAAAAATAAGAAAAGTTAGAAAGTAGTCTTCAAAGTGTGTGAAATTGGTACTAAAGGATATGATGAACATACGATTATAAGACTAAACATGTTGATAAAAAGATGTGGTATTTTGTTATAAAAGTAGTCTTAAGTGTAAATGGATTTCTTGAATGGACAAAGTAAAGAGATGTGTGTCTTGGGAAAATGTTGATAAAAGTATTCATTAAGTGTTAATGGCTAAACAATGAAAAGTTAGTGTGTGTAGCTTAGTAATGTTTTAAAATATCAATATTTATGAAGTTGAAAGAAGTAATGAGGTAAAGGTGTTTCAAATTAAGTATAATAATACTACAAGGTTAAAAAGGGAGTTAATTGTGACACCCCGCCTAATTAAATACCGGGTGATCAGTCTTTTATTAAATTAAATCAAAGTGTCTGGTTGGTTCATTCTTAGCCTCACTGTCGACAAATAATTTTTCTTTATTAATCACCTAATAAATAATTAATCTAAGTCTCAAAACATTATGTTTTATACATTAAGTCCTATTGTTATGATTTCATATACGAAACAATTTTCATGAACACAAATAATATTATTAAATACCAAACCATCCAAGTAGAATAAACAGACTAGACTAATTAATCCAAATAAAATATCCCAAATCGAATGAAAATGAAATAATTAAAATAATCCCAACTAAAACTGAATACTGAAACAATAAAGAGTAGAAGTCTCTCTCTGATCTAAATAAAACTGGAAATGGGCAACACATGCCCCATCTAAAATGACTAAGTGAAGATCTAGGATGACAAAGATAAAGTCGTCTAAATGCAAAGACCTGCGACTCCCACACTAGCTGCAACACGTCAATAGTCCAAGGATCTCAATCTAACGCCCATGTGGCTGGGCACCGGCAATACACATATATATACAGGATAAAGAAGAGATGAGAGGAAACAGGTCAGATCCAGAGTGTAAAAAATCTTTAAAATAGTTTAGAAAGTATTTAAAATGCTTGCCAGTTGATATTACATACATAGTGCCTCGACACTCACTTCAGAATTCTCATCTCTCAACTAATGTGCACACCTAACATACTACTGAATTAATCTAGATAAATCTAACCCAATTAACTATTCTAACCTAGTATCCCCTCACTAATCCCGATTCACGTGGTCGCACGACTATAGTTTATATATGATAACCTTTTCTTATGAATTTACCAAGCCAGCCACGTACATCTCAATGCAGCCTTCAATTCTCAACCATTTATTTTACTTAATATTAATTATTCATTTTTTTATCTACTTACAAGCAAACTAGATGAATCACAGGTACATATATTTATCACTCATAATATATATACTAATAGGGAACCACACATAAATCTATGGTGCTGGCATACTCTGCTATCAAATCCCCGTATCTCTCGTACAAAAAGGGAAATACTAGTTTGAATTCACTCTCGAACTGTATTAACACAAAACACACATATTAGACGCGAACATACCTCCCAGTCATTAAGAGGTCAGCATATACCCTCACGTCTCTTAGGACCGCCTGACTATCATTCTCAGATAGCTTGTACCAGTGATCCTATGTTCTAGGGTATGAGTCAATATCCCCCATAAAGGTCACATCGAGATAAGACTATCCCGGTGAAGAAACCTTCGTGATAGCAAGTAGTGCGGGTATGATTAAACACAGATATTCACATACTATATATATATACATACACTCACATATATATATATATATATATATATATATATATATATATATATTATTCAGATAGGTATATCCACGAGCCATAACATATTCTAACCAAACATGGCAAGTAGCTCCCGAGTCCTACATAATTAATTCCTTATTTTATTTGTTCAATTACGGCAAGTTCTTAGGTACTTCTCGATTGTCGAAGTGTATCATTTTAATAAATATCAAATCAATTGGTGCACCCTCTCTACCCTATTGGTCTACATCGTCATCGGCTTGCACGATTCCCAATTTATTACACCCGCAATCATAACCCATTTTATACCCTCGTAACCCCACGGTTCAATTCGATATGAAATCATATTACTTGGACCTTGTCCATAACCCTATTCGTCCCTCTCAGGTCCCATTATGTTATTTAAATTATGTCTAAGGTTCCTTATACATTTGGGTTGGATAAACATTTAAAAAGGAATGAAAATTCAATTTTTAGGAGGAGTAGATCGATTGAAGGAAAGGGTCGAACGATCGAACTAGTTGATAAATCGACATTCAAGGTCAATCGATAAGTTATTTGCCCAGAAATTCTGCAATTCATGCCTACGGGTTTCTTCCATTTTAATCATCAAAACCTCCATTAAAAATTCCCAAACTCCTAACCAAACATTACAAACATTATAGAAACATGTGTGGATGATTTCTAATGTAAAACATTCATTAATGCTCCAAGAATCATGAATAAATGGGTTTAATTTATGATTTTGTCTCTAACCCTAGTTTACCATATTAATTCAAGAATCCACATGATATTTCCAGATTTCCTTGTCTAATCATCATTCAAATTCATGATAAATACTCTACATATGATAAGAACATCAACCTACACGATTTCCATTCCAACATATGAGTTCTAGTCTTCCAATTTCATTAAATTTCCATACAAACTTATAACTAAACTTTATATTCTAACTTGGATGAAATATCAACTCAAGAATAGTAAGATAGATACTTGCCTGGAAATCGAAGGTCTGAGTTGTAGAAGATGATAGGTATGTTTACGCTCCTCTTTCTCTAATCTACGCATTGGTGGTGGAATTGATGGAAATAGTGTCAGATTAATGGTTCTCCTCTTTGGAAGCCTTCTCCCTTCTCTGTTCCTTAACCTCTTCATAACTCAAGTTTTTCTAACCCTTGAGGACTCCAACTTCCATCAGATATAACCCTTTAATTTTCGTCATTAATTAAAGCCTACAATTGGAAATTACCAAAATACCTTCCCGGGTTGTCGGTTAGACCTAAAAATGTCCTGAGACCCAAACTAACCCACGAGTATACATTCATGACTATCTCGATGTAATAACCCAAATTTTTATGGCCTTTAGTTATGGGATTAATTAAATTTATTTGGGATAAATTTATTTAATATTAATTTAGAATTTAAAATAAATATTTATTAGCATGACGAGAGTTAGTAATTATATGTTGAATATTACTAGATGAGTGAAGTAATGCATGAGATTTAATATATTAAAATTGTCACGAGTGAATAATACGATAATCATAGAACTTAAGTCGGGATACGCATGTGTCGTGCCGGGACTAAATTAATGGAATAAAAAGTGAATTAATTTTAAGTCATCCATATGGTCATTTCCAGTGATCCAATGCATCTGTAAGGGTCGAGACAGTCAGAAAAGTGTATCCGGGTGTTTAGTTTGGGTTTCATGAGCTTTTTAGACCTAACCGACATCCCGGGAGGACATTTTGGTAATTTTTAATTTTTGTGGTTAATTAATGACGAAAATATAGAGTTTATATATGTGGGAATATAGAGTCCTTAATGGTTAGAAACTCTAGTGTTGCAGAGGGAGTAAGGAAGGGAGAATATAGAAGGCTCCAAGGGAGAAAACCACCTACCATACACAATCTTCACCAATTCCACCACCAAAGCGTAGATGGGGGAATGAGGAACGAAATCATACCCATCATCATCAACGATTCAGACTTCCATTTCTAAGGCATGTGTCTAACTTGCTGTTATTTAGTTGATATCACCTCCATGCTAGTGTATGAGAAAATTATTTATGTTTCCATGAAAATTAAATGATGTCTGGGAAAATTATGTTGAATTTCAGAATAGAAATCATGTTAGGATGACTCCCTTGTTGTATGTAGATTGGTGAACATGAAATTTGGGGGCCGAGTAGAGATAGAAATATGAATATTCATGGTGTTCTTGTGAAATAAAATAAACTACGGTTAAAGGATAAGTTATTGAATTAATTCATTTGATGATGGTTCTTGATGAATTAATGAAAGTTTTACATTAGAAAACATATATAACTGTTTATATAATGTTCCTAATGTTTGGTTGGGAATTTGGAACTTGATAATTTCAATTTGGAGAAGTTAAATGAACGAAAACCATGGGTAAGGAATTGCATAATTTGGGAAAGAACTCCTCGATTGATCGATCGACTCAAGAATGTCGATCGATTGAATGGATCGATCGCTCGACCCCTTTTCATCGATCGATCGACTCCTGCTGGAAACTTAAACTTTATCCCCCTCTAATGTTAATCCAATTCAAATGTGGGAAGAATCTAAGGCATAATTTAAACATCATAATGGAACATGGGAAGGACCATTAGGGTTTAAGTAGGGTCCGGGTAATGCGAGTCTATATGAGATTTAACCGTATTCTTTCGGGGGGTATAACTTGGAATGGAAATCGTACGGACATTAAATTAAGTTTTAAAAGAATCAAGAAGGACTTAGATTAATAGGGTAGTGGGTGTACTCCTTCTGATATTATATTTAAATAAGATGAAACATTTCAAGAGACGAGAAGTACTTAGAATGTGGCGGTAATTGAGAATAACAAGGACGGGTTTAATTATACGTAGGACTCGGGCGTTATGTGCCTCCTATGATTAGAATATTATTACTATGGGTTGTGTGCGTACCTAAATGAACAATGTGAATATATATATGTGTGTGTGTGTGTGTGTGTGTGTGTGTGTATAATCATACCCGCGCTACTTGCTATCACAGGGGTTTCTGTGCAGGGATAGTCTTATCTCGATTGGACCTTTACGGGGGATATTGACTCGTACCCTAGAACATAGTGTCCTCGATATAGGCTATCTGAGAATGATAGTGAGACGGTTCTAACAAACATGAGGGTACGTGTTGACCTCTTAGTGACTTGGAACTATGCTTCGCCTCCAATATGTGTGCTTTATGTTGATACGGTTCGAGAGTGGATCCGAGATAGTATTTCCCTTATTGTACGAGAGGTACATGGACTAGATAGCAGAGTATGCCAACACCATATATTTATGTGGGGTGCTCTATTGTATATATATTGTGTGTGATAAATATATGTATCGGTGATTCTTCTACTGTGCGTGTAAGTAGATAAAATTTAATAAGTGACCCTAAATAAATTAAGTGCATGTAATCCCAAATCAGTATTCAGATCTACTTAAATGACTTGAATAATTCTTAAGAAAATTTATCTTAAATCAATCATACACGTACGGTCACACGGATCAAAAACTGATGAGAGGAGAATTGGGTTACACTACTATGACACCCCGCCTAATTAAATACTGGGCGATCACTCCTTTATTAAATTAAAATCAAGGTGAACAGTTGGTTCATTCTTAGCATCACTGTCGCAAATGAAAATTTTCAAATTTAAACATCCTGATTAATTAAGCTAAGTGTCAACACCATTTAAAACCTTATTTCTATTTTATTAAATCCAATTATAAATCCTTTAACCATCAGCACTTAAGAGTCACATATTTAGTATAAGAATAAAAATGAACATTCAAGAGTTTAACCATCAATAATAAATTCCATCTTTAAAACACTAAAGGAAAACATCCTGACATTAATAAATCCCAAAATAAAGATAGTGAAAGTAAAAGAATTACAATCTCTGACAAAACCAACTAAATAATGAAAAAGGGCGACACATGCCCCACTGGAGAAAATTGAACTAGAAGTGGAGTCATCAATGAGGTCGTGTAAGCAATGGCCTGCAACTCCCACAAAAGCTACAACACATTCCATCTAAAGAATCCTAAGCATGACGCCCCTATGGCTGGGCACCTGTAATACATATATATATATACACAAGAGAGCAGAGATAATAGCGAACAGGTCAGAGCCCGAATGTAAAACAGTTTTAAAAATAGTTTAGCAAGTATTTAAAATGCTTACTGGCTAATGCAACAGTCATATTAGTATACGACACTCTCTTGAGAATTCTCACCTCTCATCTAGTGTGCACGTCTACCGTACTAATGAATCCCATATATCTCCCTAACTTATTCTCCATAAGTCTTAACACGTGAAAATTAAGGTTATGATATTCACTTTAGAAAAATCTGTCTGTTCAAGATTTCTTACGTAATTTAGAATAATTCCGTATCGTTATAATGTTTCCGAATACTTAATGTGAAGTTGAAGAATTTCATACTTTATTTAACTACTATTTCAGTCAGTAGAAAGTTCTCATATAGATACACGTATATATATTAGTTACACATATAATATATATACAAACGACACCCCACATAAAATCTATGGTGCAAAGTTTCCATAAATAAGTATATATATACCAAATACTCATATAATATATATATATACTAACAGCACCCCACATAAAAACTATGGTGCTGGCATACTCTGCTATCAAGTCCCTATATCACACATATTTAGGGAAACCCTAGTTCGGAATCACTCTCAAACTGCATTAACACAAACACATACAAATGGAGGCGAAGCATAGTTCCCAGTCCTAAGAGGTCACTGAACAGTCTTCACCGCAAAATAAATTTGGCTGGGACATATATGTCCACTTATAGTCAATAAATGGATCAAGATTACCTAAGTGGTCAATATGCACACCCTCAAGTTTGTTACCCAGATAAACATCATACACCAATAGCAAATCGTCACATTGTCGGAGAGAGTGATATTTCATAATAGTTATCGGAATCATATAATAATCCTCAGAACAATCATTGTATGGATTATGATGATGATAAAAAAATAAGGTGCACCACATGTATGCGACGGGAATGTTGGTGAACATATTTGGGAGGGGAAACCTTGGGGCATAGGATAGGGGAAACCTTGGAGTATAGGCGAGGGGAGACCTTGAAGAATGAAATGAGATCCTATTTTTTGTTGAATAAGCATTGGGCACAATCCCTTGATTTAATTCGTCGGTTGTCCCAAGGTATTGTTAAAAAAGCTCATTTTCTTTCTAAGACCCAACACTTCCTCTTTCGTATTCCATATTTCTTTCTCCTGGTTCGACAATTGGATCTTAAATGAAACGATCTTGTCTATTATAGGTAAGGTGTGGTAGTAATTTGGTCCTAAAAATATTGGAACCCCCAACTCTTGTCCTCCACCTTTTATCTTTCTGAAGTACCTTTTCTATGGCATATGAGTCAATGTCGTTGGGGTTGTACTCCTCATGACGACTCCTCATGACTTATCTCATTCCCTTCAGTATAATAATATATTAAGAACTATAATTTGAATATTATTTTATTAAAGTGTGTATACGATCATTAAATTCAAACTCACCAAAGTCGGGATATAATTTGAATATTATTTTTTGTTATTATATTGCACATCCTCATGTTGGTTTTGTTATGTCGTGAGGCATTAAAGTACAAGTTAAACCGATTGGGGTCAATACCTTCTTTAGGGGTCCCTTTAGTCCTCTCCATCCATGCACCATTTAAATAATTGTATGATTTGGATCCAAGTTTGTGGAATAAACTTTATTTTCCACGCTCTCTCTATTATTCTCACTGTGTGAAAGTTTTTCCTCTATAGCCTCTTTCACTTGGAAGTCATTCCTTTGGTTGATGGGTATCTCAACATTTTTTAGAGATTTGTCTTTTAAAAAGGAAATGTCACCACTTGAGGTCCATGTCGGGAAGTAGTGCATCAGGATGTTCTTTCTATAGGTTTTCACTTGCTCACATACATTTGAAGGAACAAGTCTCTTTGAAACGGATGGGAATTTAATTTTTTCCTAAATATGATCCTATACGTCATCCTTTACAGCACAATAAACATTCTTCCAGTTATATACCCCTCGATGCCCACAATAATCTATCTGAGCATCAACAATGGGGGCTAAAAATCTAGAAGAAAATTTTATCATCGGTAGGATCCTCGGTAGGGAGGAACCAAATTTTCTTCTTATCTTGTGCTTGGGATTCATCAATAATTGGAGTTAGAGGATTTAGATTAATAGAGTTTTTTGGAGTTTGATGACTTATAGATAGTGTAGCTGAAGCGTAAATAAATTGCATGAGAGTAGAGTATTGGCAACCCACAAGTATTGATAATTGAGGTGGTGGATTATGAGAGAATCGAGATGGAGAGTGAGTGTATTTAATTCGTCAATTATCTTTGTTCATATTTGACATTTGTTACAAATAAAAAATAGATAAATTTAACCATGTTTAAGAATATATATATATATATATATATATATATATATATATATATATATATATATATATATATATATATATAAATTTAACCATGTTTAAGAATATATATATATACTCTACAAGAGCTTTTAAAACATGCTCAACATGACTGATTTTAATCCAAATGGTATTATTTTTTAAGTATTTGTGAAAATATTCACATGTCCAACTGGGCAAAAGAATAATTGTAATTTTCGTAAAAATGTTTGTGACAGGAACTCGAAATACTTTCTTTTTAAAATTTTTGGTCAAGCTCACATATAATGTGCATATGTTGTGAGATGTCACAATCTGGGCGAATGCTCTGTTTATGCAATTTTATCCACAATTGATGAATACGTTTTTGTCTTTTCTAATATTGTCAATAAGGACAGTGTACAATTAAGGTTATTAATGCAAAATATATTCTCTGATGCCTCATCCCAACATTTTGGAATAGAAAATAGTATAGGATCAAACAAGTACGGTTTTCAGAGATCAACTCCACCGTTTATAAGGTAATTAAAATTTTCAATTTTCGTACTCCAATACAAATAAATTGGAGTCCCCTTTATATGGCATGGACTAGTAAAAGTAGTTTTTATGCGGTCCAATTGTAACCTCTCATTTTTTCGTTGAAAGTGATTATAAGCATTACTCATTTTTCTTTGAATATGTATAAATAAGGGGTTAGAATAGTTGTAAAACATGAATGAAAAGATGAAAAAAGTATAAAAAATACCACCATATACGGGACAACATACAAATAGAAGGAGTGAAGTGTCCAATTAATTCTAAAATTCTTAGAAGCCCATAAAGTTATTAATATTTTCCAATTAATAAATCAAACATAGTAAGTCCAGTTTTAGTTCAATTTCAATTAAATTAATCCTAGAATTACTATCTGTCAACTAATGGCAAAACCCTTCCAAAAATTTGATCTCACCCTTTAAGGTAGAGGTTGACATGTCCACAACTATTTATCAAGAAGATATATGTAGTAATAAGATATAAAACAATACACAGACTTCTAATGAAATGAAGGATCATCTTTCAAATGAAGATATCACTCATCCGCACAATATCAACATCAAGTAATTAATAGTTTCCCATTAATCAATCTAACACAACAAGTCCAATTTTAGTTCAATTAATTATCTAAGGACTATGTCTCCGCTAATGAGCAAGCCCTTCCACTAATTTGTCTTCACCGAAACATCAACCACTTAAGGAAGAGATGAACAAGACAAAAACTATAATACCCCATAATTTAGTAGTAATTAGTAAATAATTATAAAAGAAGTCCCGGGGGGATTTTAAATAATTATTTAATTGGAAACTAACATTTTTTATAATGGAATTTTAGATCATATAATTGAAAAATATAAAGTTTTATATGTCTAATTAAATTTGTTGTGAAAATTAATTAAGGTATAAAATTTATTATAACTATAAAATTCATTTGATGAATTATAGATTAATTTAATGAATTAACAAAGTTTTTCGATCTAATTATAAATAAGTAAAACTATGGGATGTATTTATAATTAGTGAAAGTAAATGAAGAGTTAGGCATAAAGTTAAAAGTATGTTTAAGGTTATGGAAAAAGGTAACTAAGAGATGACTTGTGAAGAGGTTAAGGTTAAAGGGTAATTTAGGAAATAAATAGAAAATAAATTTATTGGGCTTTCAATTAAGGAAGACAAAAATTCAAGAGGGGAGCATGTCTTAAAAAAATCGGGCATATATCTTCATTTCAATTCATATGCTTAATTCATTTTCTTCCGCCTCATTTTTCTATAGCCCTGTTGTATCCATATATCACTACCGAAAACAAATTCAAAACCTAATAAAATTTTCGTGCCAATTACACCATTACATCCCAAAAATTGCATTAATTAATTCAGCAACAATCCTATAATTTTTTGTGATACTTTTTGGAGCAATGTTAAAATAATTATTTGGTGTCATTGAGGGGCCATTCCAATAAATATTATATATTTTTTAAAATTCTTCATCTATAATTATTATATTTTTTAGTGGATTCCTACATTGTGGCATGTTAATATTCCACTCTGCCCCTTTTTTGCATCAAAATATTAATTTCCACCTAAACCTAAATACTATAATTAAAATAAATTAGAGATAACTAGGTTTTATAATTTTCTTCCATTGATTTTCATAATGAAATAATATGATATTGTAACACCCTATAATTTTGAGTAATTATAATTTAGCATTTAAATTACACGTGTGCAGATAATTTAAAATAATGTGAATTTAAAATAAATATTATTTGCTCGAAATGGATTAATATTTACTAGTGTGATAAAGTAAATAAAATAATGTCAAATGGTATTTACGCCGTAAGTGAGTAAATGCGACAAATTTGATGGTATCTCAACCGGGACATGTTTGAGAATTATATTGGGTTGAGATGGGATATTTTATTATTGACTCGAATAATTATTTCGAGTGAACGGTTGATCCATAATAGGTCAAAATAGTCGAAATTAAGAATCCGAGGGAAGTGATTAGATTCCGGTGGCTTTTTAGACTAGTTAGGGCTAGTATAGTGGCATTTTGTTCATTTTAATGGAAGGGCAATAGTCAATTTCGGTATTTCAATTATATCATGAGGAGTAAGGTAAGAGAATTAGTCAATTTACAATTCCAAAGGTTTTAGTTGAGTTACACCAAGGGTTAGAGAGAAAATAAAGAGAATTTAGAAGAAAAACTCAAGAATCCAAGAAAAATGTGAAGAGGAAATAGAAGAAAACTCAAGAACTATAGATGATTGAAGAAATTAAGAAAGATTTCTGGGATTTTTATCATCTTAAAAGGAAGCTATTCAACCAAATTCATACTCTCCAAATATTCAGGCAAGTAATGATGTTGCTAAATGATTATGTGTTGGATTCATTTCATATCATGATTGGGAAATGGTTTTTGGATGGGATTCATATGCAAATTGGTTCAGGAGAAATGAATGAATAATGGAATTTTGTGATTTATTTGAATTGAATTTTTGAAAAATTTTAATTTTACGTAGATAAACGAATCATTGATTTAGAAGGTTGAGAGATTATTAATTGTTGTGGTATTTTGAGCATTTCATAATGTTTAAAAATTAAGTCTATATCCCATGTAGTGATCATGTGTAAATGAATTTTTTATTCACTAAGACCTATTTCATGTTTAATATTCATGAAAATTGATAATAATTGAGAAAATGTGAAATGGGGCTGATTAATTGAGATTAAACTCGGCTGAAAATCGAAATGGGAAGAACTGGGCCGTTTATAGGGGCAAAGCGGTTTGCCCTCAAGATGGACCGGTTTGGTGTACCTGCTATATCCAGGTTGGGTTAATTTATATAATTTGGTCATGATTTAATTTGGGGATAAATTATGATGATCGGGAATAGTTTAGGACTTCTGAAAAATGGTTAACGTTGAAAAATGGTTTTACAATCAAGTGGGTATACGAAAGGAAATCCGTTTGCAGATAACAAAGGCAATCCTAGATATTGCAAAGAAAAATGCGGTACCCTCATTGAGATATAAAGGGCCCATGGCCATATTGGTGATAAAGTTACTCTCCGTAGTAACTTTTAGTCATGCTGATAAGGTTGTGAGATTCCCACACAATAGTCCCCTGTACGTAACGACAAGCATCAATGGTGTAATCTTTTTAAGGGCCTTAATGTATAGAGACACATCGATAATAATCATGCCTATTAGTTCCTTCCGGATAGCTAACATTCTAGAGGAAAGACCAATACAAATGCCCTTGATGACTTCTGTCTATGGTAATCAATCATCCAAGTCTATCAGGTACGTGAATGTGGGAATCGTGATGGAAAACCTTACCTCACACATCATGTTCCATATGATTGAAAGTACCACTTCCTACCACCTACTAATACAACGATTATGGATGTACAACCAGGGTCTAGTCCCTTCGACGTATCACCAATGCACAAAGGCAAATGTTAAAGGGACTGAGATCATCATAAGGGCCACTAATTAGCCTTTTTCCACAGAAGAAGTTCATTTGGTAGATGAAGCCTTTTACACGGAGTTGGAGGAAGATTCCAGGGTGCTGACAATAAGTATGAAAGGAGAAAGAATTTCTTCTATCAGGGAATGGATGTTGTGAGACCCCTCTTAAAATAATAACAGGTGGCCATCCCTATACTATAATTAATCAGGAATCTCAAGCGGATCATTATCAACATCTACTAACGATACTAAAAAACACAGCTAACTACCCACTACTATAAAAAGAGGGTGCCAAGAAAATTTTAAAACATACAATGCAATAACCAACCAACAATATAATAACTACTGAACATGATAAAGAACACACACATGCTAAGATAAAAGAGAATAGTTCGATAGTATACCAGAAATACACAAAAGGAAATACACGAATATGCTATCGGGTCACAGACAATACAACAGTGTGAGAAAAGAAATATAAAAGTTCTAAAACCTCAAATCTTGGGTGTAAACCTGATATACAAATTGAATCCTAATCTAGAAATACAAAAGAAAGGAAACGGCTATATAAAAATCCCACGACAGTTCGCTACTTCGACAGCTCCACGAATACACTAGATAATGAACATCGTTAGCGTCCTTGCGGAGGAACACCTAAAATAATACAATATACATATAGAAGAGGAAAATATAAATTGGTCAGATCCCGGGGTGTGAAAACATTTTAGTAAGTGCATTAAAAAGCATAATAATTATAAATGCACTATATAATGATTAAAGTTGAGTCACAATCTCCTAGAAATCCAACTCACCCCTCAACTATAATGCGCACCTAAACATATTCACATGGTCCTCAAGTAAGTACCCAACACTTTCTATGGAAAAAAATTAATCCGACCTACGCCCAAAATTCACACTCATGTAAACCTTCATCCAGAACAATTCCATAAACTTCCAAGTCTAACATACCCCACATGCAACTAAAAATTATATTAACCTATAAATATACATATACATATCTCCTACTAGAATTAGAGAATTCCAGCTATTAACCTACACGAGTTATTAGCATCTAGATGCTACGGAGTAAACTTCTCCAACCTCTCAACATTGCACTGCGTTTCGCGCGTGGGACGTCTCGCAAAGCAAAATCCAAACAAGGAACCCCCCCAATACACTACTCCTTGGCACTGTTGATCGAAGAGATTCATTATGCTCTCAATGCACAACGCATATAACATCAATGACTTATTTAATATATTACTTCAGTTTATTCTCATAAAGCCTTATTTCCCACAATAACATATAACTCTGAGTACTAAGAACTAAATTCATCCCCACTCCCAACATTGCATTGTGTTTCGTGCGTGGGATGTCTCGCAAAGAGAAATCCAAATAAGGAAACCCCTCAATACACTACTCCTTGATAATGTTGGTGATAATACGCAAATATCACGTATTTCAGCCGTCGAACCGACGCATTTTAGCCCCCTCGGGTGCCTCAATCTCTATATTTAACCCCGTTAACTAGAAAACCTCAATTTATATTGTTAACATGCTATATGAGGTTTAATTGGGATTTGTAGGTATTTAGGTACCAAGTATGGGATTCAGACGCATTCCATGCAATTTGAGTACGCAATCGCACGTTCAAGGGCAATCCGGTCATTTCACAGCTTGGGCACCTGGCCCGACATCTACACAAAAGTTGTAGCTCTCCTCGCTAGCTTCGCATGGCCATGAACGGTGCGCAATTCTGAGTCTGTATGACAAAGTTACGGCGATTTGAGCGAAGATGAATTGCATGCCAAAAGAGGGGATTCTGCAGGCTGCCCAGCTTGATCGATTGATCGAGCCTGGGGGTCGATCGATCGAGCATTCATATTCTAGCCACAATTTTAACAGTCGATCGATCGACAGCAGGGGTTGATCGATCAATCCCCTATTTTTCACTACAGATATTTTCTTTACTTTTCTTTCTTCTTTTCTTTTATTCCAACTTACTATATAAACTAATTTTTGTCGTAATAAGAGATATATACACACTCATGATCTAATATAGATAGTTTTAGTTACGGTTTGGTTTGGAGAGTTCATTTTATCTTCTTCTTGGATTGATAACCCATGTGGTTTTGTAATATTGAATTATTAACTTCCATTTCCATTAATATAGTTTGTTCTTCATCTTTCCTTGCTTTGTAATTTAGCTTCCATGCTTTCTAACTAGTTTACGTTCTTTATTCACATGCTTTGATTTACATTCTTTGTAGTATACTTTTATCGCGTTTATTCCCGTCTTCCATTTACCGCATTTTTAACATGATTTCTACGTAATTTAAATTAGGTTGTGCTTGAATTGAACTCACTCGAGTTGACGCGTTGCTTTGCTTTGGTGATGGTGTTTACGGGTCTATTTCGGGTGCGTTGTTCTAGTTATTGCTCCTAGGAGATTTGATGGGGCATATCATGTATGTCCCATGCTTACGACCTTTCGAGCGTAATTTTCGAGATATTTGTTGACGCCAAAATCTTATTAGGCTTTTATGATGATTTAGGGCGTGACAACCCTTGATTTAATTAACTGTCGAAATGAGGCGTACGTGTAATAACCTGTCGACCCATGTAACCATTTTATACTAATTAACTCGGGTGAGGGATATTCGACGCAACCTATAGTTCTACTCGCTTTTTTATTCTAGTTTCAACACCTTGTCTAGAATAACATTCCCCTTTATGAATATTTTTCCTTTTTAGTTTATAAACACCTTTTACACTTTTATTCCTGCATTAATAATCGGTAGGGATCTATCGAACATTCCCTGTGGATTCGATACCCGACTTGCCGCTGTACTCACCAGTTGAGTGTAGTCATAACTTAGTTTTTTTGTATTGAGGAGGTGAAACGAAAACAACGATTAGCACCTTGACACGCGCTACTTTCCACCCTTAATCAAAATGGCACCGTTGCCAGGGAATGTTTTGTTATAGATTGTAATTTACTTATTAGTTCGTAGTATTCTTTTCTTTGTATTTGTATTCTTTCTTTTAACCCTTTTTTGCATGACTTCTACATTTGAGCGCCTAGGAACGCTTGAATTCACCGCCGCACATCTTCTTTGTGGAAGCCGTCCTCTCGAGCCTTTGTTGGGGTAAGCATGTCTTATTCTAACTTTTTTGGGAATCGTAATGATAATTCTCAAAATTCCGGTAAACCTTTGACTTTTGGCCAATACATGCAATCCCAAAAAGTTGCAACATCTAAAATGACATTGGGTCAATATTACGAAAGTCAATATTTGGATTACAGCAATTTTGTGCATGATCATTCTGATTTTTGGTCGCAATATCCTTATGATAAGAATTTTGAAACCAATTGTAATCATTTTCAAAAGTCTTATGTTAATGATTTTGAGTGTAGTCCCGAGAACAATTTTTGAACTTCTCATTTCCAAGAATTCGCTCCTCGCCATATGACTTTCGGTGAGGGAGTGCATATGCTTGAAAATGAGAGGATTGAAGAACGTTATCGAGAAGAAAATCGTTGTTGGGAACACGAGTTGGATTTACTATTTGAATCCGACGACGACTTTTCTTCGAAGACTGCCGAAGTCGAGGACTATTTTGAACCAAATGAGGACTTCGTTCTTACTTTGGAAAAAATCATCCTTGACTTGATCCACGGTATAGTAGAGAATGAAAATGAGGATGAAGAGGGCATAGTATCTATTTGCAATGAACTCGTTTCTTTTTTGATTTTCAAAGAAGAAAGTTTCATTGTAAACGATCCTATTTCTTCTGAAATTCAATTCTGAAGCGATGATCACTCATCGCCTGAGATTGAATTTCATTCATCCCCGTCTTCATTATATACTGTCGTACCAATTCGAGTACCCGATGAATCGGTTTAAAACTTTTTAGTTCCAAACCTTTTCACCAACGAGGAGTACTTGCTTAAGCCGCTTTCCATAACGGCATTTTTGCCCTCATGTGCGCTGCCTCCCATTCCAACTTTAACATACTCGGGAGTTGATTCATGTTTTCTCGGCCCGCATGTGTATTTGTCACCCGTCCTATCCAAATCCCCCATCCTCCCTCCCAAAGTTTCAATTGGGGATGGTTCACTTTTACCGCCTTACACCTGCCTTCTGTCGTTCGAATGGAATTCCTATTTTCTGGGAGGCATGCATGTTCGGGACCGTCCACCGTTGACCCGCCAAATTCAAATTGTGTTTTTGATGGACCCACAAAAGTTTCAACTTTTAGTATATAGTTAATTACACATCCTAAGTGTAGGTTATACATACTAACTTCTTCATTTTTGTTTTTCTTAATATTAGCCTAGTGTAATTAGTTAATCTCTTTTTATTTCTTTTTGTATGTGTGGTTCTAACACTTTTGTAGGTTCAACACACTTGAATTTGTGGAGACTATGCATCCTGGCACACATTTCTTAAGAAAATGATCCAAAAAGCCCCAAAAACATTTTTCCTTTGTTTTTCACACACGCAGCCTCACTCATTTGCATTGGTTTTTCTTTTTTTTTTTTAATTTTATTTCTTGTTTTTGTCGTGAATATGCGTGCGTGTTGCTCGTTGTACATATGTTTAATTTTTGGTTAGCATAGGCCTATTTGTGTGTATATTTAAGCCTATGTCTATTTAATTCTATTTTATTTTTATTTTTGTTTATATATTTTTATTTCATATTTATATATATATATATACTTATATATACTATATAAATATATATTTTATATTTAAACCCCCTACATTTCCCTGAATTGCAAATTCCACCCTCCCCCCCCCCATTTAAAACAGGATGTAGTGTACCTTTTGCTGCTTGATCGATCGATCGAAGGCCCAGGCTCGATCGATCGATCGAGCAGTTAAAGGCCGAGGGCTGCTACTTTTTTTCCCCCATTTCCTCATTCTCTCTTCTCCTCTCATACACTGTTTTGTGCCCTAAATTTCCCCACACCACATTTCTTCCAATTTCTTCCAATTTCTACACTTTCAAGGTATAATCCTTACGACTTTAACATGTTTTTGTAGTTTTTGGTAGATTTTTGTCACAAATTCCATGATTTATCCATTTTTCGACAATTGTTTGAGTGTGTTTCTATTACCCCTGATTTGTGTTGTTCCAACCCATTTCTTTCATGATTACTGATGTATATCCACTCATGAACACATGTATATTGCTACATTGTTATTTTGTTCATGAGTGGAACTTTGTCGTTGGTTCAAATCGGTATATTTCAACCTTGACACACATTGCACACACCAAGTGTTCGTCAAAATGGCTAAAATAGTTTTCAATCCAATTTTTGACGCACACTTGGGTGATTTTCATTCCATGTCGCATTCCGACAATTTTTATCGCAATGTTGCAATTTTTACCTCGGTTTTGTGCACTTGCACTCCCATTTCAACTTGTACACTAACTAACCATTAATGATGCTTACAATCTTTTTTGTATTGCTTAATTCTCATTTTGTAGGTTGAAATGGCCCAGTTAAAGAAATACAAATACACCAGGTGCTTGCCCGCCGGGGGCGTCGAGGGGTTCCACTGCGATCAGGAGCAGGATTGGTACCGCGCCCACTTTCACACATCCGAGCGTCCACTTGGCTATCATTTTGCGTGGGCCATTGAGCATATACCGTGGGAGGCGCATCATCTTCTGCGCCGTTAGGGTTGGGAGTCCTTTCTCTCTACAAAAGGGCGCATCAACGAGGAACTGGTTTGTATTTTCTATGCGATGTTGGTAGAGGTAAAGGGAAGTAGGCCGACTACTTATGGGTCGATGGTCCGTGGGGTGAGGATACCGTTCAACATTTCTGACTTGGCTGATTTCATGGGTGTGCCAAACCCCGGGGACTCGGTCAGTTTTTTGGATGGGACCATCTTCGGCCGTGGGACATTGATAGAGGCCCTTGCACCGGGCGAGGCGTGGAAAAAGGGTTCTTTCCTCTCGACTGCAATGGAGGAATTACTGAGGTTACTGCAATACATTAATGTCCACTCTTTCATGGTGACGAACAACCGGTTAGAGGTTCGTCACAAGCATGCCGCATTGATCTACACGTTGATTAATGGTTTGGGCAATATCAACTTGCCCAGTATATTTTTGGAAATGAAGTGCGCGACGGCTAAAAAGATTGCTTGGAGGTATTCCCTTCCCTTTCCTGCCCTCATTACGAAGATATCTATATCGCACGATTGCCCTGAGTTGGACGCTGACCGTAAGCACCAGCCACTCGGGCTTCTCTCGAAGGATAATATTTCAAAAATGCTAAAGCACGAGTGGGGGCAACCGGGCGGGAAGAGACAGAGGACGGAGGTGGCTGATGAGCCGAGCGATGAGGAGGACGAGATCAACGAGATGGAGATTGGTGAGGGTTCTCACACGCCACACACTGATGATGATGCCCTCTTTGAGGCATTCCAGGCCGTGCAGGACCAGCGCTAGGAGGAGACCCAGCTCAGGTGCGCTACATGGGAGTCCCGCCTGGACCAGTTGCAGGCCAAGCAGCGGCAGCAGTGGGCACATCAGCAGGCTCAGCAAGAGCAGTTCCAGGCCGATTAGCGGCAAGAGTGGGCCATGCAGAGGCAGGCGAGAGCGCATCACCAACATGACTATTGGATGATGGAGCAGATGATGAGAGATCTTTATCTGCAGCGTAGTGATTTCGACACACCGCTACCTCCTCATTTTTAGGACCCTTCTGATCCTAGTGGTTCCGGCCACTAGGCTGCTGTTGTACTGGGTTATTTTTGTATTCAGCGATCGGATATTATATTGTACTTTTTATTTTTTATTTATTTTTATTTGTATTTGTATTTCTTTTATTTCACTAGTTGTAATATATTAAGTGATTTTGTATTGAACTTATGAAATGAGAAATGAAAATGTAGTTTGTGGTTGTTTATTGGATTTTGATGTGTGTGACCTTCCATATTATAAAATCAAAAAGTTCACCATCAATTTATCTAGTATTTGCACTTCAGCCCCTCTATATTATTGTGACCTGTGACATAGATTCTCTTAACTTAATACATCGGTACATATTCTTCGTATGCTTTGTACTAACTTGTTTTGCAGCTTCATTTGGACTTGTACTTATAGAGATCTCTCCAAATTTGGGTAACATCATTATTTTCCTATCTTTGTGTTGTGTTCTTTAATGGACACATTGGGGACAATGCAACATTTAAGTTGGGGGGTGTAGGATATTCTATCCATTTTTCTGATTAGTCCTTGAATTTGATTACAATTTAGTTACAAAGCATGTTTTTGTTAAAAATTTCAATAATATTTTCTTTCATTTTTCTCTTTTATTGGGCATTTTGCCCTTGTTTCCGATGATAAATTTTAATAATTGCCTGATCAAATAGGCAATTTAACGATGCATGTTCTTGATTTTAGAAGTTATTAGACTTTAGTCCTAAATCCTTAATATTATGAATAACTTCATGAATTAAACTTTAATCCATGAGCACATACACCATTCTCGTTATATTGATTTGGTTTAAGATTTTTATAACTCGGTTTGCTTTTGTTGCATTGTATACACTTACACCGAATGAGATTAGATATTTATCTTCATTTGTGAGTGTATACACTTTTCTTTCCTCTTTGAAAACGTTACAGTCGTTGGTAATCTCTTTATTCTTTCATTGACCGTTCATTAATTGAGTTCATACTTGAAATGTGTTACTTGAGCATGATTTTCATATGTTGTTTGACTCGAGAATTGCGTATACTTTTTGAAATGATCATAGTCCATCTTTGTTATATCACCCATATGACCTTGACCTCACCCTTTATATGTTCCCTAGTCAACCCACTTGATCCTAAATACTAGACTTTCTTTTCATTACCCAAAATTCCATACCCAACTCCAAATTGGAGTTTTATACCATACATATTACCTTACATACCCTTGTTTGGATTTTTTCTTGGGATTGAATGATATTGTTGTGTTGTGGTTGCAATTTGAGTATGAAAAGAAAAAAGAGTGAAAAAGAGAAAGTATAAAACAAAAGAAAATAAAAGAAAAAAAATGAGAAAAAGAAGAAAAGAAAAAAAAGAAAGAGAAATTTGTTTATAGTGTTTGTATGTGATTCAATAATACTTGTTACTCTCTCGATTGTTATATCTAATGGTCATTTGGAAATCATTTGTCCAATTTTGAAATTGCCCACTTTTTCCCATTTTCCCGAGTTTCATCCCCAAACACTTTGAATCCGTACATACATTCCTTTCATTTCGGACCTTAACCTAGCCTACTTTACAACCATATTAAAGTCCTATGTGATCTTAGGTTGATGTAATTCAAATGCTTAAATAGTGTTGATAATTTGTGGAAACACATTTCGCCTCTTTTATATGTGCGGTATCCTTTCACTGTGGATGCAATTTTTATTTCCTATATAGAGTTCTTCAATTGTGACATGTGCGCAACCTAGTTTCCCTTTACATTTACTCCTTATGCCTACATGTCCAGTGTTACCTCCCTGTTTCAAGTGAATTCATTTGATGAGTGTAATGCCCGTGAGGATTGACTTTTATGCATGCTTTGATATTTAGTATCCGAGTTATTTAAGTTTTTCGTCAAATCATACTTTGCATATGCTCACCCCCTCCCACATGTTAGAGTTTCAATTCATTGAGGTGCATTCGATAATGTTAATAACTACGGACTTCTCACGGGAATTCGTTTTCTATGCTAATAACATGTTGAAATCTTGTTCGCATTGATGAGTTTGTCGTACTTGATTGGGCATGTTTTGAGGAAACTGTATGATGTTTGTGGGTACCATCACTGAAAACCCTCACGAGACGACACTCATCCAGTAGGGTAACCTAGGGGTTTAACGGCTCATTGCATATGCTAAATGAAATGGAATCGCCCGCGAAAGTGGCTTTATGCTTTTATACCATAGTTTTGTACTTATCGTGCTTTTGGTGCTTGTTGTTCTTGTTGCATCCTATTTCATTGCTAGGGACGAGCAATGTGTAAGTTAGGGGGTGTGGTAATACGCAAATATCGCGTATTTCATCCGTCGAACCTACGCATTTTAGCCCCCTAGGGTGCCTTAATCTCTATATTTAAGCCCGTTAACCAGAAAACCTCTGTTTATATTTTTAACATGCTATATGAGGTATAATTGAGATTTGTAGGTATTTAGGTGCCAAGTATGGGATTCAGACACATTTCATGAAAATTCCGTACGCAATCGCACGTTCAAGGGAAATTTGGCCATTTCACAGCTTAGGAAAGTGGCCCGACATCTACACAAAAGTTGTAGATCTCCATTCTAGCCTCGCGTGGCCATGAACGGTGCGCTATTCCGAGTCCTTATGACAAAGTTACGGTGATTTGAGCGGAGATGACTTGCATGCCAAAACAGGTGATTCTGTAGGCTACCTTGCTTGATCGATCGATCAAGCCCGGGGGTCGATCGATCGAGCATTCATATTCTGGTCACGATTTTAACAGTCGATCGATCGACCGCATGCGTCAATTGATCGATCTCCTGTTTTTCCCTATAGATATTTTCTTTACTTTTCTTTCTTCTTTTCTTTTATTCCAACTTACTATATAAACTAATTTTTGTCGTAATAAGAGATATATACACGCTCATGATTTAATATAGATAGTTTTAGTTAGGGTTTGGTTTGGAGAGTTCATTTTCTCTTCTTCTTGGATTGATAACCCATGTGGTTTTGTAAGATTGAATTATTAACTTCCATTTTTATTAATATAGTTTGTTCTTCATCTTTCTTTGCTTTGTAATTTAGCTTCCATGCTTTCTAACTAGTTTACGTGCTTTATTCACATGCTTTGATTTACTTTCTTTGTAGTATACTTTTATCGCGTTTATTCCCCTTTTCCATTTACCGCATTTTTAACATGCTTTCTAGGTAATTTAAATTAGGTTGTGCTTGAATTGAACTCACTCGAGTTGACGCGTTTCTTTGCTTTGGTGATGGTGTTTACGGGTCTATTTTGGGTGCGTATCATGTATGTCCCATGCTTACGACCTTTCGCGCATAATTTTCGAGATATTTGTTGACGCCAAAATCTTATTAGGCTTTTATGATGATTTAGGGCGTGACAACCCTTGATTTAATTAACTGTCGAAACGAGGCGTACGTGTAATAACCTGTTGACCCATATAACCATTTCATACTAATTAACTCGGGTGAGGGATATTCGACGCAAACTATAGTTCTACTCTCTTTGTTATTCTAGTTTCAACACCTTGCCTAGATTAACATTCCCCTTTATGCATATTTTTCCTTTTTAGTTTCTAAACACCTTTTACACTTTTATTCTTGGATTAATAATCTGTTGCGATCTATCGAACATTCCTTGTGGATTTGATACCCGACTTGCGGCTGTACTCACCAGTTGAGTGTAGTCGTAACTTAGGTTTTTTGTATTGAGGATGTTAAATGGAAACAACGATTAGCGCCTTGACACGCGCTACTTTTCACCCTTATTCAGTTGGTCTTTGAGGTCCATTATGCCAACGGTACCCCACACATAACTACAAATAGCTATGGGGAGAAAAAATATCTAATCACATAAATATGATAATACTCCGAACCATTTAGGGTCTATAACATTACTCTATTTACAAAGCATAATCATTCAATCCCAACAATTAAGTACACATAACACGCTTAGCGTCCAACTAAATATCCAAAGTCTAATCACTTATGGATATAAAAAATACATCACAATGTTATCATCTTACAGGAATCACTCGCTTTATCCCGGGTTACCATATATCGGATTATTATAACACCGCCATGGAAATAAAACCGATCACAACGTATAGGAAGAGATCGTAGTTACGAACCAGAAGTGAGAACGAATCATACCTAAGACTTCTCACCCCGAATAAAATCACACAATAAATAAAGGACGACTATGACATGGGGACAATACGCACCCTACTCCTCACTCACATCGCACAACTTCCCATGATAGGACTGGCTCACACAATGAATATACATATATCATTCACACTAGATATATATATACAATCACTTCGTATAAATGCAAACCATCACACAAGATATTTACATGAAGTCGTATAATTACACATACCCTTATAAGCCCGTATGTATAAAAGAAGTATGTTCATTTATAAGTATATAACTCTCATTATACTAACCGTTGCTAACTCACATACCTTCCCATTTCATACGCCGACCCCTCACTTAAACTTACTCATCTCTCACAACTATGAGTGTGAAAAGTCTCCCAATTCAATCAACATTAAGGATACCATCTATATCGGAGTACGCACTCATCAACCCTTTTATCCCAAATTGAAAACCTCAATACTAAGAGGATTCCCCACTAAATCGATACGATAATTTAATTTCGCACTCTCACGCAGTAACTCAATATGATCCCCAACATTACATCTAATCATCTACTAATCCTGTTATCATTTCCTTAATGAGAGAGGCACTACACACTCAATTCCATTCTGAATTAGACCCCAAACACCTCCTCACCATCCTAAGGTCATTAATCCCCTGATATAATCACCTAACCTTCTATGATAGAATAACTAAGAAGGTCCATAAACACAAATCTAAAACAAAGAGGGTACAATTGAAATCCCAAACTTGGACCAAAAATAGAGGACTAGTAAATCGGCCCCTGACCCCCGATCGACTGCAATTACCAATTTTTCATAAAAAAGAAGGTAGTGGGATTTTCCTTTCAGGCACGACCAACCGGCCCCTTGGCCACGGTCGACCGTCCATAACCAATACCTTGGCCAACCTCCATTTTGGATGAACTCCAACATTCCAAAAACCCCAAAATAAAAACTTCTAACCCCCAATCTTCAACCCTATCAAATTCCTAGCATTAAAACTCATCAAACAACTTATCCCCACTAATTTACAATCTCAAATCCATATAGAAATACCTCAATTGCAAGATTTACCCAAAATCTAGATTTTAACATTTATAACCCAAAATCCAAAAGTTTATCCACAAATCATGAAATTAATTACACACATTAATTATTTAGCAAGTTTCATCACTTGCCTCAAAGTTGTAGAGGTTGAATCTTCCTCGAAATCGCGTAATAGCCGGAATCCCCAAGCTTTTCTTCTCTTTCTCTTCTTCCTCTCATCTACTCTCACTCTATCTTGGTCTTTCTCTTTCTCACAAATAATATTGGAATCTCACGGAGGCTTTTTAATCCTTAACTCCAAAATACCCAACTTTAAATGATAATACACACTTTAAATGACTCTGTTTCTTTAATTCAAGTCAAACGACCTTAAAATTTTCTGGAACCCAAATAAGACCCAAGTACAGTCATTTTGACTATCTCTACCCATTCGGGATCAATCGGACACTCAGAATCGTCATTTGAAATACTTTCTAACATCCTCAAATTTTGACCTCAATTGCTAATTTAATAATTCTCCAATTTAGATAAATATTTATTTCTCCAAAATTAATTAAATTCTTAGTCCAAAAACCAAGGGTATTACAGATGGGACCTATGAATGTCCAAAGCTACGAAGGGATAAAGGTAAAGGTAATAACAGAAGGAGTTCACTTATCTAATACCAAGAAGGAAAAACTCTTGAAGAAATTTAGAGACATGACATGACCCAGAATGGATCCGATAGATCATGGGGACCAACGGTAGAGTGTGCTGAGCAAATTTTAAGGGAATAGGTTGGGTGAAGCTTAAAGAGAAAAAAAACAAAAGCAGTCATAACGACGAGAAAATAGTGTAAGAAAAAGATTACTGAGTATGTAAGTGTGGCCTACCTTTTATAAGGGTGTGAGCGGTCAGACAGAAAAATTGATTTAGAGGTTGAACCGATATACGAGTGTTTCTTTATAGATAAACAAGGGTGGTTTATTTTCATAGATAAATCAAATATAAAAAAGTTTGTGGATGATGTAGCTGAAGAACTAGACTAATAATGGATCTTTCAAAGTTTCAGGTGCAAGATTTGGACCAGTTGAACCTAGCTGAAGTTAGAGAAGATATAAGGCCCATCTTCATTTCGAAGGATATAAGTGCAGCGAAGAGAGAAGCCTTGATTGATTTGATTCGGGATTTCAAGGATGTCTTTACATGGAAGTACACAGAGATGGAAGGGTTGGACGAAGAGGTTAGTTGCCACAAACTAAACATTAAACTTTCAGCCATACCGGTGACGCGCCCATAAGAACATATAAGACATAGATGGATTTAAATATCAAGGAGGAGGTACAAGGGTTGTTAGAAGAAGGATTTATCGAGATGATACAACATCCACTATGGCTTTCAAGCATCATTCCAGTAGGAAAGAAAGATAAAAATCAAACAAGGATCTGTGTGGACTTCAGGGACCTGGCTAGAGCTTGTCGGAAAAAGGAGTTCCCTCTACCCTCCATCGATAGCCTCATTAATGCAACAACTAGTAATGAAATGTAAAGTTTCATGGATTAACCAGGACAAGAAGCGAGTTATCATTGAAATTTCGTGTCTAAAAATGATGAAATAACTGAAACTTTTCTCGATAAAGTCTCGTACCTAGGAGATTTGTGCTGGGACTAGACGAAATAACTTATCCGTTGATGGAGCTACTGTGAAAGGGCACAAAGTTTAAGTGGGAGGAAGCTCATCAGGAATATTTGACTAGGTTGAAGAAGTTGTTGACCTTTCCACAAAAAATTATCCCTCTAAAGCTTGGAACACCGTTGGAACTCTACCTCACGTCTACCACAAGGTCCATCAGAGCACTCTTGGCACAGGAAGTCGATGGGCAAGAAAGGCCAGTCTACTACTTGAGCAGAATCATACATGGACCAAATGTAAGGTACGGTAATGTAGAAAGGCACTATTTAGCCTTAGTTTTCGTAGCACAAAAACATAGACATTATATGTTATCTTTCACGATTCACATTGTGACAAGATGTGATCAAATTAAGTTTCTTTTAGCTAGAACTTTTTTTATTGAAAGAGGAGCTAGGTGGCTCCTCATCCTCTCAGAATATGACCTAAAGTGTGTGGTTCCTCGTGAAATCAAAAGCCTGGTGTATGTAAACTTGATGGAAATCTTCCGATCTGGAGTATTTGAGCCCCCTCCCCCCCCCCCCCCCCCCTCGAGAGAACATCCTGAGGGATGACTTGCAGGAAAAATTTCTGGAGGATGACCTTAAATAATGGACGATGCAATTTGATGGTTCTTCGACAGAAAAGAAAGAAGGTATGGGGGTTATTTTCTGTAAAGGAAACGATGAATTTTTCTTTTCGTACAAATTAGATTTCCCTTACTCCAACAACGAAGTAGAGTATAAAGTATTGGTGCTTGGTCTACTAGAGACCCTTCGAAGGGGCATCCATTCACTATGTATCAAAGGTGATTCAAACTTAGTAGTTCAATAAGTGAACAAGGAGTATACATTGAAGAACCTCAGTCTAGCGCCTTATAGAATGATCATCCAATGACTGATTAACAAGTTCCATCAGGTCAAGATAAAAATACATCCTAGTACGATGAGCCAGCATGCTGACGCCTATGCCACCATTGTGCATAAGGTGATTACGAAGACTGATACAATTACTGTTGTGATGCAATAAAGAATAACTCCATCGGTGTAATAATAAATTTTACCTATGGAGGGAGATTCAGATTATAGAGCCAAGATCAAAAAATAGTTAGAATCTACCGAAGGAAAACTAAAACTGAGAGAGCTAACGCAGTACTTCGTCAATCCTGGCAACATATACTTCAGGAACGGGGGGGGGGGGGGGGGGTTGTCAAGGTGTGTTGGCCCAGAAGAGGTAGAACAAAGATCAAGGAATATGCATGAGAGCCACTATGAAACAATAGAGATCCCTTTGTACATGAGAATCTAAAGGGAAGGATACTTTTAGCAAATGATGAAACAAGATGCAACTAAATTACAACAAAGGTGTGATAAGTGCCAGCTTTTCTTTCAAGCAGCTGAATGTCACTTCATTGAGACACAAACAGACTGGAGGTAGCCTTACATTAACTTCATTAAAGGTGAAGTTGTTCTTATAGACAAAATATATGCAATTAGACTCAAATAGAGGGCCTCACCATTCTATGTCCAAGATGAATAACTCTATCAGAGAGGATACTTCAACAGGCCATTGAGATGCATCACGAAAGAGGAGGCAACCGAAGTGTTGAAATAAGCTCACGACCCAACTCACATTGAAGGGGAAAATCCATGTGATTAACTAATAACCTTGGGGTATTATTAGCCAGCTATGGAGAAGGACTCTGCTGAGTTTATGCAAAAGTGCAAAGCGTTCAAGGCATGCTAGTTGCATGGGAATATGATCCATGCTCCTTCGATGGATATACATTCTTTGTCCACTCCTTATCCATTATAAACTTTGGCATTTGATCTGGTAGGTGTGATACATCCTTACTCAAGAGCAATGATCTGGATATTGGTGGCAACAGAGTGCTTTAGAAAGTGGTCCAAAGCGATACCTTTCATAAGAAAAACGGCGAGCGTGGTGGCTAACTTAATTAGAGAATATATGATTCGTCATTTAAGGATCTTGAAAGTCATCCTCTTCGATAATAGAACCCCCTTCCTTAAAAAAGGGGTAATGATGCTCACTAACAGATACTCCATCGTCTATCATACTTCAACGGTGTCATATCCTAAGGGAAACAGGCTAGCTGAAGCAACTAATAAGACCTTGGTCAATATTTTGTCCAACACGATGGAATATTTCCCCAGGTCGTGGGATGATAAGATCCTAGTAGTGCAATGGGCCTATCGAAGGACCAAGAGAAAACCCATAGGATACACATTGCTCTCGCTTGTGTACGTAGATGAAGTAATCCTGACAATAAAGTTAGAAGCTTTTTGTGCTCGTTACGACCTACGAAGCAACATGCTCCCTCAAAGTAGACGCGTAAAGCTGGAGGTATTGGATGAGAATAGAGACAATCCGATGTAACACATGAGACGCGTATAGCTCTCAAGGGCATATCATAACTTGGTAAAACCAAGGAAGTTCGTTGAAGGAGACCTCATTTTAAAAGCAGCAGTGAAGCACATGAGAGGGTTTCCTCTACCTAAGTTTGGAGTGAATTGGGAGGGACCTTTCATTGTGAAAGAGGCTCGTGATTCAGGTTATTGTTTAATTTCAAAGATAGAAGAAGATAAACCATTCAAGATTAATAACAAATGGTTGAAGGTCTATCATGTATAAGCGAGTAACCTTTAAACAATGATGTATCTAGTTTTTATGAATATACAAGTTATTTTTGAAGTTATGTCGTTTGTTGCAACTAGAGTGAGATGGAAAATTGCAAAACTTTATTTTATGCAAATAGTTATAACACAAAGAGGTGAGAAGAAAACAAGATAAACATCTATTTCATTCATATCCTGGGAACAATATTACAAAATTAAAAACTAATGTCCAAGAATTACATGGGAAGAAAATGAAAATTTGCACAAGTGTTGGGGGAGGTCATTGGCCTTGAAGGAACCATAAGTCCGGGGCAGAGAAAAAGTTCCCATGTAAGACCGAAGAAGCTGCCAAGAACGCTTGCTGGGCTATGATAGAACCCTCCAGCCTCGTTGGAACTTGATCATAATCGATAAGAAGTTTCTCTCATTTCAACTTCACTAGACGGAGAGATTCTTTGATATACTCCACTTCTCAATTTACAACTTCTATTAGAGGTACTAACTTAGCCAATCTACCATCTTAATCCGTTGAGTCTCCAAATGCTTCTATAGCAGCTCCCAATCACTTTCCAATTGCTGACCCTTCAAAGTTTTCAAGTCTTTGATCAGCTAGTTGAATTGGAAGCCATCTCTTCCCAACTGCCTCAAATATCCCAATAATTGATTAAGTAGGGGCCTAGTGACATTTGCAGTGAGGGTATTGACAAGCTCAGTAATAATGATTTCCATACCCTAAAGCCTATGGCTCATCCCTAAAATATTTAAATGAAGGAAATCAATGGTAAAAGTGTTATGATGAGGATTATAAATTTATTCAATCACCAAATTATGGCAGACAGGTATTTGAGGTGAGTGGCAAAGAACAACAAGGCAAAACTCGTTAGGAGCCAGTGAAGGCAAAGGAAACTCACAGCCAGATTCGCTATCAGTCGAAGAACCCATCGTGGAACCTTTATCATTTGGACTTGATTCCTCAGATTCATCGAGCTCTGGATGAGGTGAGGCGACATGTGAAAGAGTTGGTCGAGATTTCTCTTCAACATGAAGGGACTCCCTAGAAACTTGATGGCAAATAATTGAAATAATGACTTCGATGAAAAAATCTGTACAAGTGGTTTTCATTTTTAATTCACCATTACTAGTGGAGTTTTACGAAAAAATGGTAACAAGTGGTTTTCATTGTTAAGTCTCCATTAATGGTGGAATTTTAAGAAAAATCTTAGCTAGTGGTTTTCATTGTTAAGTCACCATTACCGGTAGGGTTTCATTGTTAAGTCACCGTTACTAGTGGAGTTTGACCAAAAATCTTAACAATTGGTTTTTATTATTAATTCACAATTACTGGTGGAGTTTGACAAAAATCTTAACAAGTGGTTTTCATTTTTAAGTCACCATCACTGGTGGAGTCTGAATGTTTGAAAATGATATCCTTCTAACAAAGAGATTGCATATTTTAATACCTCAGCAACTACTGGGGCAATAACGGGAGGTATGATAGAAGCTACAACAGTAGGCGCCATAGTGGGCAAGTTCATCTCTTCAGGAGTTTTCGCAGAACCCTCAGCTAGAGGAACCTCATCCCAAGGAACCTCAACACTTGATGAATGTTGTAATTCAACAAAAAGAACTAGGGCTAAGGTTGGGGGAGATCTAGAAGGGGACGTTCGGTTTTACATATATACATCATCCCTTATAGGGACAGAAGAAGGAAGAAGCTGAGTAGATAAGCCGAAGGTAGCCTTAGTAATGGATGGAGTCCCGAGGGATGATGGCAAGATGAAACTTGGAGAAAGATGTAGATACAAGGATAAGTTTTAAGAATACGGAATGACATGGAAAGAAGGGGCATGCTATAAATTTAACTTACCTCAGTGATATAGGTGAAAGGTGGTAACACAACGATGGGCCATAATAGTGGAGGTTGAAGAAGGACATCAGCTAGTGAAGAAACTAGTAACGAAGCAACTTCAACCTGAAATACACCAAAATATTTATAAGATTCAACAAAGTGAGAATGATACAAAAGAAATATCTAAAAGTGTTTAGAACTTGTTAACTCTGGTGAATTTTGCAAAATTGGAATGATGTCTAGAGGAATTTCCAGATAAGATCAGAGAAAACTCCCACAAAGTCAACAGTGGAAACAACCTCCTTAACAGCCTCCACTATACATCAGGAGACTAAATGATGAGAAAAAGTGAGCCCGATCATGGGAGAATGTGGGGGGGAGGGGGTCATCCACGAAACCACTCCCGAAGCATCCTCCCACGAAAGGACTCGCATGAGGGTTGGGTCTTTCTTCTTCAACTTCCCGTGCCAAGTTGGTAGGAGTTAAACAAATATAGTTTGCAATAGAAAAATGTGTAAGAATAAGAAAACACGTGCATATCTCTAATCCAGGGGAGAATGAGATGATATCACCATTGACGAGGAAAGAGGGGAAACGACTGGTGAAGACCTCAATGGGATGGTTCTCAACATCATGAGATCATTTCTTCTGCAACTTAATACCCGTAGTCTTTTTTCTTGCACTGGAGAATTAATACTTAGAGGAACCCTTGAGATATTACATCACTTAGACCCCCCTTAGGATGGATCTACTAAGATGGCGGGGAAAGCATTAGTAGTAGGAATAGTGGGATTGTGTCATTGAAACTCAGAATTTATTTGATCCACCTCAACTTGATTTTTTTCTTAACTCCTCACTCACTTCAGCAGACATTGAAGGAGTAACAGAGGTAATGGGAAAGGTTTCCAAAGGATCTTGAGAGGAGGACTGGGAGTTTACCTTGGAAGAAGTTCCACTCTTATAAACCCTTGCCCTTTTAGATGAAGGCTTAAAATCTCCTTCCCCAGAACCTACACTAGTTGGGGAACCCTCTCTAGAAAAACCTTCAGAAGAGGGAGGTTGTTTGGGTGCAGGGGATTTCTTGGGTATGGGAGTGGCAACGGGGATCATTGAGCAATAAGGATGAATCTCAAAGAAATGTTCTTTTGGAGTTTGGCTTAGCGGGAACTCAACCCCAAGAATGGAATTAGTCTTTAGCCCCAGCTCCAGGGCAGAAAGAGAAAGAACTAGGGGATACACAGGAGACCCCTGGATAAGTTTAGAAAATAAGGCCAACTGTTTTGTTTAGTACTTCATTACAAATAGGGGGTCACATCCCCTTGCCTTGTGGTACTTGGGATGGTGACTAGCCTAGACATCGTAGAACTCACCCCACACATAACAGTAGATAAGAACAAGGAGCATGCCTTGCTAAATGGGACTTTAGGGTGGGATAACTAAAAAATTGGGTAAGGATCCCCTTAATCAAAATTGAACTGGCAGTTGCATCGATTGGGATTGTAATGATCGCAGGTGTATCCCCACTCGGTGTAGGAAGGTAGGTACCCCGGTGAGAATAGAAGGACCACTTCAAGTGAAGGGTCTTCAATGATGAGGTCCAAAGTAGTTGGTTGGACAACCCTTGCTTCATGGTTGAAAAAAACCCTAAGTATGGAGGAAGGCTTTCTCTCCATAAGGCCTCATCACAAAACACGTAGGTCGGTCAATAATAGGAATTAACTCTTTGCTACTCTATTTTTTATGGAAAATATATGAGAGAAGGGGCATGATAGTTTCTCTAGAGGGAGGATGGATAGTTTTGGCTGCTACCATAGGGAAGTGAATGTAGATGAAGCTTATTAAAATTATTGCCTTGGAAAAATTGGATAAGTTAAAATAGCCAAGGGACAGTTCCATGTCCATGTAGGTTATATCAAGAAAAGTATAGAGGAATCCCAAGGCCATTGTCGCTAGAAAAAGCTTGACACCCTGGGCCAAACGGATCGATATCTTCAAAAGATCCATTTGCGGCTGGTCATTTGGTTTCTTCGGAAAAATAAAGAGTGAAAGAATTACAAGAATGTAAGGTTATAATTCCATGGATGTACCTTTTCTTAGGTCATCTTCAGTAGAACCACCCTTAGAAGGATCTTGGAAGAAGTAGTTGATTAAAGGAGTGAAAGTCGCTATGTTTGAAGTACCTATGCACCTTCGGCATATACGATCCAACTCTGAATGACCAGGGACCTCTTCGACATCTAGTTCTTTATCGGAGTACGACACATCGCCTGTGGGCTCAAGACCTAGAAGTTCATAAACATATTCTGGTGTAACGGTAAACTTGCCCCACCTATCTATGAAGGTGCGGGTCATAACGTTCCAACATCAACGACTTCAGGGAATATTCAGCCTCTACCATTTTGAGGCAAGTGTTTAATCTTGATAAATAATTAATTTTTGTATTTTATTTCATAAAGTGTGGACAAGAGAATTGGATTTTAGGTTATACTTCAAAAACCTAGATTTTTTGGACTAAATCTTAAATTCGATGTTTATCCATGGGATTGATGACATATAGATCAATGATATGAAATGTAGGTTGGGTTTTGATGTGAGGAATATGATTGAGTTAAGGATTGGGGTTGGATGTTGGTATTTTGGGTGTTTGGAGAATTAGGGTTCATCCAAAAATGGAAAATGGCCTAGATATCTGGTATGGCTAGTCGGCTGCGGCCAACGGGTCGGTCGATCGCGCCCTAAAGGAAAAGCCTAGTGCTTTCTTCTAAAGGAAAAATTTAGAACCACGATCGACTGGGGGCTGGTCGAACGGTCCTCTGTTTTTAGCACAAGTATGGGATTTTCTTTTACCACCTTTTTTTTGGTTTAAAACTTAGTGACCTTATTAGTGGATGTATTAGAGAGGGTTAGGTTATAACATCAAGATATTTGTACCTCAGGTTGATTAGGCGGTATTCAGACCCATTTTAGAAATGGATTATAAGGGTATGATTCCTCCTTTATTAAGGAAAAGTTTGTGGGACTGAAAGATAGTCGGATAACATTAATGTAATTATGGTGGGCTAACATCAAATAAATAATACTTATAGAGATAGTCCCTTTTTGGTTATGTACGTTTGAGGTCAAGTGGTATTGAGGTATATGCTTTAGATTATTATCGAATAGAATAGTTATGTGTGTACTTCTGGACGATATAGTTATTACACATTTATGATCAATTAATAATAAATATTTCGTGGTATGATGGGATCATAAGAAATGAATCAGGATTGAGGTCATAGATTACTGACTAATAGGTTGTGTATATACTTATAGCCGGAATGATTAGTGTATACTAGTATGCTTCCGGATATAGAAGATATTTGTTTGAGGAGTGATGTGTGGGTTCAATTTTGAGATAGTATCCTAAATGTTGGACATGTTGGGAGACTATTCACATAATATGTATAATGGATGGGTGAGTTGCAAGTGAGGGATTGCATAAGGAAATGAATTGGGTAGGTATGCGTTATGGAGTTAGTTAGTATAATGAGAATTATTTGTATATACCTGAATTCATTAACTTTATGCATACGGATTGGAGATAGTAGATGTGTGTAGATATATGTATATAAGTATGGCGTGAATGTATATATCGTGGGTGATGGTTTGTATATATGATGGAATCATATGTATGTATATATGGTGTGAATGATATATATATATACTTATTGTGTTGGCATACCCAGCACATGCTATCATGGGAGGCTAGGCAATGTGGGTGAGGCCCCTGGATTTAGGAGCAGGGTGCGTATAGTCCCCAAGGCATAGTCGTCTAATATTTAATGTGCGCTTTTATTTTGGGGTGAGAAGTCTTGGGTATGATTCGTTCTCACTTCCAGTTCGGAACTATGACCGCTTCCCATATGTTGTGTTTTATTTTATTACCATTGCGGTGTGATAATAGTCTGGTGTATGGTAAACTGTGATAAAGTGAGTAATTCCTAGAAAATGATAGCATTGTGCAGTAGATTTGTATCCTATCACTATATATTGGTATAAGTATTTCAGGTGCATATGTTGTGTGGTATGTGTGCCTGGTTATAGGATTGTACAATTGTATTATGTATCTAAAGTAACGATAACAATACCGTAAGGGAAAAACGTGATATGAGTGTTATAAGATCTACATTTAATGTATTAGGTGTACATGATTTTTAGGTTTGGATGGTTGTGTATATATAACTATGATATTGTTGTGTAGACCCTAAGGATTCTAGGTGTTATTTTACTTATACACCTGGAGATAGTTGTTCCTAGTAAATAGATGGAGTTATAGGTTGTGGGTTGAGGCCACAATGGATCTCAATGATCAACATTGTCAAGGAGTTGTTTATTGGGGGGGTTCCTTGTTTGGATTTCGCTTTGCGAGATGCCCCACGCACGAAATGTAGTGAAATGTTGGGTGTGGAGAGAAGTTTTGTCCTTAGCACTCGGAGGTATCTTGTTTGGAGAATAAATTATTTAGATGAAAACTAAAGATAAGGTATGATGTTCTAAGACTAATAACTAGATTAAGCTATTAATTATAGCCGATAAATACTAGTAAGATATATATATAGGTGTGTATATATCTTAAAGTTAGTACAATGGAAAGGATTCTAGGTTATGTTAGGATGGTGGGTTACGCGGGTTTAGGCTATGGGTATGATTTGGTAGATTGTCTCTAAAATGTGTTGGGTAGCATAATTAAGGTTCAGGGATACGATTAGGTGCGCGCTTTAGTTGAGGGGTGAGTTTGGGGGTTCCACGAGAGTGCGACTGCACTATAATTATGAAATATTGCATTTATTATTATTATTACTATGCTTATTATACACTTGCTACAAATGTTTTTTACACCTCGGGCTCTGACCCATTTATTTTTCTCTCTTCCTATATCTATATATATATATATATATATATATATATATATATATATATATATATTACTATAAGTGTCCCACCGCCAAGGCACCGATGAAGTTTTTTTCATCCAGTGTTCTCTGAGCCGTGACAGATCCGGACCGTTACGAGTTTTGTATTGTAGCCATTTTCCACTTCTTTGTAAATATAAATAGGATTCATTTTGTGTATCGTGTTCCTACCCAAGAGTTATTGGTAGTAGTTATATTTCTTTCCCTAGGAAGTTGTATTGTCTGTGACCCGACAACATATTCGGGTATATTTTCTTGTATGTACTATTGGTGCATTAATTGTGTATGTCCTTTCATCTTGCTGTGTGTGTACTCTATTTTTGTGTTTAGTAGTCATTTTTTTATTGGCTTGATGTTTATTGTACGTTCTAATTTGGCATCTGCTTTTTATATATTTTGGGTAGTTAGTCGTATTTAGTTTAGCATCGTTAGTAGATGCTGGGAATGATCCATCTGAGATTCCTGGATATATGTAGTACAGGGATGGCCACCCATTATTATTTTATGTGGGGTGTCATTGATGGTATTAGAGCATCAAGTTCTAGTGTCTTTAGGATCTGTGCAGGTTTTCTGCATTCTTCCATTAGCATTCTTGATGTAGAGCCCTAGTATTAGCATTGTTGTATTCACTTTGTCTATTTTCTTCTGCGAGGTGTACTCACTTGAATGACACATTTTCTCTCATCTCAGACGTCACCAAGAATAAGTCATCTATAAAAGGGGCAAGGAGACAGGCTAAGAATATGGAACCCAAATGCCCATGGGGACTATAACTACAGCAGAAGCTGTTAATTTTGTGGCATGAATAGTAGGTTCCACCATTTCTGTGGTGGCACGCCGTCCTACAGTTCCAATGGCTTAGGACTGCTCAGGACCATCTGCGTGGGAAAGAGTATGAGAAACCTTCAGGAAAGGATATCCTCTAGACCCTTCAGGGGAAGCTGATACAATAGTTGCAAGTTAGAGGAAGAAAGATTCACAAGGCACCTTTGGATGATTGAGTGCAGTAAGGTGGAGAAATAAGTACACTCCCCCCTTAAACTAGCGGGTGAAACACTTCAAGGGTTGGAATTAGTCACCACACCGAGGAAGAGAAATGCAATGTCTATAATGGATTTTGGGTACGTTTTGCTATAAGTATTTCTTTTCGTAATTCAAGCAAAAATAAGAAGGAGACCATTAGATGTGATTCAAAGTGATCGAAAGGTGGATGAGTACGAAGAAGAATCTACTCGATTGGCGAACCTTGTGCCCGATAAGGAACATATGGATAAAAAGCGAACCGTGAGGTCCTTGGGAGGTTTAGATTGACGAGTTCATCATTATCTGTTAAGGAACCCGGTGTTGCTGACTTTTACTGAGGTGAAGTGTGTGACGCCGTCACATTGTCAGGCGTGTCGTCTTTATTTATAAAGAGAGTAAGAAATTTTGAGACTTGGTTTCATCATGTAGGACTAAAGGATTTAATACCAGTAGAGCAAGATCATCATTGCAACGGGGTATTAGGCGGGATTGTCAAGGGTTGCAATAGCGCTTTCTCCTTCGAGATGGCTAGGAAGGATTTTTTTAGAAAATGTTTCTTTTGGTGGAGATATAGGCCTTAGGAAGAAGTATTTCCCTGGAAGAAGTAGAGGACATTTAACAGGGACGCATGGATGAAGTGAAGCGATTGGAATATGGAGGTATAATATAGAATACCTTCCTTTGGGGCTTAGGTCACACTTTACGCGGTACTAGGAGCGTTGCATATAAGGTTGAAAAAGTGGTTAGGCTCTATAACCATAATGTGTGTAGAATTTCCTTGTAAGGACGAGTGAGTGTGAGTGACTTTTGGATGGTATCTTTCTGGAGAATAGGTTGCTTTGCGATTGGCTAGTCGAGAGTTATGCTTCATGATTTTCAGAAGTGTGGACTGTTCTAGTTTGTTGAGTAGAAACAATAAGTTTATCTATTTATAGTTAGACTACGTGTCGGTATTTTTAGTAATCCAGTTGTGGAAGGACTTATATTGTGGCAATGCTATGATGTGAGTTAAAGGATTTGTATCACTGAAGAGGTTCAGAGGTTAGAATATTAATTGATTGAGCGGGGAATCTAGCATAGGGATGTATTAGTTTTGATAACTAAGCGTTTGTAGGAGTATTGTATTTATTGAGGCATTCTATCTTGAACATTAGGTTTTTGAATAGTGTGTCGAAAGACATGGAAGATTCTACTGTTATATAGGCCTTCGGGCAATATCTATGATTCGAAAATCTTTTATAAAACCTTAACCCTGGTTCAACTGATCTCAATCGCCAACATAGCTACACATTAGTGTATTGGGGGTTCCCTTGTGAGACCTCCTCCGCATGAAAGTAGCGAATCTTAGGAATTGAGAAGAGTTCAAGTAGTGGAAATTTTAAAATGTTATATACTTAGTACACTTTTATAGAATAATATGTTAAAAGTATATTATGATTGAGGCTAATGGATACGGGTTATGTTTATACGAGTTGAGCTCGGGTAGAGGGTGTATGGGCGCCCTGGATAGTTAACTTGATAGGTATGGTGATCTTGAGGGTAGACGTAATAACTAGTTGAGGTTCGAAGTCCTAGACATAACTTAAATTTTGAGGATGAAGATTTTGTAAAGGGAAAGTCTATAATACCTCGTGATTTTTGGATTGAGAATTTAAATTTTTCAGAGAAATAAAAAATTAGATTTATATTGGAGAATTTCAAATTTGGCAATTGGGGTCTAAATTTGAGGATGCTGTAAAGTATTTTGGATGACGATTCTGAGTGTGCGGTTGATTCCTGATGGGTCGAGATAGTGAAAATTACTGTCATTGGGCTTTATTTCGATTCCGAAATATTTTTAAGTTAGTTTGACTCGAATTGGAGTAAACGAGTCATTTTAATTGTGTATTACCATTTAAAGTTGGGTATTTTGGATATTAGGCTTATAAATCCTTTGGGAGATTAAAAATATCATTTTTGAGATTAAGAGAGAGGGAGAGAAAACCCTAGAGAGAGAGAGAGAGAAGATGAAGAAGAAGGGGGGGAAGAAAAGCTTGGAGCTTGGGAGTTCTGGTCCAAAATCAGCGACTTCGGGGAAGATTCAACCTCTACCATTTTCAGGCTAGTGTTTAATCTTTCTAAATAATTCATTTGTGTATTTTATTTCATAAACCGTGGATAAGAGAATTGGATTTTAGGTTATAGGTAAAAAACCTAGATTTTTGGGACTAAATCTTAAATTTGATGTTTATACATGGGATTGATGACTATTTATGAGATGAAATGTAGGTTGGATTTTGATGTGACGAATTTGACTGAGTTAAGGATTGGGAGTTGAATGTTGGTATTTTGGGTGTTTGGAGAATTAGGGTTCATCCAAAAATGGAAAATGACCCAGAGATCTGGTATGGCCGGTCGATCGCAGCCAAGGGTCGGTCGACCGCGCCCTAAAGGAAAAGCCTAGTGCTTTCTTCTAAAGGCAAAATTTAGATCCGGAATCGACTGGGGGCCGGTCGATCGGTCCTCTGTTTTTATCCCAAGAATGGGATTTTCTTTTACCACCTTTTCTTTTGGGTTTAAAACTTAGAAACCTTCTTAGTGGATGTATTATAGAGGGTTAGGTTATAACATCAAGATATTTGTACCTCAGGATGATTAGGTGGTATTTGGACCTATTTTAGAAATTGATTATGAGGATATGATGGCTCCTTTAGTAAGGAAAAGATTGTGGGACTGAAAGATAGTTGGATAACATTAATGTAATTATGGTGGGCTAACTTGAAATAGCTAATACTTGTAGAGATAGTCCATTTGTGTTCATATGTGTTTGAGGTCATGTGGTATTGCGGTATATGCTATATATTATTACCGAATAGAATATTTATGTGTGTACTTCTAGCCGAGATAGTTATTACACATTTATGCGCAATTAATAATAGATATTCCGAGGTATAATGGGATCATAAGAAATGAATTAGGTTTGAGATCGTAGATAATCGACTAATAGGTTGTGTATATAGTTATAGCATGATTGATTAGGGTATACTAGTATGTGCTAGGATATAGACAGTATTTGTTTAAGGATTGATGTGTGGGTTAAATTTTGAGATAGTATCCTAAATGCTGGACATGTTGGGAGACTGTTCACATAATAAGTACGATGGATATGTGAGTTGTATGTGAGGGATTGTATGAGGAAATGAATTGGGTAGTTATGCTTTACAGTGTTAGTTAGTATAATGAGAATTATTTGTATACACCGTAATTCATTACCTTTATGCATACGGATTGGAGATAGTAGATGGGTATAGATATATGTATATAAATATGGCATGAATGTATGTATCGTGTGTGATGGTTTGTATATATGATGTAATCATATGTATGTATATATGGAGTGAACGATATATATATACTTATTGTGTGGGCATACCCATGGGAGGTTATGCGATGGGGGTGAGGCCCCTGGCTTAAGAAGCAGGGTGCGTATAGTCGCCATGTCATAGTCGTCCATTATTTATTGTGTGATTTTATTTTGGGGTGAGAAGTCTTGGGTATGATTCATTCTCACTTTTGGTTCGGAACTATGATCGCTTCCCATATGTTGCATTTTATTTTATTACCGTGGCAGTGTGATAATAGTCTGGTGTATGGTAACCTGGGATAAAGTGAGTAATTCCAGGAAGATGATAGCATTGTGTAGTAGATTTGTATCCTATCACCATATATTGGTATAAGTATTTCAAGTGCGTATCTTGTGTGATATGTGTTCATGGTTATAGGATTGTACAATTGTATTATGTATCTAGAGTAATGATAACTATTCACTAAGGGAAAAATGTGATATGAGTGTTATAAGATGTACATTTCATGTATTATGTGTACATGTTTGTTAGGTTTGGATGATTGTGTGTATATAACTATGATATTGTTATGTAGACCCTAAGGATTCTAAGTGTTATTTTACTTATATACTCGGAGATAGTTGTTCCTAGTAAATAATTGGAGTTATAGGTTGTGGGTTGAGGGCATAAGGGATCTCAACGATCAACATTGTCAAGGAGTAGTGTATCGGGGGGGTTCCTTGTTTGGATTTTTCTTTACGAGATGCCCCACACACGAAACGTAGTGAAATGTTGGGAGTAGAGAGAAGTTTTGTCCTTATCACTCGGAGGTATGTTATTTGGAGAATAAATTATTCAGATGAAAACTAAAGATAAGGTAATACGTGCTAAAACTAGTAACTGGGTTAAGCTATTAATTATAGCCGATAAAGCCTCGTAAGATATAAATATATATATATAGGTGTGTATATATTTTTAAGTCGTTAGAATGGAAAGGATTATGGGTTATGATAGGATTGTGGGTTACACGGGTTTAGGCTATGTGTATGATTAAGTAGATTGTCCCTAAAATGTGTTGGGTAGCATAATTAAGGTTCAGGGATACAATTAGGTGCACGCTTTTGTTGAGGGGTGAGTTTAGGCTTCCACGAGAGAGAGACTCCTCTATAATTATGAAATATTACATTTATTATTATTATTATTATTATTATTATTATTATTATGCATATTATACACTTGCTGCAAACATTTTTTTACACCTCGGGCTCTGACCCGTTTATATTTCTCTCTTGCTATATATATATATATATATATATATATATATATATATATATATATATATATATATATATATATTGTGTACTACAGGTGTCCCACCGCCAGGGCGCCATTGAAGCTTTTTCCATTCAGTGTTCTCTGACCCGTGACAGATGCGGACTGTTACAGGATTTGTATTGTAGCCGTTTTCCACTTCTTTGTAAATCTAAATAGGATTCATTTTGTGTATCGGGTTCCTACCCAAGAGTTATTAGTAGTAGTTATTTTTCTTTCCCTTACATGTTGTATTGTCTATGACCCGACAACATATTCGGGTATATTTTCTTGTATGTAAAATTGGTGCATTAATTGAGTATGTCCTTTCATCTTGATGTGTGTGTACTCTGTATTCATGTTTAGTAGGCATTTTGTTATTGGCTTGATGTTTATTGTACGTTCTATTTTGGCATCCTCTTTTTATAGATATTGGGTAGTTAGTTGTATTTAGTTCAGCACCATCAGTAGATGTTGAGAATGATCCATATGAGATTCCTCGTTAAATGTAGTATATGGATAGACACCCGTTATTATTTTAAGCGAGAGGTCATGGGAGGTTGGATGGGCACTGGCGCTAGGAGCCTGGGGAACGCTTGAAGAAGCCGTAGCAGGTGGCGATGAAAGGACAAGCTTATTAACGAAGAGATATGGACAAAAATGGAGGAGTATGGTCACTAGTGGCAGTAAAAGAAACGATGAGAGAAATGAAACAAGAGAAAACCTTGATAACAATGGCAGTTTGAGTTTTTTTCTCTCTTTAAATGCTTTGGGAATTGTAGAAGACGAAGGCAAAGTAAGGGGAAAATGACTAACTGTTTTGAATAATAGACGTTAGAAATCCTTTAGTTCACCTTTTTGAGTTTCCCAACACTACACGTGAAAAGCCACCGGTAATCATTTCAATAAAGCACATTGATGTTCGATAAGTTGAAGAGACAGCACTACGTCATTAATGAAGTGACGCATGGGGAATACAATGGGCTTTCTTCCAAAACAAGTTTGAGTTTGGCACCAGAACGTTTTTTCAAACTTATCCGATATCCCATAACACAGAAGTTGTCCTAACGGTTCAAAAAGCGCCCATGTCCATGTAACACCCCGCTTAGTGAAATATCGGGCGACCAGTCATTTATTAAATTAAAAATCAAGTTGAACAGTGTGGTTCATTCTTAGCATCACTATCGAAAACAATTTCCATTTTAATCACCCTAAATAATTAAGCTAAGTGTCAAAACAACTTAAATGATTTTATTTATTAAATTCTGTTGTAAATTTTTTTTAAACATAAACAATTTTATGAATAATACAAACGATAAAGATACCAATCGTCCAACGAAACATGCCAACTAGATTACTCAAATCCAAATAAAAAACCACAACCACTAACAATGTGATAGATAAACCAATCCCAAATGAAAACAAAATATTGAAATGATAGAAGTATATGCAATCCTTATTAAGTCTAACCAAGAGTCTAGAAATGGCCGACACACACACACACACACACACACATATATATATATATATATATATATATATATATATATAAAATAAGGAGTAGAATTTTTTGCACTATTCCATAAGATGATAAGCTAAGTAGAGGTGGTGATTAAACCACCGGAGCAAGAAATAAAGGGTTCAGATTAAAATACAACTCTTACCAATTTCGGCCCTTAAATATTTGGATTCCCCCTCTTTTATCCTCACTAATTTATTCCCCCCTCTCTAACTTTCATTCAAACACAAGGGTATTATAGTAAACACACCTACAATTCACTACACCTCCCAACTGAAACCCAACCTGACCCCCCCCCCCCCTCCCCGCGTTCCCAAATAAGGGGCCATCTCTCTTTATACGCCTCCTAACACAAACCCTCCTCCTTCTTTGTGTCATCTCCCCTAAGGTAATCCCCCTTTCTTTTACACATATAAACACACAATCACCCTTAACTTTCGATTGTACGATTTCTTAATAAGTGATTGTGCAGATTTTTTCAGCAACAAATCTGATGGTACGATTTGTTTCACGCACACACATATAATGGTGCGATTTCTTAATAGTCATTCTACACATTGAATGATTCAAGGTTAGTATTCAACATGTTTCTATCTTTTTTTCATATGTATTGTTTGTTGTAGGTATTAGGGCTGATTTATTAGATCTTACATGACCTTTTATGCACCACGATCATTTTTTCCTAGGCTTCATTTACATTCGATTTGTTTCGAATTAGGTCTTTTTATGAATTTGGATTCAAAATGGAGATTTGTTTTTTTTTGGTTTTACATATCTACGTGGAAGGTTTCAAATGGATATTTATAATACACCAGGTATACTTAAGGTGGGATTTTCTTTTATAAGTTCCATTAGGTTAATTTGCAAATAACATTAAATACTTGCTCAACTAACATAGTTTTGTCTTAAAATAACTTATAATGGTTTTGTGTTGATTAACATGTAGAGTACATGTCTGGTAGTTGTGGGGAATATGATTTCAAGAACTGACCTCATATTTCTAGAAATTATTTGGTTTTAACAAATTATTGTTTATGTACGATTGTTGATTAATTTCCTACTGACATTGTGATACACACACATGGTTCAAAAACCCATCAAAATTCTCACATGAATGTGAGTTTCACATGGTTTGATTGTTATCTGTGCGTTTTAACCTTCTGGCCTTCGATTTCTGATTTTAGTTTCAAATTAGGGCTTCTTTTGAGGAGGTTCGTCTTTCTTTGGTTAATTTAACTATATGGGGGATCTTTAGGCATTTACCATTCGATTTTAGTTCATCCTTTTAGTTTCAAATTAGGGATTTTATTAATGTTTTTTCTTTAGTTATGGGTTTTGAACTTTGTTTGCAACAATGTTTGAACTCTACTCTGTTCTCTAATGATTTGTTGAATGTTTAGGTGTAATTTCAGCAAACATCTTATACAACTAGGTATGTTAACCATGGTATTTTGAGTTTTTTTACATTATATTTAGTCAATCTTTAAATATTTGTTTTAATTCTATAGACATGGCAAGATTATTATTTTAGGGTCTTTGTTATTTTTTGTTAGTGACCTTTTTTCATTTTTTTCTCTCACATAAACATAAAGTGCGTCGAAAATTTTAGTGCTTGGGAAATTTCAGTTGAAAGAAAATCATTCAGAAGACACATGGTTATCTTTAAGAATGCCTCTTATTTCTTGAGAACTTGATATTAGAATCCTATATTTGGTTCACTCTTAAAGGAATGTAACGTTTGATGGTTGCAAATTAGTTCCCTATAGGTTTATAATTTATTTGTGGTTTGAAAGTTCATTTGTGTCAAAAATGAAGTCGGAGAGTTTACATAAAAAAGTTGATTTTAGAATGTACAAAACTTCACCGTTTTGGTTCGAAACATAAAATGGTTCCAATGTTTTAATTATTGATTATTTTTCTTCCTTTTGTAATTTTTTTCAGGGACATAGATATTAAATACTCCAACAATACTGTTTAGGTAAGCTTTTGGAATTTATATAATTCGTAATCGTAGGACTTTGATGCTATATATGGTAAACATTACGGTAAAGACAAACACCTACAAAGTATGGGTTGGAATTTAATTATTAGTTATACTTTGTTTCTCTCAGTTTTTCCGTTTGTGTGTGTGTGTGTGGGGGGGGGGGGTATTAATCAGTGTCTACTTTCAGTTTTGTAATGTATTTTTCCTAATTGTTGACACTTGAACTGTGTGTACTAAACAAATATTTTTTTTCTTTAACGATTTGTGAACAGAGGCAGAGCATAGGTCGATATGCTTAACTAAAATTTATATGAGCGATGATTTTGATTTGGATGCGAGTGAAGAGTCACGATATGCGCAAGTAGATCAGGGGGTTCGGCACATTTTTTTAGAACTGTTGATATCATTCTTTTCACATTAACTTGAGGTGTACCATAGAAGCGTACCCTCACAGATATTAATGAATTGTTTTTTCTAAGCAAATATTTTTTTGTTTAAGGATTTGTGGACCGAGACAGAGAAGAGTTCGATACGTTTAACAAATATTATATGAGCGATGACTTTGATTCGCATACGAGCGAAAAGTCATGAGAAGCGCACGTAGAGAAGGTGGTTCGTCGCATTTTTGAGAATTGTTCATATCATTCTTTTCACATTAACTTGAGGTTTACAATAGTAGCATACCCTCACTGATATTAATGCGAGAAGGTGGATCCGTAGAAGCGTACCCTCACTGATTTTTGGGATCCATCTCTAACAAACTCTAGATCCTTCTCATCATTATATTGAATACTCTCTTGATTATCAAGCAGAGGTAGTGAAACAGAACCCTAGGACTTCAGGTTTGTGATCCATCACCACTAGAAAATAATTTACATCCTCAGGAACATCATCACGAGGACAATGAGCAGCATGACTGATCTGGTAATATGGAGATTCATGCAGCTACCTTTTCACCTATAGACCCCAGACAGGCTGCACCCACTGATCTTCTTTTCGATACTTGAGACATATAGGTACATTTCTTATTTTTCATCTAGATAGAGCCTCCTTTAGGTATACTGGTCCCTAAGGAGAAAACATGATCGAGGTGAAGGACGCAACGGTAGCTGGATGTTGCGTTGTGTCAAGTATACGATAAAATATTTTATCAACATTTGTTGAGTGATCAGCGTAGACTTGCATAAGTATCTCAGCAATACTTCTAGGATGACTCAAAACCTCCCTATTACAACCACACTTACACTATATTACGCATTTCTATTCTCCTTAATTTTTCACTTCATCTAAAATTGCATTTTTCAACTTTTTAAAATATCAATGCCAGCTTATTTTTTAACTTTTTGATGAAACTGTTGAAGGAGGATTTGCATTCACCTGTTACGAGGTATTCAAGAATTTTTATTATTTTTCCATGCGAATATTGTTTCCATCTACTTGGACCAACTTTGATCGCTAAAAAAAGTCAAGGTAATCTCAAATAGTTTGTTTTGTTTATTTTTTCACTTTTTAAGCAAAGTCTTTACCTTTTCTTGAACCCCATAATTTTATCATGTAGCTAATGTAGCCCGTAGGTGTTATGTTATAGATGCAAACCATATAAACCCGTATGAGGAGTTTGAAGTGGTGGAAGAAGGCATTGGAATAACTATATTAATGAATGTATTGACTAGAGTTAGCTCTCATCGAACCTTGAGCTTCACAGGTTTTATTAGGAGATTTCTAATCACAATTTTGATGATCTCTGGCAGTACACACAAACGGGGAAGGCATTGTCATGCCAAATAAGGTTTCTCGAGTCCCATTGGCAGAGCTGAAATGAGTACAATCATGGAGCAACAGGGGCATTTGACAAGAATGTATGGTCGTTTTATTGTCTGTTCCTAAATGAATGAAGTGTGAGAAGTTTCTAAGTTGAGACTTATCATTTAGTTTGTTAATTGTTACTAGAGTCATTCTATATGTAACCATTAGAAAGAGAAAACCGTGATTTGGAATATACCAAATTATGAATCAGGTATCCTGGTGTCTTTTATAAAATAATGTTACACGAACTAATTGATGCAAAACAACTGACATCTTTGTCTTTAACCATTAGCAGGTAAACATGTCACAACTAATATGATTATCAAACATAGTTAGGACCTGTCTTATGACATTCACCATTCTCTTAATGGTATTGATAGTCATATTAGCTCTTCTAAAATCTACTGACATCTTGGTTTTTCTTATGGCAGGTACTGTAAATTTAAACAAAGGCATTAATTCAGACGAAAATCTAAACATGAATCTGATGATGCTGTAAAACATAGCAAAAGTGTAAAAAAAATGTTGTGGCGCCATATGAAAAACTCCAAGTTGCTAAGAGTATTTGTTCTCGAGGGATTAGATATAACATTGCTAAACCAAATCAACCAGGAGAGCTTTGTTAAAGGTATATATTAAACCTAGTATCTACTCAGTATTGGTTAGACAGAGCAATTGGTAGACTGATCCACCTGCAATACTCGAGTTTGAGAGATTACTTTTTCTTTACAGTCCCACCATTTATATTTAAGTTGAATCATATACATACCCTCGATCTATATATAAATTATTGTTTTTGATCAAAGACAAGTCAATGTTGCTATTACTAACGATCTTCTCTCCTGAATGCTCCAAAACAAAATGACATGCTTTTACTAATGCTAAATTAATAATATTAGATGACCTCAATTCTCGGCCTTCTGGAATTATTCAATTCTTTTATTCTTGGCTTGAGTAGAGATCCAACTAGATGGCCGTATGTTCACCTCATTATTATTTTTCAAAAAAGACTGATTAGAATTATAGTTTTGGTAATGTTTACTCTATGTTCTTCACTATTTATTCATATTATTAGCAAGTGAGTTGTACTTTCGTAGTTATGTTAGATACAAGGACTTTTTTGAAATATTTTCAATTTGTATATTTCTCATCTCGCTTTTTCTTTCTTTTACAGAAGAAATTTCTTATATTGGGTTCTCTTTGATTGTGATGCAACCTGTTTTGATGGTTGTAGTTGAACTTCGCCCGAGGAAGCAGAGATAGTGAGGCCTGGGGAGAATTCTACCATTGAAACAAAAGGTAAGAAACACTTTGTTCTTTGGAGTGATGGATTATAATTTGTGAACTTATTGAGAAACATTCTTAGCAGGCTCGGTTTACCAGTTTAGTAGGATCGATTTTGAGGTGTTAATGTGTCAATAGTGGAATTGTTTACATTCTTATGGATGCATGATATTATGATTATCTAATGTTTTAACTAGGGGTGTGCAAAAAAACTGACCGAACCGAAAACCGAACCGGCCCGAACCGAACCGAACCGAACCGAAACCGGCGGTTTTTTTTAGCCCGGTTCGGTTTGCGGTTTAAGGATTTAAAAAACCGACAATATCGGTTCGGTTGTCGGTTTAGAAAAAGAAAAAACCGATTCGACCGAACCGAACCGACATCAATATTATATATTAAAAAACCCTTAAATATCTTTTATTTTTTTATCCAAAAACCATTAATCAACCTCCAAAACTGACCAAAACCGAAAACCGATCTACAAAAAACCGACCAAAACTGAAAATCGGTTAAAACCGAACCGAAACCGATGTGAACCGAAACCGGCGGTTTTTTTCATCGGCGGTTCGGTTTCGGTCTGATTTTTTCCAAAACCGAACCGAACCGACCCGTGCACACCCCTAGTTTTAACCATTGACATACAATCAGAAAGATTTTTGATGTACGTCCGATACTCCGGGATTTTAAGTTAGTTTTTTTTTATCTTGGTCTTGATTCCTTTTATGTGAATGTAATTTACAATGGATGTAACTACGAGTTATTCTATTTCACCATGTTTATTTTCAAAATCATTTTTGTTGTGAATTTGAATGGACTATGTACAAAGTTATTTAGGTTGCTAAAACTGATCAATTTTGAGAATTTTATTTAGTTTTTTTATATCAACATTTATTTATTTTCTAAGTGATGTTATGTTGTAGGTATTTAGATCTGTGTGTTATTCAATATTTTTGGTATGCCTTCAGAAATTTAGTGATGTATGCCTAGACATTTTGTGAAGACTTCGTGATGTATGCTGAGATATGCTTTTAGAAATTTAGTGACAGAGTAAAGCATTGGATCACGTTCAACGTGCCCCGCACTATTGAAGAACTAGGCTATGTATGATGTTGGTCTCCACGCCACTTGACGATGCTCCATCTCATTCTTAGTTGATCATCACATTCTCTTTCTCATGCAATTCCTATAGATATCTACATGTAGTATTATGTCTAAATTGTTCAGTTGTTTTGCATACTCTGTTTCATAACAGTTGATTTTGATACATGATATTTGCTTAACCGTTGACAGTTCTACAATGACAATGCTATCACACGCGGGCTTACTTTTTTTTATGGGCTACAATTAGAGTGCTATTAGATGGATGAGTAACAGACTAGGCCCATGATGTCGTCGTAAAATAAGTCACTTATTATCCAACTTCAATCTTCCTTCGATATCCATTCTCAGAATAAATAAATGTGTGATAGTATCGATAACATAGACGGACGTGGGCCCATCGAACTTTGTCTTGAAATACAAATACATTATGTATAAATTATAATTTTGACTTCTTTATTTTTTTTTTAAATTATGCTTTGCCATCAGAGGCATGACATGGATTTGAGATTTTACTACTCTAGGATGCTGAAGTACATGAATTATCAAAGGTTTTCCATGTTGACGTGGAATGAATAAGCTAAAGACAACCTGATGCGGTGGTAAATTTCTTTCCCCTTGTTGCTCCATATCTTTTCTTATAATTACTTGCTTCATATATGATTTAGATATGTTTCTCATTTCGTGTATGGATGGAAAAAGTTAAGGACTATATAAGGACTATTTGGGTAAGGTTTTGCTAATTGAAGACACTAGTTTTAACCTTTGGGTGGGCATTTCAGAGGGTTTATAGGGCTTAATGGATTGGTTTACTAGGTTTAATAGATGCTTTAAGGTTGAGAATCACAACTTTAAACCCCATTTGAAACCTCATTACTCGACTACTCTCTCCATTATCCAATGAAAGGTTATATAATATATAGAAGTTGGTATATGTTCTAATTCTAAATGACGAGAAGGCAAAAATTGGGGAAACTATGACTCTTTGACTATGGTTTTTCTTAATTGATTTCATTAATTATTTGTGGATTCATTTGATGACTACATGATTTTATTGCAACTTTGGTTTCTCAATACATCAAACAACTTTCTAACTCTATTTGATATCAACTTTGCTAACATATTTCAGTATACATTATGAAGGATTATTGTCAATTCAGTAAATGGCGTAAGAATGGCATGTGGAAAATGATGGTGTACGAAGAATAAACAAGTGGCTTGATGAGGATAACTAAGTGGACACACAGGAGTTGGATGCTGGCATAACAGGGTGGTGCCTTACCGCACCTCAGGCAGACGTGCAGTAGCGTTTGTGGTGGTGATTAAGGATTCCAATGTATTTTCGGCACACCATTGCCGTCCCATTTTTGAGTGAGCTGGAGCGTAGCCATCTTATCCACTGAACTAGCTAGAAGTTATCGCTTCGGGGCAAAGCATTAGAGGAGATTCATTTGAACAATTCTATGTTTTTAGTTTATTATATAAGATGATGTATCAAGAATAAAAGATGGTCTACCAAGAATAAAATTAGAGGAGATCCAAGTAAATGGAACCATAGGATTGTTTTGAACTTATGATGTCCAATTATACCTATTAAATTTTAGCTTTGGAGGTTTTGAAATAGTTTAATGAAGTCTTGTGTAGTATTTTTATTTCTTAAAAAGGTGAAAATCTATACAAACAAAGTAAGCCCCGTCCAAATTATCTAATTTATTTACACTTGGTTGGGTTTAAAAAAAACTTTTTCACTTCAATTATCGTGGATTAAATACTTTGGGAAAATTTTCACTTTTTGGTAGGAACATGACAATCTTCTGTGACTATTATTTTTATTGGAATAATTTTTTTTCATAAATAGTGTGGAGTCGTGTAAACAAAGAAGACTTTTCTCAAATTTTCTAAATTGTTTACATGTTTATGTGGTAAAAAAACTGACTCAAATTACACACGATTCAATAATTTGGGGAATGAAAATTTTTCGTTTTGCAATTATGCACATTGAAAATTTTCACCGGGCCTTCAGGCATGGGCATTATGCTAGTGTGTGTGTGTGTGTGTATATATATATATATATATAGATAGAGAGAGAGAGAGAGAGAGAGAGAGAGAGAGAGAGAGAGAGAGAGAGAGAAGATAAGGGAAAATGATAGGAAATGGGTCAGAGCCTGAGTGTAAAACAATTTTAAAATTAGTTTAGCCAGTATTTAAAATGCTTATCGACTAATATAACAACCATGTTAGTACGTAACACTCTCTTGAGAATTCTTACCTCTCATCTAGTGTGCATGCCTACCGTACTACTAAATTCCTCATAAGTCTCTTTAACTCGTCTCCCATAAATTCTATTTCGAGAAGTCACAACACTATGATTTTAGTTTAGAGATCAGTCCCTTGATGATTACTTACATCACTTATGTATTTCTCAATACTGCTATAAAGTTCCCGAGCACTTACTACAATTAGGAGAATTTATTCAAATTACTTATCTACTTACAAGCACAGTAGAAGTATCTCAGGTATTGGTATATATATTAATCACTCATACAATATATATACTAATAGGCACCCCACACAAAATCTATGGTGATGGAATACTTTTCTATCAAGTCCCCGTATACCTCTTAAAAGGGAAATACTAGTTCGGAATCACTCTCGGACTGCATTTACATAATACACATAGATTGGAGGCGAAGCATAGTTCAAAGTCACTATGAGGTCAACACGTACCACTCACGCCTCTTAGGACCGTCTTACTATCATTCTCATATAGCATGTACCAATCAATTATATGTTCTAGGGTATAAGTCAATATCCCCCATAAAGGTCCCATTGAGATAAGACTGTCCCGACGTGGCAACCTCCGTGATAGCAAGTAGTGCAGGTGTGATTATACATAATTCTATACATTCAATATATTTACACAATCAGTCGCTCATATATATAAATATTCACATTTTCCAATTAGGTTTGCGCACGACCTATAATAAAATTATTAACCGTACGTAATCTTATGCATAAAGAACTCATCTCTTTTTATTCTCAATTAATCATTACATAATTACTTCTCGTCCCTCAAAGTATTCTTTCTTCCTAAAGGTAAATTCAATAGGTACACCCTCTCTAACATACTGATCCAAGTCATTCACAAATCTCTCAATTCCTTAGTTAACGTATGTACGATTCCTAATATGTGTCAAACCACCGTTAGCCCACGGTTACATCCATATCAAATTGTATTCAATGGAATCTACTTAGACCCTATTGGTTCTCTTCATAACCCATTATGCTCTTTAAATGATAATCAAGGATTACTATACATTTTATCCGAATTAATTAAGAAGGGGAAAATTAAACAATTTCCAGGAAGGGTCAATCGATCGATGAAAGGGGGTCGATCTATCGTTAACTACGGGTTTCCTTCATCAAACTCAACCAAAACTCCATAATTTAGTCCCAAACTCCCAAATAGTTAAACCAGTAGTTATATTAACCTACCTACATGATTTCCTATTTAAAGCATGTACGAATTTCATCAAAAGTATAGGATTAAATGGGCCAATTCAGAAAAATTATCAAGAACCCTAGTTTTGTATTAATTTCCAAAATTCTTATTCTTCCTCTAGATTTCTTCCTATTTAACCAATACAAATTCGTGGGTAATCCTCTACATATGACAAGATGTCCATATTTCATGATTTATTCCCAAAACATGTGATTTAAATGTTCTAAATTATATGATTCTTCCACAAAAACATGTATTCTTAATCCTACTCTAACATGGATGAAATATCAACTGGGAATTTACAAGATAGATACCTGCCTGGGAATTGAAGGTCTGATATGTTGGTGACGGAGATATGGCTACGTTCCTCATCTTACGATCTATGCCCCTGTGGTGTTATTCATAAAAAAGGTGTTATGATTTGTGATCAGGTCTTGAAGAGTTCTCTACCTTTCTTCTCTAATGGATGTTCTATGTTTCTGTGATTGATAAACCTAAAATCTTAACTCTAATAACTGATATAACTAGGGAAATTCATGGGTTTAATTACCAAAAAATATAGAAGACTATAATACCCTCCTGGGATGCCAGTTAGGCCTAAAAATGCCCTGAGACCCAAACTATCCCCCGGGTGCACTTTCCTCACTATCTTGACTCTTCCGGACACATTGGCGCACTCGAAATAACCATACGGGGGACTTATAATTTATTCACTTTTGATAATAATAATCTAGTCCCGACACGACGCAGGTGCGTCCTGACTTAATGTCCATAACTGTCATATTATTCCCTCATGAAAATTTTAATAAATTCAATTGTACATATTACTTTACTCATTAAAAAATATTCAACAAATTCCCAATAATTAATAACTCTCGTCACGCTAGTAAATGTTTAAAATAATTTCCAAATTATTATTAAATTAATATCTCAATATAAATTTAATAAATCCCCAATTTAAAGGCCATAAAAATACGGGGTAATACATACTTCTCCCCTAATAATGGAATTTCGTCCCGAAATTCAGAAAATAAGTCTTACCTAGTAAAAATAGATCTAGGATTTTTTCGCGCATATATGTTTGGCGCTCCCAAGTGGACTCCTCCACGTTATGATGCTCCCACTAGACCCATAAAAGTGGAACTTCCTTGGCACTAAATCTCCTCTCGCTGTGGTCTAGGATAGCCTATGGTCATTCCTCATAAGAACTATCGTTCTGTAAGTCAATCTCCTCTATCGCAACATAAGTGTTGTCCATATCATCCCAAAGATATCGTCTCAATGATGAGATGTGGAATATGTCGTGAATACGGTGAAACTACTCTAGGAACCCCAATCTGTATGCCACCGGCCCTATCCTATCAATAATGGGAAATGGTCGTACATACATCAGAGCCAACTTCTCCAACTTCCCGAATCTCATTACTCCATTCATAGAATACAATTAGAGTAAAACTTGGTCCCCCATGCAAAACTCTCGGAAGGACTGATTTGCATCGACGAAGATTTTCTACCAGTCATGGGCGACAAGAATGCGACTCCTGATTAGCTCAATCCTAGCTAACATCTACTGAATGAGCTCTAGTCTGAGCAATTTTTCGTCCCCCACCTCTAGCCAATAAGTGGTAGAACGACAAGGTCTACCATACACACCTTTAAATAGGGACATACCGAATGTGAACTAATCGAAGATGTCATAAGCGAACTCCACCAGTTGAAGATACGACTCCCAACCTCCTCCAAAATCGAGGACACATATGCATAGCATATACTCCAGCATCTGATTGGTACGTTATGTCTGTCCATCCGGCCGTGGGTGATATGTTTAACTCAATCTCAACTCTGTACCGATGGTCTCCTGAAAGCTCTCCCAGAAGCGCGACACAAAAGTTTTGTCTCTATCAGACATGATATCAATGGGCTCCCCATGTAGCCTAACTATCTAGGCAATAGATAATTGTGCATACTGGCCCGTGGTGTAGTCCATCCACACTGGCAGAAAATGATCTACCTTGGTCAACTGATCCACTATAACCCATATGGAATCGTGACCCCGCTGTGATGTAGGGAGTCCAGTAATGAAATTCATGGAAATGCCTTCCCATTTCCACGTAGGTATCTCCAATGAATGAAGTAATCCTGGTGGTCTCTGGTGGTCCACCTTTACCATCTAACAAGTAGAACATTTAGAAAGGAACTCCACAACGTCCTTTTTCATCCCACTCCACCAGTACTGTTTCCTCATATCCTTGTACATCTTATCCCCTCCGGGATGTACCACAAATTAAGATCGGTGCGACTGTGTCATCACTACATGAAATAAATAATCTTCCTCTGAGACCACCAATCTCCCATTAAACTTCAAACCCCCATCATAACTCATAGAATAGGACTCAGCACCCTCTACTAAGAGTCGTACAATTTGATCCTGATAAAAACGTATCCGCTACTTGGGCCTGAATTACCAGCGTAAGAACCTCGGGTGTGACTGTCATAACGGATATAAAGGAATGGGCTACTACGTCTGGTGTCCCAACTCTTTCCACTACACTTTACACACTCTTGCTACCTCACCTACCGGCCTATGACTTAGCGCATCAACAACCATATTAGCCTTCCTCGGATGGTACTGTATCTCGAACTAGTAGTCTTTCATGAACTCCAGACATCTATGCTGATGCATCTTATACTATCACTGAGTAAACAAGTACTGTAGTGAATTTTGGTCTTTGAACAAGCGAAACTTCTCCCCCAACTAGTAATGCCTCCAAATATGCAACACAAATAAGACCGCTGCTAGTTCCAGGTTGTGGGTGGGGTAATTCCTTTCGTGATGCTTAAGCTTGCGGGAGGCAAAGGCTATAGCCTACTCCTACTTCTGAAGTACTCCACCGAGTTCCATAAAGAGGCGTCAGTATACACCAGGTAGTCAACTCCCGGCCTGGGTAAACTAAGAACTGGCGCCGAAATCAACTTATCTTTTAGCTCATCAAAAGCCAATTCGCAAGCATCATCCCATACGTACGGTACCCCCTTATGAGTCAGATTCATCAATGTACCCTCTATTTTGAAAAACCTCGAATGAACCTTCTGTAATACCCGGCTAATACCAAGAAACTATGCACTTTTGTTAGTATCGTGGGCATTCACCACTCCCTTGCTACCGACACTTTGCTCGAGTCGACCGATATCCCTAATTCCGACACCATGTGCCCTAAAAACCGCACCTCCTATAACCAGAATCTGCACTTCTCATACTTAGCATACAACTGATGCTCTCGTAGAGTCTGAAGAACTTATCTGAAGTGCTCAAAATGATCCTTCTCAGTTCGTGAATAAATCAGGATGACATCTATAAAGACGATGCCAAACTGATCCTAGATATCTCAGAACACTAGGTTCATTAAGTCCATGAATATGGCAGGAACATTTGTCAGCCCAAATGGCATGACTCTGAATTCATAGGACCCATATCTCATTAAGAAAGCAGTCTTTGACACATCTGGCTCCCTACTCCATTGCTAATGGTATCCCGATCTCAAATCTATCATAGAAAAAAAAGGATAATCCTCTCAGCTGGTCGAACATGTCATCGATCAGAGGCAACTGATACTTATTCCATATCATGACCTTGTTCAAGTCTCTGTAGTCCACGCACAACCTCGGTGAACCATCTTTCTTTTTTATAAACAACACCAGAGTGCCCCAAGGTGAGGTGCTCCTGCAAATGAAGCCCTAACCTAACAACTATTATATATGATCTCGTAACTCCCTCATCTCTAATGGAGACATACGGTACAAATCATGTGCTATCGGCCGAGTGCCCGACATCATATCTAGGGCAAAATTATCTCTCGACTGCGAGGTAGGCCCAGTATCTCCTAAAATACATCCAAAAACTCATGAACAACTGGAATCGAATCCAAGGGAATCATAATATGCTTAGAGTTCTCCTGCTCTATGTAATACATATGGGTGGAAGATCCTCCTTCTGGGAGAGCCATCGCCACCAAAAACATCTCCTGACTAGGAATGGCAAAGATGATACTCCTACCAAAACAATCTATCATGGCCCTATACGTAGTGAGCCAATCCATGCCAATAATGGGATCATGCTCATGCATATCTAAAACTATAAATGTTGAAGGTAAAATCAAGCTACCAATCTCAATACTTATGCCCCGGCATATAAAGAAAATTAAGGACCCATTTCCCAGTGGTCAATCCACAAATGTCACTGTACTGTCTGTCGTGTCTAATAACCCTAAGGCCCGTGCAAAGTGAGTAGCTATAAAATAGTGCGATGCCCTCATATCAAATAAAACTTAACCCTTAGTTCCATGGATAGGAAACATACCCTCAATTGCGAGTGGTGCCTAAGGTGCTGCGGCTCGATGGACATTATAGACACGTCCATACTATAATTGCCCTAGCTGAATGGGGGCTGTTGGGATGGATAGTAGGGCTGGCATCTGAACTAGTGCAGGGAGGGCGGCTGGAAAGAGTGGCCTCTACAGCTCATTACATGCACCCTGCTGCTGTGGGGCCCTATCTCCATCTAAGCTACCTTGACGCCTATGGCCATTCTTGCGACATCCAAAACACCTTCCCCTAAAGTTTCCTCCCTTCTGTCCCTACTGACCAGGACCCTGTTGGCCATTACTTCCCTGCCACTGGCCCTGCTGGTCCAACTAAAAATGTTGTTAACCCTGATGGACATGCTGCTGACCCTACTGTTGACGGCGTTGGCCCTGTTTGCCATACTAATTGGACTGGTACTGCTGGCCCTATCTAAATCCCTTAAATCTCGGCCTGGAATCACCGGATTGGAACCACTTATCAAGGTCCCCCTTATGGGAACTCTGCTCACTATGACGAGTCTGCCCTTGGGCTAGTATTATCCCACTAATACTACTGCCCTGACCCTATTGGCTGGCCCCCCTACTCATTTTCTTCCCTTTTGGTGGAAACGGTGATCTTGGCAGTGAAACAGAGCTGCGTTGAGTACGTTAGTGTAAGTACCTAATAATAAATTACTTATGAGGTGCTGATAAATCCTCTAGGCCAATCCATATAAGGACAGTAATATCTTCTTCTACTCAGTGGGTGCCTCATCCATCACTATAGTGAGAAGTCTAGTGAACTCCTCCTCATAATCAATAACAATCATACTCTCCTGCTTAAGATTTAGTAACCTCCGCCTCATCTCAGCCTACATAGCAGATGGGAAATACTTGCGGTTAAATCTCACCCAAAATGACTTAATCGATATGTTTTCCCTCTCCTCCAAGGTGGTGGTCAACTCCCAACACTATAAAGCGGCCCCGACTAGCTTGAAGGAAGCCAGTAATTATCTCTGCACTCATACATGCGCAGATGCCTCTGGATATCCTTCTTCCATTGGCTAGCGATCACGATGTCCGAACTACACGAGAACTTCGGGGGATGCACCATCTGAAAGGCATACTTGACCCCCTCCCATGCAGTGTGAATCTGTGATGTCACTGGCACTACTACTTGAACCTAGGGTGGAGCCTGATGCACTACCACTAGTGCGGTATTCACCGTCGGAGCAACAATGGCCCTACTCCAGTTGTATTTATCATTCCCTGAGCCGGAGCTGCTTGCTCCTCGGGCTTGGCACTCCTGTCTTGAGGTGCTCATCTTGGAGGCATCTGAAATGAGAAGGAGGTTTATTAGTTTGTAGTTATTATTAAATCTAAAATAGTTGAAGATGTAAGCGTAAATACAAGAATACAACAGTCCTAAAAATAGGGCTCTATATCAAAGACGCTAAGGTGAAAGCGAAATAAGTTGTACAAATCCTAAAGGACACTAGAACCTGATTCTCTGATACCACCTGTAACACCCTGCCTAATTTAATACCCGATGATCAATCCTTTATTAAATTAAAAATCAAGGTGAATGGTGTGGCTCATTCTTAGCATCAATGTTGAAAATAATTTCCGTTTTAATCACCCTAAATAATCAAGTTAAATGTCAAAAAAACTTAAATGATTTTATTTATTACACTCCGTTGTAAGAAAATTTTAAAAATAAACAATTTTATGAGTAATACAAATGATAAATATGCCAATCATCCAGTAGGAGGGTAGTGAGATTGGGGTCTATGAATAGCTAGAAAAGGTGAGGCGTGACCCACTCCAATGGACACTACGTGCAAGGTCTTCTCGAGCAACTTCTGATGAAACCTTCTCTTTTTGGTAAAAATGGAGCTAAAGATGGAACTCCCTCCCTGCAAGAAGATGAACTTCCATAATAATAATAGTAATTTTCTCAAGATGAGCTCCTGAGAATGATGGACTTCAGTGGGGAGTGAATGAACCAGGCACATAGCACTAGAAAGAGAGCTCTTGAAGTGGTCCTTATCACCTTGAACTTCTGCGGTGACCCTTGAAGTGGCTCTTCTCAACTTGAGTTTCTGCAGTGACCCTTGAGGTGGCACTTCTTAACATGGATATCTGCAATGACCCTTGTAGTGGACCTTATCGACTTGAGTTTCTGTAGTCATCCTTACGGTGGCCCTTCTCAAATGTCATTTCTGCGGTGACCCTTGCAGTGGCCCTTCTGAACTCGGGCTTCTGCAGTGGCCTTTGTGGGGTACTTCTCAAATGTTATATCTACAGTGACCCTTACGGTGGCCCTTCTCAACATGGACCTCTGCAGTAACTCTTGAAATGGCCCTTCACAAGTGGACTTCTACAGTGGCCCTTGCGGGGCACTTATCAAATTTTGTTTCTATAGTGACCCTTGCGGTGGACCTTCTCAGCATGAACTTCTGCAGTGGTCCTTATGATCTTGGACTTCTGTAGTGGCCCTTGCGGGGAACTTCTCAAATGTCATTTTTGTAGTGACCCTTCTCAACTTGGGCTTCTGTAGTGGCCCTTATGGGGCACTTCTTGTATGTCATTTTTGTAGTGACCCTTGTGGTGGCCCTTCTTAACTTGGACTTCTGCAGTGACACTTGTGGGGAACTTCTCAAATGTAATTTATGTAGTGACCCTTGCGGTTTCTTAACTTGGACTTCTTTAGTGACCCTTGCAGTGTCCCTTCTCAGCTTGCACTTCTCAAATGTCATTTCTAAAGTGACCCTTGCAGTGGCCCTTCTCAACTTGAACTTTTGCAGTGGCCAATGGGGGACCCTTCTCGAATGTCATTTCTACAGTGACCCTTGTGGTGGCCCTTACTTATGCAGTGGCCCTTGTAGGGCACTTCTTAAATATCATTTCTTGTAGTGTTCCTTGCGGTGGCTATTCTTAACTTTAACCTCTACAGTGACTCTTGCAATGGCCCTTCTCAACTTGGACTTCTGTAGTAGCCCTTACAGGGCACTTCTCAAATGTCATTTCTGCAGTGATCCTTATAGTGTCCTTTCTCAATTTAGACTTCTGTAGTGACCCCTGTAGTGGCCCTTCTTAACATAGACTTCTATAGTGGCCCTTGCTGGGCACTTCTGAAATGTCATTTCTACACTGACCCTTATGGTGGCCATTCTCAACTTGGACTTCTGTAGTGGCCCTTACGAGGTACTTCTCGAATGTCATTTCTATAGTGACCCTTGCGGTGGCCCTCCTCAAATGTCATTTCTATGGTGAAGGGACCCTGGGGGTTCCTTCTCCAATATGGTACTTCTACGGTGGAGGGACCCCGAGGGTTCCCCCAACCTCATATCTTCTGTAAGTTGAAGGGGGGGAGGTCTTTGAGGGACCCTCACCCATAAATATACTGGTGAAGCTTGAAACACCCTTCTACATTAGACCCTCATGGAAAGGCTTTTGTGTTGGTTAGACCGAAAGTCTTTGTATGCCATAAATTTTGTTTTTTAATTTTAGGGACCCTAGGATTCCTTCATCATTTCCCCTAGGGTCATTAAATGTTTCTGTCACTTCATCCCAAGTTTTATAGATGAGGCCACTTATAGTGGACCTCCCTATCTTGGTATCAACTTGGGCAGAGGGGTTACTCACGGTGAGCCCCTCATTCTTGGACTTCTTCTATAGACTTCTATCATGGGTAGAGGGGTTTCTTAAAGTGAGCCATCGCCCTTGGCTTTCTTCTATGGCCTTCTTTATTGTGTAGAGGGGTTTTTCAAATTGATACCCTCGCCCTTGGCCTTCTTCTGTTGCCTTCTGTCTTGGGCGCAGGGGTTACTCACGGTGAGCCCCTCGCCACTGGCCTTATTCGGTGGCCTTCTTTATTGGGTAGAGGGATTACTCGCGGTGAGCCCCTCATACTTGGCCTTCTTCTTTGGCCTTTTGTCTTGGGTGGAGGGATACTCGTGGTGAGCCCCTCGCCCTTAGCCTTCGTCTGTGGCCTTTTATCTTGGGTGGAGGTCTTACTCACCATGAGACCCTCGCTCTTGTCCTTCTTCTGTGGCCTTCTGTATTGGGCAAAGGGGTTGCTTGTGGTGAGCCCCTTACCCTTGGCGTTATTATGTGGCCTTATATCTTAGGAGAAGGGGTTACTTACAATGAGCCCCTCGCCCTTGGCCTTCTTCGATGGCCTTCTATCTTGGGCGGAGGGGTTACTCGCGGTGAGCCCATCGCCCTTGGCATTATTCTGTGGCCTTTCATTTTGGGCGGAGGGGTTACTCGCGGTGAGCCCCTCGCCCTTGGACTTATTCTGTGGCCTTCTTTCTTGGGTAAAGGGGTTACTCGTGGTAATCCCCTCGCCCTTGGCCTTCTTCTATGGACTTTCATCTTAGGCGGAGGGGTTTCTATTAGTGAGTCCCTCGCCCTTTGCTATTTTCTGCCAAATTTGCAATCTTGGGCAGGTGCTACCACTCTAAGTGGGCCCCCACCCTCCAAGCTTATTTTATTATTTGTTCACTTTCTTTAGGACTTATCAATATTAACCCCCTCGTGCAGAAGTGTATTGTAATGTCGAGCGACTTGTGTACAAAATTCTCATACCTTTCATTTATACTTGGAAGTTGCTCAAGACTATGAGCGCTCCGGTTCCCTTGGAGCCTTAGGTGCTAAATTATCGCACCTTAAATATACTTGACACTTGCTCAACACTGTGAGCGCTCTGGTTCCCTAGGAGCGTTAGGTTCTCAACTGGAGCACCTTATACTTATACTTGACACTTGCTAAAGACTGTGAGAGCTTCGGTGCCTTGGAGCCTTAGGTGCTCAACTGACACACCTTATATTTATACTTGGCAGTTGCTCAGGACTATGAGCGCTCCAGTGACCTTGGAGATTTAGGTGCTAATTCTCTCACCTTACATTTATACTTGACACTTGATCAAGACTGTGAGCGCTCCGATGCCCTTGTATCCTTACGTGCTCAACTAGCACACCTTATATTTATACTTGACAATTTTTCAAGACTGTGAGTGCTTCGATGCCCTTGGAGCCGTAGGTGGTCAACTGACGTACCTTATATTTATATTTGGCACTTTCTTAATACTGTGAGTGCTTTGGTGCCCTTGGAGCCTTAGGTTCTCATCTGGATAACCTTACATTTATACTTGGCACTTTCTCAAGACTGTGAGAGCTCTGATGCCCTTGGAGCCTTAGGAGCTCAACTGGCGCACTGTCTGTTTATACTTGGCACTTCCTGAAGACTCTGAGCGCTCCGGTTCCCTTGGAACCTTAAGTGATCCTATGGAGCACCTTATGTTTATTCTTGGCACTTGATCAAGACTGGGAGCGCTCCGGTACCCTTGGAGCCTTAGGTAATAAACAGTTATACCTTATATTTATGCTTGGCAGTTTCTCAATATGATGAGCGCTCCGTTGCCCTTGGAGCCTGAGGTACTAAACTGTTGTACCTTTTATTTATACTTGGCAATTGCTTAATAATGTGAGCTCTCCAGTACCCTTGGACACTTAGGTACTAAACTGTCATACCTTATATTTATACCTGGCAATTGCTCAATTTTATGAGATCTCCCATGCCCTTGGAGCCTTTATGTACTAAACAGTCGTACCTTAAATTTATACTTGGCACTTGCTCAAGACTGTGAGTGCTCCTATGCCCTTGGAGCCTTGGGTACTAAACTGTCATACCTTATATGTATACTTACACTTGGTCAATACTCTGAGTTGCTCTATTTTATGTGAGAACTTCATGATTGAACTCCCCCCTTCTAACTGTGGGATATTTGCACATGAGATGAGCAAGTTGAAATTTGGATGCTGCCACTCCAGCTGCGGGTTACTTGCATATAACTTAGCACGTTAAAATTTTGAAGAGTCCCCTCTAACTGTGGGGTACTTGCATATGACTGAGCAAGTTAAAATTTGGAAATTTCCCTTTTAGCTGCCGGGTAATTGCATACAACTAAGCAAGTTAAAATTTTTAAGCTTCCACTTTGACTGTGGGGTACTTGCATATAACTGAGCAAGTTACAAAATTTTGAAGCTTCCCCTCTAACTATGGGGTTCTTGCATATAACTGAGCAAGTTAAAATTTTGGAGTTACCCCTCTAACCGCGGGGTACTTGCACATGAGCTGAGCAAGTTATATTTTTTAAATTTCCTCTCTAACTCTGAAGTACTTGCATATAGGCTGAGCAAGTTAAAATCTTGAAATTTTCCCTCTAACTGCGGGATACTTTCATATAGCTAAGCAAGTTATAATTTTTTAGTGCAGCCCCATGCGACTGTGGGGCACTTTTTTAGCGCAACCCCGATGTGACTGTGGGGTTTTTCATTATGCACATTCATTTTTTTAGGGAGTAAATAGGAGATGAGGTTATCCCTTCTTCTACCCACAAACTTTGATGAAAATTTCACATATATCATATGTAAATAATTATTTCTTTATAGTAAAAATTTCCCTTCGTCTGCAGGGTCCTTGTTCCAAACTTTTTATAGGAACATTTTTGTCTTATAAAAATAATAAGTTTAGAGAGGGGGTAGACCTGCTTCTCCCTATTTTCTGAAAACCGATCAATTACATTTTTTTTTCTTGAGAACAGAGGTTAGGACTTGTTCTATATGCTATAAATCTGTATAGAAAAATAATAAAAAAAATGTAGTAAATTTTTTTCTTTATTATTACTAAGAGGGTAACCTCCTCATAGTTCTGTCGGGTCCGTAGGGACTTTACTCATTGTACTTTTACTTTTGGGTTGGATATATCCCCAAGTATAATGAGGAAAGTTTTTTAGATCACATGCCCTCTTCAAATCTAGTAGATGTTCTACCATACTATTAAGAAAGAGAAAGCATTAGTCTGGTGTACCTTTTGTTCAGCGATTCTCTTCCTTTCTGTCTATATTCCACCCACTTCTACTTTTTTTTAAGTATAAATGCTTCAGGAGGTTCCTCGTGTGAGGTATTAATGATGAGAAATTTCTTGTTCGAAATTCAATATCTAGAGTTCATGCTGCTAGGGGATCCTCGCGAGTGCTTCTGTCAATGGGTAGTTCCTCGCGAGCGTTACTGCTTACGGAGGGTTCCGCATGTTTGATTTCATTGCTAAGTTGGGTTCCGCGCCTGTCCCCTCAACATCTGGGGGTTCCTCGCCATTTCCAGCAGTGGGTTCCTCACCAATTCCAATTGTGGGTTCCTCGCCCACCATGTCTCAATTTGTTGATCTTATTTTTTCTTCTAGTGAGGGTTCCTCGTCTAGTGGAAGTAGATTTGTGGAAAGGGGTGTCTCGACCGGTGGAGCTTTATTTGGTGAGAGGGGGGTTTCATCTGATTTACCCGCATCTTTGGGTTTTGCATTTTGGGGAGCCATTGCCAAAGGTTCATCATGGGAGGACCCAATACCCGAGGGTTCCTCCCAGGCCAGTGCCTGGACCTTGAATTTCTTCAAGTGTTCCTCGATTGGGGTAGTCTTGAGCAGTCTTGCTAACGAGGGGACCTCCCAGCACTTGTTCCCCTTTAACTAGGGACGAGTTCCTCATCACAAGAATTTTTAATTACTGAATTGTCTCCATCTATGGGAGAGGCTTCCTCGTGAGACGGTCTTACCCCCGTGGGTTCCTCGCCGAATGTGCTCTTGTCTAAGGGTTCCTCACGGGTGGACTCTATAACTGGGATTTCTCATAGATGTCATTTCATCCGTGGCTCATTTGTCTTGTAATTTGCGTCTTCTTTTAAATGAGGGTGTCTCGACTTTGGGTTTCGTTGAGGGTTCCTCGCGTGTTGACTTTATACTTGAGGTTTCATCATCATCTACTATTTCCATGAGGTATTTACTAATTTAGGAGGATTCCTCGTGACCAACCTCGTTGGTGAGTTCCTCGTCCTCTGTGAGTTCCACACGCACTTTTTTCGTTGAGGGTTTGCCATCCTCAGATTCCTCGACCCCCTTGCTGGCAGGTTCCTCATGCTTCGATGCTCTAAAACTTAGGGGTTCCTCGTCTAAACACATTATAAGCAAAGGTTCCTCGACAGCCAACTTCGAACCAATGGGTTCCTACCCATCCGCCGCGACCTTGAGGGATTCCTCGAGTATCAAGGGTTCTCCGGTGGGTTCCTCGCCTTCCCCTTTAAATTCTTCATCATTTATTTTGCCTGGCTGAATTTGGTTCCTTATCTAAGGATCTGGTGATAGAAACTTCCTCGCAAACATCGCTGGATGAGGTGGGTTCCTCGACCCCATAGGGGGCTCCTCGATTAGTGTTGCAACATTTGATGGTTCCTCGTGCGCAGTTGCTTTGGAACTTAAGGGTTGCTCGCTCCATAGAATTTCAACTATGGGACCCACTACCAAAGGTCCCTTGCCAATATATGCTTTTTCCATGGGTTCTTCGTGTGTTTGATCTGTGTCCGTGGCTGGAGGTCTTACTACTACAAGCTTTTCATTGACAAGGGATATTACTTGGAGTTCCTCGCGATTTGGGTTTCTACCATAGTCTTCCTCGACTATTCCAAGTAGTTCCTTATTTGATTTGCCATCTGGAAGTGGTGTATCCAAGGAATCCTCGTGAGACCCATTACATACCATGTGTTCCTCTCCGATGCTAAAAATTGAAGTTACGATACCCCATTCTGCTATAGGTTCCTTGCGGGTGATTAATTCTTCCTGGGGTTCCTCGCACGTCGAATTCACCTCTAAGGGTGTCTCGACATCTGCCAATGTTGGTAGGGGTTCCACGCGTATTTACCTTAGATCCGAGGGTATCTCACCAACTTCTAATCAAGTCCCACTTCTCTTCTAATGGGTTCCTCGCATGCTAACTTCTCATCCAAGGGTGTCTCAACCTCCTGCCTCGTCGAGGGTCCCTCGCTTGGTGGTACCACATTTGGTAATACGGGACATTTTCAACTTTCTTAAAGTTAGGGTATCTCGACCTCATGCTTCGTTGAGGCTGTTTCCATGACTTTTTTATTGGCGGAAAGGGACACCTAGGGTTCCTCGCCTATGAGTTCTTCACGCCTCGACCTCCCATTCGGGGTGTCTCGACCTCATGCTTCATCGAAACTATGTCCACAACTTCTTTGATGGAGACGAGGGACAACCAGGGTTCCATGCGAGTTGAAATTTCTATAAGGGTTGCTGTTGCTACTTCCCCTTTTTTTCTTGCGACGAGGGACACCCAGGATGGGTTCCTCGCGAGTTGGTGTTTCTAGAGGGGATGCTTCCTCACTTGGAATTTCTACCATAATGGGCTCTTTTGTTGAGGTTACCTCATCTCTACAATTGAACGCAAGGAGTTCCTCGACCATACCAAATTCCTTGCCAAAAACTTAGGGTTCCTTCCAGTGAACTTGGCGGTTGTCACAACTTTCTCTAGCGCCGTCCTCCGCGGCTGAGTTACTTCTACTTGAATCTTTTCCAGAATGGTTGCCCCTCCAGAAGAGGATGCTACTAGTGTTACACAACCTTGACCCAAACATTCCATGTCTCCAAAAGCATACTGCCATTGAGCTCATCTGCCCTCCCGGAGGAGCAGGTATCTTTGCTCCGATCACCACCACATCCACCTTAGTGGCCAAGTATCTTTGAGCTCCATTCCCAGATGGAATGTCTTAAAACCCTAGGTGCTTAGAAACATTAAAACCTTATTTGTCCATGGAAGTGTCGATACCTCCCCAGCAGAGTCGCCAAATGTAGGAGGGTAGTGAGACTGGGGTCTATGAATAACTGGAAAGGGTGAGGCATGACCCACTCCAATGGACACTTCCTACAAGGTCTTCAAGGTCTTCTGGAGAAGCTTCTGATGAAACCTTATATTTTTTCTAAAAATGGAGCTCAAGGTGGAACTGCCTCCCTACAAGAAGATGAAGTTACACAACAATAATGGTAATTTTCTCAAGAGGAGCTCCTGAGAATGATGGTTGTCAGTGGGGAGTGAAAGAACAAGGCACTTAGCACTAGAAAGAGAGCAGGGAGAGAATACTAGGAAGACTGGTGTGATTTTTACAGAGTAACATTCCTATTGAGTATTCTATATCTCATGACCTTACCCAGGGGTCCTATTTATACTTGGGCACTAGGGCTGGGTTGGCACTTTTGGTGCCAAAACATAGAGGGTTGGTGAGGGACAAAGTGTGAAGTGTACTATTTATCCTTTCCTGCACGCACCTCTTCCTGTCCCCTCTGGAAGATGCCCCTTGGTGCCAACCAAAGTTCAAAATAAAATATGTCTTCTAATGGAGACAAAATATCTGATTTGCTAAATATCTTTTGAAACGAAAACTTTTGGTATAAACTTTATAAACTTGAGGGGGGTCTCGAGGACCACCACCTATAAAATCTTTGTAAGCTTGAGGGGGATCTTGAGGACCACCATCTAAAATCATTTTTCTTGATAGGGTTCTAAAGGACCCTCTCCTTTAAAATCATTTTATAAATAGTTATTTTCTTGTGAGCAACTAGCCCTTTGGCTGCTCACTTCATTTATGACTATGTGTGATGTGTGTGAGGACTGGGCGACCCTAGGGTTTTCCTACTAGTATTATCTCAATCCTATAGAGCTAAGTGGTTGAGGTTGCTCAAGATACCTTGTCCCTCAGCCGCCAAGCCAAAACTCCCAAGAGATCCCAACTGGCCTACTTGATCCATGCTTGCTCAACTAGGCAGCCTATACAAGAAAACACGTGTTAGTACTTCTGTTCTTTTTTGTGATAAGGGGTTGCTTATGGTAGACACTCCATCATCCTAAATTTTTATGGGAGCTAAGGGGTAAGGACCTTGTGGGTCCCTATTCTCAAATGTCATTTCGGTGAAGTCCCTTGCGGAGTCCCTCTCAACTTGGGCCTCTACAGGGACCCTTGCAGTGACTCTTCTCAACTTCAGTTTCTCAAGGGACCCTTGTGGTGGCCCTTATCACCTTGGACTTCTACGGTGACCCTTGAAGTGGCTCTTCTCAACTTGATTTTCTGCAGTGACGCTTGAGGTGGCACTTCTTAACTTTGACTTCTGCCAAATTGAAAGGGTAAACCAAATGTTGGAGGATATGCTTCGCATGTGTATGCTTGACTTCAAAGGTGGTTGGGAACAATATCTCCCATTGGTTTAGTTCGCTTATAATAACTCTTACCAATTCACGATTGGAATGGAACCTTATGAATCTTTGTATGGAAGGCCGTGTAGATCACCCGCTTGTTGGTTGGAAGTGGGTTATAATAAATTTCTTGGACCCGAAATGATCCAAGATACTTCCTCGAAAATTGAATTGATTCGGGATCGCATTCGGATACCCCAAGACCATCAAAAGAGCTATGCCAATGTGGGTCGACAACACATGGAATTGGAGATTTGGGACCAAGTCTTGGTTAGAGTGTCGCCCATGAAAGGCATAAAGCATTTCGGTAAGAAGGGGAAGCTTGTGCCGCACTTTGTTGGACCTTTTCCAGTTATTACAAAGGTGGGTTCAGTTAAATACCAACTTGCTTTACCAGAACCATTGCAACAAATTCATGATGTATTCCATGTTTCCTCCCTAAATAAGTATAGGAGATGTGAAGGTGTGCTTTGGCACATCCCTTTCAAGGATATTGATTTGCAACCCGATGTTTCATATGAAGAACAACCGGTTGCTATTTTGGAGTATGGGGAGCGTAGATTGAGGTCTCGTGTGTTGCCCTTGGTGCGGGTTCAATGGAGTCACCATAACGCCAAGGAATCGATTTGGGAACGTGAGGATGACATGCGGGAAAAGTATCTACATCTCTTTATACAAGGTACGCCTGAATTTTGGGGACAAAATTCCCTCATAAGGGGAGGGGGAGTATGTAACAACCCTTGCTTTTGAGGTCCTATTTTATATTTAATTTACTAGATATAGTGATTAGATATAAAGATGTTGGTTTGTGGAGTAGGTATTAATTATTAAAGAAAAGTTAATATCTACTAGGATGTTGCATATTTACCGTATGTAGAGGTGAATTTTGCTATATTATGTTTTGTAATGTCATATGATTTAAAAATGACATTTGGCTTAAAATGAAACCGGAACCTAAAATGAATGATAAAGTCTCCAAATAATAATTTGGAGGGTGCCAATAGTTTTGGGAGGTTCGAGATAGTCAAATTATGTTCCATGTTGTATTTCGAGGTTCCGGGAACTTTTGACTAGTTGTAGCTTATATGAGTAGTTGCGTATTATTTTACCGCATATTAATCACTTAAGATGGAAATTTGGACTCAAGCCACGATTTATGTCTTGAACTAAGTCACTATTCCCCTGATTAGAATGATAAACCTAGAGAAAGAAAGAGAAGAAGAAACCTTTGGAGAAAGTGAGAGATTGAAGCTTTGGTGATTGTTCTTGCATACAACTTCATCAAAATCTGAACTTGCAAGCATGAGGCAAGTTTTCTACTCGCTATTTTATGATTTAAGTAGAGTAATTTGCATTGATAGTTGTGGTTATGTATGGTTTAAGAAATTTAGGGCTTTTAATTGATTTATGGGCTTGGAATGTTTGGAGATGGATTTGAATGGGTATTGATGATGAAATTTTGGTTGTTGGAGACATTTATACTCAATTAGTAGCAAGAAATCATAAGGGTTTGGGTTGGTTGAGTTTGAAGGAATTTAGGAGTCCAAGACTCCATAGCCAAATTGGCAAAAATTCGCAGGACCGAATCGATTCGACTCCTGGCCGAATCGATTCGCATAGAGGAAGTGTCCAGGTCTGGTGAACCAAATCGATTTGGTCATCCCCCGAATCGATTCGGCTGTTATGCAGAATGTTGGTTTTCCTGACCGAATCGATTCGGCTAGTTCGAATCGATACGTATGTCTGGCCGAATCGATTTGGAATTCCTGCATTTTCTTTTTGTTTTTCTTTTCAAATTTTGCCCCTTTCCCTTAGGATTATGACCTAGGACCCTTCTTGAATGAAGTAAACATAGGATCCTAGAGTTTTAGTCAAGTTTGGTCATTACCCTATAGTTGAATGGGATCACTTGGGGTTAAATCAGGGGTATTTAAAGTGATGTTTAGGCATCACTTTTTATTTGATAGATATATTGGAAAATTGGATTCTAAGCCCATATGTGGAGATTTTAGAGGCCTTTTTGAGCTATATAAAACCTAGAGACTTATGAGATTTTGGGAGATTGTTTAGAGAATATTTCGGGACCTAAACCAATGATGAAATTGAATAAGAAGTATTCAAAGATAAATGGTTCAAGTAAAATGAAACACATGAGATTCATGGTAATGAAAATGTGATTTATATTGGTAATTGTTAAATTACTTAAACACACCTCTCTAAATGCTATCATAAGGGAAGCTCGCGCATGAGGTGATGTCCCCTTACTATTGAATGCAGGCTGACTATAGTCCTCGGCCATATGCGGGGTTTGTATATGTTTTTCTGCGCTAGTGAGGTAATTTCGGGTGTGGTTATGACTCACTCACAGGCATATGGCCACTTCCTGACGTGAGTTAGGTTCCCAGGTTGTCTTGTATAGATAGGCCCTGGAAGATGATAGTCATTTAGGGGCACGCCCAGTGGGGAAACTCGAAGGGGCGCTCTTAGAAACGTTAGATGTATAAGAATATAACCTTTCTAACTCAAGTGGGACTTGAGGTATGTAAATTGCCATAAGATATGAGATGGTAATTATATTCCTGTTAAGGAATGGAAAACCGAATGATATGATGGAAATTATATTCCTACTAAGGAATGGAAAATGATAAGTTATGTGATGAAATGAGATTTAATTTTATTTCTCTTGCTTAATTTAATAACTGTTAGAAACCTATATAATTGAATCATCACATTTTACGATTAGGTTGTTTGATTCTCATTTCACATTATTTATGATTCATTGACCATATCTATCATGTTTCTTACTCTTCTGGGAATCGTATATAAATCGGGCCCTGACCCGTTCGTTTTCCTTGTTGTGCATGTTGTTGTATCCGCTCAGGTGCTCCTCCGTAAGGGCGCCCGTTATGATTTTCCCACTCTTATGCTTCGACGAGCTGTATGACCTTGCGGATTATTACTGAATGTTTGTTAGACGCGTTCGTTTTTGGAATCTAATTATGATCGGGTCTTTCATTCCGGCTAGTGGCCCATCTTTTGTACTTGTTAATGAATGTAGTATGTAAAATATAGAATTGTGGAAACACTTTGAATGTAACTGTGGACCGACAAATTATCCGGTTCTTTTATTGTATGTTGTTTTAGTATTCATCAATATGTTCCTTTGAAATTCCACTTTCATCAGATTTGGGTTGTTTAATTTATTTCTTAAATCCTTATTAAACCAAAATTTTTGACAACCTTCTTTCTGATTTATGGAGTGTTTTTTCCGGTATACCTATTTTATTGTTATGATGCTGAGGATGATATCCATCTATGATTCCGTTATGTCGAGGTATTGAGCTGGCCACCCCTTATTTTGGAAATGCGAGTTGTCACGGATGGTATCAGAGCATCAGGTTCTAGAGTCTTTTGGATCTTTATGGACTTGTCACTGCATAAGATCGGTAGTGATGCGGGTTAGGCCAGTTGTGGATGATGCGTCATGATATGTAAGTGTGCTAATCTTCAGATGCACTTTTATTCCACACTAGTTTGTGTGTACGCTCAGTATCACATTGTTACATAGAGATTACATATGTACTTGTTTACGTTAGGTTAACCTACGTCATAGTTAACCGGTTTCAGTAGTTACTACTTGGTTGTGTGTCACGATGTGCTGATTTCAGAATATTATGAACTTTGTAACTTGATGGAACATTAGGAGCTAACATTGCACTCTTCTAAAAATGAAGAAGCTTGAGGAGGTGATCCCTCGTATATAATTGTGTTGTGATACCTAGGATGAATCGAGGTTCGTATAAGGATCTCGTAAGAGATATCGATTGGGTATAACAATGTGGTGATGTGATTGTCTTAGGAATCATTGATGAGTATGAAAGATAGTGTTGAGGTCTTCTCAACCTGGGCTAGTCATGGACAAAACTGTTTGAGAAAACGTAGGTTGTAAACCCTAACCTAGAGACAATCCTAAATAATGATATCATTGATGATGGTATCATATTTGACAAGTATCGAACATCTCGAGGTTTTTTCAAGTAGGCATATTAGGCATGCTCGAGAATTTTGATAAAACTTTAGGGTTCGTTGTTGAGTGAACTAACAATGATGAGTGATGAGATTGAAGTCTTTGGGTTTAGACCATAGTGTTGATCACATCATAGGATTGGAAACTAGTTTAATGTAACTGGGTTCTAAAGTTAAGGGATAAGCATTTTGAGGACAAAATTCCCTAAGGAGGGAAGAGTGTAATACCCCTCACTATAAATAAATATTTTAAATTATAATTTCAATAGTTGATTCGGAGAAATTATGGGAGAAACAAATGCACAACGAATTTTGCCAAACTATACCATAAGTGACACGCCGCATCTAAGGGTTAAAAAGAAACAAATATGTTGCATTGTACTTATGGATGAATAGACATGTCAAATTAGTTAGTAAGAATACATTGGTGAAGTACGACATGAATTAGTCAAGGAACGGACTTGACACGGACTTGGTAACACAACCTCTGGCGGTATGCGACATAGGAAAAATGGAACTTTGCACAATTTTTATAGGGATCACCTTTGTCTATTAAAATACAACAACCACATTTATTGAGTCTTAAAAATATATATGAAAAGTCCATAGCGTGAAAATGAGGAAAAGACCCATTTTTTACACTAGGGTCGGTCGACCGTCCCCAGGACGCGGTTGATCGCGCCTAGCTGGTCTGGCCATGGGTGAGATTTATTTTATGTGTTATCTAGTTAGTAAAATTTAGATTTGATGTGTTGTCTATCGTTCGACTACCTAAGGCCTGATATATAAAGGCTTTAGTGTTATGAGGTTCCCTTTAAAGGTGGAAACTCTTTGGATTGAGTTACAAGAAGTTAAAATCGTAGGGTGTTTTAAAGAGAGGGAATCCATCATATTTTTAAAAACACTCTTTCTCTCTCTATCTATCTCTCTCTCTAATCTCCCAAGCTCAATCCACTTCTTCCCAAGACCTTATGTGTAATCCCTACTACCATCTCCTACATAGAACCATCTCTACAAACCTCAAACAACTTTACACAGCGATGGAAAAAACTAGGACAACTTGTTAGATGAAAAAAATGATGTTCTTAATGTTTATTGGATTTTAAAGACCCCTTTGAGGCCACCTTTGGGGGTGGGGGATTCTCCATCTTCTTCACCATCTCCTCCATTGTTAGAACTTATTGAGGTGGGTAAACTAACATCAATTTATGTTTGTTTAGTATCGTATAAATTCAACATGTTTATTTACATATACTAGGCTAAATATATGTTTGTTTGATGTTAGCTTGCATCTAAGTGTTGATTATTAATCATCACAGCATTTGTATGAAAATGAGTTTAAAATGGGTGATTTAAATGAGTTTTGGAAATGTAGAAATTTCCAGAATATGGGTTTGAGCATTTAATGAAGTGTAATATATTAAAATAGTGTTTAAAGGATGAGTAATTTGATCAATGAAATGAAATTCATTAGGTTTGTTTAAACCATTTTATTAGATTAAAGGGTGATGTTCTACATGAATAATGAAGACAAATATGAGAAGTAAAGACTTCTGCTTTAACATGTATTTTAAAGTGTGTGAAACTCATGAAGAAAGTAAAGTGGGTTTAAAGGTTGAAATGTATGAAAGATATGGTTTTCCATAAAGTGTGGAGTGAATGTGAATAATGGAAGTTAAAGTGGTAAAATGTGTGAATAGAAGTGACATGGGTGTTAAGATGCAGAATTTCATAAATAAAGTGTGTACTCAAATGTTGAGAAAATGCGACTTTAATATGTAAAAAGGTGCGATTTTATATATTAAACATGTTAAAGTGGCAAGAAAGAATGTGGGGTAATTGTGATATTGAAAAAGTGTTAAAATGGTTAAAATGAGTTTAACGTGTTAAGTTGTAATGTTAATAACCATTTTTGGGAAAACAACACTAGTTAAAAGACCAAATTACTGGTTCGGCAAAACAAAGGGGTAAATTGGTAATTTACTTAAAGTGCAATATTTTTATGGAATAAAAATCTTATAAAATGTGTTTACATTAATGTGTGAGAAAATGAATTAAGTCCTAAAGGTGAATTATTTTATTATAAATCATGTGTGTGTGGATAAGGGGCTTAAAGAAGAAAAGAAACAATTTTCCAAGTGTTAATGGAAAAATAGACGGTTATGTCCAGCTTCTGGTTTCAGTCGGGTCAAAGTAAGGAAATGGAATAATCTGTACGTGTGTAAAATGAGAAACACATAAATAACGACTCGGATACAATCAGGAATAAGAAAGAAAGGACGGGAACCCTTGGGTGAAACTCCCTAAATAACTGGGCTTCAGAGAAAGGATAAAAAGAATAAGGAACATGTTAAGAAATGGGTTGCGTGGTAAAACGTGTTAATACAACCTAACTTGAATGAATGAAATACGTATTCTGGTAAAGGGTGAAATGGACAAGTAAATGTGTAACTGTATTAATGTCTATAAGTTAAGGCAAAAAGGGTAAGGTAAAGTGGGAAAATGGGCGGTTAAGTAACCTAAGTTGTTGAACCCATAATTTTCATAAGTATGTATTGAATGTTTTTCAAATGATAAACAAGTATTTTCTAACATGGTGAATGTGTGTGTTGAAATGGTACTTTTCAATGAAAATACTAAAGTATGTTTTACCAGAATCAAAGGGTGGTTCCGGTAAAGGTATGGGTTGGAATAAATCATGTGTGGAGGCTTTAAGTGGTGACCGGGTGTGTTAAATAAAGTGAATATGAATATACGAAGTCTTTAATAGAATAAGATTATTAATCGGGATATGTAAGGTTCTTCTAAAGTAAAATAGTTAATACATTGGTATGTATATTTACCAAAGCTATACATATGTAGATATATAAAAAAAAATTATGCATGTGGTTGCACCGTGTGAGTATTCCTTTTTGTCGTTCCTTGCTATACTCTTTGTATAAATACCATTCGGCATAGGCTCACAACCCCACTTTGTTATGGCAGGTTGGGAGAGATTTTGTATTTTGAGAGCGTTATATAGGTAATTAAATTTTATTTATGATTAAGTTAGTAGCTCTGTTTACTTGGACTTCGGGGTACTCCCCACGGGTCCCTCACTTAGTTTACCTGGAAATTGGTATTGTATGCTAGACAAGTCAAACACTGTTTAAAATAAAATTGGATTAGCAACATTATATAGGTTGTTTCATTGCACTTCATACTTAACCCTCGGATAGAATCGGATTGACTCATGTGTTACCCACAAATTCGGGTCGGGGTGTTACATAAACAACCTTTAAATGTTTAATTCATACAAATGTCTGGACATGGTAAATTTGTGTAGTCTGGCCATTTGTATGATACTACGTAGTTTGTTTTACTTATTTCCCAAGTATTAATTACCTCCCCCACATGGATCTTGACAAGAAGGATTTAAGTAATTTCTTATGTTTTGTTAAAAATTGATAATACATTCTTATGATTTTGGAATTTCACCCTATTAGTGAAAATGATGTTTTTGATTTATCTATTGATGTCCCCACAATATGTTTATTGAGATGAATTGTATATTTAGAAATGTGTGTAAATATTACAATTACCATTTAAAATAAGAAAATTTCCCCCTTATACTTTAGTGTATGGAATCCAAGCCTTAGCTCATTCCCTTTCGAAATAATAAAATATTTTAATTAGAATAAAAGAAATAATGAATTGAAAATTAAAAGATGTTCAATTGATTAGAGATTCTAAAACCTAGTTACTTATGAAGAGACGAGTATATATATATATATATATATATATATATATATATATATATATATTATGTTGTTGTGCATGACTGGGCATGGAATTAGGGGTCACACACGATTACGTAGAATTATGGCGATGTTTTGGGGTGTATACGAAAGGGTTGGACTTTGTTTATGTGATGATGTTTTTGGACTGTATACGAAGGAGGTTGGATTTTACTTATAATGGAGAATTACTTTACTGTTATTTATGTATTTCATGTTGCGTGACATGATGGCAGTTACTTCCAAAGGGCAAGGGGTGCTACCTATGTTCACATATTTAAATAAATTTTTATTTAAAAGAAGGAAAGTAAATTTGTTAATTGTCATAGATGTTACACAATGTGATTTATAAACTATGGATTATTATTTACTTACATAACTATTATTGGGTGGCGTAACTATGTTAACTTACAGTGGCTAGACAATCACTTTTCGCCCTCCCTTTTAGGTCTGCAACATGATTAGGTTTAACAATATTTGTTCATGCAACCCAAAGTCTATCCCATTATGACCACCAGTTGAGGTTATAAGTTTGAGTCTTGGTTATATTCAGTTATGAAACTTTAAGAGATCTGAGAATTTTCCTTACATTCTAACGTATACTAAAGTCTAGTTGGTTGTTTCGATTTTATTTTGACGGCATTTTCTTGTGGAGATTATTTGGGATCTTATTTTAGACATTAGATTATGGTTTTATAATTAGTTAGTGGCGATGTAATTCCTATCGTGTTATTTATTTTGAGAATTTCTTATCATACTATAATTTCATTATCTTTATCTTGTATTCACTCATGCGAAGGAAATAATGCCTCCAAATCTTCAAGGCAAAGACAACCGCGGCAAGTTCCAAGTCATGCACCGGATAATCTCTTTCATGGGGCTTTAGATTGCGGGAAGCATAAGCAATATCTCGTCGCTTTTGTTGAAGTACACCTCCTAATCCTAGTAGAGATGCATCGGTGAGGACTAGATATTCCAACCCCGGCTTTGGCAATACAAGGACTGGAGCTGAAGTCAACCTATCTTTGAGCTTCTTAAAAGCAGTCTAACAAGAGTTATCCCAAACAAAACTCACCCCTTTCTGGGTTAAATTTATCAAAGGGCTATCGATTTTAGAGAAACACTTGATAAACCGACGGTAATAACCCACCAAACCCAGAAAACTACGAATCTCGGTAGGTGTCGTGGGCTGACCCCACTCCCTCATCGCAACCACCTTGCTTGGGTCTACCGAAATACCCTGAGAAGCCTAGAAATAGCACTTCCTGCAAGCTAAAATCACACTTCTCCAACTTACCATAGAGTTGGTGATCCCTCAACCTTTGTAGGACCAACCTCAAATGAATAGCATGATCAGATTCCATTCGAGAATAGACTAGGATGTCATCGATGAATACAATAACAAATTGGTCCAGGAAGTCCGGAAATACCCTATTCATGAGATCCATAAATACGGTGGGGGCATTGGTTAGTCGAATGGGAATAACCAAAAATTCATAGGATCCATATCTCGTCAGAAAAGCGGTCTTGGATACATCCTGCTCCGGTATTCTCAACTGGTGATACCCCATCCTCGAATCGATTTTAGAAAAGTACGACTCTCCCCTAAGTTGATCAAACAAGTCATTGATACGAGGAAAAGGGTATTTGTTCGGGATGGTGACTTTATTCAACTCTCTGCAGTCAACACAAAATCGAAGAGAACCGTCCCTTTTCTTCACAAATAACACCGGAGCACCCCCACGGCGACGTGCTACGCCTAATGAATCCCTGCTCCAAAAATTGTTGGATTTAATCTCTTAACTCTCTCATTCCCACAGGAGCCATGCGATATGGAGCTCTCGCAATCGGTCTCGTTCCCGATGCTAAATCGATCACAAACTGAATCTTTCGACTAGGAGGCAAACCCGCTATTTCTCGAAAAACAACTTCAAAATCTCAAACAACCGAAATAGAATCCAAGGGAACAACTAAATCCCGAGAAGTCTCCTCTGCAATACAATACAAATAAGTTCTAGTACCTCCTTCTAAACGAGGCATAACTACCAAGAACATTTCTTGTCCCAGAACGGAAAAGACTATACTGTTCCCGTAACAATTAAATACCGCATGATACTTCACTAGCCAATCCATACACAATATCACATCATACCCGACCATCTCTAGGACGAGCAAATTGGACTCAAAGCGCAAATTATCAATAGTAATTCCTATTTGTTTACAAACAAAGAAAATGAGTGAACCATCACCCATAGAGGACTCAACACTAGTGAAGGTACTCTCTGCAAATTTTATCAACTCTATAGATTGAGCAAAACTTCTAGAAATGAACGAGTGTGTAGCACCCATATCAAATAAAATGTGACCCATGTTCCCCTGAATAAGAAACTTACCCCGAATAGCTGGCGGCACCGGCGGAGCCGGAGGAAGCATAGCATCCTGGATATGATAAACTCTCCTATACTATAGCTGACCCTACTGCGGAGGGGAAACTAGATTAGGTACCTGTGGTGGTAACTGAACCTGTGGCTTCTGAGGAACCCTAGGAAGGTGACCCCCAATCAACTGAGGACACTCCTTCTTGTAATGACCCGCCTCTCCGCATTGGAAACACCATCCGTCCATATTCTCCATATTTCGGCCCTGGTTATTTTTAGACATGGTAATGACTTAGCTCTAATGGCCCCTACCCCCTTGACCACCCCGACCTGTTTGTTGTGGTTGTGGCCCACCTTGACCTTGCCTATTATTATTGCCACACGCAATAAACCCACCAAAACGTTGTTGTTTAGACAAGTCCCCTTACTGGGGATCCCTTTCTTTCTTCTTATTACCTAAGGATTGGGATGAAGGAAATGCTCCTCCTCCAGTCCTACCACCTCCAGGTATTCCCTCTTGCCCCACTACGGCAGCTTTCTTGCCACTCTATAAATACAACCGATGTTCTTGGCAATGGAGCAATGGAGCAATGTCGCATTCATTACCTCACCAAAAGTTTGCGAGGATGGATTACCTAGCAAGTGTTGCCGGATCATCTTGTTCAAACCTCCCATGAACTTCGAAACCTTCCTCTCTTTCGGAGTCACCTCATCCGGTACAAAACTTGCTAACTGGCTGAACTCCTCTTCAAATTCCACCACGAATCTCTCACCTTAAACCACATCTTGGAGCCTCCTTCTCATCTCCCTTTGAACTATGGGAGGGAAGTACTTCTGGTAAAACAAAACCCAGAAATTAGTGATAGTCATGGTATCGCTTTGTTCGTTTATAGTCATCGACTCCCACCAATGCAACGCAGATTCGACGAGCTTCAAAGTAGCAAGGACTTATTTCTTCTGCTCACTACACACCATCATTCGAAGATTGTGTTGCATATCCTTCTTTCATTGATTAGCTCTAATAACATCAGAACCTCCATCAAATTCCAGGGGGTGCCCCTTTAAAAAGGACTCTCTAACTCTCTCCTACGGGGAAGGTCCCGTAGGAGCTTGTGCATCCCGAGCCCGTTGTTGAGCTTGCAGCAATTATTGGAGCACAGTGGTCATAGAAGCATTAACTGCTTGGGCCACGATATTTGCTACATCAGCAGCATTTATATTTGCTTGTGGCGGCGACGGAGGACCAACATCCTCATTTACAACTCTATTGCGACTCGCTGGGAGACCTCTCTTAGGCGTCATCTGAGATGAATAAACCATAGAGTTAGAATACTATTCAAAACAACCTATCTTGAAGAAGATTGCAAATATAAGTAACAAAGCAGTCATAACATTAGGCTCTATATCAAAGAACGCTACGGTAGAACGTGACAAGTCCGCATAGATCCTAAAGACTCTAGAATATGATGCAATGATACTATCTGTGACAACTTGAGATTCGAAATAAGGGGTGGCCATCCCAATACTTTAATATAACGGAATCATGGATGGAATCATTCTCAGCATCACAACAATACCATAAGTATACGGGAAAACCACCCAATAATTTAGAAAACGGGTTGATAAATTTTTTTGTTTTATTATAAGTTAAGAAAATAATTTCAACACCCCAATCTAAAAGAAAGTTTAGTCCCAAGAAAACTTATATTACATCCATAACGAATATACAATAAAAGGACCGAATATGCTGTCGGTCAACAGTTACATACAACCTATTACAACAGTTTAATAATTTACGTAATACATCCATTAAACTGTTACAAAAGTTTGGACCACACGCGCGAGTGAAAGACCTAATCATAACTAGAATACAAAAATGAAGTTGTCGAACAACATATCCCATAATTATCCGCAAAATATTACGGCTCCCCAAAAGTACTGGAGTAGGAAAATTAAAACGGGCGTCCTTGCGGCGGAGCACCTGAGCGGATACAAATTCATGCACAACAAGAAAATGAACAGGCCAGGGCCCAGTTGTATATGATCACCAGATGAATAAAAGCATGACAGTTACGAAGAGTTAATCATGAATGATAAGGATGAGAATCTCACAACCTAATCACAAAGCATAATGAGGCAATTTAGATGATTGTAACTTTTATTAAATTATTCAAGGGAATATAATTAGACATCATAAATTAAAAGTCCCCATCATTTTTCACCGTTTCATTTCATTTTCCATTCCTTATCAGGAATATAATTACCATAATGTGCACTTATAGCATTTCTCATATTTCAAGTCCCACTTGAATCATAATGGTTATATTCTTATACATATAACGATTCTAAGACCTCCCCTCCGAGTTTCCCCACTGGGCGCGCCCCTAAATGACTATCATCTTCTAGGGCCTATCAAACAATACAACATGCGCAACTAACGGAAAGTCGGTAAATGGACATATGCTTGCGAGTGAGTAATAATCACACCCGGAATTACCTCACTAGCGCAGAATAAATCATATAATAATCCCTCAATGGCCGAGGACTATAGTCTCCCTGCATTCATTAGTCAGAGGACATCACCTCATGTGCGAACTTCCCTTATGATAGCTTTAGAGAGGTGTGTTTAAGAAAATACTCATTTACCGTTTAAATATCATTTTCATTTCCATTTTTCATATGTATGTTCCATTTTTTTTCGAAACCATAATCCTTTAATATTCTCAGTAATATTCATCATATTTTAAGTCCCGAATTATTCTCCAAGTAGTCACAATAATTATACAGGTCAAAAGGTATTATATACTTCATTTGAGCCCCTAGAGTCTCCAAGTATGGGCTTACAACTCCTAGACGCCTAACAGATAACTAAGGGAAAGAAAAGCCCCAACCTCAAATTGTACATCTCTAGAATAAGCCCCGTTTAACCCATTCCTAATGTGGGATAGTGACCCAACTCAACTAAAACTCTAGGACTCTAAGTTTACTTCGTATAAGAAGGTTCCTAGGTCCTAATCCTAGAGAAAAAAGGTAAAAAGTAAGTTAGAAAAACAACTTAAAAATAACCTGATTCCGAATTGATTCACCCTAGGGCCGAATCGATTCACCCCGGTCAGCGAATCGATTCAACCAAAAGAGAATCGATTTGGATGAGAAATCCAACGTCATTATTATTTATTGATATTGAAGTTAATTATGGAATATTTAGGGCTCCTGACTAAATTATAAAATGTTCATTTTACCCCGACATTATTACATGTGAGAGACAACGGGTGGAATGTATTGTGAATCAACGTCATTATTATTTATTGATATTGAAGTTAATTATGGAATATTTAGGGATCCTGACTAAATTATAAAATGTTCCCTTTGCCCCGACATTATTATCATATAAATAGGTTTAACAGGGTTTAGCAGTCAGACTGGGAGATGTGGAGATCCAGATTATTATCCTTAGGGTGGAGTGTCTAGTTCATTGTAACTATTAGTATATTCAGAGTTGCTTTAAAGGTAGTTACTATTGTACTCTACTTTATTTCAATCAGGATATTTTAATTAGAGGAGGTTTCAATTGTTGTCTTTTATTCAAATGAAACAATTGTAATCGTATCTTTTTATATAGTTGATTCAGTTTTCATAATAAGGTATTGCATACTCATCATATTTTATAGAGATCTTTACTATGTTGATTATAGTTTATTGCTGTCTTATTTTATCATTGATGTTGAGAATGATATAAATTGTTTAATCATCACCTAGTTTTTCATGTGCGGCCTGATCAATCAGACGTAGAATAATGGGGTTGTGAAACTGTAAGGACACAAATTTCCAATTGAGTCCATATATAGTTTTGGCTCAATTCCGGACAAAAACATTTATTCATATGTTAGTGATTTATTGTAATATTCTCAAGCCTATGAAGTGTGTGTTGAAGACGTAGCGGCAAAGAATTCAAAGCTTCATCAAAATGCCGGTTTGTGTGCCTCGTTTCTATGTCATCAACTAAGGTTCCATGCTCCCAAGGTATGAATGTAATTATATTTGTATAGGAGCTTGGAACAATTTGTATTGGGTGTTAGGTGTAATAAAAAACTGCATTTTAATAAGTATATAAAAGTTTCTGGGCCAAAATCGATTTTTACAAACTTTCTGGTCATTCGTTAGAAATGTCGTTTGAACGAGTTTTTTCGTTCGAACCAGATTTCGTTCGAACGAGTTTTGTCGTTCGAACCAGATTTCGTTCGAACGAGTTTTGTCGTTCGAACCAGTTTCGTTCGAACGAGTTTGCCAACGACCCTAACTGGTCAGTCGTTCGATATGTCATTCGAACGAATGTTCTCGTTCTAACGAGGTATCTAACGAGGTTCTAACGAGCCCAGGCTGGTCGCTCGTTAGAAGTCTCGTTCGAACGAGAATCAAGTTCGTTCGAACGAGATTCTAGCGGGAACAATTATGTGGCAGTTTTTTGCAGTTTTTCCCCACTTCTCCACTTGGTTTTCAACCAACTTTTTTCATACATTATTATGTGCGGGAAACACATTTTCCAAGATAACTTTTCATTCCATATCCATCTCATAGAGAGAATTTGAGAGCTAATTTATTTATAGAAAAAGTTCAAGTTTTGAGTGTTATTCTTTCAAAGAAAAAATTCATACACACTCTAGTTTACACCCAATTGTGTTTATCCAAGTTTCTATAGTTATATCAATTGCTTGGAGTTTTTGGCACCGGTTTTCTCTACCGAATTCAAGAGACGTTTCGGGTTTACTTCTACACCCCATCACAAAGAAGACTTTTGTTGATATTCTACCCAGACGGAGAAAGGCTCCATGCTTGGGTGACGGTGACCATATAAAGTCCCATCGGTGGATTCCGAGACCGCGGTGGTGTTTCGAGGTTGTCCGCTAGGAAGAGGTTTCTACAAGAAGGAGCGTCGAGGCTAGAGAGGGATCGAGTCAGTCGTTGTAAGTCTATCTGTCTTGTAATTGTAATTCCGTATCTAGTGGACTTGTGGCTAGGGCCGTCCGAGGTTGTTTCCCATCTTTGGTTTTTCCTCGTACATCTCGGCGTAGTGTGACATTGTCTATTTTATCTTGCTCATTAATTTAGAATCCATGCTTAGGATAATTTCAAGATAAAATTTGGTTTAATTATCACACTCATTTAATTTGGGACTTAAATTAAATATTGGGTAAGTTTGATTTATTCAAGTCATTTGCTAAAATTGGTTTCGCCGAACTTTGATTAATTGAAAATTATGACTTAGGCATATTCTAGGACTTGAATTGGGTTTTAATTTGTTTTGAGAAATTAAAACTTATTCTTGTTGTTTTGAAAGTTGAACCATCACCTGTTTTACAACGCTTCCGCATCTATTGTGTTTAAACAAAAAGGAAATTAAATCTTTTAATTTGTGATTATTAAAACCCGGGGTTACATACTTCTTCAGAAACCTATCTCACGAAAAAAATGTAATATAAAGATTTCTAGTAGAAGTAATACAAAAATTCGAGACATGAGTAAGTCATATATAACTCTAATATAACACATAAACTAGTATAACTATCTGTAGTACTACTACACAATAATCATATGTGATAGGATAAAGAGTCTACTCATGTATAACATCCATATAAAGTTACAACCCCTCGAATGTACAAACATTGGCTATTCGCATGACCGCAAATAACGAAGGCCTATGCATATTGCATTCATGGATCACTTGCGCGTACTAGGTATATTCTAAAGCCAACCAAGGCCTAAGACCTCATCAAGATCAAGGGATAATTACAATGCATACACGTCATACATATAGCCTACCAAACCCAATACTATATGTTAAAATCTATTTATTAAACACTCTCAGTACACATATACCTAAACATAAGACCCTCAGGTAAAATTACCACGGATTTCTCATCTACTCGACGATCCACCATAATGGTCGACATTCCACGCATCCTATAATAGAATCTAGCCTAATACATTCGCCATGAGCACTCACAGATGGTATGCATTTCACATAAAGAATCCAATCAAATCTAATCCTCGCTAACGTGTTAAATCAACATAACATAGATGTAGGCCATTGCTACCGGATCATCCATAACAAACCAAGATATTAGAATGTAATACACCTATTACCCCTATAAAATACTATATGTTAATATCACTACTTTCCAAGGCCATCCAAATTGAAGTCATAGTATCACACGTAACTTATACTAGAATACGCATTGTAACTCTTATATGATCCTTGCCCAAATATCTTGAGGCTATATGTATAGGTATCAATTCACAACTAATTTATATAGAACCATTGAATATGATAACTTCCTTCCGTTGGGATTTTTAACCAAATTCCTAATCTCAACCAAAGGATAAACGTCCCACTAATCAATCACAATAACTCAAACAATCCCGACCAATAACCCTAAATCCATAAATTTTTAAATACCTAATCATAAAACCCATCCTACACATGAGTTTACCATCCAAATGCAAAATCTCCAAATAAACCCCTTTACATAAACAATTTTCCCTAATATCAAAATACCACTATATAACAACTCAATTCATAAGAATCCATCCACAAATACCAATATATAACAACTCAATTCATAAGAACCTATATCTATTCTATGAGTATATGAAAATAATAGGCTAACAAATCCGAGCCCTATTCCCCAAAACAAGAAGAATGTTGAACCCAAAATCACCCATCCAAAACTTTGATCTCGCGCACTGTTTAGTAGAAAATTCATAACAAATATAAAAAAATGAAAAAAACAGGAAAGATGCACCCATGCCTTCACAATTCGATTATTTATAACCTTATCAAATTTGCAATTTCATCGATCGATCGACAATGGAACAAATGAAACTCGAAATCTCCACTAATGAACCCCAAAGCTCCATTAAAGCACCCAACTAGCATCCAAACAATAAAAGCACGACATATAACAAATGGAATTTATTTCTATTTTCAAATCCCAACTGTACATCAAGATTGAAAGAAAAAACTAATTTATCATTTAAAAACCCTAGATTTATAAATTTCTTCAATTAACGAATGCTTTTCATATATTTATTCAATTACTCATAGGGCTTTTAGATGATTCACAATATAAAACATGATGTAATCATTCTCTACTAGTTTTAATAAAAAAATTTGAATAAATTAATCTTATACTAACTTCAAAAATATATTAAACATAATTTACCTCTTTAAACCCTTGCACCCCTAAAAGATAAAATAGTAAAAAAGATATAAATAAATACACTTCGTTAACTGTTGAACAATAAAGAATCCATTTCATTTTTTTCTCTCAAATAAATCCATTTAAATTGGACCCTTTCTTTCCATTGTCCCTTCACTTGAACTCCCCCATCCATCAATGGTGTTGTTAATTCTTTTGTACAACTCATTCTCTTCACCTTCCTCATAGTCTATTGGTACGTTTTTATTAGGAAATTTATAATCATCAACATAACCCTTAATTTTGGAATTTTTAAATTTTTACAAAACATCCAAACCACCCAACATTTCATTGTCAAATTTTTACGCACCTGCCAAATCATAGGAGTTGATGAAAGTATTTTATTACCAAAATTAGGGGAGACATGAGCATTTGAAGAAAAGAGGGAAATTGTAGGCCAAAAGAGAGAAATATCAGGCCAATATCCTGGAAAGGAGAGGGGCGTAAGAACATCCACACCTCGAAGAAGGTAAAAGACGAACATAATACATGAGGTACGATCGTAGAAAGGAAAATCGTTCATGGTGCAATACTTGGGCATCAAATGGGTGCAGATAAGTCAGCCTATGAGAAGAATGTTCTATCAAAAGTGATGTACGAGTAACAATATAGTTGAAGAAGCTCAAATATGGTAGGGATCCATGAAGAGAATACAGGACTACTTAGGTGATTTCATCAAAACTAATAAACTATTAAAAAGAATATTTGTTCAGGGATCTCCCTTCACAACCTCTGTGGTTAATTATCCCCCACTATAAAATTTCCTTTTCCTATGATCACTCTAAGGTTTGAAGGAAAATCGAACCCTATTTTACATGTTGAGTAATATAAAGCAACATGTGTTATATTCTCTATGGCCGATGGCATATGCTATAGGAATTTTTCAAGAACTCCTATGGGACCCACTCAAATTTGGTGTATTGAGTTACCTAGAGGATAAATCTTTGAGTTTAAGGAATTGGTAGACCTCTTTGTGAATAATATATTCTTTAGTGCAAAACCTAGTAAAGGGGTGGATCACTTGTAAAGCATTCATCAACTTTACGATGAAACAATAAGAGAGTACATAACTAGGTTCAATGTTGAGAAATTGAAAGTAGTGGATTACAACAACATGTGGCCATAATAGCAATCATAAATGTACGGCTGCCTAGGAAATCGTACTGGACATTGGCTAAAGATCTTTCAAACCATAAGGCTAAACTCTTGGATAAGGTAGGAAAGATTATGAATGCAGAAGAAGCCATGGGAATAAAAGAGTTCATCCATAAAATGTTTGATGAAAATGGCAGTTCGATGAGAAAGGAGAAGCCATATGAAGGAACAAACTGGAAGGGCGATAAGAGGACATACTAGAAGATCAATGATCATACTCCCTTAATAATAGGAGTTCACCATATCCTTGATGAGATTAGAGCATACGGTGAACTAAAATGGCTATAGAAATCGAGAACCCCTAGTGAAATAAGAGACAAGAGAAAGTTTTAAAGATTTCACAAAGATCATGTGCATGAAACCAAGGATTACTTAGTGTTGAAGAATGGAATTGATAACCTTACCAAAAGATGAAAAATCAATAAATATGTGGGGAAGAATAGCAAGAAAACACAAGCCCATGAAGATTAGAAAAATATGAGGCGATCAAGATCACCTCGTGGTGGTATCCAAGATCGGGAAATAGTTCGAGAGAATAAAGTTGAGGAGGATACCAACCTCTCAGCACGTCCTGAAGAGCCCGTGGAAGAGTTGAATATGATCTCTTTTAGATGAAACTATATTACACGAGAAGATGCTGGTGGAGGTGATGAACCAACCAAAAGGATAACATACCTCAATGAGGGAAAAGCTTGTATTAGTAATAACGACATTCATATGGCAACAGTGGGAGACACCCGACTAATCAAGGTCCCCAAAGATAGGTTGATCATAGGATTTTCTACGGATGACCTCTCAGGGTAACTGTACCCCCATGATGATCCACTTGTAACAACCATGCTGATCCACGATAGAAATGTAAAAGGAGTTTTGATGGATAATGGAAGCTCAACTGATGTAATGTTTTATCATATTTTGTAAAGGTTAAAACTATCTGACAAGAAAATAGAAGAGTATCACTATCCTATGATTGGATTCAAAAGAGAAAAAGTGTTATCGCTAGGTAAAATAGTGTTGGAAGTTTTTATAGGGACTTGGTCGACCTATACAATAAAGAGGATGAGATTTTTCATCCTTGCCAAGAATGTATCATTGTCCTACAACATCATCTTTCGAAGAGTGGTGCAGAAGAAATTCATGTTGTAGCCTTAACCATTTTCCAATATCTCAAGTTCCCCACTAACATTGGTGTGTGAGTCGTGAAAGGAAAGCAATCAAAAGATTTCAAGTTCTATAACACCTCATTCGAGGGAGATGAGAGGAAGTAGTTAGTTTAAACCTATCATATCGAGGCACTAGATTCTCGAGATGAATATATGTTTATAATATGAAAAGCCATTGAAGAAACGGAACTACTGGTGTTGGGCGAGAATACCTTGAGAGAACGACCCAAATTAGTGTGTCCCAGGGCCCCATCATCAAGAAGAAGTTGTTAGACTTCCTGCGAGCTTGAAAACATGTATTTTTCCGAGAGTTAGAAGATATTCCTAGAGTAGTCCCTACCATTATCTACCATGAGCTCAGCATAATCAAATTATATAAACCAGTCAAGAGAAAATGGCGTGTGTTCTCAGAAGATAAAAATATGGTGATACAAGAAGAA